>OY728125.1:843633778-844927064 GCA_963277665.1 Viscum album | reverse complement strand
ATGTATGTGATCACTCAAATTATCTACTAAAATATAAAATGTCATCGATATAACTTTTATTCAACTCCTGAATAATTCTCCTCCACAAGTGTACATGATATTGTACACTCAGGTATCGATCTTCGAAGATATTTTTTTATAAATATAGTATTTTGTTGTCTTTTATATTATGATTCTCATATAGAGTAGTGTGTCGGTTATGGTTTCATATAAAGTGAACAATTCTCATTTAGTTAAATATATTTTTTATGAAACGTCAATCTTATTGAATTGATTTTGACGAAATGACTTATAACAATTATTTTTTTACAGAATTTATAGATGTTGGATGTATGAAACCGATCGAATCTTGAGCGATTTTAAAACAATTTTGAGATAATTTTAGATTTTTCATTTCACAATGCTTTAGAGAGTGGTCGCATACACTTTCCATGTTCCATTTGTGTGGGAAGACCTTGGTTGAGGCGTGAAGAAGTCAGCTACCACATAACCAAATATAGTTTTCATAAAAACTACTATGTGTGGAATACCAATGAGAAGAAAATAAAATCTCAAATTGCGGATGATCCAAATGATAGGACTGGAGTGGAGAATTTGTTATATGACTGGTTTCCATTTATTCATCATCCTAAAAATAAAAGGATTCCAACCCAAGATGAATTTGATATGAGCACACATGATGCGTCTAATAAAAATGATGATGTTTTTAGGGTGAAAATTTTTAATGATGTTATAACGACTCCAGTATATCGACAATGTGATAAAATGAAAAATCTGGAATTTTTAATCTGATTGTTTCATGGGAAAACTATGTATGGTATTTCTAATACAGTAATCGATTACATTCTTACCTTATTAAAGCATTTACATCCAGATGACGCAGATATTCCCTCAAAGCACAATATGGAATGGAATTTAGTTGTGAACATGGATTTTCAAGAAACAAAATTAATGTTTTCACAAAAGATTGCAGTTTATTCTAGGAGGAATCCGCTGAATGAAATGATTTTATAAAATGTGTCACATCATTCTGGAAGTTAAAATCTGATGGAACACCATCCCGAATTCCACATAAAGTAATGTGGCAATTTCCATTGATCACTAGATTCTAGAATATTTTTATGTCTAATGGAATATCAATAAAAATTATATGGCATGATAATGATAGAAAGAAGAATAATGAGGATTTGGTTCACCATGTAGATGGATTTTCATGGCATAGATTTGATGCTCAATACCCTGATTTTGTAGATGACGTGTGTAATGTTAGGTTGGGTCTTTCATGCGACGGTTTTAATTCATTTGGATATATTCTTACTTCGCACAGCACATGGCCAGTTTTTATACAGATTTATAATCTTCCCCCATTGTTGTGTATGAAAAAACCTTTCACTTTCATGAGTGTACTCATATATGGCCCTTCTGTTCCCAGCATTGATACTGACGTATACATGAAACCATTAATAAAAGAGTTGAAACTTCTTTTGGATGTAGGTGTGCGCAAATACGATGCATATTTGAAAGACATATTTCATATGAGTGATGCGCTTATGTGGATGATAAATGATTTTTGGGCTTATGAAATGATGTTTGTATGGATCACGAAGTCAAAACTGTAATGTCCTCTTTTTATGAAGAATACACGATCCATAAGAATGAAACATCACTGTAGTTTTAGTTTTATGGGACATCAATGATTCTATCCAATGGATCATCCGTTTAGAAATAATCGTCGAAGATTTGATAATACCATAGAGAATAATGATCCACCTCAGCCTGCGTTTGGAACTGATGTTCTTAATGAATTGAAATATTTCATTTTTTCATTTGGGAAGGGGAAAATGAAATCTTGAAAGAGAAAGAATGTTTCCACTGAAGCATGTTATAGTTGGAGGAAGAGGAGTATCTTTTTTGATTTTCCTTATTGCTCAACCAACTTGTTATGTCATTTCTACAATGTACTGAAAATTGAAAAGAATATATGTAAAATTTTTCTTTCGATACTTCTAAATGTTAAGGGAAATAAAAAATATGATTTACGGTCTCGGTATGACTTGGTGGATTGGGGCATCAGACCAGAATTGCATCTTGTTCATATTAGTGAAAATAAATGGCACATTCCAGGTGCTTCTTATGTGATGAAACCTATAGAAAAACAATATCTGGAAGTATTATAGACTATTAGAGTTCCTGATGGCTATTCAAGCAACATATATAAACAGGTAAACATAAGAGATTTGAAGTAAAAATCTTTAAAAACTCGTGATTATCATCTTCTTCTGCATGAGTTGATTCCAATATCAATCCATCATATTTTTACCAATAATGTATGGGTGACTTTTATTAGGTTGCGCCATTTGTTTAGAGATATTTGTGCTAATAATTTTTCCAAGTCTTTCTTGCAAAAAATGTTGATAGATGCCCCATTAATTTTGTGTGAGTTGGAGAAAATATTTCCTCCATCATTTTTCACATGCATGTTGCATCTCACTGTCCATATTCCCACTAAAATACTTCTCAGAGGACCTGTTTCTTTTCGTTGGATGTATCCAACTAAAAGAAATATGTACACCTTAAAGTCTTATGTCTGAAACAAGAATCATCCTGAAGGTTCTATCGTGAACAGTTACATGGCTCCAGAATGTATAGACTTATACTCAATGTATTTTTTTGATCTTACTACAAGAATGAACAGACCAATGGGAAATTAATAAGAATTATATGAGAATATTCAACCCATTTTTCTATCACTTCCTCAAATAGGAGGAATTCTTGGATCATATACATTGAAGACATTAAGCCTTGAAGAGCGGGAGATGGTACATTACACAGTTTTGTTCAAATGTGATTTGTTCGATGACTACATCAAGGAACTAAATTAAACATGTATATCTTAAATATATATTTGTTAATATGTTCATATTTTTATCTATAAGGAACATAAAACAATGATAAATATAAATCATCGTTCATTATCTTTGAGAAGGAGGGAGTCTTTAAAAAGAAAAGAGTTTTCTTCTTGGTTAAAAATGAAAGTAAATATATTACTATTTAAAATAATTAAATAAATATTTAATTAAGTTTAATATTCATTTATATTGCTGGTATTGAGTTTTCATATTGACTCTGTCTTTGAGGAAATATGATCTTTGGATTTTGGTCCTAATATCATGGTTCGTGACTGTAAATCAGTTGTTATCAATGGGTAAAAATTTATTGTCACTGAACGAGCAAAGAACATGATAACACAACATGATGGTGTTATGGTTACTGCTACAATAGATTGTTATGCCAGTGCATCAGATAGTAGACTGTGATTTGAAAATGTGGGTTATTATGGAGTCATTGAAAAAATAGTAATATTGGATTATTACTATCATGGATGAGTCACAATGAAGAAATGACATTGGTTTAATTTGATGATGAGATAGGGAACATTTATTGATGATTTTGGACTTTGATTAATTAATATGAATCGTACTCTTGCAACCTAAGAACCATATGTATTGGCATCAATGGATAAACAAGTTTTTTATGTCAAAGACGAACTTCAAACTGAATTTGGTGTCATAGTTGATATAATTCCAAGACATATTTTTGATGATAGTGATGATGAAATTGACAACGTCCCTACTACCATTGGAACCAATCCATTTATTTCTTTTGATTACATTAATATCTCAATTGTCAGAGTTGATTGTGAACCTGATGTTATGGTGGAAAATATATAGAATCATCTATCCATGTTCTCAATTATTTTTGTTTACCTTGAGTTGGGTTGTTAAGGTTAGTTCTATTTAAATTTATTTAATATATATTACAAATATGTTGTATATGATTTGATATTATGTGAATTTTCAATGATTATTGGTTGGAATTTTTATTTGAATTGCATTTTTTAATTTGGAATTGAACTGTATTTAAACCTACGAAACCAACATTTCTAACTTGGTGAACATATCAATGCTTCAACTATTATTTGTATAAAATTTGTATGACTCTAAGTCCTCTCTTTATAATTTTACAAGGAAATGAACATCATGGTTTTTATTCTTCTGCAAAACATGTATTGAAACCTGCATCGTTTACATGAGCTAAAGAAATTAAATTTTTATATAATTTGGAAAACTTCTTCACCACTTATGAATCTGGAAGAATTAATGTTTCATGATTTAAATAGACTGATGAAAATTAATAAATTATCATCCTACTAAAAATTAAACTTCTGTATTACATATTGTATGATTTATTGACTTAATTATATATATTTTCAAGATCACCTAAAACAATGGTTAGTTAAATTATCCATGAATTCCCCTATTCCCTCTCATTTATTTTGTTTTTTGGGTTACACATTAGTTATCCTTTTCTATTTACTTCCATATTTCTTTTCAACTGCAGGAAAATGAAACCAATTGAAGAGAGGTGATGAAAATAGATTATGGACAACAGTCGTCACATGGATGAGATGGGAATTCCACCACTAGTGCTTGCAGTGAGTGTTTTATTTCAAATATATTTATTTAAATAATATATAATGTCATGTGATTAATTTTTTTAAACATTTTTTCATGATCCATCTATTATAAGAAAGTTATTTGTTGAGAATCCTAGTTGTGGTCCCAGTACTCGGGGTGTTCGTCTGACGGGGGGTGGTATGGGAGCTAGATGATCTGGTCGGTGTACCTAATTAGACCCTACCACTCCCACTAACATTCCATCCATCCCACATTCTAATCCCAGTATGTCGTTAGGGACACATGGGATATTAAGACCTCCCATGTTTTCACCACCCATTACATCTGAGCCTCCTCACCCGTCTGTACCATATTTTATTATGATTCCCACTCCCCATCCCGTATTTGGCCATCCATCTCTGTCATCTTCTTTTACTTCTGCTTCCTTCTCTTCAGGATTTTATATTCCATCTTTTTCGACTACTTCTCCACCAGAGTCTATCCCTACAAAGCATACATTGGGACCCACTCCATTTGTACATGGTGTTCCTTCAGTTTATGTGGGTCTAGTGGTGCCCATTGATCAGACTACCGCAGGTATACTTATACAACCCTGACTAATTGTTACAACATTATTTATTTTCATTATAACATTTATTAATAAAATATTTGTTTTTCTTTCATAAAAAATGCATCTACTGATAAGTGGAAGGGACAGGGGTGTATGTAACACCCTGAGATTTTATGAAGAATATTATTTTAATTTCGTTGATGTCTTGTGTTTTACGCTATGCCAAAATTTTCTTGTGCTATACACGACACCGTATTAGCTTTCAGTATACACAACACTATTCTTGGCTCGTGTTACACACAATTTCAAGTTCATTTTGTAGAAATTATTCTACGCAACATTAAGTATAGATTTTGATTAATGTATAAATTAAATAAGTTTTGAATTATGTTATAGGTAACACCAAAGGGATATTTCACTACACGCAACCCTGGCTTGGCTTGCATTACACGTAATCGCGACCTTCCTCGATAGCGTGTGTTGTACGCAATACCGGGTTTCACTAAACAATGATATATTATTATAATATTATTATGAACTAGCCGTTATGAATAGTATTAACTAAATTTTGAACTTTATAACATTATTATTCATCTTACACATTTTCCAGAACATGGTATAAGAACAAAATAAATTTTTCGGGTAAAATAAGTATTTTTCAAAAAAATACAGTTTTCCCTCCTTTTGATGGCGCACCCACATTAAATCTAGTCTTTGACATGATTATAAGTTAAATTTTACAAAATAAAATTCTTCTTTGGAATAAGGATATAAAAATTTACTTTGGATAAATTTTTCATATTATTCTGATAACTTTTTTATTTTAATGAATAGTAAAAACACGCTATATTTTAATTAAAAAAACTTTTTTCATCATAATAATTTATGGTGTTAAATTATCATATTGAATGGTTTTAAAGTATAAATAGAATATATTTTTACCATTTAATATAATTTATATCATTATCATTGATTTTACATTGAATTCGTAGGTTAAATCAATTCAATGTTTTGCAATGTTTTAACCAAAAACCTGTTTTCTTTCGACAACGGGATTAATTTCAATTTAATTTCTGCAACTTCTATGTATTGAATTTGGAAAAATGGATTCCGTATTTGGAATCAGTGGGTCTATTTTATATTAATAGACTACTTTTTATTTTTGGGCATTATGAATAGTAACTACGGTAAATTTAATTTGCCTTAGTAAAAGGTAAATCGTGTAATTAAGGATAAATATAATATTATAAAATTACCCTAACACTTGTCTTAATACAATTGGATGATTATATTTTGTCCTAATTCATATTTGGGTCGAAATTGAGTCCATTAGAACCCACTTGTAGGTGATTAAGACCTTTAGTTTATTTTATTTAAAGGAAAGTGAAATATGTCTCACTCAAACTTTAATAATTAAATTATTTTTAATATATGGTTATACAGAATATAAATTCGGTTATAAATACTCATTTGAAATATAAAATGTTTATATTTATCATGGTAATTTATTTGCAATTTTTAAGAGTTATTTAATTACCTTATTAGCATATACATTAATGATGGAGAAATTATTTATTTAGTAAAAAAAATCAATAATATTGTTTTTATTGAAATAGTAATACATATTAAAGGGCTCAAAAACCTGAACAAAACTTATTTTTAGTGTATATATACACCATAAGCATTCAATTACCAAATATATTACCGTTTGGAGTCTTATAAAAGTTATTATGACACTTATATTAATTTATTTTATATGATGTCCAAGTTGTCACCTTCATAATTTAATAAATATAACATTTTAAATTTTGGGCGTTTTAGAAGAAACATCTGACTAAATGAATTATAATGCAATATATAAATATTATATTTATCATTGTATTTTATTTTTAATTTTTATGCAACAAATAAGTATATTTAATAATTATACAAAAATGTTGTAGTAATTATTTTATTAAGAGAAATATCAAATAAATGGAATTACAAATAGTAAAATAAATATTTTGTGAACTATTTAATGTTATCCACTAATTTTCTGGATTACTATGACATGTTATGAACCTATTAAATATTTTATTTTGGATATATCCTCTGTGTGGATTTTAGTTAAATTCAAATAAATGAATAGTGTCAAAATTGACACTATTCTTATTTTATAAAAATAACATATTATTAAATTGTTTAAAAATCACAACAAATATTTAAAAATTATAAATTGAAATTTATATAGTCTAAAATTTCATAAATTATCTAATTATGGATAATTCACAGCACATAAGTAATTATTTATAGCAATTAAAAATTTATTATCTTATTACCACAAATAAACATTAATAGATTAAATAATGATAAATCAAGTTGATAATGTTTAAAATAAATTCCATACATGTCTAAATTTTATTGGTTGATGAGATTACAACCCTATATAATCTAATCTTTGAATATGAGTCATTTTTGGAGGTTTTTAAGTGGGTTGGAATTTATTATAAATTAATATTTCTTATAATTCCAAAGGTGCCCCTCTCCTCCCTTATAAAAGGGAACCTCCTCCCTCTCCTACTCACACCATTTTGAGCCTTGGAGATCGGCCAACCTCTACCAATTTCACTTCCCCAATTCCCTAGAAAACTTATAGAGGTACTGTTCTTCTCAAAAGACCAACGTTAGTGCCATAAGAGGAAGATCAAAAGAGGAAATTCGAGAAAGAGGTAATACCTTCTACCGATTCATTCAAGTTTCTTTCTTCTTATACTTCCTATTCTTCAGATGTTTCATTATGAAGTAATAACATAAGTATCACTCATATACTTATATGTTATTATAAATATGAAACAACCCCATTTCACTTTCTATCCATCCTACGGAAAATGAAATCACTGTGCGTGCGTACGTATGGAATACCGTCTCCACGCTGGGGTGTAATCTGTTTTTCCAACACCACCTTACTTGGATAGGTATAATGCTGTAAAGAATAAATATACATAGTTATTATAAAATCATACTTATTCTGATATATTTTATCATCCACTCTAATTAAATTCAATAATTATGGGAATGATATCATCGCGCGTGCGTACATACGGATTACCGTCTCCACGACGCGATGAGATTCATTCTCCATGTTAACCATTCCAGAATGATTATAAAGTATATATAACCAATAATAATGAAATATATGAAATTATAAAGCTATTGGATTTATGTATATATATATATTTCATCTACTTATTTCCAATCAAGCCAATAAGGAAAGGAAAACAGTGTTCATGTGTACGTACGACCTACCGTCTCCATTAACGGTGTGTTTCATTTCATTTATCTATATATTACATATATATATATACTGAATATATATGATATATAAATAATGTTTTAAATTTTTGAAGTAATTAAATCATGATATAAGTAATAATAATATCAAGAACAACAAGTCCAAACATGTACGATAAATGAATCGATTTTACCCAAAAACGCTACTTTAACATGGAATTGACAAATGAACGGGTAATATAAATACCTAAGTGAACCATATATGATATAATAACAATTATTATGATTATTTAATAACTCAATGACATTATTTAAATCATTATACAGGAGGTTCGGATACATACTAAGTATATCATACATTAGGTAAGGGGTAATTTTGCAAATCTCCTTTTTATCCGAGATTGCTTATACGTAAGTATTTACTAGGGTTATTATTATCATCAATGTCCAAGTTTTCTAAAAGTGTTTTTATGTATTTTTAATTTCATTTTTATCCATTTTTACTTTTACTGCATGGTATGTAAGGAATCTTTCTTTTGTTTACGTTACGAGGTACTTTTTACTTTTCCGACAAAAGTACGAGGAGAATGTTTTTTTAACTTATACGGCATTAACGGATTTTTATGGTTTTATAAAGCCTTATTTTCATGAAGCTTCTTCAAAAATATTTCATGACTATTTTAAACAAAATCTTTTTCTTTTAAAATTTCATGACATTTTGTGAAAAGAAATTGATTCTGAAGAAGAAAGGATATATTCCTCAAGAATTCATTTCAAGTTTTTTTTCAAAACCATTTTCCATATAAGATGACATTATTTAATATGTGTATGTTTCAAGTATAAAGTCTCTATGATTTACATGGTTTCACTTTTCTTATTATGAAATGATATCCATTTTTTTAAAAGGTTAATGTGATGATGGGATGATGTTTATGAAACTCATTTTATTCGTTGGGTTATTATGAATGATGTATGTTTATTTTGTGGCACAAGTAAGAATGATATCATTATGAGATTGTGGGACCTATATCTCCCTCTAATTCGTTGGTTAAAGATTTATATCTTATGAGATAGACATGTCTGGAACAGTAAGTTAATCTGGTTCAGTATTACAGGACTGAAACGAGGAGTGAACTCGATTCAGAAAGGGACTTTGTCCACTAAGATGGTCTTGGCAGCAATGCCTTGGCTACTATGGAAATAATAACATGTTCTTAATGGTTTACACAATTACATGTTTCATTCCCATGATATTTTATCATGGTTAATGTTTCTTTATGATCAATGCCTTACGTACTGCCATGTTTTTTGTCATTTCTCAAGATTTTGATGTTTAAATATTATGTTCATGTTTTGAAGTTCAAATGTATATGGTTTGTTTTATTTTATCTATGATAACCCTTACTGAGCATTTGATCTCACCCTTTATATGTTTTCTTTTCCCTAGGATATAAAGAAAGGTTTTAGGTAAGAAAAAAAGGGAAGATCTTTATGGGAGATGTTGAAGATCTTTCACCACGATTAGGAGATTATGATCCGAGTTCCCAAAGACACTAAACTATTACGGTCCTTCGATGTATACTTTTGTTATGTATTATGTATTCAGAAAAATTAATGTAATTTCCATGTATGTCATGCTTTGGGTCCCTACATTTGGTATCATAGGAATGGTTTAGTCAACCTTTGGAAACTAGGATTCTAAAAACTTTAGTGAAATGCCTAGAGATATTTCTAAGGTATTTCTTGGGATGTCTATAAGGTTTAGTATACATATATGTTATAGTCCTAGAATTATGTTCCCAATCATTAATATATTTGGGTGAACCTAAGGTGTCATGGATTAAATAATATTTGATAAGTTGGACATCCCATAAGTGACTTTTTATGATTATGTGGTTCCTCGTTATTTTAACTGTTTCTTACACTATGGTTTCTGGTCTTAGTAAATGGAGGGAACGAGAAGGAATTAAATTAACATTGATTCCAATGGACAAATTTGTGACTATGATCAACGAAATTATGTAACACCAGGAGAGAAAGATATCGTGATTATGCCGAATCAGTCATCTCGATATATGATTAATAAGGTGAACTTCAGTTGTATTCCTAAGTCATCAAATAAGAAGAAGATGGAATTTTATGCATGTTAACATGGTGAGGAGCATAGACAAAGGAATATTGAGATTTATAAAGAAGGGATGAAGAACCTTGAGGAATACCTCAAATGGGGGGGAAGATGTTATCTATGTGGAGAAAAGGGTCATAGAGTGACAGACTATTATGGAGTCCAATGTCTTATCTGCGGATAACATGGGCATTACCCAACTCAATGACCTGACCAAAGAAGTTAATTCTAAATCAAGGAAGGACTTATTCCATGACAATCATTGAAGATGATGGATTGAAGGGGTTTTGTATTGGTATTCATGAATAATTTTGTTGAGGTACTTTTATGGTGTATTGGAATATCTATGTATTGGTCCATTGTGGTTTTCCATAAGAATATAGCATCGGTAACCATGAAAAGTGATTGATATATTTTTGGAAAGCAGATGATATGCATAATAAAGAGAAAATGAAATGTTTTATAGTATTCATGAGCTCGTGACTGATATAAGGAAAAAGTGATATCATGGTTTGAGTATATAGAAATTTTGGGATTTTGGTATGTGGAAATAGTTAACTTTTACCAGCATTCATGTTTTCAAAAAGGTTTAATGGTGATTCATTTTTCAAGAGAATACATGATAAAGGAATTCACATGTCTGGAATGTGACCAACAATATATATCGTATGATGAATGATGGTTTTCGCATGCTCGGTAGATGAAATTTCCAGTAATCGTTTTTTGTATACTATGAGATTGGACAGATGTATTTTGGATAAGTCTAAAGATTTAAATGGATTATGTTGGACATCAGATATTATTGTTTAAGGATATAACTTTTTTTTGATATTATTTCTGTAATGTTATAATAGTGTTGTTTTAGAAAAAGGGAAACCCGCAGGACGGGCGACAACCCATCTCGTCGAACAAGGTTGCAGGAATCGAACCTGAAACCGAAGTATGACAGACCTTTATCGCATACCACTGGCCTACATGAAGTCCCTGGTTTGTATAAACTAGTTTTATTTTATTAAGGAGTATGATAGATGAATTATAAGTCCATTTTTGGAAACATATACAATTAACCACACCATAGATAGACTTATGTATATTTGATAATGTTTTCTAACCTTTTGTTTGAAACAGATGTAATGACTCATCATTCTATAACTTGATCTGCTAACACTTCACGAATGACAAATTCAACTTCATTTCTTTAAGAGATAAAGTGGAAATTGTTCAAGGCATGAACAACAATGAGATTGTACCAAAATCATGTAAGTATTTATTTTGATTCGAAATTCTTCAACCTTAGGGAAATGATCTTGAAAACCAAAAATGTTTTCCTAGTGCCCTCATATGTGATGAATCATATGGTACCTTAGAATATCACAATTTTATGGCTTTGTGACTGTTGGATTTTTCATAGCCCTGTTCTCTACCACTCTCCGTCAGAACATGACGGTTCGATTTCTCTTCCATATCCATATTTTCACATATGATCTCTTATGTGGGAACCCAAGTGATGAGTTACTTTGGGTATCCATTTTGTTTCTAACGTTCATTTTTAAAAATTATGTTTTAGTATTCCTTTTTACGATGTGGGTTTCTATTAAAGAATCTTTCAAGTAGTCAACCATTTATAACCCCGACGAATTTTAAGGAAAAATATAATTTTAAGGAGGGTAGAATGTAACACCCCGAGATTTTATGAAGAATATTCTTTGAATTTCGTTTATGTCTTGTGTTTTAAGCTACACCAAAATTATCTTGTACTATACACGACACCATATTAGCTTGCAGTATACGCAATACTATTCTTGGCTCGTGTTACACACAATTTCAAGTTCGTTTTGTAGAAATTATTCTACGCCACATTAAGTATAGATTTTGTTTAATCTATAAATGAAATAATTTTTTAATTATGTTATAGGAAACACCAAAGGGATATTTCACTACATGCAACCCTGACTTGGCTTGCATTACACACAATCACGACATTCCTTGATAACAAGTGTTGTACGCAATACTGGGTTTCACTAAACAATGATATATTATTATAATATTATTATAAACTAGCCATTATGAATAGTATTAAATAAATTTTTAATTTTATAACATTATTATTCATCTTACACATTTTCAAGAACATGGTATAAGAACAAAATAATTTTTTCGGATAAAATAAGTATTTTTCAAAAAATGCAGTTTTGCAGCCTTTTGATGGCACACCCACTTTAAATTTAGTTTTTGAAATGTTTATAAGTTCAATTTTATAAAATAAAATTCATCTATGGAATCAGGATATAAAAATTTACTTTGGATAAATTTTTCATATTATTCTGATAACTTTCATATTTTAATGAATAGTAAAAACACGCTATATTTTAATTAAAAACAAATTTTTTCATCGTAATAATTTATGGGGTTAAATTATAATATTGAATGTTTTAAAGTATAAATAGAATATATTTTTACCATTTAATATAATTTATGTCATTATCATTGATTTTACATTGAATTCGTAGGTTAAATCAATTCAATCTTTTGCAATGTTTTAAACAAAAAACCGTTTTCTTTCGACAACGGGATTAACATTAATTTAATTTCTGCAACTTCTGTGTACTGAATTTGGAAAAATGGATTCCTTATTTGTAATCAGTGGGTCCAAATTATATTAATAGACTACTTTTTATTTTTGGGCATTATGAATATTAACTACGGTAAATTTTATTTACCATAGTAAAAGGTAAATCGGGTAATTAAGGATAAATATAATATTATAAAATTACCCTAAAATTTGTCTTCATACAATTGGATGATTATATTTCGTCTTGAGTCATATTTGGGTCAAAATTTAATCCATTAGAACCCACTTGGAGGTGATTAATAAATTTAGTTTATTTTATTTAAAGGAAAGTGAAATATGTCTCACTCAAACATTAATAATTAAAGTGTTTTTAATATAAGTTTATACAGAATATAAATTCGGTTATAAAAAATAATTTGAAAGCCAAAATGTTTTTCTTTATCATGGAAATTTATTTTTAATTTTTAAGAGTCATTTAAATACCTTATTAGCTTATACATTAATGATGCATAAATTATTTATTTAGTAAACAAAATCAATAATATTGATTTTATTGAAATAGTAATACATATTAAAGGGCTCCAAAACCTGACCAAAACATATTGGTAGTGTATATATACACCATAATCATCCAATTACCGAATACATGACATTTTGGAGTCTTATAAAAGTTATTATGACACTTATATTATTTTATTTTATAGGATGTCAGAGTTGTCACCTTCTTAATTTAATAAATATAACATTTTAACATTTGGGTGTTTTAGAATCTAAATCTGACTAAATTTATTCTTATGAAAGATATAAGATTTATATTCGTCATGGTGTTCTATTTTTAATTTTTATTCAAAAAAATAAGTGTATTTAATAATTATAAAAAAATGTTTTAGTAATTATTTTATTAAGAGAAATATCAAATAAATGGTTTTACAACTAGTAAAATAAATATTATATGAACTATTTCATGTTCTCCAATAATTTTCTAGATTACTATGACATGTTAGGAACCTATGAAATATTTTAGTTCGAATATATCCTCTGTGTGGATTTTATTTAAATTCAAATAAATGAATAGTGTCAAAATTGAGACTATTGTAATTTTATAAAAATAACCTATTATTAAATAATTTAAAAATCACAAAAATATTTAAAAATTATAATTAGAAATTTATATAGTCTAAAATGTCATAAATTATCTAATTATGGATAATTCAAATCACATAAGTAATTATTTATAACAATTAAAAATTTAGAATCTTATTACCACAAATAAATTTTAATAGATTAAATAAGGATAAATCAAGTTGATAATGTTTAAAATAAATTACATAAAGGTTTAAATTTTATAGTATTATGATATTACAACCCTATCTCATCTAATATTCCAATATGAATCATTTTTTGATGTTTTTAAGTGGGGATGGAATTTATTATAAATTAATATTTCTTATAATTCCAAAGGTGTCCCTCTCCTTCCATATAAAAGGGAACCTCCTCCCTCTCCTACTCACACCATTTTAAGCCTTCAATCTCGGCCAACCTCTGCCCATTTCACATCCCCACTTCCCTAGAAACCTTATAGATGTACTGGTCTTCTCAAAATACCAACTTTAGTGCCCTAAGAAGAAGTTCAAAGGAGGCACTTCGAGAAAGAGGTAATACCTTCTACCGATTCATTCAAGTTTCTTTCTTCTTATACATCCTCTTACTTAGAGGTTTAATTATGAAGTAATAACATCAGTATCACTCATATACTGATATTATATTATAAATATTAAACAATCTCATTTCACCTTTTATCCATCATATGGAAAACGAACTCACCGCACGTGCGTACGTACGGAATACCGTCTCCACGCCATGGTGTAATCTATTTTTCCAACACCACCTTACTTGGATGGGTATAATGTTGTAAATAATAACTATAAATATTTATTATAACATCATAAGGACTCTAATATATTGTATCATCCACTCCAATTCAATTCAATAATTATGGGAATGATATCATCGTGTGTGCGTACGTACGGACTACCGTCTCCACGATGCGATGAGATTCATTCACCATGTTAACCATTCAAGAATGATTATAAAGTATATATAAGAAATAATAATGAAATATATGACATTATAAATCTACTATATTTATGTATATATATATATATGTATGTCATTTACTTACTTCCAATCAAGCCAATAAGGAAATGAAAATAGTGTCCATGTGTACGTACGTCCTACCGTCTCCATGAACGGTGTGTTTCATTTAATTTATCTATCTATTATATATATATATAATGAATATATATGATATATAAATCATGTTTTACATTTTGGATGTAAGTAAATCATGATATATGTAATAATAACATCAAGAACAACATGTCCAAACACGTACGATAAATGAAACGATTTTACCAAAAACTGCTACTTTAACATGGAATTGACAAATGAGCGGGTAATATAAATACCGAAGTAAACCATATATCATATAATGACAATTAATATGATTCTGTAATAACTCAATGACATTATTTAAATCATTATACATTAGGTTCGGATACATACAAAGCATATTAGATATAAGGTAAGGGATAATTTTTCAAATCTCATTTTTATCCAAGATTGCTTATACGTAAGTATTTACTGGGGTTATTGTTATCATCCATGTCCATGTTTACTAAAAGTATTTTTATGTATGTTTAATGTCCTTTTTACCCATTTTGACTTTTACTACATGTTATTTAAGGAATCTTTCTTTTTTTTACGTTATGAGGTACTTTTTCACTTTTCCGGCAAAAGTACGAGGAGAATGTTTTTTTAACTTCTACGGCATGAAAGGATTTTTACGGTATTATAAAGCCTTATTTTGATGAAGCTTCCTCCAAAAGATTTCATGACTATTTTAAACAAAATCTTTTTGTTTTAAAATTTCATGACGTTTTGTGAAAAGAAATTGATTTTGAAGAAGAAAGGATATATTCCTCAAGATTTCATTTCACGTGTTTTATCAAAACCATTTTCCATCTAAGATGACATTATTTCATATGTGTATGTTTCAACTATAAAGTCTCTATGATTTACATGGTATCACTTTTCTTATTATGAAATGATATCCATTTCTTTTATAAGGATTATGTGATGATGGGATGATGTTTATGAAACCCATTTTATTCATTGGGTTATTATGAATGATGTATGTTTATTTTGTGGCACAAGTAATAATGGTTTCATTATGAGATGGATGAGACCTATGTATCCCTCAAATGCATTGGGTAAAGATTTATATCTCATGAGATAGACATGGCTAGAACGGTAAGTTAATCCGATTCAATATTACAGGACTAAAATGAGGAGTGAAATCGATTCAGAAAGGGGCTTTGTCCTCTAAGATGGTCTTGGAAACAATGGCTCGGATACTATGGAAATAATAATATGTGCTTAAGGGTTGACAAAATTACATGTTTCATTCCCAATATATTTTGTCATGGTTAATGTTTTTTTATGATCTATGCCTTACGTACTGCCATATTTTATGTCATTTCTCAATATTTTGATGTTTAAATATTATATTCATGTTTGGAAGTTCAAATGTATATGGTTTGTTTTATTTTCTCCATGATAACCCTTACTGAGTATTTGAGCTCACCCTTTATATGTTTTCTTTTCCCCAAGATATAAAGAATGGTTTTAGGTAAGAAAAAAATGGGAAGATATTTTTGGGAGATGTTGGAGATCTTTCACCACGATTAGAAGATTATGTTCCGAGTTCCCAAAGACACTAAACTATTACGGTACTTTGGTGTTTTTTTATGTATTAAGTATTCCACAAAAGTAATGTAATTTCCATGTACTTCATGCTTTGGGTATCTACAGCGTACATGCATGTGTTCACTGTGGAACTTCTGCACGCAGTCGATGGGGGACTACAATAATGATAGTCAGATGATTGAAAAATCCAGGCAGTAATGTCGGAGTTTTTTAGCGACGCCTTCTAAATACTTTGACATCATTCTTGTCAGCCTACTCTCATAGAGACAGCTGCCAAATATAGTCAAATATAATGCCTGGGTAGAGATATGGGTACAAAAATCTATTGTATTTAATAAAATATATTAATTATTGAATTTATATGAATTAATATTTTGGTCTTAACTGGAGTTTAATTTTCCCGATGGTGAGGGTGCACAGATAGCATGTCTAAAGAAGTTACGTGAGCTTTGGAGAGCTTATATGCATGATTTGTACATTGGATGGTGTGATAGAGTGGGAAAGGAGTTAGAGGTGGTCCCTGTCGTGGATGATTGTCCATTAGAACAGTACCGACAGATGATTACTCATTAGGAAACTAGCCAATTTATGGTATTAATCAAATTAGATGTATTTAAAATGAAATTTTCAAGTTTTCCGTTAATACTAATTATTGAAATTTATTTAGGATGCATCTGAAAGAAATAAAAAAAAATTTATGCTAAGATATACGTCTACACATTTGGGTGTACTACAATGCCAGATCATGAGAGACAGCAGGTATGACAGTTTATAATATTTCTTTATGACTTTCACTTTCTATTGCTTCCTCTATAATTTATTCGATTACTAAAGTTTTTATATAATTTTAGTTATGAAATTTCTATGTTTTTTTGGGTATACTATTTTTATTTATAGTTTTCTTCATTCAATGTCATTGTAGAGGCCTCAATTAAATATAGAAGGAAATGTGCCTCGAGAAAAATTGTTTTTCTTGAGTATAAAGAAGAACGATGGAAGTGTGGTTAATGAACATACTCAGTAGCAGATTGTATGTTTTACATTGTAGATTTAAAATTTTAATCTCTATTTTTTAACTTAATAATATATTTATATTTTTAACAGGCTGCTTTAGAGGCCCTTGATGCCTAGGAACCTGACAATTTTTGGCCAAATGATCACTTACATTAGGTGTTGAGAGATGAGCACCATAGAAGAGTACGCTATTGACTTGGGAAGAGTATAGTTTTGACGAGGTATTGGGCCTCCTCTGATATGATTTTTAGTGACACCAGGTTGCAGCAGGTTAAGGCACAAGCATAACCGTCTGAAAAAGGGCCATAGAGATAGAAGAATAGTTTTCTAGGGAAATCACTTCATTTATGAAACTGATGGATCTTTTATGTCCAAAACATCCACCATAGGCCATTACTGCTTGTGATGAATATATGTAATTGATTCATTCTATATATGTTGTATCAGGTGTTAGTTCTATTGTTGGTCGAGATGATGGAGAGGAGGATGCTGAGGCGAAGGAGGAGGAGGCGGAGGAGGAGGTCGAGGCGGAGGAGGGGCTGAGGAGGAGGCTGAGGTGGAGGAGGAGGGTGATGAGGAGGCCGAGGCTGAGTATGAAGGTGAGGAGGAGGGTGAGGAAAATGATGGGGACGATGATGAGGATGAGGGTGAGGGTGACGATGATGGTGATGATAGTGATGGTGATGGGGGACAGATTGATCCGTTTCATTTTTTAATGATATTACTGACCTTTGATGTTTATTGATTTATTATGCCTGAATATATGTGTGATTATGTAGGTCATATTATCATTATTTATTATCTATTTTAATGAAATTGTAATTTTTTAGTAGAATATATAAAATTGATGCTCTGATTAAAAGTTGATATATTGAAATTATTTTTTTAACCATAAAATAATTTGCTTAGAAAATACTTAAATACCATCCCATGTGTCCGGGAGAGCCCCCCGGATAGCCCCCAACCCCCCTCTTTGGACCCCAGATAGCCCCCGGACAACCCCCCAGACAGCCCCCTGGACAGCCCCCTGGAAAGCCCCCCCACCCTCCTCCCTGGAGCCCAAATAGTCCCCCACCCTCTTCCCTAGACCTCAGACATACCCCCCTCCTCCCTAGACTCGGGACACCCCCTCCCCCCCACCCTCCCCCTGGACCCCAAACAACCCCAAGACAGCCCCCCGGACAGCCCGCCTAACAGTCCCCACCCTCCTCCCTGGACCCCGGACAGCCACCCCACTATCCTCCCTGGACCACGGACAGCGCCCCCTTTTCTTGGACCATGGAAACCCCCCCCCCCTAACCTCCTCCCTGGACCCCAGACAGCCCCCTGGAAAGCTCCCATTACAGCCCCCTGACAACCCCCCGGACATCCCCCCACCATCCTCCCTAGACCCCGGATAGCCCCCCCTGACAGCCCCCACCCTCCTTTCTGAATCCTGGACATCCCCCCTTCTCCCTGGACCCTAGACAGCCACCCACCCTCCTCCCTGGACCCCAGACAGCCCCCAGACAGCCCCCAAACAGCCCTCAGACAAACCCCCCTGATAGCCCCCCACCCTCCTCCCTGAAGACAGCCCCCTAGATATCCCCCCAACCTCCTCCCTAGACCCCAGAAATCCCCACCCCCTCCTCCTTGGACACGGGACATCCCCCCCCCCCTTCCGTGGACCCCGGACAGCCCCCCACCCTCATCCCTGGACCCTGGATATCCCACCCACCTCCCTAGATCCTGGATATCCCCTGAACATCCCCCCAGACAGCCCCCCCCCTTCTCCTTGGACCCCAGAAATCCCCCCACCGTCCACCATGGACCCCGAATAGCCCCCCCTCCCCCCCCCCCCCACCCTCCCCCTAGACCCCGGACAGCCCCACGACCCGACATCCCAATATCGGGATAGCAGTTATTCGGTATATATAAAACATCAAGACAATTAATGAAAGGATAAGTACCACCTACCTTGATTCCATAGACAATCAAACTCTTTATTCGGCGTCTTGGATCCCAATCTAAGCGCTCTTTAAAATGGACACCCTTTTAAGTAAAATAAACTGGCATAAGGAAAACTGACCAAAGGTATTTGGATAGTGTTGATACATTAGAACAATGATCCATGGGTTATTTGTGATGCGTAAAAGACAACTTCTCCTCAATCCAAGGCATGGTGTGGCCGGTACTACTAAAAGTGTCTTACTTTTATTTTAATTGGACAGCATTTTAATTTAACACAACAACTGGCATATGGAAAACTGAAAAAACGCATTCTAATTCTATTGATACTTTAGTAAAATGATTCATGGGTAATTTTTGATGTGTACAATTCAACCCCACCTCAATCTGAGGCACGATGTGGCCGGTACCACTCAAATTGTCTCATTTTTATTTGAAATGAACAAGATTTTAAGTGAAAACAAGAACATGCATATGGAAACAAACCAAATGCATTTATATTCTATTGATACTTTATAAAAACAATCCATGTGTCATTTTTGATGTGTACGAGTCAACCCCGCCTCAATCCGAGGTATGGTGTGGTCAATACTTCTCGAATTGTCTCACTTTAATTTGAAATGGACAGGATTTTAAGTGAAAACAACAACTTGCATACAGAAAACTAACCAAACACTTTCTGATTGTATTGATACTTTAGTAAAATGATCCATTTTTAATTTTCAACATGTAAAAGTCAACCCCAGCAGAATCCTAGGCACAGTGTGGCCGATATCATTCAAAGTGTCTCTCTTTTGTTCAAAATGCACACTGTTTTAAGTAAAAACAACAGACATACGGAAAACTGGCCAATCATATTCTGATTGTGTTGATAAATTATCGCAAGGATCCATGGGTTATTTTTGATGTGTATGAGTCAACATTTCCTCAATCTGATGCACGGTGTGGCCGGTACCACTCAAAGTGTCTCACCTTTATTTGAAATGGACAACATTTTAAATGAAAACAACAACTAGCATACAAAAAACCAACCAAACACATTAATATCATGTTGATACTTTAGGAAAATGTTACATGGGTCATATGTGATGTTTACGGTTTAACCCCACCTCAATCTGAGGAACATTGTGGTCGGTATCACTCGGATTGTCTTTCTTTTGTTTAAAATGGACACCCTTTTATGTAAAAATAACTAGCATACAAGAAACCAACCAATCATATTTGGATTATGTTGATACATTAGCACAATGATTCCTAGATCATTTTTGATGTGTATGAGTCAACCCTGCCTCAATATGAGGCATGGTGTTGCCGATA
Source organism: Viscum album (assembly GCA_963277665.1). Taxonomy (NCBI): domain Eukaryota; kingdom Viridiplantae; phylum Streptophyta; class Magnoliopsida; order Santalales; family Viscaceae; genus Viscum; species Viscum album. The sequence goes on along the minus strand of OY728125.1, from coordinate 844,906,023 downwards.
CCACTCAAAGTGTATCACTTTTATGTTAATTAGACAACATTTTAAGTGAAAACAACAACTGGCATACAGGAAACAGACCAAACACAATTGGATTCTATTGATACTTTAGGAAAATGATCCACGGGTCATTTTTGATGTGTAAGAATTAACTCCACATCAATATGAGGGATTTTGTGGTCGGTACCACTCAAACTGTCTCACTTTTATTTGGAATGGGAAGGATTTTAAGTGAAAACAACAACTTGCTTACGGAAAACTGACCAAACACATTCATATTCTATTGATACATTAGGAAAATGATCCATGGGTCATTTTTGATGAGTAAGAGTCAACCCCACCTCAAATCTTAGGAACATTGTGGATGGTACCACTCAAACTGTCTCACTTTTAATGGATAGGATGTTAAGTGAAAACAACAACTTGCATACGGAAAACTGACCAAATTCATTCAGATTCTATTAATACATTAAGAAAATGATCCATGGGTCATTTGTGATGTGTAAGAGTCAACCATTCCTCAATCTGAGGCACGGTGTGGCTGATACCAGTCAAAATATCTCACTTTTATTTTAAATGGACAACATTTTCAGTGAAAACAATAACTTGCATAAGGAAAATTGACCAAATGCTTTCTAATTGAATTGATAATTTAGGAAAATGATCCATGTGTCATTTTTGATTGTATGAGTCAATATCTCCTCAATCAGATACATGGTGTGGCCAATATCACTCAAAGTGTCTCTCTTTTGTTTAAATGGACACCGTTTTGAGTAAAGACCATAGGCATTTGGAAAACCAACCAAACGTATTCTTATTGTGTTCATACATTAGTACAAGGATCCATGGGTTCATTTTTGATGTGTACAAGTCAAACCCGTCTCAATCCGAGGAACGGTGTGTCTGGTACCACTCAAAGTGTCCCACTTTTATTAGAAATGGACAACATTTTTAGTGAAAACAACAAAAGGAATATGGAAAAACAAACCCAACACATTCAGATTATGTTGTTACTTTATGAAAATGATCCATGGGTCATTCGTGATGGGTACGAGTCAACCCCACCTTAATCTGAGCCACGGTGTGGCTGCTACCACTCAAACTGTCTCACTTTTATTTGAAATGGACAAGATTTTAAGTGAAAACAACAACTTGCATACGGAAAACCGACCAAACGTATTCGTATTGTGTTGATACATTAGCACAAGGATCCATGGTCTAGACTCACACAAACCAATTCTCATGTTAGTAACTCCTACACCTATTCTAAAACACCTGACATTTAATGCACCAATCCCATCCTCAAATAGTGGGATCTGGGACCAAACCAAATTCCCTTTGGGAACCCAATACCAAAGACATAATTGAATATTCATACCCACTACCCAAAATAGGGATTCATCTCACATCACACCCATGAGACAAAATTACAATTATCCACATACCCCCTTATTCCAATTGCAAAGTCTATGAAAAACGTGTAGTCTATTCAGTTAACCCATCTCATATGTCGAGATTTGCCAATGTTTCCCACTAACACATCAAGAACCATTTATACATGGATACATAGTCATTAGAGGAATATAAAAATCCCATGAACTTTCTATAACTCATCCTAGGTCTAAGCACTTGACCACTACCATTTTCTATCTTATGGGTATCATGATCCTTGTCCACTCTACCAATGTTTTTCTATTGGTTTTAAGATAGTCAACCCAAGACCATGAGTAAACATCACATCTGCTTCCTATAAAATGTAGAATTTTTATCTTGTGTGTATTTTTGTTGTGGTTTGAGTGAGGAGTCAATTATAAATTTTGAATATTTTATGGGTGTTATTGCTTTTCAATTCTAAATTTCTGAATTTTGGATGTATTGGATTCTGGTTGTATTGGTAATGAATTATAAATTTTGAATACTGTTATGTTTATTGGATTCTAGATGTATTGGATTTTAATTTTGTATTGGTATTATGGGTGTTTTTTCATTTCCATTCTAGATATGATGGATTGTAGATGTATTTGGGATCTAGATTTTTCTCTTGTGTTGTGTTTTGAGTGAGAAATGAAATTCAAATTTCTAAATTTCTGAATTCTGGATGAATTTTAAACATCCAATGTATCCTTTTGTATTATTGGTGTATGTGTTCTTGTATGACATGAAGAGCTGCAGGTTGGATGTGGCTGTTGCAGGTTGGAGGTGGCTGTTGGTTGCTGCTGCTATGGAGCTCTGCATCATATGAATACCAACGTTTTTCAAAACTGTTTTTATAGACTTTTGATGTATATTATACCAACAGTTTTGTTATAACCATTGGAATAAACTTCAGGCAAAAGTTTTAAAAAATGTTGGTATATCCTTTTGATGAATATTTTACACTATATACCAACAGTTCTAAACCATTGGTATAAGGTTAACATATACCAACGGTTTGTGGAACTATTGGTATAACTTTTAGTTTAACACATATACCAACAGTTTACCCAGAACCGTTGGTATATGCCTATACCCACGACTTACTTGGACACGGTTTGGGAAACCATTGGTATATAATATACCAATAGTTTTCCAGCCTTTACCAATGGTTCTGAACCGTTTCTAAAGGGTAAAATTTTAGTAGTGTGATATTTTGAAATAATAGAAGGTAACACTTAATTTGTTCAAGATATTGAAACAATTGATTTTATCTTGGATGAATAGATAATTGATTTGGATAATGTAAATTGGATAGTATCTATGACCACAAAACTAATAAAGGATTTATTTAAAAATGGTCTATTATATCATAGATGAAGTTTAAAGCTTATTTGATTTACATAAGAAATCTAGCTATCATTGAAATAATTAAAAATCCATATTTCCAAAATGATTTATGTAGTTCATTTTTTACATTGTTTCAGAAGAATTTATAATGATGGTATACAAATATTTGGAATATGACAACCAAGAGATACTTTAAGATATATGGGTGGTTAATTTTAATCTTATTGAATGATTTTATTTATAAATATTTTAATTTTCAACATTTTTAAGTGTTATAAGTTTAACCATTTATGGAAATATTATGTTGAACTTCATATAAAGTTTGTGGGATAAAATTATTATCACACTACATGATGATTTATGCATATTGGATAAAGTATTTAAACCACTTTGTGTTTATGGAAACTGAATACATATGGGAAGACTTATCATGGATATCATGATCTGTTAGTACATCATGAATGACAAATTCACCTACATTTTGTAAATAAAAGATGAAGTGGAAATTGGGAATGAAAAAACAAAGGGTGTGGTTATGCATATAAAAAGGAATAAAATCATGTAACTATATATTCTTGTGTGATTTATTTAACATTATGTAAAAGGGTCTTGAAACCCAAAAAAAGTTCACAATACCTTCATTTCCAATGTAACAAATGGACCCTTGATCAACATAGATTTATAGATTTTTTATTTTTAACATTATCCTAACTACGTTCTTTATTACTCTACATCCAAACATGATAGTTATATTTCTCTTCCTTGTCCATGTTTTCACTTCCCACCTATGTTCTTCTAAGTGTGTAACTATTTATGTGTTACTTTCGGTAGTTTTTATGTTTCCAACATTTAATTTTAAAAGGATGTTTTGGAATTATTTTTTATGATGTGGGTTAATATTAAATGAAATTTCAATTATGAAATGTTTAATATAACATATTAATTTTGAGGTAAAAATTCATTTCAAGGTTTTTTTAACATTACACCTTGATATTTTTTAAAGTATTGTTTTCAAATTAATTTAATCTTTTAGATATTTTTCATTTCACACAACAACAAATATATCTAGTTTTATATAAAAAACTATGTTTGGATTAGGTGTAATGTAAAATAAAGTTAATATTTCACATCAAAAAACATTTATATTATCTTCTAGTACATACAACACAATATTTGGTATGTGTTACATGTAATGTGTACTTTCGTTGATAGCATGTGTTATACGTAAAACCTAGTTTTAAAAACTGTAGCATTTTTTTATATTATTGTTCAAATATTATTATTGTCATAAACTATCCATTAGTATGGAAGTTATAAATGAAATATGATTTTAAAAACTGAAAAAAAATCAAACCTTTTACTTATAAATTAATGTATGAACTATTGAAAAATAAATAAATTACTTTTCAAGGAAAACCCTTTTCTTATGTACGGAAATAATTTTATCTTAAAAAATTAAAAAAACACTATTTTATAGTGTTTTAAATAAAATATTTTTATATTATAAAATCAATATATGTTTTTTAAACTCATCATATAGATATTATAGGTATAAGAAAAGAATAAATTCAATTTTATGAATAAAAAAGATTCATTTTTTTAAAAGGTAATTTTAACACCTTTTAATGGAGAACCCATTTTAAATATGATTTTTGAAACTTTTATTACTTTTATATCTCTAAATAAACATCTTATTTTAAATAGTAATATAAAAAATATATTTGGGTGATTTTTTTGTATTTCTCTGTGAAGTTTCTTTTTTTGATTAATTGTGAAAAATATGGGATTTTAATTCAAAAATGTTTTTTCATCTAATTTATTTATATGGTTATATTATATATTTAATTGGTTTTAAAATTTAATTGGATAAATTGTACATAAATTACTTCAATTTAATTAATTATGATAAACTTCAATTTGATATTAGATATAAAAACATACCAAACATTTAAACATTTTAACTTTAAAACCCTGATTTGTCGTCCCCTCTGTGAGATTAAGTTTGAATTAATTTTTCCACTTCTATATTTGGAATTTTGAAAAATTGATTCCATATTTGGAATAATAATAATATATGATTCAAAATAATTTCAACATTTTTTTATATAAAAATATTTTTAACTATAATTAAAATTAATTGTAATGATTAAGAGGAAAATTAGCTTAAGAGTGGACTAAACTTTATACTTAAGGGCCAAAATGACCAGGAAACTAGCCAAAAAAATTATGGAACTATTTTGACCATATAATACCTTTAATAAAAAATTTTACATTATTGGATCTAATTTTCATGCTGAAAACATGGGAGGAAATCATTTTTCAAAAATTAACAAGAATGTCACTCCTCGAGCTATAAAAAGGTACTCAACCCTCACACTTATTCACCCCTATTAAGACCTTTTTCTCAAATGAAATATTCTCATATAATCTAGAAACATCCCTAAATTTCTCCTTAAATCCTCCCTTTTGGCATAAATCCAACCAAGGAAGCCCTTTTTTGAAAAGAAAACGGAGTTTCCCAATGAAGAGGCGACATTATTCCTCGTGATCCTTTCTTTTATTTTATTTCTCCGAAGCCACAATTAATCTTATTACATGCTTATATACAAAAAATATATAATAAATATATATATATTTTGTTATTATAAGTTTCCAGTCAGCACTTACACAGACTTCCACCTAATTGGTAATGAACTTATTGTTCTTGTGTACGCCGAACTACAGCTTCACGAAACGATGTTGTTCGTTTTTTTGTTTACCGCATCTCATGGTTGGTAATTATGATAGAAACTATATTTTATATGATATATATGATATTTTTGATGTATTTATTCATTTTTAACTATCATATAACACCTACCATCATTCTTTCCATGTGGTGTATGTTTTATTATTCTTTTGAGGAAGTGTATAGTATTGCCTCCTCGAAGTTATGTGATTTGTTCACACCATAATGGAGCGTATTAAAGATGTGTTTAGATAATATATATGATATATTCTATATAATAATTACAATTTAATTATAAAAATATATATTCATATATTTTATTTACTTTCTTTCTATCAATATGACTTTAAATTGGACACAACATTCATGTGTACGTATTACCTGTCGTCTCAATAAATAGTGTATTCTACTTCAAACTTCTATATTAAATAGATTTTTATAAATATATATATAATGAATATATATAATATTTATAACTTGTATTAAATTATTTAAATAATTAAATAATGATCTAATATAGAGTGTGAAGAATAAGAAGTCAAGACATATAAAAAAAATATAGTGGAAACTACACAAAATGTAAAATTTACATGGAGTTATTAATGAACGGGTAATATAAAGCCATAAAAAATAATATATAGTATTATATATAATAATATTATTATTAATTAGATTTAAAATAAATTTATATTTATTATATAGTATGTTTTATTGTGTATGAATAAATTCAAGACAAAAGGTATGGTAATTTCATCTCACTTTTTATTTTCGTGTGATAATTTCATTATTCACCACTAATTTCATTTATGTTGTGTGTATAAATCCAATGGAGGTGTTATATAGTTAATATAGTTAAATTTTTTGGGGTTTATATATCTATTTTATTACCTTTTTCTAATTGTTTTTATGTTTCAAAATTTACCAAATTTGTAAAGTAATTTTTTCTCTATTTTCTTTTTTTGAGACACATGCCATGTAATGTAACTTTATAGTTTTACAAGGGTTACATACTATCATTTGAGATGTTATATCATAAACCTATATCTATTCATGATATTTATTGCTTCAAGTAATTTAATTTTTTTACATGGGTAACATAATTCAATGTTACCATATGGTAAGAGTTTATTGAAACAATATCATCATTTATTGAGATAATTTATGGTTATATTTAAATTGATGAATTATTATAATACATATATCATGAACTCCCTTGAATTTTATTATCATATATATATATCTATTGTATATTTTTGTGTTGGTATCAATTTCACACTCTTTGTTACATAAGTTGATTAAGAAAGTGTTTTTAAGAAAGTCTGACTCTACCTCTTTCTTAGGTAAGAAATCTATGTTCTTTCAAAACCAGGATTTATAAAAACATATTCAAGAATATTTAATAAGTTATTAAGGAAAGTAGTTTTCAAATGTTTTTAAATATATCATTATATTTTATTTATTTATTTTCAAATAAATAGTTTTAAAAATGTTTTCAAGATTCTTTCATATGTTTTTCGAGAAAATAATTTACAAAAAAAACGTAAAATTTCTCAATAATTTTTCAGAGAAAAAGGTTCTTCAAAATTTTTTCAAATATTCCTTAAAACAATTAATTTTTATTTTCATGATATTTTTTTCGAAATTTTTTATGTTTTAAAAATTATTTTTCAATTAATAAAGGATAATTTCCTCAATAAATTATTTTAAAAGATATTTCCAAATTATTTCCCATATATTATGACATGTATTGGTGTTAATAATGACTTTGTAAAGAAATGATCACAAGGTTCCATTCATATTCTTTCTCTCAATGGTTTATATTTTTAAGGAATGATTTTTATAAAAACTATATCTCTTTAATGGGTTATATTCATATGAAACCCACTGATTCTCACAAGTTATTCATTGATGAAGAAATTATGAAACATGTCTTTTTTAAACAGGTTAAGATATTGTTACATGTTTATGACACCCATTTGATTTCATTGGATATGATATGTTTGTTTATTATTTTGTGTAAAATGTATGAGTGATTAAATTAAGAGATGGTTTGGACCAAAATATTCCTCCATTACCTTGGGTAAATATATATATCTCATTAGAAAATGTTGGGAATAAAGTTTATAGGCTTGATCCACTACTGGAAGACGGGGAAACCTGATCCACTATAATAATATAGGGAAACCTATTCCTCTATGGAAATATGTGGAAACTCGATCCACTGATAGTGGATAGAGAAAACATATCTATAATGGGAATATGGGTAAACCTGATTGTAACATCCCGACTGGGGTGCCACAAACAGATGCCTAGAGCTGATCAGTCACATGACCTCAAGCATGCCGCCTTGTGTGTCAGAGGCTTCCAACATGCAATGTGAGTCTTATAATTTGATCATGGAGATATTATACCATCTTTTATTATATTAATACAAAATAGGATATAATAAATAATAGTGGAATCATATATATAACCAAAAAAATAACAATATCTCATAAAAATCAAAAAAATATACAAAATATCCAAACAAAATCGGAAATTTTTTATTGCAAAAGTAATTCTAAAGTGTCTAAAATGAAAACAAAAATGATATATTTTTATGACTCCTTGAGTTCCCGATCCACATATGGTTCCCTCTAGTATGATCCATCTTCTAATAATCTATATAACATAGGGATTTTTCCTTTCTCCTGTCCTACAACAATAAATTCTATTCAGGTACCTATCCGGCAGTCCAAGTATGGTGTGAGTACAACTCAGTATGCCACCACCAGCAGTACCTAAAACAAATCTAGTCAATAATAGTTGTGTGAATTTTTATTTTGAAATAATTATAATTGATAAGTAAATACGTATTATAATATCAGTTACACTTTAATAAAACACATAGACTATCGAGTCCTTGAGGACACCCATACCTCAATACCATATTTTTCTAGTGTTGGGTCCGAACAATGTTAAATATTAAATTCACATTTCATTATAGCACATTTTATTAAATTATCCATACCACTTAAATTTCATTCTTACTACCACTTGGAACCGTACTCTAATGCCAATGTTTAGGGTATAGATCACCTTGCCTAGCACCCTATTTAATAATCATGAAAATTTATCATGGACATAGAATGTAATGTCTAAAACCCCAATTCTCAATCATAAATATATTAAATTGGTGTAGATCTTCATGTCTAGCAACTCATTTATTAACCATGCATAATATCATTATTGTATATCGTCATGTCTTTCACCCCATTTACCAACCATGCATATATGTATATATACATATATCATTCAAGTATATCATCATGTATAACACCCCATTTATCAACCATGCATACATATATCATTGGCATAGATCATAATGTCTAGCACCCCATTTATCTACCATTCATATATATTATAACTTATTGCAATATCACACCAATTTCCATTAATCAGCATTAATTATCACATCAAAATCAACCATTAATTAATTCAAAAATTAATTAATCCTAGTCAATTAATTAATTCAAACATTATTAATTACAATAATTTACATTAATTAATTCAACGATTAATTAATAATATCTAAAGAATTAATTAATTCTCTAATTAATTAATTGCATATCTTCTGTTAACTAATTCAACAATTATTTAACCATATAAATTCAATTAATTAATTCCATAATTAAATAATCATTTCACATATCAAAATAAAATAATTAATTCACAAATTAATTGTTATCAAATTGACAATTTAACATTCTGATAATTAACTTAGTAATTAATTATACTTAATCTCACAATTAAATATTCTAATAATTAATATAACAATTAATTATCCAAAATTCACAATTCTATACTTTCAAAATTGATTCATCAATTAATTTTCTAAAATCCAGAATAAATCCATCCAATCGAATCCCCAATTCCTCATTTAATGAATTGACCACATTAACTAATTCAATTTAGGAATTTCAAATTTCTATAATATCACTAGAAATTATAAAATTTCATTCACAAAATCAAATTCATAACTATAGGATTTAATTATTTTACCACCTACTTCGATTCATTGATGAACAATCATCCAATGGAAATCCGAAAAATTGGGCAACACAACAATGTAGAATGGGATATGGATCTAAGTCATAAATCTAGATTAAACCATCATGAACTCTTTAATCTAGATCTAGATTTGCAAAAATAGATCTAGATTCACCAAATCTATATCTAGATCTATCAAAGTGTAAGATTACTTCCCACTAAAATAATGAGAGAAGGAAAGAGGATGAACAAGAAAGAATATGATATAATCCACTTACAGGAAAAGAAGAATATTTTATAAATGAGCATAGAATCAGAAAGAATGTGGTTAATAATAGCATGAAATCCATCCAAAGAGCTTAAAAATTCTGAAATACCTCCCTGGGTTCTAATGGATGTCAAAATGGGTGAGGTTTGTGGGCTCAGGGAATTTTAAAATTTATTTTTAAGAGTCTTTAATTCCTATTCATGGTTATCTAGGCTGGGGCGTAGGGTATTCATTAATAAAGTGTCAGCCATCCACCTATTATTTTAGGGGTACACAATTAATCCACTTGAGATTCATGGTCTAACGAATCATGAACCATCTATGTGGACCCCCATTATACATAGTTTCATGGTTTGTTGGGATGGGGTTCATGATTTTCCCTAATCATGCCCCTACAATACAAAACCCTTTTTCATTCATTTTTTCCAAAATTCCACCCAAACACATACCACATTATTACCCAACCATAAATTTATCAAATAAAGGAAAAATAGTACCTAAAAACATGCCTGAGTTATCTCAAATAAATGTCAGTATCTCACAGTCTCCTCACCATATAATAGATTATCCTCAAGTTTCACTCCCAAGAGACTCTAAGATTCGAACCCAAAACAATCAGGCCCTTTATCCCATATATATTTTTCCCATTCCCATGTTTCCTCCAGCACACACCAATATATCTACAATACTCAAACAAGTGGGATGTTCATTCCCCATGACATTTTATCACTATGATACAACACACATATCATATTCTCCTCAAATGATGTGTTTATCTCTAACTCAACATCATCCACATGGATCAAATTAGATGGTTCATGGTGGTACAATTATAGTTTTGATACATAAACCACTTCATGAATAGTAATTCATTTTCATGGAAGGTATAACCCTTATGCCACCATCTTGATTCTCTCCACAACCTCAAATGCTCCAACAATCTTGGGCACAAACTTTCCCTCTCTATTTATCATGCGGTGACCCAATCTTGGCAACACCCAATGGAATACACGATCAACTTCTACAAAGTACCGGTGTCATTGAATTCTATCGTCATATGACTTCTGTATACTATGAACTGTATCCAAGAAATTTCAAATTAGTTGTACCTATTCTGATATCACATGGAGAATTCTCTATCCCAACAACTTTGACTCGCCTACCAGTATCCAGCATAGTGGTTATTTCAAAATCCTACCATAAATATCCTTATACGGTTCCATCTATATAGTTTCTTGATAATTGTTTTTATATAAAAACCCCACTAAATCTATATATTTCTTATATGACCCACTAAAGTTATGAACATGCGCATGTAGCATATCCTAAATCACCTTTATAGGAATATATGGTAGCTCAAAATCAAATGACTATATATACTGTACCCATATCCACTACTGTAGCTTCAAGTATCAATATAAAAATATGTACTTTAAGCTATTGTGGTCTATGTAAATTGAAAACATTTCACACAACAGATAATTTTGTAAAAATTTCAATGTATAAACCACAAATTCAAGATCGAGTTCATGCGTAGGGTAGTTCCATTCATGTGGACTCATATTATGATATCCATCTGATATTACCTGATCTACCTATATCAACAAATCTCTGTGTCTGATCCTAGAAGAATTACAATATACCATATACTCCTCACCTATCTCAAGTAGGATAAAGTTCAGCGTGGATTTAAAACACTTCTTCTACTCCTGGAAGGCTATCTCCCATTCTTATGTCTAGTCAAAATTTATCCCTTTTTTGATCAATACAAAAAGTGGTGGTTCTAAAAATGAAGAGAACTTCATGAATCATTGATAAAATCAGGCTAAACCTATAAAGATAAGTATATAGAATACATTCTTGGTATACTCTGATGAATCTAATACCTGTAATTTTTCTGAGTCCAATGACACACCTTCCTCTAATATGATGTGTCCCAATATGTTTGTGTGATCAATCCAAAACTAATAATTAGATAGTTTTTTGTATAGTAGATCCTCTCTCAGTGTACTCAGAAAGATTCAAGATGTTGGTAATGATCTTCATGATTCTGAGAGTACGTTAGGATTTCATCCATAATTACTACAACAAATTGATCAAGATAGATATGTACATATCTATTAATACAGACCATAAACACTATTATTGAATTAGTCAACCCAAATAGCCTTATATAAAACCCATATAGGTCATACCTACATTGAAATGTATTCCTTTATATATTGGGAGTCTGAACTCTCAACTGATGATACCCCAATATCAATTTGATATTTGGAAACACACAAGCTCATATCCACTTATCAATAAGATATTCGATTTGTGGAAGTGGATATCATTTCTTCAGAGTCATATGGTTCAACATCCATTAGTCAATGTACATGCATAGAATCTTGTCAGCCTTATTAGAAAAAGAAACTGGAGAAACCCAATGTGACTTACTCAGAATAATAAATTTTGTATCCTCTAAATCCTCCAAATGAGTCTGGAGATCTTTGACGCTTTATAGGTTCCATTCTATATGGTGGAATAGAAGCTATCTCAGCCCTCAGTATGATCTCAATAGTGAATTCAGAATACCTAACTTTTTGAAACCTTCATAAGTCTTTAGGAAACACATCCTGAAATAGTTCTATAGCTAGTGGAAATAAAACATGATACACACCTCTATCATCCAGCGACAAACTAGAAACAGTGGTTACAATATCTCCTAGTTTCTTGAGTAATTGACCCAACTTATCCTACCTAGATATCCCACTCTCCATGGTGAATATAGTTTTTACCATTTGAATAAGTAAAGGTCACTCTCCACTAGTAATAATAAATGTATATTTAGTATGAAACTAGCCAATCTATACCAATAATTAGGTCACATAATGTCATATCAATAATATAGAAGTCTCAGAGAAAGCAATGTTCCCAGATATCGAGAGAAAACCCCTTGCAAAAATAGATTTCTTTATAACATACTCACAATAGTATATATATCTTCATTACCCAACTCAAAAACTCCACTATTGGGATCGAAACGTTAGTAATTTTTTCATATATAAAGGAATTAGAGGAACCAGTATCATATAAGTAAATAGATGATGTAAAGGATATAATAATAGTACATATCACTATTGATGGTCCGTCCTTTCTATCCACAAGGGTAGGTTGCACCACATGCAACTACCCTTCCCCTATTCCTTGTGATGGCGTCTGCCTCCCATGAGTTGCACCACTCTACTAATGTGGGAGAACTTTAGCAGAAGAACTGCATCCACTGCCTCTATCACGTTGGTCATTAGAACTCTAGATTACATAATGATATAGTGAAAAAGATCCCCTTCCAATACCCTCATTCTATCAAGATATGTTATCACTAACTATCACTCTCAGGTTCTTGTAGAACCACAATAGATTTCCAATCATTACGAAAGCTCATAACTCTTCTGGTGTTCAGGTAAAATATTTATGAAACTTTATTAATATACTGAATTATTGGTAACGAACTTGAGTAATATCTTGAGGGACTTATCCCCTAACTAGCCACTCTTACTCTGAATTTTTTTCTAAATATTTTATAATGATATTTCCTTCCCTCAGAAGACACACCTCCAGATCGTCCAGATGAAACCAGCTATCTACCACCGGAATCCTCCTTCAGGTTTCCCTCCATGATTAGATCATGATTTACCACTTCTGAAATCTCTGTCAGCACGAAGATATTTACATGGGACTAAATTTCACACTTAAGTCCATCCAAAAATATTTTTTTAAAATTATCCACAAATCCTTCCAATGTTGGAACAATGAACTGAAAATATGTGAAGCATACATCATAGTCCATCATGGACATACTCCCCTGAGTTAACCTAATGAACTCAGTTACTCTCTCCTACATTAAGGTCTCTAGGTAAAAGTACTTCAACAATATCTCCCTGAGTTCCTCCAATATAATACCATCAGACTATCCAGTTAGATCTTAGAAATACCACTAGCGCTTTATTGATCCTCAAATCTTATAAACATCCAACTTGACTCCCCTCTCATTTGGAGTCTCCAAATGGTCATGTATAGTCTAGATAAACTCATTCCAAAACTAATACCCTTCATATCCACCTTCTCATATAAAATAAAAAATGTGATATTACTAAAACACCCTCGTCAGGTCATACATACTCTTCAAAACCTACCTTGTGTCTCTTCCAAACAATTTCATGAAGCTCGAGAAGTTCTCTTATAACTTCTCCCCTATTTCCTCAACCATAACTTTTGGTGTATCATGTTCCACTACTAGTGGAGCATCTCCTATAATATCCTCCTATTGGCCTCTCAATAAGAAACATCACAGTGGAATATCTCTATAATTAAAAACATGAATCTTAGGACTCAAACACAAATTTATCACATTTTTATAAGAATAAAATTACAACAAGTTAAAATAAGTCTTTTCTGAAAACCATTCCACGTAGTCAAATCTAAGGCACTATCACTAAACATAATGATCGTACACCTAGGTCTGGGTTAAAAAGGGTAAAAACATTTTCATAACAAGTTCTATATTTACCCGCTCATTTATTTACATTTTTCATCATTTTATACTTCTCAATTTCAAATTTTGCACCAATTTAGATTCAATTTCTCATGTAAGGAAAAATAGTTCAAGTTCAACAACATACGCATAAGGCATATTCCCACGCATTCCTAGAATGATGAATACAAGATCAACTCTCATACCATACTGGTCCATGAGTCAAATCTCAAATTTTTTGTGAAATAATAATAACACCACACAATAAGTGTGTCACCAAAGTTTAAATGATATTCAACTATAGAAAAAACATTAATAACTACGATCATACCTTGGGTACTTTGGTTTTCCCCCATACAGGGGTTAGAAATTCCCATGATAAATCTCATTACCAAGTCAAAAATCTTCCTATTATCCTATATAAATTTATAAAATAGTAATAAAAAATGTTGTATATGATACCAAATTGTAACATCCTAACATGGTTTCCACACATCGGTTCCCCAAGCTGGTTGATCACAAGACCTGAAGCTTTACTCCTTATATGACAAAGGATACTGACTGGTATATAGGGTCTAATAAGCCGATCATAGGGGGACTATAGCATATTTTACTAGAGTAATACACTATTATAATAAAAAAATCCTAAGAATATATATAACCATAAATGATACCAATATCTCAAGACAATTAAAACATGAGATACAATATCCCAAAAAAAGAAGAGAAACATTTCATTCTAAATTATATCTCATGTTACTAAAATGAAAACCCAAAATAAATAAACTAATGATTCCCAATATTCCCAAACCATGTTCATTTCCCTCATCCATTCTCCATCCCCAAATCATTTATCTATCATAAGGATT
Organism: Viscum album; assembly: GCA_963277665.1. Classification (NCBI taxonomy): domain Eukaryota; kingdom Viridiplantae; phylum Streptophyta; class Magnoliopsida; order Santalales; family Viscaceae; genus Viscum; species Viscum album. The sequence continues at coordinate 844,890,853 of OY728125.1, read as the reverse complement.
CTTACCTTAAAATATCCTGAAATAATAAACCCTATTCAGGTGTCGATCTAGAAGGACGAGTAATGTGTGAGTACAACTCAGTATTATAGGACCTCAATTTTCTACAGTACGCTTCCTTTTATAATTCAATAGCTTGCATTGCACACAACATTGAGTTTGAGTGCACCATGACCTTCCAAACTAGCTGTTTAAAAAAAGCGGTCATGAATAGTACTAACCAAATTAAGTAATTTATATAATTTAGATTTTCAAAATAGACTTCGTTTTTTATTTAATACTATCAAAATTATCTTTGGGGAAATTTTTGGTAATTTTCTAAAAAATTCCATTTTTTATGAATAATGAAAAATACTACATTCTTGTTAAAAATAGGTTATTTAATTTAAGTAATTATTTTATAGTAAATTGATTTTAATGTCACAATAGATAAATGATACATATCTTAATCCAATATATTCATTGGAATCAATTTATAACAGAATTAGATATAAAAACTTACTAAGCATTTCGACATCTCTTTTACCCAGCTTCTTGCCATATCCATGGGATTTGAATTAAACATAATTTTACCACTTCTGTGAATTCAATATCAAAAAACAGACATATATGGTTGTAATAGGTATAAAAATTTGTTCGAATATGATCATAATAGTTTTTGTTGAATAGTAACTTTTGGATTTTATCTACCACAGTTAAAGATAAATATGGTAAGTAAAGGTAAAATTAATATTATAATTAAATAATATTACCCTAACACATGTATTAATTTCATTGGATAAGTGTGTTTTGACCAAAATCAACCATAGGTAAAAATTATGATCAATTTAATCCACTTTTCATATACTAGGAAAATTATTATATTTTATTTAAGGTGTAACACCCCAAGCTTCCACGGTACGTTTCCCTTCGAATAATGCAATACCGTGTGTTGTACGCAACCTCGAGCTCTAACACACACCACAACTAATTAAACTAGCCGTTGTGAATAGTAATACCTACTTTTTGAAATTTTATAAATTTTATTTATCAAAATGGACTTCATTTTTGGATTCGGAATATCAAAATTAGCCTATGTTGAATTTTTGGTATTTTTCTGAGAACTTCTAATTTTTTATGAATAATGAAAAATACTTAAAAACAAATTTTTTAATAAAAATAACTTATAGTGATAAATTATACTATTTAGTGGTTTTAAAGTATAATTAGAATATATTTTTACCATTTTATCCAATGGTGGTCATTAGAATTAATTTAACATTGAAAATGGACATAAACAATTGCCAATCTTTGGATATAAATTGTTTCTTAAAAACACGCTATTTGTTGTGACAGCGAGAATTAATTATAAAATTAATTAATGCAACTTATATTTTTGGAATTTTGTAAAATAGACATCATTTTTGAATTCGGAATATCAATTATAGCTTAGGGTGAAATTTTGGCATTGTTCTGAAAAACATCAATTTTTGATGAATAGTGAAACCACTAAGTGGTAGTTAAATAACTGTTTTTTCGTTTAAATGAAATATTACCACTTCTGTGATTTGATTTTAAAAAATCCGACATACATGGTTGTCATTAAGAAGTAAAATGTGGTTGAATGAGATTAAAATAATTTTTGGTGAATAGTAACTTTTAAGTTCTTAATCGCGATTAGAGGTAATTAGTGTAGTTTAAGGTAAAAATAATGTTTTAATAATATGAGATGAGTTTGACACATGTACTACCCTCATTGGATGTGCCATGGCCGACCACGACAATCCATGGGTCAACTTGGGGACCCCATGGAGCCACTTTAGTTGGAAAATGACATAAATACCTTTTATTTAATGTTAAAGTAAAAAATGACACAAACCTGAAATGTTTTACTAAAACAATTTTTATATGGGGTTATACAAGTCATATTTTTGACTATAAATAGTCATTGGAAATATAAAAAGATTTCCTACATCATAGTATGTTTTTTAGAATTTTTAGACATTAAATAAATTAAATTATTTATGACATCATGATGATGCAGCGATGACCTCATTATTTAACGATTTAAATAAAATGAGAAGATAATGAAACATCCAAGGCTTACACTTGTCCAAAGCCTATTGGATGAGGGGATTTCGAACCCTTATCACCTTAGCCACGAATTTTATATGTGTGGGACCTTTAGAATCCGAAAATCATTGTATAATAATGTAACATTTCAGTCTTTCCAAAAGAGCCCCTCCTCTCCTCTTATAAAAGGACCCCACCTCTACCACCTTATTCACACATTCAAGCCTTTTGGTTCGGCCAACCTCTGTCCAAATACTCTCCCAACTTCTCTCCCTTCATCCTAGAAGCTTTACTTTAGTCCGAAAGCCATCCTAAGGAGTCCTTTTGATCAAATCAAAAGAAAGAACCCGAAGAAGAGGTAACATTTTCATCACCCTCTTTTAAGTTTCTTTCTTCTTCCACTCCCTCTTTGTTTATTATTTCAATTCTAAAATTATAACTCCAGTATCTTCTATATACTGTGATGTTATTATAAATATGGAACAACCATATTCAGTATTCTACCCATCATTTGAATGACATGTCACCATACGTGCGTACGTACGGTTTACCGTCTCCACGTCGTGGTGTAATTGTTATTCAATATATTATTATTTAGATGGGTATAATAATGATATGTAATTCATGTAAATAATAAATATAACATGATAATGATTCTATATATATGATATACTATCCAATTATATATTATTTTAATATCAAAATAATGATATTGTCGCTCGTGCGTACGTACGGACTACCGTCTCCACGAACGCGATGAGATTCATTCTCCGTCATATCCATTCAAGTATAATTATCATTTGATGATTTTAAAATAATGTTTAAGGACATGATATCATTCTGGTTATGAATAAGATACAACCTATCCATGAAAAACATGACTTACGTAACAAAACATGTAAAAGAAAACGAGTAAGTTAACACCCGAAACAACGATAAATCTAAGATATTGTTAACAAAGCAATGTTAAAAGATCATATATGATATCATATGAATGTATATGATTCTTGTATAATTTAATAACAATTATTTCACCATTATACAGGAGGTTAACCTACCCCAACCAAGGAAAAGTACAAGGTAAGGGTTTACTTCACAACCTCTTCATTATCCAAGGTTGTTTATACATAATTATCTACTGGGACCTCGTTATCATCCACATCCATGTTTCTTAAAAATGTCTTTCAAAACATTTTTACTATTAAATGTAAAATGTGTTAAATTCATTTACACCATTATACATTTTTGAAAGGAATCTTACCGTCGTTTTCCAAAAAATGTACTTTTTGACCTCTTTGACAAATTTAAGGTAAGAATGTTTTTTTTAACTTATACGGCGGGTGCGGCTATTTTCTGCCATTATAACTTCGTCGAAGCTTACCTAACAAGCTTATAAGAATATCTTCAAAGTAAATGTATTATTTTATAATTATGGGACTTTTAAATGATTTCAAAAAGGAGAGATATTACTCTCAAATAGCTTTGATTTCATCCATGTCAACATCCTTTGACGGGTTTTAAGTTTAATTGAAATTGATTTATGATACAAAAATTCTATTGAACATTTTGTGAAATATTTGACTGTGGATGTGTTATTTTTATACCATCCATAGTTTATGGAGAAATTGTTGACATTTCGTATGCTAGTTTTAATACGAATATTTATGTTATGTTTAAACCTATTCATATGAGGAATGTATGGACTTAATATGTGACGGGTGGAGCCCGCTATAGCTCCTCTATGCATCGGTAGGTCTCATGAGACAACTATATGTGGAATTGGCCGAGGCCCTTTCCCAATTTGATTTATGGTTTTGTCCGAGGCCTTAATCATTTTTGACGTCTTGGCCAAGGCCTTGACAAAGTGTTTCAGAATGTCTGGCATTATACATTCCCTCATTATGAAAGTGGTTATTGATATTTCACGTGATTATTCGTCTAGTAGAATATCCATGTGAGTAAGTAATGGCATTATTTTATTTTACTTTTTCCATATTATGCTGAAGTTCAAGTTCAATAAGGCTTTTGTTTTAGTTATACATTGCCATAAATGCTTATTTTTTTCTTATGAAAGTTTCCGCTATATTGTTATCCTTACGGAGCATTTGAGCTCACCCCTTTCAATGTTTTATTTTTCCCAGGATGTGAAGAAGTGTATTATGACTAACTTGCAAGAATAGTCAGTGAGGATATGAGTGTGGAATAGGGAGACCATGTTATTGTAGTTTTCATTTCTATGATGTAATGTAATGTTTATGAATGTATCTAGTGTTTCCAAAGCTACTAAACTAATCGGTCTTTCGGGACATGATCTTTTGTGATCATGCCAATGTTATTAGTAATGCACCGACTCTGGGTAGCTGGGGTCGGGGCGTTACAGTTGGTATCAGAGGCAGTTTAGTACTAACCTTGGATGCTAGATTTAGATAAACTCTGATTAGAGCACATATCCCGAAGATAGACTTTGAGGATTAGTATAGAATAACTTCCTAGAATTTTGGTATTGTAGAGATGTTGTGAGTTTTCCGAGAAATACATCCCTGTCTGGATACGAGCAGGTAGTGGCGGCTCTGGCACAGATGTACCTAGGGGTAAAACCCGAAAACACCGCTTTGAGCTAGACTCGAATGGGAACTAGTGCACGACAACGGTCCTTGCTGCACTCTTGGTTACGACACTCCCGGGGGATATGCTTTGGATAATTCCCATTTTCATTACAAACCACTATGAAGGGTTACGAGTATATACTTCCTCAAAGAAAACATTTTTATAATTATGGATTATATCCATAATTAGTTCAATTTATGTTAAGCGTTTTACAAGTATGGAATTATGTATTTTGATTCATGAACTAATCTAGTTTATGCCATTATTTAGAAATGGCGCCTAGTGGAAGGAATGGAAACCGTATCAATGCACGCACTCTGTGTAGGGATTTCCCTCCTGCTCAAGATAATTATGGTGGAGCTAGTGATACAACTGGTGTTGATCAGCTTCTCACTGTACTGGAACAACTCACGCAGGTTATAAATAACAACCTTACTCGTATGGAGCACCCTGATCCGCAACGTGGAGGATCAATGATAGACCGTTTCATGAGGCAACAACCACCAACCTTCAATGGGAGTACAAATCCTATAGTAGCTGAGCAATGGATAAATTCCTTAGAGAAAATATTCCATGCCTTGGGGAGTAGTGAAAGGGAGAATGTTTTCATGGCAGTTTACTTCCTCACTGGAGATGCCGATCAATGGTGGTCACTAATTCAAAACACAAAGGAAGATGATGAATTAACAAACATGGAATGGCAGGAGTTCAAAGAGTTGTTCTTAGAAAAATACTTTCCTCGAGACCATCGAGCAGATATGGAAAGGCAATTTCTGAGTCTGAGGCAGAAGGAGGATGATAATGTCGCAAAGTATGAGGCTAACTTTACAAGGTTAGCAAGGTATGCTGCAGATTACATACGTAACCCAAGAAGTAAGACTGATTGTTTCTTTGATGGGTTGAAACCATTTCTCCGTCGAGCTTTAGTATCACAAACCATCTCTTCATACGAAGGTATTGTCTCGTGCGCTATCAAGACGGAAAAGGAATTCTCTAAGTCTTATGACTTTAAATCAAAGCAAGATAAGAAGAGATCCGCTGAAAACTCTGGGAAACGAAATAAGGAAACAGGGAAGAAGGGTAGAAATGAATTTCCACCCTGTGATAATTGCGGTAGGAAGCACCCTGGTACCTGTCTAAAAGGAAAAGGAGTATGTTACAAGTGTGGTGAAAAAGGCCACCAAGCTCATGAATGCAAGGGAAAGAAAGCGGTTGTCAACGTGGAATGCTATAATTGTAGAGGGAAGGGACATTATGCAAATGAATGTCCTAATCATCAGGGGAACTTACCTCAGAAGAGGCCAAGGGATCAGGGCCAGGCTTATGCTATCACTACTGCTGAGGTGGAAGCTCCGAAAGACATGGTGGCAGGTAATTTAATGGTTTCCTCAAGTTTAGCAAATGCATTATTTGATTCTGGATCATCGCATTGTTTCATATCTTCCCATTTTTCTAAGAAAATTAGATATTAACAATTTGATTTAACACGGGAGTTGTCGATCAAAACCCCTAAGGGAAGTATTGTTGCAACAAAGTTTTGTCGATTAGTTCCCATTAGAGCACCTAAATGTTCTTTACCTGCTGATCTCATCGTCATGCCCATGATTGAATTTGATATAATCCTCAGTATGGATTGGCTTTCGGACCATGATGAAAAAATTTATTGTAAGAGGAAAGAGGTTACTATTCTTGATGATGATGATAAGGAACACCTTATCTTTAGAGCCGAATCGTCACCACATAATTCTTATCTAGATCCAACCCCAGTAGCTCAACTAAATTCAATTATTGGGGAGGAAGAGAAGGAAATTACTGGGGGTGAGGAAAGTAATATTCAAATAGAGGATGTACCTATTGTGAGAGAATATGTTGATGTGTTTCCGGAAGATTTACCTGGACATCCTCCAGAATGAGAAGTTGAGTTTTCCATTGATTTAATTCCTGGATCAAGGCCCATATCGAAGACCCCTTATAGAATGGCCACTGTGGAATTAGTTGAACTAAAGAAACAACTAGAGGAATTGAGTAATAAGGCATTTATTCGCCCTAGTGTTTCTCCTTGGGGAGCCCCTGTTCTTTTTGTTATGAAGAAAGATGGATCTATGAGGTTGTGCATTGACTATAGGGAGATCAATGCTATAACAATAAAGAACATGTATCCCCTACCTCGCATTGATGATTTGTTTGACCAACTGCATGGAGCTCAATACTTTTCAAAGATTGACCTTAGTTCTGGATACCATCAGTTGTGTGTGAAGAAGGAAGACGTTCCAAAGACTGCATTTCGAACAAGGTACGGGCATTACGAGTTTGCAGTAATGCCTTTTGGATTGACTAATGCACCCTCTGTTTTCATGGATCTAATGAATAAAGTTTTCAAGGAATATCTTGATGACTTCGTAGTGGTATTTATTGATGATATCTTGGTATACTCCAAAAGCCATGAAGATCATGAAAATCACTTACGCATTATCCTGAAGACTCTTAGAAGACATGAATTATATGGGAAATTTAGCAAGTGTGAATTCTGGCTTCATGAGATTTCTTTTCTTGGCCATATTGTCTCTAATGATGGAATTTCCGTTGATCCTTCTAAAACCAAGGCAATCCAAGAATGGCCAGCACCGACAAGTATAACTGAGGTACGCAGTTTTATTGGTTTAGCAGGTTATTATCGACGTTTCGTCCAGAATTTTGCCTGATTGGCTAACCCATTGACAAAGCTCACACATAAAGGGATTAAATTTGTCTGGACAAAAGAGTGTGAAGAATGTTTTGAAGAACTAAATAGAAGATTAGTCAATGCCCCTGTATTGACTCTACCATCGGGGAATGATGGGTTTGTTATTTATAGTGATGCATTGAAGAAAGGACTTGGTTGTGTCCTTATGCAGAATGATAAGGTCATTGCCTATGCATCACGACAGCTAAAAATTCATGAGAAAAACTATCCTACTCATGATCTTGAGTTAGCAGCTGTGATCTTTGCTTTAAAGATATGGAGACATTACCTCTATGGTGAAAAATGTGAGATTTATACTGATCACAAGAGTTTGAAGTATATTTTCACACAAAAAGAACTCAACATGAGGCAAAGGCGATGGCTTGAACTACTCAAGGATTATGATTGCACGATACATTACCACCAGGGGAAGGCAAACAAGGTGGCAGATGCTTTGAGTAGAAAAGACCATGGAGTTTTTAATGTGATGAGAATTGAAAGGGATCCAATTTTCTTGGATCTAGTGAAGATGGACATGGGAATAACTAGGGAAGGTGAAACATCAACGCTTTTTCAAATGGTTACCAAACCATCATTACTAGAAAGGATTAAGAGTTCTCAGACCAATGATGAAGAATTTCAGAAGAAGATTAAAGATGTGAATAATGGAAGATTGAGGGACTTTGTGTATAAGGATGGAATTTTGAAATTCAGGAAGAGACTTTGTGTTCCCGATATACCTGATCTAAAAAGGGAATTGCTGGATGATGCTCATCGTTCCAATTTCTCTATACACCCTGGGGGCACCAAAATGTATAGAGATTTGAAGGAACATTTTCGGTGGGACAATATGAAGAGGGAGATTGCTGATTTTGTGTCGAGGTGTATGGTTTGTCAACAAGTGAAAGCTGGAAGGCAACATCCTGGTGGAGTATTGCAACCTCTTCCCATACCTGAGTGGAAATGGGATAATATTACGACAGACTTTTTCATGGGAATACCAAAGACTCCTAGAAGGAATGATGCAATATGGGTCATTGTTGATCGTCTTACTAAGTCAGCACATTTTCTGGCTATACGGGAGGATCTACCACTTGAACGTCTAGCAAGATTATATATTAATGAAGTTGTAAGACTTCATGGAGTACCCCTATCGATTGTTTCTGATTTCGATCCTCGTTTTACTTCAAGATTCTGGAAAAGTCTTCAAAAAGCCTTGGATACTGAACTTTGTTTGAGCACTGCCTATCACCCTCAAACAGATGGACAATCAGAACAGACTATTCAAAACTTAGAAGACATGTTGAGATCATGCTCTCTTGACTTTCAGGGTATGTGGGATCAATAATTACCACTGGTAGAATTTTCCTATAACAATAGCTTCCATTCAAGCATTCAGATGGCACCTTATGAAGCGTTATACGGAAAGAGATGTCGTACACCAACCTGTTGGGATGACGTTGGTGAAAGAAAACTTGTGGGACCAGAACTGGTGGAAGAAACAATGGAAAAGGTGAAGGTAATCCAAAACCACATCAAATCAGCTCAAAGTAGGCAGAAGAGCTATGCCGATAACAGAAGAAAGGTTTTGGAATTTTAGGTGGGAGATCATGTTTTCCTAAAGGTGTCTCCATGGAAGGGAGTTATACGTTTTGGTAAGAAGGGTAAGTTGAGTCCCAGGTACATCGGACCTTTCAAAATTCTAGATCGTATTGGGGCTGTAGCTTATCGTTTGGCGATGCCGCCAAATCTCTCCAAAGTTCACGATGTTTTCCACATATCGCTATTGAGAAAATACATGCCTGACCCAACACATGTACTTACCTATGAGGAATTAGAACTGGAACCCGATCTATCTTATTGCGAAGAGCCCATCAGAATTCTTGATGTGAGGGAGCAGGTGCTGAGAAACCGGACGACTCGTCTGGTAAAGGTTTTTTGGAGAAATCATAAAATGGAAGAGGCAACGTGGGAACCTGAGGAACTTATGATGAAGAACCACCCGAGTCTTTTTATGCTGTAATACCCTAGAAATTGTGAGGACGCAATTATTTGAAGGAGTGGAGAATGTAACACCCCAAGCTTCCACGGTACGTTTCCCTTCGAATAATGCAATAGCGTGTGTTGTACGCAACCTCGAGCTCTAACACACACCACAACTAATTAAACTAGCCGTTGTGAATAGTAATACCTACTTTTTGAAATTTTATAAATTTTATTTATCAAAATGGACTTCATTTTTGGATTTGGAATATTAAAATTAGCCTATGTTGAATTTTTGGTATTTTTCTGAGAACTTCTAATTTTTTATGAATAGTGAAAAATACTTAAAAACAACTTTTTTAATCAAAATAATTTATAGTGATAAATTATAATATTTAGTGGTTTTAAAGTATAATTAGAATATATTTTTACCATTTTATCCAATGGTGGTCATTAGAATTAATTTAACATTGAAAATGGACATAAACAATTGCCAATCTTTTGATATAAATTGTTTCTTAAAAACACGCTATTTGTTGTGACCATGGAAATTAATTATAAAATTAATTAATGCAACTTATATGTTTGAAATTTTGTAAAATAGACATCATTTTTGAATTCGGAATATCAATTATAGCTTAGGGTGAAATTTTGGCATTGTTCTGAAAAACTTCAATTTTTGATGAATAGTGAAACCACTAAGTGGTAGTTAAATAACTGATTTTTCGTTTAAATGAAATATTACCACTTCTGTGATTTGATTTTCAAAAATCCGACATACATGGTTGTCATTAAGAAGTAAAATGTGGTTGAATGAGATTAAAATAATTTTTGGTGAATAGTAACTTTTAAGTTCTTAATCGCGATTAGAGGTAATTAGTGTAGTTTAAGGTAAAAATAATGTTTTAATAATATGAGATGAGCTTGACACATGTCCTACCCTCATTGGATGTGCCATGGCCGACCAATAAAATCCATGGGTCAACTTGGGGACCCCATGGAGCCACTTTAGTTGGAAAATGACATAAATACCTTTTATTTAATGTTAAAGTAAAAAATGACACAAACATGAAATGTTTTACTAAAACAATTTTTATGTGGGGTTATACAAGTCATATTTTTGACAATAAATAGTCATTGGAAAGATAAAAATATTTCCTACATCATAGTATTTGTTTTATAATTTTTAGACATTAAATAAGTTAAATTATATATGACATCATGATGATGCAGCGATGACCTCATTATTTAACGATTTAAATAAAATGAGAAGATAATGAACAATCCAAGGCTTACACTTGTTCAAAGCCTATTGGATGAGGGGATTTCGAACCCTTATCACCTTAGCCACGAATTGTATAAGTTTGGGACCTTTAGAATCCGAAAAGCATTGTATAATAATGTAACATTTCAATCTTTCCAAAAGAGCCCCTCCTCTCCTCTTATAAAAGGCCCCCACCTCTACCATCTTATTCACACTTTCAAGCCTTTTGGTTCGGCCAACCTCTGTACAAATACTCTCCCAACTTCTCTCCCTTCATCCTAGAAGCTTTACCTTTGTCATAAAGCCATCCTAAGGAGTCCTTTTGATCAAATCAAAAGGAAGAACCCGAAGAAGAGGTAACATTTTCATCACCCTCTTTTAAGTTTCTTTCTTCTTCCACTCCCTCTTTGTTTATTATTTCAATTCTAAAATTATAACTCCAGTATCTTCTATATACTGTGATGTTATTATAAATATGGAACAACCATATTCATTATTCTACCCATCATTTGAATGACATGTCACCATACGTGTGTACGTACAGTTTACCGTCTCCACGTCGTGGTGTAATTGTTATTCAATATATTATTATTTAGATGGGTATAATAATGATATGTAATTCATGTAAATAATAAATATAACATGATAATGATTCTTTATATATGATATACTATCCAATTATATATTATTTTAATATCAAAATAATGATATTGTCGCTCGTGCGTACGTACGGACTACCGTCTCCACGAACGCGATTAGATTCATTCTCCGTCGTATCCATTCAAGTATAATTATCATTTGATGATTTTAAAATAATGTTTAAGGACATGATATCATTCTGGTTATGAATAAGATACAACTTATCCATGAAAAACACGACTTACGTAACAAAACATATAAAAGAAAATGAGTAAGTTAACACCCGAAACAACGATAAATCTAAGATATTGTTAACAAAGCAAAGTTAAAAGATCGTATATGATATCATATGAATGTATATGATTCTTGTATAATTTAATAACAATTATTTCACCATTATACAGGTGGTTAACCAACCCCAACCAAGGAAAAGTACAAGGTAAGGGTTTACTTCACAACCTCTTCATTATCCAAGGTTGTTTATACATAATTATCTACTGGGACCTCGTTATCATCCACATCCATGTTTCTTAAAAATGTCTTTCAAAACATTTTTAATATTAAATGTAAAATGTGTTAAAGTCATTTACACCCTTATACATTTTAGAAAGTAATCTTACCGTCGTTTTCCAAAAAATGTACTTTTTGACCTCTTTGACAAATTTAAGGTAAGAATGTTTTTTTTAACTTATACGGCGGGTGTGGCTATTTTCCGCCATTATAACTTCGTCGAAGCTTCCCTAACAAGATTATAAGAATATATTCAAAGTAAATGTATTATTTTATAATTATGGGACTTTTAAATGATTTCAAAAAGGAGAGATATTACTCTCAAATAGCTTTGATTTCATCCATGTCAACATCCTTTGATGGGTTTTAAGTTTAATTGAAATTGATTTATGATACAAAACTTCCATTGAACATTTTGTGAAATATTTGACTGTGGATGTGTTATTTTTATACCATCCATAGTTTATGGAGAAATTGTTGACATTTCGTATGCTAGTTTTAATACGAATATTTATGTTATATTTAAACCTATTCATATGAGGAATGTATTGGACTTAATATGTGACGGGTGGAGCCCGCTATAGCTCCTCGATGCATCGGTAGGTCTCATGAGACAACTAGACGTGGAATTGTCTGAGGCCCTTTCCCAATTTGATTTATGGTTTTGGCCGAGGCCTTAATCATTTTAGACGTCTTGGCCGAGGCCTTGACAAAGTGTTTCAGAATGTCTGGAATTATACATTCCCTCATTATGAAAGTGGTTATTGATATTTCACGTGATTATTCGTCTAGTAGAATATCCATGTGAGTAAGTAATGGAATTATTTTATTTTACTTTTGCCATATTATACTGAATTTCAAGTTCAATAAGGATTTTGTTTTAGTTATACATTGCCTTAAATACTTATTTTTTTCTTATGAAAATTTCTGCTATATTGTTATCCTTACGGAGCATTTGAGCTCACCCCTTTCAATGTTTTATTTTTTCAAGGATGTGAAGAAGTGTATTATGACTGACTTGCAAGAATAGTCAGTGAGGATATGAGTGTGGACTTGGGAGACCATGTTATTGTAGTTTTCATTTTTATGATGTAATGTAATGTTTATGAATGTATCTAGTGTTTTCAAGGCTACTAAACTAATCGGTCTTTCGAGACTTGATCTTTTGTGATCATGATAATGTTATGAAGTAATGCACCGACTCTGGGTAGCTGGGGTCGGGGCGTTACATAAGGAAGTGTTAGAAATTTTATATACAAATTTTATTAACTATATAATTTTTAATATAAGTATATGTATGTGATATGGGTTACTATTGATCGGATTACCAAATTAGCATATTTTCTTTCAAAAATAAAAGATTTACCACTTGCAATTTTAGAAAAACTATATATTAATGAAGTTGTATTACTTCATGGTTTATCTCTATCAATTGTTTCTGACCATGATCCAGCTTTTACATAACCATTATAGAAAATTATTCAAAAGGCCAAAGATAATGAGCTTCGTTTGAGCACTGCCTACCACCCTCAAACTGATGGACAATTAGAAAGAACTATCCAAACCTTAGAAGACATGTTGATATCTTTTTATATTGACTTTCATGGTATATGGGATCTATATTTACCTCTAGTTTAATTTTCCTATAATAATAGCTTCCATTCAAGTATACAAAGGGCACAATATGGAGCTTTATATGTAAAGAGATTTCGTAAACCAACTTGTTGGGATGATGTTGGTTAATGAAAACCCGTAGGCCGAGATCATTTTGAGGAAACAATAGAAATGGTAAAAACTATTCAGACCCATATCAAAACTGAACAAAGTACACAAATGAGCTATGATGTTAACTTAAATAAGGATTTTGAATTTAAAATGGGATATCATTTTTATTGTTGTTATCTTCTTGGAAGTGTGATAAATGATTCGTTAAGAAGGGTAAATTAATTTTCTAGTATATTAGACCTTATGAAATTATGGAACGAATTGGAGTTATAGCCTACTATTTGGCAATGCCGCCAAGTCCCCCCAAAGTGCATGATGTGTTGCATCTATCAATGTTAAAGAAATAAATGTGAGACCCAATGCATGTAATCACCTAGGAAAAAATAAAATTGGAACCCGATCTAACTTATTTTTAAGAGCCTATCAATATTCTTGATACCAGCTAACAGGTCTTGGGAAATTGTAAGACTCATCTGATAAAGGTTCATTAGAGAAATCATAAAATGGAGCAGGAGATGTGGGAACCTGGAGAAATTATGATGAAGAAAAACCAAAATCGTTTTATGAAGTGATATTCTAAAATTTTTAGGAGAAATTATTTTAAGGATGGAATATTTTAATAGCCCAAGCTTCCACGGTATGCTTCCTGTAAATTAATTAAATAGCTTTCCTTGCATGAAGCATTGAGTTCGAGAACACCAAGACCATTCAAACTAACCATTTAAAAAGATGTTATGAATAGTATTAAAATATATTATGAAATTTATAATCTTTAATTTTCATAAAATAATTAATATTTGAATTCGTAATATCCAAATTAGCATATGGTGATATTTTCAAAATTTTCTGAAAAGATTAAATTTTTGATGAATACTGAAAAAATACTACATTGTGGTTAAAAACCGTCTCTCATTTAAATAATTATTTTACTATAAATTGATTTTATTTTCACAATAGATAAATAATACATATATTATTCCAATTTAGTACATTGGATTCATTTTATAACAAAATGAGATATAAAAATTTATTCAACTTTTGTACATCCTATTTACTCTCCTTCTAGACACATATATGAGATCTGCATTAAATGGAATTTTATCGATTCTTTGAATTCAATTTATAAAATAGAAATACATTGTTGTGATATGTATAAAAAAAATTTCTAATAAGATCAAAATAATTTTTGGTGAATAGTAGATTTTGGATTTTATTTACAACGGTTAAATATAAATATGATAATTTAATGTAAAAATAATATTATAATAATATAGTATTACCCAAACACATTTACTAATTTAATTGGATATGTTTTTTTCTGACCAAAATAAACTATAGTTCGAAATTTTGTTCCTTTTTAGCCACTTCTGTCAGATTAGAACATTTATTATATTTTATTTAAAGAAGAGTTAAAAATGTCATATTAATATTTTATTAAATATATCATTTTTATTATTACGATATATAACTGATATATTCAACCATAAATAGTATTTATAAATCTAAATTTATTATATATATAATTTTAATTAATTTACAATTTTTTGAAATAAATAATTAAATTAAATAGTTACACAATAATGATACAATAATTGAATTATTGAAGAAAGAATAAATTTAAAGTTATAAAAAATATTAAAATAAATAAACTTTTAGATAATTAATGATATCACTAAATTTTATAGATGAAATATACATGTTAGAGACATATTAGAATAATTGTTTCAAAGTTATCATGTTGGTTTGATTTAAAAAAAATTGAATAGTATCAAAATTGACATAAATGATACTTTAAAATAAATAATATTTAATTAAATTTTATAAGATTCATAAAAATAAATGTTTCATAAAACAAAATATTATATTTTTATATATGTCATAAAGGATACAATTTTATCTCTTTTTGAATTTTATACTAACTTTATTAACACTATAGTTTAAAAATACAAGAAGACATGGTAAAAGTTGAATTGTTTAACTAGTGGTTAAACCCAAAATAAAAGGTTAATTTTGTGACATAAACTTGTCTAAAAATCATTTAATAAAAGGATTTAAACTCATACTCATCTTATCATCTATATAATTTTCTTATTATCTATTTGAAACCTGAAATCAATTAATAATAAATTAATATTTTAAGATCATCCTAATGTTCCCCCCACCTATATTATAAAAGGGAACTTATCCTTCTCTTTAATTCGCAACTCTAATTCCCTTTGGCTCAGCCAACCCCTTCCAAATATTTCTCCAAACATCCCCAAATTCATCTTAGAGGCCATACTTTGGGATGAAATCCAACCTAAGGAGTACTTTTTTGGAAACCAAAAATAGACACCTAGAAAAAGGTAATTGTTTCACTTCTATAAATTTAGGCTATATCCATAGTTTCAAACCCTGGCTATATTCCCCAAAAATGTGGTTATAGGTTATATACATGGTTTAGTGGACCGTAGATGGTATTAGAATGGCTATTGGGAAAGACCTATAGCCATGGTTTAAAAATCTGCCTAAAACTCTATAGCCACGGTTTGTACAATGGATATAGATCTATAGCCACAGTTTTAAACTGTCGCAGAACATTATGCCACATAGGGCCGATAGCCCTCCCCCTGAATAGCCCCCACACCCCCATTTTCCCCATATACATACCCTTTAACCCCCTGGACATCTCCCCTACACCCCCATTGTAATGTCCAGGATTTTTCCATATATGATTTTAATATTATATGGGAATTAATTCGAGACCAGGCTCTGAGACGGCGTGCAGTTCTGAGGCCCGGTGAGCCCAAAACAAATTTTTGAATTTAATTTAATTATTAAATAACGTGTGTGTTCCGTTTTCCTGAAAAAGTTGAATAACTCCCGAACGGATGCTCGGATCAGAAATCTGAGGGCACCGTTGCGTTTGGAACATCGATTTTACCTTAGGAGAGGCCTAACATCGGCCGGCGCAGGTCGGTGGTGGAATCTCGTTTTTGGGACATAAGAGTAATAAAATATTTAAATAAAAGTATTTTATTCTACAGCGATGTCTTTTAAATCCGCTGCAATAAATATCCCTTACCTTTTTAATTAATGTTTTGCGCAAGGGTCCAGGGTTACAAACCCCATAACCTTGAAACCCTTGGCGGCCCTGAAGGCTCTAGAAAAAACCTCCCAACGCGATGACAATGACGCAGCGACCAGATCATCGCTGACGAACGCCGCGGAATCCAGGTAGGATGTTTTAATTATGATTTCTTTCCCATTCTTGATTTCTAAGATGAACGTTGGATAATCCATGAACAGATTAGTCCGCGGATCGATCGTTCTCGCGGGATTGGATTTTAGTGGCGATTTATGGGAGATTGAATCCATGTTAATCAATTGTTGTTGATTTTTTTGCTCTGTTTAATCCCATTAACAGGAGCGGATCAACGCTGTGATGAACGACGGTGAAGGTTCGTTCCTCAATTTTGTTTCTTTGGATTTCCCCCCCTTTCTTGTCTTAGAGTTCTTCATTTTCTTCACGGGGTGATGAATGATGGATAGTTGTGCATCCGTTCTGCTACGCAATGATCCCAAACTATGGATCCAACCTCGTAGCGGTGTCACAAAGGTGTGATGGCGATATCGGCGGACGATTCGGAGAAGATAGAGAGTTATGAGTTTTCGGGAGTTTTTCTTCGGATGGATTGTTCGAGGTTTATGATCAGTTTTAAAGGCCGAAAACACCCATCATGGTGTTTGTATGTTGAATTGAACCAATCCCTGGAGTATCGGGACGAACGGACGAGAGATCGTGGGTCCAGAAGATCAGCCGAAGCGTGAGGAAGAAGATGGTGTTCTGGAAAATTTCCCAACTACACGGCATGTAGTATGGGATACACGGCGTGTGTTCGTCGGTGGCCCACATGTCGTGTACTTTGGGAGTACACGGACACAGGCTCGGTACCCGGCCAAGGACAGGGTGTGTATACCCCTCCCCGGCCAGACCCGACTAGATACACGGGATACCCCGTGTACTAGTACTTGGGAAGGCGACACGGACACGGGCATAGACCATGTACGGGCACATGGCCAGCATACACGGAGTGAGTCCCAGGTGCTCGGACATGGCATGTGAATCATCTACACACAATGTAGTTTACTTCTATCTGACAAGCCGAATGACTTGGGCCGGTTACACGGACAGTACCCGGGGTCAAGGAACACGGCGTGTACTTTTTCTACACGTCGTGTAGTTTGGTTTTGCACAACCTGAACGAATGACATGGGCCATTTACATGGGCAGTACCCGAGGTCAAGGAACACGGTGTGTAACCATACTACATTCTTTGTAACCTGTCTTAAATGACTTGATCCACTTGTCTTCTGTTACTTGGACTAGTTCTCTTAGGGTTCATACCCTTGGTCTTTTCCCTGAAGGTTCTGGAATTATTTCCTTTACACAAAAGTATGATCCCTTCAGCAGAACTTCCTGAATATA
Organism: Viscum album; assembly: GCA_963277665.1. Classification (NCBI taxonomy): domain Eukaryota; kingdom Viridiplantae; phylum Streptophyta; class Magnoliopsida; order Santalales; family Viscaceae; genus Viscum; species Viscum album. The sequence continues at coordinate 844,872,886 of OY728125.1, read as the reverse complement.
TTTGTTGGAATCCCCTCTGTGATACTAAGAGGTAGACCCTCTTTCATTCTTGGAACCCTAGGTGGAGTTCTTGGTATCTATGTGACCAACTTTACCCGGGCACCGATCCTCTGCTTAGCGGATTAGATCAGACTTAGTTGTCGGAATCACCCCATCACTTGGTTGTGATCCTCATATGAGCATCATGTTCTCAAAGTACTTGTGGAGTGTGTTCTCCCGGAATGAGTACTTTGTATCTCTCTCTTTAGACCTAGGAGTGTGTTCTCCGGGATGCATGCTTAGTGGAAATCTTCGAGTTGGATCTTAGTGGTGGTTTTCATGATAGATGGTCGTGCAGGAGTATATCTGGATATTCTTTTTATATGTTCAGTAGACATATACTGTGTAGAGATGACTGTATCTTCCATTGTGGTATTTTTTCCCCTTTTTTTATTTCCTTTGTGGTTTCGGGGTTTCCTACTAGGTATTATTATACTAACCCATGCACGGGCTTTGCCTGCACATGTCGTGTCTTGTGCAGAAGAACGAGCCTTTGACAGGATTCTAGGTCAAGCAGGGCCGGATGGCACTCAATGAGATGAGGCGGGCCGAGGTGTGTTCCTACGGCTACAGATTACAGTCCCAGTACCTTTCCTTACAGGTTGGACCTTGTTACAGACTTTCTTTTTGGCGGGCTTGTACTTTTGGCCCAGGGTTTTATTTTTTTGCACTTTACTTTCCTGTCGTACTCTGTGGTTGGGTTTTAGTGTATGCATGCATCTTTTCCATTTAGCAGTTTTTAATTTTTCAGCTTTGTGGGATTGTAGATATGTATGTGTGTGTACAGGTGTATAGTCTATGCCTCCCATGTTAGTAGCATGCCTACTCGGTGCTAGTCACCAGCCCCTGGCCTATTGGAGGCGGGCTTGGGGAGTTGCGGCTCGGGCCCCACTAAGACGGGTCGTGACAGAGTGGTATCAAAGGTGGTCGGTTCTACCTTAGGACCAAGAGTGTGTGACTTGGTTTGGGGAAATAGTGTTAAGTATTTCGAGTTCAGATTTCAGGCCAGGGACCCCATTGTTGGTGAGGGCGGTCGACGTATCCATACACCAGGTCTCTGATAACTTGTTTTTCGACTCAGAACATGAGAACACTAGTTGTAGGGGAAAATAATGGTACATGCATCATATAGGAATGGGTTGTGGTTTCCATGTCCTTTTTGCGTTAGCTCTCCAGATGTACTCACTGACTGAGATACGTCTTGTTTCTTTAACAGGATGCCTCCACGACGCGCACCTGCTAGGATCCAGAAGCTCGATCATGAGGATGAACCCCTCAGTGATGAATCCTCAATACAGGGACTGAATCCACCAATTTTACCACCAGGTGGGGTGCCAGTTATCCCGCCACCTGTGGAGGAGTGTTTAGTGCCTGTTGTGCCAGTGGAGGAGGAGCGTAGGCTGAGTACACTCCATGAGTTTCAGAGACAAATACCCCTCAGGTTTTGAGGCGAGCCTGACCCTCAGGCAGTAGAGGACTGGCTTGAGGCAGTGGACAGAGTCTTCTATTTGGTCAGGACACCAGTAGACCAGATGGTGATCCTGGCAGCAAGCCTTTTGTAGGACTCGGTAGGAATATGGTGGAGTTTGGTTATCCAGACCCACGATGAAGCGACACTTGCATGGTTGGAGTTTGAGCGTCTCTTTAGAGAGTAGTTTTCACCGGTTACCCTGAGAGTAGTATGCATACAGGAGCTTCTTCATCTCCAGCAGGGAACCATGATGGTGGATGACTATTCGTCGAGGTTTACCAACCTCCCGCGGTACCTGATGGATATGGTCATAGATCAGTACTTCAGAGCTCGGAAAATTGAGTTGGGCTTGCGTAGAGATATCTGAGATAGAATCATCAATATGAGAATTCCTACTTATGATGGGGTGCTCGAGTGGGCTCTGGTGGTCGAGAGCTTCTTGGAAGAGCAAAGACAGCCGGCAGATATTAGTAGTGGGTGAGCTGGATCAGAGACCTCAGCAGCAGGAAACTGATGTCAGGGACCCAGGCATGGGAGACGTTTTCAGAGGAGATCCCAGGACCGAGGATCTACCATATAGGTTTCGTTGGGCCCATCCAGCCAGCCTCAAGAGAGGCGATGCTACTCATGTGATTGTATTGGACATCTCACTCAGGATTATCTGACCCGTCGTACTACTTACACGGGAGCAGTGGATGGACCACAGAGGCAGAGGCAACGTGTGGAGCAGCCCGATCCACAGGGTGGCGGATGTTGTAGAGGAGATGGGAGAGAATCTATAGGTGGTCGACATTTTGAGCATTTTCCACCACCACCCACAGGAGGTCCACCCCAGGCCCAGGGAGCAAGTGGGCCGAGGTAGGGACAACTTCAGGTGGCAGAGGCTTATAACCCAGGTACTCCCGAAATGATTAGAGGTACTATCTGTGTCTTTTCTACCTTGGCTTCCAAATTGATAGACACAAGTTCTATTCATTCCGTTATGGCTGCTTATATTTTTTGAGACCTTGAGATTCTAGTTGATCCGTTGACTCGACCCTTACTCTTAGAAACACCGACTAGAGAAGATTCAGATATCACACACCTCTGTAGACAGTGTGACCTGACCCTTGGAGGTGAGTGTTTTGGTTGGAACCTCTTGGTGGTAGCGTCGAGGTCTTACGATTTCATTCTTGGTATGAATTGGCTATCCACAGTTCATGCCCATATCGACTGTTTTAGGCAAAGGGTGCGGTATGTCCACAGTGATGGAACGAGGTTCTCTTTTGTCGGTGAAAGAGAGACCCAGGCAGCGCAGGATGGACTCGTTCATAGGAGGGCACAACCGATTTCACATCAGTTGGAAAGCCTATCCCTTGGCACAATAGATGTTACGAGTTTCTGGTTTCCAGCAGTATTGGCTGAGTACAAGGACGTCTTTCCAGAGGATTTCCCTGGGCTACCTCCCCGTCGAGAGATAGATTTCTTCATTGAATTGTAACCCGGGACGACACCGATATCAGCATCAGCATATCAGATGGCTCCTGTACAGCTTCGTGAGCTGAGGGTGCAGCTGGATGACTTGCAGAAGAAGGTCATTGTGAGACCCAGCATTTAACCCTGGGCGGCCCCAGTGCTATTTTCTAAGAAGGCATACGGGAGCTTGAGGCTATGTGTGGATTACCAGCACTTGAATCAGGTGACCGTGAAGAACCAGTATCCACTACCGAGGATCGATTACCTCTTCAACCAGTTGAGAGGGGCACAGTGGTTCTCGAAGGTTGATCTACGATCAGGCTATCACCAGTTGCATGTACGGGATGAGGATATACCGAAGACGGCTTTCCGATGTCTCTACGGTCACTATGAGTACTTGGTGATGCCCTTCGGCATGACGAACACCCTGACAGTGTTCATGGGACTCATGAACCGTATCATTCATCCCTACCTGGACCAGTCTATAGTGGTCTTAATCTATGATATCCTTGTGTACTCTGCGTCCGAGGAGGAGCACACGAGACACCTAAGGATGGTTATGGAAACACTGCTAGATAACCAGTTGTTTGGGAAACTCTCAAAGTGTAAGTTCTAGTTACAGGAGGTCCATTTTCTGGGACACGTTATCTCGGCAGATGGTGTATCAGTGGACCCAACCAAGGTGGAGGCAGTGCTAGCATGGGAGCCACCCCGGAGAGTGACGGTGGTGCGGAGTTTCCATGGGTTCGCAGGCTACTATCGGGGATTCATCCTTGATTTCTTCAGGATTACAGCACCAATTATAGCTTTGACCCGAAAGGGGAAACCTTTCGTGTGGACCGAGAGATGCCAGTAAGGTTTCCAACAGTTGAGATAGAGTTTGACGAGTGCCTCGATCTTGAGATTAACGGAGGTGGGTGTCGAGTACGTAGTGTTCGGCGATGCATCAGGAACCGGGCTTGGTTGTGTCCTGATGTAGAGGCAAGCAGTGATTGCCTAAATCTCACGTCAGTTGAGGCCACACGAGCAGAACTGCATGACCGATGATCTTGAGTTGGCAGCGTTAGTCTTCGCTTTGAAGATGTGGTGGCAATACCTGATGGTCGAGCGTTTTACCGTCTACTCTAATCACAAGAGTCTCAGATATATGTTTTCTCATAAGGATATGAATTTAAGATATAGGCCATGGCTTGAGCTCCTTCAGGATTACAACTTTGTGATCGTTTATACTCCTATGAAGGGGAACGTAGCGGCAGATGCTCTCAGTAGGAAATCCAGTTCGCATTTGTTGGATGAGGCGACGAGGCAGTTGGCCTCCTTATAGTTATCCTTCGTGGATAGAGATGAGGGATCCTACCTTCAGTCGATGGTTGCTACCTTTCCACTCTTACAACAAGTCAGGGAATCACTGTGCGAGGATGCTAGCTATGAGACTCTATGTGCTCAGATATCCATAGGTGATGCTGTTAATGGATACTCATAAGGTGGGGAGCACGTTATTATTTTCAGAGGGCGCATGGTAATACCAGCGACGTTGTGGGAGGAGGTTCTAAGGGAGTTCCATACATCCCCTTTGGTGATGCATCCAAGCATAGAAAAGATGTATAAGGACCTACAATGTCAGTTCTGGTGGCCAGTAATGATGAAGGGTGTGGCAGAGTTTTTCTCTTGGTGCCTTACTTTTCAGCAAGTAAAGGCTGAGCACCAGGTGCCAGTAGGTTTGACTCAGCCCCTTGAGGTGCCAGAGTGGAAGTTGGATTGGATATCCATGTAATTCTTGATGGGTTTACCATGAACCTCTAGGGGACACGATTCCATCTAGGTGAAGGTTGACCAACTAAGCAGGTAAGACCACTTCCTAGCGATAGAGGAGAAGAGTTTAGTAGAGAGCTTGGGACGCCTCTACATTCAGAAGATAGTTAGTATTCATGGAGTTCCATCCATGATCATCTCATATCATGATTCTTGTTTCACATCCCAGTTGTGGAGGGTATTTTAGGAAGCTTTTGTGACTCAGTTACACTTAAGCACAACGTTTCATCCCCAGACTGATGGTCAGACAGAGCGGACCATCTAGGTCCTGGAGGATATTATTCGAGCTTGCATACTTGACTTCGATCGTAGCTGGAAGGACCACCTTCCACTAGTGTAATTTTTTTATAAAAACAGTTATCATTCCACTATTGGTATGGAACCAATTGAGGATCTGTACGGGCGACCTTGCAGGTTACTACTTTGTTGGACTGACCCAAGAGAGTCAGCACTCATGGGCCCAAAGATGGTGAGAGCTACTACAGAGAAGGTGCAGGTCATCAAGGAGTGGATTAAGACTGCACAGAGATGGAAAAATTCGTATGTTGATAGGAGGCGGAGGCCCTTGGAGTTAGAGGAAGGAGACCATGTGTTCCTTCTGGTCTCACGTCCACGAGGATTGCGGAGATTTGGCCGAGGCAGAAAGCTATATCTGAAGTTCATTGGCCCTTTTTCAGATTCTGAGTAGGGTTGTCAAGGTGGCATATCTCTTAGATCTAACTCCTCAGATGGATCGGGTACACAACATCTTCCATGTGTTGTAGCTACGGAGGTACGTGCATGATCTATCTCATGTTATAGACTGGGTCGAGCCGAACATTGATGATGGGGCGACCGTTGCAGATTACCTAGTAGAGATCGAGGATTGACAGGAGAAGATCCTTTATGGGCAAGCTATTCCCTTGGTGCATGTCCGGTGGCAGCACGAGAATCTCCAGGAGAGCATGTGTGGGTGGGAGGCTCAGATTTGCGTGCAGTACCAACATCTTTTTTACTAGCCCTTGTTTTGGCTTTTCGGGGATGTAAAAGCCCTAAGTGGGTGTGATGTAATGTACCGGATTTTTCCATGTATTATTTTAATATTACATGGGAATTAATTTGAGACCAGAATCTCAGACGGCGTGAAATTCCGAGGCCCAGTGAGCTCGGAACAAATGTTTGAATTTTATTTAATAATTAAATAATGCATGCATGCGGCTTTCCTGAAAAAGTGGAATAACTCTCGAATGGGTGCTTGGATCAGAAATCTGATATAACTTTTGCATTCGGAATAGAAATTTTACCTTAGGAGAGGCCTAACATCAGTCTACGCAGGTCAGTGGTGGAATCTAGTTTTTGGGACGTAAGAGTAATAAAATATTTAAATAAAAATATTTTATTCTGCAGTGAACTCTTTTAAATATGCTGCAACAGATATACCGTACCTTTTTAATTAAAGGGTGGCGTAAGGGTCCAAGGTTACAAACCCCATAACCCTAAAACCCTTGGCAGATCTGGAGGCTCTGGAGAAAACCTCCCAACGCGGCGATGACGACACAGTGATCAGATCCTCGCTGACGAACACCGCGGAATTCAGGTAGGATGTTTTAATTATGATTTCTTTCCCATTTTTTATTTCAACGATGAACGTGGGAAAATCCATGAACAGATTAGTCTGTGCTTCGACCGTTCTCGCAGGATGGGCTTTTTGCGGGGATTTATGGGAGATTGAATCCATGTTACTCCATTGTTGTTGATTTTTTTTCTCAGTTTAATCCCATTAATGGGAGCGGATCAACGTCGTGACGAATGACGGTGAAGGTTCGTTCCTAAATTTTGTTTCATTGGATTTCTCCCCTTTCTTTTCTTCACATTCTTCGCGGGGTGATGAACGATGGATCGTTTCACATCCGTTCTACGACGCAACAATCCCAAAATATGGATCCAACCCCGGAGCGGTGTCATGGAGGTGCGACGATGATATCAACAGATGATTCAGAGCGGATCGAGAGTTATGAGTTTTTGGGCGTTTTTTTTTCGGATGGATCATTCGAGGTTTATGATCCATTTTAAAGCCCGAAAACACCCATCACGATGTTCGTATGACAAACCGAACCAATACCTAGAGTATCGGGATGAACAGATGAGATATCTTGGATCTGGAAGATCGGCTGAATCATAAGGAAGAAGACGGTGTTCTGGAGAATTTCCCAACTACACGACGTGTAGTATGGGCTACATGGCGTGTGTTCATCAGCGGCCCACATGGCGTGTACTCCGAGAGTACACGGACACGAGCTGGGTACGTAGCCAAGGACACAACATGTATACCCCTCCTCAGCCAGACTCGACCAGATACATAGGATACCCCGTATACTGGTACATGGGAAGGCGACACAGACATGAGCAGAGACCATGTACGGGCACATGGCCAGCGTACACGGAGTGAGTCCTAGGTTCTCAGATACGGTGTGTGAATCATATACAAGCCGTGTAGTTTCTTTCTATCCGACAAGATGAATGACACGGTCCAGTTACACGGGCAGTACCCGGGGTTAAGGAACATGGCGTGTACTTTTTCTACACGCTGTGTAGTTTGGTTTTGCACGACCTGAACGAATGACATGGTCCGTTTACACGGGCAGTACCCGGGATCAAGGAACACGGCGTGTAACCATACTACACACTGTGTAACCTGTCTTAAATGACTTGATCTACTTTTCTTTAATGACTTGGACTAGTTCTCTTAGGGTTCGTACCCTTGGTCTTTTCCCTGAAGGTTCTGGTATCATTTCCTTTATACAAGAGTATGATCCCTTCAGCAGAACTTCTTGAATAGAGTTGTTGGAATCCTCTATATAATACTTAGAGTCGGATCCTCTATTCATTCATGGAACCCTAGGTGGAGTTCTTGGTATCGACGTGACCAACTTTACCCGGGCTTCGATCCTCTGGTTAGCGGATTAGCTCAGACTGAGTTGTCGGAAACATGCCATGACTTGGCTGTGATCCTCATCTGAGCACCATGTTCTCAATGTACTTGTGGAGTGTGTTCTCCTAGAATGAGTACTTTATTTCTCTCTCTTCATACCTAGGAGTGTGTTCTCCCAGTTTCATGCTTAGTGGAAATCTTTGAGGTGGATATTTTTGGTGGTTTTCGCGATAGACGGTCGAGCAGGAGTATATATGGATATTCTTATTATATGTTCAATAGACATATACTGTGTAAAGATGATTGTATCTTCATTTGTGGTATTTTTTTCCATTGTTGTATTTCCTTTATGGTTTCGCGGTGTCCTACTGGGTATTGTTATACTCACCCATGCACAGGCTTTGCCCACCCATGTCATGTCTTGTGCAGACGAGCGAGCCTTTGACAAGATTCTAGGTGGACCAGGGCCGGACGACGCTCAGTGAGATCATGCGGGCCGAGGTGTGTTCCTACGGCTAAAGATTCTAGTCCCAGTACCTTTCCTTACAGGTTGGACCTTGTTACAGACTTTCTTTTTGGTGGGCTTGTACTTTTGGCCCAGGGTTGTACTTTCTTGCACTTTACTTTCCTGTCGTACTCTGTGGTTGGGTTTTAGTGTATGCATGCTTCTTTTCCTTTTATTAGTTTTTATTTTTTCAGATTTGTGGGCTTGGATGTGTGTGTGTGTGTGTACAGGTGTATAGGCAATGCCTCCCATGTTAGTAGCATGCCTACTCGGTGCTAGTCACCAGCCCCTGGCCTATTGGAGGCGGGCTTGGAGAGTTACAGCTCGGGCCCCACTGGGAGGGGTCGTGACACCCACACCCCCCAAGACAACCCCCTAGAACCACCCCCCCCCCCTCACGCCTCCATTCCCCCCTTGACATCCCCCAAGACATCCTCGTTGTACCCCCATTAACACCCCACCCCTATAAATCCCCCTTTCACCCCCTTTAACACCCCACGTGCTCCCCCATTCCCCCTTGGACAGCCCCCTTGCACCCCCCTTGACATCCCCCTAGGCACACCTTGAACCCCCCCCCCCCCCCACCCACCCTAGAAATCCCCCTTTCACCCCTGTATAGCCCATTCACCCCCCTGGACACCCCCCCTGCACCACCATGCCCCCTGGACATCCCCCTTGCACCCCCTAGATAGCCCACTTCCCCATCCCCAACGTTGTAGTATCCCCCCTGGAAAGACACCCCCCCTTCTTCCTATACAGACACCCCCTCACCCTTCTTGGACATACCCCCCCCCCCCCTGGAAAGACCCCCCACCCCACCTTACACAACCCCTTCCCCCTAAACACCGACCTGTGAGTCAAAAAATCTTTGCAGATGCTCATGGTGTCTCAAATGAGAGAGGAACAGGTAAGGATTGAAATTTAAAACATAAATTCAATAATTTCAAACATGATATATAAGCATAAACTACCACTGTGAGTTATTACCGATAGCACATCTTCATTGGTGGAGTTTTATTACAAAACCATTACTTGTTTATCAAATAAAACAATTATTTTAACTAACACTTGATCAATAATATCAATTTAATATAAACAAGTATAATCAAGAAGGTACCTAACACAATTTAAAAAATTCTTGAATTAAAGAGGATAGGGGAGGGACTATACCTCAATGGAGTCAATCCATGCACAAGAGGATCCTTATATATATGCTCACACGCATAATCATGGTACATGTTTTGTTGTTGGTTCTCTTTATAGCATGCATCCTTATCTTGTATACCAATAAAAATAATCAAAATAAACAAATGATCAAAATTGAAAATCCATAAGGAATCCAAAAAATAGGGAAATTACTTTGACATTATTGTCTAAATCTATTAAACGTTCTACAATTAGAGAGATCAAATTTTCATGTGATAGCTCCACCTTTTTGGTGTTGAAATTCATGTTTTTTATTAGAACTAGACCACTGTCTATCACAAATCACACGAATTTAAATAAAATGTTGAAATGATAAAATTTTCACTGTATGCAATACCATCCCAACTCGACACCCCCCTGAACACCCCCTAGACACCTCTCCCCACCTAGACACCACCTAGACACCCCCTAGACCCCCCCCCCCCCCCCCCGAACTCCCTCAGACACCCCTAGACCCCCTGGACACCCCCCCCCCCAGACACCACCCTGAGACCCCCCCCCCCACCCACCCACCCACACACACACCCGGAAACTCCCTGGACACCCAACCAACATTATTTTCTTACGAACGTGAAGTAGTTTGAGATAATTACATGATACATCTGGCATCACAAAAGTGAAACCTCAATGGCACAAAGGTTTTAAAAAGTGTTATAGGGGAACCTATGAGACACCAAGTATTTCAAATAAATAGAGGGATGGACATCCACAGACACAACCTATCATGTGAAAGAATACACACAAGGAACACTGTTCTTGTGAAGACATTGAGACAACTACCCGCAGACAATTCTTGATATCTAATTAAGAATCATTTTTCTTATGAAATAACATTTGGTGAGACACAAATGGGTCACTCAAATATAGTGAATAGATCACATAACCATGCCTAGATCATGCACTTTTCCTAATACAATAAATAAGAGAGAAAGACAAAGGTTTTATGCTACCCATAAATTCATGCAATCATAATTAAAATACCTAAAAAAATAATTAAATAACACATAAATTAATATAATATATAAACAATTGTGTTAATGTTTGGGATTTCATGCATCCAATGCATTATCTATACCTAATTAAATTGATTTGATGAATATTGTGAAAGTCCTATATTGAATAAAATATTGAACAAAATTATTTTCACCTCTTTCATGCATTTTATAGGGGTCATTAATTTAGATAGAAGGAATCGTAGGTCGAGATTTGTTTCACTATGGAAATTGGTCATTACATGTTATCAAAATTATTTGATCAAGTTATATATACATCTCCAATTATTTTCTCTGATAATTTAAGATTACACGATCAAATCTGAACCTACAAGCTCATGGAAGAAGGTAAAATATTATCCAATGGTGGATTAAGACTTCTTTAGTTTTGTACTCTTAACAAGTGGGAGGGTTTGAATTTAATAAAAATAAAATTACTAAAAACCACTAATTCACACCCCTACCCCCTGCACCCCCCCCCCCTATACATCCCCCTTGCACCTCCTAGACAACCCTTGGACCCCCTGGACATCACCCATGCACCCACATACCCCCCTAGATAGCCCCTTGCACCCCCTGTACAGCCCCATTGCACCCCACTGGACGGCCCCCTTGCACCCTTTGGACAGCCCTTGCACCCCCGGGACAGCCCCCTGCACCCACATCCCCCTTGGACATCCCCCTTTCACCCCTCTAGATATCCCCCGTGCACCCCCTTTGAACTCCCCCTAACCTTCCCCTTCCCCCCCCCATCCATGAAGCCCCCCTCCCCTAGACAGACACCCCCCCCTTCTTGGAAAACCCCCCTCCTGGACAGACCCCCAGCACACCCCCACCCCACCTTGAACACCCCCTGACCACCTTACATGACCCTGCTAGTGAAAAAATCTTTCTATATTCTCATTGTGTCTCAAATAGGAGAATAATGGGTAAGGATTAAAATGGAAAACATAAATGCAATAATGTCAAATAAGCTATATAAGCCTAAACTACCATTGTGAGTTTTTTCAGACGGTGTACCTCCGTTAGAGGGGTTTTATTACAAAACCATGACTTTTTTATCAAATGAAACCATTATTTTAACTAACACTTGATCAATATTTTCAATTTATTATAAACAAGTGGAATTAAGAAGGCAGACAAATTCAATTTAAAAAATTCTTAAATTAAAGAGGCTAGGAGAGAGACTCTACCATAAAAGAGTCAAGCCATGCATAAAATGATCCTTATATATATGCTCACATGCATAATAATGGCATTTTTTGTTTCTGGTTATCTTTAAAGCATGCATCCCTATCATTCATACCAATACAATAATAAAAATCAACAAATAAATGAAAATGAAAATAAATCATATGATAAAAATTGGGAAAATACTTTGACATTATTGTTTGAATCGATTAACCATTCTAAAACCAGGGAGAGTAATTTTTCATGTGACACCTCCACCGTTTAGGAGATCAAATTGAAGTTTTTTCTCAGCAGTAGAACATTACCTATCACCAATCGCAAGAATGTAATTAAAATGTAGAAACAGTAACATTTTAATTGTACGCAATACCAGGTTAACTTGAAGTCCCCAAGACACACCGCCTCCCCCTAGACACCCCCAAGATACCCCATGGCCCCTTTCAAAACACCCTCACCCCTACCCCCTGAACACCCCCTGCCTCCCCCCCCCCACTCACCCTACACTTCACCCCCTGTAGTATCCCCCCTAGACATTTACAGTATCTAACCCGATGATATTTGGGGAAGTTTGTTAGAGGAATAAGCCCAGAAAATTTATGGATTCACAATTCATTTTTTTACATTTCATGTAATGAACAAGAAAAGAAAAATATAGTTCAGATTGTAATGGAATTGAGTATTTAGAACAAAAAACAATTTATCACAGCATTTCCATGAGACACCAGTAAAATGATATTCATTCCAATCAACCGATTCATAGAAATCACAGAATAGAAAATCAATTGAACTCGGTTTTTTTATGATACACTTTAGATCTTATAAAATCCATGAATTCTGTTGAAGTTATGGAATTTTAAATCATTATCATCATCACATATCCTTTTAGGATTCTAAGTTGAAACATAATAACATATCCACCTGATTAGTAACACGCCCACTCAGATCAGGGAAGTCATCGGGGATCCCAATGGGATCCCCAAGTTAATTACATAAGAGAGGCACCCTACTTTTGGTCCTTAAGTCATAACAGGTAACTTGGAAATAAAATATCTCTGAGAGTATTCCATGATCCTTAGCATAGTAATATTTATAGAACAACCTATATTATTATATCATTTTCTTGATACATTCATTTATTATCCTTATACACTTTTGTTATTAAATTATATTATATCTATTTTTCAATTTATATTCATCCAATTTCATTGAAAAATATTAATTTTTTCTAATAAATAAATATGATGAAGTTATGCATATAATGTATCATTTTTTATAAACAAAATATAAAGGTACAAGATTCAAAAGTGCATACCTAGGGATCAAATTTCCAACCATGATACAGACTAATGTCCATAAGATCGAATATTGCACACTTAGGAGTAAACTCTAAATCATAAATTCGGAAAGTAAGGTGTATGACAAGTCAATTTGATTAAAAACACAAAATATTGTTACAAATGTCTTGAAAAAATGGTATAAAATAACCATTACCTCCTGAATTTTATATTCACATCATTACCGGTTGAAAGTCATGGAAGAAAATCAATTTCATCGGCTATGTTTTCATATCAGTTTTCTACATAGCATGCATACCTATCCTACATACTAGTTCAAATCATCAAAATCACAATATGATTACTGAATCTAATAGAGGTTCCGCCTCAAGAAAAAAAATGGAAAATTGGACTACATATTGTCGGATGTGTGCTGGAGGAGATAGAGGGGCCAACTCATAGTAGCGTCTTCGAGGAGATACGATGGATGTGTAAAAGGTGGATGAAATTCAATATAATAATAACCAAACATAACTACACCAAAAACAAACATATCTCATAATAGAATAATTTAATATATTCTTATTAAAAACTCATGTTTTCTCATTTTTCACATGCCTAATATACTGGGGTATTTTAATCTTCAATCGGCTTTCTAACACTCTCAACATCATCATAATGATTAATAGATGAAATTTTTTTTAGTATTCATTTCCTTTTTCACTAGTCTACATAAGACGATGGCTTCATTAATAAAAAGGAAACCGACCAGAAATCGGATTTTTCATACCTATCCTTCCTACTGAATTGATTTCATTCACCACTTGCACTTTTTCTCCATTGTGATACCACAAATGATATTTTTTTGGAAACAATTTTTAGTGATATTATAACTCACATCCTCATAATTTAACCTTGGTCTTACAACACAATCAAAACATGGGCATTGAATCTTTCTTTCATCTTAATCATTTGTGAATTCAAAGTCCATGAAATATCATAACTCCTTATAAAATTTATCAGTGATCTGATCAACATTGTACATCAAATATATATCCATTTTGAGGCATATTAACATATATTAAATAAATAAACAAGAAAATTACTTAACTTTATATGTATTGTTTCATAAGATATTAAGTAATGATCAATAAAATGTCAATAAGAAATCATAACAAATATTATGGTTATGGGAATTCGTAAATGATTCAAATTATAAAAAATCATGAATGGTAACACCTTTATATGACCACATAATATTATTTTGGTGTACTTCCAACACCCACTTTAAAACATAGATGTTTTAAAAATTCCCTATTATGTTTTTTATAGAATTCTCTGATGGACAACCCCCTTTTAAACACCACCCCTCCAAGACACCCCCTCCTTCCAGTAAATGCCCCTCCTAGACACCCCCTCCCTCCTAGAAACCCCCCCACTTGGACAACCCCCACCCCTCATTGACATCTTTACCTCCCAATTGGACACCCTCCCCCTCCCTCTTGGACAACCCCTGGACATGCCATCCCTCCTGGACACCCCCATGGACAGCTCCCACCCCAACCCCCCTCCCCTCTAGGAACCCCCCCCCCCCCTCCTGAAACTCCCCCCATCCTGGACCCCCCCCCCCCTCCTGGATACCCCCTCCATCTTGGACACCCCTTATTGGACACCCCATCCCTCTTGTACACCCTTCCCCCTCCCTCTTGGACCCCCCCCCCCCCAGACCCCCCCCCCCAGACCCCCCCCTCCTGGAAACCCACTAGACAGCCCCCCCAGATATCCCCCTCCCCCTGCACCCCCACCCCATTCCCTTCTCCCTGCCCCTGCACACTGATCCCCTAGCCCTCTTCACCTCCTCCGCCTCCTAATAGCCCCCTCCCCATTCAACCCATGCCTCCTCCATGCACACTGCCCCTAGACCCCCCCCCCCTCCTGGACACCCCTCCCCCCTCCACCCCCACACTCTGAACCCCCACACACCCTGCTCCCTATCCCCCACCTCCCATTCCCATTAAGGATATCCCCTCCCCCTACACCCCTTCCCCCACCCTTCACACTTCCCCTTACCCCCCCCCCCCACCCAATGCACCCCCACACCCTCTGCCCCCCACACCCCCCACAACCTTTGTACACTGCCACCCCAACCCCCATGCTAGACACCCCCTTCCTGTACAACCCCCCTCCCCCTGAACCCCCACACCCACTACTCCCTCCACACAACCCCCCCCCCCCTTCTAGACAACCCCTTATCCCTTCACCCCTTGACCCCCTCCCTGCACAATAACCCCAGGACCCCCCCCCCTTTCTGGATATCCCCTATCCCCTACACCCCTACCCCCTTCACCCCCACACCCCTTATACATAAACACTCCCCCCCCCCCCGACTCCCAACCCCCTTCTGGACATCACCCCTCCCCATGTACCCCCTTCCCCCTCCCGGCCCACTACCCCCTGGACACCCCCCCCCCTTCTAGATAGCCCCCTCCCCCTGCACCCCCTTCCTCCTTCTTTCACACTACACCCCCCTAATAGGTCTCAGATTCTAGCTCCATATGTTCAAGTTGGTCTATGTGGAAAAATAACGAATTTCCTAAATCATAGAAATTAAATACCTAATAATAAAAATCTATTAATGGACTCATTAATTAAGATTCTAATAAGGTTAAAAATGACTCTAATTTAGGGAAAACAAAACATGCCACCATAAGTAATACCCTACTCATTTGAAATATTCACCCAAAAAAGGTATTACATGATACTCATTCCCTAGTTGAATCGCAAAAAAAATAAATATTATGTAAGAAACTACCTCTGTAATATTATAAGAGAAACCCCACCCCATAATTACAGGGATATTATTACAACCATTTCATCCTCAAAGAAAGTCCTAATGGTGGTATAGTAACCTTATACCATATAGATATGATAATAATTACCCCCTTCCCCAAAAAGGTATTTGGACATCTCTTGGTTAGGAGGTACTTCATAAAAATAATTATCTTGGCCACATCCACCTTATGATCATCCTTCTTGTAACGACCCAATGTTTCATTAACAGAAATACCTCTTGATCTAATTAAATGTCTCTTTATGTTTATATAAAATGTCAACTTCTTTGGTTTTATGTTTAGAATTTTATCCATTTCTAATATAGCTGTTGAACATTTATCACATTATTAGTATAAATATAGGCCATTAACCAATGCAAATTTACTCAGACAAAGGAAGCGATGGCCTCATCCGGTAGAATCGCCCCATACGATGCCCATTTGTCAGAGCTGGAAAAAGAGGTGGAATCCTTGGGCTTCTCTCTTGACCGAGACCAAGTTAAGCTTCATCATGTAAGGATCGAACGGGACCGTCTACGGGATAAGTGGAAGTTGATAGAAATTACCACTCGAGCGATGTTATCCGAGCCACCCCAAGAGTCTGTCACCATCGCACACCTTACCCTTAGGTCTTATGAGGATATTTTAAGGGGTTATGTAACAAATAAATAGTACTATGTTCATGTACGTTATTTTTTTTATATAATAATGAATATACCTCCTTGTCATTTTTTTTGATACATTGTAAATAGATTTTAAAGTACAAATAGTGTTTTTAGTTATTATTTAATTAAGAATTCTATTTTTTAAAATTAAGGGATTTTTGAATTAAATAATATTTTAATAAATTATTATTATTATTATTATTAAATTAATTTTTATTAAAAATAAATGATCTTATAATTTTATGAATGCAGTTATACTTTTTATTAAGGTTTGAAAGCCATTTTTGTCAAAACCCGTGAATTTTCGATAAATGTCAGTTTTTATTTTAAAATTAAAAATTAACATATTTAAAAAATTATTTAGATAAAATAAATTTTATTTATGGAATAAGGATGTCGAAATTATCCAACGGTGAATTTTTCATAATTTTCTGAGACAGTCAAATTTTTGGGTAAAAATTAAATACCGTTTAAATATAAAATGTGTTTTATGACACCATAATGACCCAATAGTGATGTAATAAAATACTATAATCTTTATGTTCAGAAAATATATGTTTTAAAATTAAAATAATGTGATTTTGGGTTTGTTTGACTTACTTTTCAATGTATTAATGGACCCTTCAAGACTTATTAAACACCTTGTCTTTTTAAATTATTTTCCATGGGAGTGTGACTCACCTCCACATAAGCAACCCTATTATTTTAGGAAGTTATGAATTTGGACTTATAAAATATTGTTTTCTTCTTCCCTTTTCCAAAAACCTTGGTCAAAAACAATGGCATGGTTTGTGGGTTGGATTAATTTAATATAAGGGGACCCAAACCTAAATAATAAAGAATTCTCTCACCTTTCCTATATAAACCCACCCAATCTCACACTTCCTATTCACTCAAAGCCTTTTGAGTTAGTCCAACCTCTGCCCTACTATCTCTAGAGTCCTCCCAAGGGGCCCCAAGCTCCTAATAATCCTCTCACAAGCCTCACTCTAGCCTTTGGAAGCACACTTCCAAGTAAGGGTTTTTTCTTCCTTTCTCATTTTTTTTCCAATTTTCTTTATGTTGTTTTGCACTTTTAATTTCAATTATGAATGTTGGGGTATGGTTTTAAACCTCCCTCATACTGCCCTATTTATGTTTTAATGATGGGAGACCCCTTTATCTCTCATTAATTTCCTCCCATGTACACTCGTTACTATGCCGAAATTCTGAAAGGAACTTCTCTCTCTTCATTTACATTCAAGCAATACTTTTTTATAATGAATCTAAATTCCATTAAAATTTTTGGTACATGTATCTATATGACCTAATTACATTCCATTACATGTAAATATGATGAGGAGCCCCTTTCTATCTCATAAACCTTTTTTATGAATTCTTATGTCACACTGTTATGCTGACGAAACCGATTTTCTATGCCAATGCCATTGTGTAGTGAATACCATGCCCATTTCTCCATCAAGGGTATTCACATTTATGCACATTTAATTATTGATTATAAACTTTCATGTATTAATTCCACATTACTTTATCATGGAATAAATGATTATGTTTTATGAATCCATGTTTTATGATCCATGTGGCACACTTATGCATGAAATGAAATGTTTAAGAAGGGTGTGCCCATATAGTGCTCCAACGTATTGGGTAAAGTATAGTATAATAATAAGTCATGTTCAATGAGTGTTTAATCATGCTAATTCAAGTGCAATGAGGGTTTACTCGTGCTTCATGTGCAATGAGGATTTACTCATGCTCCATGTTCAATGAGTCTTGGCTCATGCTAATTCCATGTTAAGTGTTGTTGTCACATTTCCATGTTACGATTATCATTATTTATCATGACTTTATGTTCATGTTTCTATTATGCTCTATTGATATGCCTATTTCCTAACATTTATTGTACTCCTCATGGTATTCCATGTGTACTCCCTTACTGGGCTTTATAGGTCACCCTTCTCTTATGCATGTCCTCAGGTTATCCCATGAAATGCTAAGTACGGGGGAATGTAGTGGTCATGTAAAGGATGTTTTCAATAAAGATATTGTATTTCATGGCTTAAGATTTATGTAATGATACTAATCCCCAAATACACTAAACCTCTCGATCTTCTTTGTTGTATCAAGTGATGTTTTATGTAATAAATCATGTTTAATTTTGTAATAAAAGTAGGGTTGTTATTGTTGGTATCAGAGGATAGGTTTAGTTATTTTTGGGATTAGGATTAGAAAACCCTAGTAAATCCTTAGAGAAAAGACTAAGTATAATAAAAACATCCCTAAGTTTTGTTAAGTACTGAGTAAGTTTTTTATCATGAAAATACATCCCTTTCTGGATACGAGTAGGTAGAGGTGGCTCTAGCACAGATGTATCCTATGGGTAAAACCTGAAAACACCGCTTTGAGATAGACTCGACCGGGAACTGGTGCACGACAACGGGCCTTGCTGCACTCTTGGTTACGACACTCTCGGGGGATATGTTTTGAAAAATTCACAATCTTAGTATGAACCCTTATTAAGGGAATGAAAAAAATGACCCTAATAATATATGTTAGAAAGTAGATCATGAAAAGCCTAGATTGAATCCTATAGACTCATGAGATAAGGAAATAAAAGATTATTTATAAGTCATGAAATTTTGTCTTTGGATTATCCTTTATGTGTTACCCCCTAACATTCCTTTTATTCCATCCAATGGTCGGTAATAGGAGGACTCGGGCTAACAACCGATGTGAAGATAAGTGTGATGACAGTACTAATGAGATGTCCAATCCAATGGGAGAGGGAATCGCAAACTTTTTCACGCTTATATCTCAGCTAAATCATGTTTTGAATAGAAACATGGGTCAAGAGGAACGTCCAACCCCACCCCCCCCCTAAGAAAGAACAAGTCGCTATCGAGAGCTTCATGAGACAAAGGCCTCATACTTTTAGTGGATCATCTGATCCCACGATCGCTGAACAATGGATCAACTCCATTGAAAAGATCTTCTCCATCCTTCATTGTTCTGAACAAGAGAAGGTTATCATAGAGTCTTATTGTATGGAGGGTGAAGTTGATCAATGGCGGACACTGATAAAAAATACAAAGCCTGAGGAGGAGATTGAGGCGTTGGAATGGAAGGATTTCCGGAAGATGTTTTTTGATAAATATTTTCCAAGCACCCTCCAGCTTAAGATGGAAAGGAACATCATTTACCTCAAGAAAAAAATACAAAGAATCTATTGTAGCGTATGAGGCAAACATCACAAGGGTTGCACGATATGCTTCCAGCTTTGTTGTTAACCCCGAATGCAAAGTTGACTGCTTCTTTAGTGGGTTGAAGTCTATCCTGCGGAAAGAATTGGCAATCTGTGACTTCGACAGCTATGGTGAAATTTTTTGATGTGCCCTCAAGGTCGAAATGGAGATCAGAGAATCATAGGGGTTTCATGGGGATAATAAGCTTAAGGTGGACTTCAATTCTGGTGGTCCGATGGATAAATCCAATGGTGCTAAGAAGTTCCAGCACCCCACTTGCCAAAAGTGCAGAAAGAAGCACCCTGGAAATTGCCTTAAGGGGACGAAGAAATGCTTCAGGTGTGGATGAGAAGGGAACCTAGCTATTAACTATCGTCAAGAAATACCCACAACTGTGATAGAGTAAAGGAACACTCCGTTCGAACCTCAAAGCGTTGTTCAATTCTAAAAATGCAAAGAACCGAGTCATTTTTCCAATCAGTGCCCTAATACATGGGTTTTAGGAGGAAACCGACAACCTCAAAGGTAGCAAGTAAGATATTTTTCCATCACTTCTACCGAAGTTAACCCCGACAACGAAGTGGTGATAGGTACGCTAGTTATTCATTCACTAATAGCAAACATACTTTCTGATTCAGGTTATACGCATTATTTTATATGTATAAAGTTTTGTAGAACAATCCTTGAACCACCACAAATCATGGAAGTGAAGACGTCGGTGAGTACGGAAAATGGGGCATTCAATGCATCCCATGAATATAAGTCCTCGCCTGTTATAATCTGTGGATTTAATTTCCCAGCAAACCTCATCATATTCCCTCTGGTGGAATTTGATTTAATTCTTGGCATTGATTTTCTTTCCTTATATTAAGCCAACATAAATTGTCGGGAGAGAGAAATCACACAACATATGGAGAATCGACCCCCGATTCATTACAGGTATAAGGAAGAAGATGAATCTCCTTTAGCTCCATCATCTCAATAATAGATATTACTACCCTATGAGCACGCGTATCTAGCTCAGAAGATTGAGTCTAAGGAAGAAACCATCCTTGAAGAAATTCCTATTGTGAGGGAATTCGCTGAAGTGTTTCTCGAGGAACTGCCTGGCCTTACTCCTAGAAAATATGTTGAATTCTCAATTGAACTTATACTCGGGGCTTTACTAATATCCAATTCTCCATATATAATGGAAATTGTAGAGCTTGAAGAGCTGAAGAAACGACTACAGGAGAATCTAGATAAAGGGTTTATACACCCAAGTTCTTCACCATGGGGTGCACCAGTCCTCTTACTCAAGAAGAAGGATGGTTCAATGCAGCTTTGCATTGATTATCGCGAACTTAACAAAATCACGATATAGAACAATTATCCTCTCCCAAGAATTGATGACTTGTTCGATCAGCTGCTTGGAGAATAATACTTATCCAAGGTGGACTTGCGGTCGGGATATTATCAAGTAAGGGTGAAGATGGAAGATATCCCCAAAAATGCTTTTCGCACAAGATACGGGCACTATGAATTCATAGTAATGCCTTTCGGACTCACTAATGCTCCAGAAATCTTCATGGACTTAATGAATAGAGTCTTTAGAGATTACCTAGAAAAATTTGTGGTAGTCTTTGTAGATGATATTCAAATATACTCCAAAACCATGGAGGATCATGAGGAGCATTTAAGAACTATGCTGGAGACTTTGGGCAAGGAGAATATCTATGAAAAGTACATCAAGTGTGAGTTCTGGTTGAAGGAAGTCTCATTATTGGGCCATATCATCACAAGAAATGGGATATCTGTGGATCCCTCCAAAACAGATGTAATTGAGGGATGGTCGAGGCCAACATTGATAAAGGATATCTGTAGATTCTTGGGGTTAGCTGGATATTATCAACAATTTCTGAGTAATTTTTCGTGATTTTCTAACCCTCTTAATAAGCTAACTCGGAAGGGAGTAAAGTTTTCTTGGAGTGATGAATGCGAAGAAAGCCTCAAAGAGTTGAAAAGGAGGCTTATCACTACACCCGTGCTCACATTACCCACAAGTGGGGAACTTTTTGTGGTTTTTAGTGATGCTTAGAAGAAGGTCATAGGTTGTGTGCCGATACATAATGATAAAGTGATATCCTATGTCTCAAGGCAGTTGAAAATCCATGAGCGAAACTATCCAACGCATGATCTGGAGTTGGCGGTGGTGATCTTTACCTTGAAAATCTGGCATCATTATCTCTATGGGGAGAAATGTGAGATATATACTTACCAAAAGAGTCTTAAATATATATTCACATAGAAATAGCTTAATATGCGCTAGAGAAGTTGGATAAATCTCATCAAGGATTATGAATGTTTAATACATTACCACCTTGGGAAAGTGAACAAGTTGGCAGATGCCCTAAGTAGAAAGGACCCAATGATTCTATCAATGATGAGAATTGAGAAGGATCCAATCTTCTTAGACTTTTTGAAGATGTAAATTTGAGTCCTAAATAAAGGAACATCATCAATCCTTTTACAAATGATTTATCAACTGTCACTTTTGGAAAGGTTAAAGGATGCTCAAAAGGATGATGTAGGAATTCAGGAAAAATTGGAAGCTATCAAAAAATGGAAATCCTCGGAGTTTAATGTTAATGAAGAAGGAATTATGAGATTTGGTAGAAGACCATGTGTTCCATCGAGTCAAGAGCTGAAGAAGGAACTTTTGGATGATACACATAGTTCAAATTTCTCTATTCACCCAGGAATCACAAAGATGTATCGAGATCTCTAAGAAAACATTTGGTGGGATAATATGAAGAAGGAGATCGCTGAATATACATTAAAGTGCCTAGTGTGCCAGCAAGTGAAGGAAGAGAGGCAGAAGTCTAAAGGGATGATGCAACCATTGCCCATACCAGAATGGAAATGGGAGAACATCACCATGGACTTTGTCACCAGACTTCCAAGGACATCCAAAGGCAACAATGCAATATGGGTTGTTGTGGATAATATTACAAAGACTGCACACTTCATTTCCATTTGGGAGGATTTCTTATTGGATCAACTGGCACGGATATATATCAGGGAAGTGTTAAGGTTTCATGGATTAGCACTATCTATTGTGTCTGACTGAGATCCAAGATTCACCTCTAAGTTTTTCAAGAGTCTTCAACAGGATCTGAATACAGAACTAAAATTCAGTACAACCTATCATCCTCAAATTGATGGCCAATCCGAGCGGACTATCCTAACACTTGAGGATATGTTGGGGGCGTGCTCAATGGACTTTAAAGGAGGATGTGATCAATATCTTTTTCTGGTTGAGTTCTCTTATAATAACAGTTTCTACTCGAGCATCCAAATGGCACCATATGAAGCCCTGTATGGGAAAATGTGAAGAACAGTGGCATGATGGGATGAGGTCAGTGAATGTAAGCTTCTTGGACTAGAAATGGTTGAGGAAATGGTGGAGAACATGAAAACCATTCAGCAACATATCAAGGCATCCCAGAGTTGATAGAATAGTTATGCCGATAATCGTCGACAAGACCTTGAGTTTAAAGTTGGAGACATGGTTTTTCTACGCATATATCTGTGGTATAAGGTCATGAGGCTTGGAAATAAAGGGAGTTAAGTCAAAGGTACATCGTCCCCTTTGAGATTCTTGATCGTGTTGGGGTTGTGGCCTATCGACTAGCACTTCCACCTAATATGGACAAAGTACATGATGTCTTTCATGTATCCCTCTTAAGGAAGTACATATTGGAACCTTCACATGTACTCTCTTCTGAGGTGCTACAATTGGAAGATGGTCTTTCTTATGAGTAGAAACCAGTGAAGATCTTAGATTGTAGAGAAAAAGTTCTATGAAATCAGACAATGCCCTTCATTTGGTGTTATGGAGAAACCATATGTTTGAAGAAGCGACTTAGCAATCAGAGGAAATGATGAAGCTGAGTTACCCACATCTAATTTACTGTGGAAAAAGGAAAATTTCGAGGGAAAAATTTCTTAAGGGGGGTATATTGTAACGACCCAAAGTATCATTAATGGAGATACCTCTTGATCTAATTAAATGTCTCTTTATGTTTATATAAAATTTCAACTTCTTTGGTTTTATGTTAAGAATTTTGACCGTTGCTAATATTGTCATAGAACAGTGATCACAAGATTAGTATAAATATAGGGATTTAACAAATCCAAATTTACTCAAACAGAACAAGTGATGGCCTCATCCAGTAGAATTTCCCCATACTAAGCCCATTTGTCGGAGCTCAGAAAAGAGGTGGCATCCATGGGCTTCGCTCTTGACCAAGCCCAAGTTGAGCTTTATCATGTCAAGCTTGAACGTGACTGTCTATTGGAGGAGTGGAGGTTGATAGAAATTACCACTCGAGTGATGTTATCTGAGCCACCCCAAGAGTATGTCACCATCACACACCTTACCCTTAGGTCTTATGCAGCTGTTTTAAGGGGTTATGTAACAAATAATTAGTACTACGTTCATGTACATTTTTTTGTATATAATAATGAATATACCTCATTGTCATTTTTTTGATACATTGTAAATACTTTTTAAAGTACAAATAGTGTGTTTACTTATTATTTAATTAAGAATTCTATTTTTAAAAAATTAAGGGAGTTTTGAATTAAATAATATTTTAATAAAATATTATGATTATTATTAAATTATTTTTTATTAAAAATAAATGATCTTATAATTTTATGAATGCAGTTATAATTTTTATTAAGGTTTGAAAGCCATTTCTGTTAAAACCCGTGAATTTTTGATAAATGTCGGTTTTTATTTTAAAAGTGAAAATTAACATATTTAGAGAATTATTTAGATAAAAAAATGTTATTTCTGGAATCAGGATGTCGAAATTATCCAATGGTGAATTTTTCAAAATTTTCTGAGACAGTCAAATTTTTGGGTAAAAATTAAATACCGTTTCAATATATAATGTGTTTTATGACATCCTAATGACCCAATAGTGATGAAATATAAACTATAATCTTTATGTTCGGCCAAAATATGTTTTACCATTAAAATAATGTGATTTTGGGTTTGTTTGACTTACTTTTCAAAGCATTAATGGACCCTTCAAGACTTATTAAACACCTTGTCTTTTTAAATTGTTTTCCATGGGAGTGTGACTCACCTCCACATAATCAACACTATTATTTTAAGAAGTTCGGACTTTGGCCTTAAAAAATATTGTTTTCCTCTTCCCTTTTCCGAAAACCATGGGCAAAAACCATGGGTTGGTTTGTGGTTTGGATTAATTTAATATAAGGGGACCCAAACCTAAATAATACCTTTCCTATATAAACCCACCCAAGCTCCCACTTCCTCCTCACTCAAAGCCTTTGTAATTCGTCCAACCTCTGCCCTACTCTATCTAGAATCCTCCAAAGTTGCCCCAAGCTACCAATAAGCCTATCACAAGCCTCTCTCTAGCCTTTGGAAGCACACTTCCAAGTAAGGGTTTTTTCTTCCTTTCTCATTTTTTTCCAATTTTCTTTAAGTTGTTTTTCACTTTTAATTTCAATTATGAATGTTGGGGTATGGTTTCTCACCTCCCTCATACTTCCCTATTTATGTTTTAATGATGGGAGACCCATTTATCTCTCATTAAATTCCTCCCATGTACACATGTTACTGTGCCGAAATTCCGAAAGGAACTTCTCTATCCTCATTTACATTCAAGCAATACTTTTGTATCATGAATCTAAATTCCATTATAATTGTTGGGACATGTATATATATGACCTCCTTAATGTCCATTACATTTAAATATGATGAGGATCCCATTTCTCTCTAATCATCCTTTTTTAGGAATTCTTATGTCACGCCGTTATGCTGCTGAAATCGCACAGATTTTCTAAGCCAATGCCATTGTGTAGTGAATACCATGTTCATTTCTCCATCAAGGTTATTCATATTCATGCACATTTACTTATTTATTATAATGTTTCATTTATGAATTCCACATTCCTTTATTGTGGAATAAATTATTATGTTTTATGAATCCATGTTTTATGTTCCATGTGGCACACTTATGCATGAAATGAAATGTTTAAGAAGGGTGTGACATTATAGCGCTCCAATGCATTGGGTAAAGTACAGTATCATGATACGTCATGTGAAATGAGTGTTGACTCATCATAATTCAAGTGAAATGAGGGTTTACTCATGCTTCATCTGAAATGAGGATTTACTCATGCTCTATGTGCAATGATTCTTGGCTCATGCTAATTCCATGTTAAGTGTTGTTGCCACATTTCCATGTTATGATTATCATGCTTTATCATGACTTTATGTTCATGTTTATCTTATGATCTATTGATATGCCTATTTCCTAACATTTATTGTACTCCTCGTGTTATTCCATATGTACTCCCTTACTGGGATTTAGAGCTCACCCTTTTCTTATGCATGTCCTCAGGTTATCCCATGAAATGCTACGTATGAGGGAATGTAGTGGCCATGTAAAGGAATATTTCAATAAAGATGTTTTATTTCATGTTTTAAGTTTTTATGTAATGATCCTAAGCCCAAAAGACACTAAACCTCTCGATATTATTTGTTATATCAAGTGATGTTTTATGTAATAAATCACCTTTATGTTTGTAATAAAAGCAGTGTTGTCGTACTTCTGTATTGGGATCTAGTTTAATGCAATCCATTGAAAAGTCACTCACATTTACCTATAAAAATCCTCTTTTGATGGATCATTTAAAAGATATATTGAGAGTGAGAGAGGAACCTAATAGTGATCATAATCAAAAATGGACTACCAAGATTCAAAATATAAATGATATTTGTTTTTTCCACTTAAAAATAGTTTTATAGAAATAAATCCTCCTAGAGCAATGAAGACAATTTTATCATAATTATTCACATTACAAAAGTGAATTTTATTATAATCATCCATTTAGATACCATATATCATGAAACAAACAAGGACGATCATAATGATATTATATCCAACCAAAATATTTTTCTCACTAAATTACATGATGAATGAGTGTTCAAATGGATTAAGAGGTAGATTAAGTATCTTAGAGATCCTCAAAATATTTAGATATTTCTTGACATGGAAGGACTCAATTAAATAAAATGTAAATTTCATGGATATATCCTACCCACCACATAAATGATTTTACACTCTTTCCAATGAGAATATATAAAATTAATGTGAAGTTGAAGTATATAATTTGAAGGGAATCAATATTAAGTTTCATATATGTGGTTTTCTAATTAGGAGATACATCATAGAGATGGACTATATATACCATCAAGTGAAATCACCTAACAATGAGGGCTTATCAACCATCAATATTAGATTCAACTCATTTTGATAACCAATGTCACATAAAATTAGATTATCAAACCCTCAAGGATCATAACTATCATTAATGCCTTCTAAGCATGATCATGATGGATAACAATATAAAAAACATGATAAAATCCATATTCTGATCTACCCTATGCATCCACATAATTGTATTCCAAGGAGAATATTCTATCAATATCCCCTGATTCAATCAATTCCTTTTCTTCTCATAATGAATCATTTTATAAGAGGTGACAATTAATTCATCCCAAGAGGAATCTAAACCTATAATTGGTAGATCTAAATCCTTCATAGATGGATTTTACGAACCCCTTGTTACCTATATTCAACAAGAAGGGATATCTAAATAGCCATCAGATGAAATTGAAATCATAATACATCCTTAAAGTAAGATAAATGATTAAATTTTATGGTATACAATACCGTGGAGGGCTGAATTGATTGGAAACATCAAGGGGTAGGGCACTGTGGTGACAGAGGTTGTTGGGGAGGAGGGCACCGTCATGAGAGGGGTCTCCTGGGTGGATGGTGTTGCTATGATAGAGTATTTCGGGGAGGAGGGTAATGTGGTGAGAGAGTTTGTTGGGGAGTAGGGTGTCGCATTGATGAGTGGTCGGGGAGGATAGTTCGGGGATGAGAAGTCTTCCGGGAGGAGGGTGTTGCGGTGAGGAGAGTTTGGGGAGTAGAAGTCGTCAAGGAGGAGAAGTCATCAGGGAGGAGAACTGCGAGGTGAGTAGCGGATCGGGGGAGGACGAGGCCGAGGCCGATATAGAATTAGGGGAATCTTTTGATGAACATGGTAAAGCCATGGTGGTTTAATTAAACCATATAATTTAGAGAGATATATCCATGGACCAATAAAACCATGGTTATAGGTCCGTGTCTATAGCTTTATTTCCTTGTAGTGATTTTCACCTCTTTCACTGTTCTTTTCTTTTTTTACTTCTTATTTCTGTTTTATTTACTCATCAAAATAATTACTATAGTATAATACATATATTGAGATGTAATTATAATCATGGTACAAACATATTCCCCATTTTATCTATCATATAAATAACAAAATCACCATGCGTGCGTACGTACTACTTATTGTCTACACACTGTGGTGTAATGGGTTATTCAACACTAATTTATTTTTATGGGTATAATGATAAGTATAATATATAAAAATAGTTAATATAAAATTATGATTATTCTTTATAACTAATACAACATCCAATTCCGTATCATTTAACCATCAATGGAATGACACTGTCTCTCTTCCGTACGTATAGCCTACCGTCTCCATGATGCACTGAGATTAATTTCCCATTTAACCATTCAAGAATGATTATAAAATTTATATTTTGTATAAAAATAATAATTATGAACATAATGAAATTCTGGATATGAATAAAATATTTCCTATACATAACCATCATGAATTACATGACCAGATGGGAATGGGAAAACAAAGTAGTTAACAATAGAAACAATGTTAATACTATAATATTATTACCAAAATGATATAAGAGGATCATATACGATATCATAAAGATGTATGTGGTACTGTTATAATTTAATAGCATGTTTTAACCATTATACAGGAGGATAAATCAACCTCTACTAATGGAATGTATAAGGTAAGGGTTAATTTCCCAATCTCTTTATTAACTGAGATTGTTTATACGTATATATCTACTAATACATCCTTATCATCCATGTCCATTTTTCTTAAAATATAATAAAAAATATAATCAAAAATTGATTAAAGTCATATTTTCCCATTTTTTTAATTTTAAAAAAATGTTTTGAAAGTAATCTTTTCTTCATTTTCTAAATGAGGTACTTTCTATCATTTTGGACAAATTAATGAAACAATTTATTTTAACATATACAGTGAAAGCGCCTATTGTATTGAAGGGTTTATGATATATTTTATTATGGATATGATATGTTTATACCATTCCTGATTTATGGTTAATGTGTTATCATTTTTAATGCTAGTTTTCATATGAATATTTATGTTATGCTTCACACATTTAATAAGAGTAATCCATTGGACGTTATAACTGATGGAAGGGGACCTCTATAGCCCCTTGATGCATCGGTAGGTCTCATGAGACAAACTAGTGTCTTTTAAAAAGGCTTCTATGGTATGGTAATGGTCTTGGCATGATGAATTGACAATATGGTTATGATTTCTGATATTATGCATCTCTTAGTTATGAGGTTATTTATTGATATTACATGTGATTATTGCACTAGTAGAATATCCATGTGAAAGGTTAAATAGAATTATTTGATTTATTCTTTAAATGTTATGATGAATATTTTGTTTAAAAGGTTTTTGTTTCAGTTGTATACCTTGCCTTAAACTTTTATTCTTATCTTTGATAGTTTATGATATATTGTTTATCCATACTGGGCATTAGAGATCACCCCTTTCTTTTTTTTCATCCCCAAGGATGTGAAGAAGTATATTATGATTTACCTATAGGGATAGTCTAAGGGATATAAGTGTTTTCAAAGGGGATAATATATTTTTTTTCATTTCAATATGTAATGTAAAACTTATGTTGGTATCTAGTTTTTTCAGGGCTACTAAATTGATAGGTCTTTCAAGATTTAATTTTCTTATGATCATGCCAATTTAATAAAATAATGCAACGACTTTGGGAAACTAGGTTAAGAGAGTTAAAAGTATAACACCACGAATGGTGTCTAAAACAAATCTAATCAATAACTCATGTATGAAGAAGTATAAACAAAAAATTACAATGCATATGTAATCAGTTATCACATTATCAATTAATATTTTTTTGGCCCACATAGAACGTTAGGTTCCTAAGGATACAAATACCTAAATACATAATTTGGCATGAAATGGGCCTAAACCATGTTGCATATTCGATTCACATTTCATTATATCACATGGGACAACATTATCCATATAACATAAATTTCATTCTTACGGCCACATGGAACTATAGTCCAATAATAATGTTTTGGGTATATATTTCCATATATAGGGCCCCATTGGACTATCATGGAAATATGTCATGGTCATAGAACATCATGTCATATGCCCCACTTCTTAATAATACATATATTTCTTTGGCATAGATCATCATGTCTATCACCCAATTTATAAACCATGCATATATATCTTTGTTGTTGTTCATCATGTATATCACCCCATTTGTCAACCATATATTTATATATGTATATATATATATATCATTGGCATAGATCATTATGTTTATCACCCAATTTACCAACCATGTATACATATATTATTATCTTTAATCATCGTGTGTATCACCCCATTTATCAACCATGCATATATATCATAACACATCACAATATCACATAAATCATGATTAAACAACATTAATCATATTTTCACAATGAACTATTAATTAATTAAAAAATGTACTAATCCCAATCCATTAATTAATTCAAAATTTAATTATTCAATACAATTTCCTCTAATTAATTCAAAATTTAATTAATCATATCTATCCCATTAATTAATTCTCCAATTAATGAATCACATCTCTTCCATTAACTAATTCAATGAAAAATTAACTATATAAAGTCCATTAATTAATGAAATAATTAATTAATTATTTCACATCTCAAAATCTAATAATTGATTTAAAAAATAATTAGTGTCAAATGCCTAATATAACATTCTGATTATTAACTATAAAATTTATTATCCTTAATCTCACAATTCAAATTTCCAATAATTAATCTTGCAATTAATTATCCCAATTTTATAATTCAATACTTTGTTAGCTAATTCGTCATTTAATTATCTGGATTCCACAATATTACCATTCAATAAAATCCCCAATTCCTCAATTAATGTATTGACCACATTAATTCATTCAATTTAGAAATTTACAATTGATAAATTAACCCTTCAAATTACAAAATATCAGGAATGAAATTAAAATAATTACTACGGTATTTAAATATTAGACCACCTACCTTGATTCCTTTATGAAAAACATCCCAATAGAAATCTTGAAAATTGAGCATCATAACGATGTAGAATTGATTTCATATCTAAAACCTAAATCATGATTTAAAAAATTATGTTCTCTTTAATATAGATCTATATTAATGATCCTATGTATAGTTTCACAAAATACAGATCTAGATCTTTAAAAATGAATGATTACTTCCCACCAAAAACTAGAGATGGAAGGAGGACGGACGGGAAATCAACCAGATAGAATCCACATACCAGGAGATAAGATCTTAGATATGGTCTTAAAATCACCAATAATGGGGGTCCAAATAGCTTTGAATACCTCTAGAGATCCCTAAAATCATGATAGGCCTCCTAGGATTGAATTGGGGTAAAAATTGATGAGTTTTAGGGGCTCATGGAATTTAAAAATTAATTTTCTAAAGACATTAATTTCCTACAAAGGGTTAGCTAGGATAAGGTGATTGTTTTCTCTAACTATGTTCCAACTATGCATCTATTATTTTAGGGGTGCATAGTTACACCTTTTAGGGAAAATAGTTTGAAAAACTGTGTGTTATCCATGCAATCCTCCACTATCTATGGATTCCTGTTTTTCTAGGTTAGGGAACACTATTTTCCTTAACTTTACACTAGTTGTTTCCCCGTACTAGATTCCACTGGAAGGGTGATCGGAGTTGGGATGACCACATATCCTGAAGTGCACCATCCCAATTGACGGAGGATACTGACTACTGGTGAGGGCCTTTTTAATGTGTCTATAGGGAAGAATATGACCTCATTGTTAATAGGTAATATACAAGGGAAGAAAATCAGTTTACCACAAGTATAATAAGATTATAAATAATCCAATTACATCAGGATCAAATAAAGAACCCGAGATGAATAAATAATAAGTTCAAAAGATGATTAATGAACCAGATACACAATGATTTTGTGCTATGATTTCTTTCCTAAAGAAAGAGTACAGAAAATAGAAATACAAGAATGGAATAAAAATTGTACTGAAAATGACACAAAGTGAAAATATTGTAACTCGAGCAAAGGATCAGTCCTATGCCCCCAATATTCATCCTAATCGGTAAGAAACACTCATTAACCAGAAGAATCATTCTTCCCATTATCCCTAATAGAGGTCATAAAGTCTAATCTGATACAAAACAGGGGTTTCATATTTTTAGACACCATTCATGGTGGCATGAGTGTTTCTATTATCCTCATTTTAGGCCAAAGTTCATGGTTCACAATTATCCTAAATAATTTATTTAATTAAAACTCAACAAAAAGGGATTGTGCAACTCATGAAATTTAATAATTTAATTATTCAGGGATAATAGAAAATTGACCAAACCTTATTTCACCCCAAAATGGGTGTCTAAAAATGTTGAAATAGTTTAAATATCTTAGTTTATCTCAAAAAATGGTGCAATAGTTAAGCCATGAAATTTAATTAAATTAGAATATGTGAAATTAAATATCACTTGTAGGCACCAACGATCGATAAAATTTTTTATCTAAAGGACAGAATGAAACAAGTGGAAATAGATTCTATGCCCTACCTTATACACATAGAGGATCCCATGCTTATAAGTGATCTTTTATTTGAACTAAAAGAGACAAAATCAGACGCTTTTAGAAAAAACCCCAATTTTAGGTATAACCTTTGGCAGAAGATCACGCGATGGATAGATAATGGGATCCCACGATTATTTATTGAATGTGGTTATCCTTGTAGAGAGAATTATTGTGCACTAGATGATGTCAAAATCTGAGAATAAATGGAGTCATAATAGGTATCCAAATGGATTAGAGGGGTGATACGCACCGGCTAGCAGGGGCGCGACACACCAAAAATGGGGAGAGGAGGAGAGAAAAAAAAAGAATGGAACAAAAGAAAAGATAAGGGATAGAAAGGAAAAGGAAAATAAAAAAAATATAATATAATATAAAATAATAAAAATAAAAATAAGGGAGAAATAAAAATAATTAATAATAATGGGATAACCCTATTTTAATTGTTCTTAATTTTTCATTGACCTTTTTTATTTTATTATTTATCTTTATCCCTCTTTATATTCTTTTATGTTCCTCTAAATTATTTCCATTTTGTTTTCACACTTTTAAATTATTTTTAGTATGAACTCTATGTTGTGGAGTGATGTAAAAAAAATTATAAATCCTGAGCAATTGTATAATTAATTTTAGTAGCAACCTAGGACCCACAGAGGGTGAACAAGTGTGTGCCCTAGGTCACTTTATTATTTTTCACTAAACATTTAAATGGTTAGTACCTTGATTAATGTCAAGATGTTACAACACCAACTATGCACAACCCTTTTCTTTCAATTTTTCCAAAATTCCACCCAAACACACCCCATGTTAAAACCCCCAAAAAACTACTCAAACAAGGAAAAAGTTTTTTAGAAAAGAATTCTAATTAAACTCCAGAAATGGCTAGGATCATACACATATTAACTATGGGAAGACGGGGAAACCTGATCCACTATGTGAAGATGGGGAAACTAGATCCACTATTGTAACATGTGAAATCTTGATCCACTATGGTAAGATGGGGAAACATGCTCCACTATGGTAAGATAGGGAAACCCAATACACTATGGGATGATGGAGAAACCTAATCCTTTATAAGGAAAGGGATGTGACAAGGGAGGGTGGTGTGCCCCACCCAGTAGGTGTAGTCCCAATGAAGTGCCTTGATATGTTTTTGGTAGTGAGCCTTGACTTATAGGGAATGATATTACAAGTTTATGTATTTTCCAAAAAATATTTTCCTTGTGACTATGATATGATTACATGGTTCTTGTTATTTTTTATATTATGATTCATATATTATGAACTACCAAACTTTATTTCATGTCTCATGTTTTTGATATTTTATATTTAAGGGTATGATCTTTGAATGTTATGATTATGTTCTTTTACCCTTACATTTGTGTTATTCTTATGTATTTCTTTTATTTACCCATACTAGGTATTTGAACTCATACGATTCATAGGTTTTATTTCCCAAGGTTATGAAGAAAAGTTTTTATGTAGAATTACTAAGTTGGATGTTCATTGAGGGAAACATTTAATATCTTTCACCAAGTTATAAAATTTTTGTTCTATGTTTGCAAAGTCACTAAACTAATATGGCCATTGGGTTTATCTTTTTATAATGTATTATGTATTTTACAAAGACAATGTAAGGTCTTGTTATTTTAATTTTGGGTTTATATAGTATATATAATAGTTAATTGTAAGTAGTAAAATAAATATGTGTGTATCACATAAGTTGATGACATTATAATTAAACATGCTTCATGACATATTAGGACAAAGAAATTATATTATACATCGATAATTTGTATGTTTTTGAAAATTTTGTGACACTAACTTCTTCCTCTATAAGGTCCTTATCCCATTCCTAAATAGTAATCTTTTACATTGAGAAACAATTCCTAATGACACTTTGAAAGAGGCTAAGAGTGTCACTCAGAAATTATTTTCATTGATCTCGGTTAAATATTATTTATTTTAAATAACTAAAAGAAAATTTATTCTCCAGATTAATAGGAATGATTTACTCTGAACTTATTTATAATAATAATAATAAATTATTAATTTTAAAGGTAATTATTAAATTCAAAAATATATAAATATTTATTTATCTCTTGTTATTCAAAAAGTGGTATCTTCTTATTTATTAGATGAATAATTTATTAACTAAATATTAAATTTAATATTTATTCAAAAAAACTACTAATTTAATATTTATTCATTTATTGAATGAAAAGTATTTATCTAAATATTGATTCTTGAATTCAATAAATTATGTATAGGATGAATGTACCATATTTTGGGTTTGATGATAAATATTTATATACTATATTAGAAACAAATATTTATCATTGTGCAAGTCAGCACACACCATAAAATAAGAAAATATTTTTATCATTTTATATGGAATGAGTTATTTATAGGGTTAATAAATTATGATGTTCCTATGTAAAATTAAAAAAATCATCCATAACACTAAATATATAAATTGACTGATATGTCATTTTTTTAAGAGGCTAATCATTGTGCCCAACATTCCCTACCTAGGTAATTCTCTCTGAATAAATGATTTCTCTAGGGATTTCTCTCAAGAATTTGATAACATCATCCTCCTCATTTATTTTTCTCATTTTATATAATAAAAAGATAAAATACTTTAATATTAAAGTAACATGAATGAGTAAAGGTGATTAATGAAAGATTATCAATCATCCATGCTAGCACCCCACGTTTCATTATCATTGTTCGAACATTGAATAATCATGTGTGGATCACCACTAGAGGGTATATACTTTGGGTCCTTACAGTGAAATGATTATATTTTAAATGGGTTCAAATGATCAACACCTTCATGGAATAAATATATTGAAACACTTTTGTTTATACTTTCTATTAAATTAATTATAAATTTCATGTGAAAAATAACCCATCATGATTCTAGTGTTATTTGTTAATATTATATGGATAAATTTCATTAGTCATGATTTTCATTGTCATATGCATTTTTTAATATCTATATAATCCAATACAAAGATGATTTGTGTAATTACATGTAGGCACTTCTACTACATCTAGAACCTTTATGCGGTATTCAAGTGATAACCTTTAAATTTATAAAAATTGTTGATTATTGATCGTTTATATGTCTAAAGATAGATTTTGTTTCAGTAAATCCATTCTTGTATTCTAATTGATGAAATTTTTTCTTCCCATATTTTTTTCTCACTCATATAACCCATATCCAATTAATAATAAATGAATAACATCTGAAGAACCCATCCAGTAGTGCTGGTGATTCTGGCTAGAGAGTACAAGAGTACACTAGGTGTCTCCCAAAGAAACATTCTAGGTATCATTTTACATTACACCAGATAAAACTATAGATTCCCTGCGTTAATATGAAATAAATAAATATTTATTTAATATATTCCATGTTTTGAACAATAATAGTATTTCACACAGATTTATGGACTACACACTCTGTAACTAGGTTAAATTTAATGTGTTATATGAATTTTTATGGTGTAAACACATGAAGTTTAATAAGAATTATGTACTAATTACATGACGTGTAAAGATTTCAAGTCAAGAAACAATTTATTTTACATGGAATATACCAGCATTACATGTATTTTACCTCATAAATGTCCATATAAAATATGCCCCCAACCTCATGGCCTATATAACGGGCAAACATAGAGCATGATACATTATCTTTAGCTAGATGTACATGTCATGTGCCTAACCTACTTAAATGAAAAATTGAAAATTAATTAAATTCTCTATTTAAACCAATAATTATGGGTTTATATGTCATTTTTTTAGAATACATTCCATGTGAAAGGTTTTATATAATAATAAAAGAATAATTTATTTCCGTGTAATATTTGAAACTACAAGTCATGTTTGATCATTATATACTAAATAGTCTATGTAGATTAAATTGGTATAAAAATGTAATTTCATTGTCTCTCATGTGTCATTAATTAATAGTATACTCTATGAAGTTGCATCAAATTTTGTGTACATGATATGTCATATGGGTTCATTATATTTAACAAATTCTATATCGAGTAGTTCAAACTAGTACTCACTAATTTCCTTCTATGTAAAAGTTGTGTACTTATTTTATAAAAAAATTCATCAAATTAATTTATTTAATTTATTTAATTTATTTAAAAACATAAGGTAAGGGAATCTCCCAGTTATATTGTTTGAAGATTAAAATGGAATGAATAAAATGATTAATCATATAATTTATCAGATTCTTTCACATGCATTTTATCTTAGTGATTGATGAATTGAAATTATTTCTAGCCATTTAATTTAATCCAAATATTTTTCATGAATCTAACTCGTCATGAACATAGATAATTCATGTTTGTATTTTTATTTTACATAAATTAATATTAAATTCATTGGGTTTTGAATTATTTATTATTATATAAAATTTGATTGCTTACATGTCAACCCTCCCTCTTTTATTATGTAGTACATTTGAGTGAAACGTGTTTTATGTAAATTCCCCTTAAACTAATTCATTGGTTACCATCTCCCAATGTGTGAGAATAAAACATAAGTAGTGATATATTATATAAGCGCATGAAAATAGTTTAATAAAGAGTTTTGGTGAAACCAACACATGTGGTTCATATAAATGGTATGTTGTGACACATGCCTAGACTTGCAGAATTAGTTTGTTTCTAAGGGTCATAGGTTGATTTTTTTTACTCAATAAATCAACATAAAGATAATAACATTATAAATTCATTTATTTATTTTATTCCTATCTTTTTCATGGTTTATTTTATGGACTCTAGATGATGATTAGATATAAATAAATGGATTGGAATGAAAAAATGGAATAAAAAACAGATTATGCATAAGTGTTTTACCACAACATGGTTAATCACTTAAGTAAAATATACTTATTATTAACAAGATATGTAAAAGTATAAAAGGATGAAATTTATGAAAAATGAAAAAAATAATCACTCATGTTAATATTAATTAAAGATAATATTTCTATTTTCTAATTTTAGATTGACTCTTAGTTAAACAGTTAGTTTAGACCTTGACAGGGCCACTCTCAATTATAAAAAAGTCTACATAAATATGGATTCTTGACTTAAATAATATTTTATTATATTTAACAACATTTTTCTATTTATTAATTTTGGATGTAATGAGATGAAATTTGAACCTGCATATCTAAAAGACTAAAAAATAGAAATTTCTCCGGAGATAGAATTCGAGATCTCCCAATAAGGATATTCCAACGAATAGGTGATATAACATCCACCAAAACATTGAAGTTCTGGTTCAATTATTTAATAAATCAAGATATATTGATCATTAATATAAAATTATAATGAAGTAACATTCCTAGGAGATGAACCAACTCCCTACTATTAAGGCTTATAGAGTTATGATTCTATGAAATGGATAAAATCCCTAAATTTTGAAATGGATTTCATATCCACTAACTATGTTTGGAACATGGTTAATGTATCAAAAAATGGTGAGACCCCAGGGAATTTAATGGGTTTTTTACATTAAAACTAAAATGAATAATATTGTTTATACCAAAAAAAGAACACCTGGTGGTAAAATATTTCATGAAAATTCATATTATTGACTATGAAGATACATTTTCACCTATTGTGATTATAAATTCCATTTGGGTATTTCTTTCCATGGAATCAACTTTTTATTATGAGATATATTAAATGGAATATAAAACCACTTTCCATAATGGTAATTTAATTGAACACATGTATACAGTATATCCTAATGTTTTTTAAGGTATAAATGATTATAATATGGTATTAAATATATAAAAACC
Source organism: Viscum album (assembly GCA_963277665.1). Lineage (NCBI taxonomy): Eukaryota > Viridiplantae > Streptophyta > Magnoliopsida > Santalales > Viscaceae > Viscum > Viscum album. The sequence continues at coordinate 844,834,565 of OY728125.1, read as the reverse complement.
CATTTATATACTGAAGTAATCTTCTCAAATATAGAATATCTCATTTTTATGATCCAATTAAATAGTTTGGTTTCTTCATTAATGTGGATGATTCTTGTGTATATAAATGGTTTATTGGGATTTTTTTAGTGTTTCTAATATAGTATGTGGATTATTTAATTCTTATTGGAAATATATATCTCGATATTTCACTCTATGAAGGTATGTATGGGTAAATTATTCTCAATGAATAACACTGGTAAATATGCCTATATACGAGTTATGATGATCTATAGATATATATTTGACATGATTCTTGGACTCAATCAAGAAACTTATAATGGTAAATTTATCATTTGGTCTGGCATGGAGAACACTAAGAATGGGTTTTGTCCAATGGAACTGTAATGAATCATAAGAATATCCAAGGTATGTCTAAATAGTTAAAATTGATAGATATAATTACCTATGCATATTCTATTGGATTGATCATGTATGACATATTATATACTCTACATCTTGCATCATATTCTCTTATAATTACAATTAAATACAAATCCAATCATAGTGGGAGTTAATGGATTACTATGAGTCATATCCATAATTACTTGGGAAGGACTAAGGATATATTCATTGTATTTGGAGGTTAGGATGAGCTTTATCTAAATGGTTACACGAACGTTAGTTTCTAATTCGATAAAGATGATATGAAATGTCAATATTTTTTTTGTTTTTCTTAAATGGTTTCTCTATTAGATATAATTTTTCTAGTAAATCTTCCAAATAAAAATCAACAACAAAGGTTGAGTACATCACTGCATCATATGCTATGAAGTAAGAGTCTTGAATCAACAGTTTTTTTTCTAAAATTTGAGTGGTTCCTAGAATCCAAAGATAAATTTAGATTTATGGTGAAAATATTGGAACTATTCCTCATGGTGAAAAACCCCAGTCTCGTAATAGATATAAACGTATCCTTCACATAAAAAATATTTTATGAGAGGGAGTTAAGAGGGACACTGTTAAGATCAGTTGGGGGTCAATGAATAACAATGTAGAGGATCCTATGATGAAGTCATTATCACAACAGAAGGATGAGGGCCAATAATATTATCTTGTTATATGATACATAAGATATTTATCTTATGGTTTCATAATTTATCATGTTATTTTCATAAATATAAACTATATTTGTCTTTAATTCATGTGTGATGTATTTTACTTTACATGAATAATGGAATGATAATGTCCTCTCCAGGTGTGTCTTTGAGTTGTCCCTAATTCATAATCATCACAGAGTATTATGGGTTTAGATAATATTTTATGTTTAGAATTAATAGAAACATCTACTCATTACAAAGGTTTTTAAATGAGGTGCAAAGAACAGATTCATGAGGTAATAAGTAGAGAATTATTACTTGGATTAACCTACCAAATTATATCTCATTGAATCTAATAAAGTAATTGATATTATTTGGGGTGTATTCTTATTATAAATCCTTGTTACATGAGGTTATATTGATTCCTATAATGAGATCATTCATGTATTTAAATATTTATTATGTGAGCTGTTGTGACTTTGAAAATCAGGGAGTTGTTTGGTATGTTTTTAACCATGTTGTCTATTATAACATAACCAATATAAAATGTGTCTAATTGTTTGAATAGTTAATACATCTAGATGTTGATTGAATTTGATTGATGAAATACATTTAAATTCTTATTTGAGTCACATATTATGTGTTCAACTAATTGGATGACGTAAATGTGATGTACTCATCTCTTAGACAAATGGCATGTGATGTATTCATCAACCAGGTCTATTTATTTCAGAGAATCAAAAAAATATGGCATGTCCTATATTAGATTGAAATTTTTATTTTTCTATTGGTCACTCTTTTTCAAAGGAAAAAAAGAAAATATAGTTTTAAATATGATGTATAGGATATATCTTGTGGTATACATGATCATATAGAGATATGAGTATTTTTCATAGTGATCACACTATCCCCTTAGTTACTTGAGGGATATTGATTCTTAGTGAGAGGATAATTTTTATTTACATCTATAAAATTTAGATTTTAAATTTTTTTAACACTACTAAGGCATATAGGGTCACAGATTTCAGAATTTAGATAATATTAATGTTTTGGAAATATAGTTTATTTTAAAATGAATTGAGCTTGTGGAAACTACATAAAAATTAGTTTGGATGGATTCCCAAATATTTAAAATGTTTGGAACAAAGACTATCTGAGATTTCCAGGAAAGAGGTGGATTTTTGGAAGCATACTAAAAATGCATGTGATAAATACTATACTTATGAATATATTTCTACCAATTTTTCCTCAAGAAGTGTCCCAACACAAAGTTGATTCCAATGTATTCTGGTGTTCATATGATGCACCCTAACACTATATTGCACCCAACACGTTGTAGGGGTAATGCATTGATTTTCCACGACATCACCCCACACAGTTTTCCTTCAATTTTAATCCATGTGATGGATTATTTAATCATGTATAATGTTCATTTAAGTAGTTTAATAATTAAATTTGCAACAAGGAGTAGCATATGGCATTATTTTCCATTCTTTTCATCAATAAAGAGCCTCAAGAAGTGACTATATAAAGGGAGAATGTCATTGATGTGCAGAGTATTCTTTCATTTTATGCTTCTAAAGATCATAAGTTTTATGGTAATATTATAAGTGATCACTCCATTCCCACAGAACCCTTCACCACATAGTGGAGGTCGTACCGCCCCTTTGGTTTATGGGAGTTCTCTCAATACAATCATGGATCTTTCTACTCGTGAATCATCTAAAAAGGTAAGGAACCTACATTTTTATCCTATGATCATCATCAAACTATAGTTCATCAAATAATAATATGAATAATGATGCATGGATATTATTCTTATGGTATATTTTTTATGTTTTCAACTTCAAGACATGTTTCATTCTATCAAGGGTATATTGGATTGGGTTTTAGTATGCTTCTAGTATATTACATTAGTGGATGATCCAATAATAACAATTGTGAATATATAAATGAAATAATGGATTCAAGAAATAATTTTATTTAACCTTTTGATATGTGATATAATTCATATGGATCAAAATCTTCTACTCTAGTTGTTATTATCAATAAGATCTCATCAACTCTTTTTAAAAAATATTGTTAATATCATTAGAATGATTACTCACCTCTTCGTCACAGTTATCCCATTGAAATGTTTATATTTATTCCATTCTCAATCTATATAATCACAAAAATAAACTCATTTTATTCTTATATATATAACCCTTAAATCTAGTATATTTTTTAATTTTTATTTTATAAGAGATATTATCTACATTAACTCTCAAATTATAGAAACTAATTTATTTATTATTATTCAATATTTTTCTTGATATTTTATTCAAAACTGAAAAAGATCATTTCCAACATATCTTAATAATTATTAATGAAATTAGTTCCTTTTATTTATATTTTTTATTCAAATAATCATGGCATAACTCTCTATGAAATAATTTAAAAATAAGTGTACATTTAGTAATAAAATTTTAAAATACCAATATAAAATAATAATATTATATTTTAATTTCACTCACAACATACACAACCTGTCAAATATTTCATTATTTTTTACAAAACAAAATCTAAAACTATATATATCCCAATAAAACACCAGTTCATATATATGTTTTTATAACCCTACTCATGAAAATTTCAAGAAACCATCTGATTACAATTAAGAACTCATCACCCTTCAAGATACTATTATGAAACCTTTATTCTATCTTAAATGGAATTTCTTCAAAAATTACCCAAACATTGAAAATTTTGTTTTAATAATATATAGTAATCCATTAGCTCTTATATAGTTACAAATTAATATTGTATATATAGTTAATTTTCAAAATTCTTATTATATAACCATCAAAATAATAAAATCACCATTATGATACCTTATCAAATCTCATTCAACTATTTTATATAATTTATCAAATATCTTATGAAGTTGCGGTTTCATTTATTAATTTTTCATGTTTTATATTTTGGAATTTTGAGAATGAAAATGTTTTTATGGGTGTTTAAAATAGATACATAAAAATATTTGATTTCGGATTTTTTAAAATTCTTGAGTTTATTTTGGTTTTTGATTATGATGGATAAAATGGAAAATTTACTAGTTTAAGAAATAATTTTTAAGCATGAAAATGGAATCATAATAAGATCTTTACCCTTGGTTTGATTTTTTTTAATTTTCAATAGTGTTTTTCTTTTTTTGATGTCAATGAATTTTAGAATTATTTATTTATTTATTTAAGAAATTTTTTGAAGGAATATTTTGATAAAGTATATAGTATGAATATATTTTTATTGAATATTAGTGGTGTATTAGGTTTCCTTGGTTAACTAAAATGATGTTTCACTACACCAAAATCAAGATTTAATGGTACATTAATGTAAGTAGTTAGAAAAACCACTTATAAATAAAATTTAAATATTATAGTAGTAGTTTTTATAAAAATTCCTCTAAATATTTTATAAAATTAGAAAATGGTTCTTTTATCCCTCCCTCAATCCCTCAATCCCCTTCCCTTTTACCCTTTATCTCTTCCTCCAAATCGTCCCCACTCTCTCCATCGCTCCCTCTTATATTTCCCTTCCCAATAACCACACGATCTCCCCCACACCCCTTTCCCCCTCCGTATCCCTCGTCCCCTATAGTTACACCACTCTATTGGCCCCCTTTCCCCATATCATCATACAGTCCAAACCTATTTCCCACTACTTGTGCACCTCTCACCCCCTCTCTTCTCATGGATCCCTCACCGCACTTCCATCACACCATTTATTCTCCCCCTATTCTCCCTAATGTTACTAAGAATCCCAAACCATCGGTGTTACTAGGTGTACTTCTATTTCTCATCTGAAATCACCTTTCAATTAAAATTATTTATATAATTTTTTAACAAATCTTATTTTCTAATGTTTTTGATATTTTGAGGTGTTTTATAAAAATATAATGAATTAATTCATTATATATGATAAGTGTTACATATAGTTTAAAATTAGTGTGAGTGTTATGTTTACACTAAGTATCATGTATTTACTCAATTAAAATCTATCGTATTTTTTTATTTGGAAACATGAGTAATTTCTTTTTATAGCTTTAGGTTTGTTGTGAAAACATATAAAATTAACTCATCATATGTGATAGGCGTTATAATCATTTCTCAATTAGTTTTTGAATTTTATGTTTAGATAATGATACACTTATGTACTAAATTAAAAAATTATTATTGTTTCATATATTAATATATATATATATATGTTAAAAAATTGAATGAATTTTATTTTATTGTTATTTTCAAAGAAAATCAAGATGGAAATTAGCACATTTTTCAATATATCTATCTTCATTAATGTTTATAAGTAATCATATGATGAGGTTAAATGATAATTAATTAAATGTGGTAGAATGTAATGTAATATAATTGTAAATTAATAATCTTTTAAAAAATTATTACTTTAGAAAACATGTCAGAGAGAACATCCAATTTATTTTACATGATTTTTGAATCATCATACATGGAAGATGAGTTGATCAATATTCATCTCCCACTAAATTATTATTTGTTCCTTAAATGAAATGATATTAATTATATGTTTTAATATTATTTAAATAAATATAAATATATGTTAATATATAGATAAATGATGGATCACATTACTAAGGAACACACCTCAGTAAGATAAGGTTTTGGATGTGTTTTTAGAATTTAAAATTTCAAATCGATTTATTGATGAGACAACAATATTTTTCTGCCCTAAATAAAAATTTAGAAAATAGTTGAAGAGATATTTAGTTAATAAAAACATTATATTGACGAAATTCTCTACTGAATATGTGTGTTGAATTTTTTTAGAGAATCAAACATTAGAGAAAGTTTGATAACAAATTTCAGTCAACATTATGAGATCCCAACTTCATTGACAAAGGAAAATGAAATTAAGAACCTTATAAACAATGATTTATCAATTATTGGATGAACGTTTCTTTATAAAAACATATTATTACCATAATTTGAGGTTTCTACAAAATATTAACATTAAAAATGATGATTTTGGGACCATAGTAAAACCAAATCAAGATTATAACATATTAGTAGGTCCTCCTATTCATGTGAAGACTAATATAAGAGATAAATATATTGAGCATAAGAAATCATTTCATGATTTAGGTAATAATATAAATTTAGAGATATATGTAGGATGTCTGATATATTCAAAACATTATTTTATATTGATGTTGTACCATATAAAATGCATTTAGAGAATAACAAATAAGGTCATGTTCATGATATTGGAATTTTTTCATGACGCATTTCTAGAAGATAAGAAACATAAGCCTTTTTATGATTTGAAAAAGTTATTAACATGCTTGGCCTAAATTGTGGAGAAATAAATGATTGTCTCATTGACTATATTCTTTATTGGGAAGTGTAATCATGTAGAAATTATTTTAAAAATATTTATCTTTATTATGAAATAAAATGGGAATATTGGAATTTTGAATCAAAATACTACTATGAGTAAGTCAATAAATAACCCACCTATAATGATTTTTCATTAACTCCATTTAAAAAATTGATTAAATAGATTATTCATGTCATTGAAAATGGTGAGCATATGAAGTCACTATCTATAGATAATAACAATGATATGTTAATATGATATCCATGAGAATCAATATCATGGAATAAATTTGGTTCATTACATCTAGATTTCCCATATGATCTTAGGATTATGTAATTGGGATTTGATGTCGGTGTATTCAACCCATTTGGTACTTTTAGTACTAGTTGTAGCGTCTGGATGGTTATTCTGATCACATACAATATACCTCTATGGATTTGTATGCAACAAATTACCTTTATCATTTCAAATAATATTTATAGAAACTAAAATCATAGAAATGATATTTACGTATGCTAGAAGACGAAAATTAGAGAATTTTATGAGTTATATAGAAATTGTGTCAAGAAATAAGATCCAGATTCTACAGAAATGTATATAATTTACACTAATCTAATGTGGACCATCAGTGAATTCCTTGGACATAGAAAAATATCTAGTTTTAAAATAGATATGGGTTTTGATTATAAAATTTTAACATTTATATTGATAAATAATGAATAAATTATAGTAAGAAAATGGTTTTTTTGTGTAATCATATATTTCTCGATGTGTATCATATATGTCGGTAGAATAATCCAAAATTCAATGGGTCTATTAATCGTAGATCAACTCCAATGTTTATGAAAGTTGATAAAATATTTTCATAACTAGTAAATATTGAATTAGAGTTCGGAAGGTGTGTCATTTGAATGATAGTGGGAAATGAGTTAGATGTGTATCATTAGTTGAAATCTAAACACAAAAATAGAAGATAAAAGGTGTATTCTTAAAACATTTATATTGGGAATTTAATTTTTTGCATCAAAATCTTGATGTTATACATATTTAGAAGAATGTTTATGATAATTTGATATTATCATTACTCAATGAGATTTTAAAATTGACGAACCATTTCAATTCATGGAAGGATATACAAACAATGAATATAAAGTACGATATATGGTCATATTAGAATGGAACGTATGATCAACAAAATTTTACAATGAAAATTATTGAGAAATATAAATTCATTTTAATTTTGAATCATATGAAAGTATGTTAAAGATATTCAGGTATCATGTCAGGGTGTTTCAACAAAAATCATCATAGGTTCCATGGATTGAAAATTCAAGGTTCACATATTATGATATATTAATTACTACCATTGTCGCTATGTACGCTCTTACTTAAAAATTTTAATGTAGTTGTACTCCTATTCTACACATTCATTAGAAAAATACGTGAGAACATTTTATTACATAATGGTCTTTCCAAGATTCATGATATATTTTTACTGACACTTTGTTAATTGTAGATGATCTTTCCTTCTTCATTTTTTACTTTCATGATGCATTTAAATTGGCATTTGGTGGAACAAACTAAATTATGGTGTCTCAAACATTATTGATAGATGTATCCAATTTGAAGGTACATTATATATATATATATATATATGTTTTTATCAATATGTAAATCATTCTTGGCACTTCATTAAATTTATAATTATGTTTTATTTGTTTAATTTTATAGAAACCTTGATCATTCTAAATCATAAATGAAAAATAAATCTAAAAAAATGAACTATTTGTGAAAGATACTTATCAATGGTGTGTATTACCTTTTATTAGATACATGTATGATATTAAGACAAGATTAAATCTAGTTGGATGTTTTGATTACATATTGATTCAATCTCAAATACACAAGAACCCAAAAATATTTCCTACTATTAGCCGACCATTTGAGATGATCTTAAATGTTAAACTAAGAGAAATGGGATTATTACAAGAAAGTAGATATTTTCTAAGGAAAAGTGAAATCTAAAATTCATTTATTTATAAGTTCAACGTACAAATAATGAGACACGTGATAAGTGAAACATTAAATGAGAAATATATACCAAAATCTGTTAATAAAGATCTAAAAGAATTGTTTTCATGTCGTGTAAGTTTATAAATACTATAATTAACATGGATATTAAATTTTATATATTTTTTGTAAATATAATAATGTATATTACATTTTATACATCGTAAATACTGATATTTGGGCTGGGTTCTATGAATATTTGATGATTCTGTATTGATGCCCTTTAAACTGTTCTATAAAGATAAACGCATAAAATGTGAATGCCTTTAAATATCATACAGTTGATCAAAAAGTGGTTTAAAACATATAATAGTGGTATATTTATAGTTTTGGAATTAGGATACTATGTAAAGCTTAATGATATTACTTAATTAAACTACTGAAATCATTTTCAGTAGTTTTATTCCAATTTAAGTGGGTCAATATTACCAGTGTTATTAAAAGAGATTCCTTAAAATTTACATCTCTATAATTTTCTAGCCTAATGTATGTTGAAGACTATAAAGTATATGATCTGTATATCTACTCATCTCAAGTGAAAATGGTATATTATTTGAAATATTCTATAGATTAATTGTGGAATTTATTTGTTCACATAAAATAAAGAGACTTTTATAATATGGGTGATGATGTGGAAGATTTGACCTCTGAGATTAAATTCCATAAATAGTAAGAAATTTACTTATTTATCCATTAGGATATTGAAAATATTTGTCTTAAATGGGTGGATGAAGTATAATAAGTGATGATGGAGTTGGATAGCGGCATCATTTAATAATAAAATGGTTGTATGTATATTTATCCATTAACTTATCAACTACCTATGTAATATGTTATTAATTTCTATTAAAATTGATCTAAAAAAATATTTAAAATGATTTTTATATATTATTCGTTTAATTGATAAAAAGAAAATGTTATATATTGTTTGTATCTATAGTCATTAATTAACATACCAATGTTTATTATGATTTTTAGTGTTGTATATTTTTTTCATTTATATATCTATTTTTCTACACGACTCTTTAGAAACATATTTTTTGAATATTTATTAATTTTTTTAATGATAGAAATTTTATTGAAGAAGTGATTCATTGATAACAATAGAATTCCATTTGATATTCCCCCGAACATAAAAATTTCATCAATGTTACATGATGATCCCATGGGCTCCCTCCCTATAATATCTAGGATTCCCTCTATATCCCTCATGATAGTGTTTTATAGAACCTCTATCTCCCTACTATCAGTGTATTTCACACCATCCATCTCCCTCACATCATTTTATGTGACACCCTCTATCTCTTTCCCATCAACATCAGACACATATCCTATTAGTTTAATAGGTTCAGCACGCGACGACCCTACAATGATAGAATATTTGATCACTCCACTTTCTTCATAAGGATATTGGAGGGTGATGGTTAAAGGTAAAACAATTAATGTGAACAATTTTATTGTACTTTTTTATATTAAATTCTTCATTTTTTATAAAATATTGAATAATTGAAACAATTAAAGCAAATAATAATCGTTCATATGTGTGAAATATAAATTTATTGAAGATAGTTGTCCCCTTTGATTGTTATTAAGTCCCAGTATAATATTTTCTTGGAATATTTGTCTAAATTCTTGACTAGTTTCTTTCTAGCTGGTGACCCTTCCTATTACATATTTTGATTAAAGTTATATACCTCAATTATAGAATAATTATGTATTTGACTTCTGAATAATTGTAATTTTAATGCATTATGGATCAATGGAATTTCATTGTTTTATTAAAATATAATTTATTAAAAATTAATCTTTATATACATATGTTATTCTACATTATCGTTGTTGATCTTATTTCATGAAAGTGTTCATTAAAGAATTTTGGTAAGAAATTAAATAATTTTAAATGGGAATTGTGTAATTAATTTAATGATAAAATTTTGACCACTCAGAAGGTACATGATAAATTAACCTAAGGGGTTCCCATAGACCCGTAGAAAGAGTTTTTTATAGTCATATCCATGAGAAGCACCTTGTATGGAAGAATATATTATTATATTACCCTTATTTTACATCTATAAATTCATATGATAAGGTTATGACATTTCATTCATTACTCTTAAATTACCTATAATTTATTTTAGGATGTTTCAAGAAAACAAATTATCAAAATGAGTGAAACAAATCATCACCATCACAAATGGTTCAAAAAGTTTTTCAAGAAGAAGATCCACTATGGTAGTATTTTTATCCATTCAAATATTGATATGATAATATTATCTACTACATATAATAAAATTTTGATTTATATTTTTTAATGTGGATAATGAATTTAGGGCACTGAGCCTCTTAGAGAGACCATTGGTCGGATGTTCATATGAAAACATATATGAGTCAACTGAACAATCAAGTAAATATAATTTAGGGTATAAATTCCTTCTTAATTGTAACAGTTCACACAAAAAAACAATAATAACATATAAACCAAATATATCAATGAAATTTTTTATTTATTATCATCAATATATAGTTAATCAAAAATATGTGTTACATTTTATTAAAAAAATTAGTTGATAAAAATTTAGATATTAATGCTCAATGTAATATTTATTTGAAAAATAGTATTCTCATTAATATATTCCCACTCACTTAGGATCACACTATATTTTCAGTTGTCACTTTATTAATATATATTACATTAAATTTGACTACTAATTTATTTATAGTTAATAATAATAGAACAATATGATGACAATACTACGTATTATTTCTAGGTCCCCTAGGATGACCCAATTGATCAGGTCCATGGGATTGATCATCATGGTTTCATGCAAATGTTGGTTTTTAATGATTATAATATGAGTTATTTGGTAGGTCATTGAGTATTACAACAACATCTACTCTAGGTTTTATTTACTCCCTATCACTAATTTTCCGAGGCAGTTTCATGAAATTAAAAATATAATTCAATAACATGGGAACCTAATCGAGTAAAATGGACTCATACATAGCTATAATATGATATGGTCATTTCTATGAAAAAAATGGTTTAATTATATCATAATATACTAGATGCTTCCCATTGAAATTGTTTTGATGTATGGATTGATCAATTATATAAATCACATTATTTCATAATAATTTTATTACACAAACTTTTATTTGATTTAAGTAGTAATTTAAATATAAATCACTATTTAATTTTTAGTAAAATTATTATATTGGTTCCAGAAGAAGTGATTGGATACAATGATAGAGCGGGAGATGATCTTTGTTCCTTGGGTAGTGATGGGGCTTGACATTGGATTCAGTGGTGGTGTTTTGTATCTAAACTCATCATCTATAAATTACTGTCTTAAATTTGATATATATATTTTTAACATAAAATATATGTTGTTTCAATCTTTATGTAATCAGTGATATCATTTTTTGTTGCTATTTATGAAACTATTTGTTTTTTTTCCATTATTTATTTTTTGGCGACATCATCTTATGCATTCTATAGTTTTTTAACATATATATATATAATAGGTTTAAAATGACACTATATATTGTAAAAATATATTTCATGGTGGTTTAAACATCCACTATATATGAAAAAATAAATAGAGGTTATAACGCCCCTGACACCAGTTACCCAGAGTCGGTGCATTATTTTAATACATTGGCATGATTACATGGAATCAAGTCCAAAAGGACTGATTAGTTTAGTAGTCTTGGAAACAAGATACATACATAAGTTCAAAATTACAACTTTAAAATAAAAACAACTCTAATTTATTCCATTGGAAACATCCATGCCTCCTAGATTATGCATTCAAGTCACTCATAACTAACTCCATCATATCCTGTGAAAATTAAACATAAGAAAGGGGTGAGCTCAAATTCTTAGTAAGGTTAAACAATACAAAGGAATATAACATAAATATTAAGCATGGTGAAAAATTGAAATCACATGCATTAACGAATAATAAACATGAGCACTTTATGGGAGGAATATGAGATGAGTAAATAATTCCATAATAAAACATTGTTAGGGGTGTTCTACTAGTCGAATAACAACATGAAATATCAATATCTAATCTCATAATGATGGAATGAATAATGGAGGACATTCTGAAACATTGTTTCAAGGCCTCAGCCAAGACGTCTAAAAATGATTAAGGCCTCTGCAAAAAACATATATCAAAAATTGGGAAAGGCCTCAGCCAATTCCACGTCTACTTGTCTCATTAGAACTACTGATACACCAGGGAGTTATTACGGGCTCCACCAGTCACTTACTAAGTCCAATTAATTCCTCATATGAAATGGGTGAAACTTAATCTAAACATTCTTATTAAAACTATCATACAAAATGTCAATACTTTAACCTCAAACCATGAATGGAATACAAATAGAAAATCCACAGTCAAAAAATAACTCATTAAATACAATAAGGAAGATTTTATTATAATATATTAACCTTAATCGAGAATAATTAAGGCTATTGACATAGATGAAAATAGTCATCAAATCTATATGAGAGAAATATCCCCCTTTTCTTGAAAACATTTAAAAGTGTCACTATTTATCAAGAAGTCGTTTAAAATAGATTTTTCAATTAAAGTGTCACATACCACTTTGAAACTTTTAAAAGGTATTTTAATTTTAAAAAATTAATGTAAATATAAATAAATCCATAAAAACATTTTTAAAACAAGGACATTGATGAGAAAGATTTAGAAGAATAAATCTTTAAAACATTTAAAAATGATATTTTAGATAGAGTTTCTAACCAAATGAGAGACGCTTGAATAAAAATAATTGAGGTAATCAAAGTTTTTTAATATCATGGGAATATGGGATTTCATGATATACTATGTCAAATGATATTATATAGACCATATAAAATTGAATTGGTGCATAATAACAAATAAATCTCAATGGAATGTAAATTTAGATAAAGTCCCTTATAAAGACCATATCCTTAAGTTAAGGATAAATCAATGACATTATTATGTGTGAGAAATATAAATACACTCAATATTATTGGAAATTCATTATAAATCAATCATATGGAATTCACACATATTCGTGTAAAAATAACAGCAATGACATGGATGTTTAACTCAATGAATGGAAATTGAGTTAAGATTTCTCTTATTAAGTTCATATTAATGACTTGAGAAATTATCAATTGAGTGATTATGTGTATCAAAAGTATATCCACATAAAGGAGAGTGTAAATTACTAAATAAATAATAAATATTGATTCCACATATAATTTTGGAGTAAAATAATCAATGAAGTATGCGTAAATCCGAATGAGTGGAAATTAAAATTTGAAATTTCCTTACTGATTTGGTAACTTATGAAATATAAAACACATGAATGAAGGATCACACAATTATGATGTAAATACCAATAAATTAAATTACATTTCAAAATTTATACAACCATGGATAATACATATTCCACACAAAAGGAAATAGTTTCCAATATAGCATGAATCTCACGGGAATAAAAAGAGATATGAACAACTCTTACTTCGTTGTAGTCAATTGAGTTGTATGACCAAAAGTTAATAATACCCAAATTAATCACATAATAACATTAATATAAAGGGATTCATGATAATAAACATCAAATAGAAGTACTTAATACACCACATGCAATAAATAAGTGGCAAACAATGGAAATCTCGTGGAATTAATAGTGAGATAAAAAACCCCTTAATTTGTACTTTTCCTTGGTCGAGGGTAGGTTAAACTCTTGTATAATGGTCGAATAATTATTATTAAATTATAAAAAACCATATACATTAATATGATATCCTATATGATATTCTAATATTGATTTGTTAATGATATTTCAGTAGTATCATTGTTTCAGGTGTTAACTGATTCGTTTTCCTTTATATGCTTTGTTATGTAAGTATTGTTTTTTATGGATAGGATGTATCTTATTTATATTAATAATGATATTTAGTCTTTAAAAATTATTTTTAATAATTAAATGAAAATTAGTCTTGAATGTATGTCATGGGTAATGAATCTCATCGTGTTCGTGGAGACGGTAATCCATACGTACGCACGAGCAACAATATCATTATTATGATATTAAAATCATATATAATTGGATGTTATATCATATATACAAAATCATTATCATGTTATATTTATTATTTAAATCATTTATACTAATTATTATACCCATTCAAATGATGAATTATTTGAATAACAAACCACACCATGACATGAGATGGTAATCCTTACGTACGCACGTATGCTGACTTTGTCATTTATAGGATGGATAGAATAATGAATATAGTTGTACCATTTTTATAATTACATAATAGTATATATAAGATACTGGATTTATTATTTTAGAATGGAAACAACAAGGAAAGAAGAAGTGGAAGAAGAAAGGAACTTGAATGTGGTGATGAAATATTTACCTCTTCTTCGGGTTCTTACTTTTGATTTAATCAAAAGGGCTCCTTAGGTTGGATTTCTGACTAAAGGAAGGCCTCTAGGATGAAGTTAGGACAGTTTAGAGGGTATTTATGAAGGGTTTTTCTGAGCCAAAAGACTTTGAAGATTTGAATATGGGGGAAGGGGGAGTGCCCTTTCATAAGAGGGGTGAGGGGAACCTTAGGAGAAGCTAGAAATATTATTTTATAATAAAATCATATTCAGTTTATAATGGATCCAAAATAATTTCATTAAAGTATAATGTGGGGATGGGTCAAAAATCACTCAACCAATAGGTTTTATACAGGTTTGGTTCACTATATTAGCTTTATCATTTAGATTTAACTTTTAGTTAAATAGTTTGACATTTATCAGGTCTCTTTGTATTTTTTTTATATGGTTAATAAACTAACTATAAACTTCATGAAAACCCCATGTGGTTCATTAATGACATATATATTATTATTAAAGACTTTTGGAATAAGGTTAGATTTTTAACAATAGAATATCATTTAATAATAAAATATTTGTTTTAAAAACACTTTTAGCTCAATTTTGACCCTATTTGGTATTTTGTTTTTTCTAAATTCATAACAGCATTATTAATTTAAAAACGATTCATCTAACCAACCATTACATGTCATATTAACCTATAAAATTACTTGAATTCATAAAATTTCCCAAATTACATTTATTTGGATATTTATAATAACAATTATTTTAATCTTTCATTAATATGATAATTACTACATCATCATTATATCATAAAAAAATTTCATTATATAATGTCTAAAAATTATATATAAAATACCATTATGTAGGAAATATTTTTATATTTCTAATGAATATTTATAGTCAAATTTATCTTATTTATAACACTATATTAAAAATGTTTTAGCTATTAAACTTTGATTTTTACTCTTTTAACTCTTCTTTAAATAAAATAATAATAAATGTCATAATCTAATACAAGTGGACCTAAAGGATCATATTTTATTCCTAAGGTTGTTTTTGGTCTAATTACACTAATCCAATAGAATTAGGACATGTGTTAGGATAATAAAAATTTAATTTTTCCCCTTAATTACCCTATTTACTTTTAACTGTGGTAAATAAAAGTAAAACATTACTATTCACCAAAAAATATTTTCATCTTATTGAACCACATTTTACTTACTAATATCAACCATTTCTCTCATATTTTTTAAATTCAACTCAATGAAGCGGTAAAATTATGTTTTATGTGAATTTGAAAATGCTCTTAGGAGGTGGGTAAAAGACAGTAAAAAGTTCAATAAAATTTTTATATATCTAAAATTATTATAAACGGACTCCAATGCATTAAATTGAACATATATAGGTGTTATGTACCTATTTTTACTTGATATAAATTTAAATAAAATAACAAATTATTTAAATAAAAAATCAGTTTTAAACTATAACTAAGTGTTTTTCACTTTTCATCAAAAATTTAATGGTTTCAGAAAAATACCAAAAATTCACCCTAGGCTAAATTTGATATTTCGAATCAAAAAATAAAGTCCATTTTGAATGATAATTTTTATAAAATTTCAAAAGGTGGGTATTAATATTCATAACGGCTAGTTTGATTGGTTGTGGTGTGTTAGAACTTGAAGTTGTGTACAATGTAAGCAATTACATTATTAAAAGGGAAACATATCGTGGAATCCTGGGGTGTTAAATTCTTCCCCCCTTTTAGAAATTTCATCCTCTTTATCTTGGGAACATAATTGAAAGACCCAAATCCGAAAAAAAAAATTCAATAAAACTATCACTATAAAATAATGAAAGAGAAGTACAAATTTCACATGAGATAACCCATTCTAGGATTCCATGTAAGAGAACATGGATATGGAAGGTAAACTAAGTGTCAAGTTCTGATGGGGAGTGATATAAAACATGATCAGGAGAAAGTTAACAACAATAAAATGGAAAACATGTGATTAGACAAACGATCATTAGTTTATCAGAAGGAAAAGTAAACAGGAAACGTTTTTTTGTTTTAAGTTACATTTCATAAAGATGAGGAATTTATTTATGAGATTGACTAAGAACATAGAGGGATATACTTACTTTTTTAGTAGAGTTTCATTCCTTAATAAATTTTTACCACTAACTCTTTTTTTTTCAAACGATGAGTATTCAAGATGACTTGGTCACACCGGAAGATCTATAATCAACTTCTAGAGAATAAAATGATCCAAAAAGCATAAACTATATATTTACCTTGTCTTTAGAGATTAATGAAAACCAAAATGGTTGTACAAGATTAGATGATCCCCCAAAAGGATAATAATTTAGAGAAAGAAACACAAATATTAATTTCTAAAATTAATCCAACAATACCCCAAAGTTAAATAAATACAATTTAATAAACAATTGTCCTTAAAATCCTTCAATTTAATACAAACTAATATTGAAACCCAAAACTTAGATGAATTTGGTTATGTATTCTTCCATGTTATATTGTATCTCCAAATGACATTGACTACACTTAAAGTCACATACTTAAAAGTAATTAACCTAATCACATATTCTCTATTATAGGTTAATCATTTCCCTAAATAACCCAAATCACTATAAATCCACAATAAAAACATAGATAAAAATACACCATTACTCCTCAAATGAAATCCCATAGTAATCTATTTTCCTTAAGAATATAGTGTTCCTAACAGAGCGAATGTCTTCCAAAATAACATTAATCACTTAACCACCAAATAAGTTTCTTATACTAAGGGTATTCTTTTCACAAGTCATAAGATCCCAAATCAACTTATTATTTATCAATAAAATATTCTAACTAAAAATAATTAGTCACACTAACCAGAGACGTCATGTAGTCCAGTGGTAGGCGATAAATCCCAATCGAACTCTAGTTATGGGTTCGTTTCCCACAACTTTTTCCGACCTGACAGGTTGTCACATGGTCTACTTGTTTTCCTTTTTCAAAAACTATATTTTATAACATTACCAAAATTAGATAAATTCCTCAAAATAACCATAACAAAATTTATCAACAAAAGTTATCTCACACCTTGCATTTTCATCCCCAAATATAATAACTTGTAATTGCCTCAAACTCAGTGATAATATAAAACAAAATTGTTATTCATAACTATATCTACAAGAGAAAATATAATTCTTCCTCAAATATCATTTTCACATGACAAACTGCAGGGTTACAAATACAAGGGAAAATTATTCCAAAGTAATCCCATCAACAAAGAGGACTAATACTTTTAAACACTTCCCCAACCATTTATTTCCACATAGCTTCTTCTTTAACCATGAAAATTTCCTCTAGAATAAGGCATTCACTCGGTAAATGGCCAAGTCCCCTACATTTAAAGCAAATTACTGTAAATAGATTCATGGGACCTTTTTTATTTTCTTCTATAGTACTCTTCATTTTTCATTGGAAATTATTTACTGTATGTCCTTCTTTCCCACACGTAAATCATTTCTTTCTTCAATTGAGACACTTTCCTAGGTGTCTCCTTCCACATTTCCTGCATGATGGAAATTGAGGATTCTTTTCTCCACAGTCTCCACTGTGGGAGCTCTTATCATTCATCGCCTTTCTCTTATTTGTTGAGTCCAGGAGTTGGTTAATATATATGTTGTTGATTATATTTTTTGAAAACTAATTTGGAATGAACATGATATCTTTTACACCTATAAAAATTCAATTTTTTTGCTCATTTACACCATTGTTCCCACCTTTTAAATCATGATCAAAGTTATTATGACTTCTTTGGAATCTAGACATTGACTAAAACCAGAAAGCATTGTGTCAGTAACAATAGTCATAAAATAATTTAGAGAATATCATGACACCATATTTTCAAATTGAAACACCATAGGATTAACCAAGGTCATTTATTCTCATATTATATTATATTCCATTAAATCGGTTTGTAATGAAAACGTAATTTAGCCTAATCATACCCCC
The DNA here is from genome assembly GCA_963277665.1 of Viscum album. NCBI lineage: Eukaryota > Viridiplantae > Streptophyta > Magnoliopsida > Santalales > Viscaceae > Viscum > Viscum album. The sequence goes on along the minus strand of OY728125.1, from coordinate 844,815,600 downwards.
CCCCCCAGAGTGTCGTAACCAAGAGGGTAGCAAGGCCCGTTTTTGTTCACAAGTTCCTATTAATGTCTTGCTCAAAGCGGTATCAAGATAGGGATGTATTGATTGGAAAACTCAAAATTTCTCTACAATACAAAAATTCTAGGAAGTTCTTCTATAATAATCCTCAAAGTCTATCTTAGGGATATGTTCTCTAATTAGAGTTAATCTAAATCTAGTTTCCATGGCTTTTACTAAACTTCCTCTGATACCAACTGTAACGCCTAATCCCTAGTTACCCAGAGTCGGTGCATTATTTTAATACATTGGTATGATTACAAGGAATCATGTCCCGAAGGACCGATCCGTTTAGTAGTCTTGGAAACAAGATACATTCATAAGTTCAACGTTACAACTTGAAAAGAAAAACAACACTAATTTATTCCATTAAAAACATCCAAGCCTCCTAGATTATTCATGAAATTCACTCATAAATAACTCCTTCATATCCTAGGAAAATGAAACATAAGAAAGGGGTGAGATCAAATGCTCAGTAAGGGTAAGCAATATAGAGGAATACAACATAAATATTAAGCATGGTTACTAATTGAAAACACATTCCTTAATGAATAATTAACATGAGCACTTTATGGCAGGAATATGAGCTGAGTAAATAATTCCATTATAAAATATAGTCATGGGTGTTCTACTAATTGAATAAAAAGATGAAATATCAATATCTAATCTCATAGTGATGGAATGCATGATGTCGGACATTCTGAAACATTTTATCAAGGGCTCAGCCAAGACGTCCAAAAATGATTAAGGCCTCAGCCAAAACCATATATCAAAAATTGGGAAAGGCCTCAGCCAATTCTTCATCTAGTTATCCCATGAGACCAACTGATGCACCGAGGAGATATAGAGGTCTTTACCCTTTACATACTAAGTCCAATTAATTCACCATATGAAATGGGTGAAACATAATCTAAATATTCATATTAAAACTAGCATATGAAATGTTAATACTTTAACCTCAAACCATGAATGGCATAAAAATAAAAACATCCAAAGTCAAACATAACTAATTAAATACAATATGGAAGATTATATTATAATATACTAACCTCAATTGATAATAATGAATGATATTGACCTAGATGAAAATAATCATTAAAATTATATGAGGGAAATATCCCTGTTTTTTCTTGAAAACATTTAAAAGTCTCACTATTTATCAAGAAGTCGTTTAAAATAGATTGTTGAATCATAGTGTCCCATGCTACTTTGAAACTATTAAAAGGGATTTTAATTTGAAAACATTAATGTCCATATAAATAAATATTTAAACCGGTTTTTAAAACATGGACATTGATGAGAAAGATTTACAAGAATAAATCATTAAAACATTTAATAATGATATTTTAGTTAGAGTTTCTAACCAAATGAGAGATGCTTGAATAAAAATAATTGAGGTAATAAAAGCTTTATAATATCATGATAATAGGGTATTTCATGATAAACTATGTCAAAGGACAGTACATAGACCATATAAAATTGAATTGTTGCATAATAACAATGATGTCTCAATAGAATGTAATTTCTGATAAAGTCCCTTATAAAGACTGTATCCTTAGGTTAAGAATACCTCAATGAAATTTTTATGTGTGAGAAATATAAATACACTCAATATGATTGGATATTAGGTGTAAATCAATCAGATGACATAAACACAAATTCTTGTAAAAACAACATCAATGACTTGGATGTATGACTCAATGAATGGAAATTGAGTTTAGATTACTGTTATCAAATTCATATCAATGACTTGAGAAATTATCAATGGAGTGATTATTTGTATCAAACGTATATCCACACAGAGGGGAGTGTAAATTAATACATAAATAATAAATATTGATTCCACACATAATTTTGTAGAAAAATAATCAATGAAGTATGCGTAAATCCGAATGAGTGAAAATTGAAATCTGAAATTTCCTTACCGATATAGTAACGGACGAAATATACAACCCATGAAAGAAGGATCATAAAATATGATGTAAATACCCATAAATTAATGTATATTTCACAATTAATACAATCATGGATAGTACATACGCCACACAAAAGGAAATAGTGTCCAATTTAGCATGAATCTTACGAGAATAAAAGGTGAGATGATAAACCCTTACATCATTGTAATCAATCGAGTTGAATGACCAAAATTAAATAATAAAAAAATGAATCATATAATACCATTTATATAAAGAGATTCATGATAATATATTTAAAATGTCAGTTCTCAATACACCACATGCAATAAATAAGTGGCGCACAATGGAAATATCACGGAATTAAGAGTGAGATAATAAACCCCTTACTTTGTACATTTCATTGGTCGACGGTAGGTTAAACTCTTGTATAATGGTAAAATCCTTATTATTAAATTATAAAAAAAACCATATACATTAATATGATATCATAAATTATATTATAATATTGCTTTGTTAGCGATATTTCAATAGTATCATTATTTCAGGTGTTAACTGATTCGTTTTTCTTTATATGCTTTATTACGTAAGTATTTCTTGTTATGGATAGGATGAATCTTATAAATATTCATAATGAGATTAAGTCTTTAAACATTATTTTTAATCATTAATTGAAAATTAGTCTTGAATAGATAAAATTGGGAATGAATCTCATCGTGTTTGTGGAGACCGTAATCCGTACGTACGCACGACCGACAGTATCATTCTTTTGATATTAAAATAATATAAAATTAGATGGTCTACATTATAAACAGAATATTTATCATGTTATATTTATTATTTAAATCATTTATATTCATTATTATACCCATCCAAATGATGAAGTATTTGAGTAACAAACCACACCACGACATGGAGACGGTAATCAGTACATACACACATATGGTGACTTTTTTATTTATAGGATGGATAAAATAATGAATATGGTTGTACCATTTTTATAATAACATAACATTATATATAATATACTGTATTTATTATTTTAAAATTCAAACAACAAGGAAAGAATAATTGGAAGAAGAAAGGGACTTGAAAGAGATGATGAAATATTTACCTCTTCTTCGGGTTCTTCCTTTTGATTTGATCAAAATGGCTCTATAGGTTGGATTTCTGACTAAACAAAGGCCTCTAGGATGAAGGGAGGACACTTGATAGGTTTTTGGGAAGGATTTGGCTGAGCCAAAAGGCTTTGAAGATGTGAATATGATGGAAGGTGGAGTGCCCTTTTATAAGAGGGGTGAGGGGTACCTCAGGAAAAGCTAGAAATATTATTTTATAATAAATTCATATTCGGTTTATAATGGATCCAAAATAAATTATTTAAATACTAAGGTGGGTATGGGTTGAAAAGCACTCAACCAATATATTTTAGATAGGTTTGGGTTACTATATTAACTTTATATTTTAGATTTAAATCTTAGTTAAATAGTTTGACATTTGTCATGTCTCTTTGTATTTTTATATTATATGGTTAATAAACATACTATAAACTTCCAAGAGAACCCCAAGTGGTTAATTAATGACATATATAATATTATTTAAGACCTTTTTATGAACCTTATATTTTTAGATATATAATATCAATTAATAATATAATATTTGTTTTAAAAACTCTTTTATGTCAATTTTGACACTATTTGCTATTTTGTTTTTGCAAAATTTATAACAGCATTATTACTTCGAAAAAATTAATCTAAGAAACCCTAACACGTCATATTAACCAATAAAATTATTTTAATTAAGAAAATGTATCAAATTACAATTATTTGGATATTTATAATATCAATTATTTTAATCTTTCATTAATACGGTAATTACTACATCATCATTGTGTCATAAATAAATTTAATTATTTAATATCTAAAAATTATAAATAAAATACCACTATGTAGGTAATATTTTTAGATTTATAATGAATATTTATAGTCTAATTTATCTTATGTATAACCCTATATTAAAAATTATTTCACTATTAAACTTTGATTATAACTATTTTTACTCTTCTTTAAATAAAATAATAATAAATGTCCTAATCTAATCCAAGTGGACCTAAAGGATCATATTTTATTCCTAACATTGTTTTTGGTCTAATTACACTTATAAAATATAATTAGAACATGTTTTCGGGTAATAATAATATCATTTTTACCCATAATTACCCTATTTACTTTTAACCATGGTAAATAAAAGTAAAAAGTTACTATTCACCAAAAATTATTTTCATCTTATTGAACCACATTTTACTTATTAATATCAACCATTTCTCTCAGATTTTTGAAATTCAACTCACATAAGCAATAAAATTATGTTTTCTATGAATTTGCAAATGCTCTTAGGAGGTGGGTAAAAGACGGTAAAATGTTCAATAAAGTATTTATATATCTAAAATTATTATAAAATGACTCCAATGAATTACATTGAACTTATATAAGTATTATGTATCTATTCTGACCTAATATAAATTTAAATAAAATTAATATTTATTTAAATAAAAATTTGGTTTTAAACTATAACTAAGTGTTTTTCACTATTCATCAAAAATTGAAACTTTTCAGAAAAATACCAAAAATTCACCTTAGGCTAATTTCAATATTCCGAATCCAAAAATGATGCCCATTTTGAAAGATAAAATTTATAAAATTTCAAAAAGTAGGTATTACTATTCATAACAGCTAGTTTGATTGGTTGTGGTGTGTTAGAACTTGAAGTTGCGTACAATGCAAGCTATTACATTATTCAAAGGGAAACGTATTGTGGAAGCTTGGGGTGCTACAGAGGTAGTCTAAACACCCACTATATGTTATTAATTTTTTTGCAACATTAAACTATTACCAAATTCTCAACATTTTTAATATTAAGAAATAGCCTCAAAATCTAAAATAATTAATTCTAAATAAAAATCCATAACACTTCCTAGAAACCAAAAAAAGGGTGATAAATTATGGGATCTTATTAATGGTTTAAAAATTGGTTCAAATTTACAACAGCCATTATGAAACCATTTAGTGGCAGTTTAAACTAGCACAAAACTCTTGATTTTTCATAGTGTGGTGTCCAAAGACCAAGTTTAATTTATTATTTTCTATTCCACCCCAAACACTCCGTGGTATGTTTCTCTTAAATACATTCTAGTTGTTGCCTATATTTCATAAATCACTAAGCATGTATGGACTAAAACATGGTTTCTTATAGTAGATATCCATAACCTAGCCAAGTAAACCTAATTTTGTCACTTCTATGATGTGGACTTCGAAAATCTTACATATATGGTTGCGATCAGTAAGTTATTTGGAGTCTGATAAGGAAAAAGAAAGTTATAGTGAATATTAACCAAAACTTATGAATAGTAACCTACCCTTATTAATAGTAATATGACTCTTATAAATGGTATCCATACCATTGAGTGTATAAATGAATTTAGGCACCTTAAAAATGATGATGAAAATTTTAAGTGTTTATATTTTTAGATTAAATAATAAATTTAATTAAATATTTAATTAATTATATTTATAAAATTATTTTTGAAAAATGGAATTCATTTTTGGATTCTATACATCGATAAATGGATATGATGAATTTTTGGGATTTTTCTGAAATACGTGAATTTTTTATGAATAGTAAAATCTCATAATTCACAAAAAATGCTAAATAATGGATTAATTGAGTCGTTGATTACGATATACTGATGTAAGCCCAATTTAGTCATATTCACGTGATAAAATTACTATAAATTGTCATGGAAGACTCATTATTCCTTGTTTTGTGGAGAAATAATAAATTAATGAATTTTATATTGAGAAATCTCTTCTCTCCTCCACTATAAAACCCCCCTTTACTCCTTCTTCTATTCACTCTTCTCAAGCCTTGTTCCATGCCAATATTCTACCCAAATCTCTCCCCAATATGATCCCCCATGTCTAAAAGCTCTCAGCCTCTTCAAAATACCAAAACCTCTCCCCTTAAGAGGCTCTCAAAGGTGGAAGTCTCAGGAGGTAAATTCTTCTTTTCAATTCCTTCATTTTTTTATGTTCTATTCTTTTTGTTTCTTTCCTAACCTCCCTTTACCCAAATAGTATGATAACTCCAATAACAAACATGTAATGAAATGTTTTTACACTAATTTAATATTTCATTATCTTCTCTACTTTCCCCACCATTTATTTGGATGAAATGAAAGCAACATTTAAGATGTGCTAATTTACCACATTCAAGGACAACATTTTATCAATTTCTATTATAGTATTTAATTCTGGTCATGAAAATATTTGTGTTATGGTTGAACCAAATTATTATATACGTAATATATCCTATTTTAGTTCTGTAATCGTTTTGTACAAATGGTATTAAGTTATAAATAAAAACATGTTCATTGCAATCAAACCCACCGATTAAACAATACAGTTGTCACTGAGGTTATATATAGAATAATTAGACCTCACTATAAGTAACCAAATTAATGTTAAAACCATGTAATCTCCAGGATTTTCACTAATAGAATATAACATCATTTCTGGACAACCACTTCCATCTTTCATATTTATCCAAACTTGAATATAAGAGAACCGATCTTTTAAAACCAAGTAATGAAATGAGACTGAATAATGAAATTGAACCTTATAACTAATAAAAAAGGTCATCAATGAACTAAAAATGGTTATAAAAAATAATTTACATATGGAATATGTTCTCTAATTATGAATTAATAAGCCTAATTTGTTTATTCAGGTCCTTAATAACAAGTCAAGAACACCTTCAAGCATATGGTAAGGGATTTCTTTACTCAATCTTCATTATTTGAGTTAAACATCGATTTCATTGGTTAAATTTTTACAAGCATATGTGTGAATGACCTATGATTGTTTTATATTGTATATTCACTTTTATATTTTAGATTTTTATTTGTCACACATAAATATTTCATTGATTTATCGTCACTTTAACGACACAATCTTTGTAAGGGATTCTCTCTCTCACTTTTGTTCAAGAATTTCCCCTATATTGTGCTCTTTTATTTTTAATACCTAATGATGGGGTATTTTTTTACACCTCCCCCATATTTCTCTTATGACATATAAATAATGGGATACCCCTTTACCTCTAATTAATCCCTCGCAAGAACACTCATTACCATGCTGAAAAGTTTGTAAGGGGTTTTCTCATCACACTTTCAATTTTATGGGATTTCCACTGTTTTCCTCTTATTTATTTTATATGGTATAGGTGTAATTCCATTTGATATATATTATCATGATTAATTTTATATTCATGGTATTCTGTGATTCATTTTTTGGTTATCAACTTTTGGTCATACGACTCAATAGATTACAATGTGGTAACAAGCGTTGACTAAATTTTCACTTCGTGGTGACTTGTTTAGTATTGTGCTCCTACCCTTTCTTATGTGGTGTTCCTACTAACCAATTGAGATAACTTTTCAGTTGAAAATTATATTAAATATCCATAATCTCATATCATGGATATGTTTTTTGTCTAAACCGTATACCATTTTACATACGGTGTTTATTTGGAAAGTTATTTTAATTGTGGAAATATTGAAGAATTTGTATACTCTACTCTATATGGATGTTAAAAAGGAATATTGATATTTTATTGAATCAATGTATAAATAATGATTTGGACATTCAATGGTGTGTGGGGACCTCTATAGCCCCACAATGCATCAGTATGTCTCGTGAGAAAAATCAATTGGTGAAAAACCCTTCGATTTTGTTTCCAAAAATAAGACGGGTTTCTGCACATAGAACTAGACCGTTTTAAAGTATTATGGTTTCATGTGCCAGTTACATGACATCCAGTTAATAGTCAGTATATTTTTTCATTATCGGTTATTATTATTATTCATGAGGTTTTCACTATGAACAAATCTATGGATGTAGTTTCGTTCTCATTTTATTAATTGAATTAGTTTTTCATTTATTCACCATGGAATATTGATTATGCCAGATTGATTATGATTCACCTATTATTGTATCCATGCTTCCACCATTTGTTACCCTTACTGAGCATTTTAACTCACCCCTTTTATTGTTTACCTTTAACATGTGATGAAGAGAAGGTCATTTATTGAGTTCATGTGGTTACAGTTTTTAGTTTTGTTATGTATTGTATTTTGTAACCTTTTTAAATGTAATTTGTGTTACATATATGCATCTAGTTTCTTCAAGACTACCATAAAAATTGTTCCTTCTATATTTTTCATTCCTTATAACCATGCCAATATAACAAGTAATGAACTGTCTCCAGTCTAGAGGGGTCGGGGTGTTACAGTTGGTATCAGAGGAAGTTTAGTTGGAAACATGGAAACTATAGTAGGAAATATATAGTAGGGAACAAAGCCCTAAGGTAGTATTTGAGGATAAATGTACAAGAATATCCTGGTATTTTGGTAAGGAATATATTATGTGAATATTTCTAGAAAATAAATCCCTGTCTGGATGTGAGAAGGTAGAGGTGGCTCTGGCACATATGTACCTAGGAGTGAAAACTCTGACAAGGAGTTTCAAGCTTGACCTGGGGTATCTTGGTGCACGACAACAGGCCCTGTTTCACTCTTTTTTACGACACGCCTGAGGGATATTCTTAAGATAATTCATATTTTATTTACAATCCATTAGGAAGGATTGAAATGTAAATTATTCGGCAAAGAAACCATTTTTCTGATAATGGAATTTTCCATGCATAGGATATCAAATTAAGCTATGTATTTTCTTAAGAGAATATTATACATTATGATTCATACCCTAATATAGTGTGTGTCATTATTTAGAAATTGAGCCTAATGTAAGATTGGGAATCAATACTCGTGTGAAATGTAGGGATATCCCCACTGAGCAAGTCAACACATTCAATGTCGGAGCAGATCAAATTATGATCATATTGGGACAAATTACTTAGGTTCTGATGAATTGTCATGATACACTTGTGTTGGATTGTTTCATGCAATAGAAGCCCCCATATTTTACTGGGAATACAAATCCGATGGTAGCTGAGTAGTTTATCAAGTCACTTGAAAATATATTCATGGAATTAAGATGCAATGAATATGAAAATGTAGTGTTGGCAGTATATTGCTCCAAGGGTGAGGCGGATCAATGGTGGTATTTGATCCAGAATACCACGGAGGAAGAATTAATATAAGATATGGAATGGAGGACTTTTAAGGAGGTATTCTTCAAAAAATATTTCTCATGTGAGCAACAAACTCAAATGAAGAGGAAATTACATAGCTTAAAACAAAGTTAAGAAGAAATTGTTGCGGAGAATGAGGCTACCTTCACGAGGCTAGATAGGTATAAAATATATTATGTACGTGACTCATCATACAAGATTGATCATATCTTTTATAGTCTTAATCCAAGTCTTCGAAGGGCACTGGATTCATAATCATTTCCATCATATGATGAAATTGTATCAAGTGCCATCAAAACCGAGAAGGAATTTTCTAGATCAAATTTTTTCAAGGGAAACCAAGATAAGAAGCGGTACTCTGATAACCAAGGAAAAGGAGAATCACTAATTAAGAGAAAGGGAACAAAGCTATTCTCATTATGTGAGAACTGTGGAAAGAATCATCTCGGGAAATGCTTGAAGGGCATGTGAGTCTATTATAAGTGCGGAGAAAAGGGTCATTGATCTGATGAATTCAAGGGGAAGAAACAATTCAATGATATTAAATTATAAAATTATAGATATATGGGACACTATGAAAATGATTTTCTGAAGTACCGAGGAAACTTGACTCAGAAAAAGAAAAGAGAGAAAGGGAGAGATTATGCGATTACAACTGTGGAGGTTGAAGTTCCTAATGATGTGGTGGTAGGTACATTAATTGTTTCTTCAAACATAGACAACACTTTATTCAATTCTGGATCATCACATTCATTTATATCTTCTCATTTTTTCAAGATAATTAGATATGTCCAATTTTATTTAATAAAGGAGTTGTTAGTCAAAAATCTAATGGGATGTATCATTGCAAAAAAGGAATATCGATTAGTCCCCCTCAAAGACATCAAAACGTGATTTAGTTTCTAACCTTTTCATCATAACAATGACTGACTTTGATATAATTCTCAGTATGAATTGTTTGTCAAATTATGATGCGAAGACTTATTGCAAGAAGAACAAAGTTAAAATTTCTTAAAATGGTGTAGAATCCCTTATATTAAGAGCAGAAACATCGCCACATAATTATTATCTAGAAACACCCCTAGTAGCTCTACTGAATTAAATACATGGAGAGGAAGATAAACCAATATATATGGGAAAGGAAAGAAATTTTCAATTTGAAGATGTGCACATAGTGAAATAGTAACTTGATGTATTTCAAGAGGATTTACCTGGACATGCTCTAGAGCGGGAAGTTGAGTTCTCTATCGATTTGATTCCTGGTGCAATACCTATATCAAAGACTCTCTATAGAATGGCCATTGTGGAATTAGATGATCTAAAGAAACAAATAGCGGAATTGAGTGAAAAATGTATTTTTCGACCTACTTTTTCTCCATGGGGAGCCCATATCCTCTCTATCAATAAAAAAGATGGATCCATGAGGATATGAATTGATTACTAAGAAATCAATGCTATTACAATAAATAATATGTATCCTCTGCCCTGGATTTATGATTTATTTGATTAACTTCGTGGAGCTCAATGATTTTCAAAGATCGACCTTCGATCTGGATATCATCTGCTGCCTGTGATGAGGGAAGATATTTCTAAGACAGAATTTCAAACTAGGTATGGGCATTACAAGTTTATAGTGATGCCATTTGGATTGACTAATACACCATCTGTTTTAATGGATTTAATGAATAGAGTTTTCAAGGAATATCTTGATAACTTTCTTGTGGTTTTCATCATGATATCCTTGTGTACTCAAAAATTTATGAAGACCATGAAAATCACTTGCGGATTATTCTGCAAACTCTTATAAGAAATAATTATATGGGAAGTTTAGCATATGAGAATTAGGGCTTCAATCAGTTTCATTTCTGGGCCATATTTTCTCTATGGCTATATTCCTATTTCATCCTTTGAAGACAGAGGCAATCAAATATTGTCCCATGCCAACAAACATAACTGAGGTATGCAGTTTTATTGGCTTAGCAGGTTACCATCGGCATTGCATCCAGAATTTTGATTGACTGCCTAACTCGCTCTCCAAGCTCACAAGTAAAGGAGTTAAGTTTGTATGGACAAAATAATGTACATAATGCTTCGAATAATTGAAAATAAGATTGGTCAATGATCCAATTTTGACTCTCCCATCTTGAAGTGATGGATTTGTAATTTACAGTGATGCATCAAATAATGGACTGGGTTGTGTCCTTATGAAAAATGATAAAGTTATTGATTATACATTAAGATAGTTGAAGACTCATGAGAAAAATTATCCAAATCATGATCTTGAGTAAGAAGTCGTAATCATTGATCTAAAAATATGGAGTCATTATCTCTACAGAGAGAGATGTGAGATTTATATAGACCAGAAGAGTTTCATATACATTTTCACACAAAACGAACTCAACATGAGGAAAAGAAGATGGCTCTAGTTACTCAAAGATTACGATTGTTCAATACACTACCACCCAGGAAAGGTGAATAAGGTGGCAGATGCACTAAGCAGGAAGGATCATGGACTTCTGACTCAAATGAAGATTGAAAGAGATCTTATATTCATAAATCTACTGAATATGGATATGGGAATTGTTAAGGAAGTGGAAACATCTCTCCTCTATCAAATTATTGTTAAACCATATTTAATACAGAAGATAAAAACTTCTCAATATGATGATGATAATTTTCACAAGAAAATTAATGAAGTTAAGGATGGGAGACTGGTTGACTTCGTGTATGAAGAAGGAGTTATAAAATTTGGGAAGAGGTTATGCATTCTATCAGTACCTGTGCTAAAAAGAGAACTATTAGACAATGCTCATAGCTCAAATTTCTCAATACACTTGAGTAGCACCAAGATGTATAGAGATCTGAAGGAATGTTTTTTGTGGGATAATATGATGAGTGAAATAGCTGACTACATATCAATATGTATAGTTATTAAACAAGTTAAGGTATAGAGGAAACATCCCAAAGGAGTGATGCAACCTCTACCTATTCCTATGTAGACGTGGGATAACATTACAATGGATTTTTTCGCTGGAATACCAAGGAAACCTAGAAAGAATGATGCAATATGGGAAATTGTTGATCGTCTCACAAAATCATCACATTTCCTTCCTATAAGAGAATATTTTCCACTTGATCTCTTGGAAAGATTTTATATTAATGAAGTTATACGACTTCATGGTGCACCTCTATCGATTGTGTCCGATTGAGATCTCGGATTTACATCAAAAGTTTAAAAAAGTCTCCAAAAGGCTTTGAATACTAAGAAGTGTATGAGGACTTCTTATCACCACCAAAATGATGGATTGTTTTAAAGAACTATTCAAACTCTAGAACACATGCTGAGGTCATGCTCTCTTGACTTCCAAGGTATGTGGGATCAATACATGCCTTTGGAGGAATTTTCCTACAACAATAGTTTCCATTATAGTATTCAAATGGCTCTATATAAATCATCATATGGAATGATATGTCGAACACCGAATTGTTGGGACGAAATTGGTGCAATGAAACTTATAGGCCCAGAACATATTGAAGAGACCATGGTAAAGTTTAAGACAATACAAACCCATATTAAAGAATCCCATAGTAAGAAGAAGAGTTATGTTGATAATCAGAGAAATGATTTGTAATTGCAACCTGGAGATCATGCATTTCTAAAAGTATCTCCATGGAAGGGTGTCTTAAGGTTTGTTAATAAAGGGAAATTGTGCCCTAGGTACATCGGACCATTTTAAATCATGGAATGAATCGGATATGTAGCTTACTGTTTGGAAAAGCTTCAAATTATTTCGAGATATCGTGATCTATTCGATGTGTCATTGATAAGAAATACATGCCAGACCCAATGCATGTACTCACATATGAAGAAATAAAACTGGAGCCAGATTTGTCATACTGTGAAAATCCAATCGGGATTCTTGACACAAGGGAGCAGGTATTGAGAAATCGAACAACTTTTCTAGTAAAGGTTCTTTAGAAAAACCAGAATATGGAGGAAGAAACATGGGAACCTGAGGATATTATGAAAAAGAATCACTCACATCTTTTTGGTGAGATTCATGCATAAAATTTTGAGGATGAAATTTCCAAAGGACTGAATAATGTAGCACCCCAAACACTTCATGGTAGGTTTCTCTTAAATACATTCTAGTTGTAACCTATATTTCATGAATCACTGAGCCTATATATAACAAGACATGGTTACTTATAGGAGATATCCATAACCTAGCTATGTAAACCTAATTTTTCCACTTCTATGGTGTGAATTTTGAAAATCTGACATACATGGTTATGATCAGTAAGTTAGTTGGAGTCCGATAAGGAAAAATCAATTTTCGATAAATAGTAATGTAACATTATGAATAGTAACCTACCCTTATGAATAGTAAATTGCCCTTATGAATAGTAATATAACTCTTATGAATGGTATCCATGCCATTGAGTGTATAAATGAATTTAGGCACCTTAAAAATGAAGAAGAAAATTTTAAGTGTTTATATTTTTCGATTAAATGAATATTTTAATTGAATATTTAATTAATCATATTTAGAAAATTATTTTTGAAAAATGGACTTCATTTTTGGATTATACATGTCGAAAAATGGTTAGAATGAATTTTTGGGATTTTTCTGAAATACTTGAATTTTTGAAGAATAGTAGAATCCGATAATTCACAATAAATAAAAAATAATGGATTAATTGAGTCATTGACGATGATCTACTGATGTAAGACCAATTGATTAGGATTAAAATGATAAAATTACTATTATTGTTCATGGAAGACTCACTATTCCTTGTCTTATAGAGAAATAATAAATTAATGAATTTTATATAGAGAAATCTCATCTCTCCACTATAAAAACCCCCCTTCACTCCCTCTTCTCTTCACTCCTCTCAAGCCTTGTTCCATGCCAATATTCTGCCGAAATCTCTCCCCAAGATCCTACCCCATGTCCAAAATCTCTTTGAAACTTCAAAATACCAAAAACTATCCCCTTAAGAGGTTCTAAAAGATGGAAGTCTCAATAGGTAAATTCTTCTTTTGAATTCCTTCATTTCTTTTAAGTTCTTTTCTTTTTGTTTCTTTCCTCACATCCCTTCAACAAAATAGTATGATAACTCCAATAACATACATGTACTGGAATGTTTTTTTTCTAATGGAATATTTAATTATCTTTTCTTCTTTACCCACCCTTTATTTGGATGAAATGAATGCAACGATTAAGATGTGCTAATTTAGCACATTCAAGGACAACAGTTTATCAATTTCTATTATAATATTTAATTATGGTCATCAAAATATTTCTGTTATGGTTGAACCAAATTATTATATATGTAATATATCCTATTTTAGTTCTATATTCCTTTTTTACAAATGGTATTAAGTTATAAATCAAAACATGTTCATTGTAATCAAACACACCGATTAACCAAAACAAAGTCACTAAGGTTATATATATTATAATTCGACCTCACTCTAAGTAACCAAATTAAATTTAAAACCATGTAATCTCATGGATGCTAATTAATATAATATAACTTAATTTATGGACAACCACTTCCATATTTCATATTTATCCGAACATTAATATAAGAGAACCGATCTTTTAAAACCAAGTAATGAAACGAGCCCAAACTATGAAATTGAACCTTATAAATAGTCAAAAAGGTATTTAATGAACTAAAAAGGGTCATAATAAATAATTTACATATATAAGAGGTTATTTATTTACTAATTAATATTCCTAATGTGTTTATTCAGGTCTTTAATAACAAGTAAAGAACACCATCAAGCATATGGTAAGGGATTTCTTAACTCAATCTTCACTCTTTGAGTTAAACGTCGATTAAATTGGTTACATTTTTTCAATAATGTGTTTAAATGACATATGATTGTTTTATATTGTATATCCAATTATATTTTTTGGATTTTTATTTGTCACACATAAATATTTCATTTATTTATCATCACTCTAATGACACAATATTTGTAAGGGATTCTCTCTCTCACTTTTGTTCAAGAATCTCCCCAATATTATGCCTTTTATTTTTAATACCTAATGATGGGGTTTGTTTTATCACCTCCCTAATACTTATATTATGACATATAAATAATGGGATACACCTTTAACTCTCATTAATCCCTTGCAAGACCACTTGTTACCATGCCAAAATGTTTGTAAGGGGTTTTCTCATCTCACTTTCAATTCTATGGGATTTCCATTGTTTTCCTCTTATTTCTTATATGTGGTATAGGTGTACTTACATTTGATATATATTATCATGATTATTTTTATATTCATGGTATTCTTTGATTCAGTTGTTGGTTATCAACTTTTTGTCTTACGACTCAATCGATTACAACGTAGTAACGAGCGTTGACTAAATTTTTACTTTGTTGTGACTTGTTTAGTATTGTGCACCTACAATGTCTTATGTGGTGTACCTACTTCCCATTTGAAATAACTTTTCATTTGAAAATTATATTAAATATCCATAATCTTATATAATGGATATTTTTTTTGTCTAAACAATATACCATTTTACATATGGTGTTTACTTGGAAAGTTATTTTAATTATGGAAATATTGATGAATCTATACACTCTACTCTATACAGATATTGAAAAATCATATTGATCTTGTATTGAATCAATTTATAAATAATTATTTGGACATGAAGTGGCTATTGGGTCCTGACAAAGCTCCTCGATGTATCGATAGGTCTCATGAGACAAATCAGTTGGCGACAGACCCTTCGAGCTTGTTTCCAAAAATCGAACATGTTTCTACCAATAGAACTAAACCGTTTTAACGGTATTATGGTTTCATGTTCTAGATACATTACATATAATTAATAATTATTCTCTTTATTCATTATAGGTTATTATTATTATCCATGAGGTTTTCACTATTACAAAATCTATGGATGCAGTTTCATTCTCAATTTATTAATTGAATCAGTTTTTCATTTATTCCCCATGAAATATTGATTATGTCAGATTAATTATGATTAACTTATTATTGTATTCTTGCTTCCACCATTTGAAAACCTTTATAAGAGTTTGAGCTAACCCATTTCATTATTTACCTTCATCAGGTGATGAATAGAAGGTCATTTATTGAGTTCATGTGGTTACAATTTTTAGTTTTCTTATGTATTGTATTTTGTAACCTTGTTCAATCTAATTTATGTTATATCTATGTATCTAGCTTCTTCAAGAATACTAAAATGATCTTTCATTTGGGATTTTTAATTCTTTCTGACCATGCCAATATCATAAGTAATGCACCAGCTCCAACCTATAGTGCTCGAGGTGTTACAATTTGGATGCAAATTTAATGTATGATATGGAATTAATAAATCTATTATTATTAAAAAAATGATAAAGGAGGATAATATTGGGCCTTCTAATTTTTTCATCAACCAAGAACACCTCTTCTCTTTTCTAAAGATAATTTTATCTTCTCTTTTCTCTAACATAGATATTGATATAGAATCCATTTTTGGTGTGGTAAATAAAATTATATTCATGAATAATTATACAATGGGAATTAATGATGGTGGATTAGGATTGGTGATCGTCGTAAAAATTATGGCAGGTGACTTTGAGATTTTAATATATTATTATTATAGGTAAATTTACAATCATGTGTTCTATGTATAGGTAATAATTAATGATAATCTATACCAAAAATGATATAAAACACCATCATTTTCTTTATTTGGTATTAAATTTAGTGGATATACCCTTATTTTCAAATTATATCCTTAAAAGGGATAATAAAAGATTTTCATAACTCGTCATGATACGAAATATTTGATTCCATTTTCATGAATAACATTACAATTAGGTGTATAATTGGTTTTTGTAAGACTATCCCACACTCCTCAAATAGTATATGAATAGTTTGTTAATATTTTCTCAGTCATGGCCTAAGTGGAATTTCATAAATTTTTTCTAAGTTAATTCTCTAAATATTTTTAGCATTCCTAAAACATAGCAATAGAATATAACAAATACCTTATTAAGTAAACATATCTATATCTACTAAAGACACGGGTAAAATAAATGATGTAATAATACCCTATTCTTTTACCTAATAAAAATAGATCACATATATCCATGTGAATTATATAAGTAATATAGATTTTTATCATCTCCCATATACTGGTTCCTTATTTATTTTTTCATGTACACATGAATGAAAAAAATATAAGCATTTTAATTAAAAATATTCTTAATACCCTTCCTAATGTAATTTATTCAAACTATTTTCACTTATATAAAAAATCCTGAAGTTCTATAAAATCATTGGGATATGAGTCTTGTTTATTAGATATTTCATTAATTGTTAGTGACATGTTTTGATGTTTAGGTGTATATAAACCATTATTTATATGTTTCATACCTTATCATATCTCATTCTTATAAAACAAATATTCTTTAATTACAAACATGAAATAATAACCCTTTTTGTTTAAAATCAATAAGGATATAATGTTTTTGGTAACTGAATGGGTATAATTACTATTTTCTAATATATTAATCAATCCACATGGTAAATTTAGGTGTTTTTATTCTATTTTTAATGTTTCTAGTCTTATCACATCAACTACTCATATATACACTTCATTATTTTTCATCCTTCTAAATCTACTTGGTTCTTATAATTGAATACATATGATTGATCCAAAATTTATATCCAAGTATTGAATTAATGTATTTTTCTTCCTGGAGATCCATATGAAAAAAGATAAATTATTGATTTGTTTTAGTTATTCAAGTTTTAATTGAAAATAAAATTTTATAATTATGGTCATGAAGATAAGATTATAATATCAGTAGATGGTTATCGATTCAACTTGAACCCCATGGTGTCCAAACACTCATAATACTCAGAAATTCTTCATATATGAGAACAATCATGGTTTCTCATTACTATCCTATATGTAAAAAATATGTTAGTTATTACATAACTTTCTTACCTAACTCTAAAATTATATAATTCTTTGATATGAGACAACATTTTATATGTGTCTTCATCCTCGTAAATGAAAAAATATAACACTATACCTCCAATGAATCATTTTTATTTCTCCTATATGTATTTTTTTATACTTTACTCACTCCCAAAAGAATCTCATCAAGAAGTGGGGACTCAAACACATCAAATTTTATTTCTTGGTGTAGTAATTTATAAAACATCTTGTACCACTCCTAAATTTTTTTGGCATACATATAGAGACCCAAGATAGATAAACATGTTTATTTCATTAGTTTACATGAATAATAATATTATATCATAAATTGTCTCAAAAATTAGAGAACGAAAGTTTAAGTGTCTTATAATATTAAATACACAGACAACTTATTTTTCCATTCTCATCGATTTCTATTAATATCTAGTCCACTCTAAACCCCTGTCTAAACATCTAACATGTAATACCAATATTCTTATCTGGGGGAAATAAAACATGAGAAATTGTGAGCTTAAATTCTGGGTGAATCAAACATAAGGGATCACCATTAATGGACATATATGAGAAAAAAATATAAGTATATGGGTATGGGATCATAATCAAGATACATGAACATAATATTAGGAAATCATACCAAGATAAGACATGGATCGTAATACATGAGAAATCATAAAATAATAATCTTTCAAAACATTATTCTATGGAATAAATACAAGCATAGGAATTATAACATATTGATCAGGCACCACAACATGTCTCCCTTAGTGGATCATTGTTAACATACCTATTTACCATAGTGGATAATTCTTCACTCTACTATTTCACTTGGTGGATCAGGTATCAATCAACTATTTACCCTAGTGGATTGAAAATAACAACTCACATCACATTATCTCAAGAGATATAAATCCTTAACCAATGCATTGGATGGTTATATAAGGCCCAATCATTACTTAATGAAAGAACATGAATATTGTTTCCATAAGATATAAATAACTTAACATATAATAAAAATCATGGGATAAAATGTGTTTTATTCATCACATCATAAATAACCCATTTAAATAAAAAAAAATTTTAAAACATTTATTGATGGAATCGCCAAAATTGACATTAAGAACGTAACCTGTTGACACCCACAACACAATCATTTCAAATGACTATTTCATAAGAAAATTTAGAGGGTGTTCCATGAAAAATAACTTCTAAGGATAAAACAATTATATATAAATAGAAAAAAGAAATTAAAATCATAAAATAGTTTTTAGAAAAAAAAATTATTTTTGGATAAAATATGATGTCACATTCACTTTTAAAACATGTTTTTGAAGAGGTAATGTGATAACGTTGTAGAAATATTTAACTTTAAAAATAAATTTTATGAAAAATCCCTTAAAAAGATATAACAATTTATAAAATTTCAACTAATAATATCTTGAAACTATTTTCTTTTGAGAAATAATCCTCAATAAATAACCCATGAAGAAGAAATTAATGTTTAAAAATGTAAAGAAAAATATTTGAAAAAAACATAATTTGAAAAAAAACATCAATAATAGTTACTTGAAATAATATAGAGGTTATCAAAATAAATTTACTGTGTCATATAAAATATTTAATTTTTAAAATATAGAAAGACCCATTTTTTAATAATGTGAAATGCGTTTTTTTAAATCCCACATTATAAAAAGAGTAACAAAGAATAATTTTGATAAGTAGTAATATAGATATTAATATCATACTAGATAAAACAAAATTTTGTATATAAAGATAAATTATTAAATTTCTAGGAATTGAAAATATAAAAATGAAGAATAATAATTATTAAAGATAATGGGAATCATCCTTAATAATATCATAATTTTATGACAAATAAATCCATAGATGTGTAATATTTGAATAAAATGTTTAATTTTCCCCCTAGAGAAAGGTAAATTTCTTTAAAATTAAATATTAGTGTGGATGAAACAAAACATGTAATAAATAAGTTCAATAATAATCATTATAACTCAATGAAGATATTTGAGTTAACAAAGACCCTTAAAACCTTAGTACCATTTGAATTGAAATCCATTCAAAGAGAGAACATAATATAAATCATCAAACTGCATGAATTAAATAAATATGGTAAAATAAATAAAGTTATTTTTATTCCCATTATATCAAATATTTTTTGGCATATAAGGTATAATATGTCTCAAGGAATTAAATTTGAGACAAAGAAACCCCTTACATCCTTAGAAACATTCAAGTCAAACCCCCTTGAATGTTATGATTTAAAATGTATAAAATAAAAATAATGAATAATGACCGGATCATGGTCTAAAATATTAATGGGTATTAGATATGTCATTCCAAATAAAACATAGTTTTTTATAAAAAAATATATACCAAGATGTGAAAATTTGAGATAAGAAACCCTTACATTGATTCCCCACTTAGTTGAATTAACTCGAAGATCCAATATAAAAACCAAAATTTTATAATAACCTATTTGATAACATTTTTTAAAATATGTAAACTTTTATAAAATTAATTTATAATTATTCTCTACATTTATATTGGTTAGTAATTATCTATTTTCAACCTCATGTGTTAGTAATCTTGATCATTTGGAAATAGTTCTGTATACGAAGTGTTATTATTCATTATTCTCCCAATGTCCATCATTATTATATGATAAAAGGTACTATTATTGAAATTTAATAAATATTTATAAAGTATAATTTCATTTTATTGAATTTTTGGTCATGATCCATAAAGATGAAATCGGTGATGATCATGTTTTAGTGATTTTTAATGTGCTGAAATTGGTATCTTAATGAAAGTGTTTAATATTAAATTTTATATTATAAAACCAAAATAAAATTTTAATTTACTTTTTTATTTCATATATTATCATTATTTATATTTTCATAATCATCTATGGTATTATTTTATAGCATTTTTCATGTGTGTGACTAGACTGACCCAAACGTGGACAAACCATAATTAATGGATGATTTGTATTTTGAAAGTGGTTAATTTTGGAATAATATCAATATTAATGAATAATAATGGTTTTTTTAGATAATTTTGGGTTGTTGAATCATATTTTATAATATTTTAATAAATAATAAATAAACAACATGATAAACTAGTTTTTTTATTTCGTGGATGCAGTAGTCTGCAAAACACAAGGTTAACATTTTTGTTTTTTGTTAAATGAGAGGGAAAGATAATGAATTATAATTTTCATATTGTTAATAATAATTTTATCATATTCTTTACATATATTCTTCAATTTCATCCTAATAGCAATCTAATATAGGCAGTGGTGAAAAACATAAGATGTCATTTTTTTAGAGGTGGTAGTTCGTACAGCGTAAGAATGATGGTTTTGTTTTCCTTAAGGTAAATTGGGAAATATGTTTAATAGTTATTCTAATATCATAAATAAATTTGTATACAAAAAATAATTTAATTATATGTTAATATGAAAATTATATTTGGGAAAGTAAGAAAGAAAATAAAAGAAGTTTGGGTTAAAAAGTAATCCCATTGTGGACTCTGGATTTCCCTTTAAAGACTCATTGGAAATGGAAGTCTTAGTATAATATCTTGTCACCATAGGCACAAATAAATGGGATATGATTATAGGGGAAGGAAAAAATTATAATAGTTTGTATACAAATTAAAATTTTTATGGTCGCCTTGAATGGGTGGTGAGAGGCTCCTTTTATAAGAGGTGAGGATGGAAGTTTTGTAAATATTTCAGTTTAATATAATGTGATCACATGTTTAACATGTAAAGAACACTAAAAATGGATAATAATTTATTTTGGGATTAAATAAGGTTTATAATACCTCAAAATTTCATTACAAAATAATTTTTTAAGCTATTTACTTTTAGAATATTCACATTTGATTTTTTTTATTTTATCGTTGTAAATATATTTTACCGATGTAATATACTTTTAATTACTTATTACATAATTTTTAAATAGTGATTAAAAATATGAAATTTATTTCATCAGATAATATTTATATGTGTAATAAAAAATAACATTAACATTAGTGGAATTAATGCACAAAAACATATTTTTAGAAAAAGTGTATTTTTTATATTTAAATGTACATGTAGGATAAAAATATAAATGTATTTTAATTTAATAATATAAATTAGTTTATATAAAATAAATAAAATTATGTGGATTTTAAATTAATCCAAATCAAAATTTTACCAAAATAATATATAATTATAAGAAAAATAATATAGTTTATTTTATTGAAAAATATTACTTAAATTATTAATCATTGGTTTCGTAAATTCATAATAGTACTTAAAATATACAGTATTACTCCTAAAATAAATATTTTATCTTAAAAAATGTTTTATAAGTTTTCATGTTATACTTACTTTTTAATATATTTATAATTTATATGATTTTATAAAAAAAATTATATTTCACGAATCATTAAAAAATAAATTATTTCATAAAAATAAAAAAAATACTTAGGATAATATTGATGTGGGGAATTAAAAAATTAAGTTAATTATAAAAAATTAAGATTCTAAAATATAGAAATTTATCATTAAATTGAACAATAAAATATAAAAATAAAAATGATTTAATTAAAAATATCTTTTTTGAACATTTAGTGTTCTTTATATTATTCAATTCCAATTTATAATTTTAATAATGTTTATATATAATTTATTATATTTTAATATAATTTATTATAATAATAATTGTTTAAATGTATTTGGTTTAATTTATTAACATAATAAACAGTTGTTTGAGAAACAATAATCTATTTTTAAAATATTAAATCATCTAAATTATTTTTCTTCTAAATTCAAGATATTTTAATTGATTGAAATATTTTTATTTAATATAGGTTTTAATCATATTATAGTTTTTTAATTATATTCATCTGATGTTTCCCTGTTCATTTTAGTTCAGTTTTTCATATCGAACATGCTATTAACATTATATTTATTTAGGGTAAATATATGGTTAAATTTTTGGTGGTATATTCTACGACCATAAATAAATTAATTCCTAGAAATTTTTTTTATTAATCAATGTTGATAGTTTGTGAGGTTATTATTATCATATTTATAGTTTGGGATATAACTTCTAATATGAAATCTTCCATACTCTCTTAGTGTATATTAGGCTA
Source organism: Viscum album (assembly GCA_963277665.1). Taxonomy (NCBI): domain Eukaryota; kingdom Viridiplantae; phylum Streptophyta; class Magnoliopsida; order Santalales; family Viscaceae; genus Viscum; species Viscum album. The sequence goes on along the minus strand of OY728125.1, from coordinate 844,792,273 downwards.
CTTATCTTTACATAAACAACATTAATCTTTAATAAAATCATACACCCATGATTATATATACCCTAATCACATATTCTCTATAACATACCTTTATCAAAACCATATGGATATCTAACATATTAAACCACAACAAAATTGTATATATTTCTAAAATTTTACTCTATATTAAACCCCAAAATGGTATTAACCACTAGCCCATACGGTCACACACTAGTCAATATATATCACAATCCAAAAAATGATACAAAATTCTGGAAAAAAATCATGGATAACATTTTGATTAAATAAATTATAAATTTCAATGTTATAAGTATTTTATTTACTCTCTTTTCTCAAAATCAATAATCATTTTAAATCAAATAGTTATCCATTTCTTAATCATGTGTTCTTCAATAGTTCTCCCCAAAAATTTAAAATTTTTATAAAATCAATTTTCAAGGTTATTGATACCATTTAATATATGTTTCCAATAATTTAAATAAAAAACATGGTTAAATAATCCTCATATGTTTCACAAAAATTATTATAAATTATTGAATATACCTTAATATCATTGATAAATATCACTCACTAAATAAAATATCTAAGAGTGTCAATATTTAATTTCTATTAAGATATCAACCTCACTACCATAGGTACGACTATTAAACACACCTTTTTCATCATAATAGTCACATAATAAGATTCTCAAATGTTTAAGTATGATCACTTATTTGGTACAATACATTATGTTTTCTATATACATAGTGTTCTCAACATAATTTTCATGATCATGTTTCAACCAAGAACTAAAACAAAAAATGTTTATAAATAAAATTAAATTAAATGATAATATGAATATAAAAACTCAGACCTAATATGTCATATATTATGACAATGTTTTTTCAACCTTTGATAATTTTCATTCAGCCTACTTTGAATTAAGTTAGGTCCTCTTGTACTTCATATACTAATCCCAAAAATAATTGTTCTAAAATTATCATAAACTTTCTTACAATATTCTAAACCAAATATAACTAAACCCAATGAACTCAATGTTCGAAATACCCCTTATACATAAAGGTATTTGTCAATTAATATATTGATTAACTCATGAATATCTATTTTTTAATCCATGTTATTCATATTAATATTTTATTAATATTTCTAAACTAAATATTTTCAAATTACTTATAATAATTTTATATTGAATGTAAATTAACCAAATATTATCCCCCTGGAGTGTCAAAAAAAATTCAATAATTCAGCCTATTTATCATTCATTGGGTGATGATTAATTTAATACCAATCATTCCCTTAAATTGTATCACCCATATTTATATCAATTATAGATCCGGTATCTACTTGTAGAATCTAGAAAGTAATTTTACTATGAAGAAATCACACATTCTTTAATTTACTAAAACTATGATAGGTTAAATTATACTTAGACTTATAAATGAGACTTATTTGTAGAGTCTTCACTAATTCTCTCTAATATGGTCTCCAAACTAATTAAACCCACATTTGATACCAATTATGGTGACCCAAGCTAAATAAATGAATTTATTTCATTAATCTATAAGAATAATAATTTTATCTCACTTATAGTCACACATAACTGAATGTTTTGATTATTGGAAGATAAGTTACATAAAAAACTTATTTTAAAACACTCATCAGCAAAATATGATAATCACAAAACTCTAAAACCCCTTTTAAACATCTCATAGGTAATTATCATAATTGTATCCTAGGGAAATAAAATAAAAGAAAGGTGAGAACTTGGATGCTCAGTAAGAAAGATATATGATATAACCAATGATGATCAATAGTGATAAAATGATAAGTATATGGCTATAAAATAATAATCAATAATCCATGAACATAATAATAGGAAAACATACCTTGATAAAAAAAGCAAAATACATGAGGAATAATAACACAATTACAATTAAAAACATTTTGATATGGCATAAACATGAGCATAATAATTCCATTAGTGGATCGGTATTCACTCACATGTTTCCCATATTGGATCACGCTTTTCTCACCTATTCCCCTTAGTTGATCATGCTTCACACTCCATTTTCTTGGTGGAACATGCTTCACTCACTTGATTCCCTCGATGGATTGAGCATCATAACTCGTTTCCTTTTATCGAGGAGATATAAATATTTACCCAATATAATGGAAGGAATTTTATAGTCCACTCATCACATAATGAAATAACATACATATCTTTCCCATCATATGTCTATTATTCAATATATCATGAAAAACAGGGGAGAAAATAGGTTTCATTTATCACATCATAAATAACCAATGGTAAGAAAAATGTGTTTCACAACATTTTTAGATGGTATAACCAAAATTGACCCCAAGAATGTAAACATGTGATTAACCCAACTAAATAACACAAAAATAGTATTTAATAAGAATATTAATAGGGTGTTTCATGAAAAATAACATACAGGGTTAAAAAAATAAGTAATAATAAAGAGGATAATGGACTAGAAATCCTAAAATAGTTTGTAGAAAATGATTTTTTCTTTGAAATAAAAGAAGCTGATACACTCACATTGAAAACACATTTTTGAACATGTGAAGTGAAAAATATTGAAAAAAATATTTACATTTAAAACCAACATTAAATGGTAGATCCTTGAAAAAGTAATCAGTATTTTTAAATTTTAAAGTGAAAACCTTCTGAAAATATTTATTTTTGAAAAATAAAGATAATTAATCCTTAAAAAGAACATTAATGTTTCAAAATATGATGTAAAATATTTATAAAAGGATTAATTTTTAAAATTAAAAATAAATAATAGTTCTTTTAAATAAAATAAAGTTTATTAAAATAAATGTATATTTGATGATAAAACAATTGGTTTAGAAAGTATAGAAAACCCCATTTTTAATATTTTGAAATTCCATTATTTAAAAGCAACATTTAAAAAATCATTTTGAAAATTGGTAATAGATTTATTATGGTCACATGAGATAAAAAATAATTGGGTATCCAGATATGAAGGAGAAAATTGGAGGGAAGGTAAAATATGGATATAGTAATTCATTGTTAAATAGGATGAGAATTGTCCTTAAAAATGATGTAATTTTGTAAGGAAGAATTTTATCGAGGAAGAAGATTTGAATAATAAGTTTCATTTTCTATAAAAGGGTATAAAAATTACCATAAAATAAATTCTTATTGTGTAATCAACCAAACTTGGATTAAATAAGTTCAAGAATATGAATTATAACTTAATGATGGGAATTGAGCTGATGAAGACCCTTACAACCTTTGTATACTTTCAATGGAAATCCACTTAAATATCGAATAGGATAAGATTATTCAAACTCAATGAATTAAATTAATATTTTAATATATATTCATTATGAATTAATCACACCATATCAAATATATCAGGTTGTATAATAGGAAATTTGTCACAATAAATTAAATTTGGGACAAACAACCCCCTTACAACTATAGAAACATTTGATCCAAAACTCCTTGAAGGATATGATTTCAAATGAAAAAAATGATTATCATAAATAATGGGATGATAAATATAAAAAATATTAAATTGTAATTATATACACAATTCCAAATTAAACAATTTGTTTAAAAATAAATATGTCTCATGGGATGAAAACTAGAGTTATTAAGCCCTTGCCTTGTTTCCCCACTTATTCAAATTAAATATAAGTATATCAATAAATAAATTTATTTCATCACTATTAAATCATTTTTAAGATATAAAACATAATAGTTATTCATTTAAAGATAGAAATGTTTAGTATCATATCCATATTCGACTCATACATCACTTTTACATTATAAAAGTTAAACACTATTTAAATCCTACTACTTTAACCTCTTAAATATCTCACATTCTCTTTAGTATATATAATCACTTAAGTATATACATAAAATAATGGGGTTAGCTGAAATCCATGTAAGGTTTAGAATATCATTGGAGGAATAAGGTATATGAATAAATTATATATGGGTGATCAAAATTAACATCATCATAACATAAGTTTAGGATCATCATTATAATCACTAGGGAAATATTGGATAAAGGCTTTGAATGTGGAATATTCATAATAATGAAAAATCTTAACATAGGGGTAAAATAACACACATAGTTATAAGAAAATCTATTAACATGGCCACACATAAAATATGTTCATAAATCATAATTTCATAATTGTGAAAAAAAGTTAGCATCATGTTTACACATAATAGATATAATCTCATGAGATATATCATAATACCTAATGAATTGGAGGGATATATAATTATGGTTCACCTTACATATCAAAAATTCTCTTAATCATGCATAAAACCTTGAAAAGGAACATAAATCAATTCTAGTCCTAAAATATACCCATGGAAAGGAATGGGATTCTTAATGGTTTCATAAATAAGAATTTAAGTATTAACTTTGTGGATTCTAAAATTAATATGGGATATTATATTTTTGAATAAAATATATTTATTGTTTAAATAAGAAACAACTCAATGTGATTCAAATAAATGATTGTAAAAATATATTCCTTCTTGAAATATCTTTGTAATTGGATTAGTAATCCTTTCGTAATGGTAAAAACATGCATATCCTGGAAATAAAACGGAAATAATTAATAAAGTTTAATTTATGGAAAATAGAGGAACATATATATAGATAATAATTTGAAATTAAAGGTAAACCAAAAAGAAGGAATAACTTTTGAGAATCCCCTTTCCCAAAATCCTTCATTATTTCATGGATTTTATTCATCCCTATTTATGGTGTTGCTTATTTTCAATAACACTAAAATTATTGAGTGGTTGGAGTTGAGTGGATATATAATATCTCTAAGGATGATAATGGGATTAGTAGAGTGTATTTGGGTATACTGATAGCCTTATGGGCAATATTAATTACCACATGCATACCAAATTTAGAAAATTATAACATGAACCAAAAAACTGACTAAACAACAGGGTATTAAAATAATTGAAAATTAAAGGTCAAATCCAAGGAATTAGGGATGGGTAAAATAATAATTAAAAAAAGAGATAAAATTATATTTATTTACAGAAATTGAATCTATGCTTTTTGAACATTGGATTGGTGAATAATGTCAGAGAAAAAAGTATAAAAGGGTGTCAGACACTAGTGAATCTAGGTTCATAGGATGAAAAGGTATAAAATTTTTAATTAGAAATCATACATTCATCAGAATTGGGTCTTAGTGAGTATAATGTTCATGGTAAAATCTATTTATCCAAAACTCTCATTTTCTCATGTTCAGGTACTTAGGATTACAAAGGATGGGTAACCTGAAACAAAATTTAAACATAGGGTAGAGATAAACTCAATTTTCATGGTGTAATTATAAACCCTAGATATAAAATTAAACAATCGTATTCAATTAACTCAAGAAATGGAAATTCTCAAATAACTAATGAAATTAAACCCATTCCCTGAACCCACTCATGATTGTCAGGCAAGAAGAATCAAGAAAGAGATCGTAATAAATAAGAAATGTGAAATCCATACATGAATTCAAATCAATAATATGATTGCTCATAAAATCAATCATCATTAATCATTAAAACCATGACAAAAATAAATCACACCCTCATGCTAGTCATGAATGGTGTAGAAAATAAAAAATTCAACCCTATAGAAAAGTGGTGATGTAAGGCTCTGTAATAGAGTTTTTGTCCTCCAGCATGAATCCATTGTTGAGGATCACTCTCAAAAGCCTCAAAGAAGTTGTGGAGGTGGTGTATATATATTTTCTTTTCAAACTCTCGGTCTTGGCATATTTAATTTTATGGTCTCTGAATCTTACATGATGTGTAAGATTTGCATGATTTGTAATATTCTAATTTTCACTATGGGAGAAGGCATCATGAATTTTGGAATTACTCTTAAAAAATGAGTCCTGATAAAACTCATGTTCTATAAATGGAATAAATCATGTGTAATTCTATACTATAGTTTTCTATCTCCACTATATCCTCAAAAATATGTCTTGATTCTGCTTCGCTTTTCTCATAACGCGATGTTCTTTTTGGCTCATTTTCCAAAGTTCTATAGTATCCTCCCAGAAAACACAAAACATGTCAATCCATTCCAAATAGGAAATAATAATAAATTAAATTCATAAATAAATGTATATAACGTCCTAAAGTTTATTCATGAAATATATATCATAGAAATCTGGGTTTAGTAACTAGAAGGTAAGTGGATTTCCAAGCGAAGGGTGAGGGGTTATTTAAACTTGAGGAGTGGGGCATTTTAAGGGAAAAATACTAAATAAATTATTATATCCAATGTAAACCATTAAATAGTAATATTTTTTACATTATAACATATATTCTAATAAAAACATGATTTGATGACATTGAATTATTTCATAAATCAAAATTATTATTTTAATCAAAAGGAAAAAAGAAAACTGAAAAAATGATTATATAAAGGTAAACTTTATACTTTAAGTTTTGAAAAATACTTTTTTAGATTTGAATTTAATTTAAATTTTTAAAATTACCATTTCTCATATTAAATTTATGTTGGGGTGAAATAATCAATTTTACATTTATTAATTCATGGTTACATCATCCTTTTTTCATAAAGCATTCGGTATTTTGAAAACAATATTTTTTTTTCTATTCACGAAAAAATAGTTTTCCCTTTGAAAAATATCAATAATTTACCCTTGGTAAATTTCTATATGTTTTGTTATAAAAATGATATTAATTATATCAAAATATTTTTCTATCATAACTAATAATAATTATAAACATGAAAATTACAAATCTTATAAAAGAGATTAAATTACAGTTTATTAAAAAGGTTCTATCGTTTCTTTGAGTTTTTTAATATTTCTATTTACTCTATAATGTTGTAATATTTATATTTTCTTAAATTACTCATTATAAATATTATTTATATTACATTTTATTTTGTTGAGGTCAAATTACTATTCTAACTATCAGGTCATAATTCCCAGCGATCGGTTTAATATTAATTTATAAATATTATTTGTATAACATTTTATTATTTTGAGGTCAAATTACAATTCCAATAGTAAATTTATAATTCCAAACATTCGAGTTAATATTTCTAATGGTTGGGATAATATTCTAGTGTTCACATTACTATTCCAATCGTCATGTTACTATTCCAATGGTCACATTGCCTTTTATAAATACCTCTTCACTCCTTCATACATTATTCACAATAATTTCTTTTAAGATTCTATATTTTTTTTCTTAATATTATTGTTATAAAGTGGGTTTGGTTTCATTTTTTCAATATATTGATATGTTTTTTTGGTAAATGTTACTTAATAATGATGGAGGATTTTGTGAGAATAGAATTAAAGAACATTCCATAAAAAGTGTATGAGACTCTACTTACCTATATTTGGAACCCTTCCATATAAATTCAGAAGATTATATATCATTCTTCAAGTTCCAAACATCATGATTTTTATCATGATCCAATCCTAGTTTTTTTTCTTTTTACAATGTGATATAATTACAAAGGGGTCTAAACACAAAGTAAGATAAGTCCAAGTACAAGAAATGGTTCAATGTTCAAGATAGAAGTTATCGTATAAAACAATGTTAATGAAAAAAATAAGTTGTCCAAGATAAAAAGTTATTAGATGTGGATACATAAAGGTTGGGTTATAGGTCTGTGGAGAGAATATTGAAGGGTACTTAAAGATAAATATTATGATAGTTACCAATTTAAAGGTGTTACATGTGCTATATAAAGGTAGTAGCAGATTCTTATGACCTATATAAAAGTCAACTATAGAAAGGTGCTACATACATAGGATAGTTATTAAAAGCTATTAGATAGGGGAAATATATAAAGTTTAACAAATGTAGATGTCTAGGAAGTTTCACCAATTGAATTTTCATCAAATAGACATGTGAAATAAACAATGGATGGATATTTTCCCCGGACATTATATAAAAACATTAAAGGAACTCAATGAAGTTTCATCACATAGAGATCATTATAATGGTAATTGGATGGAAGAAAATCAAACTAAGGAATATGATGTCATAGGATGGATGATCATATAAAGATATTCCAGCCTGAGTTGCTAAGGTGGAAGAACTAGATGGAGTCTTTTTGAGTCATCAGTAAGAGGTTTCAAATAAAAATAACTAGTCAAAGAGTAGAAATAAGATATACTATTTAGAGATATGAGAAGTAATAAATCACACATATACTAAACATAAAATAAGTATGTTTCTAAATATAAATAAATTAAACAAATTTTCATAAAATCGAGAATATTGAAGTTGTACCATCAGACAGATATTTCCTAGGGAAAGAAACGGATATAAACACACAGGACATAGGAGTTCTAAGAAAATTTACATAAACTATATAAAGTTCTTAACAATGATGATGTTGAATAGATCTTAAATATTTCTTTATCTTATCATTGTAAAGGAGGTTTGGAGAATTTCCTTAACACTGAGTTTGAGTACTTTTTAAGAAAGGGGGATCATTCAAAAAACATCAAGTGGATTTAGGAATGTTCCAAAAGGGTTGAGAAGTACCCAGTGAGGTTTCAGTATGCAAGAAAATACATTTTTTATCCTAACCAAACTATTGAAAATGCATCTATATAAACGGTATAAATGCTATGAATAGTATTAAAACACTGTTCACATGTGGTGATGTGGAATTAAAAAAGGGTTTATGCCATGTGATATCTGATCAAGTTATTACTTGATTAAAGAAAGTGTAGCTAAACGTATTCCATCAGTCAAAGAAGAAGCCTAGTGGGAAAATCTAACCTATTTCCTAATTATTTAAAGAAGTATGAGCTATATCGGGACAAAATTGCTTCATCAGATGGGGAAACATTAGAACAAGTACATAAGAAAAATGTGAATCAAATAGATCATTTCATATTGAAATGTAGTGAGAAGCATCAAATGAAGACCAAATGGATGGGGTCATCAGATAGATGGCATACTGAATACAGTCGATCATATGAACATTCCAAAATAATTTTTCTATAGGATGTTCTATGAAAGATGTAATTGAGAATATATTGGTCTTTCTAAGTATAGTATAATTTTTCAATACCGATAGTATCTAAAAAACAAATTGAATATCTAAAATATTTTTCATAGGTTAAGGTGTTATAAATTACTTAAAGAGGAAGATAATATTATTCTATAGCGGATCAGAAAAAAGAAGAAGAAGAAAATACTTATATTTGGGAGGTATAACCAGTTACTAAAAATATTTTCTAGTGGTATGTTTTGACCAACTATGAATAAAGATGATATAGATAAGAAATTTTAGGGTATAATGAACTATAGAAGAAATTATTCTTGGGGGTAGAACAAGGGTCATCTAAAGTAAAAATTATTGGGGTGTAAAACTAGTAGTGGCCTATGGATTTTTAAACCTATTAATGTTGGAAAAATAATCCATTTTTGGGGGATAACCAATGTATAAAGGAATTAGTCTTTGTACTAAAAAATGTAAATATTTTTTGATGTTATCTATTTATATTTTCTTCATTTGAAAGTTGAGGTTGATATTTATATTTTATTGTATTCTAACTCTAAATTTTTTTCAATGGTTAATAATGTTTCCTCATTTTTTAAGAAACATTTTTGTAAATTAAAAATCTATCACTGATTTACCCCTCCCCATTTTACTGATCCTATATTGATCAAAGCTAACATTAATATGTTTTAGAGTGTAAGATCCCTCTGAAATATCCAACCATCATCTGGCCATGGGGAAAATTTATTTAGTTAATAGTAGGGGTGTTTCAGAATTCCATGGTAGAAACTATCACAGTTTAAAAATTATGAAGTTTCACAATTTTTTATCTCTTAGCCTTAATATAGAGGTATTTTCATATTGGAATTTCCTTCAACTAAGGAAGTTTCTATGACATCTCCTAATAAATTAAATTTTTAAATTGATATAAAAGAATAGAATTCCATATCGATAACTCTTAAAAAACATGTCTATATAAGGATTATAAAGTTTAAAATGTCTAAAAAATGTGGTATATGTTGAGAAACATTAATGAAAATAATGATAAAGTTAATGAAGTTAAGATACAAATATAAGGATAATGTTTTGAAGATATTATGTTGTTTGAGAAATAAAGTTTTGATGAATAAATTATAGGTGTTAATATCAATGTCAGTAATATCATTTGTTTTGGTGAGAAGGTGGAAGATTATACTATTGTTAAGAAACTAAAGAGAAACCTTCCATATAGATTTTATGTCAAATTGATAGCATTAGAATACCTTGAATATTTATGTAATGTCCCAGACCTATCTGGTCCTTTCCTTTGTTAAAATATGGTGTTTGAGTATTCTGGGAGGTCATGGTGACCTTCTGTGAACAGTACAACAGTAACCTTTGGTGAAAAGTGTCAACATTAACCATCTAAGAACATTTCAATGGTAACCTTAGGTGAATAGTACAACAGTAACCTTAGCTGACCAGTTTCAACATTAACCTTCTATAAATAGTGCAATAGTAACCTTAGGTGAATAGTGTCAACATTAACCTTCTATGAAGAGTTCAACGGTAACCATAGGTGAATAGTGTCAACATTAACCATCTGTGAACAGTGCAACGGTAACCTTAGGTGAACAGTGTCAATATTAACCATCTGTGAATAGTGCAATGGTAACCTTAGGTGAATAGTGAAATGGAAACCTTAGGTAAACAGTGTCATCATTAACCTTCTGGGAACAGTGCAACGGTAACCTTAAGTGAATAGTGTAAACATTAACCTTCTGTGAATAGTGCAACAGTAACCTTAGATGAACTGTATAAGGCCCCAGCCTTAAACCTTACTTAATCTTGAGTTATTACAAGATTACACATTGAGGATCTTTTCGGGTTTAGAGTTTTAGAGAATTAGATAATAAAACTTGCATTACATTCCACATATAAACAAAGTGGTTACATAAAGATAGTATTCTTTATTCCCATCAAAGGAAACATATTTAAAATAAAACATGGATTCATTCTTGACACTTCCTTAACACTATCATCATATCATGTACCTTTCCCTTGACATGTGAAAACATTTCAAAAAAAAACTTGGGATGAGCATAAAAAGCTCAGTATGGGTTATAAAAATAACATGGAAAGGAATCATGAGTTCATATATACATAAGAATGAAATCATACTTTACCCATAAAACATAGGCACTTTAACATACCTCATAAAATCATGAATAAATCATAGAAATCATATGACATAAAGGTAACTTGAGGCACTCATAACATTCTTACGTAGGGAGTAACCCTCTTGGTTACGTTTGGAATACCCATCACAGTATATTCCCTAAATCTCTTCGGATAAACCTTAACATTTCACTCCTTCGCGTTACCCAATGCATTGGAGAGCTATAACGGGCTCACCCGCCCTTAGTTTATCACAGAACCACCCGTCTTCATAATAATGCCCAAGAACCATAACATAATCATATCACATAAAACATGCATAAAGGAAACATAAAATTTCCACATTTCAATCACGAGATATCAATACAACACATTTATATAAAAACATTATTAAAACCATTTTCAATACTAAAATAAAAGAGAACTAAAACATGGCATTTATTTTTCTTTTAAAAAGAAGGTATGGCTTGTAGAGGAAGCCGAAACTCAAATAACGGTCACGACGGCGGAGAAGTCGTTGTCGTCGCATACGTATGACAAAAACATTCCCTTTTGTCGTTTAGTAAATGCTTCATATAAAAAATATTCCATTTGAATAAACGTAAAAGTCAAAAGGGGTTTATACACCGTATAAAAGAAAGTTGTGTATAAAATAAAATATGCCTCAATGAAAAGAGATTGAGACGAAGTCCCATACCTCGTATCCGACTTGACCCGACCGTTCTTTAATATCCTGAATAATAAACTTGAGTTAATCTCTACTTGCTTATGAACCTTTTTCAAGTTCATTATTCCTTTTATACCATGTTATGAACATCATGTAATCAGTTAAGTTAATAATGTTCATTTTGTCGGTATTTGGTTCTTAAGTCAAAAATAGACTTCTTACACTTACATGTTGTTAATTTGGTCAAAGGTTCATTATATCTAGAATGGTATTCATGGTGTAGATATCATATATGTCATATATATCCAGTACATACATGCATTTATAATATTACATAATCATTTAGAGGTAAGAAATGAAATGCACCGTTCATGGAGACGGTAAGCCGTACGTACGCATGAACGCTACTTTCATTTCTATTTCATATTTTATAGAATGGAATCATAATGATATAAAGGTATATTATAATTCCAGTATAATATCATATATAATATCATAGTTCCATCCTTTATATGTCCCACATATGGTATTTAACGAATCAAATCACTTTGAGGGGGCGGTAGTCCGCACTTCCTAAAATGAAGATATCGTGTTTACCCATAATGGAAACCATAAAGGTATGCCCAAAATGAAAAAAACAGAAGCTTAAGGAAAACATAAACATATTATATATCATATATAAAAATAGTGACATCATAATGGCCACCTTTGAAGGTGTTAAATGAGTATTGAACAATCATCGTTTCGGGAGGCAGAATTTCGCCATCCACGGAAACCGTATGTTCTTTAACCATTTGATGCAGTTGTGTGAGAGTGTAGCTCAAATAAATCTTATAACAACATCCTAGTATATTGAAGATACTGTTGTTGTTACAAAAGAATTAAATAAAAAGAGTTTAGGGGGTTGGATAAGCAAAATAAAACAAATGAACATGGGAGAATGAATTACCTTAAAAGGTGTAACTCCTTTTGATTTGAGTCTAAAGGCTTCCTTTGAAAGGATTCTGCCCAAAGGAAATCCTATAGGATGAGTAGAGGGATGTGGAGAGAGTAAATGGGCAGGGTTTGGCCGAGCCAAAGGCTTGAGTAGTGTGTGAAATGAGGTAGAGGTGGGGGCCTTTTATAAGAGGAGAGGATGGGCACTTTTGGAAAGTAAAGAAATATTACTTTATTTGAAAATGTGTTTCGGTTTCAAAAGGTCCCACATTTATATAATTCGTGGATAAGGTGATAAGGGTTCTAAATCCACTCATCCAATTGGTTTTTTCCATGTGTAGTTCATATATTTTACATTGTCATTCCATTTTATTTAAATCGTCAAATAATGATGTCATCGCTGCATCATTATTATGTCATAAATAATTTAATTTATTTAATGTCTAAAAATCATAAAAAAATACTATGATGTAGTAAATCTTTTTAGCTTTCCAATTACTATTTATAATCAAAAATCTGATCTTTATAACCCCATGTACAAATTGTTTTCGTAAAACATATTATGTTTGTGTCATTTTTACTTTTACATTAAATAAAAAGTTATTTATGTCATTTCCAAACCAAAGTGTCTCCATGGGGTCCCCGAGTTTACCCATGGCTTTTCTTGGTCGGCCATGACACAACCAATAAGGTTGGGACATGTGTCTATGTCATTTCCTATTATTAAAGCATTATTTATACCTTAAACTACACTAATTACCACTAATCGCGATTAAAAACTTAATAAGTTACTATTCACCAAAAAATTATTTTAATCTCATTGAACCACATTTTACTTCTTAATGACAACCATGTATGTCGGATTTTCAAAATTCAATACACATTAGTGGTAAACTTTCATTTAACTGAAAAATCAGTTTGCTTGATTACCACTTAGTGGTTTCACTATTCATCAAAAATTGAAGTTTTTCAGAAAATTACCAAAAATTCACCCTAAGCTATATTTGATATTCTGAATTCAAAAATGAAGTCTATTTTACAAAATTTAAATCATATAAGTCACATTAATTAATTTAATAATTAATTCCCGCTGCTATAGAAAAAAGCGTGTTTTTACAAAACAATAAGTATCAAAAGATTGACACCAGTTTAAGTCTAATTTCAAAGTGAAATTGATTCCAATGACCACCATTGGATAAAATGGTAAAAATATATTCTAATTTCACTTCAAAACCAATTCAAAACATAATCTAATCATATAAATAAATTAGATTAAAAAGTAGTTTTGATGTAAAATGCAGTATTTTTCACTATTCATTAAAAAATGAACATTGTCAGAAAAATACCAAAAATTCACACAAGGTAAATATTGATGTCCCAATCATAATGGATAAGTTTATTTTGACAAACATAGTTTATAAAATTGTCAAAATATAGATTCAAAAATGGTTTGCCATCAAAAGGCAGTAAAACAATCTTTTAAGAATATTAGTGTATTCCATGCATAAGATTGTATTTATTTTCATTTTAAGCCTCTATAACACTATCTTAATCATTAATAGACATAGATAAAAATATCTATTATTCATTACTTACTTGGGATGTTACATCCTTCCCCCCTTTAGAAAATTGCGTCCCCGCAATTTATTTACTTATCGAATAAATGGGGGTACTTATCCCTCATTGCATTTTCAGATTCCCATGTTGCCTCTTCAATCATGTGGTTTTTCCACAAAACCTTTACCTGCTTAATCACCTTATTCCGTAACACTTGCTCCCTGTGGTCAAGAATCTGGACCGGTTGTTCCTCATAAGATAGGTTCTCTTCCAGCTGAACTACCTCTGGACTCAAAACATGAGATGGATCTGGCATATACTTTCTCAACATCGAAATGTGAAAAACATTGTGTACCTGAGATAAACTCGGAGGTAAAGCCACTCGGTATGCAACTGATCCAACTCTCTCTAGAATTTCGTATGGTCCAATGAACCTTGGACTCAACTTTCCTTTCTTACCAAATCTCATCACACTTTTCCAAGGAGAAACCTTGAGAAAAACATGATCACCTACCTCGAAAGATAGATCCTTCCTCCGGTTATCCGCATAACTCTTCTTCCTGCTCTGAGCTATTCTCATGTGTTTCTGAATCAGCTGAACTTTTTCTGCCATCACTTCTACCAATTCTGGTCCCATCAACTTCCTTTCACCCACTTCATCCCAGAAAGCTGGAGTTCGACACCGCTTCCCATATAATGCATGAAATGGTGCCATCTGTATACTGGAATAGAAACTGTTATTATATGAAAATTCAACCAAAGAAAGATGTTGTTCCCAACTTCCCTGATAATCCATAGAACAAGCTCGTAGCATATCCTCCAATGTCTGAATTGTTCGTTCTGACTGTCCATCTGATTGAGGATGAAAAGTTGTACTAAAATTTAATTCGGTACCCAACGACTTCTGAAGGCCTTTCCAAAAGTTAAAAGTAAACCTGGGATCACGATCCGATGGAGAGAGGAAATCCATGTAACCTGACTATCTCATTAAGATACAAACGGTAAAGTTGATCAAGAGAGAAAGTATCTCGTATAGCAAGGAAATGAGCATATTTGGTCAAGCGATCAACAATAACCCAGATTGCATTATTACCTCGAGATGTCTTCGGTAATCCAACAACAATGTCCATGGATATATTCTCCCATTTCCACTCTGGCACTGGTAAAGGCTGAAGCATCCCTTTCGGTAACTACCGCTCTTCTTTAACCTACTGACAAGTCAAACACTTCACAGTAAAATCAGCAATATCTCTTTTCATTCCATCCCACCAGTAATACTCCCGCAGATCTCTATACATCTTAGTACTGCCCGGATGAACTGAAAACGGAGAACAATGAGCTTCACATAACAGCTCTCTCTTCAACTGTGAATCACAAGGCACACACAATCTCTTCCCAAATCTCAAAACACAATCATTATCAATGTTGAATTCAGGCAACTTACCTTTCTGAACCAGCTCTACCTTTTTCTGCAACTCACTATCTTGCTTTTGTGCCTGCTTGATTCTATCTGATAGAGAAGATCTCACTGATACCTGAAACAAAACAGAAGGACTTCCTGCACCAACAAATTCTATGCCAAAGTTCATCAAGTAGTTAACCAAAGTATCACGTTCCAAATGCAACATTGTTAATGAAGTATTACTTTTTCGACTCAAAGCATCAGCCACTTTATTTGCTTTTCCCGGATGGTAATGAATTGTACAATCATAATCCTTGATTAATTCCAGCCATCTCCTTTGTCTCATGTTTAACTCTTTCTGAGTGAATATAGACTTTAAACATTTGTGATCGGTATATATTTCACACTTTACTCCATACAAATGATGCCTCCAAATTTTTAAAGCAAAAACAACAGCAGGTAATTCCAAATAATTTGTAGGGTAATTTACCTCATGAGTTTTCAACTGTCGTGAAGCATAAGCAATTACCTGATCATTATGCATTAGGACGCAACCAAGTCCTTTCAATTAAGCATCACTGTATATAACAAACTCACCATTCCTGGAAGGTAGTGCCAAAACTGGAGCATTCACCAATCTTCTTTTCAATTCCTGAAAACAATCATCACATTCTTTTGTCCAGATAAACTTAACACCCTTCTGAGTTAGCTTAGTCATTGGACTAGATAACCGTGAAAAATTTCTAACAAACCTTCGGTAATAGCCCGCCAAACCAAGGAAGCTACGAATCTCGGTTACATTTGTGGGTCTTGGCCATTCTTCCACAACTTTTGTTTTTGCAGGATCAACAGTTATTCCATCTTTAGAAACAATGTGACCAAGGAAAGAAGTTTGTTGCAACCAAAACTCACACTTGCTGAATTTCCCATACAGTTTCTTTTCTTTTAAGGTTTGCAAGATAACCCTTAAATGTTTTTCATGCTCCACTTTACTTTTAGAAAACACCAAAATATATTCAATGAAAACCACCACAAACTTATCCAAGAACTCATGGAAAATTATATTCATTAAGTCCATGAATACAGCAGGTGAATTTGTTAGCCCAAAAGGCATTACTACAAATTCATAATGGCCATATCTCGTACGGAACGCGGTCTTCGGAATATCTGCCTCCTTTACCTTCAGTTGATGGTACCCCGATCTCAAGTCAATCTTTGAAAAAAACTGAGCTCCCTGGAGCTGATCAAACAAATCATCGATATGAGGCAAAGGATATTTGTTCTTAACAGTGATATTATTCAAGGCTCTATAATCAATGCAAAGTCTCATAGAACCATCTTTCTTTTTAACAAATAAAACAGGAGCACCCCATGGTGATGTGCTAGGTCTAATGAAACCTTTCTCTAATAAATCTTGCAATTGCTCCTTCAACTCTAAAAGTTCAATTTGTGTCATTCGATAAGGGGGTTTTGAAATTGGCTTAGCATCAGGAACTAAGTCAACAGTAAACTCAACTTCCCGATCTGGTATTATTCCAGGAAACTCATCAGGAAAAACATCAGGATACTCATTTACCACTGGCACATCATTAATCTGAACAGTTCCTTTATTTTCAACGACGTGTGCAAGGTAACATTCATTTCCATCTTTTACAAGTTTCTCGGCCTCTTGATATGTTATCAAAAGTAAGGGTTCATTCCTGTAAACAAACTGAAAGTCTTTCTGAAAAGAAACTTCTTTAGCTCTACAATCAATCTTAGCATGGTAAATAGAGATCCAATCCATACCCAGGATAACATCAAACTCTACTAGAGGTAGAACAATAAGGTTTGCAAGTAGGTTCTTTCCACAGATAAGGATAGGAAGATTCTTATAAATTCTTTTTTCCTCGACACTTCCCACAGGTGTTTTTACCAAAATTTCAGGAGTCATTTCTTGAGATGGAATTCCCATTTTACTAGAAAAGGTTTCAGAGATGAAAGAATGTGTAGACCCCGAATCAAACAACACGCTGGCATAATCTGAAAAAACAAACAAAGTACCTGATACAACTTCATTTGATGGCCTGACATCTGCTGAAGTAGTTTCAAAGGATTTCACCACCCCTTTCTGCTTGTAGTCAAACTACTTCCCATCACTCAAGCTCTTTGTTGGACACTCATTTGCATAGTGACCCATCTCATTGCACTTAAAACATTTCACTAACTGTAAATCAAATTTGTTCTTACCTTCACCTTGATCCTTTTCAGTGCAATCACGAGCCTTATGTCCCATCTTACCACATCGGTAGCACTTCCCAGAATTCAGAAGACATTCCCCAGCATGCATTTTGCCACATTTATCACAAACTGGAAACTTAGTTCTCTTACCATCAGACTTTTTTGAAGAATTCTTACCTTTCTCCTGCCACCTCGGTCTCTTCTTCTGCTGGTTGTTATAGAAAACTTGGTCATCGGAAAACTCCATTTCCACCTTCTCAGCACATCGAACAAGCTTTTCATAACTTTTAAACTCACGAGAAGCTAATGCCATTCGATACTTTGGCTTTAATCCTGAGTAAAAACGATTGATTTTACTATCAAGGTCTCGGATAAAATTTGGAGCATACCTTGCCAATCGAGTGAACCTTTCTTCATAGGCCGCCACTGAGTCTTCCTCTTGCCTCAATTCCAAGAATTTCTTTTCCATCCTAAGTCGAACAGCCTTAGTAAAATACTTCTCAAGAAACATACCTTTGAATTCATCCCAGTCAAGAGCATCAATCTCATCGGCATCCCGGATATTTTTAACCATAGACCACCATTGATCTGTTTCACCCTCCAAACGGTAAATAGCAAGACTAACCTTTTGATTGTCTGAACACCCCATGACATCAAAAATCTTCTCCAGTGCTTTAATCCACCCTTCAGCTATCACAGGGTCAGATGATCCTCTGAATGATGGTGGATGTTGTCTCATGAAATGTTCCACCACTGACATGTTCCTCTGCGGTTGATCTGGCTGATCTCGTGCATGGATACCACCGCCATTTATCGCTTGAGTCAACTGCGCCATTACTGCAAAAAACTGTTCAGTTCCAATTCCGACCATTTCTGGATGCGGATTCGGAAGGTTATTTCCTTCTGTATGCCTTCCTAGCACTGCTTCTCTGTTTCCTCTGCGGAAAACCATTCTGAACAAACATGTCTTAGATGAAGCGACATGGTAATCTTTAAATTCTATATCATTTCGAAAAAAATATATATATTTGGATAATAATTTATTAGAATTCTAACTCCTAATGTTATCTAAACCTCCCTCTAATACCAACTATAAGGCCCCAGCCTTAAACCTTACTTAATCTTGAGTTATTACAAGATTACACATTGAGGATCTTTTCGGGTTTAGAGTTTTAGAGAATTAGATCATAAAACTTGCATTACATTCCACATATAAACAAAGTGGTTACATAAAGATAGTATTCTTCATTCCCATCAATGGAAACATATTTAAAATAAAACATGGATTCATTCTTGACACTTCCTTGACACTATCATCATATCATGTACCTTTCCCTTGACCTGTGAAAACATTTCAAAAAAAACTTGGGATGAGCATAAAAAGCTCAGTATGGGTTATAAAAATAACATGGAAAGGAATCATGAGTTCATATATACACAAGAATGAAATCATACTTTACCCATAAAACATAGGCACTTTAACATACCTCATAAAATCATGAATAAATCATAGAAATCATATGACATAAAGGTAACTTGAGGCATTCATAACATTCATACGTAGGGAGTAACCCTCTTGGTTACGTTTGGAATACCCATCACAGTATATTCCCTAAATCTCTTCGGAGAAACCTTAACGTTTCACTCCTTCGCGTTACCCAATGCATTGGAGAGCTATAATGGGCTCACCCGCCCTTAGTTTATCACGGAACCACCTGTCTTCATAATAATGCCCAAGAACCATAACATAATCATATCACATAAAACATGCATAAAGGAAACATAAAATTTCCACATTTCAATCACGAGATATCAATACGACAAATTGATATAAAAACATTATAAAAACCATTTTCAATACTAAAATAAAAGAGAACTAAAACATGGCATTTATTTTTCTTTTAAAAAGAAGGTATGGCTTGTAGAGGAAGCCGAAACTCAAATAACGGTCACGACGGCGGAGAAGTCATTGTCGCCGCATACGTACGACAAAAACATTCCCTTTTGTCATTTAGTAAATGCTTCATATAAAAAAGATTCCTTTTGAATAAACGTAAAAGTCAAAAGGGGTTTATACACCGTATAAAATAAAGTTGTGTATAAAATAAAATATGCCTCAATGAAAGGAGATTGAGACGAAGTCCCATACCTCGTATCCGACTTGACCCGACCGTTCTTTAATATACTGAATAATAAACTTGAGTTAATCTATACTTGCTTATGAACCTTTTTCGAGTTCATTATTCCTTTTATACCATGTTATGAACATCATGTAATCAGTTAAGTTAATAATGTTCATTTTGTCGGTATTTGGTTCTTAAGTCAAAAATAGACTTCTTACACTTACATGTTGTTAATTTGGTCAAAGGTTCATTATATCCAGAATGGTATTCATGGTGTAGATGTCATATATGTCATATATATCCAGTACATACATGCATTTATAATATTACATAATCATTTAGAGGTAAGAAATGAAATGCACCGTTCATGGAGACGGTAAGCCGTACGTACGCATGAATGCTACTTTCATTTCTATTTCGTATTTTATAGAATGGAATCATAATGATATAAAGGTATATTACAATTCCAGTATAATATCATATATAATATCATAGTTCCATCCTTTATATGTCCCACATATGGTATTTAACGAATCAAATCACTTTGAGGGGGCGGTAGTCCGCACTTCCTAAAATGAAGATATCGTGTTTACCCATAATGGAAACCATAAAGGTATGCCCAAAATGAAAAAAACAGAAGCTTAAGGAAAACATAAACATATTATATATCATATATAAAAATAGTGACATCATAATGGCCACCTTTGAAGGTGTTAAATGAGTATTGAACAATCATCGTTTCGGGAGGCAGAATTTCGCCATCCACGGAAACCGTATGTTCTTTAACCATTTGATGCAGTTGTGTGAGAGTGTAGCTCAAATAAATCTTATAACAACATCCTAGTATATTTAAGATACTATTGTTGTTACAAAATAATTAAATAAAAAGAGTTTAGGGGGTTGGAGAAGCAAAATAAAACAAATGAACATGAGAGAATGAATTACCTTAAAAAGTGTAACTCCTTTTGATTTTAGCCTAAAGGCTTCATTTGAAAGGATTATGCCCAAAGGGAATCCTATAGGATTAGTAGAGGGATGTGGAGAGAGTAAATGGGCAGGTTTTGGCCGAGCCAAAGGCTTGAGTAGTGTGTGAAATGAGGTAGAGGTGGGGGCCTTTTATAAGAGGAGAGGAGGGGCACTTTTGGAAAGTAAAGAAATATTACTTTATTTGAAAATGTGTTTCGGTTTCAAAAGGTCCCACATTGATATTATTCGTGGATAGGGTGATAAGGTTTCGAAATACACTCATCCAATTGGTTTTGGCCATGTGTAGTTTATAGATTTTACATTGTCATTCCATTTTATTTAAATCGTCAAATAATGATGTCATCGCTGCATCATTATTATGTCATAAATAATTTAATTTATTTAATGTCTAAAAATCATAAAACAAATACTATGATGTAGGAAATCGTTTTAGCTTTCCAATTACTATTTATAATCAAAAATCCGATCTTTATAACCCCATGTAAAAATTGTTTTCGTAAAACATATTATGTTTGTGTCATTTTTACTTTTACATTAAATAAAAGGTTATTTATGTCATTTCCAAACCAAAGTGTCTCCATGGGGTCCCCAAGTTGACCCATGGCTTGTCTTGGTCGGCCATGACACAACCAATAAGGTTGGGACATGTGTCTAGGTCATTTCCTATTATTAAAGCATTATTTATACCTTAAACTACACTAATTACCACTAATCGCGATTAAAAACTTAATAAGTTACTATTCACCAAAAAATTATTTTAATCTCATTGAACCACATTTTACTTCGTAATGACAACCATGTATGTCGGATTTTCAAAATTCAATACACATTAGTGGTAAACTTTCATTTAACTGAAAAATCAGTTTGCTTGATTACCACTTAGTGGTTTCACTATTCATCAAAAATTGAAGTTTTTCAGAAAATTACCAAAAATTCACCCTAAGCTATATTTGATATTCCGAATTCAAAAATGAAGTCTATTTTAAAAAATTCAAATCATATAAGTCACATTAATTAATTTAATAATTAATTCCCGCTGCCAGAGTAAAAAGCGTGTTTTTACAAAACAATAAGTATCAAAAGATTGACACCAGTTTAAGTCTAATTTCAAAGTGAAATTGATTCCAATGACCACCATTGGATAAAATGGTAAAAATATATTCTAATTTCACTTCAAAACCAATTCAAAACATAATCTAATCATATAAATAAATTAGATTAAAAAGCAGTTTTGATGTAAAATGCAGTATTTTTCACTATTCATTAAAAAATGAACATTGTCAGAAAAATACCAAAAATTCACACAAGGTAAATATTGATGTCCCAATCATAAAGGATAAGTTTATTTTGACAAACATAGTTTATAAAATTGTCAAAATATAGATTCAAAAATGGTTTGCCATCAAAAGGCAGTAAAACTATCTTTTAAGAATATTAGTGTATTCCATGCATAAGATTGTATTTATTTTCATTTTAAGCCTCTATAACACTATCTTAATCATTAATAGACATAGATAAAAATATCTATTATTCATTACTTACTTGGGATGTTACAAACTGTGTTTCCAGAACGGTTAGGTCCCAATAGTGAGTTTCATGAATAGTGTTTCCATAACGGTGATTTTCATGAACAGTGTTCCCAGAATGGTGAGGTTCCAATGGTGAATATTGTTTCTAGCTTCCTACTGTTTCACCCCTTCGACATTTCTTTTGACTTAAAATGCATTTAAAGTCTCATTTTATGGACTCTAAGGCCGACTCAAAGGCCATAACTCTTATATTAATTATCCCTAAGGCCCGAGATGTTTTTACTTGGTCAAAAAGTTTGATTTAATGTGATCCACTTTTAATCTAAAATTAAGTGTATCTTAAACCGTCGCTCTGTTAAATCCTTTTAAAGGGATGGTATATCTTCATCCCTTATTCTTTCTCCTTGTTCTCAAGTGTGAGACGCTCGAATATCCCTTTCCTTCTCATAAGAGTTGCACAATCAAACTTTCCTCCTCGGATTGGTTTCGCTCTGTTTTGTTGCAACCAAGTGGTATTGATCAATATTTGATATAAGGTAAGTTTTATCATAGTACTTTTGGGATTTATCCTCTCCTGTTTCTTCGTTCCATATTATATCATGTGATATTCATGCTTCTAATAGATTTTTCTTGGGTTCGGTTGGTGCGGTCGTACCGTGGCATCCTCAGGTGGATGTAGTTGTCATGGGAGGTGGATCGTGACCCATTGTGTGGACTATTCTCATATAAAGAACATCAAGAACCATTTGAGGAAGGTGATTCATTTCTTCTCTCTTCTATTACATGCAACTATATCATTAGAATATTTTATCCCAGTAGATGACAATGGTATTGATAGAATAAATATTTGAACCAGATAAATAAATTGATATTGATCGTATGGTATTGCCTATTCTTTTTCTGGATAGTGTGACATCAATGCAGGCTTTGTTTAACGATTCATTCTTGATGGAAATTTGTATTAAATGTTAACATAAATTAATTGATAATTTTTTGGTTAAAAGATAAAGAGGCGTTTAAATTAATCTGGTTCTCCTTGTTATAATTTGATGTTAATCAAATTGACGTATTAAGCATGTTTAATTATTTCTAAAAACTTACCGATTGGGATTATTGAATTTAGAACCTATCAATAATAAGTGGGTTAATTCAAGATGGATTAAATAACTGATTGTTTGATAATTCCGTGTAGGGTTCTGAGTTACCCTCTTGCTTATTAAATGGCCAGGAGACCAATTGTTAAGATGTTTGTTTTCATGCTGCTTATGTTGTGATGTGAGCTTTGATGGTTTTTGTGATATGTGGGGGCATGGAGGCCTTTTGGTTGTAGAATTAGATGATGCCTAGAGTGGAAAGATGCATCAGTTTATGAATGCGGTTGTCAGGGAGGACACCAGAGGTGATGGAACGGTATGGATATGATTATTGGATGCTTGATGATTCTTATTGGTTGATTACCTGCTTTACTTTTCGCCACTGCTCAATGCATCTAGTCTTGTTTACTCTTATTCCTAAAGAGGTGATGATGTGTGGGGTATGCCACGTGATTTCTGTGTTTAGCTTCTCAAGGGATGATGGTTCTACGCTCTTTCTATAGGCGGAAAAGACTCGATGGGTAGTACATCTACTCACCGTGTTGAGCCCCCTTGTGTATAGTAGCATATAATGTTTTTCTAGAATGCCTGGGAATATGGGAAAGTAATTCTGTAATGAATAATTGAATAAATGATGTTAACCCTTGGGTTTGGAGTTGCTGGAACATAATGATGAAGTTGTAATTTTAAAGGGACAATGGACTTTGGGAGTGATTCTAATGAAGTTTAATGTGGAATTTTAAATGGTTAATTAATGTTTAAAGGATTACATAACGTAAAGTGAAACTGGTAAAGGGAATGAAATAATTTATTAAGGATCTTTAAATGGTTGTGCGCTTATAGGATACCAAGTCTTACAAGTAGCATCCCAAAGTATGAGAGATGTTAGTTAAGTTGAGTCTAATACTAGGATTTTCTCACATTGTGGTTGTGATATATATTATATCATATACTTTTTGTGTTTCTATTGGCCACTTCATCCTGTCAGTAAGGGAAACTAACACTCCAAGGGTTCTGATCCCTCAGGGTGTTTTCCCTAACATTCCAGTGGGAGGATGAATGGCTGACTACCCCCTTTGGCCCTGCTCTCTTCTCTTGGTAGTTACTTGTGTTGGTGGGTATATGAGTTAGTTTTTCCCATATATGTGTGTAGAGGGATGTAATGGCTTGTAGTTATTCACACACATATATTCTGGATATAGTTTCCCATGGACTACTATAGGTGTTACATGTATAGGTTGTGATATCTTAAGGATCCTTACTCGGTGTATTGGATGTAATGGATTAAGGTATAATACCTGACGTATGATACACGTTATGTGGGATGTGGTGGCTCTTAGAAACTACCTGGTTACTTTTCCTATGTGGACATGGTTGTTTTTTGCATGAGGTGCATGTTTTGGTTCTTCGCCCATGTGTCTACGGGCAAGCCTTTTTGGAGAGAGATGCTTAGGACGTGCAATGTTGGGGAAAAGCGGCGAACCTGTGGGGAAGTAGTATCGGGTTACCCTTGATATTCTTTATTATATTATATACTCTTGTATGCGTTACATGGTGATTGTATCCATGGTGAGGCTGAGAACTTAGTATATCTGTTTATATGATGACTTAGTTTCACTTGTTGTTCACTGTTCTTTAGCATTCTTTCTTTACATTTGCACGAGAGGCTTCTAGGTGGATCCTACTGATTATACTATTATACTCACCCTATGTATATATAAACTATTTTTCAGTTCACTTTGATCAGGTTGGAGATCAGGCTGGTGTTTACTACCTTGGGGTTGTAGGAGATGTTCAAGCTTGTGGTTTCTGTTGTTTTACTTTATTTTGGGTACTTGCAGTATTTCCCTATTCAATTGTAGTAGTTTTGCATTACATTTCATATGTGTACTTGGGTTTTTAGTTATATATCTATCTAAGTTGGAGTTGTTTGGTGTCTATCTAATCTCTCTCTTCTGCATGTGTTCTGTTAGAGGGTAATGCCTCCCATTTTTGTGTTTTCTATACCCTCGGTGCTAGTCGCCAACACGGGGCCTACTGGAGGTGCGAATTGGGGGTCATTATCTCCCTTCGCACATTGCCAGCCCAAGAGGGGTACACATTTTTTGGGAGGGGGTCATGTCAGAGTGGTATGAGAAGTCTGGTTGAGGGGTAAGATGGATATTGGTGTTAGACACAAGCAAGGTTTCATGTGTTAGTAGGGAAACAGTTTCATTCATGTTTAGCAAGTGATGTAAACACTAGAGACTGACTGAGACATAGGCATTTAGGGCCCCCTATGATCTGATGTATGGACCATTATTTTTACAGTGGCTACTAAATGAGGTGATACTAGTTGTAGGGTAGAGACCTAGGAAAGGATCTTGCATCATTCTTCTTTGAGCCTATGTTTGAATGTGTAGACGTTGGGATAAGATAACCTAAAAGGAATAAAAGAAAACAAAAAATTAATTAATGTTGAGTTTTCCATATTCCATGTTTTAGATCCCTAAATGATTTTTATTTTATGGATATGGCTCTAGGTCGATGTCCTCATCAAGATCTCAAGGAAGTTGTCCAGCAGGATGTTCCAGCAGATCACCGCAGGGTAGAGGTTGACGATGATGACACATGGACGAAGACTCTTTGAGAGTTTCAGCGCCAGAGACTGCTGAAGTATGAGGGATCCATTTCAGATGATTTCACTAATGACTGGTTAGAGGAGGTCAAGATAGGATTCAGTTTGATCTATTCTTGGAAGGATCACTGGGTGTCCTTGGTTGTGACGATTTTGTATGGAGCAGCGAGGCAGTGGGGGTTTCTGTTCCTCAGGGATCGTGAGGAGTCAGTGATCTCATGGTAGGAGTTCTGAGATAAGTTTAGAGTTGATTTTATTTCTTAGGCTACGAAGGCATCCAATCGCCAAGAGCTTCTTACCCTTCGACATGGGAGATCCAGTGTTCGAGTGTTTGGAATCTGTTTTAGAAACCTTTTATGATATGCCTCGGAGACTTTGCGTCCAAAAATCCAGTGCCAGGTCACCCCATTTATGCTAAAAACTTATCTTGAGATGCTGGCGAGGGTAGAGGTAGTCGAGAGGACACTGACTAGGAACAGATCATCATGAGAAGGGAATCTTCATGATTCCCCATGAATCAGAGTTGTGGTTTGGGGTTCCCGGTTTTCAAGAAAGAAGATTTTCCATTCAGCCGGGGGTAGGTCCCACCCCTTCACATCTCATTAATCTAGAGGCATCAACTATCAGGAATATTCCAAGGGATTATGCGGTTTTTATGGTGGTCATGGTCATCAACAGCGATAGTGCCCAACCATTTAGAGTAGTCATCGTACACAAGGTGTTCCGCTCTAGGTTCCTCTGTTGAGGAAGTTCAAGTGAAGGCAGCAGCAGCAGGTTGTACCAACTTTAGACCAGTAGTTTGTAGATGGGGCATGTAGAGGGTAGTCCCATGACACTCTCTGTCCTCATAGAGCAGAGCGAGACCATGGTGGTGGTCATCATCGGGGTCAGAGAGGCCGTGGAGGAGGTCTTGGTCAGCTTCATGCTCTAGCGTTTCCAGCTCTAGGTGAGTCATACATCATTCGAGGTACCCTTTTCCTATTTTCTACCTTGGTGTATACCTTGTTTGATTCAAGAGAGACACAATCCATCATATCACCTACCCTTTTCCATGCTTTGGGACTTGAGGTAGAGAGGCTTCTAGTTCCCTTGGCATTGGCTACACCTGTTGGAGGTTGAGCTGACATGTTTGAAGTATGTAGAGACTGTGAGCTAGTGTTGGGGAAACATCGCTCTTGGGGATATTTCATATGTTTACGAATACAACCATATGATGTCATCCTCGGCATGGATTGGTTGTATTTGGTGGAGCCTATAGTGGATTTATTCTGAAAAAATGTCGTTTTATTTGGTGTAGATGGAGAGCAGGTGGTGTTCATTGGTGAGTGAGATCCTCAGATGGGTCATAGGTGCATTCTGTCCTTATCATCCATGATGGCTGAGACGATGTTGAGTTATTCAGAGGTTCAATAGTTGGTGTTTCCTAGGTTCGTATAAGAGTACCATTATGTATTTCCAGAAGAGGTTGTAGCATTACCCCCTCGACAAGAGATCGAGTTTGGGATCGAGCTACAACCAGGAGTGTCTCCTATCTCTATGTCTCCATATAAGATGTCCCCTTCAGAGTTACGAGATCTACATATACAGCTTGATGGTCTATTACAATGCGGTTTTGTTCGGCCAAGTGTGTCACCATGGGGGGCACCAATTTTGTTTGTGAATAAGGATGATGGAAGTTTGCAGTTGTGTGTCAATTATTGTCACTTAAACAAACTGAAAATAAATAATCACTATCCTATTCTACGGATTGATGATTTATTCGATAAAGTGAATAGTGGAAGTTTTTTATTAAGGATCGACTTACGGTCAGGATATCATTAGATGCATGTGAAGGATGAGGATATACCGAAGAATGCTTTCCTTTGTCATCAGGGGCATTATGAGTTCATTGTAATGCTGTTCAGTATGAAAAATGCTCCAGTTATGTTCATGGGATTGATGAATGCTATGTTCCATGAGTTCCTGGAAAAGTTCATGGTGGTTTTCATTGATGACATCACTGTGTACTCCACATCTGAGGAGGAGCATGAAGAGCATCTACACACCGTTTCGAGAGTTCTTCGTCAACATCAGCTATTTGGGAAGTTTTCAAAGTGTGAGTTTTGGGCTCGAGAAGTCCCTTTCTTGGGGAATGTTGTGTCCCAGTAGGGATTAGTTGTGGATCCATTGAAGATAAAATAATTTGTGTCTTGGGAAGCCCCCAAGACAGTGTTAGAGGTGTTAAGTTTCCTTGGTCTTGTAGGCTACTACAGGAGGTTCGTAGCCAATTTCTCACGAGTTGTGACTCCTCTGATAGCTTTGACCCGGAAGTATCAAGCATTCATATAGACTGATCAGTGTCAGGCAGCTTTCGAGTATCTAAAGGAAAAGTTAGTAAGTGCTCTAGTTCTTTGTCTTCCAGTTGAGGGAGTTCAGTTTGATGTTTTCTACGATTCTTTGCATCTGGGGTTAGGATTTTTTCTCATGCAGGAGAGGTCAGTTGTTTCTTATGGGTCTCATTAGTTGCATCCCCATGAATTTAATTAGGCCACCACTTATCTTGAGTTGGAAGTCATGGTGTTTTCGCTGAAGTTGTGGAGACGCTACCTCATTGGCAAGCACATTGTGGTTTTCACCGATCATAAGAGTTTGAGGTATGTTTTCTCCCAGCGTGACTTGAACTAACAACATCATCGTTGGATAGAGTTCTTATAGGAATATGGCTTCAAAATATTTTATACACCTAGAAAGGGGAATGTAGTAGCTGATGTGATGAGTCGAAAGTCACGTAGTGATGCTGTGCCTGAATCCAGTGATTCCTGGAGAGTAATGGAAGAGTTGTCAGTATTAAATCATGATATATTAGAAGTTGGGGTAGAGGTTGTATTTTTCAGATAATGGTACAATCATCCCTGATGTAGAAGGAGGAAGAGTCTCAGTTGTGGGATCTAGAGGTGGAGGTCTGGAGAGACCGAGTTGTCTGTAGCGAGGCCCATGATGGTTGTTCAGAGGATGAACAACACCGAGTGTTGTATCACATAAGTATTTTTGTTCCTTTGACGATGCATGAGATGGTTATCAAAGAGTTTCATATTTTTCCTTTAGTGGTGAATCATTCCATGACAAATATGTACCGAGCCTTGAAGAGCCAGTTTTGGTGGTCGGGGCTGAAGCATGCAGTTGCAGAGTTTGTGTCTCGATGTTTGGTCTACCAGAAGGTGATGGCTGAACACCGTGTTCCTGGTGGTCTTCTCCTGTAATTATTTGTTCCTCAGTGAAAGTGGGAGTACAACTCAATGGAAAATGTTAAGGAAGTATCTAGAGGAGGTGGTGAGATTTCATGGAGTCCCAAGGATGATCATTTCTGATCGATATCCTCATTTTACCTTTAGGGTGTGGAGTGGTCTCCAACATGCTTTCGGTTCTCAACTATGCCTTAGTACTGATTTTCATCCACAAACGGATGGTTAGACAGAGTGAACCATCTAGACTCGTGAAGACATGTTACAATATTGTGTTCCTTTTTTAGGAGGTTCATGGATGAGGCACTTACCCTTGGTGGATTTATCCTAAAATAATAGTTTTCACTCCACTATTGGTATAGGGCCATTTGAAGCCTTGTATGGACGACCTTTCCATTCTATGTTGTGCTGGACTGGGATCGGAGAGTCAACAATTCTCAGACCAAAAATAGTGCAGAATATAACAAAGATGGTTCAAAAGATTCATGAGAGGATGAAGATAGCGCAAGATCATCTTAAATCATATGCTGATTAAAGGAGGAGACCCTTATAGTTTAATGTTGGGGATCATGTGTTTCTGAAGGTGACTCCCCGTCGTGGGCAGCGAAGGTTTGGTCATGGGAGTAAGCTTTCTCCCCGCATTGTTAGGCCTTTTTTTTGAGCAATGTATTGTTTTCAAACAATTCAAAATAATGTTTTTTAAAGGGGGAGATTATTTTAAATAATACTCTGTCTCTTTATGATGATTTTGATGCTCACAAATACCCTTAATTATTTACTAATTATTTCGTTGAGTATTTTGCAGGAATTTATTTTATTTATTTATTTCATATAACGAGATTTCATACTTCATTTATTCCGAGATCAATTTTAGCGCGTTCTGGAATCACTGTAGCGCGAGATCAATTTTAGCACGTTCTGGAATCACTGTAGCGCGAGATCAATTTTAGCGCGTTCTGGAATCACTGTAGCGCGAGATCAATTTTAGCACGTACTGGAATCACTGTTCATACCCTACATTGATGAACGTAACGTATGGATGAAAAGTTTACTTTTTATGTTAAAAGAAACGTATGGTTAAGGAACCTTACGTTATTTTGAAATGTATGGTTAATGAACCTTACGTTGTTGAAAAGTATGGAAGAAGAACATTACGTTTGGAAGGAACCTTACGTTTTTGTTGTTGGACAAGTATGGAAGAGAAACCGTACGTTAGTTTTCAGTGTTGAGTTTGTTTCTCAAAAGTATGGATCATCAACCTTACTTTTATAATCAACCGTACGTTCTTTGGAGAGTTGAAGCAAGACAAAGTATGGATGATCAACCCTACGTTTGAATGCTGAAGAGAAAGTATGTACGTTCTGAACCTTACGTTCTGAACCTTACGTTTGTGAACCCTACGTTTGGAGCTACGTCATCAACCCTACGTTTGGCGTCGGGATATTTTTGACAGACGATATTTCCTTTTGCATTGGTCAAACAGGCGGATTATTAAGCGGATTTCGAGCCGATTCTTAAGTACGACTTTAACTGAATCAAAGACGATTTTCAACGGATTAATGATTGATTTAAACGGAGATTTTTATGCCGATTCTTCAGGGGAGTTACAACGGCTCTGTTATTTCATTTTTTTTTTATCGCGAATCTAAAGGAGATTTTCATGGATCTATTTATGCGGAAGATTTTCTCAGATTTGAATATATATGTTCTATCTTGGAAACTTCGGATATATATATACACAGGAAAGTGTATGAAATATATAGATTGATCTTTTAACGAGCAAGAAACAGAGACTGTGTGAAGGCGTTCTTTTCTGGTGATCGAGAAGAAGTGTAAAACCTTTATTACTGAAGGAAGATCTTGATAGCAGATTCACGTGTTCTACATCGACTATCTGTTGTGAATCTACTGCTGCTGAAGTTGTGAAGTTTCTTGTAATATCTATTGCAACTGGATCGACTCAGAACTGTTTTGATTACAGATCTTTATTTTCTGAAGACGACGATCTATCTACTGTCAATTGCATTCTGTTGCAATTGTGAAGAACAACTGGAGAAGTGTTTTCTTTATCGAAACCCTTTTTATTTTTGAGTGATTAGATTCTCGTTCTAAGCTGTGTGGGTTCGTGTTTGAACCAGGAAGGCTGTGTTTGCCTGAAACTTGTAAAGGTGTCAACTGCCTGTACTCAGTTGTGAACAGGTCTGTGGAAACGAGGACCAGATAGTGAAAATCGCCAAGCTCGTGGATTTGAGCGTTGGTGGAGTGGACTAGGGGCCTTCTGTTCCCCGAACCACTATACATCTGTGTGTTCATGCTTTTACTTTTTCCGCTGCATATTTAATCGTGCTAAAGCATAGTGGACAGAATTTGTCTAAATTGAAGAGATTGTAATAATTTTGAAAAGACACAATTCACCCCCCCTCTTGTGTGTAATCCGTAGATTCAGATCCAACAATTGGTATCAGAGGAGGAGCTTCTTATTTTTAAAGTCTTGTCAAGCTAGAAGTATTTAAAGATTATACATAGTGTATCATGGCTGATACGAGAGAGGGAATGTCAATGGTCAGAGCACCTTACTTTAATGGAGATAATTATGGCTGCTGGAAATCACGTATGATTATTTATCTGAAAAATCTTGGTTACAAAGTCTATTCAAAGATTCTGACTCCCTATGAAATTCCTGAAAATCCCGATACATGGAGTGCTGCTACAGAGGCTGAGTATGACATGAATTCAAAAGCTATGAATGCAATCATCTGTGGTCTAGGATCGGATGAATTTAACAGAGTATCTCAATGCCCGACTGCATATGAAATGTGGCAAACAATAGCTGTTGCTTATGAAGGAACAGATAATGTAAGACAGATGAGATATGCAACTGCTAAATTAAAATTCGATACTTTCAGAATGATTGAAGGAGAGAGCATCACTCAGATGAATGGAAGATTGACAGAAATTGTCAATAATATAACAGCTCTAGGAGAACCAATCAAGCAGGCTGATCAAGCGTTAAAGGTACTGAGAGTACTTCCTACTCGATGGAATGGAATCTCTGCAGCAATCAGACAATCAACTTCTGTTAAAGATCTAACTATGAGAGAGCTGATTGGTACATTGATGATGTACGAGGCTGAAATGCAAGATGAGGTAAATGAGCATAAAGTCTACATAAAAAGGGAAAATACTGCTTTGAAAGTGACTTCTCAACAAAAGGAGAGAAAGATGAAGAATAGAGAAGTAAGTGCTAAATCAGAAAGCTCTGATTCTTCAAATTCGGATGAAGAACTGGCTCAGCTAGCCAGAAAATTCAGAAAGTTCTACAGTAAGAAGAAAGACTTCAAGAAATCCTTCAAGAAGGATAGCAAGGAAGTGAGATGTTATGAATGCAAAAAGATGGGACATATCAGACCGGATTCCCCAAAATTGAAAGATGCAAAGAAGAAGAAATTCTTCAAAATAGATGGTTATGAGCAGAAAGACAAGAAAGCTATGAAAGCTACTTGGAGTGTTTCTGAAGACTTAAGTAATTCTTCTGAATCAATCTCAGAGAAGGAGGAAGCCAATTTAAAAGCAAATATGTGTTTCATGGATGAAACTGATGAGGTACACTCATACTACTCCTCTGACTCAAATAATGAATCAAACTCTGAAACAAGCTTCTCAAATAAAAAACTTGCAGCTTACTGCAATATGCTTGAAGAAAGGTATGACTCATTATTTAAAAAATATAAATCTATAAAGAACTTGCATAAAGATATTTCAGATGAGAGAAATACTTTGCTAAAACAACATAAGGAATTAATTGACAAATACAACTCTGCTGACTCAAATAAAATTTATTTTGAATCAAAAATAAAAACTCTACAGGATGAAGTAGAATCTTATAAAAAGGCTGCATTAGTTTTTACAAAAGGAGAAAACGCCTTAAATGAGATACTTGGAAAAACTGTAATTAAAAATGAAAGGTTTGGAATTGGAAGTAAAGGAGAAAAACCTAAGTTATACAAAAATTATTTTGTTCCTAGCACTAAACATGTTATTTGTAACTTTTGTGGAACAAAAGGTCATATAGATAAAAACTGTTTTCTAAGACAACCTCAAATATGTGGAATTAAGAAAGCTTATATTTCCAATGATCTATATGATTCAATCAATTTTAAGAAAACAAAGCAAATCTGGATACCCAGATCACTGCTTGCTAACACTCCTGGACCCAAAAAAATATGGGTACCAAAGCAATTTGTTTGAATGTCTTTGCAGGTAGCAGGTCACCAAAGAAAGAAAGAAATATGGTATATGGACAGTGGCTGCTCAAGACACATGAGAGGAACTTCAGCTAATTTCTCTTCTCTTACTCGAAAGTAAGGAGGACTTGTCACCTTTGGTGACAATGCCAAAGGAAAGATTATTGGTATTGGAACAGTTGGAGATCCAAAGACAGTCTCAATCAACAAAGTACTTTATGTACAAGGGTTAAAACACAATCTGATAAGTATCTCTCAACTCTGTGATGATGGATACACTGTTGATTTTACTAACAATAGTTGTACTGTTTCTAAAGATAAACTGTTTAAGTTTAGAGCACCCAGAACTGATAATGTTTATACTTTGGATTTGTATTCCTTGTGTAAACAACAAGTAAACTGCTTAACTGCTAATATAAGTGAATCCTGGATCTGGCATAGAAGACTTGGTCATTGCAATATATATGCTTTACATAAATTATCTAAGAAACATCTAGTTTCTGATTTGCCTAGTCTCAAATTTGAAAATGACAGATTTTGTGATGCATGTCAGCTTGGCAAGCAACACAAATCATCATTCAAATCTGTTAATAAAGTTGCTACAACTAAACCTCTAGAACTTATCCATATGGATTTGTTTGGACCTTCAAGAGTAGCAAGTTTAGCTGGTAAATTATATGTTTATGTATTAGTTGATGATTATTCTAGATTTACTTGGATTTTCTTTTTGAAATTTAAAAGTGAAGCTTTTAATTTATTTGAAGGTTTTTGTAAATCTATTCAAAATGAAAAAAAATTTAATATAATCTCATTGAGAAGTGATCATGGTGGAGAATTTGAGAACCAGGAATTTAATTCCTTTTGCTCAAACATGGGTATTAAACACACCTTCTCTGCTCCAAGAACACCTCAACAGAATGGGATTGTAGAAAGAAGAAATAGAACTATTCAAGAAATGGCTAGAACTATGTTAAATGAATATAGCCTACCTATATATTTCTGGGCAGAAGCTGTTAATACAGCTTGTTATATAATGAATAGAATTTTAATAAGACCTATTTTGAAAAAGACACCCTATGAACTATGGAATAACAGAAAACCTAAAGTAAATTACTTTAAAGTTTTTGGATGCAAGGTTTACATCTTGAATACCAAAGATAATCTTGGTAAATTTGATCCAAAATCTGATAAAGGTATTTTCTTAGGATATTCTGCAACCTCCAAAGCTTATAGAGTCTATAATAAAAAGTCAAGGATTGTTGAAGAATCAGTTCATGTGAAATTTGATGAATCTGATCCTTTTGAGAAAAGGATAGAACAAATAGATGAACCTGATTCTAATGAAAACATGAGACTTGAGAATTTAAAGAATGATTTTGAAAATGATATAAAAGAAATTCAGTCCAGTTCAGAAGAACATGACACTGAAGAACCTTTGAATGTAATGCCTAGACAGTCTAGAACCTTAAAGAATCACCCTTTAGAATCTGTGATAGGTAACTTAGAGACTGGTATTCAAACTAGAAGAAACCTTGGAAACATAGTTGAATTCTCTACTTTCCTATACCAACAAGAACCTAAGAGCATAGAAGAAGCCTTAGATGATGAGAGCTGGGTAATAGCAATGCAGGATGAATTGAACCAGTTCAAGAGAAATAAGGTATGGGAGTTAGTTGAAAGACCACATGATTATCCAGTAATAGGAACTAAATGGGTCTTTAGGAATAAACAGGATGATCAAGGGATAATAACTAGAAATAAAGCAAGATTAGTAGCTAAAGGATATAATCAAGAAGAAGGAATAGATTATGATGAGACCTTTGCACCTGTAGCCAGGTTAGAAGCCATTAGAATCCTTTTAGCCTATGCATCTTATATGAATTTTAAATTATTTTAGATGGATGTTAAATCTGCCTTTTTAAATGGTTATTTAATGGAGGAAGTTTATGTTGAGCAACCTCCTGGTTTTGAAAATTCTCAAAAACCAGATTCTGTTTTCAAACTTACTAAAGCTCTTTATGGCCTTAAACAAGCACCTAGAGCTTGGTATGAAAGACTAAGTTCTTTTCTTTTGAAAAATGATTTTACTGTTGGACTGGCAGATCCAACACTCTTTAAGAAAACTGTGAAAAATAATGTTTTGTTGGTTCAAATTTATGTTGATGATGTAATTTTTGGATCAACCAATAAAATTCTTTGTCATGAATTTTCAGAATTAATGCAAAAAGAATTTGAAATGAGTATGATGGGAGAATTAAATTTCTTTTTGGGTCTTCAAATATTTCAAAAAGATTTTGGAAATGTTTTAAATCAATGCAAATACATTACTGATTTACTTAAGAAATTTGGACTTGAAAACAGCAAGCCATTTACAACTCCTATGTGTACTAATATAAAACTTGATTTGGATGAAACTGGAAAATCAGTGGACAACAAGTTATATAGAGGTATGATTGGTATTTTGTTATATCTTACTGCTAGTAGACCAGATATAATGTATTCAGTATGTCTTTGTGCTCGATTTCAATCAAATCCCAAAGAATCCCATTTAACTGCTGTTAAAAGAATTTTTAGATATTTAAAAGGTACTATTTATCAATCTCTGCTTTATCCAAAAACCTCTAATTTTAATTTAATTTCATATTCAGATGCTGACTTTGGAAGCTGTAGATTAGATAGGAAGAGTACTTTAGGAACATGTCACTTTTTAGGGAAGTCTTTAGTATCATGGTCTAGTAAGAAACAACACTCAGTTGCCCTGTCAACAGCCGAGGCAGAATATGTGTCTGCAGGTAGTTGTTGTGCACAGGTGTTGTGGATGAAAAACACTCTTATGGACTTTGGATTAAATTTCAATAATACACCTATTTTATGTGATAATACTAGTGCAATTAATATTTCAAAAAATCCTATTAGTCATTCTAGAACTAAGCACATTGATATAAGACATCACTTTTTAAGAGATCATGTGTTTAAAAAGGATATATTTTTAGAATTTGTAAATACAGAAAATCAATTAGCAGATATTTTTACTAAACCACTTCCCACGGCAAGGTTTGAATTTATTAAGGGGGAGTTAGGTTTATTTAATTTTAAATAGTTTTTTTTAAATCTTATTCTGTTTTTGAATTCTGCTTAATTTCTGTTTCCCGCTATAAGTAATTTTATTTTGTTTTAAATAAAAGTAATGATTAGTGATTACACGGGAATCAAGACTGTCAGAACCGTTTCACCTTCTAAACTGCTTCACCTTTTTTGGAAACCCTTTCGAAAACCTAAAACCGCACATCTGCTCGAAAACCCTTTTCTGAATCTTCAAACCCTAAACTTACGAACCTTCAGAAATCGTTGTTGGAATGGCAAAGACTAAGCGTCCAGATGAAGCCGAGAGCAGTGCTGCAAAGAAACCTAAGGTAGTTAGTCGGAAAATACTGCAAGGTAAAGTCATAGATTTTGAGTGGCTGTTTGAAACTAATTTACTGTTGAAGCAAGCGTTGTCGTTTCAAAGCCTTGAGCAAGCTTTTAATAGTGAAAATTCTGAGTTTCTATATGAGGCACAAATGAGACATTTCTTTAGAACTGTTCAGTTTATCCTTGGAGATACAGAGGATAGTTTATTGGCTCAAATAGAGGATAAGGACTTTTCAATATCATCTGTAGAGATAAGTCAAATTCTTAACTGCCCTCATGAAGGAGTTTTTAATTTCGATTTACGGAATATTGGAGATTCTGTACATAATTCTGAAGACATTATGTCTTTTCTGTTTGGAACCAGAGTGATAAAGAAGATGTTTATTAAGGATTTGGAGCCCGATCAGAAAATTTTGGTAAAATTTGTTCAGACTGGTTTAGCACCAAGAATGGCTGAGATGGAGAAAATCCTATACCCGGACATGTACATAATGTATCTTCTGATGTGTGATATTAAGTTTAATTTTCCTCGGTTTATGATAAGATATCTGAGTTACTGCTGTCAGAGTGAAGCAAGAATGACCTTTTTCCCTTATGGAAGGTTCATTTCTTTGTTTTTGATTAAAAGAGGAATGATCAGATTGGTAGATGCTGGGGTGAAATGTCACCACAGTAATGTTTTTAATGCTGGAACTTTGAGGAAAGTAGGATACTTCTGGAGCACAATTAAAGGAAAAATCTTACCTGTTGGAGCTGAGGAAAACTCAGAGAGTGCTCAGGCTCAACCGGCTAAGTCCAAGGAGGGACAAGCAGAATCAAAAGTTAGTACAGTGGCAAGGAGAATTCATTTTTAGATGGAGTAAGTTGAGGAAGAGAGAAGTCAAGAAGGACTTCAATCTAGAAGGAAGAGGTCAATTGATGAAGAAATTATCTCTCCTTCGTTGAAATCCTCTGAACCGTTACTTTCTTATTCATTTGTGAGAGAAGCTGTTGTGGAGCAGACTGCACCGATAGAGGAACCAGCAGCTCAAACAGAAACTCAAAAAGAACCTCAATCTGCTGGTGTGGCTGTTGAAAAAGTAATTCAACAAGAACAACTTATGGAGGCAGTGCCTGGTGAAGAAGTGGCCCGACCTCAAGATTTACATGAAAATATTGTTCTTGACCAATCAGTAGAAGTCAGAGAGACTACTGTTCGTGATGAACATACCTCTGAAGCTAATACAGAGGTACTTCAGGAAGATTTTTCAGTGGAAGAGTTTCAGGCTTCAAAAGATAGTTCAGTGGATCAACCTTGTCAGGACAAGGACAAAGAACAGTCAGATGCAGATTCCTTACCACTTTCCCTGCTTCATCAATCTAATTCTGGACATGAGAATTGAGCACAGGGTGCCCCTGATTCGAGAAAAAAAGAAGTTGTTGAGTTGTACAAGCGTATCTCTCAGTTAGAATCTGAGAATGTTAGTCTCAGAAATTCTCTGAACTTGGAGCAGTTGAAGTTTCAGAAGTTGAGAGAATGTACTATTTCAAGACAGGAAGTAGATTTGTTTAAGACTGATATGCTGCATGCTGTTGATCAGTTAAAATCAGAGATGGTAAAGAAAGATGATTTGTCTGAGTTGAAGATTTACATGGAGAATAAATTTGAGTCTGTTGCAAACAGTGCTATGAGTGGATCAGGCTCTTCACCTGATTTGATTTGGAAATTTCAAGCAATTACTGCAGCAATGAGCAATATGAGTGACAGATTACACGATCTTCAGTGTAATAGTTCCCCTTTGTCAGTTTTGCTAGATAATCAGAGATTTTTAGTGGATCAGTTGACATCTGGAGAGCAACCGATTAGGATTCTTTTGAATCAGTTATCAGAAAAACTGGCTCTTTTGTTGAAAAAGAAGAAAGAATGCATGAGTTTTTCAGAGTTAATTTGATTGAAGATATTCATATGACTCAAGAAAACAGAGATCTTATCATCAAGTTAGGAGATGGGATGATGAAGAGGCTCAGAGAACAGTTTACAGAGATAAAGACCGCGATTCAAAGGAGATAGACACCTTTTTCCCTGTCTTATCTATGAACCTTGATTCCTCTGTATATCACAATCGTTTATATATAACAGCTTGTGAATGAAAATTCTTTTCTTACTTCTTTTTTGTTTTGTTGTTTATTGATTTATGATTGAGTTATCCAGTATAACAAATTCACTTATTCATACACAGATACTTATAGCATTTACTTATAGTTCAGTGCAATATTGAATGTGTTCAAATCCGTAATTTTTCATTCTTTTTGATATCACAAAAAGGGGGAGAATTTGGATAAACACAACATTTAAATTCATTTGTTTCCTATGAAGAAATTTGGATATATGGGAGAATTTGGATATATACGACATTTATCTTTTATCTATTTTTAGCTGAAAATTTATTTTTATGGGGGAGAAATTTTATTATAGTTAAATATTGTTTTAATCCTTTCAAAATTCTAAAATTTTATAAAACTAATTTTTCAATAAAGATTGCAATTAAATTAGTTCTATTATTTTATGGGTTTTGTGATCATCAAAAAGGGGGAGATTGTTGAGCAATGTATTGTTTTCAAACAATTCAAAATAATGTTTTTTAAAGGGGGAGATTATTTTAAATAATACTCTGTCTCTTTATGATGATTTTGATGCTCAAAAATACCCTTAATTATTTACTAATTATTTCGTTGAGTATTTTGCAGGAATTTATTTTATTTATTTATTTCATATAACGAGATTTCATACTTCATTTATTCCGAGATCAATTTTAGCGCGTTCTGGAATCACTGTAGCGCGAGATCAATTTTAGCGCGTTCTGGAATCACTGTAGCGCGAGATCAATTTTAGCGCGTTCTGGAATCACTATAGCGCGAGATCAATTATAGTGCATACTGGAATCACTGTTCATACCCTACGTTGATGAACGTAACGTATGGATGAAAAGTTTACTTTTTATGTTAAAAGAAACGTATGGTTAAGGAACCTTACGTTATTTTGAAACGTATGGTTAATGAACCTTACGTTGTTGAAAAGTATGGAAGAAGAACATTACGTTTGG
Organism: Viscum album; assembly: GCA_963277665.1. Taxonomy (NCBI): domain Eukaryota; kingdom Viridiplantae; phylum Streptophyta; class Magnoliopsida; order Santalales; family Viscaceae; genus Viscum; species Viscum album. The sequence goes on along the minus strand of OY728125.1, from coordinate 844,751,987 downwards.
AAGGAACCTTACGTTTTTGTTGTTGGACAAGTATGGAAGAGAAACCGTACGTTAGTTTTCAGTGTTGAGTTTGTTTCTCAAAAGTATGGATCATCAACCTTACTTTTATAATCAACCGTACGTTCTTTGGAGAGTTGAAGCAAGACAAAGTATGGATGATCAACCCTACGTTTGAATGCTGAAGAGAAAGTATGTACGTTCTGAACCTTACGTTCTGAACCTTACGTTTGTGAACCCTATGTTTGGATCTACGTCGTCAACCCTACGTTTGGCGTCGGGATATTTTTGATAGACGATATTTCCTTTTGCATTGGTCAAACAGGCGGATTATTAAGCGGATTTCGAGCCGATTCTTAAGTACGACTTTAACTGAATCAAAGACGATTTTCAACGGATTAATGATTGATTTAAACGGAGCTTTTTATGCCGATTCTTCAGGGGAGTTACAACGTCTCTGTTATTTCATTTTTTTTATATCGCGAATCTAAAGGAGATTTTCATGGATCTATTTATGCGGAAGATTTTCTCAGATTTGAATATATATGTTCTATCTTGGAAACTTCGGATATATATATACACAGGAAAGTGTATGAAATATATAGATTGATCTTTTAACGAGAAAGAAACAGAGACTGTGTGAAGGCGTTCTTTTCTGGTGATCGAGAAGAAGTGTAAAACCTTTATTACCGAAGGAAGATCTTGATAGCAGATTCACGTGTTCTACATCGACTATCTGTTGTGAATCTACTGCTGCTGAAGTTGTGAAGTTTCTTGTAATATCTATTGCAACTGGATCGACTCAGAACTGTTTTGATTACAGATCTTTATTTTCTGAAGACGACGATCTATCTACTGTCAATTGCATTATGTTGCAATTGTGAAGAACAACTGGAGAAGTGTTTTCTTTATCGAAACCCTTTTTATTTTTGAGTGATCAGCTTCTCGTTCTAAGCTGTGTGGGTTCGTGTTTGAACCAGGAAGGCTGTGTTTGCCTGAAACTTGTAAAGGTGTCAACTGCCTGTACTCAGTTGTGAACAGGTCTGTGGAAACGAGGACCAGATAGTGAAAATCGCCAAGCTCGTGGATTTGAGCGTTGGTGGAGTGGACTAGGGGCCTTCTGTTCCCCGAACCACTATACATCCGTGTGTTCATGCTTTTACTTTTTCCGCTGCATATTTAATCGTGCTAAAGCATAGTGGACAGAATTTGTCTAAATTGAAGAGATTGTAATAATTTTGAAAAGACACAATTCACCCCCCCTCTTGTGTGTAATCTGTAGATTCAGATCCAACACTTTTGAGGTTTTAGCTTGTGTTGGAGCTGTGGTGTATCAAGTATCGCTTCCCCCATAGATGAGTCAGATACATGATGTTTTCCATGTTTCACAGCTCTGTCATTATCTTCATGATGACTCTCACATCATCGATTAGGGATCGATTGATGTTGTTGATGATGCGACCTTTAAGGAGCGACCTGTAGAGATCCAAGACCACAAGGAGAAGGTGTTGTGCGGGAATTCTATTCCCTTGGTTCGTGTCTTGTGGAGACACGACGGCATGGATGAGAAGAACTGGGAACGTGAGTCATAGATACGTTCTTAGTACCCAGAGTTGTTTGATGTTTAACTCTTTTCTTGTAATGATGTCCCCTTTTGGTTAGACCTTTCAAGTTTATAATATTAATTTATTTTTTTTGCTTCTTGTGGTTTCCCTTTTGAGAGGTATCTCGATGGGTGGTTGTTCAGACCCCATTTAGTTTTCCATTAAGGTGTGTTTTTAATCCTCTAGAATGAGAATGTTTTGAGAGGTATCTCATTTAATGTCCCATACCTCTCTGGTTCTTTCCTTTGTGAAAATATGGTGTTTGAGTGTTATGGGAGGTCATGGCGACCTTCTATGAATTGTGCAACGGTAACCTTAGGTGAACAGTGCAATGGTAACCTTAGGTGAATAGTGTCCACATTAACCTTCTGTGAACAGTGCAATGCTAACCTTAGGTGAAGGGTGCAATGGTATCCTTAGGTGAACAGTGTCAATAATAACCTTCTGTGAATAGTGCAACGGTAACCTTAGGTGAACAGTGTCAACATTTACCTTCTATGAAGAGTGTAACGGTAACCTTAGGTGAATAGTGTCAATATTAACCTTATGTGAACAGTGAAATAGTAGCCTTATGTGAACAGTGTCAACATTAACCTTCTGTGAACAATGAAATGATAACCTTAGGTGAACAGTTTCAACATTAACCTTCTATGAATAGTGCAACGGTAACCTGAAATGAACATTGTTTCTAGAATGGTGAGGTTCCAATGGTGAGGTTCATGAATAATGTTTCCAGTACAGTGAGTTCCCAATGGTGAACAATATTTCCATCTTCCTACTATTTCACCCCTTTGACATTTCCTTTGACATAAAATGCATTTAAAGCCTCATTTTAAAGACTATAAGGCCGATTAAAAGGCCATAACTCCTATATTAATTATCCATAAGGATCGGGATGTTTTTACATGGGAAAACCGCGTGGTTTAATGCAATATACTTTTAATGGTAAATTAAGTGTATCTTAATCCATTGCTCCATTAAATATTCTAAAGGTATGAGATATATTCCTACCTAATTCTTTCTCCTTGTTCTCAGGTGTGAGATGATCGAACATCCCATTCCTTCTCATAGTATTTTCACAATCATACTTTCCTCCTCGGATTGGCCCCGCTCTGTTTTGATGCAACCAAGTTGAATTAATCAATCTTTGATAAAAGGTATGTTTTATCGTCGTTCTTTCGGGGTTCATCTTCTCATGTTTCTCCTTTCCATATTATTTCATGTGATATCTATGCTTCTAATGGAGTTTTCTTGAGTTCGATTGGTACGGTCGTACCATGGCATCCTTGGGCAGATGCAGTTGTCACGAGAGGAGGATCATGACCCATTGTGTGGACTGTTCTTATATAAAGAACATCAAGAACCATTTGAGGTAGTGGATTCATTGCTTCTCTCTTCTTTTACATGAAACGATATCGTTAGCATTTTTATCCCACTAGATGACAATGGAATTGACATAATAAATATTTGTACCAGATAAATAAATTGATATCGATCATATGTTATTGACTCTTTTTTTTCTAGACAGTGCGATATCTGTGCTTGATTTTTTTAGCCGTTTTTTCTTGATGTAAATTGGTAATGAACGTAAACAGCAATTAATTTATAATTCTTTGGTTAAAAGATAAAGAGGCATGTAAATGAATCTAGTTCCCCTTGTTGTAATTTTATGTTAATCAAATTAGCGCAGTAAGCATGTTTAATTATTTTTCATAGCTTACTAATTAGGTTTCCCGAATTTGGAACCTATGAATAATAAATCGGTTAATTCAATATGGATTAAAGAACTGGTTGTTTGATAATTCCTTGTAGGGTTCGTAGTTACCCTCTTTATTGTTAAAGGTCCAAGCGCCCAATTGTTTAGATGTTTTTCTTCATGCTTCCATTATTGTGATGTGAGCCTAGATGGCTGTTGAGATATGTGGGGGCATGTAGGCCTTTTGGTTGTGGAAGCCGGTGATGCCTATAGTGGCAAGATGCATCGGTTTATGCATGTGGGTGTCGGGGAGGACACCATAGATGATGGAATGGGATGGATGTGATTATTGGATGTTTGACGATTCTTATTGGTTGATTATCTACTTTACTTTTCCTCACTTCTCAAGGAATCTGGTCTTGCTTACCATTCTTCTAAAAGAGGCGAAGACGCACAGGGTATGCCACGTGCTTTCCATGTTTAGCTTCTCAAGAGAGGATGCGTCTATTCTCTTACTATAGGTAGAAAAGACTTGATGGGTAGTACATCAACTCACCGTGTTGATCCCCTTGTGTTTAGAATCATAGAATGATTTTATAGAATTATTGGGAATATGGTAAATTAATTATGTAATGAATAATTGAATAAATGATGTTAACCCTTGTGGTTGGAGTTGCTAGAACATACTAACGAGGTTTTGATTTTAAAGGGATAGTGGAACTTGGGTGTGATTCTAATGAAGTTTAATGTGGAATTGTAAATAGTTAATTAATGTTTAAAGAATTACTTAACATAAAGTTCAACTAGTAAAGGGAATGAAATATTGTATTAAATCTCTTTGAATGGATGTGTGCTGATAGGATAGATAGTCTTAGATGTAGCAGCCCAAAGTCCAAGTGGCGTTAGTTGTAGTTGAGTATAATACTAGGTTATGCCCATATATTGGTATTGAGATATAGTATATCCTATACTTTTTGTGTTCTTATACGCTACTCCACCCTATCAGTAAGGGAAATTGACACCCTAGGGATTCTGATCCCTGGGGGGTGTTTTCCCCAACATTCCTATGGGAGGATGAATGGCTAACTACCCCTTTTGGCCCCGCTCTCTTCTCTTCGCAGTTACTTGTGCGGGTAGGCACAACGGTTATTTTTTCCCATATATGTGTATAGAGGGATGTAATGTCTTGTGTTTATTTATACACATATGTTCTAAATATAGTTTCCCATGGATTACTATTGGTGAAACATGTATAGGCTGTGATGGCTTGAGGATCCTTACATGATGTATGGCCTGTAATGGATTGAGGTATAATACCCGACGTATGATACATGTTATATGGGCTGTGGTGACTCCCAAAAAATACCTGTTTACTTTGCTTATGTGGATGTGGTGGTTTTGTAGCATGTGGTGCATGTTGTGGTGCTTCGCCCAGGTTTCTATGGGCAAGCCTTTTTGGAGAGAGATTCCTATGATGTGAGACGTTGGGGAAAAAGTGGGAAAGTAGTGGGAAAGTAGTAGCGGCGTACCCTTGATATTCCTTATTATATTATATACTCTTGTATGCGTTACTTGATTAGAGTATCCACAGTGAGGCTGGGAACTTAGTATACCACTTTTGATGATGAGTTAGTTTCACTTGTTGTTCACTGTGCTTTAGCATTCTTTATTTACTTTTTCATGAGAGGATTTGGGAAGGATCCTACTAAGTATACTGTTATACTCACCCTATGTATATATAAACTATTTTTTAGTTCACATAAAGCAGGTTGGAGATCAGGTTGGTGTTTAATAGCTTGGGGTTGCAGGAGCTATTCGTGCTTGTGGTTGCTGCTGTTTTACTTTCTTTTGGGTACTTGTATTTTTTCCCTTTTCAGTTGTAGTAGTTTTACATGACATTTCATATGGGTACTTGGGTTTTTATTTATATTTCTATCTGAGTTGGAGTTGGTTGGTGTCTATCTTATCTCTCTCTTCTGCATGTGTTCTCTTATAGGGTAATGCCTCCCATTTGTGTTTTTTCCATACCCTTGGGGCTAGTCCCTAACCCGGGGCCTACTAGAGGCGGGACTCGGGGGTAATTATCTCCCTTATCACATTTCCAGCCCAGGAGGGGTACACTTTGTGGGGAGGTTTTCATGTAAATTAATCTCTAGATGAACTTTATAATATTATTATTGAATATGAGATGACAAAAACAATATCCTTTAAGAATAATTCTAAGGATAAAATATCTTTCAATGTTTTATTAAAAGTTAATATCATAGATAAGGAATTTGAAGTCGAATAAAATGATTAATACATAGAGGAAAAATAAAAGAAATTCAAAACAAATATTTCTCTTCTTTATAAAAGATAAAAAATTTGAATATATAAGGGAAAAGGTAAAATTTCTATTAAATATTGGAAATATAATAATAAATTCCATCTTTTACCGGATTTCACTAATAATAAGGGTGATAATTATGATTTTAAATAATAAAATAAGATGTATCAGAAACTAAATTGAAATAAATGTAACAAAAAGATTACAAAAAACTAGAAGAAAATATTTTGTAGTAGAAGAGAGTAGGATGATTCTTCATGTACTAATTAATTTTATTATCATGTCAAATTTTTAACTACTCATATAAAAGTAAGTGATTCATTAGAAAGTAATGATGATGGGGAATAGAGAAATAACTTTAGTGTATTCCAAATTAAAATTTGGACAAAACACTTGATAAAAATTCATAACTAAATAATAAAAGGAAAATTTTGATGAAAAAGGTTAAGAAAATATCTTTTAATTATGGTGAATGGGTCATATATGATTAGATAAACATTAATGTGATTAGACCTCATAAAATAAAATTTATTGAGTTTAAGATAAAATTAAAAAAATTGTAAAAATTCATCAGTCGGGGATTAGAATCTTAAAAATTTGAAATAACATTTATTGAGGAATATAATAATAACAGGTTGAATTTAGAAGAATTTGAGAAATGGATAATTTTCTTAAATAAATAATAGATTAGAATGAATAAGAGCTATGAGAAACAAAATTAAATTATTTTACAATACAAATTCAATTAAGAAAGATGAAAGGAGACTTCACCAATGAAGTTATGGTTAATGGTGAATCTCCCTAAGCTAGTGAAAATAATTTTTCACAGAAGCAGATATTTTCTATTCCCTAATAATCTCAATGTAATTTTTCTTTTACTAAAAGTTTAGGTTCAAAATATAATACTTGTGAGAAATCATCCTCTACTATAAAAATTATAATTCATCAAGAAATCAACGTCATTAAAAAATTCACCCACATTTTAAAAATAATAATAATAAACTACATATAAGTAATAATATCAATATGATAGATTAAGATTTAGATGACATTTCTAGTGTGGTAAAATATTTGGGAACATATCATAATTATGTCAGTGAAACATATCTATATCATGAAATATGTATGAATCAAGGGGGTTATAATGAGAAAATGATAATAATATTTCTTCGAATGTAAGATGATGAAGAATAGAAAGTTAAAAAGTTAAAGAATGTTAAGGATTTAAGAGAGAAAAATATGAATCTTAAGAATGTTGAGAAAAGAAATGAGTTCGAGAGAGATAAACAAGGAAATAATGTTGAGGATGAAAAAAAAATTCTTATTTATTTTCCCAGACCAAATGACCATTGCAGGAAATATTAAGTATTCATAAAATTATGTTAAAGATAATGGGAAGAAAAGAGCCCTAGAAAATGCGGACAAAGATGATAAAATATTACCAACAGATAGTGGTATTAAAATTCTAAAAAAATAAAAGAGGTGTGAAAAATTTAATAATGATACAAAAAATTGTATAATTATATTTATATCCAAATAAGAGAAAATTAAAAAAAATTATAAACTCTAAGTAAAATAAATGTTATTAAATTTAAGAGAAGAGGATAGCTATATAAGAATATTATATAGCTGGGAAGAAATAAATTTCTATGTCTATGGAGGCGGCTCATAAGAATGAAATAACGATAATTGGAAAATGTAAGAATATGATAATGAATCTAAGACTGATAGAATATTCTCAGTTTGAACATTACTTCTACAAACTCATATATTACACTTTATTCCAAATATACATTTTTATTTGTGCTAACTTTCAGAAAATTGATGAAGAATAACTAAGAAATAGATTGTGTGTTATAGAAGTTTTTATAGTAAGAAAGGATTTTCATCATCAAATATTATTATCACCATGATGATAAATAAATTTATACCCTTGAGGGGGAGAAAAATTATAACTAATATTTGATAATCATAAATTTCTTAAAAAGAATATAGTGATGATAAGATAAATTATATATTGGGGAAGTTTTGATTCTACACTTGAACTATTTTGATATGTTTATTAAGATGGGTAATATATTTATCTTTAAAAACCTTACCAACATTTCCCCTGACTTAATGATTATGAAATAATTTTGAGGAAATTATAGCATGAAAGAAGAGTAATGGAAAGCACTAGTCACCTTTATTATACTTTCTTTTTTTTTCTACACCATGTTCTCCCATGAAGACATCCATTTTTTTGTTGAAGGATCATTGTTAATAAACACATGTGATAATAATTTTTCCTAAATAATAAATATTCTAATATGAATAAAGTAAATTTTAGTTAGACCGTTTCAATTTAATTTTCAATTAATGGGTAGAGTTAAAGTAGGTGGAGAAAAAATATGAAAAAATTATATGTTGAGAGATTATTGATAACAAATATTGAATTAAAATATGATTTACGTTTTAATGTGGATATTGATAACAATAAAAAATGGAGGGGTTTTGTGCCAATGCATGTTTAGTTTCATATATATTCAATATATCAATATGTGTTTTTATTGAAAGTTACTCAATAAGGATGGATAATTTTGTGAGAAAATAATTAAGGAACCTTCCTTAATCAGTATATGAATGTTTACTTAACTATATTAGGAAACTTTTCTTACTGAGTCATATGGTGCTTTGTCTTTATTAAATTTCTTAACATCATGATGTCGTTAATGATCCTAGAAAATTTCATAATACTTTGTAAAAAGTGAAATAAGTAAAAAGTGGATAAGTATACAATAAAAGAAGTCTAATTTCATGTGGCAATTAAAATTTTAATTTGGATGTTACAGGATAGAAAATTTTCAATAGACCTAGATATGTTTTCAAAGTTACAAAGTTCTCAGATACTATTACATAATAGTTTGGCTAAAGATGTGTGTAGAGAATAGTAAAGGATACATAAAGGTACCTCTTACTAAATTTACATTTGTAAAGGTATTATAATATTCCTATGTCCTACATAAAGGTCATCTATATAAATTTTTGGCATGTTGAGGATAGCTTTTTGAAGATTTCGGATGGAGGAAGTATGATAAGATCATCATATAGAGATGTTTATGAATTTTAAATAGTTTAAGGTACATTGAATAGACACAATAAAGATCCAAGATATTGATATTTTCCACTGACATCAGATCAAGAACAATAAAGGCACTCTAAGTAGTCTAATTAGACAGATAGTAGTATAAATATCATTGTATTAAAGATCATCTGACTGAGCTACAAGATGTCATCAAAAGGATGACTCAACGAATATATACCATCTCATGTTGCTATGAAAAAATTATCATATGTGGGCTTCATGAGTCAGAAATTATAGTTTTCATATGAAAATCAGCATTGAAAGTGGATAATGAAGATCCACCTGATAAAGGTATGAGATTTCTTCAAAAACACATTTACTGAGCTTAATAAATAGCTATTAGAAAAAAAATGAAAGCTTAAAAAGTTTATAATAGGGAGATAATTTAGAAGGTGTACCTTCTAATACAGATATTCTAGTGAATGGAGTGGATAGATATGTCATCCCGGATAATGGATAATTAAAAAAATCAAGAGGTGGGTGAATTGATTTATTAAACATTTTCTTTGTTGAAAACCTATGTCTTCATGTATGATAGTTCAAATATTTTCCTCAAAGAGTATATGTAGTGTAAAAATAAAAAACACAGTGAAAATTGACTAAAAAATCATATTTATAGTTATTTAGAAAAAAAAATTCCCTAGTCCACTCCACAAACACTCTACATGAGTATGGTGATTTTCACTATAACAGCCCTTTTTAGGGGGTTCCAAACTATATACAAGTATCTATCACTTATTAAAATTTTTGAAACCTTTCAACCATGTTCTCATCTCAAAATACTTTTCCAGAGTCTTAACACAAACTCTTATAATGTGTGTAATAAAAATAGAATGAATAATCTTTTAAAGAGCTACTGTAACACCCAATTTCAAGCAGCAGCTGACAGTATTTGAAGATATGACCTGAGGGAAATATAATATTCAAGGCATAGCCTTGGATGATGTCTAGTGAAACTTGCTTACTTTAAATAACAATATTTAATTTTTTGTATTATTTTTTTCCATGTACACATGTTTGTTGTTACTGGTATCTAAGTGTCCATCAATGTGTGTGATTCATTGTAGGTTTCTATCTCATATCTCTTCAGACATTAGAAAATTGTTACTTTAATGTATTCTCTATCATTTTTAACTAAATATAAGAGATAATAATAATGTTTGAGTTGATAATCTGTTGAAATTTTCATATGGAAGGCTATTAATGAAATACATCTATACATTCCAAATATGATTTAAGATTCTACATTAGGAAATTCAGAGATATTATTCTTTGGATCTTTCCATTCCTAGAAAAATTAAACCTTATATAATTCAGTCTTTCATTAAATAAACAATATATTTTTTGATACATTATAAAATCAAGAAATGACATATCAAGTAATCAGAAATGTAATCATGACATTCTCATCTCAAAATACTTTTCCAGAGTCTTAACACAAACTCTTATAATGTGTGTAATAAAAATAGAATGAATAATCTTTTAAAGAGCTACTGTAACACCCAATTTCATGCAGCAGCTGACAGTATTTGAAGATATGACCTGAGGGAAATAAAATATTCAAGGCATAGCCTTGGATGATGTCTAGTGAAACTTTCTTACTTTAAATAACAATATTTAATTTTTTGTATGATTTTTTTCCATGTACACATGTTTGTTGTTACTGGTATCTAAGTGTCCATCAATGTGTGTGATTCATTATAGGTTTCTATCTCATATCTCTTCAGACATTAGATAATTGTTACTTTTATATATTCTCTATCATTTTTAACTAAATATAAGAGATAATAATAATGTTTGAGTTGATAATCTGTTGAAATTTTCATATGGAAGGCTATTAATGAAATACATCTATACATTCCAAATATGATTTAAGATTCTACATTAGGAAATTCAGAGATATTCTTCTTTGGATCTTTCCATTCCTAGAAAAATTAAACCTTATATAATTCAGTCTTTCTTTAAATAAACAATATATTTTTTGATACATTATAAAATCAAGAAATGACATATCAAGTAATCAAAAATGTAATCATGACATTCTTCATAACAACTAATTATTCATAAGATATCTAATTGGTATCATTGTTCATATAATAAAAATTCAGAGAGGCTTCGTAAGATAAAACGGGTATTCAAATCATATTGAGAATAAGATAAACTAAATTAAATACAATTTAGAATAATTATTTAGTATAAGATAAATGTGTTACTGAGGTCTGATACATAGCTTTCACAACATATCCTTTAATTCATAAGATTATATTTTATGAACACTCTCTTAATAAGATTAATACACCCTTTAACTTCATTATATTTGAGGTAATTGGAATCTCAATCATTATCTTCATAAGATAATATCTTATGTTATAAGATAAAATATTATCATAGAGATTTATGATTTTGAGTAATCAGAATATTTTCTTTCAATAAATCAATTCTTGTAAGATGAAATACCTTTTAATAGAATGAATATTTTACATTGTGTGAGATAAACACTTCTAGTGTCATTGTAAAAAAAATTATATTTTGAAATGCTTAATATAAACTAATTAGATTAAAAATATGGATTTTTGAATCATTAAAATGCATAAAAACTGAGATATATTGGAATAATATGGGTCTTTCCAAAAATTGTCCCATTTTTTATGGTCATAGAATTGATTTAATAGAAAAAAAATCTCGAAATAAGCATAGAATAATCTTTTATGTATTGAATTCTTCTCTAACTTGGAAATAAATTTAGATTTTAAAATTTTCATAATCTTTTTTTTCTTCTCCAAATAATTTTTTTTAATTAATTTTATTCTTATTTTTCTAATATTTTCTCCCAATTTTTGTGAAATGAAAATGAAGTTGAATAAGGGAATACAATCAATATGTCACATGAACAAACATAAATCCATGTTAAACATAATAAGTAGTAGGTATAGTTGAGTAATTAATAAAACTAAACATAAAATATGAATGTATAATAAAAAATTAGAATAAAATAGAAACATATTAACAATTTAGATAAACGAATTCCAGAAAATGGTAAAATATAATGGAAAGATAAAAATAAATCATAAGATAATAATTATGAAAAAATTATAAATATAAGATAGATTAATATCAAAACATTAATATGAAAGAGGGAAAATCATTAAAACATGAAAGAATTCAAATTTTTAAGAAAACACTATTCAAATAATTAAAAACACCATTCAACAAATAATGATTTAAATGTTAATAAATTTATAATCCAACTGTGAAACAAGTCAAATTGGTAATGTTGGATCAACTCTAGAATATGAAATGATTATTTGGAGTTAGTTTCATGATACATTGAGGTTTTCACAAGTGTAAAGAGGATAAAGTCCTAGGATCAAATGTTCTTTCACCAACATCATTACACAACATCAGTAAAGATGCTCCAAGCCCAACTAAAACACTACAATTTATCCTTACAGAAGTTGACTGGATATTTAGAGAATCTTTTTGAGCTCCCTCAAAATTAAATTTATTTTAAATTATAATGTAAAGATTATAAAATGGTATAAGTATGGGAAATGGAACATCTTCGCCAAAATTAACATTTTTCTTTTTAATAAATATCAGTAAAATTAAATATTTCCATTATCCTTTACGAAGTAGAATCATGGTGATTGCCAATGAGAAGTCTTGGAAGACGTCGCACTCATATATGAAACAAAGAATCATCACAGGAGTCAATCCTTTTTACCTTGATATTTTTAAAATATTTAAGGGGTTTATTAAAACCATTCAAGATCCACTATGTGAAGTTTCGAAATATATTTTGTATATCACCCCTCTTAGTGAAACGGACTACCAAATTTTTCAGTGATTCATATTGGGTATATAACATACCAACTGAATGGTCAATAGAAGCAATCTCATTTCTTCACACTAGCATTGGATGTCTTTGAGGCTCAAAAAATTCGCTAGAATCTTCTTATTATTCATCTTCTAATCATTTCGGCTTCAAAACACTTATAAATATTTAGTGAAAATCTTTTAACTTCTTCTAAAAAATATAAAAATTATTATCTAGGGATTGAGACATATTTTTTAAACTAGTTATAACAAAACTTGAATCTTTTTCAATTGATAATTAAGTTATAGAACTTTTGGAAATTTTTCTTATAATAGATATCTAATTTCTATTTTCTACTAATCAAGTGATATAAGAAATTATTTTTAAATCCCATTATCCTTTTGGTCTCATTTATTATATCTCTTTTAAGATATTGAATCAATTCCTTAGATAAATGGTCACACTATATTTAGTAAGCTAAAGAATTAATTTTTCTATCTACAAAGACACTCCTTGTAATATTGAGTAAATATCCACTTGATTCAAGCCTTTTGTAAAGGGATCTACAAAAAACATTTCAAATAGAGATATAACTAACAACATTACTCACATAACATCATCTCTTGAGATTGAATGATCATTTAGAATCCTAATTTCATTCATGGATTCTAGAAACTAAACATTTAATGATTACACTTCCAAAAAACATTGAGTTGATTTCTCTAACTCTCCCATCAACAATATCTAGTTCAGATATATGAACTATTAATCATGTCTTCTAATCATGAATAAGATAATAATTGTCTTGATGAACTTATGTGCTTCTAGAATCATTATATTGTTTATTTATATCAAAATCGGGTCTGTCTATATGTGATAGTTCTATAGAATCTGATATTACGCTTCCACTTAAAACCAGTTGAGTTGCATTTCCTTCTTCTTGTTCTTCTTCTTCACCATCGACATTCTCACAAAACAAGACTACCAATTAAATTTTGATTCTTGCAATCATTTAACTCAACATAAATTTTTCAACCAAGGTAATTGTACCTAATACCATAGATATAGTCTTTCCTTGATTAACGCTTACTAACCTTTTGATGGTTGAGGCTAACTTTTATCTTCTAGAAAAAACATGGATATCATATGGTCCAACCGATGTAGAGATAATCAATGCACTGACTTCAAGAGCATATTCTCTTCTAGATTGGATAACAAATCATACTCATGTTCTTCTTTATTCAATAAGTTCATTGTCAAGAAAATATCATATATCACCATATTTAATTGGCATTTCTATTAAAAAGGCAAAATTATAGGAAATACATTACCATTATAAAAAAACATCCAAGATAACTCCCCTAAAGTCAAAACAGGGTCCACTCCAATGTATACTTTATAAATCATTGGAACCAACTTATAATAATTAAATATAAAATAAAAAAAACATCTACTTAAAATACTTATTCTCAACATTTTTAGACTGTAAAAATGGGTTTTGGGATTATAATCCAAACAAACACCAGTGATCCAAAAAACTAAAGTTAACACCCTTCTAAAAGGATATAAATTTAGTAACTTATTTTGTACATGCCCCATGTATCTTATAACATATAATTTATGGTTAAAAATATTTTCAATATTAAACATATACAATAGTGTAACAACTTGACATAATAAAATTTTATACTCACTATTTTTTTGTGTGATATATAATTGAATGAACATTATGAGAACTTTTATTTTTGGTTCCAGGTCCTTCCAAGATTCTCTTATAGTCTGTGTAGACAAATGTATATTTAATTAATTTTAGCGAAATGACATAATCTACAATTTGAAAATAATTAGTGATGTTTGTCTATCCTTCATGGGGTAACTTAAAAACATATTTTATTTCCAATGAGGTTAACGAAAAAATTTTGGATTCATAGTTACAGTGATGAGTTCATCAATATCTCTAAAATTAAAAATTCTAGTCTCGTGGAACTCAAAAACAATATTTTCAAAAAGCGGTATATCTATTCTTAAAAAAATATTCCAATACCCAATTATTGATAAACTTCTTGAGAAACGTATTTTCTCCATAAAACTAGGGAAAACAAATTTCTCATCCACTTAGAACTTCTTTTGATGCCCTTTGATGCTTTATTCTGATAGAGGAAGCTCCAAAATTTCTCTTAGTTTTTTCCAATTTTTATAGGATTTGTAAGATTAGACGGTTAGGGAAACAAGGTTTGGATGGAAAAGTTAATGAGGATTTGAATATTTGGAATGATTCCACATGTAGAGATGACATGTTTACATTCTTTTTTATGGTAAATGAGGGGCCTCACAGTGATATTCAGATAAATAATTATAAAATCTAAGTGACATGTCCTATTTTATGTAACTAACAATTTAAAGAGTGATGAAAAATCATTAAAAAAATATGGTAAATAAAATTTTAAATAGAATAAAAAACTATTCTATTAAGAAAATTTAAGATAATGTCATGTAAAATTAATCAAACCTCATTCTGATTTAATAAAACCAAATATTTCAGTAGGTAAGGCTTTAGTAAAAATGTCTCTTAATCGGTTACCTTTGAATTGAATTATAAATATATAATTCATTTTTGTGAATGATCTCTGAATAAATAATCTCTCAAATCAATATTCTTTGTTATATAGTGGTTAATTTGATTTTTTTAATGTTGATTTCACTAGTGTTATGGAATTTGAGTGGAACACGATTAAAAAAAATCTAAAATCCATTAAGTTGTATTTAATCCCCAACACTAGTGAACAACAACTTCCTAATGAAATATAATTTTATTTAGAAGTTGATAATTCTACAGAGTTTTCTTTGTTATTTTATTAAAGTACTAGAGATTTACTAAGAAAATGATAGGCTCATGAGGTACTCTTCCTATCTAATTTATAACCAGTGAAATTATATTATGAATATAAATTTAAATTAAAGTCCAATGTTTTTTAAAAAAAATAATATAAATAGATTAAATCCCTTTTAAAAATATGAATGTTCTTTTGGGGGAAATTATATGAGATTCTTTCGGATTAGATTGAAATCTTACATACAGACATACTAATAATATAATTTTTTTTATACTTATAGTAATATACATTTAAACATCCAATAATTCCTCTACACATATTTTTTTCAACTACTTTTTGAGTCTGATCCATATCAAGTTTAATATTAGAGCTTATAGAAGCTGATTAAGTCATATATTTTTCATGTCCAGATTTCTTGAGTTAATCATGTATGTATTTTATTTTCATTAAAACATTTCAAAAATCATTTTGGTATATTTGAAATCATATTAAACAGTTTAAATCACCCATCATACTCATTATAAACTTATTTTCAATATGTTTTGAAAAATAATTACATAATTTTCTATTTATTGACACAAAAATAACATCATCAGTATGTATTTATACTAAAAAAATATTTGAGGATAAAGTTTTCTAAAATGGTGTAGGATCTTCAATTCCTACTATAAACCAATTTAATAATATAAAAGAGATTAATATTTTATAGCATGATATTCCTACCAGTTTATGTCCATATATAACTTTAGTATGTTTAAAAATAGTGTTTTTAATGTCAGGATCATCAAAACCAAAAGGTAATAAGCCTAAACTTCTTCAATTAAAAATATATTTAAAAATACTATTTAACATCTATATATTATACTTCAAAATTATTATATGATTCATATAGTATAAGTATTCTAATTACTTCTAACCTAGCTATAGGGAAACAGTTTCTTCATAGTATAATCCTTCTTTCTAAGTGTAACCTTTTTTAACTAATCTATATTTATTTCTAGTTATTACACCATGATCTTCTTATTTTTTTTAAATACCCATTTTCCCAATTATAGGATAATCAAAGGTTTTGTCAACTAATTACCATAATTTTTTCTTTTAGAACTGATTTAACTCTTCATGCATATCTAAAGACAAACAATCTTTAGAAAAACATTCCTCTATAGATTTAGATTCTACGTGGGATAAAATGGAATATAATTATTCTACGTTCCCTATATTTCTTATGGTTTATAATCCTTCATATAATATTTCTATAATATTTTCTAAAGAATGGTATTTAATATTTCTAGGTAATCTAGGAAACACACTCTCTGGTTCACTAGCATCAAACCTTATAATATTTGGTTTAAGATAATCATGTTCGAAATAATAATCCTTGTTGTTGTTAATGAGAGTTTTTGGTATCATTAACGTGAGATAATCATTCATTACATCATTTTGAGTAATGTTAAGATCAAAAGTATCATATTCATAAAACCTCACATGAGTGGATTCTTCATTAATCCATATCCTATTACTGAAAAATATATAAGCCATGTAAATATAAAAATAACCTAGGAAAATAAATTCATTAGATTTTGGGTGAGACATACGAATATTATCCAAGGTGTTAAAGATTTAAACTTTTAATCCAAATACTTTTAAGTATCCTAAATTTGGTGTCATGAACCCACCGAGGTCGAACCTGAACTGGTCACCCAAGACGGTCCGCGACATGGCCCGAGAGGCATTCTCGATCCTCCCGGGCTGGTGATAAGCACCAGGGCATCAACAGAGGTAGTGGGAATGATTTCACCCAATATAAATAAATAAAGTAGCAGAAATAATACAAAGCAACATAGAATAAGTAAACCAAACAAAATGACCAAATAAGAACAAAAGAAAAATAAAACTAACCTAACATGGTGTCTGAACATACTTCGTGTGACCTCGCAGGTCACTCTCCGTCTCAATGATCAGGAATCTCCCAAGCCGAGTGCATTCAAGCTGTAGTCTATACAAACACTAAAAACACAAAAGAACTATAGGCATGAGTATTAAAACTCAGTAGGCTAGCCCGATATCTATTCCCATTTCACTACCTTTAAAATAAAAGAAACAACATTTCAAGTTTGAACTACAATTTATAAAAGTATATTTTTCAAAATATTTTACATAAAAACAAAGTACAAACCATTGCCCTTAACCATTTCCAAATTTGGGTTTATTTCATTAGTGTCAATGGCTTTTTAGAAGGAGAAAATTATGTTAACATTTTCAAATTGTACAAAAAATATTAAACACTGTCATTTGAAAACCATTTACTGAAAACAAGTCAGAACCAATTTATCACTTTTTAATGAAAACATTGTACAAAAATGCACAAAACTATGTACACAATAAGGGCAATGTGGAAATACATAAAAGTCCCAAATCATCACTGCAAGTAACTGAAAAGTCATAGACATGGGTGAACCTAGGAGATCGAGAATAAACTAAAAGACACCAATACATGAGATATCATCCTCATTGACATGTCACACACGATGAAATAAAAATTACAAATATGCTCAACCATCCTTTCTCTGGTAGGTTTATGGAAAATCCCATAGTAATAAACCCAATTTTTCCACCTACTATGGGTCACTGGTCAGTACCATAACCTACCAGTGTAGAAATCATTCTTAGAATATTCTCTCAATATGCCAAATTCTCTTGTCTCAAGTGTTTAAAAAAGGGGGTGAGCCAATTGATGCCAGCTGAGAATCCAATCACATACATATATATATAATAATAATAATGCACAATAGGCATCTCCCCGATCCACTCCCTGGGACAACATCTTGCCTTTAAACTACTCGAGCACCCGGGAGCCTCTAAGCACGGTCTCCCATTAACCAGTTGCAACCAAGGCAGGAGAGTTATCCTAGGATGGTTTTCCCCAAAACATTTTCATAATTTTCTATAAAGTTCCAAACAGGCGTTGAACACATTTCACAATCACCACATTAAAAAGAACTAAAATTCTTGTTCACGCTTCCGAATAAATCATTTATCATTAAAACCATAACTCTACATGAAATTTCGTGAATTATGTTTAAAATCCAAACGTGCATTCTTTCACTATTGTGTGTCCGCTCATCAAGAAAATACTTCAAGCTTCATTTATAAAATAAACAGACCTTTTTTACATCAAGTAATTATTTAAAAATTAATTATCTAATACTATTATGTATTTATTAAAATTAATAAAATATTTAATCAGACAATTGGAAGGCACAAACACAACAAAACGTCACCATTTTCACACCACAAGAATTGATTTATAAATTTTCATACTAAATGAATTAATCTTAAGTAGAACAATAATATTTAGCACACATATATATATAGGGCACAAACAGCATGAAATAAATGTGACTTAAATTTTTAAAAGCAGTGCAATGGAAACCTACCTTGAGATCGAAGTGCGACGACAACCCAACCTCAGAACAAAGGCGCTATGACACAATGAGTGTCTGAAACCATGAGATAAAGTCAAACGTATTGAAAACCAAACACTAAGGACTCAAAAAACAAATTAAAAAACCATTTAAATTATGTGAAACTAAGCGGCGAGGAGAAACCCTCACCTTGAATCCAAAGTGTAATGTCATCGCCCACTTGGAATAGCCTCGCACGGTACTAAAATATTGATTCCTTCCCAAAAACTGCTTAATTAACAAAACCCCTATTCAAAAAAGGATAAAAAATAATAATAAAATAAATCTCGTAGCAAGGTATACCGGTGGGAAGAAAAATCGCTGGTAGGGGCGACATCGGGAAGGCGCAGACTTGTCGGGGCAATACCGGTAGTGCGGGTTAGCCGAAGGAAGGCCGGAGAAGGCGCTGTCGACCGGGGAAAGGTGCTCCAGCTAGAAGGGGTTGTACTGAAGGGTGTCGCATCTAGAATCATAATGTTGCACCAGGGCAGACTACAAGGTAGGGAACCAGGATGGAGTCTAATTGGCCGCTAAGCAGGGGGGAAAACTGGGATCACGCAAGGGAAAGGGCGGAGGCCGGGATGGTCTTCTCGCTCACAGTAAGGGGAAATATACTGGAGCAGGGTGACGTTATAGGGGAGTACCTAATGCGCTGGGTCTTTGAGCAAGGAGGGAGGTGTCGAGATGGACAGGCCCATGCTATGGGGAAGGAGGATCCACTGGGGGCTGTTGAGGAGGAGGACAGTGTACGAGGAGAGTTTCTGGGTCCACCGCATGCAGGAGAGAAGAGGCGGATGCGGGAGGGAAGAAGGCCTAGGTCCGGGAGGGGCTCATCGCTATAGAGGAGGGGGGAACAGGGTGGTGAGGCACTGCTGGGATCCAGCTGGTGTGTGGGGAGGGCGCTGGGTCTGTTGGGAGTGCGCGGGAGGAGGGTTGTAGCATGAGGTGCCTACGGGGAAGCACTGGAAATCTTGTGCACTGTAAGGGAGAAGAAGGGTGGCGGTGTGCTGGTTCTGCATGGAAGAAGTAGATAGGGGGAGAAGTAGCTCACTTGAGGAGAAAGAGAGGAGAGAATAGGGGTGGCAGCCTGAGAGAGAAGTGGAAAAAAAGAGAAAAAGAGAGAGCCGCTAGGGTTAGGAGGAGAGTGGAATAAAAGGAAAAAAATAAATAAATAAAACAAAAACAAATGAACAAAATAAATCAAACATTAATCTATAATAATAATAATAATAAAATAACTACAACATAAAAAATAACGATATGTATAACAAAAATATTTATAATGATTTAAATAATAATAATAAGGATAATAATAATAATAAATGATAAAATAATAATAAATATTATTATACATTAATGAAAATATTAATAAGAATAATAATCATAATAATGATATTCAAAACAATAATATTTTTATTACAAAAAATAATTCCAAACAATCGTTTAAATTAAAATTATTTTATCTTTATTGGTTAGGATAACAATAATAACATGATGAAAAATAAATTTAAAAATAATAAATGTTTTCATATTATCTCAATATTAATAAAATCATTAACACAATAAAAATTTTAAATGACCCAACAATTCATGTGCATTTTAAATATAAAACTTTTTATTTCAATTATATGAAGATGAATGGGATGCGCAATTACCCGGGCAGGGACATGCGGGGTTTCAAAAATAGGCTCTGCTTGCGCACCCAACAACGATGCACCAAAAAGCGCACTTTTTAACAAAAACTCAAAAATTTTATCCGAGACTCACCCTGGACCCCAAAAAAATATTTAAACATAGAAAAATAATTAAATAAATTTATATACAAGTTGGGGTGTGACAATTCTCCCCACCATAATGCTTTCCTCCCCCGAAAAGCCACCACACTATCTAGGGAATCAATCAACACATAAGGATTCCGCACAACACGATCCTTCCTCTTGACACATGGACAATCCATCGACCACTAGCAGGACTCAACCTCATTGCCCGAAACATATCACCTGCCGAGGGGAAGTCTGATTGGACTCTCCACCATAAGAACTCAACTAGAATTTGATAACGAATTAAGAGAAAACACAAAGAGACTCACGGTGGGTCCCTCAACCATAAAGAACCAACCCACTAGAGACCAAAAAGAAAACAAACTTAGACCTACACCAGGCCTTTCTCAAGCTAAAAGAAACACAGTAAGAACATTCACACCACCCACACTCGTCCGAAATGGAGGAGAGATGAACTGAAATGTCTGTGCGAACCAAAAACCGCAACCTCATGGGCGGGGAGGTAGGGCCCAAGGATTGGATAAATAAAACTACAATAGACAACTACTCATGACTCCTCACTTCGGGATGGACACAAACCAAATCCATAATCAATTTACATCGATGGTCCATTAAAGACCACTAATCGGCGACTAACATCCCAAAAATTCACCATTACTGACATTGTGTGAGGGATAAGTCTATAACATCACTTTGCGACAAGACAAAAATTGCAATGATAGAGAAACCAGTGTAGAAACACCAGAACTGTCTCACCACACAGTAGAGGCACAACCTTAATCACACTTCTTAAAATTCCCTGGGGGTTCCTGACTACGCACCGGCTTCACTCCGAGGCCTTTTGGCTGGAGCTCTGATGGATGAAGTGTCTCCTGCCTCGCAGTCAGGTTCTGATAATCCCAACAAGAAACTTACATCTTTTGATTTGATAGATGAAAGGATAGAATTTTAAAATAAACCCTTGATGGATTTGAAAACTGGAGTTCATCAAAAGACCCACGACATTCCCATATATTCCATAACCCAAAACACCATCAGTACAACTGCAACGATAAAATATCCCTTACATTGATAGGAACCTTACACCAGAAACCTTGAACAAAAACCCAACTGCACATCACTTCTGAGAACTTCCTCTGTGACGCTTTCTAGCAACGCCCCGAAAAAAGCATCACAATTGACCCAGGCGTCCACATACCTGGCAGGGATTTGGAGCACTTGGGCACGACGGCTTCTTGTGACCCATCATTCCACACTGATAACACACAAAGATCTCTCACTCCGAAGAGGTTGATGAAAAATATTGGGGCCTTTTGATTCCATGACTTTCTCCATCCACTTTCATTTTCTTACTCATCTCCTTTCCATAATCTTCACTACTGCTCATGGAAATTGAAGGAGGGAGGACTACTTCGAGCACTCTCTCCATCACGGCTTCAGCCTAAAATGCTTGTCTCACCACATCGACAAAATAAGTTACGTTTGACTCTGACACCTTCGACTGTAGATCAGGGTGGAGAGCCTCCTCAAGGCGTCGAGCCTTCATGGGGTCATTAGTGACATACCCTAAATCATAAGGGACTAGCTCCACAAAGCACTGGAAATATTCCAACACAGATCTGTCACCCTGCTGCAGACAACACATCTCCATCCCCTTCCACACCCTTTCTTCTTTAGAGAAATAATGACATATGAACAAAGCCTTGAAGAACACCCATGTAAGCTCTTGACGGAGCTTGTTACGAGAAAATGACTTCCACCACATCCACGGTGAACCTTCAAGCATGAAGGTGGAAAATGTGACCTTCAATGACTCGGGCAACTCAATGTGGTTAAATTCCCTTTCAATATTCTACATCCACTCCTCCTCTACAGAAGGGTCTGCTTGACCATAAAAGAGAGGTGAATCCAGCTTCCGAAACTCAAGCATAAAATCCTTAGGTTGATCAACCACACTACGATCACCCATCAAAGATTCAAAGGGATAACTACAGGACAAGTAAAAGTAAAAAACCCAATCAAGTCCAACTCAAGAAATAAAAATCCTCAAAAACCAACACTACATATATGAAAGGCTCTAAACACAAGAAAACGAACCATCATAAAATCAAAATATTTATTTTGAAAACATCTTTAATTTAAAACAAGCTTGGTGAGTTAAACCCTAACCATTGGTATCCCTTAGAGTCTCACTCACTTGCATGTATCTGTGCCACCCCGGGAATCCATCCACCATACTAGAAATCCATCCACATTTCCAACATACCACTATGCATGTGAGCACCCATAGGGACACCAAGTCCAAAACAAAGAAACTTTATTTTTTCCCTTTCAAAAACAAATAATTCATCCCATATCCTTTAAAATTATCTTCAAATTAAATATTCCATTTCAAACAATGATTTTTTTTCAAAACCAATTTTTCAGATACAAACAACTTTCAGAAGTCAATAGAGGCCCAAGGAAACTCAAATAGGGAACTAGTGTCAGTTGTTGACTTGACCATATGGTTGGCGGCCATATGTCAATCATGTCACTAACACAGAGAGTATTTTTGGACCATGCCCCTAGATTTACATGGCTTTCCAGACCGTGCGGCTTAGAAGGACTATTAGCCCAAACTCCCTTTTTCATATCCCAATCGTAAAACATCTCTATAAAAACCCAATTAAACAAATTAAACCGGACCTCCCATGGAAACCTTAGGATCAGTACGGGAAAGAATTTTAGACGCTCTTCTTGCACCTACCCCTCAAGTTTCAACAATCCTACCTCATCTAACTTGAGGTCCCAAATAACAAAGGGCACTCTGAAAAGAGAGGTTTGCTAAGAGATAACCTCCTCTGATACCATTTTTTAACGAACCAACTAGGGTCAACCCTGAAATAGTCACCTGATTCGGTCCGTGACATGGCCCGAGAGGCGTTCTCGATCCTCCCGGGCTAGCGACAAGTGCCAGGGCATCAACAGAGGTTGTGGGAACGATTTTCCCAATATAAATAAATAAAGCAAAAAAAATAATATTGAGAAACGCAGAATAAGTAGATCAAACAAAACGTCCAAACAAGAACAAAAGAAAAATAAAACTAACCAACCACGACATCCGAACTAACTCTGTGCGACCTCACGGGTCACTCTCCGACTCAACGATCAAGTGTTTCCCAAGGCGAGCGCGCTCAGGCTATCGCCTAAACAAACACTAAAAATAGAAAATAACTATATCCGTGAGTATTAAAACTCAGTAGGCTAGCCTGATATCTATTCCCAATGCCCTACCATTAAAATAAAAGAAACATCATTTCAAGTTTGAACTAAAATTTATAAAAGTATGTTTTTCTAAATATTTTACATAAACACAAAGTATGAACCATTTCCCTTAACCATTTCCAAATTTGGGTTTATTTCATTAGTGTCAATGTATTTTTAGAAGGGGAAAATGATGTTAACATTTTCAAATTGTACAAAGAAGATTAAAAACATTCATTTGAAAACCATTTCTAGAAAACAAGTCAAAACCAATTTATCACATTCCAAGGAAAACAATGTACAAAAATGCACAAAATATGTACACAACAAGGGAAGTGTAGAAATACATACAAGTACCAAATCATCACTGCAAGTAACTGAAAAGTCACAGACATGGGTGAACCTAATAGATTGAGAATAAACCAAAAGACACCAATACATGAGATATCATCCTCATTGACATGTCACACATGATGAAATAAAAATGCCAAATATGCTCAACCACCCTTTCTCAGGCAGGCTTAGGGAAAATCCGATAGTAATAAACCCAATATATCCACCTACTATGGGCCACTGGTCAGTACCATAACCTACCAGTGTAGTAATAATTCTTAGAATATTCTCTCAATATGCCAGATTCCCATGTCTCAAGTGTTCAAAAAAGGGGGTGAGCCAACCGATGTCGGCCGAGCATCCAATCACATACCAATATATATAATAATAATGCACAACAGGCATCTCCCCAAGCCACTCCATGGGACAACCTCTTTCCATTAAACTACTCGAGCACCTGGGAGCCTCTAAGCATGATCTCCCATCAACTAGTTGCAACCAAGGTAGGAGAGTTATCCTAGGAGGGTTTTCACCAAAACATTTTCATCATTTTCCATAAAGTTCCAAATGGTAATTGAACAAATTTCACAATCACCACTTTAAAAAGAAATAAAACGCTCGTTCACACTTTCGAAGAAATCATTTATCATTAAAACTAGAACTTTACTTAAAACTTAATGAATTATATTTAAACGCCAAACGGGCAATATTTCACTATTGTCTGTATGCTCATCAAGAAGATACATCAAGTTTCATGTATAAAATAAACAACCCTTTTTTACATCAAGTAATTTTTTAAAAATTAATTGTCTAATAATATTAAATATTTATTAAAATTAATAAAATATTCAATCAGACAATTGGTGGGCGAAAACACAACAAAACGTCACCATTTTCACACCATAAGAATTGAATTATAAATTTGCATACTAAATGAATTAATCTCAAGTTGAACAATAATATTTAGCACACACATATATATATATAGGGCGTAGACAACATCAAATAAATGTAACTTAAATTTTTAAAAGCAGTGCAATGGGAACCTACCTCGAGATCAAAGTGAGACGACATCCCAACCTCGGAACCAAGAAGAAATGATATAACGAGTGTATGAAACCATGTGATAAAGTCCAACGTACTGCAAAAAAAAACACTAAGGACTCAGAACACAAATAAAAAAACCAATTAAAGTATGTGAAACCAACAGATGAGGAGAAACCCTCACCTTGAATCCAAAGCACAATGTCATCACCCACTTGGAATCGCCTCGCACGATACTAAAATATCAATTCCTACCCAAAACAACACTTATTTAACAAAACCCCTAATCCAAAAAGGATAAAAAACAATAATAAAATAAATCCAGCAGCAAGGTATAATGGTGGGAAGAAAAAGTGATGGCAAGGTCGATGCCAGGAAGGCGCATACTGGTCAGGGAAACGTCGGTAGTGAATGTTAACTGGAGGAAGGCCGGAGAAGGCGTGGTCGATTGGGGAAAGGTGTTCCAGCCAGCAGGGTTCTCACTAAATGGTGTCGCATCTAGAAGAAGGATGTTGCACCGGGGAAAGAGTGTGGTGTCAGGACAGACTGCAAGGGAGGGAACCAGGATAAAGTCTGATCGGCCGCTGAGCAGGGGAAAAACTGGGATCGTGCAGGGGGGGAGAAGCCGGGATGGTCTTCCCGCTCATAGAAAGGGGATACAGACTAGAGCAGGGCAACGCTATAGGGGAGTACCTGCTGCGCTGGGTCTTTGAGAAAGGAGGGAGGAGACAAGCTGGAAATGTCGATGCTATGGGGAAGGAGGATCTGTTGGGCGCTTGTGCGAAGGAGGATAGTGTCTGTAGATAGTTTCTGGGTGAACCGCATGCAGGAGAGAAGAGGCGGCTGCTGGAGGGAAGGAGGCTCAGGTTCGGGCGGGGCTCGTCTCTATAGAGGAGGGGGGGAATGGGGCGGTGAGGTGCTGCCAGGAGCCGGCTGGTGCGCAAGGAGGGTGCTGGGTCTGCTGGACGTGTGTGGGAGGAGGGATGTAGCAGGATCGACCTAAGTGGAAGCACTGGAAATCTGGTGCGCTGCAAGGTAGAAGGAGGGAGGCGGTGTGCTGGTGCTATGCGGAAGAAGTAGACAGGGGGAGGAGTAGCTCGTTCGAGGAGAAAGAGAGCAAAGAATAGGGGTGGCGGTATGAGATAGAAGTGGGAAAAAAGACAAAAATATAGAGGCGCTAGGGTTAGGAGGAGAGTGGAATAAAAAGAAAAAATAAATAAATAAATAAAACAAAAACAAATTAACAAAATAAAATAAACATTAATCTATAATAATAATAATAATAACTATAACATAAAAAATAATGATATGTATAACAATAATATTTATAACGATTTTAATAATAATAATAAGGATAATAATAATTATAAATTATAAAATTATGATTATAATTATAATTATACTTTAATGATAATAATAATAATAATCATAATCACAATAATAATCATACTAATAATATTCAAAATAACAATATTGTTATTACAAAAATATTTCCAAACAATCGTTTCAATTAAAATTATTGTATATGTACTTTTTAGGATAACAATAATAACATGATGAAAAATAAAAAAAAAATGTTTTCATATTATCTCAATATTAATAAAATCATTAACACCATAATAATTTTAAATGAAGCAACAATTAATGTCCATTTTAAATATTAAACTTTTTATTTCAATTTTCCGAATACAAATGGGATGTACAATTACCTGGGCAGGGACGCGGAGGGTTTCCAAAACAGGCTCCGCTCGCGCGCCCAACGACGTCGCGTCAAAAAGCGCACTTTTTAACAAAAACTCAAAAGTTTCATCCGGGAGTCAACCCGGACCCGAAAAAATATATTTAAAGATATAAAAATAATTAAATAAATTTACATACAAGTCGGGGTGTGACATTTAGTTTTCTAATATTTCATAACTTATAGATTCCTTTATTTAAATTACGTCTTATTAGAACTATATTAAAGACATAACATGTTGTGTTAATAGCTTCATCCCAAAAATTGAGTGGGCATGTTATATTCACATAACATGGTTCTAGAAATTTCATGAAAAGTCATATTCCACCTTTCAAAAAAACACTCTATTGAGGTATCTTAGGGGAAGAGAGTTTATGATTGATTCCTTTCTATGATAAATACAAATTAAATTAATAATTCTGAAATTCACATCCAAGATCACTTCTCAATGTCATAATTCTGGAATCTTTCTCATTTTTCACATGTATAAAGAAATTAAAAAAATAGAACAAGCTTTACTTTTGAGTCTTAAAAAGTAAACCCATGTAAATCTTGATAACCCATAAATCAATACATAAACTAATGATTTTACAGCAATATTTTTAGATATATTATTCCCGAATGGATCTATATGGATAAGATCAAGAGGTGTAGGCATAACTAGAACTTTAATTATTTTAAAATTTTATATGTATTACTTTCCCATTTTACATGCATCACATAGCTTCGTTTTTCTAATTTATTGTTAGGAGGCTCAAAAATCAAATTTTTCTTAGAAAACTTTTTTAATGAGTGAACAACACAATGTTCATTTCTTCTATACCAAATCCATGATTCATAAATTTCGTCATTCAAACAGTTTACATTTTTCTGCACAATCAATTAAAATCTAATATATAGACCATATTAGTTCTTGGTGCATTGAACTTTAGAGACTTTTCTTAGAAAATTGAACATTCATTGTTATAAAAATAAACATAATAATGATCAACACGATGTTAATAAATTATTATAGTGTTTTTCTTCAAAACTTTAACATAAATAACTTTGTTGATAATATTTTATTGTGGATTTCCAAAAGATCCAATTCCATCAATTCTTACCTTAGCATTGTTTCTAATTGTGGAAAAGACACAATCAATATTGGATAGTTAGTGAAAGTCTTAGAAATATCAACTCATATTCCATGAAAAACCATTATCCATTAACCATTTTTCATTTTTGTTCATCTAGTTTGTTCCCTATAATAACAAATTAAATAATAAAATTATTTTGAATTCAAATGATCTTGGGTCCTGAAGTGTCAGATAAACAATATTTGCGGATCCAAATCTATATGTTCTTTCTAGAAAACTTATCAACATGTTTTGAAAAAAAAATTATAACACATTTTTTGATACACCAGAATGGAGGATTTCTTAGTTTTGTTATCATAATTTCATATTTCTCCACAATGAAAATAAGTATGCTTCGAAAGTGTTTTGTTATTATAATAAGAAAAAAAAAGTTATTATAAATTTTGGGCCTCTAACCTTGACTTTATATTCCAAAATATTATTTTTTTAGTTAATCTTTACCAAGTATTTTTTTTAATAATCTTCTCCTTTAGTAAAAACACTTGCAGAATCCTAAAATTCTTGAACCTCCAACTTTGGGTTCGCTATTCTCTTTTCTTATTTAGTATATAAAGTAATATAATTTTATAATTGATTTATCAAATCTGAATTTTTTTTAATTACTCCTCTTCATTGAATGTTTTATTATAGAGGTTTTTGAGATCATTTTTTCTTCTTTAACATTTAAAATATAGTTTCTAACATAATAAAGCATTTTTTTAATTCTTCATATGTAAAATTATCAATTTTTTTAAAAAATCATGCTTAAAATATTAGTAAGAATGTTCCTTATATAAATGTGAAATAAAGTATATGTTTGAATTTTTATTAAGATATTCATATTTTTATTATGATGATGTACATTTTCTAGAATCGACATAAGAACTCCCAATGGCCTTCATATATTTATTATATTTCTTTATTTATCCATATTTCTTGAATTATTTTTTATGAATTTTTATCATTGTTATGATGTGTAAAATTTCGCTTGATGTTTCCAATCTTCTTACATTCATAACAACTAATTTTTATATATTTTTTCCAATAATTCCTTTACTTATTAATGGGTATTTGAAAACCACTTCTTTTGTTAAATAATATTCTAAACTTTTAAGATAACTATAAAAGTTCACAATTTGATCAAAAATAGCTTGATAAATATTATTATTTATATGTTTAATATATTTTTAAACATTTTTTCTTCTTTTCATCCTTATATGTATAGACCTAACCATTTAGTACTCTCCAGCTACACCTTACATTTCATCTTCGTATATTGGAAGAGTTCCAATTAGATATTTTATTTTGAAACTCTTAACCATTGATGATTTTATAATGGCATTATAGATTCCACTTCAGTTGAGTGGTAATACTAAGAGAACTATTAATTCTTGTTTAGACCCATTGATAGCACCTCTTAGAGAATAAACATTATTAAAAATCTTGGTGAGACTTCCATTAAAATGATCAATGCTTTCCCCACTAATGATTTTGAATATATTGAACATGATTTTGGAAATATCATATCTAATATCCTATACATTTTTATTACCTTCATATGCAACTATTATAGTATTCCACAATTCATGAACTATTTTACATTTAGAAACTCCATTGAACTCATATAATAATTGTCCATAGATTATGCCACTAATATATTTATAATTTAGATCATAGTCTACTTCATTTTTAGTATCCCATGTTTTGGTTTCTATCATAAAAATTATTTAAGGCTTTACTACTTTGAGATAAAAATTTAAGCCAATATTCCGCAAATGGATGGTCATGTAAGCCTTCCAGTAACCACAATTTCCACTATTAATATAAGGACCTCTAACCAATGACATACCTTCTCGATCATCTTCCACATATTCCATTTGAAAAAAATATTTGGCATTGAACCATTGACATATGTGAACCCACGATTTACATGATTTGATAATAATTTTTTTTCCAAGATAATGGAAAACTAAAAACTAAAGAGGGGTGAATTGAGATGTTAAAAATTTTCATTGCAGAAAATTTCCCTCTTTAGGTATGATAATTGATTTATTTTAATTAAATAATATAGGTAGTGAAAATAAAAAAATCTTAACAGAAATTGACTGAATACATGAGGTTTATAGTGTTTTAGGGAACATAAATCCCCTAGTCCACTCAACCAATACACTACTCCATGAGTTTGGTGATATTCACTATAACAGCCCTTTTTCAAGGGATCCCAGCAGATTATAGGATTTTTCATTTGTTAAAATGGTACAAGATCTTTAAACTATGATATCCCTTAAAAAGAAATATCTATGATCATGAAACACACTCCTATGATGAGTATAAACGAAATGGAATGAAAAAACATTTGAATAGTTATTTCATCACATAGTTGAAATCAGCAACTAAAAATAGTTAAAGATACATCCAGAGAAAAATGTTTTCTTCATGGGGTACCTCTCGATGATCTTTAGTACATATGATAGAACTGTTCCCCCATAGGAAGTAATTTTTATGAGGTGTTTTATATTTAAACAAGCTATTTATTACTTATATCAAATTATTTATCAATATGTGTGTGTCGGTGTAGGATTATATCTCATATCACTTAATATAGTGGCTAAATGTTCCTTCTATACCTCCTCTATGATTTTGAACTTAAGATACAATATAATCACAATGGTTGAGTTGAGATTACATTAAAAATTGGATAAAATATGTTATTAATGAAAATTTTCCATTCTTTCTAGATATATAATGAGCTTCTGAAGAACCACTATCATAGATCTTTTGATTTCGATCTTTCAATTCATGGAAAACATAAATTTAGAAAAATAATTATTTCTTTAAATAGACAATCGATTTTATTATATATTCAAAAAAATTAAATTAATTATAAAGAGACTACAAAGTTAATCATGAAATTCTTCATAATAGCTAATTTTTCATAATATAACAAACTGGTAACCCTGATCTTGTAAGATAAACTACTAAGAGGCATAGTAAGATAAAATAGGTCATTGAATCACATTGTGTGTTATATAAAATGAATTTATTACTATATAGGATAATTATTTATTGTATGATAAATATTTTGTTGAGGTGTGATAATTTGATTTCACAACTTATCCTTACATTCATAAGATAATATTTTATGGACATCATTTTTATAAGATAAGGACTTCTCATAAAATAATTATATTTTAGGTAAGAATCAACTCAATCATTCTATTAGAATGATAATATCCTATGTAGTAAGATAAAAATTCAATATAAAGTTTTTTGATTCTGATTAAACTAACGATATTCTTTCAGGACTGAAATTCTCATAAGATAAAAAAACATTGTTGTAGAATAATTATTTTACATGACTTGAGATAAACACTACTATAGTTTGCATAAGATAAAAGTATAATCTTATACACTTAAACTTGTTAAGATAAAAATATGTATTTTTTGGAAAATCAAAAAATATAAAAACTCTAATATGATGGAACAAAATAAGTCTGTCCAATAAGACACAAACTAGTTAATAGAGTTCTAAGGATCTTTACATAAACTATATAAATTTAGTATAAATGATGATGTTGAGTTGATCTTTAACTATTTTTTATCTTTCCTAGGTTAATAATGTTTTTAGAAGTTCCTTTACATAGTGTTTAAGGAATTTAATATAAAGGGGTTCATTCAAGAATCATCAAGATTATTTGAGAATGTTCCATAAGGGTTGAGAAGCTCCCAGTTATGTTTTAGCGAGTGGGAAAATACATTTGAGTTCCATATAAACTTCTAGTATCATGCCTATATAAAATGGTTAAAATAATATGGATAGTAGTGAAATATCCTTCATGTCTGGAGAATTAAAATTTCTAGTGGATGTGGGTTATAATATATCATATCAAGTTCACTCTTGATTAAAGAAAGTGCTATATAATATGTTTTATCCTTAGAAGAAGAAGAATAGGGGGAGAATATGATAGATTTCTTACTCAATCAAAAAAAGTAGGATCTGCACTATGAGAAAATTTCTTCATTAGATATAGAAGAGTAATATAGAGTGCATCAGATGTAGGTGAAAAAAATACATCATTTCTGACTTATATTGTAGAGAGAAACATCAGATGGAGACCAACTAGAAAGAGTCATATAATAGAGGTAATACTACATAGATTCGTTCAGACAAACATTTCTCGGGATGTTCTATGGAAAAAAGTTTTGGGAATGTTTTTATTGATAATATTCAGCTCTTTAGAAGATATTGAGAAAGTTTCAAGGTCAAAAACAAACATTATTGAGTTTTTGAAGATCATAAATATTTTATATAGGTAAAGGTAACCAACTTCCTTATGGAGGAAGATAATAATATTTTACAATGGAATATAAAAAAAGAAACAAAAATATCTTGTAGCCGGGGGTATAACAAATTTCTAAAATGGTTTATTGGATGCAGGTATTACCAGCTATGAAAAAAGGATATAGTTAGGATAGTTGGGAGTATAACCAACTATAGTATTAGTTTTTATTATTAGAGGTTGAACTAGTATTAGCTAGAGGAATGATTATGGGGGTTTATAATCAATTATTTTTTATGCCTTTGTAATCCTATGAATATTGAAAAAAGAATCCATGTTAAGGGGAATAGAAAACATCTAAAAGAGTGTGCCATTATACCAAAACTTGTAAATAATATGTTTTGATATATATTTATATTTATTTCATAAAAAAGATGAGTTTGAGATTTATATTTGAGTAGATCTTAACTCTAATAATTTTTCAAAGGTTTATAAATTTTCCTTAATTATTTAAGAAACATTCATACAAAATAAGAATCAATAATTGATTCACCCAATCCCCCTCTCAGTGATCTTACATTAATGTAAGAGAACATTAAATATGTTGATTGGTTTTCCAATATTATATTTAATTTATATAGTGTTTTTTTTTGTGGGTGAAGAAATTATATTAGATCATAATGATCTATGTTTTTTCATTCTACATTTTTCATTTAATATTTTTCCAATTGTAATATTTAGCAGTTTCATGGTTTTAATCACTAGCTAATTTACTTATCACCATTAATGAAATAATGTGTTGTTATTTTCTCTATGTGTTTTATTTGAATATTTTTATATAATATAACACATATTTATACTGGAAAAAATTATCACTAATAATGTTTATATCATTACATTCATCCCCCATTATAAACTTTATCCTTAAAATATCAGCTCATTTTCTTGGATGAGAATAGATGAGAGTGATTCTATTTCATCATTTCCTCTGGTTCCCTCATCAAATATTAATATTTATAGTTCTTCCAAAACAATTTGACAAGGTGATTTTTCTTTTTGTGTAGAACGTGGTCTCTATGGTTCAAGATATTCAATGACTTCTCCTCATAAGAGAGTTCATGCTCCTGTTGTACCGCCCTCAATATCAGTACATGTGAGGTATCAGGTATGTACATCCTTAATAGATATACCTAAAACACATCATGAATATGATCCATTTTTAGTGGAAGTGATATCCAATAGTCCAATTCTTCTATTTGATTAATATATTAAATGGAACAATGTACCTACGACTAAGATCCCCTTTATTTCTAAAATACATGACTCTCTTCCATGGGGATATTCAAAGGAAAACTTTTCTTCCTACATCAAACTCCAAACCCCTTTTAAATTTTTAATCATAGAACTTCTTCTGACTCTAATCATCTTTTGTTTGATGTTGGATGACTTGAACCTTCTCTGTCAACTTTTTCACAAGATTGGGTCCTTGTAGATTTCATTCATCTTCTTAATTCCAATAAGTAGTAGTTCTACAAATCTTTCCATATATAGATTTATATGGATCCATATGAGTACTTTATTAGTAAATTTTATTTTATGAGAACTAAACTAATGAGATATATTGATCCCATCCACCATTAAGATCCATTTATTATCTTCACAGTATATCCTTGAGGTTCTAAATGGTCCTTTAAAATTTTCTGTCAGTGTGGGGGTGATATGTTATACTAAAATTCATTTAATTATCTATATCACATTGGTCACTTATAAAAAATTAAGAATTGAACCTTGGATTATGATCATATATTATCTAAAGTGGGTTCTCATACAACTTAATTACTTTCTTTACATATATTTAAACAATCTATTCAATAAATAAATCATCTAGAGTATTAATGAAGTAAGAAATCTGGGTGAGTCAATCTACTAAAAACCATATTTCATCTGTTTGTTTGGATGTCTTTAGGAGACCAGTAACAAATCCTATAGTGATTTTCTCCCATTTCTATGCTAGTATGGGAAATGTTTTCTTCATACCCTTGGACTTTTATCTCTTGGATTTAACTAGATGAAATACCAAGCACTTTGATTTGTACTCAGTGGTCTTCTTTTTCATGTTTTCTCACTAAAAGTTATCCCAAATATCATAGTACATATAGGTACTACTATGATGGATGGAGAAGGATAAGATATTTTAATTATAAAATATTTCATTCTTTATCTCATGTGATGTAGACACACAAAGACTAGTTCCAAGCCCAATGTAACTATCTTCATCGAAACTTAATTCATACAGAATCCCTTCCATTACTACTTCCACATTCTTTTAATTCTCCTGATCATCCCTTTATACCTCATTGATATTCTCTTGGATAAATGGTTTGGAAATATTTTGGGAAAGGTAGGATGTTTTTCCTATCATTATATTTTATAGACCTTTCCTTTTCATATCCATACAGATATGGTCTTTCTTAATCTACATCATAGATAGAGTAGTATGTTCTTTTATATAGAGAATGGTCTAACTTGTTCACCTTTCTAGGATGGTAGTGAATAGGAAAATATCAATTCTTTATTAACTCTAACTATCTTCATTGACACATGTTTATATATTTCTATGTGAATATAAACATTAGACAATTTTGATATATATATATATATATATGTAAAACCTCATTATCCATGATTATACAACTAAATCATTTCTTTGAAGAATCATTGTATATCAAAATCCCTTCTCCACATGATGGTAGTGTGAGTATAAACACAATTATTAGCCTCTAATTGATCTCCTTAAATATTCCCTCAAATTCTTTTATCCATAAAAACATTACCCATTTCCATGTTAATTTAGTTATTGGGCTATACAATCATAATTAATTTATCACAAAACATTGATAGTACTCATAAAAGAAAAGATAACTATGAATTTATATGACACTTTAGTGTCTATAGCATTCCTCAATTTTCATTGACTTTGAAGGGACCATAAAAATTCCCTCTCTTATGATTATCTTCCCCAGGAATGTATCTTTATAATCCAAAAGTGACAGTTTATAAACATGGAGTAAATTTTCTCCATTCTTAATATCACCCTAATAATCATTAAATTCACTTCATGTTCTTCCTTTATATTTTAATTAATTATAATTTCATAAATAATTACTATGAAAAAAAATTCATGGTAGTCTATAAAGAGTCTATTCATAAAATCCATAAATATTTAAAGAGAATTAGTAATTTGTAAGGGAATCACTATAAAATCATCATGTTCATACCTTTTATTAAATGATATCTTCTAAATATCTTCCATCATTAACTTAAATTGATAATATAAAAATTGAATATCCATATTTAAGAAGTATTTCTCTCTT
This sequence comes from Viscum album, assembly GCA_963277665.1. Lineage (NCBI taxonomy): Eukaryota > Viridiplantae > Streptophyta > Magnoliopsida > Santalales > Viscaceae > Viscum > Viscum album. The sequence goes on along the minus strand of OY728125.1, from coordinate 844,716,214 downwards.
CGTATTTGATCAAACAATTAATATATCCTTAGCAAGGGAAGCTTATTCTTTATAGAGATCTTGTTGAGAACCCAATAATTGATATACACCCACATTGATCGATTATTTTTCTTTTCAAAGTGTACTTACACACCTATATAAGATTAACTAGGGATTATGAATCCATTTTTTAAATTCTCCTACAGCTACATCTTTAACTCCTCTTATTTGATCACGACCATCATATAGGGATGTTTGGAAATATAATTAGATTTGGGTATATGATCTATTAATAACTCTACCTCAAGGTCTAGAGGATGGTAGAGTTAATACTAAAAAAATATGTTTGTATATTCCCTTACAATGGTAATTTCCTAAATTTTGGATTTTTCCTTTGAAAGAACCATTTAGGATAGATGTGCTTCTTTGTTGGGTATCAACAAACAATCTATTGAGGAATTTTCCAAAGGATATTGATGGACTTCTTTGAATTTATTTTGGAGAATGGGATGGTTCAAAGTATAGAAATTTATCTCATTTTCTCAATAGTTTTAATGATCTCTATATAATGAGATTTAATCCATTATTATTATATCATAAAATTACACTAAGTGAAGGATTATGAGATTAATTAGACGAATTTTCCCACAGACAATAACATGAGAAGATTCCAACACTTGGGTTTTAATGATCGTACCACTAAATGTTTTTATAGATATGTATATGTCAAGATATATGGGTTTTGATTCAAAACATATAAAAAAATATAGGTTATAAATTAATATAAAGACCCATAATCAAATAACTGAATAGAAATTGTACCTTGTATTACTTCAATTTCAAGTTCCACCGCAACAGTAGTGATGGTATAAGATTTCCATCACTATATTGTATTTGGTTGTTATTGAAACTGATTACACTCAAAGGACCATGATTTTTTACATTGTATTACATAGTTCCCTTTCTCTTTACAGTTAAATAATTTTACCTTTGGTGGTTCATTGGTAGGGACATTCTTTTACCCCATCACATTGGTTGGGTTCGTCATGTCTCTTCAATATTCATCATCTTATGGCCTTATTTCCTTCACATAAAACATTTCCTTTTCCCTTTGAGGAAATTCTCATTGTTCTTCTTCCCACATTATTTACATGTGGGTGATTGGATCTTCTTTCCTTAATTTTCATTTGATCTACTATCTTAAAATTCCTTGATTCTCTTCTTATTTTTATCTCCATGGGTCTATTCTCTGAACTCCATATCTAATTTGAGATTCCATCAAAATACTTATTTGTAACTCAAAAAGTATCATATAGCTATATCCTTTTTATGTTTTTGTTTTAATCAAATAAATAATCTATCTATTTTTCTACCATTTTTGATAAAAAAATACAAGGTACAACATGTTAGCCTTGTCAAATTTTCCTTGTATGTCGTGATAGATTATCCCACCTTTTTCTAATGATCATGTAATTCAATATATATCTTTATTCCAAGATTTTAATTTAAATACTTGTTAATAAAAAACTTCATAATGGCTCCCCGCTCCATTTATTCCATTTCATCTATAATCATAGTATTCTTTATAAAAATTCACCATTGATCGGTTTCAATATCTAAATGATTTAAAGCCATGATGAATCTCTTCTTCTCAAAATATTTGATCATATAAAATATATTCTCTATTGAGTTAACAACGTATTACATGACAAGGGGATAATAATATCTTCTAAATAATGGTGATTTATTCCACTTAAATGACTCAATGGAAAGTTTCTCCTTCTTCAGAGAAGGTATACATTCCACATGGATTAGAGTATTGTTCATATCCTGAGGTAGATGGGTAAGAATAACCATTATTTTTTAAAATCCACATCCCATTTAATTGGTAGTATCATTCATAAAAGATTTTTAATTTCCCTCACATGGATTATTGATATGGTTTCTCCTGATTACCTCTATTTTCTAAAACATAAAATGATTAAATAAATATATGTTTGAAAATATTGAATAAATAATTTATCCCTTCATGAATAAATTCTAAATTCATATCTTATGGGATCCCTATGTTTACACTTTTTCTCCAATGATATGTTTAGGGTCATGTACTTTAATATTGTTCTAAGTTTAATAATAATTTTTAGTTTAGTTATATATCCTTCAAAATTAATTGAATATATCTTATGATTAACCAATACATATCCTCCGTGAGTGTCAAACCATGTGTGCACTAAGGCCACTTTGTTTTGTACTAGGTGACGATTGAGTTAATACTAATCCAATTTTTTTAGGGTTATTACCACTAGGTAAAATTGTTCTAGAGTTACAACCACTTATAATATCTATAAAAGTATTTCATTTCAAGCAAATCATGAACTATTATACTTTACCAAAACTTTATGATGTTTCCCTTAAAACTCAAACTTATCCGTTGGGTTTTCATTAGTGTTTACATTTTCTAATTCAAAAACTAAAAAAATTACATATGATACCAACTATAGTGACTCATAATTTTCTTATGTTACTAATACATCATTTTTAAGATGAATAATAAGAAATTAACATATTCAGGGATCGAAAGGTTTAGTATCTTGGGATAATTAGGCTCATTCATAACATGTACATAATATAACATAAAATTTATTTAAATACTTATTTTTTATCCTCCTAAAATATCACATATTTTCCGTAGTTTATGTAATATCATAAGTGTTTACATTTGTAATGTTCCGGAAATTATATGTAAATTTTTTTTATATGTGAGGCAATAAGATGGTGTGCGATTTTGTGGACTACCTGGAATGATCTGTCAAAAACTTTTATGCTTTAAATATCACACATGAGTGGTTTTCCTAAAAAAACTTTAGTAACTCTTTAACTAGAGCCCGAATAAGAAATATGAGGGCACTGTTGTGTTCAGGATAAAGGTTTTACACTATGAGCAACTTATGTTTAGTTAGCGCAAGTCTCTAGTGAGAAAAACTAAAAATGGAATAACTATAAGTAAAATAAATAAATTTATTTTATTTTATTTTTCAAATGTTTATAACTCATGAAAGATGACTCGGATTAAAAATCTGAGACCACCATTGAACTCGTGAGGGTATGGATTCCTTAGGTGGACCCTAACATTGGCCAGCATGGGCCAAATGTGGAAGTATGTTTTTTGATGTAAATAAAATAATTAAGTAAGAATTATTTTATTTTCATATCTTTATAACACCTAAATGGTAACTCGGATTGAAAATATAATATTATCATTCATCACGTGAGGGTGTGTTTCCCTTATAAGGATCTTTACCTTGACCGATGTGGGTCGAGGTTGAATGTTATTTTTGAATGTTTTTTAAGTTTAATTAAATAAAAGTGTGAGAATATTTTTATAACTTTTAAACAGGTGCTAAGATCAAAAAATATGAGGGAACCATTAAACTCAGAATGGCGGGATTAGCCTTGAATTTTCCTAAATTAGACCAGCAAGGGTCGACCAAAAATGTTAATTTTCATAATTTTTGAAAAAAAATAAAATAACATAAAATGTTATTTTATTTGTTTTTTACCAACCGTTTGGTGGTGGCATAGTGGTGCTGAGGTGAGCCAAAAAATCTACGATGAGTCATATTAAATGAAGATCATTAATGGATTGTAAACGTGCAGCATTTTAAGAACCTGAACCTTCCTTTCATGTATGTTTGTCCTTTTTTTGGAGTTTCTGAGAAAAGAGGGAAATCTGGAAATTTTCAAAGTACACGCCATGTACTTCATTGTCACTCAAGTCTGTGTGATGTTTGTATCAGGGCCACACACATGGCCATGTAGTGGTGATGTGGAGGCTTCTTAAAGCAGAGTACGTAAAAGCCTGGTACACGCCGTGTACTATAAAAGTACATGTCGTGTACTTTCTTTTTTTCACTAAATGCACTAGGGCCGCGTATTAACCCCAGAACTGTCTTCTTCTCCAGCTTCTTCAACCAAGAGCATTCCATATGGTCACGGATCTTAGATGAACCCCCGAGACTCCATTCTTTCTCTGAATCGACCGTTGTCGATTTCATTGGAACCGTAGTGGTAAGCTCTTCCTTCTTCTAGAGCATCGTTTTCCAATTCCTCATATTTCTCAAGTTAACATGGGATGAATGTTTTGTGTGTTTTCTTAGATCTATGTCATTCCAAGGAGATTAAAGCTTCAAGGTTCGAGTATATCAACCTCCTAACATCAAGGTAGTTGGTTTGTGCCTTTTGTAGGAATTCTTTGAGTATTTTGGTCAAATTCCACCAATACCCTTGAACGGGGTATTGCGTGTTTCCTATTTTTTCCCTTATTGTTTGCCTACTTTTCTTATATGATTGAGTAGAGGTTATTTTTTGTGTTTTAATAGGGTGATTTTAATGTGCTTTGGATGCTTTTCCCATGATTTCTTACCAATTATGACCGTTGGTCTAGTTTTTCCTGTAAGGCTATTACCAGTGCCATGCCTAGTTTGTTGGATGGTATAACTGTTCTTCCGTGCTGAGATGTTGTAGATGCTAACCATGTAGTTCATAAGGATACCTTAACCATTATGTGGTGCGATACTTGCTGATTTTACACAGGGTTGTGAGAACCTAGTGTAGTAGACCATAGAGAGAATGGATATAAGGCTTCTCTAGGGTGTCTTTAATTTAAGATGTGACACCATAGGGGGAATGGACATTGATTTCTTCTTCAGAGTGTCTGTAGTTCCTCGATGTGGGCCACATAGGGAATGATATGTTGAGTGCTTCCCCAGAGCACCTTTAGTACGATACAAGACTATAGGGGGAATTGACGGTGAGTGGTTCCCCATAGAGTCTATTCTTTAGCTAAACTAGAGGGGTGAGACTGTGTGTGCCTCCTAGAGGGTTTCTGGTACATGTAGGTTGAACCATAGGGGTTAGGTTGTGAGAACTACCCAGAGGTTACCTGTTTGTTCTACTTTCTTGAGTGCTTATTTACTTATTTGTAATTATTTTCTAGAAATTGTGGATTGTTTCCAGTTTAGTACTTCCCTATTTAATGATTTCTCTAATTTTACCTACCATATATTCATTCACTGTTAGGCATAGATCATTGGGTGGTTACCTATTGGAACTTTGTCTCACACCCTGTTTGGGCCATGCTTTTGGGCCCAAACAGATTATATTGTTATTGGTATAGATAAGAGAAAGCACACTTCTACTTCAGGTTCTTTATTTCACTGGAACTGGAGAGCATGGGAGCAAGCTGAGGATTTCGATACTGTGGAGTTGCCCATATGTTTTTCTTTTGAACTTTGGTTTAATACTGTATTCTGCATTGTGACTTGTTTGGCTGTTTTCCTATACATATATGTATCATGGGTCATTTATATATATTTCTGCTCTAGTGGTTTATTTATCAGTCTTCCGCTGTTATTGTTGTTGTATATTCACTGCTTCTGTTGTTTTATGTGTTGTTACTTCCATTGTATACTCTACCAATGAGGGAATGGTTTCCCTACTATCACACCCAAGGCCCCCACTGGTATTCGGCAGCCTCTCGTATTTGGGGAAATGTGCTTGAGGCCATGTGACCGACCGGGTACAAGGTGCCTTTGGGTGGCTTCCAGAACTGGGACATTACAAAGTTGTATTAGAGGAATTATTTTTTATTGACTTGTTATTTGGAGACTATATCCAGGGATAGGATGGAATAGGTACTTGGTAATGAGCTATTCCCGGGAGTAGTTAACCCATGTACAGGGAACGTCTATACTACCTCATTTATTGAAATTTTATTGGTTTCTAATTTTTCAGTTTATTTGATTTCACCGTTGGGTGATTCACATTATTGTGTTGTTGCCGTTTTTGTTATTGTGGTTTATTTTTATCGCAACCTAATGAGATGAGGGTATGCCATCTCATGCATCATATAGACACTTTTTAGAAAGCACATTCCATGCATTCTTGCCATGCCATCAAGGATGCATTAGCAATTGCATGTTGTTGTGATAGATGTTGTGTATAATATGCATGTTGTTGTGATAGATGCTTGATAAAAATATCAGCTTCTTGTTAGAGCTTTGATTGAGTAAGGTTTTACCTGAATGAACGCCAAATTTTGGTTCTTGAGGTGTTATGGGCCCTCATGGACCGAAATTTGGTGGATCATTAACCTGTTTACCATATTTGTAACGTTTATAAGATGCCAAAATTTGATTCACGTGGAGTATGGGCTCTCGTGGATCATAATTTGTCACCTTAACATTTGTTTTCTTTGCTTTTTGGCCTCTGGAGCAGTTCTGAGCCTACTGCCCGGAAAGACCCAGAATACATGGTGTGTACTTTATGAATACACATTGTGTAGTAGTCAAACCGTGCCACTGACTGTGTGGGTAGGGACACAGGGTCATGAAAAATCTTGTAGGAACACACCATGTACTAGATTAGCACGCCGTGTAGTATGAAGTAGGTACCCTAGCTGTGTCACAAACAGAACGGGTCGTGTTAACTTTTTACATACATGATGTGTCTGAATTTAACATGCCATATCATCTGATCTAGGTACCTGGCTGTGTCACGAACAACACAGTTCGGTGTTACCCTTTCTCGTACATATCATTTCCATCTAGAACACGCCGTGTAGTGTCATCCATGTGTCTGACCTTGTTTCTAACAACATGGGCTAGGTAAGGCATGTCTAGTACACGTCGTGTCTGCCTTGAATATTCCGTGTAGTTTTATCTTAGAGGAGTCATGTGGATTAACCGTGTAGAAGGACTCGGGCAGAGAATAAGATTCAAGTACACTCTATGCGTTAGTAAAACATGCCGTGTATTTGGGGTGTCACACAACCAGTTTAGGTAGAAGTACACGCTCAAGTGAATGACTTAACGGAACACGCAGTGTAGGGAAAGTACACGCCGTGTAGTCATGTTTTTCATAACTTGAGTGCCTTCATTTCCCTGTTCCTTCTTATGCCTTCAGTTTTTCAGTTCATTCTAATGTTGATATAAGGTGTACGTATTGACCTTGCAGAGTCATGGCACCAAGACATCCTCTGGTTGCATGCCAGTTTCCAGGAGATGATCAATCACCGGATGTGGCTGATCAGGGACTTCCTGTAGATCCTCTTGTCATGCCAAACATGGAACCAGCTGTGATACAATTTATAGGCACCGATGCGTGGTTTAGGGAATGTTTTATGAGGATGATTCAGACCTTCCAGGGAGCTCCGCATCCTTCCTCGACTATGGTAGACTTGACACGGGTTTCCCAACAGCAGCATCCTCTCACCTTCTCAGGGGAAAGAGGACCTCGAGCTACAGAGTCATGGATAGAATCCATGATGACGATCTTCGAGCATTGGGAGAATCCTCCAGAGAGGCGGGTAAATCTCACTACCAACATGCTATGAGACTCCACCAAGAGGTTATGGGATGTGATCTCACAGGAATTTTATCAGCAGGTTATGGCGTGGGAGGAGTTTCAATGCGTCTTTTATGACTACTTCTTTCTGGAGACCCTGAGGGCCGACCGAGCCTGGGAGTTCATGAGCCTAGAGCAGGGTACTTTTTCTGTCATGGATTATTCCCCTCTTTTCACCGAGCTTCAGCGTTTCATGCCCCTCCATAGCGCAGATGTGTAGTTCTTGGAAAGGAAGTTGTAGGATGGTCTCAGACGGGAGATCCACTCATAGGTGAATATCTTCACGATGACTTATATCGCTTCCATTGTCAATCCGGAACTAATTGCAGAGCTCAATCTGAGAAATTCCAGAGCTGAGAGCTAGGACGGTTCCACTTCCATAGTTAGTGCTTCACCAGCTGACAGCAGGAAGCACCATAGGGAGTCTAGGCGTGGTGATTCGAGGCAGTGAGACACATCTTCAGGTAGCCGGGTGGTATGCTACCAGTGTGGAATGGATGGGCATACGAGGCCACAGTGCCAGAGAGACCCGGTGGAGTGCCAATCTTAGGGAAAGATGGTTCACCTTTGGCAATTCTGTTAGGTCTTCTCACCAGTAGCTGTTGACAGGGGTTCTTCCATGACTCCTTGTTCAGGAGAATCCCCACTAGTTTCTCACCAGTCTGGTAATTAGAGTTTTCAGAACTGTTCAGGCTGAGGTGGGATTGAGGCCATGGTGGTCAGTCACTAGTCCATCAGTGTAAGCAGGGAGGATCAGCTCAGAGTGGTCAACCAGGGCCACAGGGTCGTGGTAGAGATCATACTTTTGCAGTGGAGCAGACCCAGCATGATTAGGATCCCGGACCTTCTACAGTTCGAGGTACGATCTTAGTGGCCTCATTTTTATATTCTACACTTTTCGATACAGGGTATTCCCATAGAGTTATCTATGTTGATGTTGTAGAGAGCCTTGGTCTCTGCATCTTTTCCTTTATCGATACTTTGACTCTAGACACACTGTTGGGGACTAGGATTGCTAGTGTACATCAGGGCAAGGAGTTCCCTCTAAAGGTGGCTGGGTATCACTTTCCATAGGACCACTATATCCTAGAGATGACATGTTATGATGTCATTATCGGAATGGACTAGCTAGTTCCTTTCCGGGTAGTCGTCAACTGTTATCGCCACAGGAAGAGTTTCATATAACAATAGAGTGAATATTTTCTTCATCGGGGCGAGTGGTATGTCCAGGAGAGTAGAGCAGGACCCGAGCATCATGGTCTTTGTAGAGTTACATCTCAGGTTGACATTATGTATCTGGATGAATAGGGGACTTCACAGCTAGACATTCCTCCAGTGGTGGATCGTTTCAGGGATGTCTTCCCAGATTACTTTTCAGGTTTTCCTCCAGAGTGTGAGGTAGACTTTTCTATCGAGCTCGTGCCAGGAGTGGAACTGGTGTCAATTCCTCCTTATATGATGGCTACACCTGAGTTACAGGATCTCAAGAAGTGGTTGGAGGAGTTACAGGCAATGTGTTTCATACAACCCAGTACTTCTCCTTGGGGATCGCCTGGCCTGTTTATAAAGAAGATAGACGGTACCCTCAAGCTATATGTGGACTATCAGAAGTTGAACCAGTTGACAGTTAAGAACCGATATCCCTTGTCGAGGATCGATGATATCTTTGATCAGCTTTGAGGAACCCGAGTGTTCTCGAATATTGAAATGAGATCCGTTTATCATCTGTTGCACGTTAGACCATCAGATATACCTCTTACAGCCTTTATGAGTAGGTATGGTCTATACGAGTATACAGTTATATCGTTCGGTCTCATGAACATGCCATCAGTCTTCATGGAACTAATGAACCGAGTGTTCCATCCATACTTAGACTCTTTCGTGGTGGTCTTCATGGACGATATCTTGGTGTACTCTCTCACTCGACATGACCATGCTACCCATCTTGAGATCCTTTTGAGTACACTGAGAGAGCATTAGTTATATGCTGAGCTCTCGAAATTCCACTTTTGGATGGACCATATTCACTTTTTGGGTCACATTATCTCAGAGATAAGAGTATCAGTAGACCCAGAGAATGTGAGAGCATTAGTTTCCTGGGAGCAGCCGAAGAACGTCTTTGAGGTGCGGAGTTTTCCAGGGCTGGATGGATACTATAGACATTTCATATGGGACTTTTCACGTTTAGAAGCACTGCTGTCTGGTCTGACAAAGAAGGGTGCAAAGTTTCTGTGGTCATATTCTTGTGAGTCAGTCTTTCAAGAGTTAAAATGGAGGTTGACTTCAGCATCGATACTAGTCTTTCCAGAACCGGGAAATAGCTATACTGTCTACTATGATGCATAATGTATCAGGCTGGGAGATATTCTTATGATGGGAGATGGAGTTGTTACGTACGAGTCTCGGAAGTTGAGGCCACATGAGAGGAACTACCCGATGCATGATCTCAACCTGGTGGTAGTTGTTCATGCCTTACGTTGTTGGAGACATTATCTTCTGGGAGAGCACTTTGGGGTTTTTACCAACCACAAGAGTCTCAAGTATATCTTCACCCATCGTGATCTGAATCTGAGACAGCGTAGGTGGGTTGAGTATCATCAGTCCTTTGACTTTGAACTTTCCTATATGCCGGGAAAGGGCAACGCAGTAGCTGATGTGTTGAGTAAGAGGACTCAGATACAAGAAGTTCAGAAGGCTAGTAGTGAGTGGCAGCTTATGTCTCTGTTCTCGGAGATGTATTTGGAGGTGCACAATTAACAGGGTCCGAAATTTCTATATTCTTATAGATGTTACATCTACTCTTCTTGATCGGGTACGGATGAGGAAGCTATCAGACTTAGAATGTCTATTCCTGTGGGAAATTGTGTTTGGAGAGGATCCTCTTCTTGGATGGACAGTGGGTGAGGATGAGATTTTTCATTTCCAAAAATGTGTATGGGTGCCAGTAGACATACGCGAGGAGTTGATGTGGGACTTTCATTCCTTATTTTGGGCAGTTCATTGTGGCATCACCAAGATGTATCGTGAACTACATCGTCAATATTGGTGTCCAGGTATGGAGAGGGATGTTTTTAGTTTTACCTTGAGATGTTCCACTTGTTAGTAGGTGAAGGTGGAGCATCCGCGACCAAAAGGTCTTTTACAGCAGTTATCCATTCCTGAGTGGAAGTGGAACGATGTCGCGATGGACTTTGTGATTGGTTTGCCGAGGTCACCTTGAGAGAATTATGATGTTTGGGTTATCATAGACAGGCTTACAAAGGATTCTCACTTAATACCGATCAAGGAGACCTTTAGCGTTGATGAGCTGGGATGGTTGTACATCCATGAGATTGTACGTCTACATGGACTTCCACACTCCATTGTTTCAGATAGGGATGCGTGTTTTACTTCTCAGTTCTGGCAGGTGATTGAGAAATCTTTGGGTACACAGGTACTTTTAAGTATAGCATACCATCCTCAGAAAGATGGCCAGTCCGAGCGTACAATTCAGGTGCTTGAGGATATGCTCCGAGCATGCATTCTGGACTTTGGAGTTTCTTAAGAGAATCATATACCTCTTGTGGAGTTCACCTACAACACTAGTTTTCAGGCGACTATTCAGATGGAACCTTACGAGTCTTTGTATGGTTGGCCATGCCGATCACCTTTATGCTAGCTGGAGGCAGGAGAGGCAGCTTTGCTGGTACCTCGTCATGTTTAGGAGACCTCAGAGCAGATAGAGTGGATTCAGAAGAAGATTGCTACGGCACAGTCTCAAATTAAGTCTTATGCAGATCAGCGGAGACGACCTATGGAGTTCAAGGTCGGGGATCAGGTTTTCCAACATGTCTCATTGAGGTTGGGACACAAGAGGATTAAAAGATAGGTGAAGCTTTCACCCAGGTACGTCGGTCTGTTTGAGGTTTCGGAGAGATTTGGTCTAGTTTCCTATCAGTTGCAGTTACCTCAAAGGTATCGGGCTATGCACAATGTCTTCCATGTCTCTTAGCTTCGACATTACTTTTCAGACCTGTCTCATTTCTTTCAACCTGAGGAGGTTGAGTTTGAAGTGGATGCATCGTTTTAAGAGCATCCTATATAGATTTTTTATCATAGTACAAAGGTTCTCCATGGACAGTCTATTCCTCTAGTTTGGGTGCCATGGCTGCACGGGCGAGTAAAGGACGAGACATGGGAGAGGGAGGCTGATGTACGATCGTAGTGGTCGGAGCTGTTCAGGGTTTCTTCTTCTACGCCTCACTAGGGAAATTTGGGGAAGAATTTCTTTAAGGGGGGAAGTTTGTAAGAATCCGGACCTTCCTTTTAGGTATGGTTTTCCTTTTTCTGTAGTTTATGAGAAAAGAGGGAAATCTGAGAAATTTTCAAAGTATACGTCGTGTACTTTATGAGTACACACCGTGTACTTAATTGCCGCTCGAGGCCGTGTGCTGGTCGTGTCATTTCCACACACATAGAAATGTAGGGGTGATGTGGAGGTCACTTAAAGAGGAGTACGGAATAGCCTAGAACATTCCGTGTACTCTAAATGTACATGTCGTGTACTTTATTTTTTTTCACTAAATGCACCGGGGTCGCGTCTTAACCCCAAAACTATCTTCTTCTCCACCTTCTTCGACCGAGAGCATTTTTTACGGCTGTGGATCTTCGACAAACCCTCAAGCCTCAAGACATTCTCCAAATAAACCACTGTCGATTACGTTGGAACCGCAGCGGTAAGCTCTTCCTTCTTCTAGAGCATCATTTTCCAATTATTCCTCATTATCAAGTTATCGTGGGTTAAACAGTTTGATCATTTTCATAGATCTATGATGTTCAATGGATATTCAAGATTCTAGGTTCGAGTATCTCAACATCCTAACATCAAGGTAGGTGGTTTGTGCCTTTATATAGAAAGTCTTTGAGTATTTTGTGAAAATTCCACCAATACCCTTGAATGGGGTATTGCGTGTTTCCTGTTTTTTCCCTTATTGTTTTCCTGATTTGCCTATATTCTTGAGTAGAGGTTATTTTTTGTGTTTTAATAGGGTGATTTTACTGTGCTTTGTATGCTTTACCCATGCTTGTTTTCCTGTTATAATTGTTGGTCTAGTTTTTCCTGTTAGGCTATTTTCAGTTCCACGCATAGTTTTTAGGATGGTGTGACTATTATTCCATTCTAAGATATTATAGATGCTATCCAAGTAGTTCTTGAGGATACCTTGGCCGTTACGCGATGCGATACTTGCTGATTTTACACAGGGCTATGAGAACCTTGTATAGTAGACCATATGTAGAATGGACGTAAGGCTTCTCCAGAGTGTCTTTAATTTACAATGCGAGACCACAGGGGGAACTGACATTGAGTGCTTCTTCAGAGTGTTTGTAGTTCCTCGATGTGGGCCACAAGGGGAATGATATGTTGAGTGCTTCCCTAGAGCTCCTTTAGTATGATATGAGACTATAGGGGGTATTAATAGTGAGTGCTTCCCCAGAGAGTATATTCTATAGCTGAACTAGAGGTGTGAGACTATGTGTGCCTCACAGAGGGTTTCTAGTACTTTTAGGTTGAACCACAGGGGTTAGGCTGTGAGAACTAACCATAGGTTACCTATTTGTTCTACTTGATTGAGTTACTGTTTACTTGTTTGTAATTATGTTCTAGAAACTGTGGATTGTTTGTTTTTTAGTACTTCCCGATTTACTGCTTTCTGTACTTTTACCTGCCATATATTAACTGACTGTTAGGCACAGATATTTGGGTGGTTTCCTACTAGGACATTGTCTCACACCCTTCTTGTTCCATGCTTTTGGGACCAAAAAAATTATACTGTTGCAGGTATAGATAAGGGAAAGCGCCCTTCTACTTCAGATTCTTCATTGAACTGGAGCTGGAGAGCATGGGACCAAGTTGAGGCTTGCAATGCTGAGGAATTTCTCGTCTGTTTTTCTTTTGAACATTATTTTATTACTGTATTCAGCATTTTGACTTGTTAGGTTGTTTTCCTAGACATATATGTATCATTCATCTTTTACATATATTTCTACTCCAATTGTTTATTTATCAGTCTTCCGCTATTATTGTTGTTTTATATTTATTGCTTTCTCTATTGTATGTGTTGTTACTTCCACTGTGTACTCTTCCAATGAGGGCATAGTTTCCCCAATATCACACCCAAGGCTCTCACTTCAATTTGGCAGCCTCTGGCATTCAGGGAAATGAGCTTCAGGCTAGGTGACCAACTAGGTACGGGGCACCTCTGGGTGTCTTCCAGAACTGGGACGTTACAAGCAAAATGATGCATTTTGTGATGTGTAACAGGTATGTTGTTTCATAAAGGAAACAGCGTAACGACACAATGATGAAGTGTAATAGATGTTTTGTGACATGTTTTCTTTTAATTGGTTAATGCATTAGAGAAATCAGGATCAAATGGTGGAATTTCTCTGACGAACCTATGGCTAGAATTCTCTCCAACAGTAAAAGACGAACACTGCAGAATCACCAGCGACACTGATGCACCTTAGAGAATGGTACCGGAGAGCAATGAAAACCAACAAAACTTGAGTCCCCATGGATAGATCACTTCTACTATGAAATCCAATGAGATATGGGTTGTTTTGTTTGAATTTTCCCCCTTTATTATTCTAAAATGAAGAACGCGGATCATCCCATGCATAGGATGATCCGTATATCACTCATTCTTGTGCGAGGATTCTTTCCATGGGTTTTTTCACTAGGATTAATTATTTTGGTTGGATATAACATTAATCTCGTGCCTCCCCATGATGAAACACTAATTGAGAGGGTGTGGCTGACATGAACAAGTCCTTAGTCCCTATTTCTTGTGCGCTCCTCATTGCTAAACTTTATAAATGGTGGTAAGAAGGTTTTGAGGCCTTAGCAGAAAAAGTGGTGCCCCATAGAGGTCGGAGGCACAGAGGGAACGAAGAATGGACCATCAGAGTATACCTGGTGGTCTGCAAAAGAACATGCCAGTAGTGGCCCGTGGAAGTGGCTATGGGTGGGGGTGGAGCACCAATACGGCACCCTTTAAGTGGGAGATATCGCCGGCTCAGGCCATGGCAATGTAATAGGATCTGTCGGCACCCGAGCAGACAGCTGGCAGACCGAGGACGCAGTGAACCGACTGCGTCGGACAGGGTGACCTACGCTCGCGGGCCATGACACCCTACTAGCATGCGGTCATTGGACAGCTTGTGAATCAATAGCATGGTCAGTATAGCTGGTTTTAGCACACCAGATTGGATTCTCTTAGGCATTTTATATGGAGGATGAATTGGCCCACACTTGTGGGACGGGTAGAGGAGACTGTTCTAACAGGTGATCCAGACCGGGTCGACCAAGTCGGGTTGTTACATGGCCTAGGATGGAATCAATATCAGTCCGCTTCTGCAGGTCAGGCCGGTAACATAATATAGGGACTTTGGGCAGCCTGGGTGGGGAACAAACCAACACACCAGTTGCGGGTCGGGCCAGATGAGACCCGGTCGCCAGGTGACCTGGTGAGCCGGACCCTCAGGCAAACTGGGCGGTGTCCAGCAAGGCCCAATGGGCATGTCCCAATGGTCAGGCCAGACAGGGCAGGCCCATACCCAAACCAGGTTGGTTCGGGTTAGTCAATCCAAACCGGGGAATGTGGGGCCCCTGGGCTGGTTTGGTCGGGACGGTCCGACTGGGCTCAGACACAACCATCCCCTGTTTATTAAAACTCCAATTACATACAAACCGAGAATCCAATTGAAGAGTTTTTTGGCGTTAAAACTCTCATGACGAGGTGGAACTTGTTACATACTCTATTTAGGATTTAATGGATGTTAAAATATGATGAATGTCTTGATGATAGGTTCTCCCGGAATTAAGCGCACTACGTGCGAAGATCCTACGACTAACTGAGTACTGAAAACTGCAAACAAGAGATCCAATATGGATCATCTACAATGGACCAGTGGGAAGTAACTCTATGGTCCCTTGAAGGACCACAGTGGGGAGTGGATCTGTGTGACCTGAAAGACCCACGCTACTCGACGGGGAGGAGTACCTCAGTATGATGGCCATGGTAGGAAGCGTCTCTCTATGAACTAGCATGCCCGTGGTGTGGAGAGGATCTATGTGACCCAGCATCACCATAGTACTCATCAGGGATGAGTACCACAGTAGTACAACGTTATGGGGAAGTGGCTCTGTGTGACCTGGTAGGCCCACAGTGGGGATCAGCTCTATGTTACCCACCATACCCACGGTATTCACTGGGAGGATTACTCTACCTGCCCAAGGTGATCAGTGATGTGACTGATAGTATTAATTTTCTAACTCTAGATTATACATGGTTTGAACTTCCTTTCTTCATAATCATGCTTTGTGATCATGCTTCTTGGTTTTCTTGTGGATTTATTTGTGGTATTTCCTTGTTTATTTGGGGTATCTACTGAGTATTATTTTACTCACCCCTACAAGAGCATCACCTGCATGTGTTGTGAATGCTGCAGATGACAGATGACTTGGTGGGGGACATGGTTGCCCAGAACCAGGAGGTGCCCAGTGATATCATGCAGGTACAACATGCTTCTATAGATTCCAAAAACTACTCTATACATACCCTTCAATAGGGTTTTTCAACGAATTAATTTCAATGTTTCCTTGTACTTTCTTATTTCAGTTCATCTTTTGTTGGGTTTATATTCTATCCTGTTTGACCAACAGTTCATAATTTTACTCAAAGGTTGTTTAGTGGCATGCATGTTTTCCCTTCCATCTTTGGGGGGTGGTTTTGTGTACGTACGTTCAGGTACTCAGGAAAATTCCTCACAATTGCTAGTTGATGCCTTCGGTGCTAATCTCCAACCTCTGGCCTTTGGGAGGTAGGTTTAGGGGATATCATGGCATGGAACCCGAGGGAAGAGTCGTGACAAAGTGGTATTAGAGGTGGTCAGTTCTACCTAAAATATCGGGAGTCTGTTGTTTTCTTTTTGGGAAATAGTGATAAATGTTTCAGGTTCAACTTTCAGATTCGGGAAGTCCATTGTTGGTGCATTGGTCAACGTATCCATACAATGGGACCATGAATTCTACTTTTCAGCTCTATACAAAAAAAATATTGGTTTCATGAATCATATACAAATTGAGTGTTTCTTCATGTGTTTATTAAATTAGAGTCATCTCGCCAGGTACAATCTATTGAATGTGGTATATCTTGTTTTGTTTCAAGATGCCGTCACATAGAAATCTATCCAAGATTCCACTACATGATCACAATTATAATATGTGGTGTTATGAGATGGGTAAAGGGGTTCATACCAAAGACAAAACCACTAGGTGGTGTACCATCTATACCAGCACCTATAGAGAAGCACATGGTACTCATAGTACCAGCGAATGAGATTCATGGGCAGAGCGTAGTACACATGTTTTTAGAAATAGAGACCCCTTATTTTTCATGGTGAGCCTGAATCATTGGCGGCTAAGGACTGTCCTGACATGGTGAACAAGTTTTCTGGCTGTCCAGAACACCATTAGACCATATGGTGGCCCTAGAAGTGAGCCTTTTACATGTACCAGTAGGGTGATGTTGGGGTTTAGATTTACCAATCTTACGATGAGGTGACTCTTCCAAGGTAAGAGCATGAGAAACTTTCCTAGAGTAAGCGATATTTCCATGAAAAATAAGGGATATGTGTTCCCAAGAGCTTCTACAGGTTTGGCAGGATAACATGAAGGTATTTGATTATTCATCTAGGTGTAATGACTTTTCCAGGTACTCGATGAATGTGAAAAAACTAGTGCTTCAGGGCTAGGACCTCTTAGCGAGGTGTGTTTAGGGACATCCGAGTCAGCGCTATTCCTCTATGATTTAATACTTGTGCTAGAGTTCTAGAGGGAACCATTGTTGTTGGAACTCCTTTGGCTAAGCCAATACAGCCACTCGAAATCATCAATGGGAAAGCAGGCAGCTGCCATCAGTCTCAAAGACTTTGATGTATAAAACATTTTGAGAAGAGGTCCTAAGATATGGGATCTATAGCTCAAGGATCGTGCGGTGAGTTCAGGCATCCAAGGAAGAGTATGTAATAGGGATAGAAGAATCTGTAGGGTAGTGGACATAGAAGAGGAGATGGTATAGTAGTAGGGCCTGGTATACTTTTCAACATGTTACAACCACCACCCCAATGTGGTCCACCCCATGCTCATGGAGCTGGAGGACAGGGAAAGGGAGTAGCTATATGTGGTGAAGTCATATAACCCAAGGGCTCCATGAATGATTCAAGGTATGGTCTATGTCTACACCTAGCTACTATATTAATAGAAAAAGGTGCTAATCATTCCTTATTGTAATGAATCTTGTTAAATTCCTAGGGTTTCTAGTTAAACCATTTACTTGATCCTTATGTCTGTAGAAACCTATGGGAGGAGATGTTATAATCACACTTATGTCGACGGTGTGATCTGACCCTTTAAATGAGAGTTTTGGTTGGAACCTATTAGTGGTATCATTGAAGCCTTATGACATTAGTTTGGGTATGGACTAGTCATCCACAGTTTATGCTCAGATTGATTATTTTAGGAAAAAGGATATATTATATCAATAGTGTTGGAATGGGGTTTTCATTGGTCAGTGAAAAAGAAAACCTTGGAAGCATGAGATAAACTCATGCATGGGAGGGTGCATCCGATCATTCTTGAGTCGTCTAGCCTTACCCTTGTGGCGGTGGAAGTTTTGAGTTTTCAATTCCCAACAGTATTGGTGAAGTGCGGGAACATCATTTGAAAAATATATTTCTAGGATTATCTCCCCATAGGGATATGGACTTCTATAACATTCTACACCCTGAAATGGCACGGATATCATCATAATTATATCGGTTGGATTTTGTATAGCTTTATGAGTGGGGGGAATAGCTGGGGGACTTGTAGAAGAAGGTCTTAGTAAGACCCAGTGTTCAAGGTTATTCGTGGATTACCAGTACTTTAACCAAGTGTATGTGGAGAATGAGTACCCACTACCAAAAGGTTGATGGGAACAAAAATCAGTTAAAAGGTGTAGCCTATCACGTGGATATAAAGTTTACTATAGGATTTTTAGTAGTTGAGATAGGGATGATGGTTGGAGTTCCTCCAATACTATGACATCAAATTAGTCCATACTCTTGCAAAGGGAAACATGGTAGAGGATGCTCTCAGTATGAGACCAAATTCGCAGCTACTGAACAAGGCCTCAAAGAAGTCATCCACACTTTAGACATCCTTCACGGATAGAGAGGAGACAACTTTTCTTTAGACGATGGTGGTTTCCCCACCACTCTTATAAAAATTTGGGGAGGTGAATCTCAAAGACTCCAACTACTATGCTACACGTACAAAGATGTCCACAAGGCATGCCCCTGATAGATATTTGAAAGGTGGGGATAACATCATCCTTTTTAGAGTATGCACCATAGTAGCCATGGCGTTGTTGGAAGAGTTGTTAAGGGAGTTCCATACATCCCTTTCTAGTGGCACATCCACGTGTGGAAAAGATGTTCCAGGGCCTACGACACCACTACTAGTGGTCAGGGATGAAAAAGGTAGTGGAAATATTTGTCTCGAGAAGCCTCACATGCCTAAATGTGAAGGCTGAGCACCAGGTTCTAGAAAGCTTGAAACAACCCCTTGAGGTAACAGAGTGGAAGTGGGATGATATATCGATGGACATTGTGAAGAGCTTACCACATATTTTTGGGGGCATGATAACATCTGGGTGATCATAGACCGACTCACCAAGTCATCCCACTTCATACCCATTTGAGAGCAGGGCTCAGTAAAGGGCATCAGATTCCTTTGTGTGTAGGAGATAGTTTTACTCCATAGAGTGACATCTATAATTGTATCATATCATAATGCATGACTTACATTCCGGTTGTGGAAGGTATTTCAGGAGGAGATTGGGACATAGAAATTCTTGAGCACAGCCTTTCCCCCACATATTTATGGTCAGATGGAGTGGACCATACAAACCATGGAGAGATTGTTTAATGCTTGCATCCTTGGTTTTGGTCATAGTTAGAAGGATAAACTTCCACTGGTAGAGTTTTCATACAACAGTATCTATCACTCCACTATTAGCATGGCACTATTCAAGGATTATTACCATTGTCCTTGCAGATCACCTCTATACTAGACAGACCTAGGGGATTCATCACTCATTGGTCTAGAGTTGGTATGGGCTACCACCGAGATGTTTCAGATCATCCATGAGAGGATTATGACTAAATAGATTCGTAAAAAAATCTTATGTTGATCGGAGATAGAGGCCCTTGGAGTTCTAGGAGGGAGAACATGTGTTCCTTCAGGTCTCACCCCGATAGAGATTGCAAAGATTTGGCCGGGGCTGTATGTTAACTCTGGGGTTCATCAGACCTTTCCAAGTTCTAGGAAAAGTTTCCGAGGTGGTGTACCACCTATCTCTCCCCCCCCCCCCATAGATACACCAGGTGCATGATTTTTTTCCACGTGTCACAGCTAAGGAGGTACTGTATGATCCATTGCATGTTATTGACTGGAGCGAGATGGACATTGATGATGGGTCAATGTTTGCGGAGTTCCCATTAGAGATAGAGGATAGATAGGAGTGGATCCTTCATGGATGTTTAACTCCTCTAGTGTGCATTTTGTGGATCCATTGGAATCACTAGGAGATAACATGGGAACGAGAGGCTCAGATTTATTCTCAGCACCCCCATTTGTTGGTTTTGCCTAGTTTTGGATTATGGGGACATAAATCCATAAGGTGGGGAGAATGTAATTTCACCTAAATAACATATAAATATTTTTTATATGGGATTATTTTGAGACCAGGAACTGAGAAAACATGTGATTCTGAGGCAAGGAGTGCCTGGAATGATCCATTGAAAAATGATAAGTTTTAAATAGCACGCATGGGTGGTTTTATAGAAAAAGAATAATAGCTATTGAATGGGTTCTGGAATCAGAAATATGAGGGCACTGTTGTATTAAAGATGGTGGGTTTAACCTAGGCCCAGCTTATGTTCAGTCAGCGCAAGCCTCCTGTGAGAAAACCCGAAAATGGAATAACTGTAAACAAAATAAATAAAATTATTTTATTTTATTTTATCAAATGATTATAACTCAAGAACTGTTACTCCGATATAAAATATCATACAACCATTGATCTCATGAGGGTTTTCATTCCTTGGGCAGACCCTATCATTGCCTGACATGGGCCAATAGTTAAAGTTAGTTTTTGGCTATAAATAAAATTACTAAATAATAATTATTTTATTGTAAAATCCTTATAACTCCAAAATAGAAACTCAAAATAGAAATCTGAGAGTACTGTTGAGATCATGAGGGTGTGTTTCTATTAGGAGAAGCATAACCTTAGCCGATGCAGGATGATGGTGAAAGTTGGTTTTTGAAATTTTATAAAGTTCATTTAAATAAATGTGCAAGCATGTTTTTCTAACTTTTAAACTAGTACTCGTATCAAAAATATGATGGCGTTATTGAACTCATAATGGAGAGATTCACCTAAAATTGACCCAACATCGACTAGAAAGAGTCGACTGTAAAAGTTAATTTTAAGACTTTTTGGAAAAAATAAAATAACAAAAAAAGTTATTTTATTTTTTTTCCCATCTGTTGGGTATGGAAAGATGGCATTGTGGTGCGATGACAAAGTGACAATGAGCCCAATTAAATGAAGCTCATTAATGGCTCATAAACATGTTTTGTAATGACACATTAAGTGAAGCATAATAGGTTCCTTGTTTCATAAATGAAATAGTGTAACGATGTGATGAAACAACGTAATAGAAATGCAAATAAATATTTTCATTTAATGGTTTAATGCATTAGAGAAATCAGGATCTAAAGGTGAATTTCTTTGATAAACTTATGGTGATAATTCTCTCTAGCGACAAATGAAGAACATTAGTGAATCGCCAACGACGCCGATTCACATCAAATAATCAGACTGAAGAGCGTCGAACGCCAACAGAACTTTAATCATATGGGATGGATTGATTCAACGATGAACTCCAATGAGTTAGGGGTTGTTTTTTTTACTTTTCCCATTCTTTATTCTAAAATAATGAACACAGATCAATCCACGAATAGGTTTATCCACAGACCACTCATTATTACGGGAGGATTCTTTCCTTGGGGTTTTGCACCATAATTAATGATTTTGTGGGATATAACACCAATCCCATGCCTCCCCATGTTTAAACTCTAATGCGGAGGGAAATGGTCGACACAAGAAGGCATGAGCCCCTCTGTCTTGTTCACTCTTCATGAACGAACTCTTGAAATGGCATCAAGAAGATTTTGAGGCCTTAATAGAAAGGGTGTCACCCCATGGAGGCTAGGAGAGTAGATGGAATGAATAACGGACCACCAAAGCGGACCCAATGGTCCACGAAAGAACCTACTGGTGGTGGCCCACGATGGCCGGCAATGGCCGCAATGAGGAAGCAGGAGCCTTCAGTGCTCGAGCCAATGGATGACAGACCGAGGACAAGGCCAACTGTCCACATTGGATAGGGTGTCCTACACTCGTGGTCCATGGAACCCTGCTGGCATGTGGATACTGGACTGTATGCGGACCCCCAGCATGGTCGGCCTAGCCAGTGGTGGCACACTGAACAAGACAACCTTAGGCATCCGGGCAGGAGGAAGAACCAGAACACACATGGGGGCCGGATCAGGGCATGAAAGTCAAGCCGAAAATATAATTCCAAGACGCTGGGTAGCCTGGGTGGGGAATAGACTGGCCCGCCCTTTGCGGGCCAGGCCAGATGAGACAGGGTCATCGGGTGACCCAGTGGGCAGGACTCCCAGCCAAACCGGGTCGTGTCCAGCAATGCCCAATGGGCCTGGTCCAGACCCAAATCGGGTTGTGTCCGGTCAGTCGAACCAAACTAGGGCATGTGGGGACCCTAGAAGGGGTTGGTCGGGATGGTCCGACTGGGAGGGATGAGGCTCGGACATAACCATAACTTATTTTTTAAAATGCCAATAACTTATAGAATGGGCATCTGATTGAAGAGATGTTTGTGGCATTGGAACCCTCACGATGAAGCAGGTCTTTTGAAATAATCAAATGAGGCTTTCATGGAAGTTGAAATATGATGAATGGATTGATATGAGGTTCTTTTAGAATCAAATTCAATACATGCAGATATCCAATGGTTGACTGAGACCCAATTACGGCTAACAAGAGACCCTGTGTGGATTAGCTATTATGGACAAATGTGAAGTGGCACTGTGTGACCCTATAGGCCCATAGTGGGGAGCAGATCTATGTGACCTGGTAGACCCATATTAATCTATGGTGAGGATATCCTCAGTATGATGTACAAGGTGGGAAACTTCTCTATGTGACCTGGCATGCCAACGGTGGGGAACGGCTCGGTGTGACCCAACATCACCAAGGAACTAATCATGGATGAGTACCACTACAGCCCAAGGTTAAGGGGAAGTGGATATATGTGACTGGACAGGCCTATGGTGGGGAGAAGATATGTGTGACCTAGCATAACCATGGTACTCATTAGGGAGGAGTACTTTATAAGGTCAAGGCGTTCAGTGATGTTACTGGTAGTCTTAATTTCATTACTCTAGAAGTTACTCTGTATGATTCAAAGAGATGTTTTCAAAATTAATTTCATTTTCAAAAAATATTCTTAATTGTCCTGGAAGTCCTTACAATAAGGTAAAATCATATATATCCCTATAAAGAATGGGTAAATAATTAGGAAAGTAAAGTATAATTAAAATAGAAGAACATCCATTCTGAGAATAATGTGAAAGAGAAGACAACCAAAAAAGAAGAAATTGGGTGGCTCCATAACATCATTAAGGATTATAAGGATCTTAAGAGAGGGTACTTGGGTATATCCTTATATTTTTAAGTGTATGTTAAGTGGTTTTTCAAGGGAGGGGTGAGGGGTTATTTATACTTGATGAGAGAATCATTTTAAGGAAAAAATATTGAATAAATTATAATATCTAAGTTAATCCTTTAAGTGGTAATATTTTAGACATTATAAAATAAATTTACATAAAATTAGATGATTTGATGAAATTGACTCACTTTATAATTTTTTTATTAATTTAATCAAAAGTAAAAGAGAATTGGAAAATAAATTGTTTATTTAAATGGTCACTTTAGACTGTTAGGGTATGTAAAATACGTTTTAGGTTTCGAAATTAAGTTTATTATTTATAAATGACCTATTTATCTTATTTAATTGATTTTGGTTTGAAATAAACAATTTAAAATTAATTAAATCATTAATAAATTATCAATAAATCATAAAAATGTGGCACTTAAAATTTTTTATTTTTACTATTCATTTAAAAATAGATGTTTCTCATAAAATTATCAAAAAATAACCCTTGAAAAATTTTAACTTTATAATTATAAAATTGAAATTAATATTATCAAAATAATTTTCAATCACATATAATAATAGTTATTAACGTAAAATTGTGATTTTTATGAAATACATTAAAAAAAATTATTAAAATGTGTGTATAATTTCTTTGAATTTTTTAATATTGATATTAATTTTATGGTATTATAATATATATTTCATTAAATTACTCATTTTAAATATTATTTAAATTTATTTTTATTATTTTGAGTTCAAATTACTATTTCAATACTCGGGATATTATTCCCAGGGGTGAGGTTATTAATTATAATATTTTGGTTACTATTCCAAACATCGCATTACTATTCCAACAGTCGCATTACCTCCAGTAAATACCTCTTCATTTGACCATAAATTATTGGCTAAAATTATAACCAAGTTTCTATGTTTTCATTTTCTAATATGTATATTGGTTTAATAATATTCAATTTCTATTCTATAGTTTTGTTCATGGGGGTTATAATTCTAACAAATTGTAATTATTCATGTTTTATCATTCTATATTGTTTATTTAATATTTTTTTCCAATTGTAATACTTATAATTTTAAATAGATTACATGATGATTAATTTAATGATATAAATTGATGAAATAATTTTTTTTAGTTTCTCTATGTTTTTTATGTTTATAATTTTATATAATATGACACACATGTATTTGGGAAACAAATATATTTTATAAAGATTCGGTCGTTGGATTAAAACCCCATATAATAATGATAAATATATTAATCAGAAGATTAAGAACCCTTTTCATAAATATATCCTTTTATAGACATCATTTATAATTATTCTCTAGATGTATATTGTAAAATTATATATTTTTAAAAAATAAATATTATGTTCGATAGCATGCATGATACTCTACATCGAGCATAAATGAACAATTAAATATTCTTATTTAAAGGTTACCATTATAACCTAGCCATTAGAATAAATGGTATGAATAAGATTAAATTAACTATAAAAATATTTTTTATACAAGTATATATAATTCTTTTACCATTTAATTATAAATGAATTTAAAACCCTTTTTAAAATAATAGGAAATCTTTTTATGGAAATTTATTTAAATGTGCACAAGTTTGATTTATACCAATTAATTAAAAAACACTCTTGTTTGATTATATTAATGATATATATATATATATATTTATATATTTAATATTTAATATAATTTTTAAAATTCATATTATTTATTTTCTAGATATGATCTAATAACAAATCTAATTTTACATACAAAAATATTATTTTTCTAAAAAGATAGTTTTTCCACATTTTGATGCCAATATTGTTTTAAATATAGTTTTGAAACGTTTATAAATTATATTTAAAATATTAAAATTATTCTCTGAAATCATAATATAAAAATTTAATTTGGTTTAGTTTTTGATATTTTTCTAATAAGTTTCATGTTTTGATGAATTGTGAAAAATACTGAATTTTTATTGAAAACATCTTTTTCATATAAATCATTTATAGTTTTAAATTATATTTTTGATTATTTATAATGTATAATTACATAAATTTTATATTAGCTAATACAATTTAGGTCATTTTATTCAATCTAAAATTGAATCTGGAGATAAAAAAAATCCACTAATTTTAACTTTGTCACCTTAAAAACATTCTTTTTCGTTCTGTCAATAAGATTAATTTTAAATTAATTTTATCAAATTATGTGTTTTAAATTTTGAAATTTTTTTTTCCATATTTGGAATCCTAATTTCCCAATTTATTATACTGGACCCTTTTTTTAATATAAATTTTAACTTTAGTATTTGTGAATTACTATGGTTAAGGGTAAATCCGGTCAGTAATGGTAAAAAAAATTTATAAATAATTTAAAATTACCCTAAAACATTTCCATGTTTTATTTTATAATTTAATATCAACAAAATCAATCCTTGGGATGATTTTTGAGCTCCTAAAGACACTTTTATGGCTTTAAGTCATTTATAGCATTTTATGAAAGAAAAAGTCAATTTTGTCATACTTTTGTTTTTAACAAGTAAAATATTTTTAATATGGGTTTATATAGTGGATCTATTCGACTATAAATATTATTTAAAAATAATATATTTTTATCTTTATCATGGTAATTTATTTTAAATTTTTAGTTAAGAAATTATTAAATTAATGGTCTCAACAATGATGATGCATCAATTCTTTAATTAAGAGAAATATCAAATAAATATTATTAAACATGTTAATATAAATAAAATTTATCATAAATAATATTATCCAAAAATTTATTGATACCTTTTAAATTTTATTTATGATTTAAAATAGTTTTTTAGAATATATCAAATTATTATGATATTTTTAAAAATTCATGTAATGAATAGATTTAAAATTGAAATAAATGATATTTTTAAATAAATAATGTTTTACTAAATGGTATAAAATTCATAAAAATATAAAAATTGGTCAAATGATTGTGATAACATCTAAAATTTCATCAATGATCCATTTTTTCATTTGGTATTTTATAGTAACAATATTATCCCTTATGTAGTAAAAACACATGTTGTCATGGTAAGAATTAAAAAGGTTAAATAAGGGTTAAAATAAGAAGATAAGGATTAAAAAATAGTTCAATATTGTATATTTTTTATTGGATTGATTAATTTAGAAACCAAATAATCCTATGTTACAAATCAATCATTTTGGATCCATTTTTAATTGAAAATTAATTTATATTAATTTAATAATTTGAATAATTCTAAGAGTGCCCCTCCCATCTCTTATAAAAGGGAACCACTTATTATCTTTTCATCACACTTGAAAATATATTTAATAAACCCATATCTACCAAAATAAATTACTATAATTCCTCCCCAAATTCTAGATATTATATTTTATGTAGACCACCACCCTTAGTTTTCTTAAGGTGGTAGGAAACATTGATTGTCTAAACAAAATGTATTGTTTTTAATTAAGTGTTTCTGTATTGTTTCTTCTTCCAACTCCTTAAGATATTATTCAACCATGAATAAATAATAAATAAAGTATCCTGGATATACTTATATATTATTATGATAATATGATAACCTAAATCAATCTCCACTTCCATCAAATTGGGAAAAGTATTATCACTCTTGTGTATGGAGAACGAAAGCCGCACGAAGTGATAAAAAAATTTTTCCATCACCATCTTTCATTAAAAGTTATAATTATGGAAATAAAGTTTATCTATGATATTCATGAAATATTTTTCATTATTAATAGATAATATATCATTTATTTTTATACCTTTCCATACAAGAAAAAATGATAATGTTGTTCGTGTGTACGAGTCAACTATCACGTCCACAAAGTGATGTGATTTGTTCTTCATCACCGCATCACATGGATGATATATATAAGTATATTTTAATGTTTAATATTAATTTAATTATATTATGATAATTCTTAAATTTTAAAATTATACTTACCTTCTTTCATTAGTTATCATTAAAAAATGAAAATGTTAATCATGTGTACGTACAACTTACCGTCTCCATGATTGAAACGTCGTTCATTTTTCATATCCATATTTGATGAATGGATTTAAAAGTGTAATTGGTATATAAATTTTTTTATTATTTCAATAATATTATTTTGTATATGATAGATTAATTATCACTTTGACTATTAAAATCATTCCAATTTTATTTTGGACTCAAGTACTGAATATCGTCGAATTGTCTGATGGGAACTTAAATAATTAAGTAGTTGTCATAACCGGGTAATAAGTGATATAAAATTAATAATAAACATGAAAAAGTTTCTTGTTAAATAAAATAATTAACATAAGATTATTATTCATTAATATGAATGAAATATTTGATGAATTTGTGCTAAGATAAGGGACTTCTTCTCAATCTCCTTTCCTTGAAGAATATTTTGATGTCATAGGCCACATTATTTTATGAGGTTTGTAAACAAAACCTTTGAAATATCATATCATCAATTTATTTATTCAAGTGTTCTATAATTTTTTTAAATGTTTTTCCATCAAGTGGGTTATGATTTTAATGTTTCAAAGTGGCATGAGACACTTTTATTTAAAATTATTAAATTAAAAGTTTAGAGATTTAATTTCAAACTCATTTTCTCCATGTTAGTATTCTTGATATTTTTTATATTTTTATTTAATAAAGTAAATGAAAATTTAATTTTATTTAAATTTTTTAATTTCATTCTAAGGATTTTAAAAAAGGTATATTTTTTATGTTTTCTATACGAAACATTTGTTTTTTATTACAAACAAAAAAGAAATGTTCTTTGTAATATATACAATGATATAGGCATCTCCACCATCATGATAATTATTTGATATTTGGATTAATCTACAAGAATTTGTGATTTTAAAAGAAAATAAAACCCATTTTCCATTTTATTGATATTTTGTTTTTAAGAATCGGTTTTAGAAATCAATTTATTATTTCAATGACATAAAACCTTTCCTTAAGAGTGGAAAGAAAATTTAATAGTGAAATGTTGGAAATAGACTGATTTTTTTGTGTTTTGATTATATAATAGTACTTGGACATATTAAGGGTGATTACATGATAAACCAATGACGGGTAGTTCAATGAAAAGCTAAGGATGACTGGGTCTATAATATCCATGCAATACATTAGGTATAAAAGTTTACCATATGGTTATTCCATCTGTAAGAGTGGTATATATGGAAGTTGACCACATGGTTATTACATTTCAGTATAATTATATCCCAAGTTACCTACTTATATATTATATTATTTCTTATGAATTTTCATGAAAATAATATAACATTGAAAAAAAGTAAAATAACGATCTTTTAGATATGATGATTTCATTTTTAGGGTAAAAATGAATGTTTTTTAGGAAATATTGTTATAGGTTTTCACAAGACTAACTATTTCCATTATTTTATGTCCCTTAATGAGATTTTTTTCTCATCCTATGTTTTCATATATTTTTCATAGAGTTTAAGAATGATTTTGGACAAGGTGGAGAATAAGTGAGAAATTTTGAAGATATTTAACAATGAGAATATATGATTTATTTAAAAAAAGATACCACTATTTCAAGGAAAAAATTGATACTCAGTATATTTTTCCACTTGTAAGGTATGGGTTTACTATGTAAGTTTTTTTTTCTAATTATCTAAAACTCTAAAACTAAAATATATTTGGGAAATTGATGTGATTTTTAGTTTTCAAAATAACTAGAATATGTAATTTTTAAGGTCGGGTCTTTATAGTTGGTATCAGACCTGGGTTTAGACAAAATTGGACATTATTATGTTTTTTTAAGAGTTATGGATATCGTCATGGGTTTATAATTTTCAGGTTGATTATATGTTTAGTGTCTTAGAAACCCCGTATGAGGATTTTAGTTATTAAATTTTAACGTGACAAACTATATTTTTTTAGTCATCAATTTTTTATGTAATTAATTTATATTACATTTTGGGATGAAAAATTAAAGGTATGAAATAACCATTGAGGTTAATACATATTATTTTTTTAATATGTTTCTCAGATCTCAATAATTTTATATGGATTATATTAATAATTTATTTGAAAAAAGGACAACCAAAAAAATGTCGAAAACCCATCATGTCATCAAATCCCACAATAATTGAACCCCCAATAGAGGTACATCACCTACCATCAGCCTATAGGATTTCCTAGTTAGAATAAAAAAAATTATTTGTTTAAAACATTTAATGGATAATGGTTAAGATAATTTTTGGAAATTATGTTTTATAGATAACTGTATGATTGGAAATGATTTGGTTATTAAGTAATTAATGTTATTTTATAAGTTGTTAACTAGTTTTTGAATCTTATAAGATCAAGGTAGATATAATTTCATGTTATTTTTTAGTAATTATAAGCATAGATATTTTTTTAACTATCTGTGTTGAACACTGGGTATTATCACAAAATTTTGGAAATTAATTTTGTTTTACATCATATAAATGTTTATTATTTTTAGGTAATAAACTTATATGATCCTAACCATTTTGGTTTTGGATAATTTTTCATGATATTATAAATAAATATTTAATCTTTTATGTATTATGTGATTCTATAGAAGTTGATTCTATACTTCATGCGTGAAAAAATCATCTTGAATACTCATCGTTTTAATAAAAAGAAGATTTTACGGTGGAAATTGATTAAATGATTAAAATTTACTTATAAAGTTAGTTTATTTCCTTAATTTTTTCTAGTTAATAAAATAATTTCTCAACTCTATGAAAATAATATTATAAAAAATGTAATCCATTTACTTTTCTTAGTGAGAAACCCATGACATTATTAACCCATCACATATTTATGGTTTTTTATTGTTAAATTTCTTATGACCATGTTATCTATAACTCTCCATCATAACATTATATTATTTTTCTATTACATGTCCATTTCCTCTTACATGGAACCCTAGTATGCGTTATATTAGGTGTCCTTCATACTTTGCTTTCTTTATTTTAATGTGGAAGTCTCATTAATCAATTTCTGATACTGGATTTCAATTTAGGTATTTCAAAAATTAAAACCATAGTTACCGAGACCAAACTCAGCATTTTGGGAATGATATTTTTAAGGTGATATAATGTAAGATCCTCCATTTTACTAAAATAAATATTGTATTTGATAGTGTGTATGAAACGCCACATCGAGTATAAATGAACAACTAAATATTATTAATTAAATGTGACCATTATAACCTATCCATTGGAGTGATGGGTATGAATATGATTAAATAAATTATGAAAATATGGTTTACACATGTATATATAATTATTTTACAAAATTAATTATAATTTAATGTAAACCCCTTTTAAAATAAAAGTAATTTGTTTTTGAAAACCTATTTAAATGCACAGAAGTGTATTTTATACCAATAAATAAACAAATAACTCTTATTGGATCATATTAATGATATATTTATATATAATATAATCAATATAAATTTTAACATAGAACTTATGTGTTTTTTATGTATGATATTAGAAAAAAAATCCAATTTTACACAGAAAAGAAGTCTTTTTCTTTAAAGGCTATTTTTGTCATCGTGCAATGGTTCACTTGATTCAAATATAGTTTTAAATTTATTAAAAATTATATTTTAAATAATATTCTTATTATATTAAATAATTAAAAAAATTATATTTGATGATATTTTATTATTTTGTGGATAAATTGAATGTTTTGATGAATAGTGAAAAATACTGAATTTTAATTGAAAAAAATTTTTTAATCTAAATAATTTATAGTGTTATATTATATTTTTGATTGGTTTTAAATTACAATTATATCAATTTTAAATAATTTAATATAGTTTAGTTAATTCAAAGTAATTTTTCATTGAATTTGGATATAAAAACATTTAAATATTTTGAATTTTTTAACATTCAAAACTCATTTTCTCATTATGTTAACAAGGTTAATTTTCTATTAATTTTACCCAATTTTCTGTTTTGAATTTCAAAAATATTTATTCCAAATCTAGAATCATATTGTATAAATTCATTAAATAGGACCATTTTATTTTTGGACAATATAAATAGTAACTTTATTATTTTTTATTACCACCGTTTAGGAAAAATCGTGTAATTGTGGTTAAAAATAATTTTTTAAATAATAGAAAATTACTCCAAAACCTTAACTATTTTTATTGTATGAGTGATTTTAGATACAATTATTCATTGGGACGATTTTTCTAGCTCTTGGATTCAGATGGATGACTTGAATCCATTTATAGTATTTTTTGAAAATAAATGTCAATTTTTTCATACTATTGTTTTTAACAGGTAAAATATTTTTAATATGAGGTTATATAGTGGTTATGTTCACCTTGGGCCACTGGTTTGGTCTTGGAGTCCTTAAGGCCTTCGAGATACCCAGTATTTCAGGTTAGTAAGGATTTTAGGCCACCTTTAAGGCCATCGGAAAACTTCAAGGCCTTTGGACCACCTCAATGGCCTTCAGGGACACCTGATATGCAGATTCCCAGACAAATTCTACAAGGAACCATATCTAAAAGAGCATTCAAGAGCAGGGCACATTCACCAGAGTAAGGATAAACATATTTAAAATAATTAGAGGGTATTTCATTACCATTGGTATTGGGCATGTTTATCTATGAACAGGATAGCAAGTTGAACACTCATGCAAAGGTGGAGAGCTGGTCACGATGCAGATGCTGGGGAGGGGCGGTTTCAAATAGTCACAGCCTGTATGATTTCCTTAAGACCTATGGGTCCTGTAATGTCTCCAATCCTGTGAGAATTGTAATCTCTAATCCTACATATATTTTAAGGGTTCCCCCTAACCCCTTGAAAGGGGATATCAAAAATCAATAAAAAAAGGCCTTCGGGCCATTCAAGCAGCAATAGTGTCAAAATTGACATAAATAATATTTTAATAAATGATATAAAATTCATAAAAATATAAAAAATTTCCATTGTATTTATATACATTTTAAAATTTCATCAGTGATCCATTTTTTCATTTTTCATTTTATAAAAACAATATTAACTATTTAGGAGTAAAAATAGATGTTGTCATGATAATAATTAAAAAGCATAAATAACTGTTAAAACAAAACATATATGGAATTAAAAAATAGTAAAAAAAGTTCTAATTTTCATTTGAAGAATTTATTTCTAAACAAAATCATCTTATATTATAAATAAATTAGTTTGGATCCATTTTGAATATATAATTGATTTATTTTAATTTAATAATTTTAAAACATTCAAGAGTTCCCCTCCAGTCTATTATAAAAAAGATCATATTATTCTGTTTTATTTACACTTAAAACCCTATATTTTTAAGACCATATCTTTTAAATACTATTCTATAATCCCTCCCAACATTATATAGCTTTTATTTTAGGCATAACACCACCCTTAGTGGTCTTAATATTTTAAGCAATGGAGATTTTCTAAAGAAAAGTTATTATTTTTAATTAAGTGTTTCTATTATTTTTCTTATTCATAATACATAAAATATTCTTCAACCATTATGAAATAACAAATAATGTGTCCTTAATATACTTATATGTTTATATATTAATATCATTACTTAAATCCATATCCACATCCATTAAATTGAAAAACAATTATCATTCGTGTGTACAGTGAACTACTGCCTCACGAACTTAAATAATTCATTTTCCAAAACCATATATAAAACTATTTATAAATATGTAATTAATGATTTTATATGATATTAATGAGATATTTATCTTTATTAAATGGTAATATATCATTTATTTTCTTACATTCCATCAATGGAAAAATAATAATGTTGTTTGTGTGTACGTGTGAATTATCAACTGCACAAAGCGATGCAATTCGTTTTTCATCACCACATCACATGAAATAAATATGTATAAGTATATTTTAATAATTAATATTATATTAATTATATTATGATAATTAAGGATGAATAAAATTATACTTACCTTCTTTCCATAAAGATCTTTAAAAAAATAAAAATGTTACTCGTATGTATGTACGGTTTACCGTCTTCATGATTTCCACCTTGTTCATTTTTAATATATATATTTAAGGAATAGTTTTAAAAATATAATCTATATATTAAATTTATTATTATTTCATGAATATTATTCAATAGATGATGGAATAATGACCACTTTGACTATTAATATCATACCAATTTCATTTTGGACTCAAGTACTGGATATCATAAAAATGTCTGGCATGAACTTAATTAATTAATTAATTATTATAAAATTGTAATTATTGATATAAATGGAATAATAATATTGAATTTTTTTAAAATAAATTAAATGTTTACAATAAATTAATTATTCTGTATGATTAAGGACATATGTGATGGATCAGAATCAAGGTATGGAACTTCATCTCAATCTCCTTTCGTTGAGGAATATTTTTATTTTATACACCCACCATATTATATGAGGTTTAAAAACTTCCACATTGACATATCATATCATGAATATATTTATTTCTATGTTATTTAATGTTTTGCTAAATTTTATTATTTCATGGGGCTTATGATTTAAATATTTCAAAGTGGTATGGGAATCTTTGATTTAAAAATATTTTTTAAATGATAAATGGTTTAATTTAGAAATATTTTCAATCTTTTTATTACTCTTGATAATATTTTATATTATGTCTATTTTATAATTTTATTCAAAGGATTTCAAAAGGATGTCTTTTTTTTGTGGAACGTTTGTCGTTATTTACAAATGAAAAAAGAAATCATCATTTTAAGGTATACAGCGACAACAACTTCTCCACCACTGTGGAAATTATTAGATATTGGGATTCCTATAAAATCC
This sequence comes from Viscum album, assembly GCA_963277665.1. NCBI lineage: Eukaryota > Viridiplantae > Streptophyta > Magnoliopsida > Santalales > Viscaceae > Viscum > Viscum album. The sequence goes on along the minus strand of OY728125.1, from coordinate 844,682,078 downwards.
ATCCTGGTTTTAAGTGAAAAAAGAAACCCCTTTCCCCTATTTTTGGGTTTTTTAAATTGGTTTTTGAAATTCATTGACTATTTTAATGACATAAATTATTTCTTTAAAAGTGAGAATGAAATTTAATAGTGACATGTTGGAAATTGGATTCTTTTTGGTGTTGTGATTAATTAATAGTACTTGTACATGTGATGGGTGGTTATGTTATAAACCAATTATGGGTAGTTTCATGATAAAATAATAATGGGTGTGTCTATGATATCCCGCCAATGCATTGGGCATAGAAGTCAATCATATGGTTATTCAAATTGTATGAGTGACATGTATGGAATTTTATTGAATGGTTATTATAGTATAATTATGTTCTAAGTTCCCTAATTATATATTATATACATACTTATGAGCTTTCATGAAAAAAAATTTACTTTAAAAAGGAAAAATAATGACCTTCTTCATATGATGGTCCATTTTTCAGGGTAAAAAGGTATATTTTTTAGAAAATGTTGTTATGGGTTTTTATGTGACTAATGATTTCATTTGTTTTATTTCCCATAATGACGTCTTGTTCTCATCCCAAATTATTAAATGTTTTTAAAAGGATTTATGAAATATTTGGCATAGGGATGACATCAAGGAGAAATTTTTTAACATTTTTCATAATGAGAAACCATGATTTATTTTTAAAAAAAGTTACCTTTGTTTTATGAAAAAATGGACACTTAGTATAACTATCCAATTGCAATGTATGGTATTAATATGTAAGAATTTTTCCTAATTCTCAAAAACTCTAAGACTGAAATATATTTTTGAAAATAAAGTGCTTTGTTGTTTTAGAAATAACTAGAATATGGAATGTCTATGGTCAAGTCGTTACAGTTGGTATCGTAGAAAGGGTTAGACAATACTGGAGATTAGGAATTTTTATAGAAATTATGGATATCATCATGGGTTTATAATTTTTAGGTTCATCATGATATTAGTGCCTTAGAACCCACTTTTAAGGGATTCAATTATGAAATTTTAAGGTGACTAATTGTATTTTTCAAGGAATTCATTTTTAGGTAATTATGGATTAATATATTTTGAGGTGAAAAATGAATGTTATGAGACAAAAATTGAGGTTAAGACATATTAAGGTTTTTTAGGATGTTTCTAAAATTCTATGATTTTATATAGATTATATTAATATAGTTTTTTAATAAATGCAACTCGTAGGATGGGAGACAGCCCGTCACATCCAGAAAATCCTCTGTAATTAATCCCATAACCGATGGGTGAAAAGGGTGAATCACATACCACATTCCTATGTTATGTCTTAGTTATTATAAATTTTTTTTTATTTAAACCATTTGATGGATAAATTTTAATTTCATATTGGGAGATTATTTTTTATAGATAACAATGATATTGGAAATGATTTGGGGGTTATGTGATTAATGTAATTTCGGAAGTTGTTCAATTTTTTTGGATCCTATATGATTAAATAAGATGTAATACCATGGTGTTTTTGAGGAATTTTAAAGATATTTATTTTTTGAATGGATTTTGTTGAACTTTGGGTATTACCATTTAAATTTAGAGATTAATTTTATATTTCATCATATAAAGGTTTATTATTTTTGGGAAATTATATTATCTTATCTTAACCATTTTGGTTATAGTTAATGTTTCATGATATGAGAAATAAATAGTTATTATTTTATTGAATATGTGATTCTCTAGAAGTTGATTCTACTGATTCATGTGTAAAAGAGACATCTTGAATACTTATCATTTGGTGAAAAAGATGAGTTTATGGTAAAAATAGGTTAAATAATGAAACTTTTCTTATAGAGAAAGTATATTTCCTTATGTTATTATTCTATGTTGTAAAATAAATCCAAAAATTTATGAAAATAATCTTAAAATAGAAATGTTATACATTTACTATTCTTATTGAGAAATCAATTAATTTTTTTACCCATCACATATTTATAGTTTTGTCATTGTAAACATTCTCATAACCGTATTCTCTATCAATATCCATTAGAACTTTATATTTCTTTTCTCTTCCATGTCTATGTTTTCTTACATTGAATCCTTTTATGTTTTATCTTAGGGGAAATTTTTACTTCCCTTTTTTTATTTTAAAGTGGATGTCTCATTAGTATTTTTTTTAAACTGTGATTTCAATAAATATATTTTGAAAATTCAAACCCAATCTACTGAGATTGAATTCAAAATTATGAGGTTAAAATTTCCATATTTTGTGGAGAATTTAACATTACTATTTTTAAAGAATAAATATTATGTTTGATAGTGTACATGATACGCCACATTGAGCTCAAATGAATAACTATATATTATTTTTTAAATTCAACCATTATAACATAACTTTTAGAATGATGGGTATGAATAGGATTAAATAAATTATGAACATATTTTTCACACGTTTATATATAATTCATTAAACAATTAATTATAAATTAATTTAAAACCCTTTTTAAACATAATGAAAATGTTTTTCCGAAAAAAACTATTTAAATGTGAATAATTTTGTTTTATAAAAATAAATAAATAAATCACTATTGTGGAATTATATTAATAAAATATATATATATTCAATATAATTTTTAAAATTCATCTTTTTTACTATACATGATATAAGAACAAATCCAATTTTACGCATAAAAAAGTATTTTTATAAAAAGAAAATTTCACAACCTTTTGATGACACACTTGTTTTAAATATAATTTTGAAAATTTTATAGATTATATTTTAAAATATAAATTTATTATTTTAAATTTAAATAGAAACATTTACTTCAATTAAAATTTTTTATTTGTTCAATAAGCTTTATGTTTTGATGAATAGTGAAAAATAATAAATTTTAATTGAAAACAGCTTTTTCATCTAAATAATTTGTAGTGTTAAATTATATTTTTGATAGATTTTAAAGAATAATTAGATAAAATTTATATAATTTACCCAATCTAGTTGATTTTAATAAATTTTACATTGAATTTGTATATAAAACTATTTTAATGTTTTGAATGTTTTAACCTTAAAACCCAGTTTTCTCGTTCCATTAAATGGAATAATTTTAAATTAATTTTATCCAATTATATGTTTTAATTTTACAAATATGGATTCAATATTAAGAATTATAATCTCCAAAATTATTAAATAGGTCCCATTTATTTTTAGACAATATTAATAGTAACTTTTTCATTTTTTTATTACCATATCTAAGGGTAAATTGTATAATTAAGGGTAAAACAAATATTATCAATAATAACAAATTTACCCTAAAACATTCCCCAATTTTATTGGATGAGTTATTTTTGACAAAAATATTCCATTTTTATTATTTTTTGTCATTTTTGAGACACTTGGATAACTTTAATCCATTTACAGTAATTTATGCAAATAAAAGTCTATTTTTTCATTCTTTTTCATTACAAGTGAACTATTTTTAATATAGGGTTATATTTTGGAAATGTTAGACTATAAATATTCTTCTGAAATGTAAAATGATTATAATCATAATGTTAATTTATTTTTAATTTTTAGGGAATAAATAATTAAATTTAAGGCTCACACTATGATGATGTAGTAATTGTTTAATTAATGAAAATGTCAAATAAATGTTATTAAAAATATTAAAATAAATAAAATTTTACATAAGTAATGTCGTAAAAAATTTATTTCTTAATTTCATATGATATTTTTAAAGACTCTGAAATTTCAAGGAATTGTTTTTCTTAAATACTTTGGAATTTTACGAGTCCGCGGTTTCTAACAGAACCTGATTCTGAGGCCCTGTGTGCCCGGAATCAATTTCTGAAGTTTTTTTCAGGTACATTCAGTAAACATACATGTGGGTTTTTCTATCTTTTGAACAGGTTCTCAGAATTGAAATCTGAGGACACCGATGAACTCGCAGAGCCGGTATTCTCTTAAGGGTACCTTTACCATGCAGGTTGAGAGTTAATTTTTGGGGATTTAGAATAAAATAAATAAATGTATAGTATAAAATTTTATTTGAAGATTTTAGTTATATCCTACAAGGGGAATTTATAGGTGGGGCTCACACCAACATAACCTCCCATGAGAGGATAATGTGAGGTAGGGCCCACGTTAACCCCTAACCTTTCAACTCCCTTAAAATCCCCATTAATCCCCCCTTATTTAATTTGACAACTCTCCCCTTAATTAATTTGATCTCTTCACCTCCCTCTCTCCCATTAATATTTTCCAATACTTTTGATTAAAAAATTGAACCCTACAATTAATTAGTTAAACTGTTTGAATTTTGAAAATTCATGTGTGAATAAAATAATAGCCTTAGTTATTATTTTAGTTTGGCATTCGTTGTGTGGAGAGAACTTTGGGAGAGCTCTTGAGAAATAGAAGAATATAGTTCTTATTTCGATGAAGAACCGCCAAAGAATGACGATCGTCTCCTTCGTTCTTCGACCAATCCAAAGAAGAAGGAACCACCCGCAAGGAACACTGACGACGCGACATCCTCGGCCCCTTCTTCACCAACGTCAATGAGTTGACACTGCCTCCCCGTGACTCCGTCTACGAATGAACATTATTTCGAGGTAGGGGTTTTTATAATTTTAGTTTAATAAAATTATACTATTCTCATTGTTGAATGCAGGTGATCGTATTGGCTTCTTGATATCACCTAACGTGGAGGGTGCGGGCTGAAAAAACATGGCCCGACGACCCTCTGTTGATCCACATTTTTATTAGTGATTGAAGCGGTGTTGGGAGAGGCGAAGGTGACCAGAAGCGACGGACACCGAAGGCGGCGGCAGCAACGGTGGTCGCGCGCCGGCCCAAAGAGGATCGCAACACTGGGTGCCGCATGGAGAGGGAAATACCGCGACCCGCAACCGCGGGGTGCTCAGGCGAAGAAGAACTGACCTGTCGTAGCCGGTCGAGCTTGTGGAACCACAGCACCCCATGTCGCCGCGCTGCAGAGGACCGCGGCCCGTGCTCTGTGGGCCGCTTCGACGGGTGAACTGTCCGGCTCGTCGGCTGGCCGATTTGATGAAGGTCGTGACACCCGCAGGTTCCGCGCAAGAGGACCGCGGATCGCCCATGCATGCCGCTTGCACCGGGAAGACCGGTCAGCGTCGGGCAGCCGGACATGAGGGAGGCGCAGCTCGGCGCCGCTAGTTCGGGAAGACCCCCCCCCCCCCCCCCCCCGCATCGCTTGCCCACCCGGGTCGAGCCCCGACTAGCCCGGCCGGGTCGCGCCGTACCGGGCCGCGCCGTCTGCCACAGGCCGGGCCGTGCCCCACAGGGCCGGGCCGCTCATTATCGGGTCAGGCCGATCCCTTATCTAGGTTGGACCCGCTGAGCCAGGATGGGCCGACCCGCCCGCCCACTGGGCTTGACCATCCGGACCCGTTTCACTTAAACGGGAATAACTTCAGGATCGCACGTCCGATCAATGCGCCGTCTATGGCACTATAATCCTCGCAACATGGCCGTCCTTTTTCGATACTCTTAGTGAGTTTTGGATGACTTTGGAAAAGCAGCAGGGTTGGTTCGAAACTGAAACCAACCGGGCCCTCAGAGCGGAAACACTTATAACTTAAGGACCGAACGTCCGATTGACGTGCTTTCAACTAAGTTGGTTTCCTTTTGATGAGATAGTTCTTTGGGCACACTCCACTTGAGGTCCGGATGTTGTAGGAGTACGGTCGGGTTGGTTTGAGCCTAAAACCCAACTGGGCCCCTAGAACGAAAATGCTAATAACTCACAAACAGGGAGTCCGATTGACGTGTCGTCTGTTGCATTGAGACCACTATGATGAGGCGGTCTTTTGAGGTACTTCAACGTGAGACTTTGTGACACATGGAGTATCGGATAGAGGCTCGTGGGGAGAACTCTCCCGATGACGAGCGAGCAGATTGTAGAGACCTAGTAGCTTGATGAGACTTGACGACTGCTGATCGATCGACTCGGAGTGATTCAGAATGCCCAGTGGGGAGAGCTTGGTTGTAGCAGCAGACCCTTGGTGGAGGAGTTCTTGGTTGTAGTGGAAGACCCGCGGTACCTGAAAGGAGTACCTCTATAGGCTATGAGGGGGAGCGCTTGGTTGTAGCGGCAGACCCATGGTGGGAAGTGCTTGGTTGTATCATCAGGCCCATATTACTCGACAGGTTGAGTACTTCAGAAGTCCAAGGTTAGTGGGAAGCTCTTGGTTGTAGTAGTAGGACCACTGTACTCGACAGAGGAGGAGTTCTCCAATAGCCCTGGTTTCGACATCATGAATGAAAATCATAGTTTGAGCTGAGTCAGTGACCTTTGTGTTTTCCTCATAACTGAGTTGGGTTACTTGATAACTTAGGTATATGTATGGTCATATACCTAAGTAATGGTTATCTGTTGATTTCATATTTTGTGGATTATCCTTGATGGATTTTGTGAGACCTTGAGGGTCTCGGGGTCCCTACTTAGTATCGTTATACTCACCCCTGCATGGGCTATGCCCGCACCTCGTTGTGTTGGATGCAGATGACGGACACCGCTGACCGAGGTGGAGTGTGCGAGGACTAGACGGTGCTCGGAGGTGGACCTCACGACGAAGAGGTACCTGGAGGAGATGGATGGACGTGGAGCACTGAGGAGGCTATCTGTACCTACCCTTCAGGTAGGATCTGTGGTGGACGATCAAGGAGTTTCTAGACACCTTCCAACTATTTGTCTTTTAGTTGTACATGTTTGCCTTTTCCTTGTACTTTACTATTGGCCTTGTATTTCCAGCCCCTTTTACATTCCAGCACATCATTTGTTATATAGTTTTTACTTGGTGTTTGATTCTGCTTTAACTTTCGTTGTGTGTGTTTATGTTTTATAAAGGCAGTGCCTTCCCTTTTTATTGGGATTTATGCCTTTGGTGCTAGTTGCCAGCCCCTGGCCTATAGAAGGCAGGCATGGGGTAGTCACGGCATGGGCCCGTAGATGGGTCATGACAAATTGGTTTCCGAGGAGTCGGTTCTACCACATAAATTATGACTCTGATTTTTCTTTTTTGTGAAGCAATATTGTTAAGGGTACTAAGTGTGGTTTTCAGTTCAGGGAGTCCAGTGTTGGTGCGGGCGACCGACTTATCCATACACCAGGACCTGACTTCTTATTTCCAACTCAGTGCATGAAAACACTTATTGCATGTGTGTTTTCAAAAGTTTTCTTTAAGTCATCTCAAACTAAGTCAGCTCACCAGGTATAGTCTTTTAACCATGTCGCATCTGTCCTTTCAGGATGCCTCCCCGGGGATGACCAGTTAGAGCTCTGAGAGTTGTACGTACTAACAGCCTGTCGAGCGACGAGGCCTCAGTATAGGGCCCTCTTCCAGTTGAGGCACCAGCGGAGGCACCAGTGGTACCACTTCCTGTTGGGCCACCAATGCCACCAGCCCCAGCAGTAGGCGATGCACGCCGCTTGAGTGCACTGCAGGAGTTCCAATGCCAGAGGCCACCCAGGTTCTGAGGAGAGACGGACACACAGGAGGATGAGGATTGGCTGGAGGTTGTGGCGAGAGTCTTCAGACTAGTAGGGACACTAGCAGACTTTATGGTGATCCTTGTTGCCAGTCTCCTTCAGGCAGTACTAGGCAGATGGTGGAGCCTGATGCTCTAGATGCATGATGAGGTGTCACTTCTATGGGCAGACTTCAAGAGCCTATTCTGGGCGGAGTTGGTACCAGCCACCCTTCGAGCAGTGCATATACAGGTGCTACTTCATCTATAGCAGGGTAGCATGACGGTGGCGCAGTACTCAGTGAGGTTCACCGACCTCTCGCGCTACTTCACTGATATGGTATGGGACCCATTCTTTAGGGCCTGGACCTTCGATCAGGGACTCAGGCGAGATATTAGAGCTTCAGTTGGGTCCCAGAAGTTTCCAACATAGACATGGGTGTTGGAGCGAGCCCTCCTAGTGCAGAGTTTCCTTTCTGAGAAATCTCCAGTATCAGAACCCACTCCTAATCGACATGAAGCAGAGCTTATGTAGCTAGAAGTAGATAGATGACACAGAGGTCCAAGAGGACCAAATACACAGGTGGTCGACCTCATGAGTAAGGATCATGTGTACAAGGAACCCGAGGTGGAGAACGACTTACCAAGAGTGGACAGTGTTACTCCTGCGGCGATCCTGGTCACATGGCACGTGACTGTCCAACCCGCCATATAGATGAACGAACAGTAGTCCTATGCCGATAGGAGACAGAAACCACTAGAGTTTGAGGATTTAGACCACGTATTCCTATGGGTCTCACCTAGATGAGGTCTACAGAGATTTGGAGGGGGTGGAAAGTTATCTTAATGCTTCATCGGACCTTTCTAGGTCCTCGCAGAGTAGGCGAGGTGGCTTACTGCCTGGACCTTCCAGCGTAGTTGCATCGGGTGCACGACGTCTTCCACGTTTCTCAGCTAAAGAGATGCGTGCATGACCAGTCCCACATCATCGACCATGGGGAGCTAGACATCGATGATGGGGAGACATTCACGGATGTCCCGGTGGAGATCGAGGATTGACAGGATTGGGTCCTATGTGGACGGTTGATTCCTCTAGTGTGCATTCGCAAGAATCACGGGAACCTCCATGAGAGCACATGGGAGTGGGAGGCTCAGATGTGTGCTCAGTACCCCCTTTAGTTTCCCTAGTGTGTTTTTCAGATTTACGGGGACGTAAAGTCCTAAGGTGGTGGTAATTTAAAGACTTGGAAATTTCAAGGAATTTTTTTTTCTAAAATACTTTGGAATTTTACAAGTTTGGACCTTCTGACAGCGCTTGATTCTGATGCCTGGAGTGCCTGAAATCAATTTCTGATGTTTTTTTCGGGTACGTTCAGTAAACGTACATGTGGTTTTTTCTATCTTTTGAACCGTTGTTTATAATTGAAATCCATGTACACCGATGAACTTGCAGCGCTGGTATTCGCTTAAGGGGACCTTTACCCCAATTGTGTTTTATGCGAGTTAAGAGTTAATTTTTGGGGATTTAGAATAAAATAAATAAAATTTTAGTACACAATTTTATTTAAAGATGTTAGTTATATCCTAAAAGGGGATGTTATAGGTGGGAACCACACCCACATAACCTCCCATGAGAGGATAATGTGAGGTGGGTCCCACACGAACCCCTAACCTTTCAACTCCCTTAAACTCTTCATTAATCCCCCCTTATTTAATTTGACAACTCTCCCCTTAATTAGTGTGATCTCTTCACCTCCCTCTCTCCCATTAATTTTTTCCAACACTTTTGATTAATTAATTGAACCCTACAATTAATTAATTAATGTGTTTGAATTTTGAAAATTCATGTGTGAATAAAATAATAGCCTTAACTATTATTTTATTTTGGAATTCATTGTGTGGAGAGAATTTTGGGAGAGCTCTTCAAAAATAGAAGAATAGAGTTCTTCTTTTGACAAAGAACCACCGAAGAATGACGATCATCTCCTTTGATCTTCGACCAAGCCAAAGGAGAAGGAGCCACCCAAAAGGAACGCCGATGACGTGCCATCCTCAACCACTTCTTCCCCGACGTCAATGAGTTGATGTCGCCTCCCCACGACTCCATCTACAAAAGAACCTTATTTGAAGGTAGGGGTTTGTATTATTTTAGTTTAATAAAATTATACTCTTGCCGTTTCTGAATTCAAGTGATCATCTTGGCTTCTTGATATCACCTAACACAGAGGGCGTGGGCCCAAAAAACATAGCCCAACGACCGTCCATTGATCCACGTTTATATTTGTGATGGAATCGGTATCGGGAAAGGCGACGGTGAACGGAATAGATGGTGACTGAAGGTGACGGTGGCAACGGTGGCCGTGTACCGGCCCAAAGAGGACCGCAGCATAGGGGTCCGCGCAGAGAGGGAAAGACTGCGACCTGCAACTGCAGGCCGCTCGGCCAAAGAAGAACCGGTCGGACGTAGCCAGTCGGGCTATTGGAATTGCGGCACCCCATGGCACCATGCTGCGGAGGACCGTGGGCCGCTTCGGTGGGCGAACTAGCTGGCTCGTTGGCTGGCTGAGTTGATGAAGGTCGCGGCACTCGTAGGTGCCATGCAGGAGGACCACGGCCCGCCCATGCGGGCCGCTCGCATCGGGAAGACCGTCCTGCTTAGGCTGGCCGGACAGAAGGGCGGTGCCACTCTACATCACCAGTTTGGGAAGTTGAGCCCCCCCCCCCCCCCCCCCGCATCACTCGACCACCCGGGCGGAGCTGCACGGCCGGTCAGGCCGAGCTGCGGCCAGCCAGGCCGGGCTGCACTGTGTCGGGCCACGCTGCGCTCCGTCGGGCTGGTCCGCGCCGGGTCGAGCCCCTCCGGGCTGGGTCACGCATTATCCGGCAGGGCCGACCCCTTAGTCAGTTCGGACCCGTTGAGCCAGGACGGGGCAACTTGCCAGCCCACTGGGCTTGACCGGCCGGGCCCGTTTCACTTAAACTGTAATAACTTCATGACGGCGCATCCAACAATGAGCCGTCTGCGGCACTGGGATTCTCGTGGTGAGGCGGTCCTTTTGTGATACTCTTAGTGATTTTTGGACGAATTTGGAAAAATGGATGGGTTGGTTTGAAACCAAAACGAACCGGGCCATCGGAGCGGAAACATTTATAATATAACGACCGGACGTCTGATTGACGTGTCGTCAACTACGTTGGTTTCCTTTTGATGAGACAGGTCTTTTGGCATACTCCACTTGAGGTCCGGACTTTTATGGAGTATGGTCAGGTTGGTTTGAACCTAAAAACCAACCGGGCCCCTAGAACGGAAAAGCTAATAACTCAGAGATTGGGCATCTGATTGACATGTCGTCTGTTTCTTTGAGACCACTATAACGAGGTGGTCCTTTGAGGTACTTCAACGTGAGACTTCATAACACTTGGATTATCAGCTTGAGGCTCATGGAACGGACTCTCTTGGTGAGGAGTGAGTAGATTGCAGAGACCTAGTAGCTAAATGAGACTTGACGACTGCTGATCGATCGACTCGGAGTGATTCGGTTGGCCCAGTGGGGAGCGATTGGTTGTAGCAGCAGACCCACGGTGGAGGATCACTTGGTTATAGCGGCAGACCCGTGGTACTCGATAGAAGGAGTACCTCTATAGGCTTTGAGGGGGAGCACTTGGTTGTAGTGGCAGACCCATGGTGGGAAGCGCTTGGTTCTAGCAGCATGCCCACAGTACTCGACAGGTGGAGTACTTCAGCTGTCCAAGGTTAGTGGGAAGAAATTGGTTGTAGCGGCAGTCCCACTGTACACGACAGAGGAGTATTTCTCCTGCAGCCATGGTTTCGACATCGTGAATGAAAATCCTTGTTTGAGGTGAGTCACTGAACTTTGTGTTTTCCTCATGATTGAGATGTGTTACTTTATAACTTAGGTATATGTATGGGAATATACCTCAGTAATGATTATTTGTTTATTTTATACTTTGTGGTTTATCCTTGTTGGATTTTGTGAGACCTTGAGGGTCTCGGGGTCCCTACTGAGTATCGTTATACTCACCCCTGCACGGGCTATGCCCGCACCTTGTTGTATTGGATGCAGTCGACGAACACCACTGATCGAGGCGGAGTGTGCGGGGACTGGACGGTTTACGGAGGTAGACCTCACGATGAGATGGTACCTGGAGGAGACGGACGGACGTTCAGCGCTGAGGAGGATATATGTACCTACCCTTCAGGTAGGATCCGTGGTGGATGATCCAGGAGCTGCTAGAAACCTTCCAGCTGTTTGTCTTTTGGTTGTACCTGTTTGTATTTTCCTTGTACTTTACTATTGGGCTTGTACTTCCGACCCCTTTTACTTTCTAGAACATCATTTGATATACAGTTTTTACTTGGTGTTTTCTTTCTCTTGTACTCTGGTTGTGTGTGGTTATGTGTTATAAATGCAATGCCTTCCCTTTTTATCAGGATTTACGCCTTTGGTGCTAGTCGCCAGCCCCTGGCCTATGGAAGACGGGCTTGGAGCAGTCATGGAATGGGCCCATAGGTAGGTCATGACATTATTTATGATTCAAAATATTTTTTTTAAGATTTCATATTGTTATTATATTTTTAAAAAGTGATGTAATTAATAGTGTCAAAAAAGTCATAAAAGATATTTTTAAATAAATAATATTTTACTAAATGATATATAATTTATAAAAAGATAAAATTCGGTCAAAGGATTGGAATATGGTTTAAAATTTCATCAATGTTCCATTTTTTAGTTCTTTTTAGTTTTATAGTAGCAATATTGACCCTTAATCTATAAAAAATAAATGTTGTCACGGTAATAATTAAAAAGGTTAAATTTGGGTTAAAAGGAAATGATAAGGATTAAAAAATAGTAAAAACGTATATAATAGTCAATTTATTAATTTATTTATACCTAAAAAATATCTTATCTTTTAAATAAAATGGTTTGGATCTAGTTTAAATATAAAATTAATTTATATTAATATAATAATTTAAAGAATTTCAAGAGTTCCCTTACCCTCTATTATAAAATGACACCACTTATTATCTTTTATTCACAATTAAAAACCTATTTATTACTAAAAATATTTACCCATATACAATATTATAATCCCTCCCCACATTTTATATCTTTTATTTTAGGCATGAAACCACCCTTATTAGTATTATGGTATTAAGAAAAAGAGATTGTCTAAAAAATGTATTGATTTTAATTAAGTGTTTCAACTTTTTTCATCTCCTAACTCCTTAAAATATTCTTCAACCATGGTGAAATAATAAATATATTATAATAAATATACTTAGATGTTATTATGTTAATATAATCACCTAAATACATCTCCACTTCCATCAAATGGGGAATGAATTATCATTCCTGTGTATGGCGAATTACCACCTCATGAACCGATATAATTCATTATCCATCACCATCTCTCAAGACTTGAAATAATGATGGAATTAAATTTTATATATGATATTAATTACATATTTATAGTTATTTTATTATAATATATCATTTATTTTCTTACCTTTCCATACACCTAAAAATGATAATGTCGTTCTTCTATATGTGTGAACTGTCACCTCAATGAAGCAATGTGATTATCTTTTTCATCAGCACATCACATGGATGATAAATATTAGTATATTTGAATTATTAATATTATATTAATTATGTTATGATAATTTGGAAAATATAAGATGATATTTACCTTTTTTTGATAATTATCATTAAAATTGTAAAATGTTATTCATGTGTACTCATGGCTTACCGTCTCCCTGATTATAACATAGTTAATTTATCATATCCATATTTAATTAATGTATTTGAAGTTATAATTGGTATATAAAATTTATTATTATTTAATTAATATTATTCAATATATTTTTTACTAATGACCTATTCGACTATTAACATCATAAAAAAATCATTTTGGACTCAAGTACCGAATATCATCAAAATGACTAACATGAACTTAAAAAATTAAATAATTGTTAGAACATGGAAATGAGTGGTATAAAAACAATAATGAACTTAAAAAAATTTCTCATTAATGTAAATTTTTAACTTAATTTTATTATTCTTTAATATGAATAAAATATGTGATGAATTAGACTCATGGTAAAGGGATTCTTCTCAATCTCTTTTCGTTAAGGCATATTTTTGATGTTATACACCCACTTTATTCTATGAGGTGTATAAATAGACCCATCAAAATGTCATATCATAAATTATTTATTATAATGTAATTTAATGTTTTTTTAAATTCCACACATTTATAGGGATTATCATTTATATATTTCAATACAGTGTGGGACAGATTGATTTTAAAAACATATTTTAAATGTTTAGAGGTTTAATTTCAAAATATATCTCCCATGTTAGTATTCTTGATAATATTTTATATGTTTATTTAATAAAGTAATTATAAATTTATTTTTATATCTATTTTTTAATTTTATTCAATGTATTTAAAAAATTTATTTGTTATTGTTTTCTGTATGGAACATTTTTCTTTCTTTACAAATGACCAAAGGTCTGTTATTTTTAACATATACAGTAACAAAAACTTCTCTTCTACCATGAAAATTATTTGATATTTGGCTTCCTCTAAAATAATTCTTGTTTTAAAAATAAAAATAAACCCCCATTACCCTTCTCTGGGTATTTTGATTTTTAAAATTGGGTTTTTAAATATATTTATTATTACAATAATATGAAACATTTTTTAGGAGTGGAAATTATAAGGACCCACCCTTAAACATTACATAGAAGAGGAATTTTTACGGTTCTAGGTTCTGGAGAGTTAGATACAACAATATAAATTATCGGAGTTGTAGAAAAAATAAAATAAAATAAACAAAAACACTATGTACGCTAACATCACAAGTGAAGTTAAAGCCTTTAGAAAACTCTGCATCACCAGTGGAAAATCATTTTTAAATGAGGGATGAGCACAAAAAATCCCCAATTAAGAGGTTTAAAAACCTTTGATAAAACCTTTTTTTAAATAATCTTTGAAAATGATTTAATAAATACCTGAAATACTATTTTGTTAAAGAATACTATTTAAAATTACTTATGGTTTAAAATACTATGTCATTTTAGAAAATAGTTTCATTCAAAAATGATTAAACATAATCCAGTGTTTTTATGAGAACAATATGCATGTTTCTAGAAACAAAACACTATTCTAAGGTTACATGAATCATTGAAGGATATATGGGATGACCAAATTAGTGGAGGATGGGTTCACTCCCCAATAACCTTCCATATTTACAAAAATCAAGCTCTGTCTTTTTATAAAGATCATTTTTAAGCTTGCATTACATATATATACATTTTCACTAGAGTTTTTGATTTTGAAAACACGTTCGCTGAATTAAAATAAACATTTATGATTATTTATATATGTGTTTATATATATGTGATTATATGTATATAATTACATGAATTTTAATTGCATCACTTACAAGTTTAGTTATAACCAAAACTTCTACCACTTGGGATTTACATGTACTATCCAATTATTTAATCATTTTCCCATGAAATACATTTGTCACAAATAATCATGAAAATTAATCATAAAATTTCAAAGTAAATATTTAAAATAAAATATATTCCATGTAATTATTAATTACAGAATTTAAACCTTGAAATTTGATACCATGAATTTATTATTATGCAATGAAAGTTGATAATATTCATTTTCGCATGGCCATGAAAGTTTGCAGATTCAAAGTTTAAAATAACACATCGATATATTATGCACATTATTTTTAAAATATGACGATAAATTTATGATAAAAATTATAATCCTGAAATAACATTTTCATCCATATATATATATATATAATGGTTTGAATAATTTATTTTAAAACTGATCCAACTAAGTTTGATTATAAAGAGGGGACTTCTTTGCCAACATAAAATTAGAAATGTGGGTTAAGTCATAAGAAACCCTTTAGATATATATATACTTAAAATATAACCAATATATGTGTATATATGCATGTATATACCCAAATATTTAAATCATATTTTGAAAAGATCATTGAATTACACCCTAACAATGAAGAGATTTTATACCCATTGAATCAAGATAAACATTGTATGCAATCAAATTAGAAAAAAAATTATTTTACATGATAATAAATATATATATTACGTATATATACATGTATATCATTTGAAAAATAATTAAGTCCATTACATATAATTATGAAAATCCATGATAGAAAATGAACAAACTGCCTTTGAAAAAAATGGTGGTAATGAAAACAACCAATCAAATAACCACTAAAATTTAATTCCCCTTACGCAAACTAGAAAATAGAGAGTATAACATGAAATAAATAAATAAATTTAATTAAAAAATATTTTTAGAACTTCTATTCTTCATTTTGTACTTAAAATTGGGCATGCATCACTACAAATAGGTTTTCCATATTGAGGTTCTGGTCTTCCATCCATGAAGGAGGGGTTCTCTATGAGCCCCTTTATAAAATAAAATTAAAAGTTCCATAAGATTCTTAGAGATTCTTAATAATTTTTATTATTATTATTTTTTAACTAATTAAAAATTTACTTATTATATCAATTCATATATTATATTATATTTATCTTTTGTTTTTTCTTTCT
The DNA here is from genome assembly GCA_963277665.1 of Viscum album. NCBI lineage: Eukaryota > Viridiplantae > Streptophyta > Magnoliopsida > Santalales > Viscaceae > Viscum > Viscum album. The sequence goes on along the minus strand of OY728125.1, from coordinate 844,665,950 downwards.
TCTCACATGTTGTCTCAACCCTCAAATTATTTTATTATAATATTTCTACTTTTTTTCAAAATCATTACACCCAAAATTTTATTACTTTCTCATTAATCCTAATACACCCCACCATTTAAAAATGTGATATTATATTATTTGACTTTTTAATAATAGGACACTCTCTCTCCCTAATTCATGCCCCTCACGTAATAATAATAATATGGTAACTAATGTTTTAAAATATTCCACGAATCAAATAACATAATAATTATAATATAAATAAAACTTATAACGATTTATACATAAAATATATAAATAATTATATGTAAATATTTATAATATATATATATAATGATTTAGAATATAAAGATTTATAATTATATATAAAATATATATAAAGATTTAAAACATATGAAATAGTTATATATATATATCATGTTTGCAATGTAAAATAATTATATATATTTATAAATCATCTAATATATTTTCTTATTTTTGTTTTATTATTTAAATTTGGTTTTATTTTTATACAAATAATCCAATGTACCGTTTTATATAAAACATAAATTTAATTTTTATTTTTTTTATAATTTAATAATTATATATATTTATAATTTATAAATTTTATAAAACAAAACATAATTTATTTACTATAAAATCTCACTTATCTAATGTAAAATTTAAAATACCAATAATTTTATAATATAATCATAATTAATTCAAAATATAATATTTCATATATATATATATCATATTTTGAAAATACAAAACTCATTATAATTGTAAATATAATTACTCATTTAAAATATTTTATTAAATAACCATTCATAAAATGAATTATATTTTTCAAAAATAATTAAATAAATATAGTTACTTTTAAATATCCTTTTAAATAAAGAACAAAAATTAATTTTTTAAAAATTATAAATAATAATTATTAATTAAAACACATAATTTTGAAATATTAATTTCAATCTACTCAAAATTTGTCTTAATAATAAAAACAATTCATTTATATAATATTTATATAACAAAAATATTTTGAATTTTCTATGTTGTTACATTATCTCCCCTTAAAATAATTGTGTCCTCATAATTCATTTCATCAAACTAAAAACAATTATGAAATCTTGTCTTCAAATTTTTGAAAACTAGGACTGCTAGACTCAAAAACTCTACCGCTTTGACGACAACATATAATCTCTAAAATTGTCTAGACCATTCCTTTAATACCAATTATAAGGACCCAACCTTAAACATTGCATAGCTGAGGACCTTTTACTGGTCTTTGTTATAGAGAGTTAGATACAACCTTTCAAATTATCATAGTTGCAGAAAAAATAAAATAAAATATACAAAAACACAATGTGTGATAACACTATAAGTAAAGTGAATGCCTTTAGAAAGCATTGTTTGACCTGTGGAAAATCATTTTTAGACGAGGGGTATGCACACAAAAATTCACAGTAAGGGGTTTAAAAACCTTTGATATATCCTTTTTTTTAAATAATCATTGAAAATGATTTAATAAATACCTGAAAAACAATTTTTTAAGAACTATTTAGAATTACTTATAGCTTAAAATACTATGTCATTTTAGAAAATACTTACATTAAAAATTAATTAAACATAATCCGGTGTTTTTATGAAAACAATACGCAAGCTTCTAAAAACAAAACACTATTCTAAGGTTACTTGAATTGTTGAAGGTTGTCTAGGCCTACCCACTTAGCTAAGGATGGGTTCACTCCCCAAAGACCTTCCATATTTACAGTGATCAAGAACCGTCTTTTTATAAAGATCATTTTTAATCTTGTATTAAATATATATACATTTTCACTGGAGTTTTTGATTTTGAAAACATGTCCGCTACTTTAAAATGTACATTCATGATTATATAAATATGTATATATATATATGATTATTTGTATATAATTACATGGATTTTAATTTCATCACATACATGTTTTGTTATAACCAAAACATACACTATTTAGGCTTTACAAGGACTATCCAGTTATTTAATCCTTTTTCCATGAAATACATTTTTCACAAATGACCTTGAGAATTAATCATAAAATTGAAAAAAAACATTTAAAATAAAATATATTCAATGCATTCTATGTACTTATTAATTACAGAATTTAAAACTTTAAATTTGATACCATGAATTTATTATTATTCAATGAGTGTTGACAATATGCATATTCACATGGCCATGACTGTATGCAGATGTGATGTTTAAAATAATGCATCGATATATTATGAGCACTTTTTAGAAATATTACGATAAATCAATGATAAAAATTCTAAGCATGAAAAAAATGTTCTTATCCATATATATATATATATATATATATCAAGGGTTGATTAATTTATTTTGAAACCCATCCAACCAAGTTTGAGATTACGCATGTATATACACATATATGTAAATGATATTGTGAAATGATTATATAAATACACCCTTACAATGAATAGATTTTAGACCCATTGTGTCAAGATACATATTGTATGCAAATCGAATTAGAAAAAAATTATTTCACATGATTATACATGTATATAAAAATATATCAATAGAAAAATAATTAAATTCCTTGCATATAATTTTGAAAAATCCTCTTAGAAAATGCACAAACTACCTTTGAAAAACATTTTATGTGGTAAGGAAAACAACCAATCAAATAACAACTAAAATTTAATTCCACTTGAACAAATAAAAAAATAGAGTATAACTTCAAATAAATAATTAAATTTCCCTTAAAAAAATATTTTCATAAACTCTCTTCTTCGAGTTGTGCTTAAAATTGTACATGCATCACTGCAAACATGCTGTGCATATTGGGGTTCGGGTCTTCCATCCATGGAGGATGGGTTCTTTATAAGCCCCTTTATAAACAAAATTCAATGTCCCATAAGCTTCTAATAGAAGCTTAATAATTTTTGTTATTTTAAAAAAATATTTAAATATGTACTTATTATATCTATTCATATATAATATTATATTTATCTTTTGTTTTTTTCTTCTCACAGGTTGTCTCGTCCCTCAAATTGTTTTATTATAATATTTCTACTTTTTTCCCAAATCATTACACCCACACTTTTATTACTTTATCCTAAATCATGACACACCCCATCATTTAATATTGTGATATTGTTTTATTAGATTGATTGATAATAGTCCACTCTCTCTCCCTATGTCACGCTCATCACGTAATTATAATAATATAGTGTATAACATTTTAAAATATTCCATGATTCATATAATATAATGATTAAAATATAAATAAAACTTATAATGACTTACACATAAGATATAACGATTCATAATATATATATTTAATTATATGAAACTATTTATAATATATATATATAATGATTTATAATATAACGATTTGTAATTATATATAAAATATAATTATATAATGATTTAAAACATATGAAATAGTTATATATATATCACATTTTGCAATGTAAAATAATTATATATATTTGTAAAACACCTCATATATTTTCTTCTTTTTGTTTTATTATTTAAATTTGTTTTATTTTTATACAAATAATCCAATATACCATTTTATTTAACCCATAAATTTAATTTTAATTTTATTATAGTTTAATAGTAATATATATTTATAATTTAAAAATTTTATAAAACAAAACATAATTTATTTAATATAAAATCCCAAGTTTCAAATATAAAATTTATAATACCAATAAGTTGTTAATATAATCATAATTAATTCAAAACATAATATTTCATATATATATATATATATATCATATTTTGAAAATACAAAACTCATTATAATCATTAATATAATTACTCATTTAAAATATTGTATTAAATAACCATTGATAAAATAAATTATATAATTCAAATATAATTAAATAAATATAGTTACTTTTAAATTTAATTTTAAATAAGGAACAACAATTAATTTTTAAAAAACTATAAATACTTCAAACAGTAGATGATGGATCAGCTCATTGGCCTCTGAAAATTATTATAAAAGATAGTAAACAGTACACAAAGAGAAGATAAGGGTAAAATGGGAAGTAACCCCACCAATATAATAGATAAATATCAAAATCACCCTTTCATACCATGACCTCATACATGAAACAAGACTCATCTCTTGGCTCGACCACCCCTTATGCATCCTCCTCGACCCCTAGGATGCCTCCCCCTTTGCCATTTCTTCGGGATTTAGTGTGCATCATATTCATTTCCCTCCGACTCATCAACCACTGTAGCACTTTGGTCACCCAGCAAAGGAACACAATCATCATCAGCAACATGATCACCAACACCAACTTGAGCCACCTCAATAAGCCCTTCAGAAGAAGGTTTCCCAACTTGGCCTCTATGGAATCAACCTACTTGAAAGAAGACGTATTAGACACTACAACGGTCCTGATACCTTTCTTATCCTGAAACTCCCTATACAAAGCATCAAATTATGGAGAATTAATATCATCAGGCATGATGAAGAAATTAATCTTCACAACATCAGGTTTTGGTGGTTTCGCATTCACAATGTCTATCAAAAAGAGTGCATGAGCACTTTTCCCAATAATCTCCTGCACAACATTCCCAGCAGAAGGAGTAGGCAAGCAAATAACATTCTGAGGTTTACCAAAAGAAATGGGGGGAAATTCCATCATAATAATCCCAGTGGAATTATTCGATGGTAAGCCTAACCCAAGGCCCTTATTAGCAAACGCATCATCAATAGAAACCCGTAAAGGAAAGTCCTACATAGTGAACCCAGTGGAAATATTGGACTACAAAAGAAATTACATCATCACATTGATAGAATCCAGTGAGAGGCCTGACCTCAGGCCCTTAGAAACAGAATAATCAGAAATAAAGGACTTCACAGTCTAGTCCTTCATAACATTGGAAGGATTCAGTGAGAGGCCCAAGCCAAGGCTCTTAGAAATAGAAGCCACCTCCAAAGCAACAGAATTTCCAGGGGGCATAACCTACACAGAAGAGGTATTACTATTCCTCATCCCTTTCAAAGGGGAAGTAACTTTCACCCCATGATGAGAGGAAATATTGACAGCGGGACCAACAAAGTTACCTCTAATGGTCAGATTCCCTTTAGTAAATAATTAATCTTCCATGAGAACATTAGGGTCCAACTCACGACCACTATCAGGATCATCTCCTCATTTAGAAGTATCCCCATGAAGAAGGGTGGTAGAAGTATCATTATTGGGTGTAGTCCAAACCCCAAGACCAGGCCGCACCTCCCCACCACATTCAGCAACACCACCCGAAGTCCCTTTCCCAGTCACAACAACAACAAAGGATACAAACCCCCCAGCACATGGCCTCAATCTCCCTATTCTAGGAAGAGGTGAAGCCACCAGCACACCGCCATGGGTGTTTTTGTTTCATTATTAGATAAAGTGGTAGAACCCTGCTTAAATTTAAACTTTCATTTTTCAACAGAATGCCCATAACTCTACAAATTAGACCATCGAAGCCCCCAATTATAGTTCATCTTGACATACCTAATATCAAATAAAATAAAAAAAACTTAGGGACATGCTCATACTCAATATCCAATTCTAATTTAAACTCAACAGCAAGCAGATAAACTGTCTCAAAAACTTTCAAAGCCATATCAAATTCCAGTAAAATATGGGCTAAGTTACCATACCTGATCGAACATGTCTCTTTATCAATTTTAATGGGTGAACCAATTGAAAGGGAAACATCCCATAGGATTCTTGGGTGCCAGAAAACCCATTTAAGTCCTTTCACACAAATCTAATATTGAACAACTGTATTCTTCGCACAGAAGGGATCAAACCAAGGGTCCCAATTCTGGAACCTCAAACCCCTGGCCTAAGATTGAAAAATCTAGAAATGAAATTGATCTTACTTATAAGAAAAAAATAATTTCTAAAATATTTATATAATAATACTATTTTAAATTTTCTGGGCTGCTGCAGATATGCAATTTAATAGTGACATTTTGGATATTGAAATCTTTTATGTGTTATGATTATATAATGGTACTTGGATAGGTGAAGGGTGGTTACATGATAAACCAATGATGGGTAGTTCCATGAAAAACAGACGATGGGTGGGTCTATGATATTACTCCAAACATTGGGTATGGAATTCAACCATATTGTTTATTCCATTTATTATAGTGACATGTATATAATTTGACCAAATGGTTATTACATTCTAAGATAATTATTTCCCAAGTTACCTACATTTATATTTTATGATTTTATATTAGTTTTCATGAAAATAATTTTATATTCAAATGGTAAAATAATGAGCTTTTTGATATGACGATTCCTTTTTCAGGGTAAAAAGGTATATTTTTTAGGAAGTATTGTCATGGGTTTTCATGAGACTAATGGTTTCCTTTATTTTAGGCCGCTTACTGATATTTTGTGCTCAATACAAGTTTTTAAATGTCTTTCACTAGGTTTAAGGAAGAATTTTGGAAAAGGATGAGATCAAGGGAAAAAATTTGATTATTTTTCATAAAAATAAACAATGATTTATTTAAAAAAGGTACCTTTGTTTTGTGGGAAAATGGATACTATGTATATGTGTCTATTTATAATGTATGGGTTTACTATGTACGTTTTTTTCCTAATTCTCACAAACTCTAAAACTAAAATCTATTTAGTAAAATAATTGGTTTTCTAGTTTTAAAAATAATAAGAATATGTAATTTATAATGTCAGGTACTTATATATTCTAGATAGTTATAATCTATTTGGAATATCAGGTGTGAGTAATATTGATTATTTTTTACTAATTCCATTTTAGTGGTGATCATATTTATTATTATACAAAATTTCATCATTAATGTATCATATAATATACTAAAATAATTACTTTTTAATTATTTTTATTTTTATAATTTCATTCTATTTCAGTGTTGGTTACGATCATTAAAGATGAAATAGGTAACTATAACATTTAATTGGTTTTTGAAAAACTTATGTAGATATATCTATTAATGAATTTAATATTAATTTTACCATTACAAAACCAAAATAAAATATTTATTTACTTATTCATATCATATATTATCATTAATTAGATTCTTATATTCATACATGAAATTATTATATAGCATTATTCAAGTTTGTGCTTAGACCAACCTAGTTATTGTAATATTAATAATAATAAATAGATAATATATTTTACAATTATTTTTTAATTTGAACCTTGTTTCCAGTGAAGAAAGGAGATGGTAAAAAATAAAACATGTCACATCATGGAGAAATGTTCTATAAAACACACGAATGATAGTTTCTTTTTTCTTAATGGAAAAGGGGTAAGGTGGTTAATATTTATTCTTTTATAATAAAAACATTATTTATAAAAAAATACTAATTTAATTATACATTAATGAGCATATTATATTTAGGAATTTTGTAAATAAAAGAAAAGATGTTTGAGAAAAAGGTATTCTAAATGAGAACATTGTATTTCCCTTGTAAAATTCCTTAGAGATAGATGTCTTAAGAAAATATCTTTTGAAAATAAGATCAATGAAAAGAAATAGGATTTTAAGGGAAAGAAAAACTAAAAAAAATTAGGTGTAAACTTAGTTTTTAATGTGGTCTTTAAGGGGTTTTGAGTTCCCCATTTATAAGCGGTGAAAATGGATTTCTGGTAAATATTTCATCTTAATTTAATGATAGAACATGTTTGACATGTAAAAAATTAAAAATCAATAATAATAAATTTTATAATGAGATAAGGTAGATAAGAACTCAACCATTTAATTGAAAACATTTTTTAAATATGTTTTTAAGACCATTACTCTTTGAATTTTCACTTTTACCATTTTTTGTTTTATTGTGGTAACTAGATTTTACTTAAGTAATTTAATTTAAATACCTAAAAATAAAATGTTCTATAATACATAATTTATACCTACCAATTAAAAATATTAATTCCATTTTATCAGATAAAATTTTTATATGTAATAAAAATTAATTGTAACATTTAGTGCATATAACATGTGAAAATTAGTTTTTTCAAGTATATTTTTAGATTAAAATTTATGTGTTGGATAAAATTTTCAATTTATTTGAATTTAATTACATGAACTGATTTACTATAAAAATATTTGTTATATACCTTTAAAATCAATAAAAAACTATATTTTACTAAAAAATATTTCATTAAAATAAAAAACCAAAATTATTTCTTTTATTAAAAAAAATACTTAAATTCTTAAACATAGGTTTTTTAAATTCATAATTTTATTTAAAAATGTTATTTTTTACTTATTAAATATATATTTTACCATGAAAAATGTTTTATACATTTTTTTAATCACATATTGATATCATAAATGCTTTGATTAAGTAAAAACATTATTTTTCACTATTCACATAAAAATCATTTATTTCAAAAAAATATCAAATATTAAACTTGGGATAATATTTATATTTGGAATTAAAAAATTATGTTAATTTTTTATGAAATATGTTTTAAAATTTTGAAATTTGGATTTTAAATACAAATTCAAAATATAAAGAAAAACAATTTTTATTGAAATATATTATTTTTAACATTAAGTATTTTTTATTTTAGTTCATACCAATTTATAATTAAAATAATATTAATATATTAGTTCATATATATTAATACCATATATTATCATAATAATCATTTAAGTGTGGATGATTAATTATAAAAAAATTTAATAGTTATTTGAGAAAGAGAAATATTTTTAAAAAAAAATATTAAATTATATAAATTATTTTTCTTCTAAATATAAGAAATTTTAATTGCTTACAATATTTTTATTCACTGCGTGTTTTAATATATTTATAATTTCTTAATAATTTTATCTAATATTTTATGGCTCGTTTTAGTTTTGTTTTTGTGAGTGGAATAAGTAATTAAAGTACTAGTTATTTAAAGAAAAAACATGGTCAAATTTTTGGTGGTTGCAAGTCAAGACATTCTCTTGGTCTAGGATGGATGAAAATAAAAGTTATTTTTTGATATTTATTTTTTTATCTATAATAATTAAATTTCTATGATTGGTACTTTTATTTTGATGACTAAGAATTTGTACATTATTGATTTATTATCTTTTAATATTTTAACTATTTATTCAAATTATAATACCCTTTAACCATTTGATTTTGAATATTTAGTTCCTTAAATATTATAGTGGGAAAGCATCCTTAATTTTCTCTTTATATTCTAATCCATGATTATAACACTACTTATAGATTTTAAAGTTATAAAATTATTATGCTATAAATGTTGGATTATGAATAATTGATTTTTAGAGTGTATTCTCTCCTGTAATAAATATTAATATTGGATTTTCTCATGTCTTGACCTAAGAGACACTAAACCTATAGCCTAGGATTGTTGAAAACATGGCATAAATCATTCCTCCATATAGACCAATGGTTGTTGAATAGATGTGAGGTTCTGATGGTGGTACTATGGGGTGACTATACCCTATGGATCATAAATAAATACTGTAAAAAATGAAATAAATTAAAGGAAGTAGAAGTAAATCATCCCAACAATAATGATAATTGGAAAAAACTTCAACAGGTATCATATACAAATTTTGAAATGATGATGCATAAATTTAACAAGAATACATGGTAGTAGGAATAAATACAGTAAAAATATGACAAGGAAAACACAAGATCCAATAGACTATCTCAATAAGAATCTTGAGCACATGAACCAGTCCACTTCTCCCATCCAAATAAATCAAGAATCCATAATATAAAGATTCCCATTATCTTGACCTACAACCATGAGTTCTGTTTGGGTACCCAACAGCGGCCTGAATAGGGTGTGAGTAAAATTCTGTAGGACACCACCAATGGTGCCTAAGAAAAAGAAATCCATGAATATAAAATGATTAGTTTGTAGATATATCAAAAGTAATAATTAAAGAAAATAAAAACCAAGTTGGTACAGTTTCCTTATAGGAATCCTAGTTGACTATACCTACTTCTTTATAAGTCAGGATACCTCTCAACATGAGAATAGTAATGTAAAAAAGAGGACCCATGGCTATAAGACCAAGTTTCTATGTGTATCACTAGACATGTGGGATCTAATGAAATACCATGGCATCCACATATAAAGATAATCATATGGGGTGTCACATATAAAATAAGGGGCATCAGCTCGTGAATCTAAATCAGGTGCTGAGAAACATAGTGTCCAACAATTTTATAAATAATGATTATAAGGATCACCATGTGTTATTGTGTGTAACTCTATTTCCAATAATAATGTATCACATGTATAATAATATGGAACACCATATCCTTAAATTTAATAAATATTAAGGAATATCTAGTCCACGAGCTTAATAAATGATAAAGAACATCATGTCCTTTTATAATGAATGCCATGTAAAATACTTTAAAAGACTTTTAGGAGCATCATGTCTAAGACATCTAAATCATGATAAAACATTTAACTCAATGTGAATTATGATCATGTACAAGGTATCACATATTAAAAACCAAGTTTCGCACTAGGAATATTATAATAAACATACACATTGCATTTAATATTAAAATATAGTCCACGATGACTATCCTTGCTAATTATGGACTCAATTTAAAAAAATAAAACATTTCATCTACAAACAAAACAATAAGGCCATATGAATCATCCATGTAAAAATAAGATTCGTCATGATCATTCCATTTTCCAAATTCAAGTATATTAAGGTAAGGGGGACAAGTCATTATACATTCCTTAATACAATTCAATTTATTCCTTTTTTTAGTTTTCCATCATAATATCTAATGACCAAAGGTTTTTATTCAACTTTCACAATAATTCATTTTTTTCAACCTATCATCTAATGTATGAGGGAAAAATGACTAAATAATAACACTTCTATAATTTGGATATGACCATGTGTAATTCTTTATCGTTCAAAAAAACTCATTTTTTTCAAAACTAATTACTTCCCTTTTATGAGATAAGAAAAATAAATTAATAGTGTTTTGGTTAATTACAGGAATTTTACTTCAAGGGAATATGATATTACAAACCCAAGGGGTTTCCATGTTGAGGTCTCAACCTCAAGGAAAGTCAATAGGTCTAGAATATGAGGGTTATATACTAAGCATTTAATTAAAGGGGTTAAAAAATTAGGATAAACAGTTGGGAAGCCCAGTGTGTGAAAAAAAAAATTAAATATTATAAACATTATATACTAATATTGAAAATACATGGACCACATACCTCATGATTATAATTATTTACACATCCAATACCATGCTTTGATTCGAGCTAGAACAATAGAAATCAATGAAATGGACAACCTCCCTAAATAGGGAATATGAGATCACATGGAAATAGCATCCAATATAGTAAGAGACATTGGAAAATGAATGATGACTAATCCTAGACTCAGATTTGGCTTTCCAACAAGAAAAACAATGCCCGAATTAGATTTCATATTAAAGAGATCCATCCAAGACTAGAGGATTATGAGAGGGGAGATCGAGCGGCTATTAGGCATGGAGAAAAGAGGGAGAAAGTAAACGTAATTAAACATAATAAGGACATGGGAAGATGATCATTTCACCCATTTTTAATAGGTTTTATGGTTTGGTGACATGGTTAGATTAACTGGGCAGCAATCATGTGCTAGAACTATCCAAAGGCACATGGCCTCTCACAACTAGGTAAATGGTTTGGAAAACCATGTATAGACTGTGTATTTATTCTACCTAAAAACATCACCCCCTAACCTAGATAGTTTAATGGTTTGAAAACCATGCACATCATGTGCGGTTCCACTCTACACTTTTATGCAAACATCTTGCACAATCCTGAGGCCTTAGGTTCATGGTTTGACAAACTGTTTGATACCCTATAAGGCATACATGGTTTTCTAGGACCTCCAATATGGTTTACCAAAATTGTATGCTTCATAATAATAGTAAACATGATTTGGTCTCACTATTATCATTAGTCATGCACGAACCAAGATCCTAGGGAAACCTCTCTTGAAATTGAGTTTTCTAGGACTTACCCTATCAAAACCCATTCAGGATCTTGAGACACCATACAGGCTATAAAACCAATCAAAAATAGAACTTTTAATCATTCAAACTATAATAATTTCAATCCAAATATTCTTTTGAAATTTATCCCATCTAATAAATGAAAATTAAAATTCCATAGGAAATTTTCACCTGGTTCAAAACATGGGATCTTACAACCTCCTCGTCTTAGAACTTCTCATCTTTGGGAATCCATGGGGAATAATTAAAACTTCACTAAACCTAGTTGGGTTATTGGTTTCCATTCAAACAGACACATTTCATCCCTAATTCCCAACATGAATCCAAGAATTACATTAAACATATGGTACTTAATATGTTAAAACTCATTCAAATACTAGTATTTAAACCTGAAAAGTGAAGATAGTACTTACTCAATCACTTATCTACCCAAGACATGATCCAATCATCATATCTTTATTAAATCAATTGATCATGATTCCTACTATAGTTTCTATCCTTTAATATCCAATTCCATGTCATAGTACTCCCACCAACATAATATTATGATTAAACAACCTCTCAACATACAAGTGATACTCATAGCTTGTTTCATAATTTGATTGAAAAGTTCAATCTCTAATCACCCACATTTATCCAAGTTGAATCAACTCTTCCTGGAAAATACATGAACGAACCTTCACCTAAACCTATTCTAAACAATAATACGCGGGATTTGGTTATTCATTGACAACATAATACCTTTTTAGAGAACTGATGTTGAACCACCTCCGGCCAAGTATTTCCAAAAATTCTTACCTTCAACAGTCATTGCGCCCAAATATTAATCTTGAAACCTTCAATAAAATTCATTTTATACACCATAATTTATAATTGAAACATTAGTACATAGTAGATATGTACACATGTTAGAATCACTAACCAATATCAAAGGTTGTATCTCACTAGGAAGACAAGTATAATAATTAGATGGTGTATGTGAGTCTATCCAAGGAATTACAGCTCGGGAATCTAGTTTTTCACTCATCACAATCCTTGCTAATATATAGATTTGGGTATATGGCCCTAGAAAAGAATAAAAAACATAATATAAATGGAGTCCCTTAATCTCATTCTTGGAATTCATAAATAAATTGATCTATATATGGATCCATTTATCCAAAAACACATGAAATACAAAATGACTATCACACAACCGGTCTCAAATTCATACTACCAATCCTGCATGAGGGTCTCCAATCAGTGAAAAAAATCCCACTTCCCACTTCAATATAGTCTATTTCATCATATTAAAAAACAATATATCTAGAAACCATATCACATGCCTCAACTATCCTTGTCCATAATGAATGGAATGGATATGATCCTTCTCATCCAGAGTGAAAACATAAACTTCACTATCATCCATTACATGCTTCTTGAGAATGGTTTACATGGTGTCCATTGAGTTTCAACATAAAATGAGGGTATCCACCCTCAAAAGTCAAAGTTTTACTCTACACATTATGGATTACCTCATACAACTCCATGAACACAACACCAGTATATTCCATCTATCAAGAAAGAAAAGATATTTAGGTAGGTCGGTATATATACAACACATTCCCTACGCACTCTGGATAATGTAAATATGTGGGTCATGATTTATTATAGACTAATATTATACTAAGACTACATTGATGGGAATTTATTTCCCTCATCGAACCACAGTCATGTTAAGATGACATACATTCCTTTTAGAAACTCATAACACCACATCTCCAAATAATGAAAATAAAGGATTAATCTTGGGTCAATCATCTCATGACATTCACATTGATTCCAAAATATCCATCGTCAGAGGGGAAATTCTTCTAATTTACCCAAATCTGAGGGTCACTATGCCCACAAGCATCATATTTGAAACATTAGATCCATATACTACACCTAACTACTTATTGATGTTCCATATCAAACATTACTATAAGAAACCAGTGAAAACTAGACTTCCCATACACGGTGGGTGTGAATCCAATACCACACAATTCAAAACTTGAAACACACTCCCATAAATCATCCATCAACATGTCCAATCATTTTGTGTTACTTAGCATATTAGTTTCATTATTATGGTAGTTCCCTTTGAGATCCTCTCAAAAATTTGACACCTCACCTATGCATGATTTATCGAATAACTTCCCACCTGATGGAATCATTTCAAAAAATATAGCATCAACCACAAAACCATTGGTAAGTAGGGCCAAGTACCTAAATAGACCTTCCTATAAAATCCATTCTTGATTACTCCAATTATTTTTTAGAAAACTAAAGGTATCAACATGATTATATTTCATAACCTTAACACCTTCCATGCACCAACCTCAAAAAAAGCATATAACCAATATCACCTCCTCTAAAGAAATCTATAAACCCTGATCAAACCTCACTATCAGGTTTCCCTTGATCAAACCAATTACTCTGACCCATTATGGCTGAGTAAAAACTAAGGGCCTTTAACTCTTCCACCCAACCTTATGATTAAAACCTAAAACAAGGATACTAAGTCCATCCAGATTCCCTAGAAGTCTCTCACATGAGAACAAAAACCCATTTATGTTCATCTTTTACATGGAATCTAATATGCCTATAAAATCACTCTAAAGAGGTAAACATGGAATAGATTATGAATATAATCAACCAAAAATGGTCAAACATGTCAAAATAGGTGTAACAACATCACTTTCCAATAATTGGAAACAAATCCCTTATCCTATTTAAGTATCCTTGTGTTGAACCTCTCCCTGGAGGGTTACAATATGAATCTAAAAAAAGATATGTAGATTACACTCATCCAGTATCAAAATATGTCAATACCCTATTAAGGTTCAATTTACCAGATGAAAAACTGACTGCCTGATGGTGTTGTTTCTCCAACTATGATTCCTACCAAACTCAAAAAATCATGAAATAGTACTTGGTATGATAAATAATTATGATCAAATTTCAACCATTTCATATCTTCAATAGTGCTACCAAAACATAATAACCCCTAATTTAAATATAATGCATCAAGTTTAAAAACTACATTAATACCTAAAAGGTCACTAGGCTCTACCACATATCCTTTAAGACCATGAAATATAACAAGAAGAAATCAAACTAAGACTTTCAAGAAACATCCATGTCCCTGTTCATATCATATCTCAATGGAAAAACTCATGATAACCCTTATGTAAAGGATCTATCTA
This sequence comes from Viscum album, assembly GCA_963277665.1. Classification (NCBI taxonomy): domain Eukaryota; kingdom Viridiplantae; phylum Streptophyta; class Magnoliopsida; order Santalales; family Viscaceae; genus Viscum; species Viscum album. Next base: position 844,650,702 of record OY728125.1, on the reverse strand, counting down.
TTAATACTATAAAAGGTTTTACTCAAGAAATTTTAAAAATTCACATTTACTTTCATTTTAAGGGGTCATACATAGGAAATATAAAGTACCAGTTATAAAAGAAATGTTTTTCAACTATAATTGTAACATTAATTAGTTGATTCCATTTAGAATATTTGGAAAATTATTATATAATATCTTATTCACCATTTTATTTTTCTATAAGTTCTCATAATTATAGTAGTTAAATAAGATTTTAATTTCAATAAATATAAGAAAACACCATTTATATTTTACTTGATATTTTTATTAACTAAAGACTCTTATAAATAAATCTCAAAATAAGATAATGAGTATTTATCATGTAAGTGGAAAAAAATTAGATAAGATGCGAGCATAAATTTTTATAAAACACTGTACAAGTGGATTATTTAACTTTAAATAAAAATATCATTTATCACAGGTGTAACCCCATGTGGTTAAGCTTTAAACTTATAAATAGATAAAGGTAACCTATGATGGCTCCATCAAACCAACATGGGTTCAATTATATGGGAATATATTCCCAATTTATTGAGTGTATAGTCTAAAAATTACAACTGGAATCCCATTTTAGTAAAACCCATTAGTAATCATTTTATCATAATTTAAGAACACCCTCATAAGTTTTATCCCATAGGCATAAGATTATAAAACTCTCTCATAATGATTGAGTGAAGCATATGAGGATTCAGTTATATGGGTCATAATTCCCATGTTATATAGGTACTTGCATTTATATGTTTTAATTCACACAACATTTAACTATAATTCACCATAAATAACATTAATTTATTCAAACAATATAATATCCTTAACATTTAATGTTCCATCTAAGTTAACTCATTAAATATTTTAAAAATATTTCATAAATGGATTACAATCTTGCGATTTTCTAGATATCAATGCATATCATGGTTTAGTTATATGAATTTACCATTCACAAGTTATAAAGTTATACGCTTTATATGTTATAATTGGAATTTCATGTAAATACAATAAGAAAATTTCCATGGTTGAATTATATGGATCACCACTCTTAATTTATAGAAGCCCATATACTTATTAAATTTTAATTGGTATCCATTTAATTGTAACCACTAACATTTGATCCCATGCAACCAATATTTCATGGATTAAACATTCCATAATTAGTTGCTTAAGGTGTCACTATCAGGTAGTGTGGGAAAACACAATTTACTTTGATGAAAACATTTTATTTAACCAGTTACTTTTCCAATCCATCCTGAAAAAAATATTATTTGAATCACAGATATGTCACTCGAAGGATATACATCAAGTATCATGAAATATAACAATGAAATATATATGGCATAGAATATGAATGGCATGTGAATATATATGCTCTTATTATAATGCATGAGTATACCTCGTATCATTCCATATTGATCAAAGTGGTAAATCTTATAAATCCAAAACTAATAGAATAGTACATCAATGAATCAAGGTGAAATAATAGTCAACTGCAATAATGAACCATCATAAACAATAGTATCATCCCAAGAAAAATGATCTTTCCCCCATGCTAGATGTTTTCAAACCCGAAAACAAGTTATATACAAAGTTATAGTACATTCATACTCTCATATCTACCATATCCAAAATACTTATATTGGAAAATAAGCTCGGATACCACTTTTTTACATCACATACCAGGATACACTAAGACAGTACCCTGAGACAATCGGTGACATGGCCTCAAACATGCCACTCCATACTCCAAAGGCTACCAACCAATATGTAAGGGTGTGAAGGTTGTATAGTGGAGAGACAATACTCTATGGATTAGAAATAAATATGGTGGAACCATGAATAAATGGAAGTAATTGGAATTAAATCATCCCAATAAAAATGATAAATGGAAAAAATCCACAACCTGTATCATAGAAAAATGATGGAGTGATGGTAAAAAATTTAATAGGAATACATAGAAGTATGAATACATAAAATAATATTATGAAAAAGAAAACACAATACCCAAATAACTATATCCACAAGCAACCCAAGAACTCGGCTCAGTTCTCTACTCTCATCCAAATAAATTAATCATCCATAATATAGAGATTAACTTTATCATAACCTATAACAATGAGGTTTATCTAGGTACCCAATGATGGACCAAACAGGGTACAAGTAAAAATAAGTAGGCCACCACCAATAGAGTCTAATAAAAATATAGTTTGTAAATATAAAATGAGAATTGTGGTGGTATATCAAAATAAATAAGGAAAGAAAATAAAATCCAAGTCATCACGGGTTCTTCATATGACCCCTGACCTACTATACCTAATTCATCCTAAGTTGGGATGTCTCTGATCATGAGAATAGTAAATTAAAAATAGGACCCACGGTAATAAGAACATCCCTCCATGTTTAGCACTAGTCATGTGGGATCCATGTAAAGACGAAGTCATCTAGACATTGAGATAATCATATAGGGTTTCACATTTAAAATAAACAGATTCATCCTAATCATCTAAATCAAGGGGGCTGGAACATCATTTCCCTCAATTTTATAAATAATGAAAATAAGGATCACCATTTTTTAATAGTTTGTAACTCCATATAAAATAATATATAATTCCATGTCCAATAATAGGGAGTGATATGTCCATAAATATAATAAAAATTATAGACCTTCATGTCCACAAACTCAATAAATGATAAATAAAAACCATGACCTTTAATAAGAAATCCATGTTCAATAATCTAATAAATGATTAGAAGCATCATGTTCGTCATCACTAAATCATTCATAATTCATTTAATACTAGTTTCCATATGATACCATTCAAGGTATTTATATTGTAACCCAATTCTCATTCGAGGAATACTATATTAAATATGAATATTTCATTTAATATTTAAACATAGTCCATGGTGAGTATCGACTCCAATTATTAATTAAATTTATTCAATTAATTCATTTCATTTATAAACAAAACAAGAAGTCCATGGGATGTATCCTTTCAAAACTATGATTCATCATGATCATTCAATTTATCAAATTCATTTACAATTGTAAATGGGGACATGTGATTGCACATGAAATAATAAAATATAATTTATTCATTTTGGTCAGTCCATCATAACAACCATGGAATGAAAGGGGTTATCCCAGCTACCATAAATTTATTTCCTTCTACCTATCATCTCATGTATGAGTGAAAAATGTCTCAAGAATTACACATTAATAATTTGGAAACGGTTAAGTGTAATTCATAACTGTTTAAAAACTAATTTAGTATAACCTAATCACATCCTTTTTAAGAGCTAGAAAAAACACCCCTAATAGTGTTTTGGTTCATTATAATCTTTTGAAATCAATGGAATATGATATTAAACACCCTAGGAGGGGTCCATGTTGAGATCTCAATGTCACACAATGTAAATGGGTTTAAAACATGAGTTTTATAGCCTGGACATTTAATTAAACGAGTTATAAAATTTAGGAGTGATAATCAAGAAAATTGATATGTGGAAAAATGGTAACATATTATAAACATGCAATACTTTTGGATAAAATACACAAAACACATGACTCATTCTTATGAGGTTTTACTCATATAATAATGGGATTTTATTCAAGATAGAATGTGAGAAATCAAATAAATGGAAAACCTCCCTAAAAATATATAATATGTGCTCACATGGAAATAGAATCCAATATTGAGAGAGATAAACAGTAAAACAAATGTGGATAAGTCATATAATTACCATTGTCTCTCCAACATGATGAACAGTAGTTAAATCAAACACCATATGAAATCCATCCCTCTAAGCCGATAAGTGGAGGAGAGGGGAGATCTATCAAATACCTAGAATAATAAAAATATGGATTATTAATGTGGAATTAAACTTAAGGATGATAAGAAAAATGGTCATTTCACCCATTTATAAGTCGGTGCTTAGTTTGGCTGCATAGTTAAATTAACAGTGTGACAATTATGGGACAGCATTATTCAAAGGCACATGGCCTCACATGGCTAGAAGAAAAAATTTAAAAACTACATGTATCTAGTTCATAGCTATTTTCCAATAACCTCACCACCTCATACAGATAGGCACATATTTTGACAAACCATTCATAGCTTGTTTTTTTCCACATTATAGTTTTCTACATACATTATTCATGGCCATGAGGCCTCATATGTGTGGTTTGAAAAACTATGTGACACCCTCTAAGGACCACAAGATTATATAAGACCTCCCACAAGGTTTATACAAGGTGGTTACTTCATTAAAATAGGAAAAATGGTGAAATAGCATTAACTATGCACCAAACTTATGCCTAAGTACATATCTCCTGAAATTGATTTTTTCTATCTTGAAGCTTCTAAAACTTATTCTGACTATCAATACACCTTTCTATATATAAAACCCATCAAGAAACAACACTTTTAGTCATTAAAACTCTCAATATTGCATCCTAAATCACGTTTTAACATTTTTACTATCCAAAAAATGAAAATAAAAATTCCTTCGGAAATTTCCACCCAAGTCAAAGCAAGATTTCTTATAGATTTACTCCATACTTTCCTCTAAAACATCATTAATCTATCTATGGAAAATTATTTGATTCTCTTTCTAGTAAATTAATCCTAGAACTTATATTAAAACTCCTTTATAATGTTTTTCACCGCAATTATGAATAAAGAGCACCAAAAAATATCATTTTGATATAATTTGAGTGATAGAATGCATTAATGACTTAATTTTACCTTGATGGATATTTAATTTTTCTATTTACTTTGTGAATAAAATAAAATTTTATATTTCATGATTTTTAATTAAATTGGGTAATCAATTTTACAAAATTAACCAATTATAAATAGAAACCATTCATCATGTATTTATTAAATTTTATCTTTTTATTATTTTTATATATCCTATGTGTTCGTATTTCATTAACATGTTCTCGTAATAAATAAATATCCTTGTATGATAATAAAAATTAAATAATTATATAATCATGAGATGTATACTATAGGTTGATTAGTTTATTTGGTGATGTAAAAACCATGATCATAGATAAATCCTTGATCTCTGCACTATCTTGAGTTGTAAAACCATTAATCTTTCATGTATCATATCTTTTTTGGGTTCAGGTTATTTCCCATATCAAACCATGTCATCGAAATGCCTGAATTCTATACATCATTTTCTCACACATAGGTGATTGGGTCTTAGAATATAGGAATTACGTTAATTAACTAAAATATACACAAAAAACATTATACAATTAAAGGGTGGAGGGATGATTAATGGATCATCGAGAAATAAATTTAAATACTTAAGTATTGTGTTACATGTATAAATACAATAATTGAATTAAATAAAAAATAATCAAATATATATCTTTTAGTCGTATCTTATGATTAGTCGAAGTGAATTACAATTCAATAATAATAATTAATTATGGTGAAATTATAATTGATGGAATTTTTCAAGAATAAATAATACCATTAATATATTTAAAATTCATTAATGATGAATGTAATGGCATCTAACATGGTTTTTTCAAATTACTGATACTATTTTTATTTTATACATTTATTTTATATATTTTTGGGTCTCTATGGGTTATATAAATACCTCTATAGGTTAAAAATGGATGGGGTTTGGTCTAGGGGGTTAGGCAGATTGGATAACACCAAGAAATAGGGTTGTGTTGTGCTTCCACCCCCAATATTTAATAACAATAATAAATAATCCACATGTGTTTATAAGTGGTAGCATTCCTCAATCAAAGGGGTGGAATAAGATTATGTGAATGGTTGAAGGAAGCATGGTCATTCACACTTAAATATATACATATATATATATTTATTTAATTTGTGCCACACAAAGTAGAAACTCCCCACTACTCCCCATTGTTCTATGTTTCCCTTACTAACCCAACAAAAACACCCCCACCCCCACCCCCCCCCCCCCCCCCCCCCACACACACACACACTCTCCCAATTACCCTCTTGAATTAAGATTGTCATAACTCAACCATCTAAACTCTGATTGATGAACTTATTCCTCTATTCATTCCATATATAACCTCAATACTCCAATATAAGTAAATTTAATAAAAATTGAATAAATAAATTTTATAAAACTACTATGGTTACATTTTAAGTAATATAGGCACAAAAATGTTTGGCCGACATTTATTAAAAAATAATTAGTCAAATATTTATTTTATCACAAGATCCAAAATCCCAACTCCCATATTTCTCCATAGACCATGTAGAAAAAAATTAATTATCAAAATATAAGAAAAATGATACCTCTTTATCTCATGTTATCCAGAAATAATTATGACATCATTAGTGTTTCATGGAAAAAATGATCCAAGTGAGGGTCCCTCTATATCATCCACTCATTCTCCATGAATATACTAGTTCATTGATATTAAATTTGTATGTGCTATAACAGAAGAGTAAAGAGCTTCATGATGACTTTACGATGCTGAAAATGACACAATGTCAATTCATGAGGAAAAATCAATCAGATTTGGATCTAACATCTTGTTTCTCACACCATGGTATATAAGATAATATTAGAGAGGTATGAATTACTTTGATAGTATTATTCTTATATTCTTGATCTAAATTGTGGTTTTATTCCTCGATATAACTTTATTTATTTTCATTTTAGTCCTTAAAAAAATTTAACCTTCAAAATTGACCAACTCTGTGTCTTGAAAATTTCATGACTCACTTATAACACTCTTACAAGTCACATAATGAAATATGAATCAATAATACAAGTTGTTCCTCATGTACCTAAATAATTAATATACACCCAAAATACATTTTCTCTCGCATTAAATTTTTCATAATAAAATAAATTATGAATACCTTTAGAAATAAATTAAATTATCATTATTATACAAATGAATAACCTATAATTATATTTATTTTTTCATTTACATATGATCAATAGTACTTTTATGTTAATTGGATCATCTATGTGGGTGGTGTAGGAATGAAGGTTCGCGTCATCCTGGAGGTTATGCATCTATGGTGAGTTTGTCGACGTCTCGATCTGGCACTATTTGGTACGCTGCTGTCTGATCTGTTGCCCTGAGTGATGGTGCATCAAGTCCTAGAGGTTTCATTCCCTCGGTGGATGGTTCATCACAAATTCACATTTTCCACATTCGGTTGGTTGAAGATGGATTGCGGGATCGTGATGCCTCCAGGGAGGTTGTCGGCATCAATTTCAGTTCTCAGACTTTGGATGTTGGTCATGGTTTTTTGGGAGATGCAAGCATGTGGGGTCAGGTCGCTGATTCCAATCTAAGACATCTGCTGAAGAAGGATTTGAGCTCGGATGTTTGTGATGGATCTGGTAAATTTGCTACTGCTGTGTTAAATTCTAATTCTTTTTCTCTTACTTCACATAGGATAAATCTAAATGATTTTTTGAAGCCTGCGTTTGCATCTTACACTAACTTATTCTCTGGAATAATTCCTCTAAATGGATCTTCTGTACATGTTGAGGTCAATCCTGAGGTCTTTAAAAAAAGTATTTCCATTTAGAAAACCCATCTTATTGTGCATCTTGTCTTACCTAAGGGTCAGAAATCCTGGAAGATTGATGATTTGGTCTAAAGGATTTGATGTTTGTGTAGTTTCTCTGACTGGAGGTGTGTATCTCTTGGATGTGTTTTATTTCACTGCATTTTTCCTTCAGATGCTTCTAAAATTCGTTCTTGGAGAACTGGATCTCTTTCCATGAATCCTGGGCGGCTTCAACTTCATGAGTGGTCCCTAGAAATCAATGCTTCACGTGTAAGGAATGTTTATTCCCTGGTATGGGTTCATCTTCATGGTCTCAATTGGGTTCTTTGGCACCCAAATATTCTACGTGATATTGGCATGGCAATTGGAACTCCCATACATCTTGACAAGGAGACTGAGAATGTATTTTTTGGACATTTTGCAAGTATGTTAGTTGATATTGATCTTAGATCCATCCGGATTGACATGGTAACTCTTTCCACACCAACATATCATATTCAAATTGATGTTGAGTATGAAAGAAAGCAACTTTTTTGTAATGAGTGTATGTATGTTGGGAATTCTTTTGAATTATGTCAGAGGAAAATTTACTATGAGAACTGTGCGATAATGGGTCATCCATACAAGCTCTTTAGAAGGATATCAAAGAGGAATGATGTGCATTTTTCACAATCCCCTGATCATAACAACAAGCCTTCTTCTAATAAGGAAGATGTAGTGGTTTCTGAGGAAGAACGTCAGTTACCTTCAAAATGGAAGTGGCTGATGGTGGAATCAACACCGTTGAGAGCCAACAGTGGTCCTTATAATATTTGGGATAACTATGCATCCCCGATGAGTGGTACCTCCACTGATCATGTTGACTTTTACAAGGATATACCCAAGGATAGTCGTGCAGTTACTCCCACGGGCTTAGCTAGGATTGGAAAAAATTCTCCTCTCTCTGTTGTAGGATCTCTTATTTGCATTGAACCCTTAAATATATGCATGAATGATAGTCCTGGTGCAGGATTACAATGTGATGAAACTGTTGAGATGACTCTTAATACTGGGGCTTCTTCACAGGTTGATTTCCATCAGGAGATTCAGAATCTCTTTAAATTCTCCAGGATATCTGGGAAGTGGGGTGACATCTCGGAGGCGGAAGGGACTACAGTGGGTAGCAGTGGTCCTACTTCATTCAAATATGCACTCATTTTGGGAAAAGGGGAAGTTGAATACACTCCTACCCCCTCTAAAACAAGGTCGAGGAAGGACTACTCTAATACACTTCGCACTGTGTGTACTCTCTCTTCTTAGATATCGGGTAAGTTTAATTCTTGTTATCTTAAGATTCTCAATCAGGGTAAGTCCCACTCTAAATGGGAAATAGTCAATGACTCTGATTATGGTAATGATTTGTCTTATTGTTATCTATATAATTGTGTTTTGATGAATGAGGGAAAGCCCCTTTGTTTGACCCCGCCCATCTCCTATGTTCTCTTTTCCTTTATTTAACAAATAGTTAGAAGCATCACTTCTGGCTGGACTTGCGGGTCATTCCATATAATATCCCTTAAATAAAGATTATCAAGTGAAAAAATAATGATTAGATGTTGTAGGAATCCATGACACCCTAAGAGTCATGGTGATTCATAGTGTATACCAATTTAGAACATTTTACATTATTTTTTATTCTTAGATATACATATCTTAATATCATGTTAGTAGGAAAATATTCAATCTCTCTTTTTTGTAACTCTCATGGATCACACTGAATAATAAAAATAGATTCATAAAGTTATAAAACCTAGAATTCAAGGATTTTACAAGGTTCACCACTAAGGTATAATTCAACGATCATGAAAATGGTGTTGATCCAATGTAATAGAATCCAATATACTCACTTTTAGTGGATACAAGGTTTAAAAATCCCACCCTGTAATTCTAGGAGGACTCCCTATTTTTTTCTAACCAGAAACTACTTAAAGACAATGATTTTATAGTTAATTAACTTTATTTTCTTATTCAGTAGTTTAATGATATTTTTCTATGTCTGAGACCAATGTCAGACTCTTCTTAGATCATTTATCAATAATTGATTCACCTATGTTCTTCATTTAAATGTTCATCTTTTATACTATGACGGATGATATTAACACCATGAATTGAGGTTTAAATTTTGTTTCTTATATAATATAATAATAGTATATTCCTCTTCTTATGTATGAAGATAATTTTAGAAGTGGAATTATTTTATTTCATTTTTATTTCACAAACTTGATGTTGCAGAGTAATATTTACTCTTCTCTCTAAGATATAAAAATATAATATATAACTCTTATTCTCTTTTCAACAAAATGGATATACAATTCTATTCCTTTTTTCATAATTTCTATAAATAGTTTTATATTCCCACTGACATCTAACCATTAATCAAGAGGGTGGTATTCATTCCTCTTTATTTACTCCACTAATATCATGCTAGGTGTACAAGATGAATTTAGTATGGTCATTAAGTCACAATAAATATGAATTAATTCAAAAAATCCTAGTACATAACTTTACCTTTTAATTTCCAAATTGAATATTCTAGGAAATTTGGAAATTGAATAATCCAGGCTTGAATTCCACCTTCGTGGAGTGACTTGCCCTAATTACTGCCATTTTAGATAATGGTATTCTTTACTATGATGTGGTTGGATTCTAAACTCCATGTCCATATTTATTCAATTAAGTATCTCATTTTAATCCCTGATAAATCATTTCACATTCTTCTCTAGATATTCTCAACTTATAGACATGTTGCATTATGGTCTATTTTTTAATGGTGAAAATACATGTAGTATTAGTGAACATAAACAATTATTTCTAACAAATATATAACCTTCACAATTCTTTAAATATATTTTGATGTTGTTTTTTTTCATGGCATGATCTTTGTCTTTCTCATAGGTCGTGTTGAAAATCATCTTTTATAGCAGAGAGGTCCCCAAACTTCTAACAATACTAAATATAATCTAAGTCACTTTCACATCACAACCTCTACCAAATGAAATTTATAGTTTCAATAATATTTTATGATATGACCACTTATTTCATATCACTTCTTCCACCACTTGGTCCCTTCTAATTAAACTAAAACACTAAAATCTTACATAACATCAACGCAGTGTGGCCTACTATGTTGCAGTGTCTGATGTAAAACACTAAATTTTGATTAAATAAGAAAACATACTCAACTTTCCCAATTAAAATATTTGGTGTCACATTAAATATCATAGAATGAAATAATCCTCCTTTGAAAACATATTACATATGAAATATTTCATATAAATCCCATGACTTTTTCATTATTTTGAACTTCAAATCCTATCATAGAATCATTCATTATATTTTCCATGATCTTTTTCAATTACTACTACATCTAGAATCAACTCCCGATACTTCCTTATAAGATCTATATTTTTGAAAAGTAACAAGATGCTTTAATAGGAATACTAAATAACATCAAATGTTTATTTGATTCAAATTTCACATTCAATATAATTTAAACTTCAAGTGTATTCCAATAAATTCACCTTATTTCCATGACCTTGATAGATATATAATTTAGGGTGTATATTTTTACTTCTCTACAAGGGATATTTATTTTATTTTCACTAATTCCCTGAATCTTCACTGAACAATTCTCATATCACCAAGTTATCATTTCAATGACACTTCTACTATTTTAATCACAAAACTTCTTAAACTATTGTAAATAAATCCTACACACAACCTATTTGGTTGCAATATTTTACCCATGGTATTTTTTTAACAACACTACCATAAACCATTATCCATCTATATTTATGGTTCATTCAGATCACTCCTCCTTTTTCAATAAAATTCAATGGATCCTGCTCTATATATACTTTCATTATTACTTCCCCCTTTGGATATTTATTTATTTAACATCAACTCCACTCTGTCTATATTTTTTAAATTCCATAGGAGTACCTCCATCATATTTTACTCTCCTTTTCTTAATTTTTCAAATAATCTCTAGAGGATTTGGATGGGGAAAGATAATCCTCATCTACATTGGAAATATATATTATATATTATTATTCACCTTTATTAGGAACATGTTAGCCTATATGACTCAACTAGTCGATATCCACAATACCTGGATCTATCAACCATGTGATATTTATCTACCAAAAATTGAGTTTTTTGAACTATTTTAAATAAATCGACAGTTTGTTGGTGTTTGTAATCACTTACTACCTTCACAATTTTTTTCCCACCCACTTATTATATGATTCATTAGATATTTTATCACCCATTATTACTACTTATTGAAATAGTCTCTAATTATTTTACTCTATATTTGATTCCACTTATAAATTTCATTTTTTTAATAAAAAAATTTATTATTTTATTATTTTAGTCATTAAACCACTCATAATAAAAAATATGTCCATATTTTTCATCCATCAAACTCTAAACCATTTATTTCAAACACATATTTTTTTATTAAAATATTTCAGTATTTGTATTTACTGTTTGGTATTTTATTTGTTACTAAATATTATTATTATATTGAGTCAAAAATCAATGTGTGAAAAAATATTTGAGTCAACAATCACAATGTTTTCCATGTAACCCTCTTATTTTAAAACTTAATTTCAGCAGTGTAGCTTGAGATCTTACTTTTTTAAAAAAATTGTGTTGTCTCAATCACACTAACACCAAAACATTAGTGAATAAAAGTTAAAGTATAATTTTATGAGGCATGTCATATGTTTGATCAACTAATATCACTTGTTTGTCAAAATATTTTTATACCACGTGATATTCATTATCATCCATTCTTAATATATATTCTTCACTTATTGATGAGGCTAAAAACCATAATGTACTCATTAAAAACTCTCCATAAGTGTATTAATCTCTTGACACCAATTCTTGAGATAATTTTTCACATGGGGAACTACTATTTGGTAATGATATTTTCCTTCCATAATCTTCTTAGTATCTTGAAAACAATCAGCTGATAGAAAAACATTTAGTACAATAAAAAATTAAAATGTAATACATGAATGTTGTTTCTTCTCTTTTATAGTTATTTTATCCTTAATGAAGTAGTAAGATACCACTTTAGAAATGATATATTAACACTAATAGATTCTAAATAGCGACTTTACATCCCTTGTACATTGATATATAGCTTTGACACCTCTTGTAAACTTCGGGTTAAGAACTACTTCATTTTTTCTTTTTATTATAGTATGAAACTCTAAAATTTATCATGTAATCCAAAATTAGTTGTTAACCACTTTTTTAGTTATTTCAAGGCCTTGATACCGCATTTAGGCCCAATGCCAATTATTAACAACAATACATTTGACTCTTATTGTTGTATGTATATTTTTTCAAATCATCTGCATCTTATTTCAGATCATGCATATGAATAATTTAAACAAAACCCATATTTTATCCTTTTATAAAATTAGACTCCATAGATTGTGTCTCCCTCATATAATGGAAAAACTTATAAGAGATATTAGATTTATTTAATTCTTAGAGATATGGGTACCTCCAACAACCTCATGTTAAGGATTGTGGCTGGTCATAATTGACTAACATCTTTCTTCTAACATATTCAAATCCTTATTAGTGGTTATTCCTATAATACCTCTTATACACATTTCATTTTGAAAATTCTCTATAGTTTTATTTTTATTTTTTAACTTTTGATCTATATCTATTTTGATATTATTCACACCTTTTCAAGTTTCTTTATTTGATGTTACATTGATTCATATTTATTCATGCTTCCTCTACCATAGTAGGGATCTTTCATTGATCTTCATCTCTTTATTAGTGGTGACATTTTTAAAACCACTAAGGTCTGCCTTGAATTTCTCCTCTTCAATTTCCATTAGAATCAATTTATATATACTTATCCTTGGTGATTTATTTTTAATATAAACAATCCTCTTTCTTATAGCTGGAGTAGATTCATTATTATTATTCATATTTCAAATATCCTTTTTAACATTGTAAGAGGGATTTTGTGAGTGGATCATCATAAATGATAGGTGAACCATTTTTTAAATCCATGATTCTCATCTAGGATAGTGAATGTATTTTTTTTATTAATTTATTTTGTTCTAATGTAAATACTCTTATTATATGTAATAGGAATGGATTAATTACTTTAAGAACTTTTAGTCTCCTTCCTACTATAATTTCTATCCAAATGAAATCAGTTAACACAAATAAAAAATATTCCTTAAAAATCATACCTCTTGTTGTCACAAATTGATTGAGATAATGTTATAGAATAATTCCTTCTTCTATTAGGCCATTTGTATTCTATACACACACTCACTGTATCCACATACTTCTGAAAAAGTAGTATTTCAAAGATAATTTATCTTGAGATACGTTTCTTATATATTATGAAAGATGCATTTTTATAGTTATAGATTCCTAATTTGGTTGTTAGAATGTTACAATTTTTTAGGAAACCTTCTAGGGAATCACTACTTTCTATATTCCCTTTGGAGATCTGAGAATTTGTTTAAGTTATTTAATAATCTCATGTTTCTCCTTTATTCTATAGCTATATTCAAAATATTGAGCCTTCTCCTTTTCAATATTGTTTCCCTCATTATGTTTTATCCTGATAGGGAGAGTGCTTTCATTCATATCTTTCTATGTGACCGTCTATTTTCCAACCTCTGGTTAGTGTTATTCATGTGGATTTATCTGACCCTTAATCTTTCCACTAATTTTCATTATATAATAATTCAATTTCACCTCAATTATATTAGATTTTCTATTCTCCATGGATAGATTTTCAAATAATGCCTGATCCACTTGGAAAATAATTTATTTTTTATCCAAATTCTCACACGAGGATTGAATCTTGTCTTGATCACTACATGTATATTCACTAAACTAGTGAGTATATATTTTTCATGACATCCAAAAGATCATCATCCTATATAAATTTTAAAGGGGGATTAAATTCTATATATTCCTACATCCTATAAAATAAATTTAGATTTAGATTTATCACTAAGTTGAAAATTGGTCACCTTGATTGGATAGACCATCTTCAGGGGATACTTCTTGTTATTTTTCTTTTTATTATTTTTGATATAAGAAAATATTCACCATATTTTTAGGTTTCTACCTCCATCTCCTCCCTATTCACTATTTTCACATATATCACTTCTAAACTCTTCCACATCATAAATGATGTATCATTGTGATTGGTTTTATTTAAAAATTCATTAGAAAGTGATATAATTGAGATATTCTCTTTCCTGGCATCACTAACAATCGTGCTGGACTTTATCAAATCAATATATTAAACTATATTTTCTTTTAAATCATGTCCACAGGATTTTAAAAAAAATGAGAATTTTTTTCTTCTAGCCATCATAATGAGTTCTTCTGAAAAATGGTGGTCTCAAAATTGAATTTATATGCCCAAAAATTTCAAATAGATATAGGGATTAAACTAAAATTCAATACTTGTTGGATCTGATAATACTTATAAGAACCCATGATACCCTGAGAGGGGGTTGTATTAGGATGTATACTGATTTAAATCATTTTACATTCCTTGGTCCTCTTAGTTGTATGAATATTATTTTCATGTTATTTAGAACACATTCAATTTACATTTTTTAGTCTCATTGATCACAACGAACAATAAAAATAGATATATAATATAAAATCACACATAACAAAAATAATTTTCTTAGATCACTACTAAGGGATATTTCAGAGAGTATACACATCAAATTGTTCTAGGGTGCCAAAGACATTATACTCAGCTCCCATGGATACAAGGTTTTATAAAGGTACATAATAGATCCAGGGGAACTCCCTCATCTTGTCTAACTATCTAATAATTTAAGACAATAATTGGGTAATTTATAGAGATACATGTCTTCTTTAATAGTTTTGATGTGTTTTGATCTATCTTTATGAAAAATGAGACTCTTCTTGAATGATTTTTTTGAAATTAACACCCCTTTGAACTTCACTTTTCTATAATTATCTTCTTCTATGTCAAATGAAATAAATGCCTCAATTTGATTACTAGATCTATTAATTATATAATTTTACAACATTTTCTTCCTCTTCCTCAAGATAATGATAATTCATAAACATAAACTATCTTGTTCTCTTCTTCCCCCAACAACTAGATTTTATAGTGTAATAATTCTTATTCTCTATGTACCACATATAGTAATATACATAGGATATCTTATTCTGTTCTCACAAAATTGGATATTCAATTATATTCATCTATTTTAGTACTTTTATAAGTAATTTTATAATCCCACGTCCATAAAAAATTTAATCTAATTATTTATTTTTATTATTATTAATCTAATCTTATGATATCATTTCAGTTGTACCAAAAAAATATTTTTTTTCATTATGTTCCAATGAATTTGAACTAATCCTTGAAATCATAGTCCATAACATCATATTTTAACTTATAATTGAATCTTCCAGGTAATATAAAAAAAATTAATTGCAGTGAGACCTCCTCATTTGTGGTATGACTTACCATGACACTTACAATTTTAGCGTGTTCTTATTCATTGTGAATACTAGAATCCATTTTTGTAATCAACTCCCCCATTTAAATTCCTAATAAATCCTTCAAAATATTCTCCAGATATGTTTTATTCTTATAGTTTTTTAGGTTTGGGGAAATTATTACCACTATAACCACCCATGGTATCATAAAAAATACAATGGGGTGTACCCATTACAATAGAAGAGTAGTGTCCATATGAGCCCATAGGGTCAGTGGTATTTTCACCTCCCCCATTTCAAAGGAATAAAATCTTCTCCAAGATAGAAGTTTCTTCAAAATAATCACCTATTTGGTTTACCTCACTATAATTTGACATTTTAACCCCTTCATTAAGGCCATCTTTAGTAGAACGTATGAATATTTACCTAGGATACCCATTTATGAATTATTCACCACTTTATCTCAATATGAGAACCAAATGGGAAAATTAATTCCTCTAAGAGGTTGAAAGTCCAAGAATTATTCTTATAAATAAAAATCCATGTAAAATTAAAATATATTTCTTAAAGGATACTTAGACACTGATGTCAATCCTAACAATTCAAATGAAGATATGGATTTCATTCATTATTTGATTCGAATCGATAAATATTATTGATGCATATCTCACAAATAATAGATAACATGATACTAAGGAATTGGAACATGATTAATAAGAATCTATTTTGAATACATTATGCAATTAGAATTTTTCCTTAGTATACATAAATTTAAGACACATGATTTGGGAACTCTACCAAATATCCTATTAGTAACTATTCAATGAGATTATATCAATGAAAAGAGGGAAAGTTGAGGCTCCATCCATGATCCACCATCCACCAAAAGGATTATAATTTATTTCCATCATAGAGAATATTGCTTAGTATTATGTTATGTTAGAGAAGTTGAGGAAAAATAATATCAAAATACTCATAGAAACCATACCCATTGTGTGAAACTGTATTGCTAAAGAAATTATAACTTCCCTATACAATTACCGTCAATAAGATGAGATTTATCAGTTGCAAAGGGTGTAGTCAATACCTCCAACCAACCTTAAATATAAATAGCTACAATATCTGACTCCAATACAAGTAGATGGTTAGGAATCTCCTCTATTTGGGTAGTAACTCCCACTAGTTTAGAAAAAACCATCCCAACCAACTCAAACAAGTTATCAACCCCACGTATAGATAAGACAACCATATCTGGCTCTATAGCTCAATAATGATTAGATGATGACATAAATTATAATACCATAAGATCTTATTGAATCCATTAAATATCTTTCTTATTAAATGGAAACTATGAAGGGTCGATGATCACTAGTGTAATCAAAAAATAATCCATACCCCAAGTGCGTGGAGTTGAATCATCCTTCATTAAACATTATGAATCACACCTTAACAAATATAATGGTAAAGGTGTCCTATAACAACTTATTATGAATTATATGTCTATATTTAGACTAATTTTGAGAATACCATAGCATAAATAGGTATATGAGATCTTATATTTTGTCTATACTTTGGAGGGAACTAATTTTATATGGTTTAGAATTTTGGAAATTGGGTCTATTATTAATTGAGATGATCTTTAGTGAAAATATCTCTATTAGTTAAATTTAATGATTGTGTGGATGACCATTCATGACATATCAAATTGAATGCTATGTGAAAATGTGATGGATTTTTATTTCATTGATAGATAAAAATATTTAGCATATTCCTTGAACATACATCTCTCACAAGATATGTTATTGGAAATCAGTATATAAAATCTATTAGTTGAGAAAACAAATTTCCTATTGAATTATCTTTATAGATTTGAATATTTTTTATATTTTTATAATGAATAGAATATTTCCTTAAACATTCCAAATATAAATATTGGTTAACATTCAAGATATAATAAAATAAATCTAACATGGTAGATACCACAACCATAACTCTCAAATAAGAATTATTTTCACCTCTATATACATAGCTTTCCAAATACAACAAAATGAACCCTCCTATGTAAAAATACAAATTACATTTTTGGATCATAAATAAGGAATTGAATAGATGAATATATAAGGGTTGGAAGAAAAAATTATATTACTTTTAAAAAAATTCCATGGTTTTCTAATTCATATATTTATAAAAACTTGTTTACACTATCAAAATTCAAATTATCTAATGAGGTCGGTCTAAATGATCAACCTGATCAATCCCCTTACCATATAATGTTAGGTAACAATATTAATATTGATTAATATTTAAATAAATTATCCAAAATATGAAAGAAATTGGGAATGTAAAGTCAGGATATCTAATAGCTCATGTGGCTCACGTATCAGCTGATTAACCAAATGAAGAATATGTTTGGTTGGAAGTCCCACATAGAAATTTACATAAATTTAGTTATTATATGAATAGAAAAATTTTCAACCATGAATGAGCCTTTAACAAGGCATGACTTGATTGCCTAGTTATGACCCATGTTCCTTCTTTACTACCAAAGGTGATGTAATAGTATTTATAATCATCCAAAAGTTAATGCAACCAAAATTGATGGATCAAAACATATGAATAAGACCCCCCAAAGGAACCAAAGCTAGTCTAGACCGTGATGGAATTCCTTCTTACATAATTTTAAGGATAGGATCTATCCCTGCATAATTTAATTATCATTGGACAAGAATCCATAATATAGTTCTCTTAATATTATTAATATGAAAATCCCTTTTGTTAATGAAGGGGGATCTTATAAATCATAGTTCCCTTCTAAAAACCATGTTGGAGGACGCAAAGTATGATGAGGTAAATGTTGTGGTGGACCCTATAATTAATTTTTTGGTACCCATTGAGATAATACATATGGTAAATAATTAAATAAAAGTGCTCCAATGATCTAAATATAACTTTGAGACTTCTATTATTGACCTGATATAATCATTTTGGCAAGCCAATTGGCATAAAAATTGTTATCTAGTCAACCTCAACACATGAGAAGGACAACCGAGCTTGACTATCAAACAATAGAAAAATCCACTAATTTTGAAAACAATAAGGCATTATCATCACATGCATCTCTTGTTTGTAGTTACCAAACTTAGGGAAAATAATGTGGAATAAAGGATAGGATTCTATCATAGAATTGTGATGTATTAAAGAACCAATCATTCACCCCTTGTAATATTTAAATCCTAGATATCCATTATCTCTATGAACAACTTAGTGATGCTCTTAATGAGTCTATTTTAAGCACTAATTTTTTTAGGACTAAATTAATTAAATATAAGGCATATTAGGAAGAAAAGGGTTCCATTGAGTACCACACATTAATTTCATTCAGTTTAAAAGATCAGAAAACTACCATATAATGACACATTAGACCTTTATATGTTTTTCAAAGATCTAGGATTTCCGCATTGACCAATACCTTATTAAAAATAGTTCTAGTATCAGAATTATCCTAATTAAAACCCTCCACTATTTATTCTATAGTTAAATTTACATATCCTATTTGAACATGACAATCAAGGGCTTTGAAAATGTAAATCCCATATCCCTTAGAAGGATCATGTTATAGACCCGATTCGGGGACCACATTTCTAAATCAATGTTCATGGTGGTCTGATAGTATAGTACTTTCAATTAATTATTATAAAGATCATGGATTCATATACACATAAAATTTCCCTTTTAGTACTATAGTGCTTCAATATACCATTAATTGGTAGATCCTGTTATTATATAGTGATAAATCCTCTTTTGAAAGTTGTGAATACAAATATATTGACATAGAATACAATAATAGGAAGGGGACAAATATCAGTGAATGATACAACATAAATTGTTTCCCTTAATGGTTTGGAAGTTTTCCAAATCAATTAATAGATTATACTTGGTTAAAATTTCATGTTTACCATAAATCATGTGGTGGAAACAAACTTAGATATGGGGAGAGATCAGGTCATGTTGGATAATGGAAATAAAATTATCATCATATTCCTCTATGATTAGGATTGAGTATATTTTTTTTATGAGAAACTTCCATCAATAGAATAATGGACTATTGTATAGTTAATAAAAACCAATATTCTCCCAAAACGTCTCTACTAAAATAAACACTTTTATGATATTCAGTGAACACATCCAATGCTCTTTGATAAGTTGGATATAAACCCTAAAATTATAACATAGGGTTTATGTGCATTTTCCTCCATTCATATGGTTTCACCTACACCAAATGAACCTTTACACTCCTAGTATATATGTTTTCTCAATGGAAATCATAAAACTCTTGAACTGTATCCCATATATCTATCTCCCAATTCATAAGGGATGCATCTATATTCATCTCCCAATAATAAATAATTGTAATAGATAAAAGAGTATCTTCTTTATGTTTTATTAAGGTGTATATACCACCATTTATGAAATCTATCAGCTACCTTTGGGTACTAAAAAGGAATCATATATAATATTAATCAGTGTGTTAATGAACTCTAAAGAACCAAAAGAAAAAATTAATTTTTTTAAGTGACATTATGATGTGTTTTCATGGAATTACATAGATATTTTTGGGTTAAATATCCTAGTAGATACGCATAATTTGGGCTTACCAAACAGCCACCGTTGTTACAAACAGATAGCATAGAGAATTTTTCTTACTCATGCCACCAAGGTAGAAGCTGAGGTTGAAAAGTTCAATAAATATAACATCATCTAGGAGTTATAATACCCTAAATGGATTTATGAAATATTGCTAATAAAAAAAAGAAAGGAAAATATAGAGTCTACATCAACTTAAAATATTCAAATAACTATTTTCCAATGGATGAGTTCCCAATCCCAATCATAGAATTATTAATAAATATTGCAACCAATTTTCAAACCCTCAAATTCATGAACAAGTATCCCAGTTATAACCAAATATGAATTGGACCTGAATATGAATAATTTTTTTATTTCAAGTAAGCCCAATAGTTATATATCTACGAGGTGATTCCTAGTGGATTAAAGAATCACAATGTTACTTATAACATGATATTCACTATATCCTTAAGTCATTTTTAGAGAATAGAGATGAATGTTATATGGATAGCCTAGTAGTCAAATCTCACCAACATTATGATCACCTTGTTTACCTTAAGGTATTATTCAATAAGTTATATAAATACATCTTGAAAATGAGCACAATAAAATTCACCACTAGTGTGACATTAGGTAAATTACCCTACTTTATGGTATTCCATCACAAAATTGAAGTCATACATAAAGAATATTAGGTGATACATGATATACCCAATATTTGAAACCATTTAGAGTTATGAGGACATGAAGTGAATCTCTCTTATATTAGGTACCACGTAGAAAACCTTACTGGAAGATTCTTTTCCATTAAAAAATAAATTAAAGATGGGATCACCTATAAGTGGGATAAAGATTGACCAAAATCCTTAAATGAATTCCAGAAGTATATTTCTTATCCTTCAGTGTTAATATCACCCATGAAATGGAAACCCATCATCCTTGATGTGGAAAATATAGATAAGTATCTGAATTTTATCCTTGACCATAAAAATGAATCATTAAAGGAGAATAGTCTCTAATGCCTCATTAGAACAATGTTGGAAGCTAAGAATCAATACAATGATATTGATAAAAACATTAATTAACTGATATTTGTGATGTTGGATCATTGATATTATCTAGATAATATTGATGTTCTCAAGATTTAACATGTATATAAACTCAATTATATATTTGATCACTCCATGTTTATAATATTATAAGAAAGATTGGTTTTTATCCTACATTTATTTGACATCTATTTTGCACCCTAGAATTTGATCAAGGGACAAATTCTTGTGCATTTTCTTGTCGCACATCTTAACATGAATGAATTACCACATGATATGGAATTAAATGAGGAAATAGTTTTCTTCATTTAAGAAACTAATAAAACCTAGGAAATACACTTTTATGGTGAATCTCAAAGACTTACTATGAGAAAGATAAAAGACCCAGGATTCAACCATGTTTTCTTGAGGATTGTGACTGATTCTCAGAGAAAGGTATTCCTATATGATAATTTTTTCTAAATATTTTTTAAATAATGAGTTACAATATAATTTTCTTATTTGAGGGTTGGAAATATCTCTTCAAATACCAAATTATTGATTTAATATCAAAGATGACTCGGTTTTTTTAAAAATCCAATGTAATGGGGATTATGCTATCATGAAAGAAAAATAAGAACCCCTCCTCAACTATGTGTTAGATTTGATGTCACTTTTTCCTTTGGATACAATGTTGTCTCCCTTTTTACACTCAAAAATTGTTTAATATAAATCATTGAAAAATATAGTTACAACTATGGAATACCCAGGTCAAGATGATACAGTGATTTGATTTCAAGGTCCTCTCCATGTTTATCAGTAATGATATGGGATATATCAATAAATATAATGTCACAACATATCATATAATTTTCTTGACCTCATTAAATCACCCAAAAATTGGTTTTATGTCACCCATATGGGAGAAACTTCAAAGTGGGGCCCTCTTATATGATCAATCTAGGAAAGAAAAAATACATTGGAAGGAAACTAAGGTTTTCCTTTATTATGGACTAAAAGTTTATAAATTTTTCAATAAGAGAGGATTTGATAGGGTTCTCCTAAGATGGATTGAAAAAAGGGTAAATACAATCGGATGTATAGGAATTCCATGTTAGTGCCTATAGAACTCATCGGTTATGATCCAAGATCTTACACTAAATCAAGAGACTTAAATGATTTTAATCATTGATGATTTATGATTATATATAATTCACATGAAATACCATTTATGTTAGATACATGCCAAATGTTTTCATCAACCCCTATATTTTTTTCACAATACTAAATATTCATAGAAATTTTTCATATGGGGGATAGATTCCATGATTCAATACACTCCTTCTACATTAAATAAATTCATGTTCATCATTATTTATAATGAATTACTATCCAAATATATATAAATTTTAATCCTAAGGGATGTAAATTTGATTTTTTTTTCTTCAAATATAATTTTTTACCATATTCAGAGTCCTCGATATAATCCTGATGGAAAATGGAACCAATTTACATGCCTCTAATCTGAGGAAACTATACCAAGAGTACAATATTCATTCAAATCACTCATACCAATGTCATAAGGTAATGAATTGATAGATAAATAACATAATTAATAATCTATCAAATATCATTCAGAATATTAAGAGCAAATATAATAAGTATTTTCCATAAAAACTCTCATGATTTGTAGAAATATCTCACTATGACCTATATTTCCCCACAGGTGACTCTATATTTTATAGTATATAATAAATATGTAGTTTTTTCCATAAAATTGTGGTTTCAATCACTTAGAATGAATATTTATATCAAATTTTATGAAAATTAACAAACACAAATTTAGCTTGATAAGTTAGAACAACTAAATGAGAAGATGATACACAAAATGAATGTCCTTGAAATTCATCAGAACCTAGTCATGTGGTTATTCAACAAGAAATTTCAACTATTCTCATTTATTTAGTTAGAATTATAATTATCCTTAAGAACATCCATGACACCAAGAATGAATCCCCTGAAGCTATAACATAAATTCTAAATACCTTACATCGTACACAACGTATAATCCAATAAATTTCATTCCTAAACCATAATGGATGGAGAGTGCATCAATCCTTCCACCAATGGAATTTTTCAAAATAAATACTTCATGAGAATTTATATTGGGCTCACCCAGGTCTTTACTATATAAATATAAACTACATAGAACATAGTACAAGTAATACAACCTTAAACTGAAATACAAGAAGGTATTTATCATATGACTCTAAACTATATGGACCTTAATTATTCACTACATGAAATTAAACAGAATATCATATCATCATTTTTTCATGAAATTAAACTATATAGTAAAATGTCTCTATATGACACTTAAATATCTAGAGTGGTTGGTTTCACATGACCTAATTCTATTACAAGAGAGTCTGGTCTATTTAAGAGTCCTAGAGTGTTGTTTTCTCTATTCATACACCTATGTTTGGATCAAAACACTCTAAAAATATTCTAATAACTTTGTGTGGATTAATTTATCTTTTAATAGGATACATAGTGATGTCTAAGTCACTCATGTAGAACCTGTACACAAACCTCGTTCCATTTAATCTTACACTTAGTTCATATTATTTGGCCTTTTTCACATCACATTAGGTTTTATTCAATAAGCCTACATTATGGTAGAACCATTTTATCTTCTAAGTATGATCCAAATCAGTGAAATGATTTTATAGTTAATAACTACATATTTTTTGATTCTTGTCACTGTAGGATATATATTGAGTCCCAGACCTATCTTTAACCAAGATAAAAAATCCATTCCATTCAATTATTTATCTCTTATTAGTGTTTGGAATTAGTTCATGTTGGGTTTCCCTTCCATAACCCGATACTGGGATAAAATAATTTTATTTTCCCCATTGAAAATATTATATTCATGTAGAGATATTTTTTAAAATAAACTCTATGATTCCAAACTCATTTCATTGCAAGATATGCAGTGTTTCCCAAAACTCTCATTCTAGGCCCAGTAATAAATTTCAAAACCATAAAAAACTTCCTATTGCATGGTATCCTTGTTCACAATTAGTATTTATAAACATGACCCTACATTAGGACAACAAATTTTTATTTTAGAATAGCAAGTATCATTATTCCAATTATAATAATATATGTGGTGATATCCAGGCCATATTTCCTAGATCTAGTTGAAAATCCTCATCCACTTTCACTTCCCTCTAATGTTATATAGTAGCCTAATATTTGTTAATTATGAAGCTAAGTATTACAATTATATTTCAAATATTCATTCCGTATATAACATACTATTCACTGGTATTGTATGAATCACCAAAAATCTCTATTTTTTGTTAGTAATGAGTTCATTGTATCTCGAAGGACCCCTTTGCTTGGTGACAATATATGTTTCGTGTATTCAGACTACGTGTAACTAGTTATAGGCATGTAATTATAGTAGATATTTTATAATAAAAACCCATGAATCCTCAAAATAAATTCAATGGAGATTTTCATTTTCATATGGTCAATAGACATCCTTTATATACTTATTTTAAGGTGCGATAATAGACCCATCATCCAAACAAATTCAATGATTACCCCTGCCTATCCATTCTTATTTCATTATTTCTAGATTAAAATTAATCATGTTATTATTTAAATTACTCTCATCCTTAGTTTAATAGTGTTGAAATTATTCTATCTCTCAAACCCCCCATTTGGGTTATTTAACGTCCCGCTATTTAAAGAATTATGGCCTTAAATTTTCTGAAGCTTTCCAACAGGTCATCGATACTATTATTGAGCCATATATTCATGTGGAATACAATTCTTCCTTATTATTTTATATACAACCAAATATTTAGTTTAAATTTATATGGCCTTAAAAAATTAGCTTTATTTTAGTTAAATATGTATTACTATTAATTTCATCTTTGTTTTGGTCAAAGTGATATCACCTTAAACTAAAGACTTATTTTTTGTAAAATTTGTTCAAACATTAAAATTATTCCCCATTCTAGTATAACTTAGATAAAATTGAGCTTCCAAAGAAAAGAGAAATTTTACTCTTTAGGTTGAAAACCTATGAAGGGAAGACTGGAAAAAAGTAGACTCTTTTCTCATTGATCATTATTCCTGTATATTCGACGATTCATTTATTTTGTTTTAAGGAGACAAAAGGTAAAAATCCTATCAAGTATAAAACTTAAAAAGTGTATCCTAGGAAAAATTCAAGATTACAATTGATAATACTCTCTCACTAATAACATTGAAAAAAGTTATAGATAAATAATAAAATATTACAAAATATTTTAGAGACCAATATATGGCCTTATGAAAATCTTATAAATGCTCTCTAGGTCTACAGATATAGGAAAAAGG
Organism: Viscum album; assembly: GCA_963277665.1. Lineage (NCBI taxonomy): Eukaryota > Viridiplantae > Streptophyta > Magnoliopsida > Santalales > Viscaceae > Viscum > Viscum album. The sequence goes on along the minus strand of OY728125.1, from coordinate 844,624,556 downwards.
TAGGGATTTGTTTTATTATATTCATATATATTTGTTTAAATTATTTATGTAAAATTCATTAATATGTTATTTTACTATATTTAAACCCAATTTGGGATTTATTCTTCAATTTAGAACCCCATTTGTGAATTAAATTATGTTGATTTATCCCCCCCTTTATATCTAAATATACACACCTTGAAATATGGTGAAGGTGAATTTTTTGTGTATATAGATACCTATAATAATTAAGTAGTATAATTTTATGAGGAAATAAAACAATGAAATAATTTTTCTATGAGTCCCCAGGTATCGTGTAGTCACCCTGATAGGGGGTGAATCAATGGTGACAAAAAAATTGATTAACTTAAACTTAAAATTATTGCTTCATTCAAGTTGATCATGCCTCATTAATTGTTTAGGATGTAAGGATCTTAAGTATGATATGTCATCACTATAATTTATTACTTTAAGTTGATCCAGCCTCAGTAATTTTTTAGGATGTATGAATCTTTGGTAGATCTATCATCATTTTTCCCTTATACTATGAAACTTTTGTAAAGTAAATAGCACACATGGATTTTTACAAGGTTATTCCTCAATGTGAGAACTAACCCTTTACTATGTTGAATCCCATTGAGTCAAAAAAAAATTATTAATAATCTTATTATAAATTACAAGTGTTGTAAGAAGATTTCATCCTTAAACTATAGTGTGAATCTATCACAATAATCATTTTTAATTCAAAAAATCTCCTAAATTCAGATTATAATAACTCTTATCAGTCTTCAAGATTCTCTCAATATGATCTGGTATTAAAATTAAAAAAAAATCCACTAGAGTACTTGAACATAATCCTTGATCTAATTTTGATAAAAGTAGATTTGGAGACTCGCTTTCTTCCTCATAACTCTATGTTTCGGGTTTCTTAACATTCCATGAAACCTGATTTTATTGACTTTTCAACCTTACTTAATACTTGATGTTCTAATCTACTCAACTAATTCACCTCAGCTAAATATTCCATGAAATATCTTGTTGGGAAATTCATCTTTCAAATATTCTTTCTTTCCATCAGTAAATTTATTTGAATGTGGTCGGAACTTTTTATAGGCCCAACCCCCTTGATAAATTTAGTGATACATGACTCAAAAACTCTACGATTTGATTTACATTCAATTATTTTTTTATTCATATTCAAGAATCACGTAAAATTTAAGAGTCAACGATCTTTATTATATCTTAGAAAAATATAAGCATCAATATATTCATCAAAACATAGCTATAATCACAGACATTATTTTATAAATGATAAATCATTGATCATATATCTCAACATCATCATGTTTTTTACATTATATGAATGTGACATTCCTTAATTTATTTCAAGTGTACTTCCTTACATGGAATTCAATAATTATTTTATGAACATAATTCTACATAACTCACCTAGACATATCTTTCCTCATCTTCACTCAATTTTCCTCAAGACATTATCCTCATATAAATAATATTTCATTTACATCATTATTCTTTCGATGTCAAAATCATCAACCATATCTTGCATGATTTTTTATCCTATATATTATATCAAGCATGACTTTCTATATACATACAGACCTATAATTCTCTAACAGTAATAATATTCATACACTCCCAATATAAATACCTTAACCATAGTAGCCCAGAGTTTGTGGTTACTTTATTACATTAGTGCTAGATATGAGAGATCACATCCTAAATGACTGAATAGTTTAGTTTTATTGGAGAACTAGAAACATAATTGAATCTCACATTACATTGGTAAACATGAAATAAAAAAATCATATTTTATTTTATAACTCAATTATTACCTTAGGAATATCCCTAAATATCAACTGTATTAGACTTACTAGAATAATAGTGAAAAGAAACATAAGAAAAGGGTGAGATCAGATGCTCATTAAGGTCATGATTTCAACGGACCTGTCATAATAGATAGGGAAATGTAAATTACTGAAAACACATTCCATTTAATCAATAAAATGATCATGATGAATAATTCGGAAAAAATAATTTATTATAAAATAATTACATATAAATAATCACATGAGCATGATACTTAACCATGGATAACATAACAAATAAAATATTCACATAGAAATTAATAATTAATCTCATAATAAGGTAATGAAAAATGTAGGACATTATAATTGTCCCATCAAGGACTCATTTCTAGAAATCTTACATAAATGGGTATGGGATCATCCAAATACCCTAGCTAATTTTTCTCACGATACCTACTGATGCATCAAGGGGATATAGAGGGACCTACCCATCACGTAATAAGTCCAATTCGTTCATCATATTAATGGAGAGAAACATTATCATGTAAAACTTCATATTTAAGAACTTGAATATGAAATGTTAATGATTCCCCAATCAATAAACATCTTCAATGTATACATTAATATTGAAAAATATCATATAAAATGTTAATAATTTCCCCAATAAATAAACATAGTCATAAATCATCCAGAGTAATATGAATAATGGTATCAAAATGGTAGAACCACAATCGAACTAATTACAAACCATAGAAGGAAATAATTAGGATGGTATCATTAAAACATATTCCCATTTTAAAATAAGTAAAATGAGTTTTGTTAATATTGATTAATAGAAGTACCAAAAAAATGCAATTAAAAACATTCTTGATGAAAATATCCTGCTAAATTTTAAAAACAGTTTAAAAAAATAAAAATATTTAGAATATTTGGAAAAAAAGTCATTGAAAGGAATCATTGAAAATTTTAAAGAAATCATAAAATAAATGATTGTTCATGATGGAAGGTAATTTCAAACATGTTGTTAAAAAATATTCCATTCTCACTATTATAAAAAGGTCAAAAGTGCCTTAATCAAAAAATTACAAGAATATTACATTCAAACAATTTTTCAAAAAGTCAAACACAGCTAAAACTATTATTTAGGTATCATTTTTAGAATTTATAAAACATATTGAAAATATTTTTTTATAACAACTATACGGAACAAAAATAATTTTTGACAGAAGATACAATTAAAGTCATATTTTCTTAAAAACATTTTATAAATCATTCTAATTACCAAAGACAAGAAATTTGTACTATTTAATGAAAACATCATGAATAAACAATGTAAAATAAAATATATTTTATTTAATATATAACTATCAATTAATTTTCCCAATAAATAATTTAACATAAAAAATCGTGAATAATAATGAAATTGTGAAATAAACCCTTACCACTTTTGTAACTTTTAAATCATAAGCCCTATGAAATAAAGAGCCTTAGATTGATATTTATATCACATAAAATTCATCCTAAGTATTATAAAATACATTCATGGGTCGTATATACACCGCACAAAATATGTAAGTAGTGAATATGGCATATTTATCCTTCAAGTAAATGTGAGACCAGAAACCCCTACCTCTAGTACAGTTTCCTTTATGCATATTTAAACCTCCTATATAATAAATATATATTTATTATACATATTTTAAATAACTATACTCATATATATCATACCATATATTTTTTATTTATTACTTTCTATCACCCATTTATTAACAATTATTTATTAAACGCATTGTTTCGGGTAATAACTACTTCATTTTTCAGGTATGTTTTGTTTTGGTAGGTTTAGTAATTGTATTTTTATAATGGTTAAATCATCTATATATTGTTAATAAGTATATAAATATCTTATATATTAATTATATAAATATTTATAATTGTTAATAAAAGATAGATATGGAAAAATGAGTTACATCGTTCATGGATATGGTAAGTCGTATGTACGTGTAAATGTTGTTTTCATTTTTTGATGGATATAATGAATTCATGGTAAATAATAGTTCTCATTTAAAAAAAGAACTATTATATCATACAAATCATATATATTTATTAAATCTACCATTATTACCATCAATGTAGAAAAATGAAAAAATCACATCACTTTGTAGAGATGATAGTCCTCACATATGCATGAGCAACATAATCATTTTCCAATGGATTGGAAGGTATAAAGGTAGATATGATATTATAATTTCAAAAGTATAATTATTTCATAAATATCATATATATGTATATACATTAAATCCATTATTATATCCATCCATGAGAGGTATTGATGGAAGAAGTGCTGAATATAGGTTTTTCCTTTAAATAATAACATCTCATTATATGGGAGATAATATTGTTAGTATTTTAGAATAGTTTATGAGGATATGAATTATTTATAAGACTAAATAAAATAAAAATTCATGGTCAAAAACTATATATCTTCTTCAAAAAACCTCTTTAGGTTTATGCCTAAATCCATCCTAAAATGGTTTTATGATCCTAAAAGGGACTATATGTCATGGGGAGAGAAGTTAGGAATGTATTTTGGTAGTGATTGACCAAACCAAATGTCTCTTAAAGTGAGGAGAGGATAGGAGATTATTTTCATTTTATAAGTGGGGGAGAGTACATGCTTTTTATTTTTTATAAGAACAAAATGTACCCATATTTTAAACATGCAACAAGGATAAAAATTTCCCATTTTTAAACATTATATGATATTATGTAAAAATAGGGCTATAAAATATAAATTAGGCATGTTTATAGTTTATTTTAACTGTTATTATTTTAGTTTAACCCCCAAGTAAATTTTTTTTAACATTAACAACAGTAATTAATATTTAATATTTTCATCATTCATAATTAACAAAAAATAAGCTGAAATTATTACCTAATATTAATTATTCTAATTCAAAATATGGAATTAATTTTTTCAAATTACAATAATATAAGTGGCATGACCTAATTTAAAATTAAACACATAAGAATGCCGAAAAAACACTTTTTCAAAGGAAAAGTAATCTTAACTATAAAAAATTTTTATACAAAAACTAAACATAAAATTTATTCCAATGAACTAAAATTGATTAATTATAATATAATTTTACTAATTTAGATTTTAAAACAATTTAAAAAAATTAAAATTGAAAATTCTTTCAATAAAAGGTAGTTCTCAATAGAAATCGTTATTTTTCACTATTCATCAAAAAAATAAATCTTTTTAGAAAGTTCTAAAAAATTAACTCTATGGTAATTTTTACATGTTATTTTAAAATATAAGTTTATTTATAAAAATAAATTTTCAAAAAATGGTAAAAATTAATTTTAAAATAAGTGCGTAAAACATTACGAAACTACTTCGTAGAAAAATACAATTCTTCAAAAAAAACATTTTTCCTTATTTAAAATGATTTTTTTCATTTATATTTAATTAATAACTAATAAATTTATTTTATACATATTTAAAACATATAATTTTCATAATTTAGGTATTACTATTCATACTCTCCAATTTAACGGCTATATTATAATGGTATTCCATATTATAGGCCATTTAGACTCGAAGTTGCATGTATCAAAAGCTATCAAAGCGATTAAATTTATTTAAAATGAAATATATCATAATTTTTCATGGTGTTACATACTTAACTCCTTCAAAAAAAATCATCCTTAAAACTTCATGTATTTTACCTCATTAACATATTTGGGTAGTCCTTTATCATAATAATTTCTGGTTCCCACATCACCTCTTATATCATATGATTTCCCCAAAGTACCTATACCTACTGGGTCATCTGATCCTAAATTTTTTTTATAGTGTCCATAATCAGGATTGGATCTTTACAGAAGGAGATATCATGTTCCAATTCTATTTCTTTAGATATGATCACATGCATTTGGAATGTCACGTACTTTATTAACTATGATATATAGAACACATCATGTACTTTAGAGAGACTTGGTGGAATTTCCAAATGGTATGTTATAGATGCAATTATTTCCAAGATTTATAAAGGTGTGATATACTTGGGGAAATTTTTCCTTTCTCACCAAACCCTATAACACCTTTACACAAAGATAAATTATATAAAAATTAATATCCCACTTTAAATTCCAAATATTTCCTCCAAACAACATATTTATTTTTGAATTATTTATGCTTATTTGATATGAGTTTGAAAAGTATTTACCTTTTCCATTTTTTCCTCTACAAGTTCTAGAAATAAGAGATTATATTCTCCAATTTTATCTGATAAATTGACAGTGTGAAATATCTTTACATATAACATTCCATATAGTGCCATTTGAATACTTGAATGTAAGCTATTGTTATAGGAAAACTCTGCCAAAGGTAAATATTAATCCCACATACCTTGAATTTTAAGAGATCATGAACTCAACATGTCCTATAATTTTTAAATAGTCCTTTCAGAGTATCCATCAATTTGAGGGTGATAATCAATGTTAGAATGAAGCTTAGTATCTAGATACTTGTCAAGACTTTTCTATGTTTTTAATGTAAATCATGGATAAGAATGAGACATAATTTAAATATGTTCACTATGGATTTATAAAACTTCATTAATATATAGTTGTATAAGGTTATCCATAGTTAAATATTCTCTTATAGATCCATCATTCTTATTAATGAAAATAATATGGGATACCCAATGTGAAACACTAGGGTGTATAAATACCTTATCACACAACTCATATAGTTGTTTCTTCAACTCCATTAATTCTATAGTGTCCATTATATAGGTATTATTTGATATTTTTCTTGTATAAGGGGTTAAATCAATAGAAAACTAAACTTCACGGTCTAGTGTATGTCTAGGGAATTCCATAGGAATTACATAAATGTATTCATATACGATAATTACATACTAAATTTCAAGATTACCATTTATATATTTAGAATTTTATACTCTCCTTCCCCAAGAATCTCATTATGAAAACCTATTGGGGGTGGATCTAGACATGAATCAGATAATGAATCCTCCCCTCTAAATATATGGAATTCCACATATTCATCATGGATCATAATTGCCTTCAAATTTCAATAAATATTTTTCATCATATTTTGAAATTCATTCCATACTAATGATGATATCAAAATTAACCATAGGTATAAAAATAAAGTCACCAAATAAGTCATGTTTATGTTTCATAATGGGAACTTCCTAACATGTCATTATTATAGTGATAATTCTACTAGCTATATTAAATGATAACTCCCTTCTTAATTTGTGAAGAAAATATATAATTTTATTAGAAAACATGGATGATATAAAAAAAATGATGATCCAATGTCAGATAAGTCATTAGATAAATCTAATGATATGAGTAATGTATATCCACCACATCATTAGAAACATAATATGTAGCTATTTTGATGGGAAAAGTTTTTACTTACTCCCTTTTAATTTTCTAGGGACAATTTCCTTCATTCCTAGTAAAATAATTTTCATGGTTCCCCATCTCCTTATTGTTGAATAATTTCACATTGGAAAATTCTTTCTTTCCATTGAAATCATATGCATGGTGTCCATTCTATCCACACCTGAAGAAAACACACATTTTTAGAAATCATGTCCCATGGTGTTTCTTTCAACATTAATTAAAAGATATAAATTTTACACTTCACTTTTTTACCTTTTTTGGTATTTCCTTTTCCATAGGGCTTAACCTCCCTTTTATTGTCTTTATATCTTTCAAATCCATAATAACTGAAGAATTATTTCTCTTTCTTGATAGCACATGATACTATGTATTTATATGATAAAAATATTTAGGAGACTAATGACCTTTTAATTACTGTCATTATCCCATCAAATAAATTATCAATATTGGTCTTTGTATTACACGTGTATTCTACAACATGTCTTGGTAATCTTGTAATGTTATCCTTATACTTATAAACATTCCTATATTCCTTTTTTCAGAATCAATAATTGTCTCTCCATATCTTATCATTTTTCATGAGGAAAATTCATTTCTAATAAAATTTCCTTAAAATACTTCGATTACATGCTAGTTATTTACTTCTCATACTTTGTGTTTTTGAATCAATGAACACCATTCTTCTGTATCTTCTAAAAGATGATAAACATCCATGACAACCTTATCCCTTTCATTACTTTCCAAAGTGATAAATATCTTCTCTAATAATCTTATCCATTTCTCAACTAAAAATGGATTCATATTCCAATTAAATTATGGTTGTTTTTTATTATTTAATTAGTCTAACATTGTTACACCATTTTGTGGGTTAGTAGTTTACTTTATATGGGTTAGGTTATTGGTCATAACTCGAGTCAACTGCCCTCATATTGTTATATTTGTTTAGATCCAGTTATATCTCTAGCTTCAAATTCATTATATTTCCCAGGATGAAAATTAATACATGTATTACATTTATGTATATGATTTTCATTCCTTTATCTAGGACCGATTTCTAAACAATGTAATATGCTATATTACATTATAAATCATAATATATAATTTCAAAACTAGTGAAACACATAAAATAAATTGAAAATTTATGTATAACTAATCTAAAAATCATAAAATCAATATCATTAGTAATAATCTCAAATGATAAAAATAATTTAAAATCATTCATAATGGTTTTTAAATCAAGTGTGAATTAACCCAAGAACATCCCTCGAGATTGTTAAACTGAGTGTGCATCATGGATAGTTGTCGTGCTCCATGTGAAATTCAAGTCAAATTCCAATGCACCTAATTCGAAGTTACTACCCCTAGGTATAATTGTGACTTATCAACATAAACTTATAGTATCAATATAGAAATATATTACTTGGAAACCCAATAATATATAACTTACCAAAACTTTATGATTTATCATATACTTATACTTATCCTCAAAGTCAGTCATAGGGAAATATTCTATAATCTATGTCTTCATAAATATAGTTCACAAGGTTTCTACTAAACTTCCTATTATTCTATCTATAAAAACACGAACATCGGTAACCTAATTTTTTAGTTATTTGTTACATTGGTGCTAGATATAAGTGATTTCATCACAAAGGACTAGATTGTTTTTCATAATTGGAAAACTAGAATCATACATTAATATCACTTTATAATTGAAAACCTTAAATAAAAGATATATTTTATTTTATAACACTATTATTAAATTAATTATATCCTTACATATAAGCCATAATACACTTCATATAATCCAATGGAAGGGAAACATAAGAAATTGGTAAGATCTGATGCTCCATAATGGTATGTGTAAAGTGTAAGCTATCATAGTCAATATGATGATGTAAATAATAAAAATATATTCCATTTAATCAATTACTTGACAAAAAATAATAATTATTCATGAGAAAATGATCACCAAGTGATCCATATAAATAATCCCATGAGCATGGAACCTATCCATCGATGTCATAACTAATCAAATAATCACATGGCCATAAATAATTAATATCATAAAAAGTTAATACATAATTATGGACATCATAACCATACTATAAAGGCCTAGTTATAAGATATATTATATAAATGGGTAATTTCTTATCCAAATACCAAATCACGTTTTTCTAATGAGACCTACCGATCCATCATGTGGCTATAGTGGGCCCTGGTCATCACTTACTAAATCCAATACATTTCTCATATGAAAGGGGAGAAACATAATCATGTAAACATGTGATATTGAAAAAATAGAATATGAAATGTTAATAATCTCCCCAATAAAAAAACATAATCAATGTATACATTCTTATTAAAAACTATCGTACAAGATGTTAACAATTTCTCTAATCAATAAACGTAATCAAAAACCATCCAGAGTAATTTGTTGAATATTATAAAAAAGTACATCCCTAATAAAATTGATTATAAACCATCTAGATAAATAATAATGTTTTTATCATTATAACATATTCTAAATAGATCCTAAGTAAAATGATCGTTGTTTTCATTGATGAATATAACTACAATAAAAATTCCATTAAAACCATTATAAGGAAAAATATACTTTTCACATAGAAAAAAACTATAAAAAATAAATATTTCTAGAGTATTAGGAAAAATCATAGTAAAAGAATCATGGAAAATTGTATGGCAATATTAAAAGTAACAATCAGTCATGATAGTGGGTAATTCTATAAATACTAGCAAAAAATAATTTCTCACTATATTAAAAATGTAAGAAGTATCTCATTTGGAAAATGACAATAATATTCTTTTCAACCCATTTTTTAAAAATTATAACAGGGGTAAAAACATCATTAATTAATAATTTTTATAATATTGAAAAAAGTATTTTGAAAATATTTTTAGAAAACATGGATATGGAAGAAAAAATATTTTCAACCAAAGAGTGAAATAATATAATATTTTATTAAAAACATTTTCTAAATCATTTTAAGTTTCAATGATATTAAAATGGTAATTTTATATAATATTTTCATGAATAACCAAAGGATAATAAAATATATTGTGTTTAAGAAAGAAATATCAGTTAATTCCCCCCATGGAGACCATAACATCAATAGTCCTGTATAATAATAAGATTGTAAAATAAACCCTTACCACATCGGTGACTTGTCAATCATAAGCCCCATGAAATAAAAATACATATATAGGTATTTATATCCCAAAAATTCTGTGATAATAATTATAAAATACATCCATGTTAAGTATATACATCAAAAAATAAGTAAGTTGTGAATATAGAATATGTTTTATGGATGTAAAAGGGGGATGAAAAACCCTTACCTCAGGTCTGATTTCCTTCGTACTTTTTTTAACCTTATATATAATAAATATAGATATATTATACATCTATTATATAACCATACTCATATATATCATACCATATATGATTTAATTGTAACTTTTTAGCATACATTTATTAACAATTTTTTGTTAAAATCATTGCTTTGGATAATAATTGGTTCTTTTTTCATATATGTTTATGTTTATTAGTTTCATTACTTGTGCTTTCATAATTATTAAATAGCCTCTTAAATATTAATAATATATAAATATCATATATATTCACTATATATGTATTTAAAATAGTCCATAAAATTTAGATATAGAAAAATGAGTTACAGCGTTAATGGAGATGGTAGGTCGTACGTATGTATTAACGTTGTTTTCATTTTTTCATTAGATGGAATGAAAGAAAGGTAAATAATATATTTCCTTTCCAAAATAATTATTATACCATATATATAACATATATTCCTTATCTATCCTTATTACCATCCATGTTAAAATTAAATGAAAAACAAATTACATCACTTCGTGGAGTAATTAGTCCACTAGTACATAAGAGTGACATCATGGTTTTCCACTGGATCAAAAGGTATGAAGGTAGATGTGATTATATAATTTCATAAGTGTAATAATATCATAAATATCATATATATACATTAAATACATCATTTTATATATCCATAAGAGGTGGTGTTGAAAAAGGAAATTAACATAGGTTATTCCATTAACCAAATAACATCTCAATATATGGGAGATACTGGTGTTATTATTTTAGCATAGTTGATGAATATTTTAAGTAGCTAAAAGAATAAATAAAATGAAAATTTGTGTTTTGAAAACAATATTTCTTCTTTGGATAACCTCTTTCGGTTTATTCCTAAAGCCTTTCTAAAAGTGCTTTATCATCAAACAAGGGACTCTAGACTATGGGGATGGATGTAAATAATGGATTTAGATAGGTCTTTTCTAAAACAAATGGATCTTTAAATGTGAAGAGGAGATGATAGGGGTTTCCTTTTATTAGTGGGGAAGAGTAAACACATGGAATTGTTGAAAAGAATAAAATATATCCACATTTAACACATGCCACAAGGATCCCAAATGGATAATTTTAAAACCTGATATCATATAAGGCCAATATATTTTCATAAAATAGAAATTATACATGATTTAATTCATTTTTTCCCTTATAATTTTAGTTTAACCCCCTGGTAAACCCGCTTTAACCTTAATCGTAGTAGTTAACTTTTAATATTTTTATTATTCATTATGACCAAAACATAACATAAAATTATTAACTCATATTAACTATTATTATTCCACATATGGAATATATTTTTTCAAATTAAAATCATATAATGGGTAGAATTAAATTTTAAATTAAACTTGCAAGAGTGTAAAAAAACAATTTTTCAAAGGACATGTTTTTTAAGTATAAAAATTTTTATATCAAAAATCAATATAATTTGAATTCCAATGACCTAAATTGGATTAATTATTATATAATTAAACTAATATTATTTTAAAAAAATAAAAACAAAATTTATCTTTTTAAATTCATTACATGAAAATCTAGTTTCAATTGGAATCAATATTTTTCACTATTTATAAAAAAATTAATATTTTAAAAAATTTATAAAATATTCAATATAAGAAAATATTGACATGTTGGTTTCGAAAAGTAAGTTATTTTTCAAATAAATTATCTAAAAGTTGTAAATTTTAATTTTAAAATAAGTCTACAAAACACAATGAAGCTTCTTTTTGGAAAAATACAGTTTTTGAGAAAAATATTTATTTTCCTATCAAATGATTTTTATTTTCATTTATAATTAATTTATAAACTTAATTTTATTTTTTTTCTATAAAACATATACTTTTTTAACTAATTTATTTATATTCATATGATCTAATTTAACAGCTATGTTAGATTGGTATACCATACTACGATTCATTTGGACTCAGTGTTGCGTGTACCATGAGCTATCAAAATGATTAAATTTATTTAAAAAGAAATATAAGTCTAGAGGTGTTACACAAAACTATGTGAATGGTGTTTCGGATATGATTATCCACTATTTATATTACTACACAAAATTCCTTATTTTGAACATATAATACTTCATCGCAATGTGACCACCATCCAAAAAATCTTTACACTATATTATCTATAATCATATTTACAGATAACTCCAATCATAATTATCAGAAATATGGTCTTCTTATTTTGGTAATGTAACTTATATATTTTGTATTTTCAATTTCCATATTTCAATTATTCTCAAATCCTTCGGATATCATCATTATATAGAAAATTCCAACTTCTAATAATATCAATTCATTTCTTTGAGAACATTTAACAAAACATATTCAGGTAATAAATTCTATTTTCTATGATATTTCCAATATCAAACTACCACATTCATGAATATTTCACTTTTAATTTCCTTATTTATTTAAATAATCATGTAGGTGTTTCTTCCAATGATATCAAGATCATGTTGAATCTCATATTTTACTAGTATCTTCTTCCTGTAATATTATAATATCAATGTAGCTTCTAAAATTTTTTCATACTGCAATGAAGTGTCTATTAGATTCCTATAAATATCCTTCTATAAAATTTACCATTATTCTCACATTGAAAATCAATTCCACAATGTAATATTTTTCAACACATTATTCAATCTGTAAAATTCCATATTCTTTTTAACAAACACAACATGAGTTGATATTGTGGTATCACGTGGTATTGAGCTTCATAAAATTACATATTCAGTTTATCCTAAATCAATATTGGTATATGTGCTTCAATATATTTTAGTGTATTATTGTAACATCATCTCATACTATATCTTCTTGTGATGTATTCTCATTCATACTCTTTCTCAGGTATATATGAGGCCTATGAAGCTCAATATTATTCCCCTAATATTATAAACATGTCGCATCCACAAAAAAACTTATAAATTAAAAGGTATTTATCTTATTAAAATTCATCTACATGCATTCTTTCTTTCCTTTCATTAATTTTATATATTATAAATCCTCCAAGATACTTCTTATGATAACCTGAAAATATGATTCAACTCATATGTTAATTCATTATTTCATGATTTTTATACCCATTTCCCATCATTATTTACAAAATTTCTAGATCATTTCGTAATCTTAGACTACTCTTGATGCTTCTAGTAGTATATATAGATTATTTCATGTTCTTATGCATTCCATTTTCAGGTTGTAGTTCATAGAAATACATCATTTCATCTTCTAAAATTTATTTACATTAAATAAGAGTTAATAAATTATCATAATTTTGATAAAATTACATGAATATATTATATTACTTATGCACATAATTGCATATCTTCCTCCATATTCAAGTGTTCCTACTTATTATGGTTTTCTCATTCTAGATCATGTACTTATACTTTGAAAAAATACATTGGAAAATTAATTTTACATCAACTTACTCATTGAATTTTCATAATCCATTAAAAATAAACACAATACCTAATAATAATCATCTAATGGGGAATTCATTATCCAATAGGTTCACCTTAGCTTTTGGTGATGGCGTAATCATCATCTAATGCTTCTGGTAGTCTTCATGGATTATCATGAATCAATAGTTAATGAAAGCCATAAAAATTTACAAAAATAAAAACATTCATTGGGGAAAGATATTATATAATTTATTTATGAAGATTTAAGGATGAAAATACACAATTTAGAGAATCTACCTCATTTAAAATGTTAGGAAGAATACAGTAATTTAGAATACTATTAGAAGGATTTCTAAAATGATTCCTAAATCTAGATTATTGATTTCTTTGAGTCATTGATATCATCACATATTTCATACAACCTTATGGTCACTACCTCTTCATCAAGTCAAAGTCACTCCACCCTTTCAACAACATTTATCTTATATTTTTGCACCTCCTTGTCAAAATTGGATTGTTTTCCCACTATTTTTATAATAGCAGACAACTTCAAGAAAATTTCGTCTACTGAGTCTCTTCCTCCAATGATTTAGTGTTTCTACTCCACTATCACCACTACCTATTTAAATTATTCATGAATTATCATAATATTTTGGTTTATAGAGTGGTTCATAGGAGTTTATATAGAAATATCTAATCACATTACCCTCTCTAATACCCATTTTGTAATAAACTCTTTCACGCTGGGATGGATTACATGGTAATAAAATCATCTACATCCTAGAGTGGTGAACTTTTATTGAATATGATGTAATTTACCAACATTATTTCTAAGAGGGGTCTCACGGATTAGCCTCAAAATATTCCTGCATTCCCACTATTTCATCCTTCTATATAGTGAATCATACATTGAGTCTGAATATGATTCCATCATTGGAACTAGAACATCGTCTAGAACCCAATCACGTTGAAAGAATCCATTCTTAAATTTATCTAAGATACTAGAACCTAACTAGTTTATTTATCTACCTTTTTTAGTGGTTTTGACACTAGATTGGTATCCTTGTAAATTTATTTGGTTTAAGGAACGATTATTGAAACTATAGTCAAGACATGATAGTCATCAAGCATGAAAATCAAAATATAGAAATATTTACATTCACCATTAATTATACCACCATTGTTTCCTAAGCTAGGGTGAGTGGAAAGTATTCCTGAATTGAACCCCATGTGAAATACTCAAGAGCCATATCTACTCACTAAATCATAGGTCCCTCTATTGGTGCTATAAATTTGGGGGCCAATCCATTCTTTAACATTATCTGGTCTAAGCCAAACAGATCTTCTCATGGTAATATAAATGGGAATTTATTAACATGATTAGTAATGAATATAAATATCAACTATATAAAGAATCTAAATAAAGTAATATATGATATAAATGTATTAAATACAGATATTAAAGGCTTTAAATATTACTAATAATAAAAATCATGATTGACATTATCTTCTATGCCCAGTTGTATAATTATACTAGTCGAAATGTTTAAATACATGTCCAGCCCTTTACTTTTCATGATGTTGCTAGTAACTATCTGACATAATGACTTCTCTAAAAAGGAATAAGTTTTTTAATCCTAAAAAAAATTATTTTAGCTCCTAAATGTATCAACCCACTATTTGAAAAAAATTATAGGTTAACAAAAGGTACCAAAAATATCTAACTATAAATATATACTCAATACATACTTAACATTTATGAATATAAGTTGAGTTATAAACCAATTGTATATTCTCTCTATTTGGTATCCTCTATCAAAGTATACATGCATGGAGTTCCATGACCCCCTCCATCCAAATATTCCCCTCCTAAGCTATCAATGGATAAAGGGAGATAATGACCCCCGAGTCCCACCTCCAGTATTCCCCAGGTTGGCGACTAGCACAAGGGGTATACAGATATCACAATATGGGAGGCATTACCCTTTTTTCAACAAGATCAGGATATATAATGGATCATCCACAAAATAACTACAAGAAATATATAAAATAAAGAAAAAAATCATACCACAATCATGTTCTTAACATCGAATAGTTACAATTCAAAAAGTGTCTAAGTAACTACCAAAAGTAAATCTGAGTAGGGACACAACAACTGTCCCAACCCCAAACTAGTAAGGTCCATCACAGTCTATATAAGACACTTAAAAACATAAAAATAGTTTTATATATATAGGGAGATCATACATGTATTCTCAATAAGAAAATCAAAGTCTCTCATGCATATGTGAAGGAAGCATACTAATTCCACTACGAGAAAACAACAGAACCATATAACATCTAATATGTATACTAAGAATCCCAAACTCACCATGTCATGCTCACCAAATAACTCAATTCAAGTAATGTAATATAATTCAAATAGATAATAGGATACCCTGCACCACCTTACCACTGACTAGTCACTCCTTACTAATAGAAAATGTCCTTGCACTCCTACGTCTTTTGAAAGTACCACATCAAAACCCATAAACACACACTTAGGACTCACAAAAAACACCACATCCTGCCCACAGACACCTGGGCCACAAACAGCATCACGTATCACCCTTAGAAACATAGGCCACAAACCACGTCACATCCGACCCGCAGACACCTAGGCTGAAAACCACATAACCTCCCACCTACATACACCTAGCCCACAAAACACATCACCTCCAAAAGACACCTAGGAAATCATAACACATCTCATAATAAAGACACCTAGTAAAGAAAAACTCACCCAAACACACCTGGGCCTCACCAACCACAACTATCCTAAATAATCTTGAGATATCACCACCTGGAAGAGGGATCATGGAATAGCATCTGGTCAGTCATCCATCCTCCCACTGAGATGTTTGGGAAAGAAAACCTCTATCATGAAAATGGGGGTGTTCGACACATAGTTATCAACTAGGGTGGTTGTGTATATAAATTACAAGGAAAATACAATTATATACATATATGATACCAAAAACTCAAGATCAAACTATAGGTTCTCAAACAAACCACCAACTCACTACAATTCTAACTTTACTTCTACCTCTAAATGAAAAACACCATACAACAATCCACAAAACTCATTCACATTTCCAACCAATTTAATTATCCATTTCCATTATGTTAGATAAACCCACCCAATACATTTTAGGATTTATTAATCATTCATTCATTTATTCCATCACTATCTCAGAAACTTCTATAAACAACACATAATAGGGAACAAGGTTCTCGAATGTTAAGAGCCCTGATAAGATAATGGGACTTCATATTTCCTATGAGTTTAACACACATTAAAGATATATAATATATCGATCTCCATATATGGGTTGAATATTTCTGCATGCTACTCATAGAAAAATTCTGGGAAAATTACCATACCAATCACTTCATTCCTCCTTCAAACTCAACCAGCTCAGGTCACATACTAATAGAGAAAAGTCCCAACTCCCAACCCCAACTGATAACACCTTACCTCACTACCATTTTCATAGCCCCACTATAAAATACTTCTTATCCACTCCATAATAAATCCTGCTCTCAGCCTGATATTCCATTACTCCACCCAAGAAAACCCACAACACACAACTATTCTCACAACCCCACAAACCAGAGCAAACCCCCACATCACATCACCCCATGTACTAAGGAAAAAAATTCCATATTTTAAAAGTAAATATTTATTTAAATACACTTGTTTAATTCAAAGGTTATCACAAAAGTGTATATTCCTAAAGAAACCATTCAATATTCGGATATATTTGATTATCCAATTTCCATTTTTTAGGTGATATCAAAAAATATTGATCAAGAAACAACCACAACCCATGTACCCAGTGCAATAAAACAACCAACGACCATAATTTTCAGTAGGGTGTTTAGCCCTTATAATCACAATATCACAATAATAATATCAAAACTACAAGGGCATGAAAAATGAATCCATTTACCCCTTTCCATTTCATTTAACCAATTATTATCATTTATTAATAAATAAAAATAAAAATACATAGATAAACAAAATAAAAAACCTCCCACATTATGCATAATTAAGTGAGATGAAGTAATTCCTACCTGTAAAGGGTGTCAATGATCCTCTCATAAGAATAGGCCATCCAACAGATCTCAGATCACCTCTCCCACATTATCTTCATCCATCGGAGGATGTCACAGCACCACCACACTAATAAAAACTAGAGATAATCCCATTTAGAACCATGATAAATCATCCTTCATCACATGGTAAGAAGAAACAGAAGAGGAAAGAGACCAAAATAAAATAAACCACAAAAACGATGGTAGAACAAACCATAGATCGAAGATAGATTTCCATAGGTAAAAGGAGGGAAGATAAGAATCAATCCTTGATATAGGAATCCTACAAATGATGAAGAGGGGTTGTTGGGTTGGCTGGGGTCATGAAAGGGTCACTGCCTCCATAGGGTTTGACAACCCGAGTTGCTGAAAAAACACATAAAAGTTATTGCATTGGGGTATTACATGACATGTAATACCCTTCAATGACATGTAGTTCCATGCGGTAAATTTCAACCTAAAAACCCATCACCTTTAAATTTATTTTATTTTTTAGACCATGAAACATTTCATGATTTGAACCATCTTGGATAAGTGGAAAAACAAAACATCAAGTGGTATAATACAGTTACACAATGTGTAATCCCCCACCATCCATATTTTTTCAACTGAACTTTTCAAAAATTCTTTGAGCATTCTTTGACCATATCTAGCAACTCAAAAATATAAAAGTAATGGACTAGGGGGGACAGAGACCACTACATAAGATACCTGTCAAATGATTCTCACCCTTGAGAATCCAAAACCAAACCCAAAATAAAAAGGGCTCTAAAATCCCACCCATGTGAGATACCTCTCAAGGATCTCATCACTCCTCAAGAATGACAACCATATGAACACGTTTACTCAGACGACCATAAACACGCTAGAACAAATCACCATGAAACCCTCTCACCCTATACATTTCCTAAATCAACAACTTCTATAGTCAATGAAAGACAGTGTCTAGAACACACGAATTAGGGAATCTCATATTCAATGTCAAGATACTATCCACTTTGGGTGTAACTGACTCACCCACATAGATTTAATCGCATCACAGTTAATGTGTCTCAGTTAGGCATCTGATCCTACCTTCATTGTATGTTATGAATTTATCACATACCACACCACACACATATAAAACTAATGAAAAAATATCACACTCCATAAAACAAGGTTCATACATTACATTTCAAAAAAAAACAACAACTCCAAACTCATAACAACTCCAAGTACTAAGAATGAATATACGTTTATCACTCCCAAGTACTCTCCTACTAGACACCATGACTCCACAACACACAAACCAAGTGATTGGTCCATCCAAATAGAACCATCTCATGATTATCCTAGAATCCCACTGGATGCTCCATAAACATCACGTCATCCTCGATATCCAACTCCCCCTGGTCAATGACATGAGATTCATCATGAAGATACTGATAAAGATTTGATATGTGGAAGATTTCCTGGATTTTCTCCAAATGTGGTGGAAACTCCAACTAGTATGCTAGATCGCCAACTCTCCCCAACACCTCAAAGGGTCCAAAAAATCTAGGATAATTCTTACCCCATCTTCCAATCCTCCACATCCCACATCAAGGATAAACCTTAAAGAACATGTGGTTCCCAACCTCGAACTCCAAGGGGATCCTCCTGCGATTAGCATAATAAATCTTCCTATCATGTGCTGCTTTAATCTTATTATGAACAATCTAAACTTTCTCTATTGTGCTCTACACTACCTTAGGCACAGGAACAACTATTTCTCCAACCTCCATCCAGCACAATAGAGAACAACACAGTATCTCATAAAAAGATTCAAATAGAACCATGCTAATGGAATAGTGATTGCTATTATTATAAGAAAAATCTAAAAAGGGAACGTTTCATACCCAAGATATTCCAATATCCATGACACATACTTGCAACTTATCCTATAACATCTGAATAGTCCACTCTATATTCCCATCTATCTAAGGTGGAAAGTAGTGTTGAGGCATAACTAGTTTCCAAAATCATGTTGTAATCACTTCCCAAATCTTGAGGTAAAATGTGTCTCACTATCTGAGGAAAAGGATATTAGAATTACATGAAACCACACCACATCATCCATATACCTTTTTTCCAAGGCATCCATAATGCATGACTCCTTGATCACTAAGAAGTGATCTGATTTCATCAGTTGGATAACTACTACCCAGATAGCATCATAGCCTCCCTATGTTATGGGTAACCCTGTGACTAAATTCAATGATATGTTATCTTACATCCAATCAATAACATCCAAGGGATGAAACTAATCCCTAAGAACATTGTTCTTGGATTTTACCTTCATGAAGACCGGGAATCTTTCCACAAACTCTGTTAATTCATATTTCATCATAGTCCACCAAAATTGCATCCTCAAGACATGATACATCTTAGAAACTCATGGGTTTACTAGTAATGGTAAGCTATGAAAATCACAAATGAATCCCTTATAAATTACCACTAGAATCAACAAATTCCCATAAAACATTGTTTGGTTTTGACCATGCATCGACCATCCCTCAGGAGCATCACCATATCCAATACGATCGTGTAACTCCTCTGCCTCTGAGTCTCCCCACTATGACCCTTCCACCTGTTGCATTAGAGAAGAAAATATTGTCATCTGAAACAAACACCCTCTACTTCCATCCACTCATGTATCCAAATGAATAGATTTCAAATCCTCTATAGATCTCCAAGAATCCTCATATTCATGGACAACCTCATTCTTTGACAACCTTTTTAAGGAATCGACCATAAAATTAAACTTTATTTAAGTGTATAAGATATTGAAAATATAGTCCTTAAGAAACACCATCCACCTCCACTGTCTGAAGTTCAGATCTTGTTGGGAAAAGTTATAACTCAAACATTTATGATTTATGAAGTCCACAAAACACTCTCCAATATGGTAATGTCTCTAAAAATTTAGCGCAAACACAACCACTACTAGATCCAAATTGTGGGTGGCATAGTTAGGCTCGTGAGGACATAATTACCTAGATCCATAAGATAACACCTCTTATTGATGCATCATCATGCATCCTAAAACCATACAGGAATTGTCACAAAACATGTCAAACATCACCCCTTCCTCACGAAACAGGAGCACTAGAAAACTAAACAAATTCACCTTCAGGTAACTGAGTCCTGCCTAACATTTACCACTCCACACAAAATCTTTGTCCTTCCTAGTCAAATCCATCAATGGGGCTATAACATGAGGGAAATTAGGTACAAACCTCCAATAATATCCTATAAGACTGAGAAAACAATAAACTCTTACAACATTCTTGGATTTTACCCAATAAAAAAATACTTCAATATTCAATAGGTCTAGTGTCACACCCTATTGAGACACGACATGCCCGATGAAATGCACCACTTGTGTTCAGAAATTACACATGGAAAACATTACATAGAGATGGTGGTATCAAAGGACCTACAGGATATTTCTGAGATGATCGGTGTGATCCTCCTATGATATCAAGTAGAATAAGATATCATAGATGATCATGTTGAAAATTGATCAATGAAATCATAGAACATAGAGCTTATAAAATCCATGAACATAGTCAGTGAATTTGTAACACTGAACTACATGACTATAAAATCAATGTGCCCATACTTTCACCTAAAGGAAGCCTTTGGGATATCACTCCCCTTCACCCTCAATTGGTGATATCCATACCACTGATAGATCATGGAAAACCAACTCACCACTCTTATCTAGTCAAAACGATTGTCTATCTTTGGAAGAGGGTCATGATTCTGGACCATTACATGATTCAACCTCTTTTAGTCTATACAAAGCCTCAGACTATCATTCTATTTCTTGTAGAACAACACCATAGAACCCCACGGAAACAAACTAAGCTATATGAAACACTTTTTCATCAAATCATCTATTTGAATCCTCGTCTCTCATAGCTCAGAAGGTATCATCCGATAAGGAGCCATCAAAATTGGAGAATCACCGGGCTACAAATCTATTATGAACTCTACATCATGTCAAGGGGATGGAATCACAACCTACTCATCAATAACATCCAATAATTCCCCAATGACCTTGGGAACCTCTACCATCTTAGCATCCACCAATTCCCTTAACAGCTCATCCAATAAGGAAAGAAGAGGCTCACACATTGATTGTCCACCTAAAAACTTTGATCTCCAATGAAATCTACATGGTAGCCATCTACATCCTAAAACATGACTCTCCTCTAGAAAAATTTGATAAAGGCATGCCTAGAATACAACCTATTGATTCCAAGGATGACACTATATGATTTCATCTGTAGTAAGATTAGATCCACAATAGACTAGTGTGGTCCCATCATAAGTTTACATCCCTAGAACACATCAAACAAAATGGTCCAGACTCCAACTAATGTACTCAACACCAGGGGAATAGGAATATTCTCAACATGTAGGCCCATAGAATGGACTAGATTAAGTGAAACAAAGGATTGTGAATCTCATGAATCAAATAAAGCATAATCAAGGTTACTAAAAAACTGATCGTACATCTGACGATCATTGGCCCTATTGGAACTATCGCCTCTACTATTTTCAAATAACCATGCCCATCTCCTCTACCTCTCTAATAACGACCGCCTCCATTACCAAGCCATGTTAAAGAACCCTAAACATAAGGAAAATCCTATTTTTGGTCTCTATCTACTCCATCTCCCCTTAGTAGAGTGAAATCCTACTACCCCTGCAGAAGAAACGGCCTCACCAGCTACTACTACTGAGGTTAGCACTGAACCTATCCACCTCCACCATAATAATATCAAATAGATATTGGACACTGGTTTTGAAGATGGATGTAAACCCCACAAAAGAAACTCCTCAGTCCCAATACCAAATGAAGGGAACGAGGACCGGATGGTTGAAAAGGGAACTATTGAGGTCGACTCCCTACTAGTCAAAACCTCAAAGTTTGGAGCACCTGAGACCTAACATTGGTAACCCTGCCTCTATAAGAACTTTACTTCCTCCCCTTTCATAGTATACCTCATCATGAGTGAATCCACTCAATCACCTCTACATTCTCATTAACCTCCAAGTACATTGGCAGCATAAAAGGAGTAACTACATACTGGATAGATTGATAATGTGCCTCCCCAAGACGTCATGAATGAGACTCCTCATCTAGAAATAGATCCTTTAACTTGATCCCTAGCTCCCACACTGACATACTCCCTGCTGAAGGGGGGTATCTCCTACCTCTTCTTAGCCTTTATAGTCTATGAAAGGATCTCTTCTTAGAATTTATTCTCAAAGAGGAAACCACCCAACTTCTACTAATTTTCTCTCCCCCAAATAATTTTTTCACCACTAACATTCAAATCCTCACATATGACTGAATTCCAAAGGAATACAGTTTTCTATCGAGGCCTATATCAAACTAAAGGTGATCCTAAGATCCTTGATCTAGCTTTCCATCTCCATGTTTGAACATTGGCCTCATAATTTCCCAAAGCCTGCTGCTGGAAGGCACGCAATGTTCTTTGCCACTAGTCATACACATTAGCTAGATCAACCCTCCATTGATAAAACAAATTATACTAATAATCCTCAATTTCCTAATCCGCATGAGGAAAAAGACTAGGATCCATAGCGGAAAAGTGAACAAAAAATTACTAAGCCTGGGTAGTATGGAATTTTTATTTAATATTCATTTTAACTCATTTTTATATCCATTCCAACCTTCAAAAATCAAGTATTTATGATACATGTACCATTCCTAGGGTCTCTACCCTACAAAAATTGTAACCTCACTTGGTCATTCAATAGGCTTAGAGTCCTTACATAGGATCACAGGAGGACTTAAAGTCTTGTGTCCTAGCTATTCTTCCCTGGACTATGTCATGCCCCAATATAACCTTACACTATTTCCCTACAAACCTATACAATATCAACTATTTCTAACGCCAAACTCCATCCTATATCTCAACCATCACCTTTGATACAATTCTCTCATGACCCCCTCCCTCCAAAGATGCACCTCCTGAGATGGAAATGGATAAAGGGGGATAATGACCCCTGAGTCCCACCTCTAGTAGGCCCCAGGACAGTGACTAGAACCAAGGGTATATATATCTCGCAATATGGGAGGAATTACCCTTTTTATAAAAAAGAACAAGGTATATGATGGATCATCCAAAAAATAACTCCAGAAAATATATAAAAGAAAGAAACAAATCATACAACATTCATGTTTTTCAAATAGAACTATTATAAGTACAAAAGTATCCTTGTAAATACCAAAAGTAAAGCTAAGTAGCAACACATAAACTCTCCAAAGCCCAAACTAGTATGGTCCAGCATGGTCTATGAAATCCTCATGGAAATCTAAAAGCATTTTAATAAATTTTGGGTAAGAATATAGGTATACTCAGTAGTAAAACCAAAGTCTCTTATGCACATATGAAAGAAGCATACTAATTCCCCTATGAGAAAACAGTAGAACCAAACAGCACCTAATGGGTATACTAACCATCCCAACCTCACCAAGCTACACTCACCAAATAACACAAGTCACGTAATGTAATATAATTCACATCAACTATAGAGTACCCCAGGCCACTTTCCCACTAATTATCCTATCTTTCCTAACATAAAACATCCTCGTGTTACTACCTCTTATGAAAGTACCACATCACAACCTGCTCGCACACACATCGGCCTCACAAACCACACCACATCCCACCCGTAGGCACATAGGTCAAAAAACCACATCACATCCCGCATGCAGAAACCTGGGCTAAAGAATACATCACATCCAACCCACAGTCACCTAGGCCATAAACCACATCACATCCTTCTCATATACACCTGATCTACAAACCACATCACATCTTGAAGATACCTCAGAAAGAATAAAACATATCATCCAAAAGATACTTGGGAAGAAAAACTCACCCAAACACACCTGGGCCCCACCAACCATAACCATCCCAAAGAATCTTGGGCTTTCTCCACCTAGAAGAAGAAGTAGGGAAGAGTGGGTGGCTAGCCATCCATCCTCTCATCAGGATGTTTTGGAAAGACACTCTCCCCAGGGATTATGGGGGTGTTCATCACATTGTTCTCAACTAGGGTGGGTGCATATAGGAATTATAAATAAAATACAATTGTATAAATATATGATACCAAACACTTAATCCCAACCAATGGGTTCTCAAATGAACCATCAATTCACAAAACTACCAACATTAATGCTACCTATAAATATACAACACCACAAAAAAATCCACAAAACTAATTCAAATTCCCAAAAAATTTAATTAACCATTTCCATTATATTATAAAAACCAACCCAATCCATTCCATTCTTTATTAATTAGTAATTAATTTACTCCATTACTACCTAGGCAACTACAAAGAACAATACACAACAGGAAAAAAGGTTCTTAGAAGGTGAAGATACCTGATAAACTAAAGGGACTTCACATTTACTCATCATTTAACACCCATTCATGATATATCATATATCAATTTATAGATATGGGGTTATTCTTTCTGCATGTTACTCATGGAAAAAATCTAGGTTAATTACACTTACCAATCACTACATTCATCCTTCAAACTCATCTCGATTGGGTCACATACCAAAAGAACCAACCCATAACTCACAACCCCAACTAATAACACATTACTGCACCACCAATTTCATATCCCCACTACACAAAATATCTCATCCATTACACACTCAATCAATCTCCCCACTTGAGATTTCATTAAACAACCCAATCTATCCCACAACACACAATCGTGCCCACAACCTTACTACAGCACAAACCTGAGCAAACCCACACATCACATAACCCCATATACCATGGAAAAAGAAAAATATATATTTCACAAGGCATCCCTTATTTAATTCCACTTGTTTAATTTAGGGGTTATCACAGAAATGTATGATCCCATCGAATCCATTCATTAGCAGAATATATATGATTAAACAATTTCCATTTTTTAAGTGATACCTAACAGTCTTGATCAAGAAACAACCACAACACACATACCCTGTGCAAGAAAATCCACCAATGACCACAATTTTTAGCAAGGCATTTATCCTATATAATCACAACATCACAATCATAATATCAAAACTACAACGGCGTGTAAAATGTATCCCTATACCCCTTTAAATTTCATTTAAATGGTTCTTATCTTTGATTAATATGGAATAACAAGACTCCATAGGTAAACAAAAGTAAAACCCTATCGCATGATACATAATTAATAAAGACAAAGGAAATTATACCTTGAATGGGTGTCAATAATTCCCACACAAGAATGGGCCACGCAATGGATCTTTGATCACCTCTCCTGTAAAATCTACATCCATCTGAGGATGTTGTGGCACAACCACACCAACAATAACTGAATAGAATCCAAATTAGAATGATAGGAGATCATCTTCGATCACATGGAAAGAAGAAATGGTAGGGTAAGGAGACCAAACCATAAGAAACTACAAGAACATACTATAGATCAAATATGGATCTCTATGGATCAAAGGAGGGATTCTAGTTATCATTCCATGATGAAGGAATTCTCAAAACATTGAAGATTGGTTGTCAGGTCACCTGGGGTCGAGGATAGGCCACTACAGCCATAGGGTTTGACAACCTGAGGTTCTGTAAAAACACTTAAAATATACATTTTCAGTATATTACATGACATATAAAACCCTTTCATGCCATATAATTCCATGTGATCAACTTCCAATGAAAAACTCATCCCCTTTCTATTTATTTTGTTTTTCAGACCCTGAAATATTTAACACCATGAACCATCCTAGACAAGTCATGAAAAAAAAACATCACATCATGTAATACAATTACAAAATATGTAATCCCCCTTATTCTATATTTTTTCAACTGAACTTCTTCAAACTATTTCGAGCCTCCTATGAACATCTCTAACAACCAAAAACCTATAAAGTAACATATCGGGGGGGGCATAGACTATTACATGGATCCACTTACAAAACATGGAACTCCAAAAATATTTTTGAATGCATGGATTTAAATTCATCAATGTGAGAAAGTGAAGGTTCTTCTTTAACCCTTCCATAAGAACAAGCATCTAGGCCAACCAATGTCCCCACCAAGTGAATAAATTGGGGATATGATAGAAAATTGAACCTCAAACTTCTATAAAAGATAATTATAAAATATATAGTAATATCAATAAAAACACACTAAGTGAGAAATATAATGGATATTATATTCTTCTAGGAAGATATTTGGCATGACTCTCCCTCTTTAATGCTATCTTTTTCCTCTATAGTATCATCATCATTATCTTTTCCATCATCATCATTATGACTACTTGATTTGAGACCAATCAGTATGAGTACTTTAGTGGAATAGAAATATTAAACCCATGTGAAATAGATCATTAAATTTTTTTATATAATCTTCAACCTCATCATGATGATTCTCATATGTGATGTTGGAGGCTATATTGATTGACCAAAGATCTATTAGCATGATATATTCTACTTAGATTGTATCCTAGATTTCATTCATGAATGATGTTCTCCTATAATAATCTAACTCACTCCAAGACATTATAAATTGGGAATAAAAGGGGTTTATTAGTGGGGGATCTATTCAAATTTTATATGGAGATGATATCAAATAGATCAGCTAATTCCTAATAATTTGACTAGCTATAGGCTTTCATAGAACTGAACACTTATATGGCCATGTCCCCCCAGCTTCTCCTACTCCTCATATACTTATGTTATTGATGATCCCTTAAACTAAGTCACCAATTCCACTAATATAACCAAGGTATGGTCACTTCTAAGATTTAGCATAGTCAATAAATAACCTAATATTAGATTCATTTAGTTGGAAGGTGAAGCACATTTATATTTTATCTTCTATTATTATCAACCAAAATTGATGAGTATCCATTATATATTTCTCTTCTTAGACCATTTTGGCTTGATCAAGTTATATATTTTTCACACAGTATAATTATAGACTAAATATACAAGGTATATAGGATTTTCAAATGGTCTCTCTATCGATCAAGGTTGTCATCATACCCATATGTAAAACCATAAGAAAATATTTTTTCTCATGTGTACCATTGGAATTATTGAACATTTTACTAGTTGGGGCCTAGTGTAGTATAAATATGAACCAATTATGAAAATCTAGCATGTTTGTCGCATCTCAATAATGTATTTATATTAGAAATACTTCATAGAATATTTTGAGATATTCCTTGAATTTATCATCAAGTATGGGATTATAATTAAAAATGTGTAGTCCCCTATGAGAGCTATGATTAAACCCCATATAACCTATAAGAAAATAAATTTCCCAAATAGTAAATTCACCTTATTAATATACATAAGATACTGATTTAGTTCTAAAAATATTGTTATGAAAAAATTGATTTTTTAACACTCACCAGTTGCACCACCATTAGGACTATGTTATTCCTAACTCCATGATGTGACACGTCTACCTTTAGGAGGTACTCTCTTAGAAACATTAAAACGAATTTCACCAGATACACTAGGTTTTATTCTTTGGATGGTTTTACAAACAAATTATATATAGTATAATTCCTCTATAATTACCCACCATGTTTTTATATCCCTATAAATTTTGTGTTTTGAGAAGATATGTACCCTCCTTACCATTATCTATTAACCATTTTACTTGATGAAGAACACATCCCAAATACTGAAGGGAATTCCAATACATGGATGATGGTCCTTCTCTGTGATTTCTATTTCCAATTTTAGTATTCCCTTACTAGTGAAAGAGTTAGATCTACATTATCTCATGTAAAGGATAAGTCATAAATTCATCTAACATATTCTCCAATTTTGTATCTCTTTTTATCATGTGCACAATTCATAGTTTGTTCCCAAACTCTCTATATATCATGTAGAAATTGATGGTGTTGTGGATTCACCGGTTGATCAAGTCTAGAATGATTTTCTTGTTCTAGTTTGATATTGACTATGAAAACTAGAATAACGTATAAATTCTCACATCCCACAACTCCCTCTCAAATTTAGTAAATAACTGGTGGAATTTATAGTGCCACCACCATTCCATACCAAAAACGTCTCCTGGGTAAAGGTTTCAACTTATGTTCAACCTTTTTTATGGTCTATGTAAGCCCCTAGAAAATAGTTGAGTAACTATGAATATCAGGTTATTATATGTGAGTCTATTATTAAAATGTTAGTGAGGAATATTTAAGGACATACCCACCCTTAAATTAGGCCTCATTAAAGAAACAAACTACCATAGATACACTGGAAAGGGATAGTTTGTAATGATGATTGATCTAATGTGCTGGTTGGTTCTCTCATTTCTACGGTTTTGGAATAAGTGGATCAGCCAACAACATGGACCCATAAATTGGGTGCCTATATAATATCAGGCAATTCCTTGATGTCCGTCCCATAAAATCTGAAATAATCAAGTTACTTTAACTAATATTTTGGAGTTAACTACCCTTACCATTGTGGGTCATATCCATCTATCTCACTATAGAATATTAGGTATCTTTATCCTATTAAATTTCTATAAAAGTGTAAATGAAAAATCATAAAGGATAAGTTAGTTTAGAAAAAGGATTTGAAAATAAGAAAAGGGTGAGAAATTATGTTGAAGTATAAAATATTGAATAAAACATATTTTTAGGGTGCATCACATGAGATCTATGTGGTCTTGCATAAATAGTTCATGGAGAAGAAGGAATCACTTAATCTTCTATATGGTTTCCTAGTGAGTTGCATAATTTCATTGTGGTCAAGTTTTATATTGTGGAGAAAATGAAAATAGTATTTGAAATGAGATAAATTTATAGAATATCCTCACTGATAGAAAAGTACAGAATTAGGGTCGTACCATCATATTTCTAAGGTTGGTTCCACTTTTAACTTTCTCCTTGCTGATAATGCATAAATATTACTTATAGAAGCATGCTTCACCATATAATTTGATCCTCTTCATTCTGATAAAATCTAGTTTTGATGGGAGATTTTTTAATTCCTAAATAAATGGAAAATACTTTGAAATGAATATTAGTAAAAATAAAGTAGATGTAACACCTTGAAATTTAAAATTAAAGGTTTTCCATTTAAACTTAATGTGTTCATTTTCTTTATTCACACAAAATATTGAACCCAAAGGAATGGAGAAATGTTATATAATCCTTATATACAGCTATTTAATTTATGGATAAAAATAAATCAAGAATATCTTAAAATATATGTAGAAATACAATTAAATGTAATTATTAATATTATTTCATTGTTAAAATTCTATTAGTGTAGCTAAATGAATAATAAGACTAATTTATTCTTTAAAATGTAACCTTTATTAAAATGTTCTTTTTATGTGTCTTATTTTAAAAGACTAAATATATTATGGATAAAAGATATTACTAATATGAATAATATATTAACTCCAATTTGATTAGTAATTTATAGGGAATAAGAATAATAATGGTTAACATTTTTTAAAATATATTTTCATATGAAAAGAGTTTTAATTATATTTTTATGTTTTGTATAAATGTTAAATTAAAAAAATTATAATTAGAATTTGAAAAATAAAAATATGTTTTAGATTCATCATGTAAATATTAGCTTAATATGGATATTTTATATTTTAATAAAGTAATTTAATTTTATTTGAAGAGTGAGAAATATAGTTTTGAACAAAATAATAAAATTTATGACATTATTGTTGTATAATAATTATCTATACATATATAAAACATTATAATTGATAAAATATATATTTAAAAAATAAATTTTAAAATTTTAAAATTCTATTATTAATTTATAAAACATTTGTTTAAAAATTTATGAATATAACTAATATTTTCTAGAAAAATGAAACTGGTTTTTAACTTTTCTTTTATTTATAAATTATTTTTGTAAAATTTGGATTTTCATTTCTTTATAATAAAAATAAATTTTATTGTTTTAATAAACAAATTTATATCATGAAAATTAAATACATTGATAATTTTAACCTATTTATAATTTTTTAATCATAAAAATACACTTTTTCTAAAAACTAGTTTTTAAGCGTTACATGGGCTAACGATAAAATAAATTTTTATTATGAATAGAAATATTGCATAATTAAATGAGTTTAATATTTTTAAGTAGTAGTTCCAAATTATATAATAAGGGTCATTTTATTTTTTTGTTTTTTAAATTAAATTTCTTACATAAAAATTATTTACCTCTATAATATCAAAAATGGTAAAAGTGAAATTTTTATGAGTAAAAGACTAGAAAACATGTTTAAAACATGTGAAAAAAATGAATTTATGAGGGATTAGTGAAATTATATCATCACTAAATGAGTTTTTATGTATTTTTTATTCTTCTCAACATGTGAAACATGTTCCATATTTATATAAATTTGAAATATTTATAAAAGTGTCAATCTCCCCCTTATAAATGGATTATATCAAGATCCCCTAAATAACCCACTAAAAAATTGGTTTCATATTTAAATTATTTTCATTTCACTTCCTTTATGACCCTATTTATTTTGGTTGAGCCTATGGTCCTAAGATATTATCCAAAGACCTCTATTTCCATGGATTCTTTCAAAGGAATTCATAAGTCTTCAATATGAGTTTTGTTTTCATTACATATTTTCTTTTCATTATTACTTTACCAAAAACTAATTTTTTAATTCCTATATAATTAATAAATGTTATTATTATAATTTTATAACTATTAATAACCCTTTCCCTTTTGTATTAAGAAAAATAAAATCATCATTCGTGCATTGTGTAGACTACTACTTCCACAGAGTGACGACTTATATTTTTTACCATGACCTCTCTACAGTAATTATAATGATTAAATTAAAGAATATTTTTGATATATATAATATATTTATGATTTTTAATATAAAAAATATATTACATCGTTTTCCCCTCATTCTTTGAGAAATGAAAATGTTAAATGTGTGTTGTGAAAACTGCAACCTCCATGAAGTAATGAATCTTATTATTTATCTAGTTTCTTTATTATTAATTAAAAAATATTAAAATATTCTTAAATACATTAAAATTATCAAAATAATATCATAATTATTCTTTAATAAATATATTATTCTAAAATAAACCACGTTCATAGTCAAAATCAACCAAAAATTACAGTGTGTTCATGTTTGGGTAGGCCTAACCATAAAATTGAACAATGATATAAATTAATATTACGGATGACTATGAGAAT
The DNA here is from genome assembly GCA_963277665.1 of Viscum album. Classification (NCBI taxonomy): domain Eukaryota; kingdom Viridiplantae; phylum Streptophyta; class Magnoliopsida; order Santalales; family Viscaceae; genus Viscum; species Viscum album. Next base: position 844,592,067 of record OY728125.1, on the reverse strand, counting down.
GTAATTATAAATAATATATTATATGAATAAGAAAATAAAAACCTATTTTTTCTATAATGGATACACTAATTTTAAAATCATTAATTAAGATACCATTGTTCGTTCATGCAAATTACTTGAAATATGCCCATCATCGATTTCATCTTTAAGGATCATAACCAAAAAAATTAATATAATTAAATTATAAAATTATAAGTAAATATAAATAATATTTTATATTTCATTTTATGATCAAGTAATTTTGAATGTTTCTTATAATAATGAAGAACAACACCATTGTTAAGAAACTATTTCAAATTAATCATGATTACTCCCAACCTATATTGAAAATAGATAACAACTAGCTAATATACACGTAGATAATAATTATAAATTAAATTTATAAAAGTTTATAAATATGAAAATGGTTATAAAAAAGTTATTAAAATATTTTTTATAGGATATTCATGTGCTTTAGTGGAAGTCAGAAGTTAATGTAAGTGTTTGTACTAACACAATTTTCTTTCATTGAGTTGAAAAATTTATTATTGAAATTTATTATTCTAGGATTTATTATTCATAAAAATGAATAATTTTTTATGGTATTTCCTCCCTTTTTTATATGTATTGAAAATTCTTCCTTATAACCTCATTATCAAATGATTCTTTCCTCCAAGATTATGCTACTTGAAAGGAGTTTCTTGTCTCAATTTTCATCCCTTGAGATATATTTATTATTATACACTAAATTTTCATTTCTATGGTGTATAAACTTTTAATTTATTATTATTTGTATCATGATACTAAAATTATTCATGGTATTTGATGTTTTATTTGAAATTTTAACCTTCAAGGGGTTTTGATTCAAATGTTTATAAAGCTATAGGTGGTATTCATCTCTATTATTAATTCCATGGGACATGTCTGATATTGAGAAGTATATTTTATTTTATATTTTGTATTCATATACCTATTTATATCTATTATAATGAATATATTTCATTTAACTAAAATTTAATTTCATGGTATCCCTCTCATTTTTTTGATTCTTACATTACCATTACAGTAAGGGTTTTTTAATTTGAATTTTTATTCATTAAGATATGATTTATATTCACCATTGGTTTTACTTTTGTAGTGTATATATTGGTCATGTATTACCATATAAATATTCTCATAAAATTTTCTTTTCAAGTATTAAATGTGAGTAAATCCATCACTGCCTTTGAATTTCCAAATCAGCATCTTTTATAGGTGTGATTTTTCTTCCAATATCTTTCCTCAATAAACACTCTATATTTCCTTCCTTTAATTAGAGGGTGTTTACCTATATTCCATACATAAATTTATTATTTATTTATTTTACTTAAATTTATACCCATTTATCTATATGGTTCTAGTTTTAGGGATGCTTATATATAAAGATAATCCATTTATTTATTTGGGAAATAATGACAATATGTATATTTGGTAATCTTGATATAGATATTTATTGACTAATTAGGAAAGTTTATTATGATTTTTTTTACCGTATGCCTTCTTTCTATAGATGGGATATGATCATATTATCCCTTTCATTAACATGGGGAAAAGTATTAATATTAAATATTTTTTATTTGAATATGGATATTTATTGATTTCTAAAGAAAGTTGATTATGAATCATTCATATAGTTTATGCATTGGACTTAAAGAAGTAATCAGTGGGGGTGATATTGTATAACCCCACAAATAATTTACAGGTATCATAATATAGACTTTCTTGGGATTCCTACTCAAAACAAAATATTTCCAAAATATAAGGCCTTGACGTTAAGATCTTAATGTCTATGATCTTAATATCTTGGATTGGGGCCTAAAAGTAGTTATTCAATATTATTCATTTACTCTATAAGGAACTAATTATATTTATACATGTGATATTATAATTTACATTATTATCCATTGATATATTATGCTTTCATTTTCATTCTATTGTGGAATTATTATTTTTATATATTCTTACCATATTATTTACTCTCATATTATTCTCAATTATGATCTTTAATTATTATCACTTTTGTTTACCCTTACTAAAATTTTCATCACACCCTTCATATGTTTCTATTTCCCCTAGTTATAAAGAAATTTATTTGACATGATATCTCTAATAGAATATATTTTTGGGTGAATTTAGGAGAGATATTGAATACTTATTATGTATTAAGTAGTTTATATATAGTGAAAAATGTACATTACTTGAGAATGAAATGGTATTTTTTAGTTTATGATTTTACCTCATTTTTAAGAAATATAATCCAACAAGTTCATGGGAATTTATGTAGTGAAATATTTTTTTTATTTCATGTAATTAGATGATCACTTTTTGGGGGCATCACAGATGGCGTTAGAGGAGGTTTTAAATAACTTCTCAGGATATAAGGTTTTTTATGATAATTTAATGGCTGATAAGTTTAGTTCGATTATAATTTAAAAGGTATAGATAAAAATTTAGGTTATATGAGGTAATATAGGATATTTTATTGGGTTAATATAAGTGGACTCCAATGAAAACCCAATCTATAATTCTATGTATAGGATAATAATTTCTTGTTTTTTTAAACTAGATATTGTTTGGTTATCCACAAAATTACATCCCTATTTGGATAATTGAAAGTGAATGTGGTTATGGAATATATTAAACTAGGGTTAATCACCATAAAAACACTGGTGGAGCATTGAATTCATCATCACTCTTTTTCATGATTGGTGGGCCTAAGAATTCACACCTAGATAAAAAAAATCATGGGAATATTCTTTGGTTAATCACATCATCTTTAAAATAAATTATGAATTATTTATTGTGATATGTAATTAAAATGAGGAATATAAGAGAACTTAACCTAAAGAAACCTATATTTAACCAAGAGAGATTTAGGTAGAATTTAATGTAAATGTAATACTTTCAAAGAACAAGAAATTTTGAGGTTTAATTTTTCATACAGTACTTATCTGATGGTGTTAATTGTTCATCAATCAAGATTAAAACCTTTTTTTATTAATGACTAATTCCAAAAGGAACCTTGTTAATAATGGATATCATGGAAAATGTGGAGATTTTCCCAACAAGAAAAAAAATAAGATATGAGTTAGAGTGAGAAATAATATCATTATTCCTAGTCGGCTATCACAAATTATGATTAATAACATGAACTTTATAGAGTTCCCAAACACACTAAATAAGATAATGATGGAGCCTCGTGGAATTTAAAATGGCGAATATGTTAAAATAAAGAAGATTCAATTTCATTCTTGTAAAAAATTTTGTAAGAATTACCATGAAGAAAGTATTAATGGAATAGGGAGTTATTATCTATATGTAAAAGGAGGGAATAAAGAAACAATTTTGACATGAAAGATGAAGTAATAGGTTATCACAATTAAGGAAAAATATTTTTATCCTAGTCATACATAAGATATTATGGTAGAGGCCTATTTTGAAAATATATCCTAAGTCATGAATATCATTTAGACACCATTAAATAAATTTATCAGTGAGTGAAAAATAAAATTTTTAGTATCTGTTCAATTTAATGGGGTAGAATTAAACACATCAAGATTTAAAATTATAGGTTTTCCTTTAAATACTAATGTGTTTAATAGCTTTGACCACATCCAACACCTAACCAAAATGAACTATGTAATGTAATGTAATACATAGAATATAGACATATAATTGGTGGGGAAAATAAGGAAAAAATAAAAATAAGATATATTTAGAAATAAAAAATAAATATCATCATCAATACTACGGAATTGAAAAAATTCAATTAGTGTAGCTAAATAACTAATAAGACTAGTTTATGGTTTAAAATTTAACCATTCTAAACTATTATTTATTTGTGTTATATTTTAAAAAAACATATATATGGATAATATTTATTTATTATTAAACTAAAATATTAGCATCAATTTTATTAGTAGTTGATAGGAGATAAGATTAAGAATATTTGACATTTTAAAAGAGTTATTTTCTTACAAAAACAGTTTTCATTATATTGTTATGATTTTATTCAAATGATAAATTCTAAAATTCTATAATTAGAATTTGTAAAAATAAACTTGATTTTTATACTAAAATTTTAAATCTTAATTTATGATTAGTTTTTTATATTTTTATACAATAATTGATTTTTAGATTAATAGTGAAAAAACATTTTTAACACAAAATATAAATTTTATAACTTTATCATTATATAATAAAGTTATAAAAGTTTATAAAACATATTGATTGATAAAATATTCATTTAAGGAATAAAAATATATATTTTTAAATACTATTATAAATTTATAAAACCTATGTTTATCATTATATGAACATAAGTGAAATTTTTAACAAATTAAATAGTTTTTTATCTTATCTATTAATTTAATGTTATTTTGTCAAAATTTTGATTTGGGTATATTTTAAAGATAAAATTATTTTATTTTTTTAAAATAAACCAATTTATATCATCAAAATAAAATACATTTATAATTTTAACCTAAATATAATTTTTTATCTCAAAAATACACTTTTTCTAAAAATGGTTTTTTACATGACCCATGTGCTAATATTAAAATTAATTTTTATTATACAATGAAATATTATCTGATAAAATTTCTTTATTACTTTTAATAAATAGCTCCAAATTATTTAATAAGATTAATTTTATTTTCAGTCACTAAAATTAAATTACTTTGGTAAAGATTACATACCATAATAAAACTGAAAATGGTAAAAGTAAAATTATATGATTAAATAACATTAAAAAATGTTTAAAAATGTGGAAAAATTAAGGGTTGGGTGTTTTAGAACATATATAGTCATACAATCCATTAATATCCATTTTTTATTCATCTTGACATGTGAAATGTGTTCTCACATTATATTAATTTAATTATTTTGAAAATTTTAATTCTCCCCACATATAAAAGGGGTTTCTCACCACTCCTTCAATACCACCCTAAAAATTAAATTTCCTCTTGAAAATTGACCATTTTTACTTAAAATAAAATATTGTTTCATTTTCTTGCTCCTCTTGTCACATGATATTTTCTTAATACCTCCATGTTCAAGGATTCATCGTAGGGAAACCTCCAACCCCGATGTGAGTACTTTTTCCTAAATTCTTTTATTTTCATTCATACTTTCGCAAATATAATTTTATAATTCCCATATAATTACATTAGTATTTTATATATTTAATTTTATTAAGATAATGGAATAAATATTAACTGTATTTTCCATTTTATATTAAGAAAAATGAAACTATAGTGACCCCAACCCCAGCATCCCGAAGCCAGTGCCTTAATTTATTACATTCGCATTAGATACAAGTTATCACATCCCAAAGGACCAAATATTTTATTAGTCTTAGTAAACTAAATATATATATAAATCTTATATTAAAATTGAATGAAAAAAATAAAACATATTTTTTTCAAGGATAACATTATTCCCTCTAGAATACCCTGTATATTAAACATAGTACGGTTCATGGATTCCGAGAAAAGTAAAAAATAAAGGTCAACTCAAATGCTCATTAAGGGTTAAGTATAGTGGAATCTGTCACAAATAAATAAATAATAATCAACATGGTGAGATAAATTAATTAACACACATTCCATTTAAATAATTGGATAAAAATAATGAATAATGAATATGGAATGGTAAATAACTAAAATAAATTCCAATTAATTAATAACTTGAGCATAATATAGAAATAATAAAAATAATAAAATAAAGAAATATAAATATTCACATGATATTGAAACTAGATCTTGGATATTATAATTAATCAAACATTCACATGGAATATCAATAATGATGGAATTCATAATGTCATACATCTAAAGTGTTCATATCTATACTCAATATTGTAACTACCATGATCATTCCTCAAGAGATTTTATGTCTGTAGGTATAAAACCATTTGATTTGGGAAACTGATTCATCTCAAGAGACTACTGATGCATCGAGGAGATTTAATTAACCAATCCCCAACCCATTATTTCATGTCCAAAATATTCCTTATATATTTCATAATTTATAAAATTTATAAAAAAATGTTCCTTATTATACGTTATATGTTTATAGTAAAGGATATAAATTTATCAACATTTTCTTAGTTAATAAAATAACGTTAAAAGTAACCATTTTATGTAAAAATGGTATACTATTTAATAAATAATAATATATTTAACACAAGAATATGGATATTTAATATAAATTTAATTTCAAATAAAAATTTACCATAAGGAATAGATTATTTCAATATAAAGTTAACAATTATAGAAGAAAGTGAGATTGCATAATAACTTTTACCACCTGGTAAATTTTAAGTCAAATACACTTGGAAGACATAATTAAAATTGAAACTTAAAATTCCATAAGTTATTAGTGAATCGTGATATTAAATGAAAAATGGGTAGTATATAAACCACATTAAATTGAATTAGTTCATAATAACATATAAGCCTCAATAGAATGTTAATTGAGATGAAATCCCTTACCTAATGCTTCCTTATGGTTGAATGTGATTTAACCTCCTATATATTGGTTTCCGGTAATTAATTAACTTATAAAAAACCATATTAATATTTATAATATCATATATTATCCTTTTATAATATTTTACCACCTATTCATTAATAATAATTCATTATTTCCATTGCTTTCAGTGTTAATTCTCATGTTTTCTCATCTGCGTTTTGTCATTAAAGACCTAGTTATTGAACATATTATATAGTTTCATCATATATAGAATAAAAATAAAGAAATAATTATCATTTTTTTACATCAATTTTACTTTTAAAAAAATTATAAATTATTGTTATGAAATATAAAGTATGTTACGATCATAGAGATAATAGGTCGTACGTATGCATTAGTAATGTTTTCTATTTTTCAATGAACATTATGGAAAGAGTGTAGGTAATAATTAATATTATTAAAATTATTATAATATCATATATAAAATATTATAAAATTATATGTAACACCCCAAGCTTCCACGGTACGTTTCACTTCGAATAATGCAATAGCGTGTGTTGTACGCAACCTCGAGCTCTAACACACACCACAACGAATTAAACTAGCTGTTGTGAATAGTAATACCTACTTTTTAAAATTATAGAAATTTTATATTTCAAAATGGACTTCATTTTTTGATTCGGAATATCGAAATTAGCCTATGCTGAATTTTTGGTATTTTTCTGAGAACTTCTAATTTTTTATGAATAGTGAAAAATACTTTAAAACAACTTTTTTAATCAAAATAATTTATTGTGATAAATTATACTATTTAGTGGTTTTAAGGTATAATTAGAATATATTTTTACCATTTTATCCAATGGTGGTCATTAGAATTAATTTAACATTGAAATTGGACATAAACAATTGCCAATCTTTTGATATAAATTGTTTCTTAAAAACATGCTATTTGTCGTAAGAGCGGGAATTAATTATAAAATTAATTAATGCAACTTATATGTTTGGAATTTTTTAAAATAGACATCATTTTTCAATTCAGAATATCAATTATAGCTTAGGGTGAAATTTTGGCCTTGTTCTGAAAAACTTCAATTTTTGATGAATAGTGAAACCACTAAGTGGTAGTTAAATAACTGATTTTTCGTTTAAATGAAATATTACCACTTCTGTGATTTGATTTTCAAAAATCCGACATACATGGTTTTCATTAAGAAGTAAAATGTGGTTCAATGAGATTAAAATAATTTTTTGGTGAATAGTAACTTTTAAGTTCTTAATCGCGATTAGAGGTAATTAGTGTAGTTTAAGGTACAAATAATGTTTTAATAATATGAGATGAGAATGAAACTTGTCCTAATCCTATTGGATGAGTCATGGCCGACCAAGACAACCCTTGGGTCAACTTGGGGACCCCATGGAGCCACTTTTGTTGGAAAATGACATTAATATATATTTATTTAATGTTAAAATTAAATTGACACAAACTTGAGTTATTTTACTAAAACAGTTTTTAAGTGGGGTTACACAAGTCCAAATTTTGACTATAAATATTAATAAGAAATCTAAAAGGATTTCCTACATCATAGTATTTTTTTTATAATTTTTAGACATTAAATAAATTAAATTATTTATGACATCATTATGATGCAGCGATGACCTCATTATTTAACGATTTAAATAAAATGAGAAGATAATGCAAAATCCAAGGCTTACACTTGTCCAAAACCTATTGGATGAGGATATTTAGAAACCTTATCACCTTAGCCTCGAATTATATAAGTGTGGGACCTTTAGAATCCGAAAAGCATTGTGAAATAATGTAACATTTCAAACTTTCCAAAAGTGCCCCTCCTCTCCACTTATAAAAGGCCCCCACCTCTCCCACCTCATTTACACTTTCAAGCCTTTTGGCTCCGCCAACCTCTACCCAAATACCCTCCCAACTTTCCCCTCTTACTCCTAGAAGCCTTACTTTGGGCAGAACTCTTCCCAAGGAAGCCTTTGGCTCAAATCAAAAAGAGTTACCCGATTTTGAGGTAATGTCTTTTCTAATGTTGTTTTGTTTTATTTTTCTTCTCCAACCCCCTAAACTCTTTTTATTCATTTCTTTTGTAACAACACCAGTATACTAAATAAACCAGGATGTTGTTATAAGATGTATTCGAGCTACACTTACACACACCTATATCTAATGGTTAAAGAACATACGGTTTCTGTGGATGGCGAATTTCTGCCTCACGAAACGATGATTGTTCAACACTCATATAACACCTTCAAAGGTGGCCATTAAGATGTCACTATTTTTATATATGATATATAATATGTTTATGTTTTACTTATTCTTCTGTATTTCTCATTTATGGCATACTTTATGATTTCCATTATGGGTAAAACGCGATAATTTCATTTTAGGAAGTGCGGACTACCGCCCCCTCAAAGTGATTTGAATCGTTAATGCCATATGTGGGATGTATAAAGGATGAAGTAAATGTTATTATACACTATATTATACTGGAATTATATTATACATTTATATCATTATGATTTATTTCCATTAAATATGAAATTGAAATGAAAGTAGCGTTCATGCGTACGTACGGCTTACCGTCTCCATGAACGGTGCATTTCATTTCTTACCTCTAAATGTTACGTAATATTATAAATGAATGTATATACTGGATATATAAGATATATATGACATATAAATCATGAATATAATTCTGGATATAATGGATATTCTACCACATGAACAACTTGTAATTATAAGAAGTTTATTGTTGACTCAAGTTACCAAAGATCGACAAAACGACCGTTATTAACTTAAATAATTACATAATGTTCATAACATTGTAATAAGTGATATAAAAAGGATAATGAAATTTAAAATGGTTCTTAATAAGGTAGATATTAACTCTAGTTTATTATTCAGGAGGTTAAAGAACGGTTGAGTCAAGTCGGACACAAGGTAAGGGAATTTCTTAACCCAACTTTCATTCTTTGGGTTAATCTCCTACTTTCAAATTATGTCATGATATTATTATGTCCTATCTTGTATTTTTACATTATTTATGTGTACTTATAGTGAATACACATTATATATGTACTTTATTTAAAAAAATGATCTTTTTAAGGACTTCGTCTCAATCCCCTTTCATTGAGGCATATTTGGTTTTATACACAACTTTCTTTTATACGGTGTATAAACCCCTTTGACTTTTATGTTTATTCAAAAGGAATCTTTTTTTATACGAAGCGTTTTGCTAAACGAAAAAAGGGAATGTTTTTCTTTCCGTACTTATGCGGCGACAATGACTTCTCCACCGCCGTGACCATTATTTGAGTTTCGGCTTCCTCTACAAGCCATCACTTTTTTTTAATGAAAAATAAATACAAAGTTTTAACTTTCTTTTATTTTGGTATTGAAAATGGTTTTTAAAGCGTTTTTATTATATCAATGTGTTGTATTGATATCTTGTGATTGAAATGTGGAAATGTTATGTTTCCTTTATGCATGTTATATGTGATACGATTATGTTATGGTTTATGATTTATTTAAACCTATTCATATGAGGAATGTATTGGAGTTAATAAGTGACGGGTGGAGCCCGCTATAGCTCCTCGATGCATCGGTAGGTCTCATGAGACAATTAGACGTGGAATTGGCCGAGGCCCTTTCCCAATTTGATTTATGGTTTTGGCCGAGGCCTTAATCATTTTAGACGTCTTGGCCGAGGCCTTGACAAAATGTTTCAGAATGTCCGGCATTATACATTCCCTCATTATGAAAGTGGTTATTGATATTGCATGTGATTATTCGACCAGTATAATATCCATGTGAAGAAGTGAATGGAATTATCTCATTTTACTTTTGCCATATTATGTTGATGTTCAAGTTTAAAAGGCTTTTGTTTTAGTTATACATTGCCTTAAATTTTTATGTTTATTTATGAAAGCTTCCACAATATTGTTATCCTTACTGAGCATCTGAGCTCACCCCTTTCAATGTTTTAATATTTTCCAGGATGTGAAGAAGTATTTTATGAATGACCTGCAGGGATAGTCAGAAGAGGATATGAGAGTGGACTATGGAGACATTGTTATTTTAGTTTTTCACTTTATGATGTAATGTAACGTTTACGAATGTATCTATTGTTTCCAAGGCTACTAAACTAATCGGTCTTTCGAGACTTGATCTTTTGTGATCATGCCAATGTTACGAAGTAATGCACCGACTCTGGGTAGCTGGGGTCGGGGCGTTACAGTTGGTATCAAAGGCAGTTTAGTACTAACCTTGGAAGCTAGATTTAGATAAACTCTGATTAGAGCACATAGCCCAAAGATAGACTTTGAGGATTAGTATAGAAGAACCTCCTAGAATTTTGGTATTATAGAGATGTTATGAGTTTTCCGAGAAATAAATCCCTGTCTGGATACGAGCAGGTAGAGGCGGCTCTGGCACAGATGTACCTAGGGGTAAAACCTGAAAACACCGCTTTGAGCTAGACTCGAACGGGAACTGGTGCACGACAACGGGCCTTGCTGCACTCTTGGTTACGACACTCCCGGGGGGATATGCTTAGGATAATTCTCATTTTATTTACAAACCACTATGAAGGGTTATGAGTACATACTTCCTCAAAGAAAACATTTCATTTTATGATTATGGATTATATCCATAAATAGTTCAATTTATGTAAAGTGTTTAACAAGTATAGAATTATGTATTTTGATTCATAAACTAATCTAGTTTATGCCATTGTTTAGAAATGGCGCCTAGTGGAAGGAATGGAAACCGTATCAATGCACGAAATCCGTGTAGGGATTTCCCTCCTGCTCAAGATAATTATTGTGGATCTGGAGATACAACTGGTGCTGATCAGCTTCTCACCATACTGGGACAACTCATGCAGGTTATGAATAATAACCTTACTCGTATGGAGCACCCTGATCCACAACGTGGAGGATCAATGCTAGACCGTTTCATGAGGCAACAACCACCAACCTTCAATGGGAGTACAAATCCTACAGTAGCTGAGCAATGGATAAATTCCTTAGAGAAAATATTCCATGCCTTGGGGAGTAGTGAAAGGGAGAAGGTTGTCATGGCAGTTTACCGCCTCACTGGAGATGTCGATCAGTGGTGGTTGCTGATTCAAAACACAAAGGAAGATTATGACGTATCGAATATGGAATGGAGGGAGTTCAAAGAGCTTTTCTTAGAAAAATATTTTCCTCGTGACCATCGAGCAGATATGGAAAGGCAATTTCTGAGTTTGAGGCAGAAGGAGGATGAGAATGTCGCAAAGTATGAGGGTAACTTTACAAGGTTAGCGAGGCATGCTGCCGATTATATACGTAACCCAAGGAGTAAGATTGATCGTTTCTTTGATGGGTTAAAACCATTTCTCCGTCGAGCTTTAGTATCACAATCCTTCTCATCATACGAAGATATTGTCTTGTGTGCTATCAAGACAGAAAAGGAATTCTCTAAGTCTTATGACAACAAAGTAAAGCAAGAGAAGAAGAGAACGGTGGAACAAGAGACAGATAAAGGGAAAAAGACAAAGAAGGATTTTCCATTATGTGATAATTGTGGGAAGAATCACCCTGGTACTTGCCTAAAAGGAATGGGAGTTTGTTATAAATGTGGAGAAAAGGGTCACCAGGCTCGTGATTGAAAGGGAAAGAAAGAGGTTGTCAAAGTTGAATGCTACAATTGTAGGGAATCAGGGCATTATGCAAATGAATGTCCTAAGCGTCAAGGAAACTTACCTCAGAAAAGGCCAAGGGATCAAGGCCAATCTTATGCTGTGACTACAGTTGAAGCGGAATAATTAATGTATTGGTGCTTTTGGACTCAAGGATTATATTCTGGTTATAAGAATAATGTGATATATATATATGGATTGTACTGCAGTACTTGTTGATTTCAGTAAGGTTTTAATATGATTAAGGTAATCATATTTTTAGTATGTGACAATAAGAGAAACTTTTCTTTGCTTGGGGAACTGATGTTACAATTGATTTTGGAATTTAGAGACCTTTTAGAGAAAGTATGGATGGAGGTATTTTGGATAACTATTAAGGTTGGAATGGATTAAGTTGAACCATGGATAGTATTGTTTAAGGTTAAAGAATTTTTGAAGATTATCTTTGGAATATTATAATACTATAGTTTTAGGAAAAGGACAACCTGCAGGGTGGGGAATAACCCGTCGCGTCGGACAAAGCTGCAGGAATCGAACCCACAATCATAGTGCGACAAGCCTTTATTTTCCTACCACTAGCCTACAGGAAGTCCCTAGTTGTTACAAAATAATTTTACTAATCTAAATGGTATGTGTTAACATTTGGAACCTTATACAATTAGGATAAGTATAATATTTTTGAGTTCTATTATCTTTTTGAGTGAAAGATGAGTTGAATGTTGAAACTCTAGTTGTCAAGCATAAATATATATATACCTATCTCTTATTCAATGAATAAATTAATTCTTAAACTTTAGTAAAAGGATATTAAAACAAAAAATGTGTTATCCTAATACCTTATGTCTTGTTGAACTGATGATATTTTAAATCAACATAGATTGAAGGCTTTGAGGCCCTCAATTTTACAGTTGATTGTGATTGATGACCTCAATCACTCCCTACAAATATTTACGTTTTTCCTCCAATTATATGTCTCTAATTGCCACCAATGTTCTCCTTATCGAGATCATAATTTGGTGGTGACTTTCTTATTTCCATTTCCCTCTTATTAAGACTAAATTTTATTAACCTTATTTCTGATGTGGGTTTTCCACAAAGGTATTTTCTATTTTCAACCTTTTATTTTCAAAGAAAAATTTCAAATTTCGAGGATGCAATTTATTGAAGGTGGGGAGAATGTAACACCCCAAGCTTCCACGGTACGTTTCACTTCGAATAATGCAATAGCGTGTGTTGTACGCAACCTCGAGCTCTAACACACACCACAACGAATTAAACTAGCCGTTGTGAATAGTAATACCTACTTTTTAAAATTATAGAAATTTTATATTTCAAAATGGACTTCATTTTTGGATTCGGAATATCGAAATTAGCCTATGCTGAATTTTTGGTATTTTTCTGAGAACTTCTAATTTTTTATGAATAGTGAAAAATACTTTAAAACAAATTTTTTAATCAAAATAATTTATTGTGATAAATTATAATATTTAGTTGTTTTAAGGTATAATTAGAATATATTTTTACCATTTTATCCAATGGTGGTCATTAGAATTAATTTAACATTGAAATTGGACATAAACAATTGTCAATCTTTTGATATAAATTGTTTCTTAAAAACACGCTATTTGTCGTAACAGCGGGAATTAATTATAAAATTAATTAATGCAACTTATATGTTTGGAATTTTGTAAAATAGACATCATTTTTGAATTCGGAATATCAATTATAGCTTAGGGTGAAATTTTGGCCTTGTTCTGAAAAACTTCAATTTTTGATGAATAGTGAAACCACTAAGTGGTAGTTAAATAACTGATTTTTCGTTTAAATGAAATATTACCACTTCTGTGATTTGATTTTCAAAAATCCGACATACATGGTTGTCATTAAGAAGTAAAATGTGGTTCAATGAGATTAAAATAATTTTTTGGTGAATAGTAACTTTTAAGTTCTTAATCGCGATTAGAGGTAATTAGTGTAGTTTAAGGTACAAATAATGTTTTAATAATATGAGATGAGAATGAAACTTGTCCTACTCCTATTGGATGAGTCATGGCCGACCAAGACAACCCATGGGTCAATTTGGGGACCCCATGGAGCCACTTTTGTTGGAAAATGACATTAATATATATTTATTTAATGTTAAAATTAAATTGACACAAACATGAGTTATTTTACTAAAATAGTTTTTAAGTGGGGTTACACAAGTCCAAATTTTGACTATAAATATTAATTAGAAATCTAAAAAGATTTCATACATCATAGTATTTTTTTTATAATTTTTAGACATTAAATAAATTAAATTATTTATGACAACATTATGATGCAGCGATGACCTCATTATTTAACGATTTAAATAAAATGAGAAGATAATGCAAAATCCAAGGCTTACACTTGTCCAAAACCTATTGGATGAGGAGATTTCGAAACCTTATCACCTTAGCCTCGAATTATATAAGTGTGGGACCTTTAGAATCCGAAAAGCATTGTGAAATAATGTAACATTTCAATCTTTCCAAAAGTGCCCCTCCTCTCCACTTATAAAAGGCCCCCACCTCTCCCACCTCATTTACACTTTCAAGCCATTTGGCTCGGCCAACCTCTGCCCAAATACTCTCCCAACTTCCCCCTCTTACTCCTAGAAGCCTTACTGTGGGCATAACTCTTCCCAAGGAAGCCTTTGGTTCAAATCAAAAAGAGTTACCCGATTTTGAGGTAATGTCTTTTCTAATGTTGTTTTGTTTTTTTTTTCTTCTCCAACCCCCTAAACTCTTTTTATTCATTTCTTTTGTAACAAAAACAGTATCCTCAATAAACTAGGATGTTGTTATAATAAGTATTCGAGCTACACTTACACACACCTACATCTAATGGTTAAAGAACATACGGTTTCTGTGGATGGCGAATTTTTGCCTCACGAAACGATGATTGTTCAACACTCATATAACACCTTCAAATGTGGCCATTAAGATGTCAATATTTTTATATATGATATATAATATGTTTATGTTTTACTTATGCTTCTGTATTTCTCATTTATGGCATACTTTATGATTTCCATTATGGGTAAAACGCGATAATTTCATTTTAGGAAGTGCGGACTACCGCCCCCTCAAAGTGATTTGAATCGTTAATGTCATATGTGGGATGTATAAAAGATGAAGTAAATGGTATTATACACTATATTATACTGGAATTATATTATACATTTATATCATTATGATTTAGTTCCATTAAATATGAAATTGAAATGAAAGTAGCGTTCATGCGTACGTACGGCTTACCGTCTCCATGAACGGTGCATTTCATTTCTTACCTCTAAATGTTACGTAATATTATAAATGAATGTATATACTGGATATATAAGATATATATGACATATAAATCATGAATATAATTCTGGATATAATGGATATTCTACCACATGAACAACTTGTAATTATAAGAAGTTTATTGTTGACTCAAGTTACCAAAGATCGACAAAACGACCGTTATTAACTTAAATAATTACATAATGTTCATAACATTGTAATAAGTGATATAAAAAGGATAATGAAATTTAAAATGGTTCTTAATAAGGTAGATATTAACTCTAGTTTATCATTCAGGAGGTTAAAGAACGGTTGAGTCAAGTCGGACACAAGGTAAGGGAATTTCTTAACCCAACTTTCATTCTTTGGGTTAATCTCCTACTTTCAAATTATGTCATGATATTATTATGTCCTATCTTGTATTTTTACATTATTTATGTGTACTTATAGTGAATACACATTATATATGTACTTTATTTAAAAAAAATGATATTTTTAAGGACTTTGTCTCAATCCCCTTTCATTGAGGCATATTTGGTTTTATACACAACTTTCTTTTATACGGTGTATAAACCCCTTTGACTTTTACGTTTATTCAAAAGGAATCTTTTTTTATACGAAGCGTTTTGTTAAACGAAAAAAGGAAATGTTTTTCTTTCCGTACTTATGCGGCGACAATGACTTCTCCGCCGCCGTGACCATTATTTGAGTTTCGGCTTCCTCTACAAGCTATCACTTTTTTTTAATGAAAAATAAATACAAAGTTTTAACTTTCTTTTATTTTGGTATTGAAAATGGTTTTTAAAGCGTTTTTATTATATCAATGTGTTGTATTGATATCTTGTGATTGAAATGTGGAAATGTTATGTTTCCTTTATGCATGTTTTATGTGATATGATTATGTTATGGTTTATGATATGTTTAAACCTATTCATATGAGGAATGTATTGGACTTAATAAGTGACGGGTGGAGCCCGCTATAGCTCCTCGATGCATCGGTAGGTCTCATGAGACAATTAGACGTGGAATTGGCCGAGGCCCTTTCCCAATTTGATTTATGGTTTTGGCCGAGGCCTTAATCATTTTAGACGTCTTGGCCGAGGCCTTGACAAAATGTTTCAGAATGTCCGGCATTATACATTCCCTCATTATGAAAGTGGTTATTGATATTGCATGTGATTATTCGACCAGTAGAATATCCATGTGAAGAAGTGAATGACATTATATCATTTTACTTTTTCCATATTATGTTGATGTTCAAGTTTAAAAGGCTTTTGTTTTAGTTATACATTGCCTTAAATTTTTAGGTTTATTTATGAAAGCTTCCGCAATATTGTTATCCTTACTGAGCATCTGAGCTCACCCCTTTCAATGTTTTAATATTTTCCAGGATGTGAAGAAGTATTTTATGAATGACCTACAGGGATAGTCAGAAGAGGATATGAGAGTGGACTATGGAGACTTTTTTATTGTAGTTTTTCACTTTATGATGTAATGTAACGTTTACGAATGTATCTAGTGTTTTCAAGGCTACTAAACTAATCGGTCTTTCGAGACTTGATCTTTTGTGATCATGTCAATGTTACGAAGTAATGCACCGACTCTGGGTAGCTGGGGTCGGGGCGTTACATTATATATATATAGTAATTATTTTTGGTGATGGAAATAGAGTCACGTCGCTTCATGAAGGCAGTAATCCACACATACATGAACAATATTGTTGTCTTTCATTGAGTGAGAAACGTAAGAAAATAAAATGATATATCATATTTAAAGAATGAAAACTATTTATTTAATGTCATAATTATGTAATTTATATAAAATATGGTCATTAAAATTATTCATTATCATCTTCTATGTAAATAATTATTGAAAGATGGATCACATTGATTCGCAAGGTGGTAGTCATCCATACACATGAGCGACATTATTATGCCTCCTAAGGAATAGAAATTAATAATTTATATATGATATAATGACTAAATAAGTATAATAATATTTTAAATATCATATATATAATATATATCCATCATCATACCCAACCTTGAGATGTGGTAATTAAAAAACAAAGGACATCAGTTCACAAGGCGGTAGTTTTCCGTATACACAAACAATGAATTCATAATTCATTTGATAGAATCAGGGTGGGATATTTTTCATTACCATATTATAAAAACACTAAATTATATGGAATATAATGAGGTTATTATATAATCATTTTATAATAATAATTTAAGTAGGTTGAGATATACGTAAAATAAAGAAGCTCGTTGGAGAACATTACATCTTCTTCATGTATCTTCTTTTAGTTTGAACTAAAGCCTTCTTATGTTGGATTTATGAAAATTTTATTTATTAAAGAGTTATGGGAGGGTATTTTTTAGTTTATTTTTTTAGGTATCGAAAAAACCAAAAAATTTTGAATTTTTTATGAAGAGGAAATATTGGGTAGACTTTTATAAATGTGGGAGAAGACACATTTGGCATTTTTTAAAAGAAGTTAGGTGTACCCATGTTTTGCCTAAAAAAGGATCCAATAATGCACCAAATTTTATAAATAAAGGACTAAAGTAGACATATGTCCATATAATTGTATTTTAACAAGTTTTTGAGTGATCTAAACGCCTTTTATTTAATCTTAATCACCCGGTAAAATTGTTTTACCTTAATTGCATCAATTAATTTTAACTGCATTCACTAATAATTCTGGTAAAATTTTAAGTTAAATAATTATGAATTATAAATTATTCAAATCAAAAACATTAAATAAGTTTTTTCAAATTTAAATTATATATTTCTATAAAATTAATTTAAAATTAATCCCTTAAACGTGATGGGGAAATAGGTTTTTAAAGTGTAAATGTTCAAAAGTTTGAAATGTTTTTATATCAAAATTCAATATAAAATTGATTCCAGTGACCTAAATTGAATTAATTCATATAAAATTTATCAATTTTTTATTTCAAAATAGTTAAAAATATTATTTTAAATTATAATTAATTTGAATGAAATTGTAGTTTTCAATTAAAACTATGTATTTTTACTATTCACCAAAAAATTAAACTTCTTAGAAAAATCCCAAAAATTTACCCTAATATAATTTTTAAATTATTATTTAAATCAAATTGTTAATTTTTTCAAATAATATTTAAAATTTTTTCAAAATTTTTTCTTAAAACAAGTACACTATTAAAAGGTTGAACCCCCTAGTAAAATACAGCGTTTATGTGTAGAATTGGATTTTTTCTTATCTTATGCCTATAAAATATATTGAATGAATGTAAAAAAATATTGAATAATATATATATATATATATATCATTAAAATATTTCACTAATAGAAATTATTTTAATTTATTAGGTTAAATTCCTTTTATTTCCAAAAAATAGATTTTTTATAAAAACATTTCATTTATATTCAATTGGTTTTTATTTTCATTTATAATTAATTTAAAACCAGTTAATTCATTTTATATTTTTTTAACTATATATATTCATAATTTAGTTAATTCTATTCATAAATTCCATTCCAACAGCTAGGTGATAACTATTAAATAATAATATTAGTATATTGTTGTTCGGTAAAACTTAGTCTTGTGTGTAACACAAACTAGACATAGTATTGTGTATAATGCAAGAGAAAACCTATGTTGTGTTAATTTCAAGCTATCTAAGAGCATAAATTAATTAAAAATAAAAATATTATAAAGTTTTAGGATGTTGTATTAACATATGCGATTGGTGTTTCATGTCATACATGTTATAAAATATAATGTTCTTTATTTATAATTTCAAGGTGTTATATTCTCTCCACCTTAAATAAATTGTGTCCTCACAATTTCAAATTGATCTTGGAAATAAAGGTTCTAACATTTGGAAATACCATTTTTGAAAAACACACATTGTAAAAATATTTAATAAACCATCATCTTAATAAAATATTAAGGGAATTACTAAGGTGATATGGAATAACATAAAGATAGGTTTCTAGGTAGGGGATCTGTAATGGCATGTGAAGTTAGAGATATAAAGGAAAAGAGTAAAAATTATAGAGAGTGATTGAGTTCATTGATCATAATAAATTAATTTATAAATGGAAAGTCAAGGTCATAAAAAAATTAATGAAATATTTGTGAAAAAGGTCATTTGTATCATTAGAAATGATTGTAATAGGATAAAATTTTATTTTAAGATGATTTACCTAAAGTTGATTAACATTCATGGGAGGGTATACTTTCATAATTTCATTACATTTCATAAAAAAAATCTTATCCTTTGGTATGCCATGAAATTATTCTACTTTATCTCTTAGCACAGGTTGCATCATATGGTGAAATAATAAAATAATCTCTAAAACCTAATCCAATGATCAACTTAAACCATTTTATAAATGGTTAAATTTTCCAAAATATAATGTTCTAACACTTTAGAAAGAAGATCACTAAATTTCTAAAATGAACATATCATTAATCCAAAAAACAAAAAGTATCTCTTAATTTTCACTTACAGAACATGTGAATACCTTCATCAGGTATTCACTTGAAACATCATAATAATTTAAATTACATTAATGCCTTATTGAAAACATGAATGATTCCTTTTTACATAAATAAAACATTAATTATTGGATATATTCCTTAAATCCAAAAATTATTTTAACTCCATCAATGATAGCATGAACCAACTAGTTAACAAATCATTAATTAGTTCCAAGGTAGTCAGTATTATATAATTTAATTTATCCAAATCTGTTATATTTTTATCTTAACATCATTATCTCATCATCTATAACATATTAAGGGTTATATTTATTTCATTCATGTGTTTTCTGAGAAGTTAAACTTTCCACTGAATCTTTTTTCTTTTTCATTGATTCCATTCAATATATTCTCTAAAAACCAAAATGAAATAGTACTACATTATAGTTATTATATATTTAATAATTCATATGATGAGAACATCATCAAAAAAATAATTTTATAATATATTATTATATATGAATACATAAGCACATAAATCATTCCACTTTAGTTGTATCAATAGAATAAACTTGACCTTCATCCTGTATCTTCTTCTGAGGTATATTTCCTTGATTATAAGGTAATTTATTTGAGTAGTTCCCCATTTCACTACATTTGAAACTCTAAATATAATTTTTTTTCTTTCTCCCATTTCTATTTTTTTGTAATACTTTTCTTCTCACCTATAACAAACCCTAAATACCTCCAGGCATTTCCCGAAGTGATTCCTTCTATAGTTATCACATGTAAATAAATCCTTATTTTTCTTCTTCCCTTTATCCATTATTTTTTCTATCATCCTCTTCCTATAATTATTCCCTTTTAATCCCTAAGAATTGTAGAATTATATATCTTCCTTTATAGAATAAGATATTATTTCATCATATGAAGAAAACATCTGAGAGACCAGATCCCTTGGGAAACTTGGCTTAAGTCCTTTAAATAAATGGTAAATCTTGCACTTTTTATTGTGTTTATAATCCATATCATACCTTTCTAACCTTGTAAAGTTAGCTTCAAACTCCACAAAACTTTCTTCCTACTTTTTCCTTAAACTTGGTAAATTTCTCATCATTTTAGTTTATTTTTTCACACGGTAAATATTTATAAAATAATTTCTCTTTAAAATTATTCTATTCTATGAGTTTATTTCATCTTCCTCTATATTATTTTGGATCAATGACCACCATTGATCAATATCTCCTTTTAGACAATACACTTCAAGGGTAACCCATTACATTTCACCATATCCCAATGACTTATATATCTTCTCCAAAAACTTATTCAATTGATTGGATACCATTGGATGAGTAGTACCATTAAATGTTGGTGGCCTTATTGCATAAATTAATCCAATATTAGATAACAGCATTGTGGAATAGGTTAATCTATCCTAGAAAGGTTATTTATCATAACCTGATTAATCTACCCTAAAATATCCATAACATGCTCAGTTCCAACACCATCTTTATTGTCTTCCTTAGTAGGTAAATATATAAATTGGACATGATTATTGTAAACCATATTCAATCCAAGTGGAACTTCTAAGAAATTCCATACACTATAATAGATCATATATTTATGTAACATAATGTATAATACCAAAACTAATGAAACATAAATTAAAAACTTTTTGCATAGATAATCTCAAAATTTTAAACATGGATTATTTGGGGATCTATTTATTTTCAAATGATTTATAATGATTATTAAATAAAATGTGAATTTTTCATAGCATGTCCCCCAGGAGTGTCAAACCAGATTCCTAGTAAGGCCTTTTTTTGTACCAAGTAACACTCAAGTCAATCCCAACTTATCATTGTTAGAGTTATTACCCCAAGGTACATTTTTTCCATAACCATATACACTTTTAGTATCCATGTAGGTATGTATTTCTAGGATAACCCATATAATATCTATCTTAACAAAACATTATATGTTATTCTATACGTATACGCAAATTTTATCTAAGGGTTATGTTCCCTAATATATGTTTCTCATAAATCTAGTTCCCATGGTTTCTATTGAACATATTATGATACCAACTATAGTGACCTAAACCCTTATATCTCAGTTTTTGGGGCTTCATTTATTACATTTTACTTCGATACAAGGTATCACATCTCAAAAGATCAAATTTTTTAGAATTCTTTTAAAACTAGATACATACATGAATCTTTTATTACAATTGTATACAAAACATTCAAAATATTTTTTTTTAGAATAAATTTATTCCCTCTAGGATAACCCTATATATTAAACAAAGTACTCTTTATGGAATCCTATTGAAAGGAAAAAATATAAGGTTGATCTTAAATGCTCAGTAAGGGTTAAGTACAGTAGAATCTATCATGAATCAATAAGAAATAATTTATATGGGGTGTTAAATGACTGAAAACGTATAGAATTTAAATAAATTTATAATTCATAAAAAATATTTAAAGGTAAATAACTAAAACACAATCCAATTAATAAATAACTTGAGAATAATATAGCAATAATAAAACTAATCAAATAATGCCTTATAAATAATCACATGATATTGAAACTTGACTATGGATATGATATATAATCTAATATTCATCTATAATATCAATATTTATGGAATGAATAGTTTAATATGTATAAACTATCAATATATATCCTCAAAATAGTTACTCTTCGGATCTTTCCTCAAGAAAAATTATGTTTGTGTGCAGAATCTCATCTAATTTGGCCAACTAATTCATCCCATAGGACTAATAATGAATCAAAAGTATTTCATTAACATATCCCTAAAATGTTATTGAATTTCCAAATCATTCCTCATATATTGAGTAATTTATTTAATTCATACACAATGTGCCTTATCATGAAGTATATGTATAGAGTAAAGGATACGGATTTATCAACATTTCCCCAGTTAATCAAAAAACATTCAAAGTAAACACCATATGTAAAAATGGTATACAGTTTAGGAAATAATAATATACATCACACAATAATATTGATATTTAATATAAATATAATTTACTATGAAAATTGATCATAAGTAATTGATTGTTTCAAGAAAAAGTTAACTATCAGATACGAGAGTGAGATTTCACAATAACATTTACTACTTGGTAATTTTCAAGTAAAATAAACTTGGGTGAGATAATTAAAAGTGAAAAATAAAA
Organism: Viscum album; assembly: GCA_963277665.1. Taxonomy (NCBI): domain Eukaryota; kingdom Viridiplantae; phylum Streptophyta; class Magnoliopsida; order Santalales; family Viscaceae; genus Viscum; species Viscum album. The sequence goes on along the minus strand of OY728125.1, from coordinate 844,568,882 downwards.
TACCATTAAGTGTGAGGGAATAATAATATTAACTTACAAATTGGTATTATATAACCCTCATTAAATTTAATTGGTGAATAATAACAAATATATCTCAATGGAATGTAAATTTAGATGAAATCTATTACCTCTCACTTCCTTTTAGTTGAAATTGATTTTACCTACATTATAGTTGTTTTAAATATTTATTTAACTTATACCAAGACCATATCAGTATTTATAATATAATATAGTATCCTTTTAAAATATTGTAACACCCATTTGTTAATAACCATTCATTACTTTCATTACTTGAGTGTTAATTTTTGTGTTTTCTCATGTGTGTTTTGTCTTTAAAGATCTAATTATTTCACATATTATATATTTTTATCATATAAAGAATAATAATAATGAAATATTTATCATATTTGTACAACATTTATACTTTTAAAACCAATAATTTATTATGTAACAAAAAATAAAGTACATTGTAATCATGGAGACGTAGATCATACGTACGCATGATTAATATTTTCCATTTTTCAATTATCATTATGGAAATATTGTAAGTAGTATTAAATATTTATTTAATTTTTATAATATCATATATATCATATTATAAACTTATATATATCATCCATGAGTTTTTTTTTTATTAAAAGAGAGATATTTTGCTTCGTGAAGGTGGTAGTCTGCATATATATGAATGACATTATCTTCTTTTATTAAGTGAAAAGGTCAAAAAATAAAATGATATATTATATTTACATAATTATAAATATTTAATGAATATGATAATTATTTCATTCATATTAAATATAATAGTTAACATTATTCTTTGTCACATTCCATGTAAAGCATTAGAAAATACTATCACATTGCTTCGTGAGGCGAAAGTCCTCCGTACACATGAGCGGTGTTATCGTGCCTCTTACAAAATTGAAAGTTAAATAGTTGCATATGATATAATGACTTAAGAGGTATAATAATATATTAAATATAATGTACATAATTTATATCCATCATCATACCAAACCTTGAGATTTGGTAATGGAAAAAATGAACGACATTGGTTCGCAAGGCGATAGTCCTCCATACACACGAAGGATGATTTCATAACCCCATTGATTGAATAAGGGGGGATATAAGTAATGAACATATTTTTACAAAATCACAGTATATTTTATATAATTATTTCATCATTTCATCATGGTATAATATAAATTTAATTAGATGGATAAATAAGTAAAATAAAGACGCTCGTTGGAGAACATTACCTCTTTTTTGGGTAACTTCCTTTGTTTTAAACCAAATCCCTTCTATGATAGATTTATATCCAATATAAGGATTATAAGATTAGGTAATGAAATTTTAATGTGTTTTTGGTTGGTATATTCTGAAAAAAAGTGTTTTTAATTTGTTAAGAAGAGATGAGAGGGGGTTTCCTTTTATAAGTGGGGGAGAGGACACAGTTGGCATTTTTTTAAATAAGTTAGTTGTACCCACGTTTTTACATAAAAAACCCTAAAATAATTCCCAATATTATATAAATAAAGGGTTAAGGTATAAATAAGTCCATAAAAAGGTTTTTGTATAATTTAAGGGTCATTTTCACACTTTTTATTTTATGTTTAATCACTCAGTAAACTTGTTTTAAACTTAATTGCAGTAATTAATTTTAACTGCATTAACATATCATTATGGACAAAAATTAAGTTAAACTTATTAGAAATTATAAATTTTTATGATTAAAAATATGAAATATATTTTTTCAAAATTAAAATCATATATGTATCTAAAATTAATTAAAATTTAATCTCACCGACGCAACGGGAAAGCAGGTTTTTAAAGTGAAAATATTCAAAAGTTCGAAATGATTTTATATAAAAATTCAACATGAAATTGATTCTAATTACCTAAATTATATTAATTGATATAAAATTTAACTCTTTTTACTTTGAAACTAATTAAAGATATTATTTAACTTTATAATTTATTTGAATGAAAAGGCAGTTTTTAATTAAAACTTAATATTTTCCACTATTCATCAAAAAAAAATATCTCATAAAAATACCATAAATTCACCCTATAATAATTTTGAAATTAATATTTCAAAAAATAATATTATTTTTAAAAATAAAATTTATTAAATTTTCATATTTTATTTTTAAAACAAGTTCTCCATTTAAAGGAAGCAAAACAGCCTTTAGAAAAATACATCTTTTTATGCATAAACTTGGATCTGTTCTTATCATATTCCTCTAAAATATATTTGATGAATGTCAAAAAAATTGATTGAAATATAATAAATAAATTTAATTAATAATATTCAATAATTTTAATTTAGTTTAATATTTTAGGATAAAACACCTTTGGGTGCATAAAAATAGTTTTTTTATAAAAACATTTCTTTTATATTAAATTAGTTTTAATTTTTATTTCTATTTAACTGGTAACCAATGAATTCATTTTATATTTTGGTAAACTATATATATTCATAATTTAGTTAATAATATTCATACTCATCATTCCAATGGATATAAAATTACTATTAAATAATAATAATAACAATAGTATGTTATTGTTCATTAAAACTCGGTTTTTCATGTAACCCAAGCTAGACTTCAGGTTGCGTATAACGCAATACAAACTCGATGTTGTGTTCATTTAAATATATCAAAAAGAATAAATTATTTAAAAATAAACATATAATAATGTTTAGGGATGTTATATAACCTTCTATGCTTGGTGTTTTGTGCCATACGTGCTATCAAATATGATGTTCTTATTTTATATTTTTTTGGGTGTTTCAGAAATCGTTATTCATGCATTGTACAAACTACCACATCCAAGAATTTAGTACTTCCATTTTTAACCACTAACATTATTTATTTATTTTAATGGTTAAATTCTATATTTATTGTGACATATATAATATATTTGTGATTATGATGTGACAAATTAAAATCCACCTTCTTTCCCTCTCATTCTTCAGGAAATTAAAGCATTAATCATGTATAGTGTATAAAACTGTCTCAATAAAGTAACAACTCTTTTTTCATAAATATTATTTATTATTAATTTAAACCACTTAAAATATGATTCACCACCTTAAAATTATCTAATTAAGATCATTATTTTTTCCCAATAATTATATTATTTCAAAAGAAACTACTTTCAAAACCATAATGATCCAACAATTATAGTATGTTCATGTTAGGGTCGGTCTAACCACCTACATAAATAATGTTATAAAATAATATCATTGATGACTATGAAATATTATTTTAACACACTAATATTTTATAAAAAAAAATTCAAATAAATATAATTTCATTGATAGCTTGTGTTGTATACAACACTTGGTTAAATGAACTACACCATACTATTAAAATATTATTATTTATTTTTAGACATTAAATTGTTTTGTATGAATTGGAATAATTAAATTATAAAAAATATGTGGTTTTCAAATGAATAAAAGAAATTTATTCATTATCAATAAATTTAAAAAGAAAAAAAATATTTGAAAGTAAAAGAAATATTTTCTTGAAAAATAATTCTTATGCGCGCATTGTGTTTTTATCTTAACAAAGTAAATAAATACCAATTTTTTAGTTATATATATATATATATATATTAAATTCAATCAAATGAGTCATCATTAATATAATATTTTTTCTATACATTGGATAAGAATAGATCCAATTTTAGGCTTAAAATTTATATTTTTTCAAAAAAGTGGTTTCGTCACGTTTTATGCACTTATTTTAAACATAAATTTTATCAAATTCATAAAATATATATTAAAAAATAAACTCCATTTTTGAGAAAATAAAATTCCAAAATTAACTTAGAGTGAACCATTTGATAATTGTTGGAAAATATAATTTTTTCGATGAATAGTGAAAAATATTGAATTTTATGAAAAAGTGTTTTTTTCATGTAAATAATATAAAAAAATCTATTTGGTTTTATTATTATTTTATAAAATAAATTTAGTTTAATTATAATATTATATATTAAATATTTTTTATTTTAATCACTTTTATAGTGATTTTTTATATAAAAACTTTTATTCTTAATAATACATTTTCTTTTGAAATCACATTTCCATCACACTTGTCAGTTTTATTTTAAATCGGATTCTTCCACTTATATGAATTTAATTTGGTAAAGTGTATTAAATATTTTGAATCATCATAATTAGTATTAGTTAATAATTTCAAATTCATTTTTTTCATCATTAATAGTAAAAACAGTAAAAAAATTACTTTAATTACGGTTAAAAATAGTTTCCTGGGGGTAAACCAAAAGATTATAGAAATTGTTCCAATTAAAGTTGTATAAATCCTATTTTATAGCCATATTAAAAACATATATTATTCCACCATATAATGTATTTCCGTTAAGAATAATTGTCCTTGATAATGACTTTATCATTTTGTATTCTTTTAAGAAATTTCCACGTGGGTTCCCTCTCTAATATCCCAGGTATTTATAGAATAATACATTTTTATATATATTAATATATTATAATTTAATATAAAATTTAGTTTAAAGTGAAAACTATGTACAATAGTGTACCCAACACCCAATAATTAGATTCTCTGAAATCTTACTTTGCCCACAACGTTGAGTTATACTGAAAAATAATATGATAATATTATTATTTTAAATGGTAGTTAACATCTAGAAATTATGTTAGAAGGAATGAATTGAAGTAAATAAAAAATTATTATACAAGTTTTTCAATGTTTTTACATTTATCCAATAAATTTTAGGGGATTAAAATGAGAATAAATCCAATTTTAAGCATAAAATACTCTAATATTTTTATAAGGTTATTTTACTGCCTTTGGATGGAGAACCATTTTTAAATATAGTTTTTATCACTTCTTTATGTTTTATTTGAAAAAATAAACTTCTTATATAGAATCGGGACATCAAAATTTACTTTGGTTAAATTTTTGGAAATTCTCTGGTAATGTTCATTTTTTAATGAATAGTGAAAAATACTGCATTTTAATTCAAAACAGCTTTTTCATCTAATTAATTTATATAGTTATATTGTCATATTAATTAGTTTTAAATTTTAATTGGATTATTTTTTATCATTTAATCCAATTTTGGTCATTAGAAGTAATTTCACATTTAAATTGGACGTAAACACATGACAATCTTTTGATAATTTTTACTTCTTAAAAAACCCTCTTTTTGGTTTTGCCAACAAGAATTAATTTTAAATTAATTTCTGAAAATTTTGTGTTTTGAATTTGAAAAATGGATTACATATTTTTAATCATCATATCCAAATTTTTTAAATAAGTTCCTTTTATTTTTGAACATTAATAATAGTAACTTCAGTAATTATTTTTATTTACCATGGTAAAAGGGTAAATTGGGTAAAATTGGGTAAAAAATAATATTATAATAATATTGAACTACCCTAAAACATGTATTAATCCTATTTTATGAGATATTTTCAACCATGGCCATCCTTGGGTCTATTTTAGGACCCCATGGAGCCACTTGGGTGTGATAATGACATGTTATAAAAATTAATTTAAAGTAAATAGAAATATAACACAAACATGTATCTTTTACTATATAAATTTTAATGTTGGGTTATATAACTGATATCTTTAACTATAAATATTAATTATAAATATAAAAATATTTCTTACATCATGGTATTTTATTTATAATTTTTATACATTAAATAAATAAATTTTCTTATGACACAATGATGATGTATTGATTACCATATTAATGAAAATTCAAATAAATGATATTATCAATATTAATAAAAATTTAATTTGAATATTTTGATGCCATAAAATTATTTTATGTATGATATTTTCTTATTATATTTTATTTAATTCCATTTTTTGATGGAAAAAAGTTTTTAGGACATTAACAAAAATCAATTACTAAATAGTGTCAAAAATGACAAAAATGTGTTTTTAAAACTAATATTGTTTTATTAAATGATATAAATGTCCAAAAAACTAATATTAGTACAAATAAATTATATAATGTGAAAACTATCATTAATGATCTACTTATACTTCTATTATTATTTTATAGTAACTATAGTAACAATATATTATGAAAATACAAGAACACATGGTAAGAGTTAATGTTTTTAACTAAGGGTTAAAGTCAAAAGATAAAGTTAATTTTATGACCTAAAAGTTTCTAAAATATATTGGTTAAGATGATTTTGACTCATCCTTATCCTATAATATAAATATATCACTTTTTATTATTACAATTCTAAAACCAATTTATAATAAAATAATTTTTGAAGACATTCTTAAAGTGCCCCTCCTCACTCTTATAAAAGGTCATCACCTCTATCCACTTACTCACACCTCTCAAGCCCTATGTCTTGTCAAAATTCTGATAAAATAATCCTCTAACATATCTCCTTTACTTATATATTCCTTACCTTATGAATAATAAAATTCAATAATGCCTTTTAGCTCAAATCAAAAGAAGTTACCAGATTTAGAGGTAACGTCTTATCTCAAGTTCCTTTCTTTTATTTCCCTTATTAACTCCCTATGTTATTATTAGTCTATGATTACATAAAAAAAATATACTATGATGTTTTATATGATAAGTTTTAGACTTACACTTACACACACCTCCATCTAAAGGATATAGAACATACTATTTCTGTTTATGATGAACTACTACCTCACAAAATGATGATTATTCAATTTTCTCCTACCACCTCTCATGGTGGCCATTATGATGTAATTGTCACTACAACAAAAACTCCGTTTAGCGGAGGTTTTGTAGTGGAGGTTTATAATAAACCACCACGAAACTTTTTTTTAATAGCCCCGACCCTCCCCCCCCCCCCACCTGACCCTCCTCTTTCTCACCCAGCGACCGTGATTCCTTCCCTCACGAACCCGGCCCCCCGCGACCCCGGCGACCCCTGTGACCCCACGACCTCAGTGACCCCGGCCCCCCGTGACCCCACGACCCCGGCGACCCTGCTTCCCTGGCGACCTATACGAACCCTAGGGTTTGATTTCTAATTTTTTTCTTGTTTTGATATTAGTTATTTCTTTATTATTATTGTTTCTTATAATAAATTGTAATTTTGTATTTATTGTATTGTATGCAGATGTTTTCGTTTATGATTATTTGTTTTTCTACTTATTGCATGTGATTTTTTATGTGTTTGTTAGTTTTTATTCTTAAGTGATTGTTTTCCTATCTACTTGATTGTTTGTGGTTGTTTGATACTATACTCATGGGTTTTGATGGCTCATGGTTACAATACATGCTTATATTATGGGTTATAATGGATTGAGTTGTAAAATGTACACATTTCCCTACGTTGTGATGGATTTAAGGCTATGTCATGATTTTGGTTGTGATGGCTCGAGGTTATAACATGTGTCATTGAGGTAATGATATGGAAATTTAGTGGATGTTGGGATGGTTAACACTGGTTGAGAGTTGGAATTTCTTGTTATGCTGATGTGATGATGATGAGATGATTGACATAGGTTGATATTTGGGATTACCTATTTTCTAGTTAATATGATGATGTGACAGTGATGATTGACACATGTTAAGAGTTGGGTTTTATGTTTTGTTGAAAATATTGATGGTTTCCATATTATGGAAATTTTTGTGAAGTGGCATAATTATTCGATGATGATGTTATAAATATGGAATCTATACATTATAATTATAATTACATGGAAATCAAAATCCCCATTTCTTACTTTATTTTGAAAATCCATTGGTTTAATATGATAATACCTTTATAGGTGATATGGTTAACGATAGAAAATATATAATGTGTTACATTTATGAATAAAATCATGCTCGATGAGGAGATCAAATTGATGGAGTGGAATGAATTTATGAAAATTATTTATGATAAATATTTTCCTTCAACTCTCTCATATAAAATTGAGAATTATTTCTTTGTCCTCAAGAAAAGGGAAGAATAATCCTTCAAGTGTATGAGGAAAACTTCATATGACATTTACCATATTCCTTAGATATTTTCAATAACCCAAAAAGTTCACTTAAAAACCATTATTTTTGTCTGAATATGAAACTATTAAATGATTTGGTGATATGAGAAATTGTTGTCTATAAAGAGATTTTTTGATCAACCCTCAAAGTTGAAATAGAGACCATTGATTCTTGAGGGTTTCATGGTTTAATAGATAATAAGTGAAGTGTGGATTTCAATTCTTGTAGTGAAATAAATAAATATCATGGGGTTAAGAATGTTTATCATCCCACTTATCTAAAGTGTATAAAGAATCATTCCATAAATTTCCTAAATAAGAAAATAAAATGATTCAGGTGTTGGAATCAGGTGAACATAGCTATATAATGTCTATGGGATAAACCCACCATTGTGATGGAATAAAGGAATTATCTAATCAACCCTAATAATATTTTAAAATGTTTTATATTAAATAAATGGGTACCTTATTTAAATCAATTCATTTTGTAAAGGGGTATATAATTTTATCAATGAAAACAATATATATGGTCTATAGGGTAAGGGTGAGCTTATGAAAACAAAATTACTGATAAGGATCCTAATAATAATATGGTTACAGGTATGATAGTTAATTACTCAGGTATAGAGAAAATACTATTTTATTCATGTCTTATACATTCTTTCATATCATGAATGTTTTGTATAACTGTTAAAACACCCCATCAAAACATCTATGTCGATTTATTATTGATGTGATAAAATTATTCAGTCATTTCATCCCCTTATAATAATTCATTCCCTTTAGAAATATTTTGATTAATATAAAATAAAACCTTGAGATACTCCCTTTTGTGTAATTAAATGAAATTATGTGTATGAATTACTTTTTCTTTTATAAATATAGGATATATTTTATAATTAATAAAATTATCCTCAATATCATAAATCTCCCTCTCATTCTATACAAGTGAATATAGAAAGATGATTATCCTTGGTAATAATTATGTAAATAATGGATATTTTTTACTTCTATGTGAGAATATATATATCAAATTATTGAGACTATATAAAAGATAAACCATGATTAAATACTCATTGTGAGAGAATACGCTGATGTTTTTACCATTTATTTTCTGGTCTTCCACTTAACTAAGTAGTTGATTTCTCAATTAAACTTATACCCAGTGATTTTGAAATATCCAAGATTCTAGTATTCCTCTCATACGTGTCACCCCCTCTAATAGTTTTCTTATTTTGATGTTATACAATGTTTATTGATCTTTATTGATTAAATATTCCATCATGAATTTCCATGAACACCACCACTTATCATGCCTCAAGACTATCCCCCACGTGGTTCTTGCCACTCCAAATTAACAATGTGTTGAGTTTTGTAAGCATCATAAGGTTTTCCCTAAACATTATTTATAATAAATTTATTTTATGTTAGAGTTTTATATGAAGACTCTATAGAGAACTTAGGTTGGGGTTATTCAAAATTAACAATATGCTTTGGTTTTCATGGTAAAGTAGCTACCACATTGTTAGCACACTCTTTCTCTTTACCAAAGAAACTTCCCCTATCCCAAACAATAGAGGGTTCATATCTAACTCAAGGGATCATCTTTATTATATTATGTTTCTATAATGTTACACTATCGTATATATGAATCATTTTCTCTATTTAGTAGTAACTATGTGTTTTAATTATTTTTATTATTGTGTAGGCACATTGTGATATACATGGATAAAATCTGGATCACATTATCGAGGAACACACCTCAGTATGTTAAGGGTTTCAATGAGATTTTAGATTTTGAAATTTCTAATCGATCCGTTGAAGGGAGTATAAAATGTCCATGTCTTAAATTTAAATTTAGAACATGGTTGAAGAGAGATTAGGTTTATGAACATTTAATACTGAAGCAATTCCCTGGTCAATATTTGTGTTGGATTTGACATGGATAATCAAATGTTATAGAAAGATTGAGCACTGATGTTAATCCGCAGAATGAGGTCCCAAGTTAGTCAATAATGGAAAATGAAATGCAAAACCTCATAAATGATGCATTCGGCAGTGCAAGACACCACTATCAACATCAAAACATATCAGAATAACCAGAAGAGGGTGATACAAATTGCAACGTGAAAAGTGATGTTTTTGAGACTATAACACAGGCAGATCAAGATTATAACATATCATTGGATCCTCATCTTGATTCTATGGAGCCAATTATAAGAGAAAACTTCACTGAGGAAAATGTGTTTCATGATTTAGTTGAAGATGGAAATCACGATTTGTATAGTGGGTGTTTGAAATATTCAAAGCTTTCATTTCTGCTGAAGTTGTATCATATCAAATGTCTATGTGGAATTACAAATAAGGCAATTTCCATGATATTGGAATTGATTATTGATTCATTTCCTGAAGAAAAAAATACCAGAATCTTTTTATGATATGAAAAAATTTGTTAACAAGCTTGGTCTGAATTATACAAAAATACATGTGTGTCCCAATGATTGTATGCTTCATTGGGGAGAGGATTCAAGTAGACGGAATTGAAAGAAATGTTTTTCTTCTAGATGGAAGGAAAAGGGTGATGTTGGAAGTCTGAATGAACATAATTTCATGGAGAAGAATAAAAGGAACACACCTACAAAGGTTTTTCATTACATTCCTTTGAAGCCTCTATTACAAAGATTATTCATGTCATCGAAAACCGCTGAATACATGAAGTGGAATTCTGTAGATAATAACAATGATGGGTTAATGAGATATCCATGAGATTCTCAATCATGGAAGACATTTGATTCATTACATCTCGATTTCTTAGCTAATCCTAGGAATGTTCGATTGGGATTGGCTACGGATAGATTCAACACATTTGGGACTTTGAGTACCAGTTATTGCATTTGGCCAGTTGTTTTGATCCCTTATAATCTTCCTCCTTGGATGTGTATACAACAAACATCTTTTATCCTTTCAATGATTATTCCTGGAAAACAAATTTCTAGAAATGATATTGATGTATACTTGCAGTCTTTGACTGACGAATTGGTGGATTTATGGAGCAATGGTGTTGAGACATTTGATGCTTCTTCTAAAACAATGTTCAAAATGCATGATGCTTTAATGTGGACCATTAGTGACTTCCCTGGGCTTGGGAATTTATCTGGTTGGAAAACTTACATGGGTTTGGCTTTTCCCGTTTGTACCTTGATTTTGAGCCCAAACGGCTACCTCACAGTAGAAAATGGTGCTTATTGTGTCATCGAAGATTTCTCGATGCATCTCATAGATTTCGACTCAACAGATCAAAATTTAATGGTTCCATTGATCATAGACCACCTCCAAAGTTGTTAACTAGTTCTGAAATATTGAAATAGCTTGAAAAAGTTGAAACAAAATTTGAGAAGGTTTATCATTTGAATGAGAGCAGAAAACGTGTCTGAAGTGCATCGTCAAGCGAAACCGGAACGCAACAGTGGAAGAAAAAAAGTATATTCTTAAAACTTCCGTATTGGGAATTTAATTTGATGCAGCATAATATTGATGTGATGCATATTGAGAAGAATGTATGTGAAAATTTTGTATTCACATTGCTTAATGAGCATGGAAAGTCGAAGGATCATCTCAATGCTCGCAAAGACTTATAAGTAATGAACATAAAACGCGATCTCTGGCCAGATGAGAATGAAATGTATCCTTCGGCTATTTTTGCAATGAAAAATAGGGATAAAGATATATTCCTTTGAATGTTAAATAATTTTAAGGTATCTTATGGGTATTCAAGTAACATCTCGAGGTGTGTTGACTTGAAGAATCGTAAGTTACATGGATTGAAAAGTCACGATTCACATATTTTGTTACAGCAGTTACTACCATTGGCATTGCGTCATTATTACCTGAAAAAATTACTACTGTTGTACTCCAGTTCTGCACATTTTTCAGAAAACTATGTGAGAAATCTCTACATCCATCTCAGGTTGACAACCTCCAGGAGAGGTTTGTATTGACCATTTGTGCAATGGAGATGATATTTCCTCCGTCATTTTTTACTGTAATGATGCATTTAACTGTGAATTTGGTTGAGGAAGCTAAATTAGGAGGCCCTGTTCATTATCGATGGATGTATCCAATTGAGAGGTAATTTATTTATATGTTTTTCAGTAAACAATTTTTGGTACTTAATTAAATTCATAATTATGTTTATTATATTTCACAGATATCGTGGGATTTTGAAATCATACGTGAGAAATAAAGCTCAACCATAAGGCTCTATTGTTGAAGGCTATTTGGCTGAGGAGTGTCTGACCTTTTGTTCTCGATACTTGGATGATATTAAGACAAGATTTAATCGAGTTGGACATGTTGAAGAAACATCGACTCAATCTCAAATACATCATAAATACACAATATTTCCTGCTATTGGCTGATCAGTTGGGAGGACCTAAAATGTGACATTAATTGAATTGCAATTATTACAGGCACATAGATATGTGCTGTTGAATAGTGAAATTGCATATCCATTTATAGAAGAGTTTAGGATACAAACAAAGAGACAAATAAGAGTCCGAACCTGAAATGAGAAAGATATAACTAAATATGTTAATAAAGAGCTTGTAGAATGGTTTGCACGAAATGTAAGTTCATAAATATTTCAAAAAATATGAATATTAGTTTGACACATACATTTTGAAAATCTAATAAAGTATATTTATTTTTTCAGATCATGAATACTGATACTCGAGCAGAGGTGTCAGAAGATTTGAAGTTTCTTGCTACAGTTCCTCTAAAACAAGTTAGAAATTTCGATGCTTATAATGTGAATGGATTTAGATTTCGTACAGTCGATCGAGAAGTGGGTTTGAAAACAAAGAATAGTGGTATATTTACATTTTCTGAAGTGGAATACTATGTAAAGATGCATGATATTATTTAATTAAACTACCGCTGACATTTTTCGGTTGTTTTATTCAAATGAAAATGGGTCAATTTTATCAGAGGTGTTAAAACAGATTCCTTGCAATTTACTTCTGTGAACTTCTCTCTCTTGATGGATGTCGGTGATCATGAACTGCATGATCCATATATCTTAGAATCACAAGAAAAAATGGTGTATTATGTGAATGATGTTTCCAATGAAGCGTGGAGTGTAGTTTCTCAAATAATACAAAGAGATTTGTATGATATGGGTGATGAAGTGGAAAATTTGACCTCTGAAATTGATGTTAATCAGCAACAGGAAGCAAGATTATTTGTCCATCATGATATTGAAAATATTATTCTAGCAAGGATGAATGGATTGGATGAAGCAGTGGAGTAGGAAGCTGACATGATTAAAGGGGAAAATGATTTTATGTACAATTATTTATTTACTCAGCAAACACTTGTTTCATTTCTGCAGTCATTCATTATCATTGTTATATATATTTTGTCTGTTAGTACTGGGCATATATTATCATTTTTAATTTTTTTTTCGGAATAATTTTTTTGAAATATATATTCTGAACTTAATTTTATTTGATTAAATGATAGGAATTACAAGGAGGAAGTGGTACACTATTTCATCTAGTTCTGCAACAGATGGCGATCCATCTGGTTCCCTCCCCACGACATCTGAGGCATCATCTGCCGACACCCCTACACCATCTCCCCCTGCACCATCTCTCATAACATCTTTAGATGTCCCATTAGAGGGTAATTTTCCGACTCCCCCTTCAGAAGCCTCAGCATTGGGGTAGAGACACTCCCCTTCCAGTTCATCCCGGGCATATTGGACTGTCATTGTCATAAGTACAAATTTTAATTAAATAAATTTATTGCATTTTGTTTATAGTAATTGTTTGCTCATTGAATATGACAAAAATGAAACCATGTAGAAAAACAAAAAAAGTTCATATGTTTGTAATATGACTGGTGAGAATATAGTTGTGCCATTTGATTCTTATGGGGTCCCTACGGCTGACGCCGCGAGGTTACTTGGCCAGATTTTAGGCCAGCTAGCAGCGGAGCCTGTTTCCCTTCCCATTTCAAATTACGATTGGAGTCATATGCCTCCAAGCTGAAAAAACGATGTTTATGATTCTCAAATAAAGGTAAATTTATTACATTATGGTTTAATTGAATGTCATGTTACTAATATTTTCAAAATGAATTTTTGTATACAGATGTTCTTCCACTTTACCATTGCTGATGTGATAGCACGGAAGTGGGCATTGAAAAATCATGGTAAGAAGTAGAAAGATTTCAAATGGAAATTGTGGTGTGATGTCAATGATACTTCATTGACCACTCAGAAAATGTATGAGAAGCTACCTAGTGGGGTTCTGAAAGAACAATGGAAAGTGTTTGTTGACAGACATCATGATCAGAAACGGATGGTATTGAAATATATATTATTATATTATCCTCATTTTACATTTATACTTGTATTTGAAAAGGAAATGACATTCAATAAATTAGTATTAAATTTAATTTTATTTATTTCAGGATCTCTCAAGACAGAATGCATCAAACCGGGCTAAGCAAGTCATCCCACACACTACGGGCTCAAAAAGTTTTTCTAAAAGCCGAACGAAATTGATAATCTTTTAATTATAATAAATATTTATAAGACAATATTATATATTTACTATATTGAATTATTGATTTATCTTTGCTTAATGCAGTCCTAGAGTTTGGGGCATGAAGCATCCATAACTGAACTATGGTTGGATGTTCACAAGAGATCATATGGAAGCTTTGTTAATGAGCCTGTTAAAGAAGTTGGGGTATGAAGTCAATTCTTTTTCATAATAACTTATTATCAGTTTTTACTATGTTAATATATATTGATATTTGATTTATAGGTAAAAATTAAAGAACTATGGGATTCCAATCCTGCACAGTCCTACTCAGTCTCCCAGGAAGACCCAGTTGCTAAAGTCCTTGGGAAGGAGCATCCTGGGAGAGTGCACGGGATGGGTTTGGGACCCATACCATCTGATGTTTTTAGCAGGCCACCGGGGATAGCAGCTGCATCTACTCATGACTTTACTCAGCCCATACCCAAAGATTCTAATAAAGAGATTGTTTCTTTACGAAACATAGTTAACCAGCAGGGGGGTCAGATATCTGCTTTGTAGAAAGAGTTGATTGAAATACGTCAGAAGATGAGCATATATTCCCCCTATGGTAGTGTAACGACTGGTGGTATGCAGGTAAATCACAAAAAATAAAATTCATTTAGTTTTCTAACTTTCATTGGATTTAAGTTTTAATATAAATATGAAACTGTATTTAATTTTCAATATAACGTTCTTACAGGTGATAGCAGAAAGTGAATATGAATGTGGAGAGGGTGAGGATACATCATCGGACCCTGAGTAGTTGTATTGTTGATGTGTTGAACAAATACAGGAACTGTTGGTTTGTATATGTAACATTTTTGGCACATAGTTTCCACCACACATTTTCATGTCCTAAAATTTCATTGATTTATCATGTTTCTTTTTATGCATTTTATTGATTTCTGATGTTTCTTTTTATGTATTGATTTCTCGAGTGTGGTATACATCATCCCATTTAGGCCTGTGTTTGAATTGGTAGTTTCCACCATACATTTTCATGTCCTATCTTTCACACATACTATGACACATCAATCACTTCTACATCCTCCCTCAATAGTAGAAGTAATAATGGACTCATTAAACACTAAATACATTGTTATTCAAGAGGGTTACTGGCTGCAATGAATGATCTACGCCTCAATGTGAATTGTGTGCATCAACTGAGAGGGTTACCGACTCTATTAATGGAGTACCCATGTCCTATAACTATTATAGGGTTATTTAATCCAAAAAATAAATAGAGGACTCATTCCTTGGATCCATTATGCTACCAGGAGGGTTATTGACCCGATGGATGCTCCAATTGTCCACCCACACCTATCATAATCCCTACAAAGCTATAAATCACCATATACTTGTATGTTATCAATATAAACCCTAGATTATGAATTCATGTGTAGCATAATGTTCTATATAGAAAAATTATTATAATGGACTACTCATATGTCCCAAATTAACACTCTAGTGAGAAGATATAGAAATTACTAGAATATATCTAGAACACAGGATCGGATGGATTTTTTTTCAAAAAAGGTACCACCATTAGTTATAAATCTATCATATATTATTGATGCTATTTTTACTAAGTGTCCACCCCAAATATGTCATGATAATAGATTAGAAACACAATAAGAATCAAAGGGTCTCATCCATACCAACAAGTGATTCACAGGTGTCCTAAGTAATGAAAATTGTGTCATGCCCAATTAGAGATTCTAATGAATCTTATTAAATATCATGAATCAAGACTAAATATAAATATAAATAAAACCATGGTCAACCAAACACCCATTCCCATCATTATCATCTTAGCTCCATCAGGCATCCACATTGGTTCAGGTTCTATAGTGACACCTACAATCATCTCTAAAGAAACACATGCACCTGTTTAGGGTTGGTCTATCTACTGGGAACCCACATGGGTCCTCTAGGTCTGTATGTATATAGAGGAATCTCTCTTAGGATCCTTGTTCATGGACCACTATCTCAATCTAGTACTTTTCATTCGATAAAATCGCAATTTCTAGCAGTTTCAATATATAAAATAGCATCTCGGCCTCAATGTGGAAACCAAATAATGGGTTTTCCAGGAATATGGATCATGGACCATCTTAGTTAGAAAGTTCCACTTAGATCGTCCACTCAGCAAACCTAATACTATTCCATCCTATGTTTGTCCACCTAGAGTAAATCACAACTAATGGAAAGGGGTTTGGTCAATACAAAAAATTACTATGATTGCATAACTTGATGGTATACCCAAGACACATTCCAGACTAGATAGACCATGGTTTCTAAGTAAAACATTACTTAATTGTTGGAGGTGTCTCAAGTTTCTTAGCTATCCCACATTAGATGGTCATATTATGTCACAAAGCACCTCCATAAAAAGGTATACAAGACTTATCCTCTAGGGAGAAGACATCACAAAAGGTCCCCCCCCCAATGAAGGGGTCAGGAAGTCACTTGAGATCTCTAAGTTCAATGCCTCATCCTTTAGAGACTGAGGAATCCGACCAGTACACAATCTTATATTTTTTCCCTATCATATAGTTTTGTTTTCTCATGGTCTTCAATCACCTTAACATTTTAATTTCAATTAACCATTTATTTAAAAACTAATAATTGGGTTTATAGAAGGAGAATGGAATCCAATGGAAATCTTACACACCTCAAACCACACAAAAATAATAATAAAAACAATAGGTCTAGAACATTAGATAGCCTAACTCATTTTAAAGCCCCTTTCCATTGACACGCCACTTAACCGCTCATGGATAGACCTCACCCCCAAGCTTTCCATGGACCAATCTTTCACCACCCATTTTCTTAGGTCCTATAACATACAAAGGAATCATACATAATTAATTATAATATTTTATCATTAGATATAATTAATTAATCTATTTTAATCAAATATGAATAATATATAATTTCTTACCAAATGATTTTTTGTGGAAAGTGATGTTTTGGTGTGTGATTGTCATGTTGTTATTTTTTATATTGAGGAAGTGATTGTGGGAATGTGATGTAGTGAAGGAGGAGGGCTAGTGATGATGATAAATGATGTGGGTTATGCATGGTATGAGGGATATAATGTATCTCAGTTGGTTTATATTTCTGGTTTGATTTTTTTTTCAGGGCAGTGGTGCAGCAAAAGCAGAATTTTTTTTTCTGGGCAGCTTTTAGCGGCGATTTTAACCGTCGCGGCATTTATATGGGCGGCAGTTTAAATTGCCGCTAAACTGTGAAAACCGCCGCTAAACGTAAATTTTTTCTTACATTTAGCTGCAGTTTTAACCACCATGACATAGCCAAATCATTGCTTCCTTGTTCTGCAGTGGTTCCCATGACTTCGGTGGCATTTTTACGGCCGCTGAATTTGAGTTTATTCGTGGCGGTTATAACCACTGCGAATAAATTGATATCCAGGGATCGTAAAAACCACTGCTAAATTCAGGAAAACCGCCACTAAATTCAGGAAAACTTCCACTAAATGGGGCAGCTATGATGCTTTCCTTAAACTGCTACGAAATAGAAAAAACCACCGCGAATAGATTGGTGACACCATATTAGGCAGCAGTTTCTGTAAACCGCCGACAAACCATGCCTCGGTGGTTTAAAC
The DNA here is from genome assembly GCA_963277665.1 of Viscum album. NCBI lineage: Eukaryota > Viridiplantae > Streptophyta > Magnoliopsida > Santalales > Viscaceae > Viscum > Viscum album. The sequence continues at coordinate 844,550,673 of OY728125.1, read as the reverse complement.
CACCGTGAAACGCAAAACAAACCGCTGCTAAACGGAAATACTGTTGTAGTGTGTATTTATATATAATATATATTGTATTTATATTGTATCTATGCTTATATAATTTTTAATTATAACATAACTTTTTGCATTCCATAATGTGTAAATACGATAATTTCATTTGAGGAGGTGTGGACTACCACCCCCTCAAAGTCATATGACTCATTCATGCCAAACATAAAATGTATAAAGGATGGATTAAATGAACATATGTAACATTTATAACATATATATATATATATTACTATAATTATAATATATCTATTTATCATTTAGTTTTCATTCCTTTAATATGAAAAAGAAATAAAGTAGCGTTCATGCGTACTTACGGCCTACCATCTCCATGAACGGTGTCTTTCCTTTATTATCTCTAAATGTTATGGAATATTATAAATAAATATATAAAGTAAATATATGATATTTAAATCATGAATAATATTCTATAGATAATGGACTTATGACCAAATGTATAATGTTCATCAAAACAAGTTCATTTTTTACTCAAGTACCGAACATTGACAAAACGCCTGATATGAAATAAAATAATTAACAAGTTGAAATAACATGGTAATAAGTGATATAAAATGACTGATAAACTTTAAAAAATATCTAAATAAAGTATAAATTAACCTATATTTATTATTCAAGAAATTAATGAATGAATGGGATAAGTCGGATTCAAGGTAAGGGAACTTCATAACCCAATTTCCATTATTTGGGTTGATCTTATACTTCTTGATTATGTCATGATATGATTATGTGAGAAATGAGATTTGATATATTATCTTATATGTATACTTGATTTATGTTTTTTTATATTTAATACATATAACCAATCTATTTTATTAACAAAATGATCTTTGTAAGGGACTTTGTGTCAATCTCATTTCATTAAGTTAAATATCTATTTCATTGGTTTTTTCAAGAATATGTGTGAATGGCCTCTGATTGTTTTAAACTGAATATACAATTATATTGAGTTTATTTGTATTTTTATCACATAATTATGTCATTGATTTATCCTTAATATATGGATATTATCTTTTTAATGTATTTCGTCTCAATTTACATTCCATTGATACTTATTTGTTGTTATGAACCAATTCACTTTTATATAGTGTATATATTAACCTTTTACATATTATATAATTAATTTACTTATTCTCAAGAAATTATAAATTTTTTAATTTTATTATTTAATTATGTTTGTTCATGTATTTATAAGTGTTAAGGGACTATTTAAGTAAAACATAAAAAAATTATTCTTCTAAATCTTTTTCATTAACATCCATGTTTTCAAAATATTTTTTAAGATTTATTTATATTTAAATGGGTGTTTTAAAGTTTAAATTCCTTTCAAAAGAATCAATGTTTTATGGGAAACTTTTATTTAAAACTCTTATTTTTAAATGTTTTATATTTATTGATTATATCAATATCTTGAAATTATATCTTGTGATTGAAATGCAAAAATGTTATTTTTCCTTGATCATTTGTAATGATTATGTTATACTCCTTTGTAATTTATTATTTATATGGGTTGTTTCATGATAAACCAAGGGCATTTGATCCCATGAAATCTCTCTAATGCATTAGGTAATGTGACAGAGGTAAAGAATAGAGTTTCTCTTTAAAGATTTAGGGAATATACTCTGATGAGTATTCAAAATGTAACCATGAAGGTTACTCACTATATAGATTTTAAATCTATAATTTAAGTATGATATGGATGATGTATGTTACCTTTGTGATTTTTTCTTTCTATGATGTTTTGTAGGAATTTTTCGATTACATGATGTAAGATAAGTATTTTATGTTTTATAGGTGAAAAGTGTGATTTTGCAAAAATGTTTTCATGGGGTTTAAATATTCAGGGACTAATGGTTATATTTCTTATTTTATATTCCTTAAAAATATTTGTATGCTGATCCCAAGTTTTTGAAATATTTTTTATAGTGTATAAAGAATTATAAAAGAAATTAAGAATTAAATAAGACTTTTATCATGAAAATATTTCTTGTTTTATTAAAAGAGTTTTATTATTATGAAAAATTTGGATATATTAGAAGTGTATACTTTGTTATTTTTTGAGATGTAATTTAATAGTTATGTAATAATTCTCTATAACTATAAACCTAAAAAGTTCCTCAATTTGAATTACCGACTTAACTCATTATTATGTAATGTTTAAGGATGGGGCCTTATACCCTCCCTAACTTATAAAATAACATATTCTCTTCTCTCCGATATACACCTAAAGACCCTTATGGTTTTGAAAATACCCGAAAAATACCTTAATTAAATCCCTTACCATATAATAAATTCCTTTTTTGATTATAAAACCCTCATAATAAGTCTTTTGTGGAAAATCGAAATAGGTTTTCCAAAGAAGATGTATTGTTCTTAATAGAGTGTTTTCATTTTATTTCTTATTCCACATAATTAAAATAATATTAAACCATGATGATATAATAAAATTATATATACCATTTAATTATATGTGATTATTCTAATTTCAAAACCTACAACCATCACATCTTCTATGAAATGGGAAATGAAAGCATTCATCATGTGTACGGCGGACTACCACCTCACAAGTTGATGAAATTCATTTTACATCATAACCTCTCACCGATAGATATAATGATGTATTAAACATATTTGTAATATATTTATGAAATTTTAATACTTTTATAATTATAATAAAATATCAACCTTCTTATCTTCCAATCCATTGAATAATAATAATGTCGTGTGTACGTACGTGCAGACCACTTCCTCCACTAAGTGATGTGATACATTTTCTCATTTTATTTTTATATGGATGGTAATTAGGATATATTTAATGTATATATATTATATATATGATATAATAATTTTTATATAATTTTAAAATATTATAAAAATCTCTTTCGTTCCATCCATTGAAAAAATGGAAACTGTGTTCATTCGTATATACGGCCTACCATCTCCATGAACAATCTAGTTCATTTTTCAATCTCTAAATTTTATGGATGACCCAAAATGTGTAAGTAATGAATGTATATGATATTAATATAATTATTAAATTTATTGATATTATGGAACCATTGTCAAATTATAATTACCGAAACTACCAAACCAAAATAAACATGAAAAACGAAGCAGATATCACCCAGAAGAGTGATTTTAATTATGAATTGATAATAAACTATAGTAAAAGGTTATAAATAAATAATACATAGTATATTATATATGATAATGGTTTTTAATATATTTATAATAAATCTATTTTTATTATATATAATTTTTTTAAAACGTATGAAATAATTCGGACCAAAGGTAATATATTTTTGTCTCACTTTTATTTCTATGAGACACATGCCATATTCACCACTTATTTCTTTTATGTCATTTTTGGACTTCCCATAAATTTATTTTATGACTTTTTTCATGAAATTTATTATGATTTAAATATCCATAAAAAAAATTCTTTCATGAATGTTATGATTCAATAGTTGCCAAAGTGGAAATGGATTTATGTTAAAATCTCAATATTTATTGAGATTGTTTTTTATTATGATTCTAATGAAGAAATTTATTGATCAACCTCACTATAATAACACAAATTTTCTGATTATCAGGTAATGTTTTTAGAATACATGTTTTCCTTCCATTGTTCTCTCTTTAAGAACTGAAGAAAAAAAAGAATTATTTTTCTAATGAAAATAAACTTCATTTCTCTCTTCAGTTGAAAATATATTCTCCTCCATGTCTATATTTTCTAAAAAATGTTTCCAATAATTTTTTTAAAACTCTATAATGATATATTAAATAAATTTATGCTATTGATTTAATTTTTATAAAATGTTTTAAAAGTAACCTTCTTTCTTTTTTTTCAAACAAGGTAATTTTTTACTTTTTTTACAATAATGTGAAAGGAATGTTTTCCTTTAACTTATATGATATGAAAGAAATTTATTTCCATCATTACCAATCAATTATTTAAATATTATTGTATTTTTTTCTAGTATTAATTTCAATGAAAACGTATTTTCAAAATATTTGTCATATTTTTATTATTAAAAAGATTGTTTTCAAAGTGGAAAGGATATTTTCTTCAAGAATGTTTTTGTGATCCTTTTATGGAATTTATATTCATCAATGACAATAACCTTAGGTGTTTATTATTATTTAATGGGGATATGATCCAATGGTAAAATCTTTATTCTTTATCTATATGGTTTATTATTATACGGATGAGGTATTTATAAAACCCATTAATTTTCCATGGGATATCCCATGATGGATTGATGAATTTTTTATAAAATACAACTTATTTACATGGGTTATGATATAATGATATGATTAATATTTAATTATTTTATTTTACATGAATATATGTTTTTTATTATTTTATGGGTGGGATTAGAATTATATATCCCTTTAATGCATTGGGTAAATTATTATATCTCATGGGATGATTAGGGGAATCATGTTGATGTTCATTATCCATTGTGGGAAATATATTTATTTTCTTAATCTACTATGAGAAACAAGTCAATGTGATTGATTAATTATGAGAAATATTTTGATGTGATTCATCCACTCTAGGAAATAGTTATTGATTAATAATTAATTATTATTTTATAGAATCGATAGTTAACCTTGACATATAAAATGGTTTTTATACAAATTATGGTTCCACGCTTATATAACATAAACATATGGTTCATGATTTATTTATGATGATTTATTACTCTTATGATTCATTTATTTTGAAATGATAATTTTTGATGCCATAACTCATGTTTATAGTCCATGGTATATGGGGTATGAACTTTATGATTTATATTGATGATCAAAACACTTATTAATATCTTATACTTTCATATGATCATCGATTGATATTTCCCATGTTTACACTTACTAAGAAACTGATCTCACATTTTCTTATGTTTAATTTCCCCAAGTTATAAATAATGGTTTTAAGTAGGGTATGTCAATAAATTGTACTAAATGGGAAAATATTTATAGGATAGGTTGAAGATATTTAATGAAATAAGAAGAGTGTGTATCTATTCTATAAAACACTAAACCTTTACAATCCTTCAAAAAGTATTTTTTAAATGTATTGAATATTTATATAAATGTTTTAATAATCATGTATTAAAATCATGGATCATTATAGTTGGTATCATAAAAATATTTAGTTAATATTTAGATATTAGGGTTATAAAACATTAGTTAAAACACTTAGGATATATTTATGTATTGTATATCATCCTAAATTTTTGGTAATAAAAATATTATGTGATTTTCCTAATAATAAATCCATGTATAGATACTATAAGTGGATGTGGATCTAGCATAGTCGTACCTAGGGGTAATAATTTTGAAAAATGGTAAATTGGGATTTGAATTTATATTCACCTGGTGTATGGTAATGGGCCTTTTTGGCACCTAGTTTTACAATCTTCTGAGATATATTTTGAAAATTCAAAACCTCTTTTAACACCATCATGAATGATTTGAATAGATGATGACCATGAATAGACTAGCTTAAACCTAAGGTATCATAAGATGAAAATAAGGCTTCAATATTTAAACATCCTATAAATTTTTCTGGATTATGTGGTTTCCTAATATAGTTATTTTTTCTCACACTATTATTTTTGGTTTTAATCAATATATGGAACTAGAAGACGTAATTCTAACAAAGAATTTCATAAAAAATGGAATGATTTTCAATCTAAAAAACCAAATACTGTGGAAGTTGAAATAAAAAATCTATTTTAAATACATAAAAAAAATATCTCAAGATATGAACCATTCATAACATCTAAACAATCATAGTGAACAATCTTCTATTGAGTCCTTCGTGATAAAACATCCACCTTCATTTAGTGGGTCTGTTGATCCATTATTTTTTGAGTAATGGATTAGTACCATTGAAAATATATTTTTAATTATCTATTGTTAGGGGAATGAAAAGGTCATTTGGGGGATCTATAATTTGGAAGGTGAAGTAGAACAGTGGTGGAATATTCTTAATAATGTGAGACAACATGAATAAATTTACTCCATAGAGTGTGATTAGATTAAGAATTTATTTTTCAATAATTTATTTCCTTGTGTTATTTGTATGAAAATAGATAAGTAATTCATTGAGATATATCAGAATGATAATCAATCTTTTTGTACTTATGAGGTAAATTTTACAATAATTTCAAGGTACATTTATTCTATTATCAGTTAACCTAAAATTAAGGTTGATTGATTCTTTGGTATCCTAAATCCAAGTCTGCAAAAATCATTATCTATGTGAAACATTAGTTGTTATGATAAATCATTCAATGTGTAATCAAGGTAGAAATGTAAATTAAATATTTCCATTATTTCTATGGTTTTGATAAGAAAAAGAAGATTGGGTCTCATGAAAACTTGAATAAATCACATTTTGGAACGAAATTATATCCATATTCATGACAAAAATGTGGGAAAAATATTAATGGAACTACTTGAGTGAAACTAGGATGTTCTTTAAATCCGGAAGGGTGGGACATAAATCCCATGAATTTAGAAAGGTAATGAATGGAATGATTAAATCATTGTAATAGATGAAGACTTCAATTAATGCAGCACCCATACCTTAACGATTTAAAAATAAATAATATGGGAATTACGATAACAATTGTACGAATATAAAGATTTAAGATGATGATCAGAATTATAATCCTATTAATATCGAAGACAATGTTAAATCTCATGAGGTCATGATCACCAAAGTGGGTTATGATAATTACTTGGGGAAAGGTACACTTATTATCTACTCTTTAGAAACCAATTTCATATTATATTATAGAAATAACCATGCTTTTATATCTAATAAATTTGAAAAGGGTGTTGAATTACTAGCTTGGTGATTAAATATTAAGTTTTTGGTGAAAAGTCCTAATGGTAAAATGGTCGCATCGCAAGTCTGTTGTTCCTATTTGATTGATGTTTGTGGTAAATTTATTCCTAAAAATCATCTGATTCTCCCTTTAGTTAAATTTTATTTGACTATAAGCATGGATTTTTTTTCTTTATATGGAGTCCATATCAATTTCTATAGTGGGAAATTCACTTTTCATATTATAAATGAACCCATTATCATTTATCAGTGTGAGGATGAATACAATGTTCTAATGTAAATTTCATCCATTATATAGGTCTTCATTCTTATTAAAAAGTGGTGTTTATATTATATGGTCAGGGGTAAAATAGACATCATGAATATACTTATTGTGTGGAATTTTATTATTGTATTTTTTAAACACACCCTAGTATTCCTCTAAATCATGAAGTTCTGAATAGAACTCATACCTAGTTATACACCTATTTAAAAGACTCCGAATAAAATAGCCCCAATTATGTTACATAAATTGAAGAAGAAACTCCAGGAGAATCTTGAAAATGTATTTACTTGGCCAAGTGATTCACATTGGGTTGAACCTATTATTTTTTTAATAAGAAAGATAGTATGATGAGGCTATTTATTGATTATTGGGAACTGAACAAAATAAAAATCAAGAACAAGTATCCTCTGCCCTATATAGATTACTTTTTTGATCAAGTATCTAGAGTAAAATACTTTTCCATGAATTACCTTCATTCTGGATAATTGAAATTTAGGGTCAAGAAGGAGGATATAACCAAGATGAAATTTTGTACAAGGTATAGACACTATGAATATATATTTATTCCATTTGGTCTTAAAAATTCCCTCTCTATCTTCATGGATTTAATGAATTGGTTCTTAATAGATTACCATGATCAATTTCTAGTAGCATTTATATATTTCATTATTATATATACAAATGGAATGGAAGAGAATTAAGATCACTTGAGAATAAAACAGAATACCATGATGAAGGATAAGTTATAAGCAAAATTTACCAAGTATGGATTTTAGCTACAAAAGGTTTCATTTTTAAGTCATATAATCTCAAGAGAGGGTATATGTTTAGATCCATAAAAGAAAAAAGATATTAAATATTATCCCATATCAATCAATGTGACTAAGATATGGAGTTTTCTTGGTTTGGTTGGATATTATCAGTGCTTTTAGATAATTTCTCACATCTATTTAATCCACACGCCAATTTAAATCATAAGGGAGAAAATTTATTTTGGATAAATGAATGTTGATAAAAAATCAAGGAACTGAATGGAAGTATAGTCAGCACACATGTGCTTACATTAACCTACAATGGACAAAGGTGTTATATATATGATATTCATAAAAGTTTAAAGTATATATTATTATTAAAGTACTTGAATATGTACCAGAGAAGATGGTTGGAACTAATTAAAGATTATGACAACTCAATACATTACCATCTTGACAAAGAAAATTAGGTGGATAAAGCTTTAAGTCAATAGAATCATGCTAGTTTTTCCATGAGTATGATCACAAAAGATCCAATATTTATGGATTTTCAAAGTATGGATCTCAAAATCTTGAATAAAGGGGATAAATGTTATCTTTATCAAATGAGTGTTTATCTATATATCCAATTGAAGTTAAAAGAGGTTAAGAAGGAAGATGTAGAGATATAGAAGAAAGTTATAAATGTTACGAATTTTACCCTTTATTATAATGAAATGATGAGGTTCAAGAACCATGTATGATATTTGAATAAGGATATATTAGAGAAATATTGTAGTTCTTAATTCTCTATTCACCATGGAATTACAAATATTTATAGAGATCTGAAAGTGTGTTTCTGGTGGGATGACAAGATAAGAGATATTTATAGATTTTTTATCTCAGTTCTTGGTATTTCAGTTATTTAAGACTAAGTGAAATTTTATAAGGAGATGTTACAACCATTACCCAAACTAGAATGAAATTGGGAAAATTTTACGATTGATTTTATCATTGAACTACCCAAAACATGTTAAGTCTGTATTGTTATATGGAATATAATTGATCAACTTATAATTATAGAACACTTAATTACTATTATATAATAATTCTATCTTAGTCAACTCTCCAGAATATACATTAATGATGTGGTAAGGATTCATAAAGTTCCACATTTTATTATATCTAATTGGGATCTGATTTTTACCTAGATGTTTTGGAAAAGTCTTCAACAAGCCCTTAATATAGAGTTATGTTTCATCACTAAGTATCATCCTTAGAAATATTGTCATCCTAATAGAACCATTCAAACTCTAAAGGTTATTTTGAGATCTTTTTCTTTGTATTTCAAGGGTATTTAGGATCAACACCTTCTTCTAGTCAAGTTTACTTACAATAATATCTTTCACTCAATCGTTCATATAACTCTTCATGAATCCCTCTATGTAAATAACAATAGAACTTTAATGTGTTAGGATTAATTGGGAGAAATAAATATATTTCTACTTAATCTAGTTAAATAAATGATAGAGAAATTTAGATCTATTCAGCAACACATCAAGGAAGCTCAGAGTTAACAAAAAAGTCATACTAACAATCATCGGTGTGATTTAGAATTTGAAGTTAGTTGGATGTTTTTTCTATGAATTTATAAATAGAATAATGTTATGAGATTTTTACACAAGAAAAAATATACTCCCTATGTATATTGGACCTTTTAATATTCTTGATTGAGTTGGTGTGTTATCTTATCGCTTGGTGCTTCTATAGAACCTCTCTCAAGTACATGATGTGTTCCATATATATCTCCTAATGAAGTACATACTTGACCCATCACATGTATTAAACTCAAATTTTATAGAAATAAACAAATATATATTATAATAACAACCATTGGATATTATTTATCACAGATATATATTGATATGAAATAAGACCACTCACATGGTCAAAGTTTTGTGTAAAACCCACTAATTTGAGGAACTTATAAGGGAACCTTATGATATGATATGGTAGAAGTATCCTTAGTTGTTTGTATCATAGTAACATAATTTTTAGGGAAATTTTCTTTTTATGGTGGGTATAATGTAACACCATATGATTTTATGAAATATTTTTCTCTAAATAAATTTAATTTTATTGATATCTTATGTTACACGGCACACCTAGTTTAAATGAACTGTGATATACTATTAAAATGTTATTATTTAATGTGATAGTTATATCCTAGAAAATAAATTTATTTGATTGAACATTATTCAATAAATTATGAAAATTATATGGTTTACACATATATAAAATAAATTCAAGGGTTATCAATTTATGAGAAATGAAAATAAAAAAAAGAATGTAAAAGATTTTTTTTTTGACAAGTGTTTATATGTGCACATTATGTTTTTATCTTAATAAATTAAATTAACCTCTATTATTTAATTATTTTAATTACTTTTATATATTATATTCAACAAAAATGTTATCATTCATCAAATATTGTTTTCTTGGTATGGAATAATAATAAATCCAATTTTATGATTTGAAACTGTATTTTTCTAAAAAGTGGTTTCTCCATGTTTTGTGTAATTATTTTAAAATTAATTTTTACAATTTTAAAATATTTATTTGAAACATTTATCATAATTTTTTGAAACAAAATTCAAAAATTACCTTATAGTTAATTATTTATAATTTTCAAAATAGATTAATTTTTCAATAAATGGTGAGAAATACTTATTTTAATTAAAATGTAGAATTTATTTTAAATAATTTTCAAAGTTATATTTTTTTAAGATGGTTTTAAATAGTAAATTTTTTTAAATTATACTATTATTAATTCAATTTATCTTATTGGAATCAATTTTATGATGAGTTTTTATAAAAAAAATTATACTTAAGAAAGTGTTTTATTTGGAAAACTGCATTTCCATCATGCTTGTGAGTTTTTTTTAAATTAAATTTCACCAATTATGTTAAATAATGTTGGTAAAATGGATTCTTTATTATTAATAAGTATAATTACTATCATTTAATATGTTCAACATAATGTTTTTTCATAATGAATAGTAAAAATAGTAAAAATTAATTACCATTATTAATATTAAAACGGTCTTACCGGGGGTTTAACCAAAAGATAAGGGTAATTTTGAAAATTTAACTTTTATGAATCCTCTTTTTTGGACATATTTTGACCTTATATTATCCTTAATTCTAATAAATAGACATTTGGCTGCATATTTGTTGAAAATGACTTTATCAATTTGTATTCGTTTATGAAATTTCCAATTGGGTTCCCTCTCCCACTTAAAAAGGACCTATCATATCATCTCCTCTCCACACTTAAATATCCTTTTGGTGAAAATAATACCTACCCAAATACATTACTTACTTACATTACCATTTCCAAGAGGCATTTGCTTTATTAGGACACCCTTCTAAGAAGGATTTCGGGGCAAACCCGAAGAGGTTGTTCAAAGACGTGGTATCATTATTAACCCTGCATTTTTTTCTATTTATTTTTCCACGTCATTAAAATATTATTAAATAATAATGATATAATAACATAAGTATATAAAATATACTTATATTTTTTTATTAATATAATAACCTACACCCCTCTCCTCTTCCAGCAAATGCGAAATGAAACTTTCAATCATGTGTACAGTATACTACCGCCTTACAAACCGATGTATTTAATTTTCCATAACATCATATCATGATTGAATATAATGATTTATTTCTTGAATTTATATGATATTTATTACATAATTATAAATATTTAATTATAATATGACATCTTACTTCTTACCTTCTAATCTGTTAAAAAAATGATATTGTCGTTCGTGCGTACGTGTGGACTACCACCTCTACGAAGTGATGTGTTATGTTTTTTCCTTTTATTTTGGAATAGAAGTTAATAAGGATATATTTAATAAATATATATTATATATATGATATAAAAAAATTCTGTGATGGTAAATTATTACATACCTCTATTTTGAATCCATCAAATAAATTGAAACAGCATTCACACGTACGTATAGTCTACTCTCTCTATGAATGTTGTAACTAATTTTTATATATATAACATTTATGGATGACTATAAATATGTATATAATGAATTTAAAATATTTTTACATCATGAGTATCATTCTGGAGATGATGGAAGCATAATAAAATAAAAGTACCAAAACTAACGAACCAAAACATATGTGAAAAACAAAGAAGTTATCACCCGGAACAGTGAGTTTAATAAATAATTATTAACAAGCACGTGGTAAATGGTTATAATAAAATAGAATATGGTATTATATTTTTGAAATTTTTTTATTTATTATATGTATAATCAATATATATTTATTATATGGGAGGATTGAACATGAACAACTGAAGTGAGACACGAGGTAAGAGATTTTTTCATGAATTTTATTTCTATAAGACACATGTCAAAATTACCACTTATTTATTTTATGTGGCTTACATACGAACCATGAATTTATTTTCTTATGGTTTTAAAAATCCAAATAATTTTATTTATTTAAGGGAGATTGTAATTCAAAAGTAACCAAAGTTGTAATATATTTATGTTACAATCTCATTGTTTATCGAAATTATTTTTTATTATGATCCCGATTAAGAAATTCATTGATCTACCTCTGTATAATATCATAAATTTTATTATGATCTAGTAATTTCAAGTGAATGCAATTTTTTATTCCATTCCTTTCTCTTTAATAACTTAATAGGACAAAATAGTTTTTTTAAGGAAATTCAACTTAATTATTCTCATTGATAAAAAATCTATTCTCTTCCAAGTATATGTTTTCTAAATGATTTTAAAAATATTTTTAATACTCACAAATTATTGATTAAATAAATTTCTAACCATTTTTAATTTAAAAAATATTTTAAAATGAATCTTCTTGTAATTTTCTAAACAAGGTACTTTTTTACTTTTTTTAAAACAATGTGAAAGGTATGTTTTCCTTTAAGTATGGTTTGAAAAAAGAATTATGTCTCCATGACCACTCAAATCTTTGAAAATTAATTTACAATTTTATAGGGTTATTTTTAAAAAAATATTATTATAGTAATTTTTTAATTTTAGTTTTAAAAATGTTATTTTCAAAGTAGAAAAGATATCTTTCTCATGAATTTTTTAATGATATTTTTATGGAATTTATATTTATCAATGATAAAAACCTTTGTTGTTATTTATGTTTTACTTGGGATATGTTCAAATTGTACCATACATAATCTTTCTCTATATGTTTTATGATTATTATGATGAGATTTTTTTGAAACCCAATCATTTTCCATGGGTTATTCTATTATGGATTTAAGAAATTTTTGTCAAACCTAATTTCTTTATACAGGTAAGGATATGATGAAATGATGAATGTTTGATGATATTATGGCACATATATTTATGATTCTCATTATGTGGTGTGTGGGACCAAAATTATATATATCCCTCTAACTCATTATTTAAAGTATTATATCTCATGAGATAATTATGGGAAACAAGTCAATGTGATTGATATGTTATGGGAAACAAGTTGATGTGCTTGATCTACTATGGGAAACAAGTTGATGTTCTTGATATGTTATGGAGAACAAGTTAAAGTTTCTAATACACTATTGAAAATATGTTTTAATTACTAATATATTATTATTTTATGTTATTGATAGTTAACCATGACATATGAAATTGTTTCTATACTAATGAGGGTGATACACTTATATGAGTAGAATTTATATTTCATGATTGACTTATGATGATTTCTCACTCCAATGATTCGTGTCTTTTTAAATGATAATTTCTAATGACATGAATCATGTTTATGGTCTATGATATATTGGGAATGAATTTTTTATGTTATATTCAGTATATAATACCCTTATTCTTGTATTATTCTTTCATATGATGATAGATTGATATCTCCTATGTTTACCCTTACAGAGAATATAAACTCAACATTTATTATGTTTCCTTTCCCTGGGATATGAATAAATGTTCTATGTAGGGTAGGACTATGAAGAGTTCTAAACGGGAAGATATTTTTTGGATATTTTAATTATATTCCATGAAATAAGAAGATTGTGTATCTAATCTCCAAATACATTGAACCTTTACAGTACTTGGGTGAGTGTTTGTAAAATGTATTGAATATTTATTTTAAAAAGATGTAATATTTAGGTATGAAAATCATGGGATTTTATTCCTAATTACAAATATTATATGATATAAATAATAAAATAATAATAATTTTGGTTCTATAATGGTAAAATTATTTTTAAACTCATTAATTAAGATATCAATTCTCATTCGTAAAAAATCAATGAATCATTCTCATCATCAATTTCATATTTTGGGATCCTAAAAAATCCAATATAATGAAATTATAACATTATATTCATCATTTATAATACCTTTTATAATCTAGGAATTATATAATTTGGTGTAATACTAAAGAACAAAATAACTATTATGAAACTAGTTAAAAATGTTCAAGATTACTCACACGTGATATTAAAAATTTATAATAACTAACTAATATACATGATGATGATAAAATTTATAAATGTTTTTAGATATAAAAAAATTAAATAGGTTATTGGGATAGTTAATTTTTTTATACAGGAGATTCGTGTGCTTTAGTGTAAGTCAAGAATTAAGGTAAGGGTTTTTGATAACTCAATTTTCTTCCATTGAGTTACAAAATTTCTTATTGAAATCTTGTTCTAAGATTGATTTATTATACCAAATTAATAATTTTTTTGATATTTACTCCTTCATTTTTTGTGTTATATAATTATTTTTTATAACTGCATTCTCAAATGATTCTTACCTCAAATATTATGTTACTTGAAAGGGGTTTCTTGTCTCAATTTATATCCCTTTATACTTATTTCATATTATACACCATGTTTTTTTGTATGTTGTATATACTACACCTTTAATATTTTGTATCATGATCCTCACCTTATCTATTGTCTTTAATGATTCATTTTAAATTTTATCTTATAAGTGTTTTATTTGAATATTCTTAATGTTATAATTTTTATCTATCTCTATTTATAATTTCATTCTACATGTTAGATATTTTGCACCATATTTTATTTTATATAGTGTATTAACATCCCTATTTCAATCAATTATATTTTATATATTTCATTTAACTATATTTTTATTTCATGTTTTCCCACTCATGTTCTTTTGATTCTTTCATTACCATTATCATAAGTGTTTTTTCATATCAATTTTGATTCATTGAGATATGATTCATATTCACAACTTTTTCCCATATTTTGTGTATATTTTGGACATGGATTACCTTATAAATCCTCTAATACTATTTTATTTTGGGTAATTAAATTTGAGGAAATATATAAGTGAATTTTTAATTCCAAATCATCCCCTATTATGGCTATAATTTGTATTCTAATTACATTCCTATATGAACACTCTATATTTCATTTCTTTGATTGAAGGGTTTTCACCAAGATGACATGCATCGATTTATTCAGAAAATTATTGAATTAGTTGTATGACCATTACATTATTGGGTGTTAGTTTTTGTGATGATTATATAAAAATCCATTCTATTTATTTATTGAGGAAATATTGAAAATACGTATGTCTTCTATTATGATATGGATGTTTGTTGACTACTCATCAAAGTTGAATATGTATTGTTTAACCATCCACATTATTTATATGGGTGGGTTATTATCATTTTATCCATTTTATTAAAATAGGTAAAAGTATTGACATTTCATTTTTTATCTCAATATGGATATTTATTGATTCCTAAGGCAAGTTGATTATTCATTATATTGATATTCATATTACTCATATGGTGAATGAATTAGTATTAAAGAAGTGATGGGTGGGTACCTATAATCTATATCCCCTAAATGTATTGATAGGTATCATTTTAAAAAATATCATGAGCGTTTTGGTGTCATCCTATCTAGAAAAAAATATTTATAATATCATAATTTATAATATCATGATGTCTTTGATAAGGCATATAATTAGCTGTTTGGAATTATGCATTTCATCTTTAATGAATCAGTTATTATTATCTATGTGATATTTTCATTTCTATTATTATTTATGGATATATTATCCTTTTAGTTTCATTGTATTATGGTATTATTTTTTGTTATCTATTCCATTCATATTATTTATGATCATCTTATAAACAATTATTATATTTTATTACTATTACTTATGTTTACCCTTACTAAGAATTTCATCTCGACATTCTTATTTTTCCATTTCCCCAAATTCTGATAAAATTTATTATGTATGATATGTATAACATAAAAGTTTGTGCGGATAATTTTCCGTATATAGTTATGAATTCTTATGGATTATGTAGTTTCTAATATAGTGGGAAAATGTTCATTAGTTGATAAATACATGAGATTTATTAGTTTAGTATTTCTCAAAATTCATTAAGTATCTAAAAATAAATGTTCAATAGAATTTATGTAATACAATATTGGTTTTATGTCATGTAATTATAGGATATTTCTAGGAATATATAGATGGTATCAAACCCAATATGTAAAGTATGTTCTTATGACACTGAATTCGGGAGTGTGGGTCGGGGTGTCATAGTAGATATAGGTGATCCCATATAAAAATAATAACATATCATGTAAAAAATATATTTATTATGAATAAACTATGTAGAATAATTTATTATTTTTAATAGATACTCAAAGTACCTCTATGACTGTGAAATAATATTGAAACTGGCTCATTATTTGTAGTCCACATGAGTGATTTTCATATAGTCTATGGTCTCATTTATAGGCATATATAAATTGAGATTGTTGGATTATTTTTTGGAAACACCCTCAATTGTGAAGTAATAATGGTGATCCAATGAATTATTACACCAATATCACATGGTATTAATTCAAAATATCCCAAGGGAGAGATTATATGGTCTTACCTATAAATGAACCCTCTGTATGAATTTCAAGGAATGGAGTAATTTTCATACACTCAAAATTTGAGAAATCAAATCATTAATGAGTAAATCCCCCATGATAATGTTTTTAACTTATAACCCCCTTGTATATAACTTATTTGTAAGCTAAAAATATGGGGTTTATTGTATAATTTCTTCACAAAAATACATTTCCCATATAATATTTTCAAAATTTGGTCAGTATAAATTCTATGTGAGGTCCCCCTTTTCTTATCCTCTGTAATTCCTTCACTGTAGGATAGCCACATGAACCTTGTGTAATCTTTGACCTTTAACATTATTACTCTTTTTATAACCCACATATTCTCATAATATTATCAAATATTATGTGAATTTAGTGTTTCCTAAAATAATTGTTACCTATATTCTAATGGTGTTTATTCAAATAATATTTTACCTAAGGGTTCCTCCTTCATGAAGAATCCACCCATGAGTAGTTAAGCATCCAAAATGACTCAAAAATACACATGTTACCACAATATACTAAGGACTTATACTTAGGATAAAGTGAATTCCAAAAATATCTTCCTAACACTCTGAATCCCAAACTAACGAGCTAAAGATACCCACTTTCCTAAGCCTCTTCCATGACCTTCTAACATATGTGGCTACATTATAAACATTATTGTAATCAATTTCAATTATATATTCCAATGATAATAAGAATCAGGATTCATTTAATAGATATCCCAATTATTTTTCTCCCTAGCCAGTAGGGTCCTCATTGTACTATCAATCATGTATTACCTTGATAATGAGGGTCATTGTAATTAGGAAACTAATGAAAAATTTCTTGTACAAAAACACTTATTCTGATTAATCTATTATGACCCCCATATTTCTCATTTACTTAGTCGTATTATTTCTGTACACTTGATACATAAATGAAACAAGGTTACCAATCCAGTGTGAGTACCAACATTTATTAAGTGGATCACATCACCCATGTATCTAATCATCATTCCTCGTCTAGATACTAATAGATAAGAGAGAAACCTGGTGGGACTATAATCTGGTATAGTTCCCAAAATTTACTAACTGGTTCAAATTACTAATATTTCTAGTCATCCATGTATATTCACCAGAATATAAGAGACAACCAAAATTTATTTATGATGTGTAAGTCCCAAATAAGATATTTATAGGTCCCTTTCACTTAGTATTCAAATATATATAATTTCAAAATACCCAAAACTAATCAATATCAAATTAACATAAACTAAAAGACATAATTGTTTTGGGTTCATATCCTTATAATTAAATTCTTATATCCTTTATACATGAACTTAAAAGGATCTTTGATGGTCCTAAGTGCATGATCTTGAAAGGTACTTCTTTGTTCATTGGTATATGACCTTAAAAGTCACTTCAACGTTCACGAATTCACAATTTTAAAAGGCACCACAAAGGTTCTTTTCAAATTACCATAAAAGGTTTCATGTCTATTTTCAAACCAAACTAAAATATGGGTATTTTTATTCTCTTAATGGGAAATATATGTATTATTTTTCATGGTCTCAATCCCAACTCTATCACACCTACCACCTCCATATATGGTGATAAATTTTATAGTGCCCAGTTGTGTAGCCTTAAACCATAATACAATCTTTCAATAAGTGGGAATATAGAGAACATATAAAATATATATATATATAACCTATAATAAATATAGATGTTCACATTGATGCTTGGTATCAATTTATATATTTCACATAAAAACTAATTGTTAATTTTTAACAATAATTTTTTAAATACATGTTAATTAGAGTCCCAAACATGTCAATTATAGCCTTCATGGGATGATCCAATGTCTCATCCTCACAATTTATGCATTAAATTTGATTTATTTTCCTAATGAATTATCTCCCTTGGAAAGAGAGTTCACATCCAAATAAAACATGACTGAAAATGAATCATGGAACAATAACATGACATACTTCAATCATCACCATATTGAAAACCCACTATTTGTTTAATGTAGACATTCTCTTTGGGTACTCAATTTCAAAATACAATCTTCATATTCATTTGATAGATCATAAATACACTTTTAATTTCTACCTCTAAGAATAGTTAAATTGATTCAAGTCTTTCCACCAGTGAAAATGCATCATCATCATCTATGCCCCGAACTTGAGCATAGCTTTTACAAATCTACCTTTCCATATTTTAAATCATATTCCCATGCTAATAATGTTTATTTTTTAACATGGATTTCATTATAGAAATATTTTTATCATTAGGCCTCTTATATATATCTTAGGTTTGAATCTTCAATATTTCTTCATGATCTTCATTTTTGGATTTCATTTATGAATCATCTTTAATCACTTATTCAAATGATTATAGTTCCATATTTGATAAAAATAGTTTATTTGACAATTCTCATTCAATATGTTTTTATTGGAGTGGTTTTATCACTGATTATGTTAGATTCATTAATTATATATCTTCTCTCCCTCATTTGAGTCATTTATTAACTCACATTAGGTCATATTTCTCTCTACGATTCAAACTCACAGTCTTCATCAAGTACTATGATTTGAGGTTACCTAGAAATTATTTCATGATCATCTTATTCATCACATATATCCTTTAGATTTGAATATATAGATTAATTTTTATATTCATATTAAATGAATTTGATATTTTTTATTTCAATAAAATTATTATTCCTTTTATTGAAACACTTGTAGACTTTACTCTTTGTTGAATAAAAAATAAAAATTTCTTCATTGATTTCATCATTATATATTCCGTGAGTACATTTTTTTAATATAAAACTCACTTACTTATAAATATACTAAAATTTTTTGGATTAGGATTTATTTTGTGCCACATATCATACAGTGTCATATTCTCATTGAGCCTTAATAATGTTTTTTATGTATACAATTCTTCTTTACCATAGTTATTTGAGATACCAATCTCAATGAGCAGTTCCTTTTCTAGGGTTTTCATCATTAGATTTCACCTTAGGAAGAACCCATTTGGTTGTGTATTTATCATGGATTATACTTCATGTTTGATTACTTATTTCTCTATACAATCCATAAATTCAATTGAGGCATACTTCATACAGTTTTCTAATTATATAATTTTGATTTTACTTCCTATTTTGTTTTCAACTACCTTATAGAATCTTTTATACCCTTTATTGTCTATATATTTAATTACATTAGTATTAAAAATACAATTAGGGTATATAAATACATAAAAAAGAAGAAATATCTTTCTTATATTATTTTCATATGTACAATGAGAGTACATAAGTTATAATTAACCAAATCATGTAAATATAAAGCTCTAATATTTTTTGAATTATTAGAATTTCACACAATATTTATTCTCTTTTATGCATCACATTTTCTTCACTGTCACTTTGTATATCATTAATATTGATAATTTCTTTTGTATTTAAAATATTTTCTATGATTTGTTGGTACATATTCCCAAATCGTATATTCCTCTGGTTATTTTCTTCTTCCACTATAAGAAAAAATGATTTAACTTTTCTATATTCCTAATAGAAATTACCATTTTTTATCTATCCTTACATCAAGTAATCACCATACATTCCTTTAGTTAATAATACCGATCAATTTAATGTGTCTTTAATCCCCTAGTTACAATTTCTTAATTACACTCTATAGATTGTGATACTCCCATAAGGTGTTTTTAGTTCCTCCTTATAGATATAGATTTATGTATTTATAAAACAAGAAACATTAAAAACTATACCACTAGGTAGTATAGGTATGGTGAGTATAAGGCCTATCTCACGAGGTCAAGGAATAGAATATAGTAATTTAATAATTATAACCTATAACAATAAATGTATAAAAATATGTTAAAATAATGATCATATTAATTTTATAGAGACATAGGAGAAGAAAATACAAAGAAAAATATACCAAGAATATAATATTTGGGTTTATATACTATTGTTTTCAATTTTTAAGTAATTAAACTTATTTTTGTCAGATGTAGGTCTATGTTATCCCCTTAGTCCAGGTGATTTCTCTCCCTCTCTCAAAAACTCCCCTTTTCTAATGGTCATATAATTCAGTTCATTAGTGATAAAGGTAACTAAAAACAAATTTTAATCCTATAATTTTACCCACCTAATGGTAATAGAGAATGGATAGTTATATAAATTTTATTATATAATAATAAATTGATTACACACAGTGGTCTTGCATGAAAAATGAGATAGAGAGAGAAGTGGGATTGAATGTGAAAACCGAATTGGAATGAAATATCAAACCAAAAATTACCCTACTACAATCCTCCTTATATAATTTATCAAAATTAAATAAATTCTACCCTCTCATACTAGATATTATACGAATAAATTTAATGAAAATAAATTCCTACAAAAATGAAGCAGTAGCCCAGACTGGTAGAAGATTCTATAGCTACAGCAATTTTCACCCTGTTCTGGATCCTCCTCCTCACAATAGAAAAAAATGAATTTATAAGCTTCAAAATCCCACAATATCATCTTGTTATTCTCTAAAAATATCGTCTTTAATTCATCCTTGTCAATACTAAAGCCATGTTGCCTTAAATATCTAAATATTTCCATGGAATATCATAATTTTTAATATTAAAATTTTATATGCATCTCCACTATGTAATACAAATAGACACTATGGAATTTTTTCATTCATTCCCATTAATTGTACTCTACATCATATCTCCACCATGAAAAAAACCTATAAATACCACATAGAAGAAATCCTTATCCAACACTTATCTTATCTTAACAAACCCATGAGACTATGGCCTTCTACACACTGAAACAGTTTTCATTTCAATGTGAATATACCCATTTCTCTACATACACCAATATAGGAACAACTACACTAATATGTACAGTGTTTCAAGTTATAAGATCACTTTTCAACCATTGTCTCTCCTTTAGGTTGTTGTTTTAGCCACTTATTACTTCAACAACCTTCCATGCAAATACATGGACCACTTCTCTTAACATGGAATCTTGAAATTTCAAAAGGCATTTTTTCTTAGACATAACACCCTACATGAATTTCAATGAATTTTAGAAGTTGTTTCCTCATTCAATATTTCTTTTCCAACGTGCATGAACTTCCTATGATGTAGATTATTTTATTTCATTTATAATTTCATGTAAGGGTTTCATCATCTTCAAAAATATCTTCATAATGTTCACCCAATATTATTGTGTGGCTTCCATGGAATTTTGGCCTTTACCTGTAGCTTTGGAAATTCGATCAATCTTCATCAACAGTGGAAATGGAGTTTCTTTTCTTCAATACAATTCTTCAAAAAGATTAATATTTTTTACTTTGTATTTATTTTTTTCCCAAAAACCATTTAAATTATTAATTTCCCAAAAATAAAATAATCAATAAATAATTGGGAAAATTAGTCAAATAAATTCTCAAATTCATTAAATTAAATACCAAAAATGTGTATATGAAATTTTCTTATCAAATCCCCACACACATAGACTCGTACTTATCCTCAATTATGGAATCTCAAAAAATTTACAAAGGAATCTCACCTTACCATTATTCAAATTTCAATTTAAAAAAAAATAAGTTATTATTAATGGGGAATTAAATTTTAATGTTTTTAATGGAAAAACTTCTTCAAATCCTCATTTTTAAAAGAAATAAAGTTACCATTCATTTTACGTTCCCTTTTTGGAATTTTAATTTCATCTCTAAATATCAATTCATATTTCTCAATTCATCATTAATTTTCATGAAAATAAAATTTTACCTCGCTTTAAAATTGTTTTCACTCATTACTCATTATATAAATGTAAATAAAGTTATTTTCAGATAGAAAAATCAAGTAACATTCCATAATAATGAAATGCATCTCAAATATCCACCCTATAAAGGAAAAAATCAAAAAAAAATATCATGGGGGATCAGAAATAAAGATAAAATTTATTTGGGGTATTGGGTGGTTAGGTAATGATATTAAAATCATAAAATCACAAAAGGGTGGTGTCATAACCTAACCCACCAAGGCCCTCATGGCCAGCGGTAAGCTGAGAATGAAACCTCAATACCATCTCTAATAGGCCAAAGGTAAGAAAATATCACCAAGTAGGCATATTACACACATGGGAGGCCTTATCCTAAAGTACGTATACACACACACACCTCCATACACCAGTAAAATTAAAAAAGGTTAAAAACTCATTTTTTAAATGCGTGAATAATATATATCCCATATAATAGTACATAAATAAGTAAAAAAGAAGTAAAAAATTCCAAATACAATCCCACAAAAACTAAAAAATAACTCGACCTACTTAAAATAAGGGGGAAGCTACCCAAAAGCTACTCTTGGATTCATCTAATGTCCATCTAGCACAACTAATCTCTAAATGCTCTTTGACCACTTAGGAATCCATTGAAAATCCTTTAATATACATAATACATGGCATATGTGGGTAGATCCCATGCTGGGGTGAGTATAAACATACCCAGTAGGACACCCCAAAATCACCAAATAAAAGGCATCAAGAGGGAGAGATCAAATCGTCATCATGATGGTATGTCAATCTGAATATTAGAAAATAACAATAATGACATAGATATTCTCAAATATAGACACAAAGTCTCAAGGTCAGGTCGCATCCTCACTTCCATCTTAGGATTCTACTAGAAGCTCAAAGGTAACATCCTTTTGAGAGAACACACTCATCGGGTCGTTCTATAGTGGTGGAACTCATTCGAGAGGATTCACTTACTACGTCTTGTATGAAGAAGCACCAAGGATAATAAGATAGATCATATCAGATATTCAATTAATCAGAATAAAACTTAGTGTAAGAAAATAGATATTGATACAAAAAATAATGTATTAAACTAGGTATTAAGGGTGATATATGACCCTAGCTAGATTAAACCCACTATAATGGTGATCACGTGCCCTAGAAGTCGATAGCATGATTCCTAACATAATCTAAGGAATAATTATATAGGATCACACCTCAGTACACATAGAGGGAAACCTAACTCTATCCAGTACTAACTCATATATGGAATCCCTTATTCTATGAACAAGATTGTATGCCTCGCTATACCATCATAGGTATGGACCAAGGGAATATGCCATATTAAAACAGTCGATGTAACTCACCCATGTTTATACCATGGCTGGTCAGGGGACAATAAGGGCTCCACATTTCCCTTGGAGAATTACATGGCATGTCCAAATGGTTTCACAACATGTCTCTCTGAGTCAGGAACTACTTCTACCCAGTCATCTTACACAACATGAATTTCTCCAAATACACTATGTTTCCACTAGGGTACATAGTTTGTAGAGATCGGGTCGAAACTCAACATGTATCATATAGTAAAGCCCTTATGCTATGGATGTTCCCATGTATACTGGTTTTTACTATCTGCGTCATCATGTCTAGGTACTTTATAAAGTACACAGGGTGTAATCTATATCACACGGCATGTAGGGGTTGGGGTGGCACTTGGCATGTGTTGTATTCCCAAGACTCTATGCCTTTCAAAGAAAATAGGGTGTGACCTTCCACACATGGAATGTGGGACCACATGGTCTCCTAAGCATGTACTCATTGTACATGTTAAGATAGCTATCTAGGTGTCACATGGTGTGTTGTAAGGCCACATAGTGTTTGATATTTAACTAAATAAGAAACCCTAGATGCCACACAAATGGGACTACATGACATGTGTTCTTCTATAGTACATGATATTTATATTGGTATATTATATAAATTCCCTCCTATTCAAATATATACTCCCATGCCTCTACTATTTCCTTGGAAACTATTTCCAAAAAAAATTAAACCCCAAACCTAGGTTGACCACCCACCATGGCCAGCCGAAATTCTGATTTAATCTATTATTTAAAAGTAAAATCATCTTCATCCCCATTCGAGGTTCCACACAAACCATATCCTATAAATCACACTTCCTATTATAACATTGTACAACCATTATCACCAATGTCTAGATTCTATCCATATGATGGTTGGAATCTCCCATTGATGGTCCTTTGAAGATATCTTCTCAATCTATCTTGTAGATCCATCATTACCTGATCCATCATAAGATTCTCATTGTTACCACTAAGCCTCCATAATTGTATCTAAAACACAAAACTAAACCAATAACCATGATCCATTGTGTCATGGGAAAAAAACAATGATCAATCCTCTGAAGTGTCATCGAATCATTTTATAACCAAAATTTCATTTATTAATTTCAATGAATAGATGGAGAAAGGCACATAACACAAAGTGATCTTCAATCGATTTTCAGGTTAAATTTTCCATCAGCAATAGAATCCAAATAACAGTGGATTATAAAATCATCAATAATAAATGGGGAAACAAATATCCAATTCTCAAATCTATGAAGATAAAAAAACATTGGGCAAACCAATTAAGAATGACCCATTAATTAATTAAGAATTAATTAATGGTTATCTCAAACTATAAATTAAGAATAAATCAAAAAATAAAACATACTACCAAGAGTTTGGATCAATCTGTAATGAATAACATTTCAGTACCATTATAGATGTTTAGATCCAAAAACTCCCTCAATAATGATGATCATCATGCTACATTAATTCTCGATCCATGATCACGCAACCATATATCAACACACTCACCTCTAGAGGTCTCCCTCTATCATATCATTCCCTATAAGATTATGAGGATAACCCTAGGTAATTCACCATAGAGGATATTAAATATAATATCCATTAGGGTTTTTCAATTTGATGAAAATTAAATTAATAAATTCATTTAATTCATTTAATTCATTTAATTTGTCCATGACTACACTCTATAAAATTTCCCAATGCTGATGTGACTTATGCAATGCATAGGGTAAAACCCACCCTTATAATTTAATAGAGGTCATTTTTCATTATTTTCACCATTTGAGTGTTATTTAATTATTTATGAAAAAAAAATATGTGATATATTATATTTAATATTTCTAATATATCCACACAGAGGCTCTCTGGGCCCTGGAATTCTATGCTAAATCCATTCCAAACTCTAAAAAATAATTTAGAATATTCCAAACATGTCAAATCATAATTATAGAGTCTTTAAATTCTCCCAACCTTTAAGGAATTTTATCCCACAAATAAAAAACATACTCAAACAGGTGAAGATACTAAGCTCGCATTTGTATCTCCCACCCTCTTGAGCCCTCCTATAAGTTCTTGTGTTAAAAATAAACATGAACCCAAGGATAAAACTTTTCTATGAAGGGTATTCTACCACAAATTTAAAAATTTCACTAGGAACTTTGAAAATGAAACTCCACCCTAAATTTTCATATCACCCTAGTTGAGAACGTTCAATGGGTTGTATACATTTATCCACAACTATTACACATGGAATACATCAAGTTCCTGGTCTAACTGTGGTGGTATGTATAAGTGGTATGCTACCTCGCTAACCCTACATAGTAACTAGAAATGATCTTATGAACCTTATAGATAACCTATATCCCAATCAAAATCTCTTTAATCCTCATTGAGATGAGACCCTAAGTAACACATGATCTCCCACATCGAACCCCAAAGGCTTCCATCATCAATCCGTATAGGACTACTAATGTCTTTGGGTTTTCCTCATCCACACATGGATGATTTACACCTTTCTTAACCATTTCTCCCACCAACCCTGGTCCCATAAGAATTTTTCCCTTGGCTCAAACCAGTATAGTAGTAACCATTAGGGCCTCATGTACATGGCCTCGAATGGTGCTACACCAATGGTGGAGTGGTAATTGTCATCACACACAAACTTCAACA
Source organism: Viscum album (assembly GCA_963277665.1). NCBI lineage: Eukaryota > Viridiplantae > Streptophyta > Magnoliopsida > Santalales > Viscaceae > Viscum > Viscum album. The sequence goes on along the minus strand of OY728125.1, from coordinate 844,523,912 downwards.
ATGGTTGATGATCCTCTTAGTTATGGTCAAAACTAACATGAAAACATTAAAGATGTTCTCTAAAACCTGAATGGTCTTCTTTTTCTGGCCATATTCCTATGGTTAGAAAAATTATTCTAAATCACAATTGAGTCCCAAATTCCTCATGTATCCTCTCTGTAATCATGATTTTAAGTGAGAATCGTAGTATGAAACAATCATCATGGAAACACCATGAGGTTGTACTACCATATACATGAACAAGAATACAAAACACTACACTTAAGTCTGATATTAGATGTTTTGGAAGTGGGATAACTTGGTGAGTCAATCTATGACCACCTAGGTAGTTTCATGAACTCTCACTGATCATGGTATCTCCATCATGAAAACCATAAAAAGACTATCAAATTTCATCTTCCATTCAGAAATCATATCCTTCACCTATTTATGGGTGAGTTCTAAAGATATAAAATCAGAAACACACTACAACATCCTTCTCCATCCAACATGATTCCAAAGGAGACTAGTACATCCTCACCTCTCCAAGATGTACCACTAAGGGAAAACAAGAAACCTCCTCAGCACTTCCTCTCACATCATGATTGGTATCGTCGCCCATCCCCAAATAAGGATGATATGATTATAACATTCTAAATATCCATCAAGAACTTATCCATTGGATATCTAATTAAGAAATATCTCTCAATTTATATCCCCATTTTATTCCTCCCTAACACATTAAATAATCAAAGGAGAAACAACCATTGATTAAAGGTATGCTACACAATCATTATTTTTAAGGTTCAATGGAAAAAAAGTCAACTAATCCATAACCTAGAACAACATTTTTTTAATGGAAACCCTATTTTGAGCATCTTCTACCATAACCATGATCTTGGGTGGCTCTAAAGCTAGAAGTTCCTCAACCTTTTCTAGGTCCACTGTCACTCTCATGTCTGAGAAGATATATCATGATAAGTGGACCTCCTGAATAAAAAATCAACACATGGGGATCTTACCATATTGTTGGTACTCTTGAATCATATGTTTAACCATCCTAAAGTGTATCACATGATCCTTTGTTGATGTATAGTATGTAAGGTTGTCATCGATGAAAACTAGGAACTGATACAATAAGTGTTGAATGATCTGGTTCTTAAGTCACACAAACATCATTGGGGTGTCTAACACACTAAAAGGTATCACCAAAAACTCAAAGAAACTATATATGTTTTATAAATCAACCTTAATTACATTTTCCTCCCAATCCCATAGTTTTTTATAACCCATCCTGAGGTCAAACACTAAGAACCACATCACCCCTAACCACTGGTCGAAGAATTCCTCAATTCTCAAGGGTGCCTACTCCTTCCTATGTAACCTGGATTAGGTGATGTTAATACATTCATAACCTCAAGCTCATATCCACCAACTTTGTGAAAAACTATATGTATACTTATAGGTACACACTAGGTCTAACAAATCCCTAACTCTAAATATTCTCTAACCATGTTGTCAGCTCTTGTAGATGTATGGGTCCATTTGATATCATAGTGCATGTATCTGGTCATCCATGGGTTTAGGTCAATGATAAATAAAAAAAAATATATGTGGTGTTAATAATGGTACATACTAAATAAATATTCCATCATATTTCTCCACCACCATAGGAAATTTAAATTTCATACCATCCACTTATTCAAGGTTCATACTTGCCTAATGATAAGAAAATGGCTGTATCATCTTTCACATAAGATCGTCCCACTATTCCTAGGATCCCTTCTTACAAAAGAAGTAAAATTAAATCCCACAAAACCTATAACCCAAAATGATAATATTCAAATAAGCAAGGGTGGTAGGAAACCAGTCTGTAGGTAGGAAAACATCATAGGGTCTCATCACCACTATGGAAAGATTCTATTTGAGGATCTATAAAGGCTAGTATTTTACTTGAGGTATGGAAGATTTTATTATTATTATTTTTCTTTAATTGTATCCTTTAAAATGTTATTAATAACTTTATAAAGGAAAAAAAGGGTTTACATGGATTGTTTGGATCCCTATGTCTCAAATTTTGGAAGAGGCAGCTAGTTCACAATTTTAGTAGAAGCCGCGCAGCCCAATATGCACTATTAGAGTAAATGATGCAAGGAATTTTAGATCATAGAATAGGGTATCATAATTTTGTTAAAACCATTAAAGGGAGTTTTAGGTCATGTGGGGGATAAGTTAGAGTGTTCTTAGATGCTGCACATAGTTTTTCTGATCATGTTCTGTAGGTCAGGCAGGGTGTTCCCCTTTGACAGAGGGTTGCACACGGTTGTTGCATGGTTTGGACAATCGTGTAGCCAAACCATGCAATATTTAATCCTTGGTAAATTTTACCTTTTTAAAACATTTTATTTTAAAAAATCCCCACCCTTTATTTTCTCTCTAGTAGATAGGATATCTTCCCCTTATCGTGTTGGAATATCCTCCTCAATCCTAAAGCTAGGCTTTGATCTTTATTTTTCATCTGAGCTCAGAATTAAGAATTTTTTGTCATATTGGATTCCTCTTGGTAATTTCTCCATTACATTACCTCCTTTATTTTTTTTTATTCCTATTGAAAAAAATAATTTGGTGTGAGATCTTATGCCTTATTTGTAGTTCATTCATCTATTATTTTGTTTTCCTCTGATGTAGACCAAACCAAAGGTCGATACTGGATGATTGTTCAACCACAATTTTAAGGTAGGTATTCTATAAATTGTTTTCTAAAATTCAGGTTTATTTAATATATTTCTCAATTATTCCACATGCCATACCATCCATTAATTTCTCTAAATTAAACGATAATTCTTAAACTAATTATTGACACTATAATGAGTTTTCATTATATCACATTGATATGGTTTGAGGTTGTAAACCTCGACCTGAGTCACAAATTGGGTGTGTTCCTATATATTTCCCATGATAAAACCACCTCATTTTTTGTGTGATCTCTCCATATATTATTGGGTTATTTAATAAATTAAATGAGTTATTAGGATAGGTATTGTACTTCCTTTTCCATATTATTAAATATTATTAAAATGGTTAAATGGTTTAAAATGGGAATGTGGAAAGAGAAGAATGATCTCTGGTCTTTTTCCTCTTTTATTAAAAACTATTATTGGGTATGAACACTAACATATCCCTTGATATTTCTATATTACTTTTTGATATCGTACATCTCCTTATGGAACCAACTTCTTATGGAGGTATGACACCTTTGAAATTATGGTATGGAAAAAAATAGGGGTTCAAGGTATGGAACATGAAACCCTAGGTATGATTACTTATAGAATTAACCGATGAGGGGGTTGATTTATGTCACATGAAACCTTTTTATAGATTCATATCTATGGAAATAGGTCTCCATAGATATTAACTTGGGATTTGTCCCATGTGGGCCTAATATTGATAACACATGTGGCATTTGTCGAGCTGTTTATTGCATGTTGTTTATGATTTATATATATATTTTATGATCATTTGTTATAGACTATTATTATCATAGTGTGTTCATGAATGTTTCATATTATTTATTTAATTTACATTATACCTATTATACCTACACAAAGTTATTGTTTATATGAATAGGTTGGAATTATTATAGACACCATTGGTGATGGCCTACTGAGTATTCCTCACACATTGTTCAAGTTTCCTATAGTACCCAAAAAGATCTTGTGATTCCATGTAGATATAAGGTAAAGATCTAACTCATTGATTCTTGATTGACTATAGCATAGAAGTGTGGGAGCATAGGACTAATATTTGGCTCGTGATGCTATTAGAGATAGTATTTTATTATTTTTTATTCTTCTGGTATACCTGTATGTATGTGTACCTATTTTTATGTTTTCTTATTTATTTTTAGTTTAGAGACAATACACTATATAATTATGTATTTGGTACTAGATATTTCTATTGATGGATTGTTTTATTTTTACTACTATCAGGATGATATATTTTTGTTGTCCTAGTTATCATTTATTATGTTTCTATTATTATGTTATCCACTTATTTCACCATTGTGTGAATCTGATTTTGAGGCTATAGTCTCCCATTGTACCACTATAGACCCTTTTTACTAGTTAGTAGCCTCTAGAATATGGGGAGTTGTGCCTGAGGCCTTCTGACCAACTAGCTCAGGGAACTATTTAGTAGAATCTATGTCGGTACATTACAAATTTCTAAAACTGTTTCTTTTCATTGACTTAATATTTTGGGATAAGAGAAAGGAGAATAGGATGTGTTGGTAATTGGAAATGATCTGATGCTTGGAAGTATCTAGCCAATGTATGTGGATAATGGAAAGTTACCTGGCATGGGGATTGATGTTCTAGATTATTCTTGTTATAGTTGTCTTGATTCCACCGTTAGCTGATGCACATAATATGTAATGATGTTGTTGTTGTTGTTTTTGTTGTTATTATTATTATTATTATGATTTGGAGTTCCCTTTTACTCTTGTACCATTATGGAAAGGAGCTATTTGATCATGTATCATTTTAGGAATCTTGTAGGATTGATATGTCATGCATTATACCATTCCATGTAGGATGCATTTTCTGACTGCATGATACTTGTTGAATGTGACTTGAGTGATATATCTGTTTTGAGACTCACATTTATATAGGAAAAATTAGATTATATAATGAGTTTTCAAAGTGTTTTCTTCTACTTAAATATTTTTTTCCTGTGTAATTTGATAGTGGAACCTTAACTAACCAATTATAATAGGTTTTAGTTATGTAACTGAGGTTACAAAGACTAGAATGTTAATATATTTAAAATATGTGAATGTTGATTTTAATTTAAGGAGTGAATTTACATCTGTAAATTATGAATGACGATTCATTGAGTCAAATCATATTATATTTCATATTCTATTCTACAATCAAATGTAAAGGATTAGATTCAGTTAAATTAACAATAATTTGAAATTTATAAAGAATTCACTTGTATAAATTAGGGATGGTACTTCAGTTCACTGGTCTATTATGTAAATTAAAGAAAATTGAAAAAAAATTAAATATTTTAGTCATTAAATGGGGATTCAAAATTCAGTTTAAAGGGATTTTTCCTCTATAACTTTAAATTTAAATTCCATATTCTAGGACCCTTATAGTGAAATAGAGCGATTAACCCAATCCTGACCATAATAGTATCAGGTAGGTAGTGTCTCTTATGTTATTCATGATCATTATTATCACCTAAACATGGATTTAAGAGAACATATAGGGTTTTAACTCTTATATATTAATTATTGTACCAATTATATTCATATATTTTTTATGTTTTCATTGTAAATTTTTATAAGAGGCATGTGCTTGGAATTTATAAAGCTATGCCACCATGACTTACTTGATAAATGCACCATGAGGTTGGGGATGACAATGCTTCAGAGGTGGTGGGACGTGATCCACCAATGATGCCTCTAGAAGTGCCACCTGAGGTACCTCTATTTATTCCTAATATGAGCAATGATGCCTAGTTTCTAGAGGGTTTCTTACGGGTTATGAAGACTATATAAGGGGATCTATGAACCGCCCCTTATATGGAAGAGTTGATGTGATAATTTCAATAGTATAATCCACCAATGTTTTTGGGGGATGGAATTCCCCAAGCTACAGAGTCATGGATAGAGTCCATGCTGCCTATATTCAAGCACCTTGAGGCCCCTCTTAAGAAGAGTGTGAAGATCACTATGTATATTCTTCATGATTTTTCCAAGAGATGGTGGAATGTTTTTACCTAGTCAAATATTCCTCTATGTATGGTTTGGGATGGTTTTTATATGTTATTCTATGAATATTTATTTCTGTAGACATTGAAAGTGGGTCAGGTTAGAGATTTTATGCATCAATAGTAGGGTACCATGTTTGGGATGGGCTATTTTTCTTGGTTCATAGAACTCTATCATTTCAAACCAACTCTTATTGGTGAAAAGTTAGTGATAGCAAGACATTTTTAGGATGGGATCATATATGCCATCTAATGTTAGGTGAATGTTTTTTAGTTGACTAATTTGAAATATATAGTGAACCAATCTCTTATTAATAAGTGTAACATGAGGGAAGATGGAGGTCCCCATCATAATGGACCAGCTTCTAGACCCCATAGTATAGTATCTAGTGGTAGGAAGCATCACATTGATACCCCTTGAGAGATAATTACTAGTCAGAGTGCACATACTGGTGTTTTTGTTGTCTATCACTGATGTGGGAAGAAATGGAATGTGAAACCTCAGTGTGAAAGGGCTCCAGTTGAGTTTCTATATTATAGCGGGATGGTCCATTTAATATAGTTTGAATAATCTTCCAACTAGTGTCTAGTTAGAGAGGATCAGCACTAAATCTAATTCATGGAGAAATATTTTTAGCTCTATGTTAGATAGGGATCTAGAGTGCTACCATCTGATCAGGCCAAGTATGTGGTCATAGTCGAGGTATCCAAACACTAGTTTCATATAGTCAACAAAGAAGACCTATCAAGGTATCCCTGATGTATCCCAAGGTTGTGGAATAGGATAGTTTTATACATTGAAATGTCTTCCATGGGAGAAGAATCATAGGCCTTCTACAATTCAAGGAATGATTTCAGTAGCATCTACCTTAGTATATGTTTTTTCTATCAGGTGATTTGAATTTTTTTCTATGGATATTGTGTAATGCCTCTCTCTAGAGATTTAGTACTTCAATGGTGTGATGATACTTGATACTCTTTTTGGTACCCAATCAGAGATTGTGTTCCTATTTAAGGATTTCCGCATTATGATAGGTGATTATCATTTTCTAGGGAACTTATTTTTCCTCGAGATTATGGGATTTGATGTGATTTTTGGGATAGATTGGTTATTCCCTTATCATACCTATATGAATTTTTATATTCATGGGGTGTATTTTACATCACTAGAGGGAGGTATCTATATTCACAAGGGTTAGTGGGGTATCTAGGCCAGTAGAGGTAGACCAGAGAATCAAGGGATTGGTGGGGTCATAGACCAAATTACTATCTTATATGTGGATGATCAGGTAACTTATTATGCTAACTTTCCTATTATTTGAGATCATTTTAAGGAAATCAACTTGGATGAATTTTCTTTTTTATCACCTAATAGAGAGGTGGAGTTCTCTATTGTATGTGTTCCAGGAGTTGACCTAGTTTACATTCCTTCTTATAGGATGGGCACTACCTAGTTATAGGAGGTCAAAAGATAACTGGAGGACTTAAAATATAAGTTTTTTATGTGGCCCATTATTTCTCAATGGGCCTCACCAGACCTTTTCTACAATAAGGTTAATGTAACCCTTAGTATTTATGTGGATAACTGAAAGTTTAATCATATTACTATGAATAATTAGTATCCTTTTCCTCATATTGATGGCCTCATTGATTAGCTCTGAGGATATCAGGTTTTCTCAATGATTGATTTGAGGTTAGGATATCACTATTAATGTACTAGAACTTTATATGTAACTCATGTGAAATTTCATATAAAATATAGTATTTAGGGGTAACTGGTTATTCCATTCAGTTTGAAGAATGGGCCCATTATTTTCTTGGCTTGGATGAACCAGGTTTTCCACTGATATTTGGATTCATTTGTGGTAGTCTTTATAGATTATATCCTTTTGTATTTTCAGACCTGAAATGACCATGTAAAACATATGGATATCATTATGAATATGCTAATAGAAAATAATATGTATTCTAAGCTCAGTAAATTCCAATTTTGGATAGATAATGTTCACTTCCTAGACCATATTATCTGAGAGGATGAAGTATCAGTTGACCCAGAGAAGTTGATAGTTTTAGTTACCTGGAAATTCACAAGAATAGTTTTGACATACATAGTTTCTTAGGTTTTGATGTATATTATAGGAATTTTATTCAGGGATTATAAAACCTTGAAACACCTCTCACCAATTTCACTAAAAAGGGTGTGAAGTTTATATGGTCATAATCCTATGAGATATCCTTTCAAGAGATAAAATATAGAATGACTTCAACATCGATCATGATTTTGGTAGAGTTATAAAGAATTTATATAGTCTATTGTGATGCATTAGGCATCAGGATAGAAGTTTTTATGATGAAATATGATTAGTTTTTTGTGTATGGTTCATCGTATCTAATGCCTTGAGAGTAGAATTACTTGATGCATGATCTTGAGTTGGTAAGAATTGTTCATGTCTAGCGCTGTTGGAGGCTGTAGACCCTGGAAAATGCGTCCCAAAAATTATCCAAATGCTTCCATACATGATCCAAGATCGTATTTCATTTCCCAAGCTTCGATTTGGTAGGTCGTAGGGCCCTAACGGAGTTACGGATTAGGAGTTATGGACATTTGAAGTTTCGCTGGAAAACTGGTTCGCAAAGCCCATTTGCAAAGCTGCCTCCGCGATTGCAGAGCGTTTCCGTGAAGAAATGAGGTGGGAAGCTCCACGAACCTGTTTGACTTTCGTGACGCACCGCGAAGACGCACCGCGAAGCAATGAGTCGGGATGCTCCACGAACGAATTTGACATTCACAAACCCGCCGCGAAGCACAGGAGGCGGGATGCTCCACAAACGAATTTGACATTCGAGAACCCACCGTGAAGCACAGGAGGCAGGATGCTCTATGAACGAATTTGATGTTCGTGAACCCTCCACAAAGCAAAGGAGGCAGGACGGCTCTGCGAAGTGCTTTCACATTCGCGATGCGCCGCGAAGATCTACCGCGGAGCAAGCTCCGTCTTCGCGCCGAGCGAGCTTTGCTTCGCGGCGCCCCCTGCCTATAAATACCCAGCTCACCCCCCTCTCTCGACAGACAGCCATGGACACTTCACCCCCTTGGGAGGCTGAGCAGATCTCCACATTGCGGCTCCGCGAGGCCATGCTCTGCGAGCAGCTTCATTCGCGTTGCTGCTCCGCGAGCCAAGGCTCCGTGAGTCCATGCTCCGCGAGCCAATGCTCCGCGATGCTGCTCCGCGAGACCATACTCCATGAGTCCATGCTCAGCGAGCCAATGCTCCACAATGCTGCTATATGATTCCATGCTCCGTGAGCCAATGCTCCGTGATTCTGCTCCGCAAGACCCCTTTGCTCCGCGAGAGAACATTTCTCTGTGAGGCCATGCTCCGCGAAGCTACTTCGCAAAGACCTATCCTTTGCGAGGATCCTACCTTCGCGCCCACCGGTCCATACCGCGGGGGATGCGCCCCCACACCCCCACTCGGGGTTAGTGTCGGGCTTCGGTCCTGGCCCTCCGGGCCGGTCCCTTCACTACAGTCACACACCCCCATGAAAAATAGAGAGTTGCACCGTGAACTTTTAGAGCCGGGACGTCGGGATTTTCCATTGCGCACTTATGCGCTCCCACCTTCCACCAATGGAATACCATGATTAGAGATACTCCTCCACACACCATGAAACACCTTGAGTTGACATATTCTTCTGGGTTTCATTTCATGTCGTGAGTTGAGATTCTCATCATCAATTCCCCGTGTACCTTGAGTCGAACCACTCCTCAGGAAACTCCTCCAAACCCAATCACTTGTCTCCAATGCCAGGATGAACTAGAAAGGTCCTCCCTTGCGTAAGTCCCAACAACAACCATTTCTAGGCACCTTCTGCCTAACAGTCTTATCTACATGACTTTAAACTGTAGTAATCCCTATGTTCCAAACATAGGATGCCTCTTGCACGAAACAGGAGATTTATTATGCTCCAAGCATAAAATGCCAATAGTCTTATCTACATGACTTTAAACTGTAGTACTCCCTATCTAAAAAATGATAGGATGCCTCTTGCCCTATACGAGAGATGCCTTATGCTCCCAGCATGAGATGCCAACAGTCCTACCTACAAGACTCTAAACTGTAGTGATCACCCTATGTGCCAATCATAGGATGCCTCTTGCACTAACCAAGAGATGCCTTATGCTCCAAGCGTAATACGCCTAATGCCATGATTACAGTGGCATGATTCCAACGCCCCTTGGAATTATCCCGCTTGTGCACTAGTGCATAGGTAAATGCCTCAACCCACCAGCGAGTTGGGATGCCCTCATGGCCAGACATGAGGAAGACATTACAGTCAGCTTCCTAGCGTAATCCCCATTCACCAGTGCCGCTCCATAGCAGCACCCGGGCAGCTTCCAAGCATAATCCTCATTCACCAGTGCCGCTCCTTAGCGGCACCCGAGCAGCTTCCCTACGTAAGCCCCATTCACCAGTGTCGCTCCATAGAGGCACCCGGGCAGCTTCCTTGTGTAAGCCCCATCCAAGATCGCCGCTCCTTAGTGGCACCTGGGCAGCTTCCCTGCGTAAGCCCCATTCACCAGTGTCGCTCCATAGCGGCACCCGGGCAGCTTCCTTGCGTAAGCCCCATTCACCATTATCGCTCCATAGCGGCACCTGGGCATCTTCCTTGCATAAGCCCCATTCACCATTGCCACTCCATTATGGCATCCGGGAAACTTCCTTGCGTAAACCTCGTCCACTGTTGTGATCCCAATCAGCGGTAAGCCGTTGTGATCCTATGCAGCGGTAATCCGTTGACATCCTTTTCCAACGGTAAGCAGTTGTGACCCAATCCAGCGGTAAGCCGTTGTAACCCCATTTAGTGGTAATCCATTCACATCCTTATCCAGTGGTAAGTCGTTCACACCCAATCCAGTGGTAAGCCGTTGTGACCCCATTTAGCAGCCAGCCATTCACATCCTTATCCAGCGGTAATCCATTCACACCCAATCCAGCGGTATGCCGTTGAAACCCCCAATTGGCAGTAAGTCGTCATCAGAAGAACTACGTGGACTTTGATTCCCTATCAGGGGGATACGTAGGAATCCTCTTCAAGGCTCAAGCCCGAAACCATCGTCATCCTTTTTCAGAAGAACTACGTAGACTTTGATTCCCTGCAACGGGGATACGTAGGAAGCCTCTTCAAGGCTCAAGCCCAAAACCATCGTCATCCTTTTCTTCGGGCCTCTATCCTAGAGTAAGTCCCAACACCATGGGCCGCCTAACGCGTAATCCCCTCTTCGCTTCTCACGGACGCACCCTTCGCGACGTGATCGCCAGGTCCTTACTGCCTCTTGTTTCTCACACCGAGCATGACGCACGTGTGCTTAGAGTGAGCATCGGCCATGGAAATTCCCTCGTCCAGCATGACTTTAAACTGTATGCCCTCGTCCATCATGACGTTAAACTGTATGCCTTTGTCCCGCATGACATTAAACTGCACACCCTTTTAACTATGTGGTCTTTGATCCATGTCAAGGCATGGTACGTAGGAAGCCTCCCTGAGGTTCAAGCCCACCCATCATTTGTTCACGTCAACTTCCACCTTCGTCTAGTATGACTTTAAACTACATTCCAGTCTGACAGCAAGCTGTTGTGACCACCCGAACTACGAGGTCTTTGATCCATGTCAAGACATGGTACGTAGGAAGCCTCCTTGAGGTTCAATCCCATCTCCCATCAGACCAAGGTCCCTTTTTTACCCAAACTACAGGGTCTTTGATCCATGTCAAGACATGGTATATAGGAAGCCTCCCTGAGGTTCAAGCCCATCTCCCATCGGACCAAGGTCCCTTCCTCAAGTTGGTTCACCGATACCCACCCTCCGAACTACGAGGACTTTGATCCATGTCAAGTCATGGTACGTATGAAGCCTTCATGAGTTTTAAGCCCACCACTTGTGGACCCCCGGGTCTACATTCGCGTAGGTTCACCGATGAAACCCTTTGAACTACGAGGTCTTTGATCCATGTCAAGGCATGGTACGTAGGAAGCCTCCCCGAGGTTCAAGCCCATCTCTCATCGGACCAAGGTCCACCTTCACGTCAGTTCGCTGATGACTTACATCATTTGAACAATGAGGTATTTGATCCATGTCAAGGCATGGTACATAGGAAGCCTCCCCAAGGTTCAAGCCCATCTCTCATCAGACCAAGGTCCACCTTCACGTTAGTTCGCTGACTACTTCCATCATTTGAAATACGAGGACTTTGATCCATGTCAAGGCATGGTATGTAGGAAGCCTCTATGAGGCTCAATCCCACCTCTCATCATTTATTCACGTCAGGGTTCATCTTCATCCCGCATGACGCTAAATTGCATTCCGGTCCAACGGCAAGTCATTGTTCCCAACCTAAACTATGTGGTCTTTGATCTAAGTCATGGTATGGTACGTAGGAATCCTCCTAGAGGTTCAAGCCCACCACCCGTTGGTCACTCTGACTCTCTTCACATCGGTTCGCTGGAAATACCCTTCGGACCAAGGTCCACCTTCACGTCGGTTCGCTGACAACATCCATCGGACCAAGGTCCACCTTCACGTCAGTCCACTGGAACCATCCCGAACTACGCGTACTTTGATTCCCTATCACGGGGATACGTAGGAGGTCTCTTCGAGTCTCAAGCCCAACTTCACCGCCGCCCATGAAATGGTCCAATTTCACTCCCCCTCTACTTCATTCATCCATCCATCACCCATCCTGATTCTCACCCGGGCCGCCACATCCTGGTGGGATCATGCCATCCACCTCCTCACTACTCCAACCAGTACATGGGCCGCTATCCACGCGTAAGCCCCAACATGTCTTCGGGTCGTTGTTCTCTGTGTACACCTCGATTCATTACCCCTTCGAACTACGTGGGTTTTGATCCTTTCCCTCTACATAGGGTACGTAGGAAACCTCCAAGAGGTTCAATCCCAACCAATGGTAATTCATGGTGTACCCCATCCTGGGGTGCACTTCCCCTGATCCGCCCTCAGTGGAGTTCAGATCAGCCATTACGGTGTGACATATCCCCTCTATGGGGCACACCACCACTGATCCGTCTCTATGGGAAGTTCTGATCGCCCTTATTCTGTCTCTGTAAGACGTTAAACTCACAGCCTACCTTGTGATAAACATGAGATGCCTGAGGAAAATCTCGGATGACACACCTTTGGTGTAACCATCTCCGTAAGACATTAAACTCACGGAATACCCTGTGTTAAACACGGGAAGCTGAGGAAAACCTCAGATACATGCATCGGGTTCTGAACCCTTCAGATGCCCTCTTATGGGGAAGAATACAGGTTCCCCTATGTCCACGCACCCAAAGATTCCCACACATGCCTGATGTTGCCATCTACTCCGACCGAAGGTCGCTACCATGTCAAGACCCTATGGAAAGTCTTGACGGAAGTGGTGTAATTAACTGGCGTCCATGAAGATATGGCACCAGGAATGAGAGTCATGAACAATGTATTAAATCTATGAGGGAGACCCGGACTAGGTGACGAGTTCTGAGGAGGAATCCACAGAAGGAAGAACCGACATTCCATTATCCCGTTTCGATCAAGGAGAAAACGTACTTGAATAAGGAATGATTTCCGACCACCTTTGGAAAGCGGGAATGCGGGGAAACAATAGCACGTCCTCCACAGATGAATGTGTGCGCCCCGGCGAAAGTGTTGGAAACAGAGGCATTATTTTTTAAGAGATAATTTTGTGGTGTTTATAGACTAAAAAATATTAAAATACATCTCAAGTCATCATAAATTAAACCTTGGGAAGAGGAGGTGGGTTGAATACCTATATTCCTTTGATTTTGGCCTTGATTATATGCATGGTAAAAGTAATGGTGCAGTATATTATTTGAGCTAAATGAATAAGACATAGGCAGTTCAGAAGGCCAATAGTGAGTTGTGTCTTGTGGACCTAGTTTCTAAGATGCAATTAGAGGTCTAGGAGCATCATGAACAACCTATTCTTATATATTTAGTTTTTACCTCTTAATTCCTAGGGAGGGTGAATATGATTCATTTATCAGATCTCAATGACTTAGTCTTAAAGAAGAGTATTTTGAGTGAGGAATTGATGCTAGGGTAGATAGTTAATGAGGATAAGGTCTTGTGAATCCATGTACATTTCTAGGTTCCTAATAATATTCACTATGAATTGATTCAAGAGTATCATGCTTCTAAATTGGTGGTAAACCCTGGTATTATGAATATGTAACATGATCTATGTCTCCAGTATTGGTGTCCTGGTGTGAAAAGGGAGATGGATAGTTTTGTTACTAAGTGTTTCACCTATCAGTAGGTGAAAGAAGAAGACTAGAAACCAGTAGGATTATTACTGTCATTTCCCATTCCTAAGTAGAAATGGGATGATGTCCCTATAGGTTTTGTGACTGGATAACCAAGATCCCCTCAAGGTAGTGATGCAGTATGGGTGATTGTAGATAGGCTAATGAAGTTCTCTCATTTCATACCTATAAAGGAGACATTCTCAGTGGATGATCTTAGAAAACTGTATATCAATGATATTATATTCCTACATGGGGTCCCTCATACCATAATTTATGATAGGGACTCTCATATCACATTGAGATTCCGATGGTGGTTACAGATAGATTTTGGAACACATGTTCTTTTAAGCATATCCTTTCACCATCATACTGAAGGTTAGTCAGAATGGATGATATAGGTTTTAGAGTAAATGATTCAAGCATGTGTACTTGATTATTGAGTTTATTGGGACAAATATATACCTCTGTTTGAGTTCCCCTACAATAAATATTTTAAATTATGATACAAATAGATCCCTTTGCGGCATTATGTGGTTGGCCTTTTGTTCACTATTATAATTCTTAGAGGTAGGTGAGGTAGTCGTACTTAGACCTTATCTCATTTAGGAGACTTAAAAGAAGTTTTGATTGATTAAGAATAGAATGGATATGGAATAGTCTAGTAAAAATTCATATGCTAATCATCACAATTGACCAACAGAGTTTGAGGATGGAATTGGGTGTTCAGATGAGTTTCAACTAGATTGGGGCATCAGTGGATTAGAAAGAATGGGAATCTTTAACCTTTATTGGTTTTACATTTTTAGGTTGTGGAGAGAGTTAGGATGGTAGCATATTAGTTTCAGATACCTAAGAGGTACCAGTCTATGCATGAAATCTTCCAGGTTTCATAGCTTCACCAGTACTATTCATATTCATATCATATCTTTCGTCCTGATGAGGTTTATTTGGAAGTAGATGCATATATTGAGAAGAATCATATTCATATTGGGTAATCGATCACGAAGGTTCTTCAAGGATTGTTTTTCAATTTATTATGAGTGCTATGGTAGCATTATCACATACATGATGAGACCTGAGAGTTTTAGGATGACATATGTGCTCAGTATTTGGAGTTATTCTCAAAAGATGTTTTAACACCCTTGTAAGGAAAAATTTTGTATGAGTTGTTTTAAGGGGTTATGAATTAAATAATTGGATTTTACTTGAGGTATGGAACCTTTTATTTTCATTTTTTTTTCTTACTTGTGTCTAAATAAATGTTCCTAACAAGTTTATGGGGGAAGTGAGGGTGTATGGGGCTTGTTTGGAGCCTGGAACCCAAAATTTTGGAAGATACAACTAGGCCACATGGTTAGTAGAAACTATGTACTCAAATTATCATGGATAGAGTAAACCATGTAGGGGATTTTAGGTCACAAAATACGGTGACACAGTTTAGTTCAAACTGTTCAAGGGTGGTTGAGGTTGTGCAGAGACAATGCATTTGGTGCGCACGGGCTACGCACGGTTTATCTTACTGTCTGTTATAATCCATGCGGTGTGTGCCCCCTATATAGAAGGGTTCCCATGGTTAGTGCATGGTTTGGAAAAATATGTGGCCAAATTGTAAAACTTTTAATCCTTTAAAAAATTTACCTGTTTTCTTCCTTTTATTTTAGGAACACCCCACACTTTCTTTTTCCTCTAGTAGAAAGCATGTCCTCCCCTTCTCGTGTTGGAAGCTCCTCCTCAAGCCTAAAGCTAGTCTATTATCATTCTTCTTTTTTTGAAATCATAATCAAGAACTATTTATCAAGTTTATTCCCCTAATTAAGTTCTCCATTCCTTTATCTCTTTTTATAATTTTAATTCCTCATTAAAATTTTATTTTTGTGCAAGCTATTATACCCTATTTTTATGGTGTTCATCTATTCTTGAATTTTCTTCCGATCTAGACCAAACCAAAGGCCAACACTTTATGAGTGTTCTACCACAGACCTAAGGTAGGTGTTCTATACATTTTCCCTTTTGTTTATTTTATATATTTTTTCATTATACCAAACATATACCCTTTCTATCATTGCTCTAAATTAAATGACCATCATTAAACTAATTATTGGAATTGTAATGAGTTTCCCTTATATCACCTTAATATGGTTGGAGGTTGTCGACCTCAAACTGAGTCACTAATTTGGTTTGTTCCTATATCTTCCCCATGATAAAACCACCTAGTTGGGAGTGTGATCTCACCATCTTTTAGTGGGTGCCTTATTAAATTAAATGTGTTATTAGAAGATGGATCATGCCTTGTTTTCCATGTTATTAAATGATATTAATATATATAAATGGTTTAAAATTAGAATGTGGAATGATATGAATGTTATATTTTCTTTTTCCTCTTGTGTTGAAAAATATTATTGGGTATGGACACTAATATATCCCTTTTTACTTATATTTTACTTTATTGATGTGGTACATATCGGTAAGCCAGCAAATTCTTACGAAGGAATGCCAATTTTTTGTTATGATATGAAACCAACTAAGGGTTCAATGTATGGATCCTATGACACAAGGTATGATTACTTACAGTATGGAACTGATATGGGGGGTTAAGTTAAGATGCCTTCAACTTCTGTATACATTCATATCTCTGTATATAGATTACCCAGGTTATTTCCATAGGACATGGACCATGTAGTCCTGATATTAATTTCACATGTGGTGTATAGAGATATTTTTATTACCTATTTTTTATAATTTATATAAATTTATGATGCGCATCTATTATAGATTGTTCTTATCGCAATGTGTTTATATACTTTTCATATCTTTTATTCACTTTTCATTAGACTAGTTATACCTTCACACAGTTATGGTTTATATGCATAGGATGGAATTTTTATAGACACCATTTATGGTGGCCTACTGATTATATCTCACACCCTGTTCGGGTGGCCTATGGTACCCAAAAATATCACATGATTGCTGGTAGGGTGAAGGGGAAGAGCACAATCATGGATTCTGGGTTGGCTATATCATGTGAGCATGGAATAATAGGACTGATATTTGGCTCATTATGCTATTGGAGATAATCTTTGGTTCTTTTGGTTCTTCTGGTGTACATGTATGTATGTGTGCATGCTTCCACGTATGCCTATTTATTTTTTGTTTACATACAAGAAACTACATCATTATGAATTTGGTTCTAGATATTTCTATTCCAGAATTGTTTTACTATTACCATTATCTAGATGATTTATTTCCACTCTTATGGTTATCATTTATAATTATTACTCTATTTAGTTATCCAATTATTACACCATTGTCTGGATGTAATTATGAAAGTATAATCTCCCCACTGTACCACTATGGAACCTTGCTGCTAGTCGGTATCCTTTTGAATATGAGGAGATTCACTCAACGCCTAGTGACCAACCGGATCAAGTCACCATTTAGTGCCATCTCGGTCAGGACATTACATTCTCTCTCTCCTCATAGATTCAGGTCGCACTATAGAAAAAAGTGTGTGATCACAAAATCTTCTCTAGTGTAGCCTCTAAACACAAGGGTTAATCTAAAAGGCTCCTGTAGTATCACAAGGTATTTAACAAAGTATTTTTTTATGGAAAATAATGTCTTTATTTTGTGTAATAAATCTAAAACTGTTTTATAAAAGACACACTTCGTACCTCAAAACATAATTGGAGATTTTGGGTCCCAATCCCCTAATACTAGGATCCATCCTTCCCCTTTCCCACATGTTATCCACAAAAATGGATCACTCCTACACCTTATCACATCACCTAGTCTTATACATACAAATCAAAGGAACCCATCCACCATACTGTGACACTATTCACTTTGGGAGGCACTAACTTACCTAATATTCTTTAAATCACATCACAATAGAATTCATCTAAATGGGGGAAGTGTGCCTTATATTTTCATTCCTGATGCGACATAAAATACCACCAAAATAGGGATCCAGCAATTTCTTACATCACCTAAGAGAAGTATCGCTACTAAGACCACCATCCAAAGTGGTCCTAATCAAGTATGACACTCACATTGTATGATCAAGATAGTCCTCTACCACACAAGGAGGGGGTCTATCTCACTACTAACCCTGGGTAATCTCCATCTCTGAAACATAAAATTCACATATAGTACAAGTGATTAATCTATAGATAATGTTGGGACCAACCAAAACTCAACCAGATGGGGAGCATCTATCACACCCTGCTCCATATTTTATTTTATTTTATAATTTTCTTTGACTTTTTAAAATTTTGTTGGGGTTTGGGTTGAGTCCCGGATGAAAAACATTTGAGTCATGTTAAAAAAATGTGTGTTTTTCAGCTGACGTCATTGAGCACCCGGGCAGAGCGCGTTTTGAGTTGACGTTGCAGAGCGCCCGGGAAGAGCACATTTTGGATGCCCCGCGCGGTGCTAATTAGACATCGGCATGATCCGCCTGCCTTCGGAAATTTTAAAATGAGTGATGTTTGTGATTTATTATGTTGTTTATTATTTTTATTGTTGGTAATAATTTTATAATTATTATTAAATATGAAATGATAAATATTTTTTTATTATTATCATTATTATTATTATTATTAAGAAATTTTTATTATTAAAAGAATTTTTTTATCATTATTATATTTTATTAGAGTGATTATTATTATTACTATTAATATTATCATGTGTATTATTATAATTATTATTATAACTTCTAATATAATTATTATTATGAAAATAATTTGATTTAACTTGTTTTTTAAAGTGGAGAAGGGCTTAGGGTTCGGAACACCCCCCCCCCCCCCCCGTTATTTTTTTCTTTTTCTTTCTGTAGCCCTGCGCACTGCCCCCTATTTTCCTTTCCCCGCAGCACCGGAGTGCACCCCCTGGAGCCCTCCTTCTCCCTTCAGTGCCCCAGCACACTGCCCCCCAGCATCACAGCCCGTTGCACCTCCGGTCGGCCTCTTACCTGCAGCACCAGGTCTGCCGCACACCCCCTTGCCTGCTTCGGCCTCACACCGCCCAGCTCCACCAGGTCCACCGCACCCCCTTGCCTGCTTTGGCCTCGCATCGCCCCTGCCTCATTCTATTGATGCGGACGACCAGCCAGTCTCCCTCGCAACACCCCTCCTTCTTCGTCGTCGGTGCCCCATTTTTTCCCCGTAGCATCTGATCCTACCTCCTCCTTGTAGTGCCCCCTCTGTCCGCGCCTCATGTGCACTCTCATCCGGCCCAACACCCCTCCTGCAGTGCCCCGCACAGCGCCTCGACCTCCGTCCGGCTCATCTGCACCCCTCGGTCTGCCCTACATGGTGCCTCTCGCCCCCGCCTAATCCCCTCGTGCACCCTCCCTGCTGGCTAGGCCCCTCACCAACTTCGTCCCACCACCGCACGCCCTCCCCCTGCCTGTCCGGCCGCCATCACACACCCGACCAGACCCACTCACCTCTTCCGCGCATCGCCCCTTTTCCCAAACCCCTGGATAGCCAACCCGTAACCCCCCCCCCCCCCCCGTGTTAGTATTTCATTATTTTGGGTGTTAAATATTGGTAGGGTTTATTATTTAGGGGTTAATCTTGTTTTATTCGGTTCGATTTTAATTGCATATGGTGGTTTTGGCTTCTCGCTGGTGCGGTTGCGGTGCGAACGAGGTTTTGCACTATTTTCAGGTGGTCCGTCAATGTTTGAGGTAGGTGTTTCCATGTATAACTTTTGTTCGATGAATTAATTTGTGAGTTTAACTGTTTTATCATGTTTATTTATTAGTTTTCATGCTATGAATCTTGTTTTGTTTGATATTTAATATACATTTGATTTTTTACTAGCATGTTTATGCGTTATGCGTTTAATTTCCTCTGAAAACCCTTGTTGAGCTTTTTATTAGTGTTTTATAAACTATGCAAATAGTTTGTTAGAACGTGCAAGGGTTCATTTTGTGTTTTTGGATGTGTTTAATATGTAAAGTCTTGTTGTGCCAGTTAAGATTATTTTATAAGTTGTGAAGTTGGTTTATTAAATAATATAGAGGTTGCGAATCATGTTTTAATATGGTGTTTGTGTACAGTTGGTTTTAAAAGAGGATTATGGGTGTGTTTTTTGTGTAAAAACCTTGTGGAACTTCTTCAATTTGTTTTATAAATTATTTTAATGGTTTATTGAATTGTGTATGAAATGAGAAACATGTTTGGTGTAGGTTTTTGTGTGTGTTTGGTTTAAAAAGACAATTTGAGTATTTTGGTATAACACATTATGGTATTTCTGGAATTGTTTTATAAAATTTTAAATGATTTATTAAATAACATGGATACTGTGAATTTGGTTTTAAAAACGTGTTTAGGCACACGTACTTTAAAATGTTAATTTCATCGTGTCATGCGCTTTTGTCTAGTTTTCACTCTAGTGTTTTCTTGAAATGGCCTGGTGGCTCTTTAAAATAATTATTGAGTTATTTTGGTGTTGTGTGGTTTTTTGTAATCACTTTGTGATTTTTAAGGGGGTTTAGTAAATGGTGTTGATGGTGTGATTTGTGTTGAGGTCGTGTTTGTGCTGTTTATTTATTAGAATTTTTTTAAGTCTTTGTTCATTAATATTATTTATCTTTGCAGTTGCAATGTGTTGACATGGTTTTTTCCACGGTCATGCAATCATCATCTTGTGTGTTCTTACGTGCCCGTGTGAGGTGTGTCGTGTCGTCGTGACTAGTCTGCGAGTCGAGGTAGGTCCCCCACTACACTCTCCTTTAAATTTAGAATTTATTAATTTCTTGATATTTTATTAATTTTAATGAATGAGAAATAATATAATATAATTAATTTTTAAATGATTATATGGTGTGAAAAAGAGCCATTTATTTTATACCGAACACTTAAAACATTTTATTTATGAGCGGACACCCAGTATTGAAAGAATACCCATTTGGACATTAAACATAATTCACAAAATCTCAAATGTACTTATAGTTTTAAAGATAAATGATTTCTTCTGAACAAGTGTTTTGGGTTTTCTCGACAAATGAGGTTTTGCTTTAAAATTGGTGAAGGCCCGTTTGGCAATTTAGTAAAATAAATTATTTTTTAAAACCCGTTCAGGGGTGATCTTTGGTGTGCATTGATTGCGTGAGCTGTATGTTATGTTTGTGCATTGTGACTGATTGATTTACATTGTGGACGCACCCCTTTTTATTGCTTGTGTTGACATGGGAACCTGGCATTGTGAGTGAATCTTCTAAAAACGATTGCTCCACTAGTTTAGAATACGCACTAGCTAGTGGCCCCATAGCAGGGGAATACTGGGTTATTAAAGCTATGGGGATTGGACCCCTCGGTTAGGCCATGTAGGGATATGCTGAGCGTTAGGGTGTTATGACATCATCGAGTTAGGGCATGCCTTCGGGATGCATCATATGTATAGTATGTTCTGTATTTTTCACAATATCCTAGGTTCAACCCATATTTTCTTTAGTGTTTATTTGTATGTGGCGGACGATTGAGAGGTCTAGTTCTATTGTTGGCCCATGTGTTCCACTTTCTCCATTTCCCTTAGTGTGTGTTGTGTGTTGTGTGTGGTTTTCCTTTTGACTAACAATTAAAATTTGGATTTCTAAATTGTTCTCAAAAGTGTTTTATAATGAAATGCATCTGTTTCTTTCAAACACTAAACTTGTTCTTAAATTAAAAAGGGCAATGGACTGTTACTTGTTTTAGAAATGAAAGTTTGTGTGTGGAAACCAATATTTTATATAATGTAGTTCAAACCTGGAATTTATAAATTCTTTACTTAATGGTGTGTGCATTGGGAATAGAATTAGTCGGGCCAACCTACTATGTTTTAATACTCACACCTATAGTTTTTTCCAATTTTTAGTTTCTATTGCAGGTTGACTTGAGCTCTCTTGTTGTGGGCCAGATTTGGTTGTGGACTGGTGAGGGACTCTCAAAGTCGTGATGAGTTTTGGTCATGGTCATGTTAGTTGTTGTTGGTCGTTCTTTCTTTTCATGTTATTTATTTACTTTGTATTGTTCTATTTTATTTCCGCTGCTTTATTTATTTTCTTTGGGTGAAATCATTCCCTCTTTCTCTCTTTGATGCCCTGGTGCTTGTCGCCAGCCCGGGAGGGTCGGGAACGCCTCTCGGTCCACGTCGCGGCCAACTCGGGTGACCGGTTCAGGGTCGACCCGGGTTGGTTCGTGACAAAATGGTATCAGAGTAGGTTTTCTCTTGAACGGACCTTTTTTTCAAAGCGCCCATTGATATTTAGGGTTTTCATGGTAGAAAGAGTAGAATTTTCGGAACTCGAGGCGTACAAACGAGAAGGACGTCACGAACCCTTGCTCGTTCTGAACCTCGGGTTTCCATGGGATGTTTGGGTTGTCGATGTCTCTTGATTCTTATGGTTTGTTTGGTATTGTGAAATGAAATGAGAGTCGGGAAAGTGACCTTTGTGATCTCACATGGTCTGGAAAACCATTTGGAGCTAGAGACTTTACCCTAGAATGCTCTCAGTGATAGTGGTGTGACTGGCGTATGGCCGAGTCACCCATCATCACTAGTTTCACTCTAGGGAATCGTTTGGGTCTTCCTTCTTTCTGAAAATCATTGTGAAAAGTGTTATTTTGGTATTTGAAATGGCAATGACCATGTTTTGATTATGTCCTTTGTTTCCTTGTTCCTTAGTGTTCACCCCCACAACAGTTTGACGGATTCCCAAGGTGCAGCTTCGGGTGGTGCGCCCCTAGAGAATCCTCCAGTTGATCAGCCCATAGACTATGTTCTAGAGTTTCGGAAGTTGAACCCTCTTCTCTTTTATGGAAAAGCAGATCCACTTGAGTTAGAGGAGTGGTTGTAGAAGATTGAGATGAAGTTCAATTTTGTTGGGTTTCCTGAGTTGTTAAAGGTGAAGTTGGATACCTTTATGCTTGAAGGTCCAACCTGGAAATGGTGGAAGTCTGTGTCTTGAAGCAAGCCTCAAGAAGATCTCACATGGGAGTTTCTCAAGTCATCGTTCATCCAACAATACTTCTCTGAGATGAGAAGCTGAGGAAGAAAATGGAGTTGTGTTGTCTTTAGTAGGGAGTTGAATCGGTCCTGGAATTCTATCGATGTTTCATATACTGAGTTTCGTACAACCAATGGTTTGTTGCAAATGATCCCAGGAAGGCTTGAAAATTTGAGTCTGAACTCAAACCCGAGTTGCGATCTAAAGTGGAAGAGATCAACCTAACCACCTTCTTGGATGTTGTGGAGCAAGCCTTTTTGGCTGAAATTGGGTTAGCAGGAGGACTTGAGGTGGTGAATCCTCCATCTTTGGGAAGCAGTGCAGAGGATGGTGATAAGAAGAATGAGAAGTGACCTAATGCTAGTGGTGATGGTAGAGGAATCAAGAGACCTTCAGACCTTCAGTCATCTTCCTCATAGCGTGATGCCTTGATCTATCACATGTGCGGTAAGTGGGGTCACAAGAGGCCGATGTGCCCGAATGCTCTGAAACCATGTTGCACCTGTGGATGTCTGGGTCACTTACAGTGATTATACCGAGGTATTTCCAAGAAGCACACTGAAGCCAGACCTGGTTCATCGAAGGTCACCTCGGACCGTCATCGGGAGTAGGGCAATGTTTGGGGATCAGTTCTAGGTTTCCTCTTTGTAGTGTTTCTTGGATGTGGTAATCATATTTTGTATAATTTTTCATTGTTTCTTTTTCTTCAGTTGTAATAATGGTTGTGGTTGAACCTTTTAAAAAAAATTATTTTATTGGAATGTGTTTGGTGAAGTTCTGGTTTTTGTGTTATGTTTGGGGGTTTCTAAAGCCTGACTGCAAGTCTGGAGATTCTTCAATCATCGGTGCTCCAGCTATAGGCCTCTGAGTGAAGATGGCATGTAGTCAGGAGAACCCCAGCGGTGAAGAAGGGCCTTGGTTTAATCCCATTACATAGTGTGGCATGGTATGTGTGTTTCCGAGGGTGCGATGTTGTTGATGGGGAGATGACAATAGTTTTGATGCTCTATTAGTCAGGCCCTTCCCTTCTTCCCTCCTCCTGTTGGGGGTTTTTGGTCTGTTTGGAAAGTTATTAAGTTCATTTAATATCATCAGTTCTTATGGTGGGGAGACCCACAGTGGGTCTCACAGAATTACACCAAAATTAATTTAGGGTTAGCCCAATCCTTATGGTGGGGAGTCCGTTCGGGCCTCCCCGTGTCAGTATCAGAGTTTATTTTCATGTATCGTTTGGTGGTAGGTGGTCTCGCACGGAACCACCTAATCTTGTGTTCATCCTCTCAAGTGAACATTTAGATTTGATTACACCCAATGTTTTTGTTGGAATAAGATTATAGGGATATGTATTTGAGGTGATTTAAGTTTGTTCGTTCCTTGGTTGAAACAGATGGTTTGAGTTCAGCTTAATGACCATTAAGGTGGTCTTGTTTTATGTATGAATTGTGTGTCATGGGTTTTCAGTGTCTGTTTGGATCGATCAACTGGAGGCACATAAACTTTTGGGGGTGAGTGACACTTAAGGAGTTTCATCTTTGGTTCTTGATCTTGTTTTGTATTTCTGAGGGTGGAATGCATTATGGTGGGGAGAATTGTCACACCCCGCTCCATATTTTGTTTTATTTTATAATTTTCTTTGACTTTTTAAAATTTAGTTGGGATTAGGGTTGAGTCCCGGATGAAAAACTTTTGAGTAATGTAAAAAAAATGCGCATTTTTCAGCTGACGTGGCTGAGCGCCTGGACAGACCACATTTTGAGATGAAATTGCTGAGCGCCCGGGCAGAGCGCATTTTGGATTCCCCGTGTGGCACCACTTAGACATCGGCATGATCCGTCTGCCTTCGGAAATTTTAAAATGAGTGATGATTGTGATTTATTGTATTGTTTAACATTTTTATTGTTGGTAATAATTTTATAATTATTATTAAATATGAAATGATAAATATTTTATTATTATTATCAATATTATTATTTTTATTAAGAAATTTTTATTCTTAAAAGAATTATTTTATCATTATTATATTTTGTTAGAGTTATTCTTATTATTACTAATAATATTATCATGTGTATTATTATAATTATTATTATAACTTCTAATATAATTATTATTATGAAAATAATTTGATTTAACTTGTTTTTGTAAGTGGAGAAGGGCTTAGGGTTGGGGCAGCAGTCCCCCTACCCCGTTATTTTTTTTCTCCTTATTTCTGTAGACCTGAGCACCGCCACCGATTGCCCTTTCCCCGCAGCACAAGAGTACCCACCCACCCCCCCCCCCCGGAGCCCTCCTTCTCCCTTCATCATGCCAGCAAATCGCCCCCCATCATCGCAGGTCGTCGTGCCTCCTGTCAGCCTCTTACCTGCAGCACCAGGTCCGCAGCACACCCCCTTGCCTGCTTCGGCCTCACACCGCCCAGCTCCACCAAGTCCGCTGCACCCCCTTGCCTGCTTCGTCCTCGCACCACCCCTGCCTCATCATGTTGCTGTGGATGACCAGCTGGCCTCCCTCGCAACACCCCTCCTGCTTCGCCGCTGGTGCCCCATTTTTTCCCCATAGCATCAGGTCCTCCTTCCTCCTTGCAGCGCCCCCTCTGTCTGCGCCTCTTGTGCACTCCCATCTGGCCCAACACCCCTCTTGCAACGCCCCGACCTCCGTCCGTCTCATCCGCACCCCTCGGCCTACCCAGCACCGTGCCTCTCTCCCCCGCCTAATCCTGTCGCGTGCCCTCCCTGCTGGCCAGGCCCCTCCCCAGCTTCTTCCCACCGTCATACGCACTCCTCCTGCCTGTATGGCCGCTGTCGCACACTCGGCCAGACTCGCTCTCCTCTTGCGTGCGTCGTCCATTAGTCCAAACCCCTGGACAGCCAACTTGTAACCCCCCTGTGTTAGTATTTTGTTATTTTGGGTGTTAAATATCATTAGGGTTTATTATTTAGGGGTCAATATTATTTTAGTTGGTTTGATTTTAATTGTGTATGGTGGTTTTGGCTTCTTGCAGGTGTAGTTGCGGTGCGAACAAGGTTTCACACCATTTTTAGTTGGTCTGTCAACGTCCGAGGTAGGTATTTTCGCGTATAACTTTTGTTCGGCGAATTAATTTGTGAGTTTAATTGTTTTAGCATGTTGATTTATTATTTTTCATTCTAAAAATCTGGTTTCTTTTATATTTAATATATATTTGACTTGTTAGTAGCATGTTTATGTGTTATGCGTGCAATTTCCTGTGAAAACCCATGTTGAGCTTTTTATTAGTGTCTTATAAACCATGCAAATAGTTCATTAGAATGTGAAGGGGTGCATTTTGTGTTTTTGGATGTGTTTCATATGTAGACTCTTGTTGTGCCAGTTAAGATTATTTTATAAGTTGTTCTATTGGTTTATTAAATTATATAGAGGTTGGGAATCATGTTTTAATATGGTTTTTGTGTATAGTTGGTTTTAAAAGAGGATTATGGGTGAATTTTTGGTATAAAAGCCTTTTGGAACTTACTGAATTTGTTTTATAAATTATTTTATTGGTTTATTGAATTGTGTATGAAATGAGAAACATGTTTGGGGTACTTTTTTGTGTGTGTTTGGTTTAAAAAGACGATTTGCGTATTTTGGTATAACACCTTGTGGTATTTCATGGAATTTTTTTATAAAATTTTAAATGATTTATTAAATAACATGGATACTATAAATTAGGTTTTGAAAAATTGTTTAGGTGCACGTACTTTTAAATGTTAATTTCATCGTGTCATGTGCTTTTGTCTGGTTTTTCACTCTAGTGTTTTCGTGAAATGGCACGGTGGCTCTTTAAAATAATTAGTGAGTTATTTTGGCGTTGTGTGGTTTTTTGTAAACACTTTGTGGTTTTTAAGGGGGTTTATTAAATAGTGTTGATGGTGTGAGTTGTGTCAAGGTTATGTTTGCATTGTTTTTTTATTTGAATTGTTTTAAGTTCATGTTCATGTATTTTATTTATCTTTGCGGTTGCAGCGCGTTGAAAAGGTTTTCTCCATGGTCCTGCGATCGTTATCTTGCACGTTCTTGCGCGCCCGTGTGAGGTGTGTCGTGTCGTCGTGACTGGTCTATGATTCGAGGTAGGTCCCCCGCTACACTCACCTTAAAATTTAGAATTTATTAATTGCTTGATATTTTATTAATTTTAATGAATTAGAAATAATATAAGATAATTAATTTTTAAATTATTATATGGTGTGAAAACGAGCCGTTTATTTTATACCAAAAACTTGAAACATTTTCTTGGCGAGTAGACACCCAGTATTGAAATAATGCTCGTTTTTACTTTAAACATAATTAATAGAATTACAAATGTACTTATAGTTTTAAAGATAAATGATTTCTTCTGAATAAGTGTTTTCTGTTTTCTCGAGAAATGAGGTTTTGCCTTAAAATTGGTGAAGGCCCATTTGGCACTTTAGTAAAATAAATTATTTTGGAAAACCCATTCAGGGGTGATATTTTGTGTGAATTGATTGCATGATATGTATGTGATGTTTGTGCATCGTGACTGATTGTTTTACATTGTGTACGCACCCCTTTTTATTGATTGTGTAGACATGGGAACCTGGCATAGTAAGTGAATCTTCTGAGAATGATTGATGCACTAGTTTAGATTACGCACTGGCTAGTGGCCCCATAGCAGGGGAATACTGCGTTATTGCTACTATGGGGATTGGGCCCCTCGGTTAGGCCATGTAGGGCTATGCCGAGCGTTAGGGAGTTATGACGTCATCGAGTTAGGGCATGCCTTTAGGATGAGTCAGATGTATAGTACGTTCTGGATTGTTCATGATCTCCTAGGTTCGACCCATGTTTCCTTTAGTGTTTCTTAGTATGTGGCGGATGATTGAGAGGTCTAGTTTGATTGTTGTCCCATGTGTGCCACATTCTCCATTTCCCTTAGTGTGTGTTGTGTGTTGTGTGTGGTTTTCCTTTTGACTAACAATTAAAATTTGGATTTCTAAATTGTTCGCAAAAGTGTTTTAGAATGCAATGCATTTGTTTCTTCCAAACACTAAACTTGTTCTTAAATTAAAAAGGGAAATGGACTGTTACTTGTTTTATAAATAAAAGTGTGTGTGTGGAAACCAATATTTTATATAATGTAGTTCAAACCTGGAATTGATAAATTCTTTACTTAATGATATGAGTATTGGGAATAGAATTAGTCGGGCCTACCTACTGAGTTTTAATACTCACGCCTATAGTGTTTTCCTATTTTTAGTTTCTATTTCAGGTTGACTTGAGGACTCTCATTATGGGAAATATTTGGTTGTGGACTGGTGAGAAACTCTCAGAGTCATGAGGATTTTTGGTCGTGGTCAGGTTAGTTGTTGTTGTTGGTTGTTCTTTCTTTTTGTGTTGTTTATTAACTTTGTATTGTTCTATTTTATTTACGCAGATTTATTTATTTTCTTTGGGATAAATTGTTCCCTCTTGCTCTCTTTGATGCTCTGGTGCTTGTCGCCAGCCCAGTAGGATCGGGAACGCCTCTCGGGCCGGCTCAGGCTACCGGTTCAGGGTCGACCCGGGTTGGTTCATTACAGCATCCACCTAATCTTCTAATAGTGATTCAACATGTTTCTCAATGTGTGGAGACACTTCTCGCTGTCTACTCAGAGGGACCACCTTTTACAGTTATCTGGATGAAGCCCCATCACTAAGAAAATCATAATCATAATCCCACTATGGAATCCAAGATAGCTATTATCATAAAGGAATCTATCAATATCCAAGACCCACCATGGTCATACGATCGTATATAGGAACAGACTTAAGAATATAAACCAAAACATGTCCCTATATGATGCATGTACCAATTGTTTTTTGAAACCAGTGCCTGCATTTTAAATTTAAACAATAATATTATCATAGTACAAGTGAATGGATATGTTATCCACCACACCAACAATAGGTTCCTTATTCAGAGAGCTGAACTTGATTCATTTTAATTATAAAAACCCTACTCTTTATTACACATTAATTATTGATTTATTATATAAAATCTCACATAATAAAACTAAGAATATCAAGAATCCTAGTTTCCTTGATAATTAGGTACATAATATATCAACTTAAATCATCAAAAATGTTATCTTTATTGAAAACTTCCTTAATATACTGACACTTAAAACTGCATGGAATAACCTAGGCACATATATAAGAAAGGGGTGAGAAATAAATCCTAATAAGGAAATAAACATGGAATAACATGTAA
Source organism: Viscum album (assembly GCA_963277665.1). Taxonomy (NCBI): domain Eukaryota; kingdom Viridiplantae; phylum Streptophyta; class Magnoliopsida; order Santalales; family Viscaceae; genus Viscum; species Viscum album. The sequence goes on along the minus strand of OY728125.1, from coordinate 844,494,604 downwards.
AAAGTAATACATGTTAGAAAATAGGAATATAAATGGTGAATAAAAGGGGTGAGAATCATAAACATGAAAAATGAGGCATGATAAACCATGACAATCATAAAGGAAACAAGATAAATGTGGAAGAAACTTAAAACAATGCATCATAAACATGGGTCATGGATAACATCCAAGACATCATGATGAAAAAAGTACCATAAAGGAATCTGTTTTTATTCCCTATCCCAATATGATGTATTATGATACTAAACATTACCCAATTCATTGGAACACTATATAATTCTAGGCACACCATTCACATTCATTTCATTCTCATTCCTAATTGTCCCATAAAGATCATACAACATGGATTCATTCATCATCATATTTTATTCCATGATCAAGGAGTGTGGAATATATACATGTAATTACTATGTCAGATAATTATAAGAGTATAATGGTGAACACCCTTGATTGGAAATGGTTATGGTGTTCACTCCACAATTTTTTTCATGCAAAATCACAGTGAAATTCTTACATCATAATGGTGTCACTTAAAAATTAATAAAATACGTTGATTAAAGTGAAAGGGATATATCATAATTTTAAAATAAAATGGATTGTAATAGGTATGTGTGAATACATATCCTATCACGATCCCCTCCCCACAAAGTGTACCCCTCCTGGGGCGGCAATGTGAGAATAGAGATAATGACCCCCGAGTCCCGCCTCCAGTAGGCCCCGGGTTGGCAACTAGCATCGAGGGTATAATAAACACACAAATGGGATGCATTACCCTCTAAGAGAACACATGTAGAAGAGAGAGATAGAATAGACTCCAACCAACTCCAACTCAGAACTGAAATATAAAAGAAACCCAAGTACATATATAAAATGTCAGGCAGAAGTACTACAACTGAAAGGGGAAACTAAAAGTACCCAAAAGAAAGTAAAACAGCAGCGACCACAATCTCGAACAGCTCCTCCAACCACAAACTAGTAGTAAGCAGCTTGATCTCCAACCTGCTCCAAGTGACCTGAAAAACAGTTTATATATACATAGGTTGAGTATAACAGCATACTCAGTAGGATCCTCCCCAAGCCTCTCGTGCAAAAGTAAAGAAATCATTCTAAAGCCCAGTGAAAAACAAGTGAAACTGACTCGTCACCTAATCAGGTATACTAAGTTCCCAACCTCACCATGGCTACTCTCACCAAGTAACGCATACAAGAATATAGAATATAGTAAAGAATATCAAGGTTACCCTGCTACTACTTCCCCACTGGTTTTCCGCTTTTCCCCAACGACATACGTCATGTGCATCTCTCTCCAAAGGCTTGCCCACAGACACCTGGGCTAAGCTCCAAAATCTACACCTCGTACACCACAAAGGATTTCCCGTAGACACCTGGTAGAAGCACCACACCATCCTCACAACCAAAAGTAACCAGGTAAGTTCCAGGAGCCACCACAGCCCGCATAATGTGTATCATACATCGGGTATTATACCTCAAGCCATTATAGCCTATACACCGAGTAGGGATCCTCAAGCCATCATAGCCTATACACGTTACACCTATAGTAGTCCATATGATACTATATCCAGAATATATGTGTGTGAAATAACCACAATCCATTACATCCCTCTACACACATATACGGGGAAACTAACTGTTGTGCCTGTTGGCACATGTATCTACCAAGAGAAGAGAGTGGGGCCAAAGGGGGTAGTCATCCATTCATCCTCCCACCGGAATGTTGGGTAAAACACCCCCCAGGGCTCAGAATCCCTGGGGTGTCAGTTGCCCTTACCGACAGGGTGGAGTATCTTATAGAAACACAAAAAGTACAGAATATATATATATAACTCACATCCACACTATGGGCATTACCTAGTCTTAGATACAACTGCAGCTAACGTCTCTTAGACTCTAGGCTACTACTTCTAAGACTAGGTATCCTATAAGCACACAAACATTTGAAGAGTTTTATTAGATTACTACATTCTCATTTTATCAGTTCCACTATACGTTAATTAATTATTTAAACATTAATTAGCCATGAAAAATTCCACATTAAACTGAATTGGAATCACATTCAAAATAAACTACTCCTTTTAAGATTCGCATCACCTTTAAATTCCAGTATCTCCATCCCCGTGGATTTTCACCATTTAATCAAACTTTAATTACAAAATTACTTTCCCATATTCCCAGGCATTCTATAAAAGCATCCTATGCTACTAAACACAAAGGAGGCTGAACACGATGAGTAGATATACTACCCGTCGAGTCTTTGACACCTATAGAAAGAGCATATACTCATTCCGCCTCGAGAGGCTAAACACAGAAAGCATGTGGCATACCCTATGTGTCTTCGCCCCCTTTGGAAGGAGGGTAAGCAATACCAGCTTCCTTGAGCAATGGGGAAAATTAAATCAGATAAACAACTAAACAAAACAACCAACATCCATCCATCACATTCATCCCATACCATCATCCTTGGTGTCCTCCCCGACACGCACATGCATAAGCTGATACATCTCGCCACCCTAGGCGTCATCCACTGCCACAACCACAAGTCCCCATGCCTCCCCATATCACAACAGCCATCCAGGCTCACATTACATCATAAGCATCAGGAAAAAAACATCACATCAATGGGCTCTTGGCCCTTTAACAATCAAGAGGGTAACTCAGAACCCCTTTAAGAAATTCTCACACAATCTGTTATTTAATCCATATTGAATTAGCAGATTTGTTATTTGTAGGTTCCAATTACAGGATACCTAATTAGTAAGCTATCATAATTAAACAACCATGCTTACTTACCTAACTTGATTAACATCAAATTAGAACAACTACGACATCAACAAGATTCATTTACATGTCTCTTTATCTTTATCCAATTAATTAACAATTAATTTCGGCTTTACGTTCATTATCAATTTCCATCAAGAAAGAACAACTAATCAAAGAAAAATTAGATATCACTTTATCTAGAAAAACATGAGGCAAACCGTTATCACGGTATAAAGCAACAACATGCGATCAACCAATTCTTTTAATCCAGTTCAAGTATTTAATTAGGTCAATTTCATTGTGATCCAAAGTACTAAATCATGATAATTCTATGATTTCACATATACAATTAGAGAATCCATGAATCCCCTACCTCGAAGAGTTCTTGACGTCCTTTATCCACACAACGGGTCACAATCCTCCTCTCACGACAACTGCATCCACTAGATGATGCCACAGTACGAAAGTACCAACCAACCCCAAGAAAAACCCATTAGAATCTTGGAAATTACATGGTGTAATATGGAAGGGAGAAACAAGAGAATATGATCCCCAAAAGAATGATGATACAACATACCTTATATCAAAGATTGATCGATACAGCTCGGTTGCATCAAAACAGAGTAGAACCAATCCTAGGAGTAAAGATTGATTGTGAAACTCCTACATGAAGGATTTAAAGGTTCTATCATTTCATAGCTGATAACAAAGAGGAAGAACAAGGGAGAATGATATCTCATCCCTTTTTGAAGATTTAATGGGGAGACAGTTTAAGATCCGGTTAATTCTCCATTAAAAATGGATCACATTAACTCACGCGGTTTAACCAAGTAAAAACATCTCGAACCATAGGAATAATTAATATAGGATTTATGGCATTTGAATCGGACTTAAGAGTCCTTAAAATAAGGCTTTAAATGTATTTTATGTCAAAGGAAATTTCAAAGGGGCGAAACTGTAGGAAGCTGGAAACACTGTTCACATACTCAAAATTTGGAAAAGGAAAGAAAAGGTCACCGTTAGACCTCACCGTTCTGGAAACACTGTTCAAGTGTACTGTTAGAAGGTTACTGGTAGAAGGTTATCGTTATGGAAACAATGTTCAAGTCTACCGTTATAAGGTCACCGTTAGAAGGTTACCGTTCTGGAAACACTGTTAAAGCCTACCGTTTTAAGGTCACCGTTAGAAGGTTACCATTCTGGAAACACTGTTCAATCCTACCATTATAAGGTCACCGTTAAAAGGTTACCGTTCTGGAAACACTGTTCCAGCCTACCGTTATAAGGTCACCGTTAGAAGGTTACCGTTCTGGAAACACTATTCAAGCCTACCGTTATAAGGTCACCGTTAGAAGGTTACCGTTCTGGAAACACTGTTCATGTCTACCATTAGAAGGTCACCGTTAGAAGGTTACCGTTCTGGAAACACTGTTCAAGTCTACTGTTAGAAGGTCACCGTTAGAAGGTTATCGTTCTGGAAACAATGTTCAAGTATACCATTAGAAGTCCACCGATAGAACCTCATCGATAGAAACACTGTTCACTAAACCTCACCGATAGAAACACTGTTCACCTACCGATACTGTTCATAAAACTGGAAACACTGCTCACAGAACTGGAAATTTGGCAAAGTGTTGGGGATAAGTCACCTTGACCTACCGGAACACCTCCAACACCACATTTTCACAAAGTAGTGGACCGGAGAGGTCCGTGCCATTACATTAGATACCTCTCAAAACATTCTCGTCCTCAAGAATTAAAAACCAACCCAGAAGAAAAGAGGGGTCCGAACAACCACCCCATAAGATACCTCCCAGGGGAAAACCACCATGAGTTGGTCGAAAGCTGGAACAAAACTACGACATCCGAGAGTATGGGAACAAACAATCCATATCCAAACAATTCAATCATAACATCACATCAAAGGTACATAAATAAAACATGAAAGGTCTAACCACAAAGGAAACATCATTATATGAAAGGAGTTAAGCATTAAACAACACTAGGTACTGAGCACGTATCTGTGACTCATGCTCCCAGGTACTCTCCTCCATGCCACCGTGTCTCCACAAGACACGAACTAAGGGGATAGAACTCCCATGCAACACCTTATCCTTATGGTCTTCGATCTCCACAGGTCGCTCCTCGAAGGTTGCATCATCATCAATATCGATCTATCCCCAATCGATAACATGAGATTCATCATGAAGATAATGACGGAGCTATGATACATGGAAAACATCATGTATCTAACTCATCTGAGGGGGAAGTGATACTCGATACGCCACAGCTCCAACACGAGATAACACATCGAAAGGCCCAACAAACCGAGGAGAAAGCCTACTTCCATGACCAAACCTTCGCTGCCCACGATGGGGAGTCACCTTCAGAAACACATGATCCCCAACATTAAACTCTAAGGGTCTCCTTCATTTATCAGCATATGATTTCTGATGATCTTGCGCGGTCTTCATCCTCTCACAAATCACATGAACCATCTCTGTTGTATTCTGAACTTGTTCTGGTCTGAGAATTGCTGACTCTCCAACCCCAATCCAGCATAATGGAGAACGGAATAGCCGGCCATACAAGGCTTCAAACGGCGCCATACCGATGGTAGAGTGAAAACTATTATTATAAGCGAACTCTACCAAGGGTAAGTGCTTCATCCATGAACCTCCAAAATCAAGAACACAAGAGTGAAACACGTCTTCAAGAGTATGGATGGTTTGCTCTGTCTGACCATCCGTTTGAGAATGAAAAGCAGTGCTAAGGAATAGTTGAGAGCCAAAAGAATGCTGGAGACCTCTCTACACCCTGGAGGTAAAATGAGGATCTCGATCAGAAATGATCGTCCTAGGTACTCCATGAAGTCTCACCACCTCCTCTAGATACTGCCTCGACAAAACATCCACTGATCTCGACTCCTTGATCGCTATGAAGTGGGTCGATTTTGTTAAACGATCCACTACCACCCATATAGCATCATGTCCTCCCGGATCTCGAGGTAAACTTGTAACAAAGTCCATTGAGATGTCCTCCCACTTCCACTGAGGAATCTCTAATTGTTGGAGAAGACCACCAAGAACACGGTGTTCGGCCTTCACTTTCTGGCAGACTAAACATCAAGACACACACTCTGCAACCGCACACTTTAGCCCAGACCACCAAAATTGACTCCTCAAGGATTGGTACATCTTTTTCACACTATGATGTACTACCAAGGGCTAACTATGTAACTCTTGGAGAACCGTCTCGTGCATCGCCAAGGGAAAAAAAATCCTTCCATGATACAACACTCAGTGTTGTTCATCCTCTAACCAACCATCAGGGGCCTCACCACAACCAACTCTATCTCTCCAAACATCCACCTCTAGATCACCCAACTGAGACTCTTCCACCTTCTACATCAGGTATGACTACACCATCATCTGGAAAAGACAACCTCTACCCCCAACTTCTCCCATATCAAAATGCAAAGCTGATAGCTCTTCCATCACTCTCCCGGAATCACCAGATTCACGCACAGAATCATTACGTGACTTTCGTCTCAGTGAATCAGCTACAAAATTCCCTTTTATAGGTGTATACGATATTTCAAAGTCGTATTCCTGCAAGAACTCCATCCACCAATTCTGCCTCAAGTTCAAGTCACGTTGGGAGAAAACATACCTCAAACTCTTATGATCGGTGAAAACCACAAAGTGCTCACCAATGAGGTAATGTCTCCACAACTTCAAAGAAAACACCACAGCTTCCAACTCAAGATCATGGGTGGCATAGTGTCGTTCATGGGGATGCAACTTCCGAGACCCATAAGAAACAACTGACCTCTGCTTCATGAGAACACAGCCTAGCCCCAGATGTGAAGCATCACAGAAAACATCAAACTGAACTCCCTCTGCTGGAAGACAAAGGACTGGAGCACTTACCAACTTCTCCTTTAGATACTCGAAAGCTCCCTGACATTGATCATTCCATAAGAACGCTTGATCCTTCCTGGTCAAAGATATCAAAGGAGTTTCAACTCGGGAGAAATTGGCTACAAACCTCCTATAATAGCCTACGAGACCAAGGAAACTTCACACCTCTAACATAGTCTTGGGGGCTTCCCAAGACACCACTGCTTCTATCTTCGACGGATCCACAGCTACTCCATGTTGGGACACAACATGCCCCAAGAAACAAACTTCTCGAGCCCAAAACTCACACTTCGACAACTTCCCAAACAACTGATGTTGGCGAAGAACTCCTAAAACAGCTCATAGATGCTCTGCAGGCTCCTCTTCAGATGTGGATTACACAAGGATGTCATTGATGAAAACCACAACAAACTTGTCCAGGAATTCATGGAACACAGCATTCATCAACCCAATGAAAACAGCTGGAGCATTCGTCACACCGAATGGCATTACAACAAACTCATAATGCCCATGAAGACAACGGAAAGCTTTCTTCGGGATATCCTCATCCTTTACACGCATCTGATGATATCATGACCGCAATTCGATCTTTGAAAACCAACTTTCACCCTTCAGTTGATTGAATAAGTCATCAATTTGTGGGAGAGGATAGCAGTTCTTTATTGTCACTTTGTTTAATCGATGATAATCGACACACAACCGCAAACTGTCGTCAGCCTTTTTCACAAACAAAACTAGTGCACCCCATGGTGACACACTTGGCTGAACAAAACCACACTTCAACAAACCATCAAGCTGAATACGTAGCTCTCATAACTCAGAAGGGGCCATCCTATACAGAGACATAGAGATAGGAGACGCTCCTGGCTGTAGCTCGATCCCAAACTCGATCTCTCGTCGAAGGGGTAAGGCTACAACCTCTTCTAGGAAGACGTCAGGGTACTCATATATGACCCTAGGAAATGCCAACTGCTAAACCTCTGAAGAACTCAGCATCATCTCATCCGTTATGGATGATAAGGGTGGAACTCGTCTATGACCCATCCGAGGATCTCGCTCACCAAAAAACACCACTTTCTCTCCATCTTCATCAATGAAAATGACATTCTTCCTGTAGAAATCCATAATAGCTTGCACCGAATACAACCAATCCATGTCGAGTATGACATCATATGGTTATATTCGTAAACATAGGAAATCTCCCCAAGAGCGGTGTTTCCCCAACACTAGCTCATAGTATCTACATAATTCAAACAAGTCATCTTGACCTCCAACTAGCGTAGTCAACGCCAAGGGCACTGGAAGCCTCTCTACCTCAAGTCCCAACGCATGGACAAGGGTAGGTGATATAAAGGAGTGTGTTACTCCTGAATCAAACAAGGCATACACCAAGGTAGAAAACAAGCAAAGGGTACCTCGAACGACATCTGGCTCGCCTGGGGCTGGCAACGCTAAAGCATGAAGCTGACCACAACCTCCTCCAAGACCTCTCTAGCCCTGATGACGACCACCACCACGGCTGAGCTCTGCTCTCTGAGGATGGGAAGCATCATGGGGATATCCTCTGCCTGCTCCATATACCCTCTGGTGATCTAAAGATGGTGTAACCTACTACTGCTGCCTCGGCTGGAACTGCCTCAACGGAGGAACCTGGAGCGGAGTGCCCGATGCACGATGACTGCTCTGAAAAGTCAGGCACTCCCACTGCTAATGACCATGACCACCATAAGAAAAACAAGTGCCTGATCCCTTGGCATAGGCCTGATAGTTTCTGCATCCAGAGAAATGAGATGGGAAGGGATGGGACCTACCCCTAGGTGAATAGAAACTCTTCTTCCCTGAAAACTGGGATCCCCGGACCACAGCTTTGCTTCGTGAGGAATCATGAAGATTCCCCTATCGTGACTATATGGTCCTATCCAAAGTCCTCTCAACAACCTCTGCCCTCGCCAGCACCTCAAGATATGTCTTTAGCATAAACAGGGTGACTTGACGTTGGATCTATGGACGCAAATCCTCCTCGAAATGCCTCACCCTGGCCTCCTCATCTGGTAACAGGTCTGAAGCATATCATAGAATGTTCCAAAAATGGATTCCAAACTCTAGAACACTGGAGCTCCCCTATTGAAGGGTAAGAAGCTCCTAGCGACTGGACGCCTTCATAGTAGAAGAAAGAAACTCGACTCTGAACCTGTCTTGAAACTCCTCCCATGAGATCGCTGACTCCTCGCGATCCCCGAGGAATAAGAACCACCACTGCCTTGCTTCTCCACGCATCATCGTCACAACCAAGGACACCCAGTGTTCCTTCTGAGCAAGAATCGAACTGAAGCCTATCTCGACCTCCTCCAACCAGTCTTATGTGACTGCATGTGAAACGGAGCCCTCGTACTTCTGTAGACTCTGGCGTTGAAACTCTCGGAGTGTCTTCCTCCAAGTGTCATCATCGTCAACCTCTACCCTGCGACGATCTGCTGGAACAGCTTGCTGGATATCTTTTACGCAAACCTATCGTGGATGTCGACCTAGATCCATACCTGTAAAATAACAACTGTTAGAGCTCCTAAGCCTGGAATATGGAAGACTCAACATTAATAAATTAATTGTTTTCTTTTATTAAATTTTTTTATTTTGTTTTTTTGTTTTTAAGTTAACCTATTCTAAGGTCTACCCATTCAAACTCAGGCGCAAAGAAGAATGATGCATGATCCTTTCCTAGGTCTCTACCCTACAACCAGTATCACTTTGTTTAGTAGCCATTGTAAACTTAAAGGTCCATACAACAGATCATAGGGGGGCCTAAACGCCTATGTATCTGCCGGTCTCTAGTGTTTACCCCACTTGCTAAACATGAATGACACTGTTGCCCTACCATCCCATGCATCCTCACCTGTGCCTAACTCCAAAATTCATCATAACCCTCAACCAGACCTCTGATACCACTCTGTCACGACCCCCTCCCCAAAAAGTGTACCCCTCCTAGGCCGGCAATGTGAGAAGAGAGATAATGACCCCCGAGTCCCGCCTCCAGTAGGCCTCGGGTTGGCGACTAGCACCGAGGGTATAATAAACACACAAATGGGAGGCATTACCCTCTAAGAGAACACATGTAGAAGAGAGAGATAGAATAGACTCCAACCAACTCCAAATCAGAACTAAAATATAAAAGAAACCCAAGTACATATATGAAATGTCATTAAAAAGTACTACAACTGAAAGGGGAAACCAAAAGTACCCAAAAGAAAGTAAAACGGTAGCGACCACAAGCCCAAACAGCTCCTCCAACCAGAAACTAGTAGTAAGAAGCTTGATCTCCAACCTACTCCAAGTGACCTGAAAAACAGTTTATATATACATAGGGTGAGTATAACTGTATACTCAGTAGGATCCTCCCCAAGCCTCTTGTGCAAAAGTAAAGAAAGCATGCTAAAGCCCAGTGAAAAACAAGGGAAACTAACTCGTCACCTAAATAGGTATACTAAGTTCCCAACCTCACCATGGATACTCTCACCAAGTAATGAATACAATAATATAGCATATAGTAAAGAATATCAAGGGTACCCCGCTACTACATTTCCACTGGTTTGCCTCTTTTCCCCAGCGACATGCGTCATGTGCATCTCTCTCTAAAGGCTTGCCCACAGACACATGGGCTAAGCTCCACAATCTGCACCTCATGCACCACAAAGGCTTTCCCGCAGACACCTGGGCAAAGCACCACACCATCCTCGCAACCAAAATTAACCAGGAAAGTTCCGGGAGCCACCACAGTCCACATAACGTGTATCATACATCGGGTATTATACATCAAGCCATTATAGCCCATACACCGAGTAGGGATCCTCAAGCCATCACAACCTTTACATGTTACACCTATATTAGTGCATAGGATACTATATCTAGAATATATGTGTGTGAAATAACCACAAGCCATTAAATCCCTCTACACACATATACGGTGAAACTAACTGTTGTTCCTGTTGGCACATGGATCTACCAAGAGAAGAGAGTGGGGCCAAAGGGGGTAGTCATCCATTCGTCCTCCCACAGGAATGTTGGGGAAAACACCCCCCCCCCTAGGGCTCAGAATCCCCGGGGTGTCAGTTTCCCTTACCGATAGGGTGGAGTAGCTTATAGAAACACAAAAATTATAGAATATATATATAACTCACATCCACACAATAGGCACTACCTAGTATTAGATACAACTGCAGCTAATGTCTCTCAGACTCCAGGCTTCTACTTCTAATACTAGGTATCCTATAAGCACACAAAAATTTGAAGAGTTTTATTATATTACTCCATTATCATTTTATCAGTTCCACTATACGTTAATTAATTCTTTAAACATTAATTTACTATGAAAAATTCCACATTAAACTGAATTGGCATCACATTCAAAATCAACTGCTCCTTTTAAGATTCACATCACCTTTAAATTACAGTATCTCCATCCCCTTCGATTTTCATCATTTAATCAAACTTTCATTACAGAATTACTTTCACATATTCCCAGGCATTCTAGAAAAGCATCCTATGCTACTAAACACAAAGGAGGCTCAACACGGTGAGTAGATATACTACCCGTAGAGTCTTTACCGCCTATATAAATAGCATAGACTCATTATCCCTCGAGAGGGAAAACACATAAAGCACGTGGCATACCCCACGTGTCTTCTCCCCCTTCGAAAGGAGGGTAAGAAATACCAGCTGCCTTGAGTAGTGGGGAAAAGTAAAGCAGATAAACAACCAAAAAAACCACCAACATCCAGCCATCACATTCATCCCATACCATCATCCTTGGTTTCCTCCCCGACACGCACATGCATAAGCTGATACATCTCGCCACCCTAGGTGTCATCCACTGCCACAACCACAAGTCCCCATGCCTCCACATATCACAAAATCCATCCAGGCTCACATTACATCACAAGAAGTAGGAAAACAAATATCACATCAATGGGCTCTTGGCCCTTTAACAATCAAGAGGGTAACTAATAACCCCTTTAAGAAATTCTCACACAATATGTTATTTAATCCATATTGAATTAGAAGATTTTTTATTCGTAGGTTCTAATTATGGGAGACCTAATTCGTAATCTATCATAATTAAACAACCATGATTACTTCCCTAACTTTATTAACATAAAATTAGAACAACTACGACATCAACCAAATTCATTTACATGCCACTTTATCTTTAGCCAATTAATTAACAATTAATTCCAGCTTTACGTTCATTATAAATTTCCATCATGAACAAACAACTAATCCATGAAAACATAGATATCACTCTATCTAGAAAAACGTGAGGCAACCTGTTATCACGATACAAAGCAAGAACATGCGATCAACAAATTATTTTAATCCAGTTCAAGTATTTAATTAGGTCAATTTCATTGTGATCCAAAGGACTAAATCATGATAATTCTACGATTGCACATATACAATTAGAGAAGCCATGAATCCCCTACCTCGAAGAGTTCTTGACGTCCTTTATCCACACAATGGGTCACAATCCTCCTCTCACGACAACTGCATCCACCAGAGGATGCCATGGTATGATAGTACCTACCAACCCCAAGAAAAACCCATTAGAATCTTTTAAATTACATGGTATAATATGGAAGGGAGAAACAAGAGAAGATGATCCCCAAAAGAACGATGATACAACATACCTTATATCGAAGATTGATCGATACAGCTCGGTTGCATCAAAACAGAGAAGAACCAATCCTAGGAGTAAAGATTGATTGTGAAACTCCTACATGAAGGATTTAAAGGTTCTATCATCTCATAGCTGATAACAAAGAGGAAGAATAAGGTAGAATGATATCTCTTCCCTTTTTGAAGATTTAATAGGGCGATAGTTTAAGATCCGGTTAATTATCCATTAAAACCGAATCGCATTAACCCACGCGGTTTGACAAAGTAAAAACATCCTGAGCCATAGGAATAATTAATATAGGATTTATGGCATTTGAATCAGCCTTAAGAGTCCTTAAAATAAGGCTTTAAATTTATTTTACAACAAAGGAAACGTCAAAGGGGCGAAACTGTAGGAAGCTGGAAACATTGTTCACATACTCAAAATTTGGAAAAGGAAAGAAAAGGTCACTGTTAGACCTCACCGTTCTGGAAACACTGTTCAAGTGTACTATTAGAAGGTTACCGTTAGAAGGTTACCATTCTAGAAACACTGTTCAAGTCTACCGTTATAAGGTCACCATTAGAAGGTTACCGTTCTAGAAACACTGTTCAAGTCTACCGTTATAAGGTCATCGTTAGAAGGTTATCGTTCTGGAAACACTATTCAAGCCTACCGTTATAAGGTCACCGTTATAAGGTTACCATTCTGGAAACACTGTTCAAGCCTACCGTTATAAGGTCACCATTAGAAGGTTATCATTCTGGAAACACTATTCAAGCCTACCGTTATAAGGTCACCGTTAGAAGGTTACCGTTCTGGAAACATTGTTCAAGCCTACGGTTATAAGGTCACCATTATAAGGTTACCATTCTAGAAACAATGTTCAAGTCTACCGTTAGAAGGTCACCATTAGAAGGTTACCGTTCTGGAAACATTGTTCAAGTCTACCATTAGAAGGTCACCATTAGAAGGTTACCGTTTTGGAAACACTGTTCAAGTCTACCGTTAGAAGCCCACTGATAGAACCTCACCGATAGAAACATTGTTCACTAAACCTCATCGATAGAAACACTGTTCAACTACCGATACTGTTCATAAAACTGGAAACACTGTTCACATAACTGGAAATTTGGAAAAGTGTTGGGGATAAGTCACCTTGACCTCCCGGAACACCTCCAACACCACATTTTCACAAAGTAATGGACTGTAGAGGTTTGGGCCATTACATATCTGAACATCATTAATTGAAAATATAATGCATAAGATAATAATAAAACATTAATAAAGAGGAGAATGAGAGGATCCTTTAATAAATTTCATCTTGGTAACAGGTGTACATAAATGTTAATGGGAGGGATTAATGATATTTAAAGGTGTATTTATTAATATAGAAATAAAATTGATGGTAATTTTATATGTAAGAACATATCCAAACACAAAAAAAAAATTAAATTGAGATACATAACATAAAATAGGTTCAAGAATTGAAATGAGAAGAGAGAAACTCCTTACTCGAGTGAGTGACTCCAAATACTTAGAAGGAGCTTCTTGAGAGATTGGAGGCACATTGGAGGAACTCTATAGAGGGAATTAAAATTTAATTGTGTTATATATTTATTTTACTATATTTAAATGGGTGATTATGTGTATTTATATAAAAAAATAGCGGGCATTTCTTTATTATTTCACAAACTTAGCTTTTGTACTCGATATAATAAAATTACTAAAACCAAAAACCTTCCCATGGTTTTTTCCAATGGTTTATACCAAATAGGATTTATTTTAATTATTTTATATGTTCAAGTTCCAAACATAATAATTTAATACGCATTATTATGTGTAATAGAGTCATACTCTTATAGAAATGAATTTAAAACCTTAAAATATTTTAATGGTTTTGGAGGATTCATAAAGGATTTATAAAATTATTAAAATATAAAAAAATTACATTATTGTAAATGGAAAACGTATATTTGGTATTTTATACTCTTTATAGTTTTTATTACATAAATTTTGGGTCATTTTGATTTCATAATACACACCGTATATTTATATGGTATTTAATTTTTACATGAAAATTCCACAATCTCAGAAAATTATGAAAAATTAACCATTGGATAATTAATATTTTATTATTCCAAAAATAATATCCATTTTAAAAAATAATTTCCTAAATATTTTTATTTTAACTCTTAAAATCATAATCTCTATTTATTGAGAAGTGATGGTTTTTTTACAATAACTTTTTTTCGAACCCTTATAAAAATTATATTAGGTTTCATAAAAATATATGATCATTTATATTTAATAAAATTTATTTAACAATAATATTTTATTAAAATATTATTTATTTCAAAAATACATTAATTCATCAAAATAAATTCCTGAATTAAATTTGAGTATATATTATCCTAAATTACAATTTTTTATTGTATCAAAATAAAAATAATTTATAAAGTAACAATAATAGGATGAAAATATATTCATTATTCTATAAATAATAATGCACATACTCAAATTTCTAGGGTCATGATAGATATCCCTTTAATACACCAATAAAATCTCTGAGGGTAAGGTCCATGATGGTGAGACTTTCATGGGGTGGTTCGGCGAACATGGTTTGGGTCGTGATCTCGATGAGCTTGAACTTCTTCTGTAAATGGTTTCATTCGTGTTTAAGTTGTTGGATCTTTGCTTGGGCTTAGTCAAGGATGAATCATAGTGATGCTATCTCCCTAAGAATCACTACTAAATGGGATTTATATGGTATGATTCTATTGGTTGATGCCATCACTTCCTTTTTCTATGTCAATTGGAAAAACCTTATATTTATAGTAATAATATGATCTATATTAAACGGTTATATTATCAATGATAATGATTCTTAATGGTCTTTTAAATATAATAGGATATAATAAAACCAAATATGTGCATGTGTTTTATATAACCATATTACATCATAAGACATTTAATTAAATCAAAAGGGGATTTTTATTTATAATTGTTTGGGTTGTTACAATCTCCCCCAATTTAGAATTTTTTCCCTTGAAGTTTTCCTTTCCCACACTAAAATAGATGAGGGTAACTTTGTTTCATTAGCTCCTCTGGTTCTCACATTCCATATTCAAATTTTGGGTTTCTCTATACCACTTTTACCAGGTGCATGGTTTTATTTCGTAGAACATTATCTCTACGGTCTAAGATCTTCATCAACTACTCTTCATAGGAAATATCATTATCCAATGGTACCGTATTTGGATTGAGTAAATTTCAGGGGTCTTGTATATAATTCCTCAAGAGGGATACATGGAATACACCATGTACTTGAGATAGGTTCAGTGGGAGTGATAGTAGAAAGGCCTCCACTCTAATGCGATCAAGGATCTCAAAGGGACTAATGTATCTTGTACCGAGCATTAACTTATTCCAAAATCTCATGAACTTATTCTAGGGAAATATGTAGAGAAATACCATGTCTCCAGCCTTAAAATCTAGGTCTCATGGATGATTATCTTCAAAACTCTTTTTTCAACTTTGGGATGCCTTGTTGTGATACTTGATGGTTTTCACCTTTTCTACCATTTCTTCAACCATTTCAAGTCCTAGTAGATTATGTTCACTGAATTCATCCCATAATTCTGGTGTTCTGCATATTTTCTCTTAAATGGATTCATTTGGATCCATTTGGATGCTTGAGTGGAAATATTAGTCATATTAGAACTCGAACAGAGGCGGATGTTGGTCCCATCCTCATTTGAACTCCATATAACATGCTCTCAACATGTATTCTAGTGTCGGAATAGTCCACTCAGACTGCACATCAATTTAGTGATGATAGGCCGTAATAAAGTTCAGCTCAGTATTTAGAGTATGTTAGAGAATTTTCCAAAACATGGAGGTAAATATCAGATCTCAATCGGATACATTTGATAGTGGTACACTATGAAGCCTCACCACTTCATGATGTGTATCTTTATATGTTGGTAGAGAGATAATTCACCTTGAATTGTGATAAGGTGAGATGTCTTTGTATGAAAATACATAAAAACCCATATATCATTGTTTCCTCTAGATGTTTTTAGAAGTCTGGTGAAAAAATCCATGGTTATGTTTTCCTATTTCCATATTGGTATGGGTAATGGTTGCATCATCCCCTTAGAAGTTTTTCATTCATCTTTAAATTTCTAACATACCAAGCACATTTATGTATATTCAGTAATCACCTTCTTCATATTTTCCCACCAATAGTTATCTCAGATATCTTGACATATCTTTGTGGTCCCTCGGTGAATAGAGAAGGTTAAGCTATGTGTGTCATTCATAAGAACTCCAGTTATCTCTGGATTGGATAGAACACATATTTGTGACCCAAATCTTATTACTCCTTATTCATCAATTTTTAACTTTGTGGATTTATCTTTTCTAAAATCTTATATGTTTTTCCGAATTTTCACATCATCTCTTTGAGAACCCTTTATCCTTTACAAAAGATATTGTTGTGGAATCATTTTTGAATGGATTTATGATGTTTCTTCCTTCATGATTCCCATGTTCATCCTCTTCAAGACTAATAATTTGGATCCCTATCAATTCTCATTAATGATATAATTTTTGAATCATTTCTACTTAGAGTGCATGCCACTTTATTTCCATTACTAGGATAGTAGTGGATTGAGCAATCATAGTCCTTGATCAGACCTAACCATCATCATTGGCACATATTCATCTCTTTATATGTGGATATATACTTGAGGATGTGTGATATATATATATATATATATCACACTTCTCTCCAAGAAGATAATGAATCCATATTTTTAATTCAAGGAACATTATAGCTAACTCCATATCATGCATTGGGTAGTTCTGTTAATGAATTTTCCACTTCCTTGAAGTATAGACTATGAATTTTTCATTCTACATTAACACATGGCCCAATAACTTCTTTGAATAATAGCTAAATACCATGAAATGTTCTCCACTTATGGGTAGTTTGATTATAATTGTACTGATAAGCCTCATTTTTTACTCCATGAATATCTCTTAACATTTATCATCTCAAGAAAACTTGACTCTAATATGAGTTTTCTTGGTTATAGGGTTTCACAATCATGATACATTTTCCACAAATCGACAATAGTACCTATCCAATCCAATAAAACTATGGATATTTATCATGTATGTTGGCCTTGAACATCCTTTAATTAATTCTATCTTTAAAAGGTCCACATATAACCCATTTATTAGGATGATATTCCACTAGAATGAGACTTCCTTCAACTAGAAATCACATTTTATGTACTTGGAAAAAAATCTTTTCCTTTAGTAAGGTCTTTAGCACAGTGCTCTGATGATAATCATGCTCCACCTTTATTTTGGAGTATATTAGAATATCATCTATAAAGACTACCCAAATTATTTCAATGTAATCCATAAATACTCTATTCATAAATTCCAGGAATATTTTTGGATCATTACTGAGTCTTAATGGAATTATTGTGAACTCATAGTGCATGTACCTTGTACAAAAAGAATCCTTTGGGATATCCTTCTTCTTTACACAAAATTGGTAATATTCTGACCATAAATCAAACTAGGAGAAGTATTTTGCTCCACATAGCTGTTGAAAAGTCATAAATTTGTAGTAGGGATACTTTTTCTTTATCATGATCTTTCTGAGCTCATGATAATCAATTCAAAGGAACATTGACCCATCCTTCTTCTTGACTAAGAGAACTAGTGCACCCCAAGATGAAGTACTTGGGAGTATGAACCCTTTATTGATATTCTACTATAGTTATTTATTCATCTCATCAAGTTCCACAAAATCTATTCTATATAGATTCTTGAATAATGGAAACACCCCAGGTATAATCTCGATTGAAAATTCAACCTCTAGATTAGGAAGAAGATAAACAAATTCTTTGAGAAACACGTCAGTGCATTCCTTCATAATGGGAATGCCTAAAAGGATGATTCTTTTCTCTGACCTAATCATTTATACTAGATATTATTACTCATAGGTAAATAATATACATTCTTAAGATGTTGGTTCTAAAGAAGATTCATCATTCTCCTTGCACTTGTATAGAATTGGGGGTCGATTCACGATATGGGGAGTGATTTCCTTTTCACTACAATTTATGTTGTTTCTTTATAGGGAAATCCAATCCATTCTTATAATTGTATAAAATTCCACCAAAGGGAGTATTAAAAGGTTTATTTGGAGGTTTATACCACAAATTTTGATAGGATGGGAGTTATATACTTGGGATTCAATAATTTTTACATTTTCTATTTTCACTAATAGTTCCACTTTCATGCTTTTTAGTGGCATTTGAATAGTTCTACTAATATTTTGTGATATTAAATAATGCATAAAACAAAAATCAAAAAGTACATTCACTATTATTGAATGAATAACTACTTAACCTATCACCACTTCTTTATTGGTATCCACCTCAGTAATTTTGATTGAAAAATCTCACCCTTGTTGTCTTGGAAGTTATTGGTTGTCTCTAAAAATTTTTGGATTAGTGCATTGATTTGTAAATTGAATTGGATCCTAATATTTGAATCAATTAACAATGCACTTAGGGTTTACTAGATTATTAATTTTTTCCACCACATTATTTTTTTTCTTTGGTCAGTATTTTCTAGCTAGATGTTCTTCCTTCCTGCACCTTTTGAGGGAAATTTTTCCACACCTTTGATAAGTGGGATGTTGAAATTTCATTTAACCATTATATTTCTCCATAAAACCTCCATAATTTAACTCCACTTTTGGATTCTTATCCCCTTTATACCATTGAGATTATTCTATATCCATTTCAAATTTTAGGGCACATTGGAAAATTTCCTCATAGCTATCAAAGTCACGGATCGCTAGGAATTTTCATAGACTAGGTTTTAGCCCACCATAGAAGTGGCAAACCATGAATTTGAGTGTAAAAACAAAGTCAGAGGCATATCATGAATGTATTTTTAGGTTTTACTCTTACTCCTTAAAAGATTCATCATTTTTGCCTTGAGGGAAAGGAAATCCCATTCCATTTTAGGACAAAGAGTGTGGGGAAAATATTTATCTAAAATAATTTTTCAAAATTCATTCCACCCCATCACATTGATATATTCCTCATGATTTGTATTTTTGATCAATTTACACCACTAATAAACTTATCCCTCTATACGATAAGAATCCAGTAGAACATTCTCTTGTTCATAACATTAAAGGATGGATATGATCTTCTCAATAGAGTAGATTCATTGATCTATGATTATGGGATTTGTTTATGTATTTAATTTTAAAAGCCTTTTTCACATAAAGGTATCAATCGCATCTTGTTCTCTCTAAGGTGGATTTTCAAACTCCTATTGATCCAGGTTTCTATTAATAACCTAATTTAGATGAGAGGGTATCATCATAAAGTGTTTGATTGTTGATAACATTGGGTTTGGCATCTCTATAATTTAGTCATCACATTTATCTTCTCATTAACCATTTAAATTATTCATCATATTTCTTGGAATTGGCTACAATAAAAGGAAAATCAGGGAGAGTGTTTTTAAACTATTAAACACATAATGAAGAAATCCAATGATATTAAAGGGATAAAAAATAAATTACTTTTATTTGTTATCTTATGAATTTGTAGGCTTCAATCTACATTATCCATGAGCTATTTACAAACATATATTCTTATGGGAAATTTTTATTCCCTTAATAATGTTTCATAATGAGATTATGAATTTACCGAATCATATCACCCAAGAGTGTCAAATCAGGTGTGCGGAATGGCTCATTTTCATGCACTAGTTCTCGGTCAAGTCTAGCTCAAAATTGTGTTTTAAGTTTTTACCCCTATGTACATTTGTGAAAAAGACACATCCACTTGCAGTATCTGAATAGGGATATATTTTCTTGATAAACCAATTACATTATACTTATCAAAATTTAGGTATTTTTTATTATACTTAGTCTTATCCGTAAGTCTTTCATTAGAGTTTTATAATCCTAAACTCAAAAATAAATAAACTTTTCCTCTAATAAAAACTATAACAACCCGTATCTTTATTACACATTAATTATTGATTTATTAAATAAAATAACACATAATAAAACCAATAATATTGATTATTATAGTGTATTTGGGAATTAGATACATTACATAACAACATAAAAATGGAAAAACATAATCTTTATTAAAAACTTCCTTAACGTTATCTCACTTAAAACTGCATGGAATAACCTGGGGAAATGCATAAGAAATGGGTGAGATATAAATCCCAATAAATGTATAAACAAGTAATAACATGAAAAAAGTAATACATGTTAGAAAATATACATAATAATGGGGTATAATAGGGGTTAGAATCATAAACATGAACAATGAGGCATGATACAGGGTGATAATCATAAAGGAAACATAGGAAATGTGGAAACAAATAAAAACACTACTTCATAAACATAGGTCAAGGCTAACTACTAAGACATCATGATGTATAAAGTCTCATAAAAGAATAAGGTTTTACTCCCTATCCCAACATGATGTCTCATGTGGATAAACATTACCCAATTCATTAGAGAACTATATAATTTTGTGTAAATCCATCACATTCATTTTATTCCCATGCTTAAGTGTACTACATAGATTATACAACATGGATTCATTCATCATAATATTTTATTTCATGATCAAGTAGTGTGGAATATATACATTTAAGTCGCCATTAAAAGAAGTATAAGTTTATAATTGTGAACACCCTAGATAGTAAATTGTTATAGTGTTCACTATATAATTATTTTTTCATGGAAAATCATGGTGAAATTTCCACAGCATAGCAGCATCACTTAAAAATTTATAAAATGGGTTGATAAGAGATAAAGGAGTATCTTTTCATTTGAAAATAAATTGTAAATAAATTAGAACATGGAAATATTTATCCCAATATTAGGAATTTAAAATAGGAGGCAAAATATAATAAGGAATCTTTAATAAATAGGATAATGAGAAGATCCCTTGGTTCTCACTTAATGATAAAGTGATTTATTTGAAAATTAAAGAAATGTTTGGAGGGGAGGAGAATATGAGGATTCCTTACTAAATTTTGATATGGTAACAGGTGTACATGAAGGTTAACAAGAGGGATTAATGAGATCGTAAGGGGTATCACGTCATATAGAAATAAAATGTACTATAAGGGGGATATTGAAGACTATCCTAACATGGAAATTTTGAAATTTATAGACATAACATAAAAGAGGTGCTTGAATTTAAATGAGAATAGATAAATACTTTACTTGAGTATGTGACATGAAATGATTGGGAGGAGCCTTTTGAGTGCTTGGGGAGACTTGGGAGAACTATAGAGAGGGGATAGAAGAGAAAGATCATACTCTAAGGATTTTTAGTGAAGAAAAATGGGTTATTGTTTGTGTTTATATAAAAAAAGACTGAGGATTTCTTTATTACTTATCAAAATTAGGTTATGTACTCTATATAATAAAATAACCAAAACAACAAACCATATGATTTTTTTCCCATGGTTTATTCCAAATAGTATGGTATTTAATTATTTTATAAGTCTAAGAGCCAACCTTAATAAAACAATACCCTTTCTTAAGTGGAAGTGATTTGTACTCTTAATGAAATGATTTTAAATCCTTAAAAATATTAATGGTTTTGGAGGATTCATAAAGGATTGATAAAATTAATCAAATAAAAATAAAATCACATTATTATAATGTTAAAAAATATATTTTTTCTTGAATACACTTGTTATTTTTTATTACATCACTTTTTGGTCCTTATGATGTCATAATACACACCATATATTTATGCAATTTTTAATTTTTCCCCAAAAAAATGACTATCTCGTAAAATTATGAAAAAATAACTATTGAATAATTTTGAAGTTATGATTCCCCAAATTATATTCATCTTATCAAAAATAATTTTCTAAATATACACATTTTCAGTTTTAAAATTAGAATCGATATTTGTTGAGAAATGATGGGTTCTTTTGACAATTATAGTTTTTCAAACCCTTATAAAAATATATTTAGATTCCTAAAAAAATATATGATAATTTATATTTAATAATAATAATTATTATATTTCATCAAAATATTATTTATTTCAAAAATTTATTAATTCATCAAAATAAATTCCTTAATTGAATTTTAATATTACCCAAAATTAAAGTTTTTTTTTATTGTATAAAAATAAAAATCATTTATAGAGTAACAATAATAGGATGAAAATAAATTAATTATTCTATAAAAAATAATTTGAATCCTCATATTTATAGTGTCATGATACATATCCCTTTAATAAACCAGAAACTTTTCTAAGGGTAAGGTGTGTGGTGGTGAGACATTCATGATTTGGTTTAGCGAACAAGGTTTGGGATGTGATCTCGATGAGCTTGAACTTCTCTCATTAATGGTTTTTCTCATGCTTATGTTTTTGGATATCTACTTGGGTTTTTTTAGGGAAAATATCTGTGATTATATCTCCCTTGGAAGCTTCGATAAATGGGATTAATAGGGTATGATCCTACTTGTTGAGGCCATCACTTCCTTTGTTTGTGTAAATTGGAAAAACCTATATTTATACTAATCATATGATCACTATTCAAAAATTGTATTATCAATGGTAATGATGATTAATGGTATTTTAAATCTGATAGGTTACAATAAAACCAAATAAGTGCATGTGTTTTCTATAATGATATTATATCATAAGACATTTAATTAAATAAAAATTGTAATTTTATTTATAGTAGATTAGGTCATTACATTAAAATTATTTCCCTAGTTCACAATCAAAACCCCATAGCTATATAATCTCCAAAATATGGTCCTAAGATAAACTCCTCTAATACCACTCTATCATGAACCTTCCTAGATGGGATATCCTAGCTTATGGTATGATGAGAATTACACCCCAAGCCTACCTAAAATAGTCTAGGGGATATAAAATAGCACTAAGTAGTCATATAACACACATGGGAGGAATTAACGTAAAGTACCTATATTCATGCACACACTACCATACACCAGGATAATACATAAAGGATAAAAAACTCATATTGAAGATCCATGCATAATATCTATCCCACGTCAAAGTGAAATTAATAAATAAAATTGAATTAAAAAATATATAAATAAAATCCCACCAAAACTATGAAGGAACCCAACCTACTAGCAATAAGGTTGAAGATAGCCAAAAGAAACTCCAAGATCCATATGAGATCCATCTATCACAAATAAGTTCCACCAACTCTTGGTCTACCTAGGACTCTGTCAAAAGCCTATCATTTGCATAAAACATGACATGTGTGGGTAGATCCCATGAAGATATGAGTATAAAAATACCTATTAATACACCCCAAAATCACCAAACACAATGCATCAAGAGATATAAAGAGAGATCATCTCATCATCACATACGTATTTCAATGAGAATATGAATAAATATCAATAATAACTTGGATATTCTCAAAGGTAGAAACAAAGTCGTAGGGTGAGTTCACATCTTCACTGCTAGCCTAGGATTATACTAGAAACTCAAAGGTAACATCCTTTTGAGGAACATGCTCATCAGTTCTAGCTATACTTATTGAACTCATCTGAGAGGACATGCTCATTGTGTCTTTCCATGAAGAAGCACTAAGAAAACTGAGTGGGGTTATCTGGAATACTCACTCAATTGGACTACAACTTTATAGAAGAAAAAAGTTGTCAATACATAGATAGGGGATCACACCTAGGGCCTGTGGTTGACATCTAACACTACCTAGAGTAAACCCTCAAAGATGGGGATCACACACCCAATAATTTTTTAATGGGATTCCTGACCCAACCTAGGGAATAATGATAATGGATCACACCCCAAACCACATGAATGGATACCTAACTCTGTCTCTGAATAACTCATAGGGGGATATCTCATCTCATGTGTAGGAAAGCATGCCTCGTTTTACCCTCATAGGTATGGAACAAGGGAATACACCCTACTAAAACTGTCAAGGGAACTTCCCAAAGTTCATACAATATGTGGTTAGAGGAGAAAAAGGGATCAAAAATTCCCTTGGATAAGTAAACAGTATGTCTTAGGGGGTACACAACATGCCTCTCTAAGTTTAGCACTTTTCATTCCCTTCCATCTCACATGGAATATATTTCTCTAGATACACAGCATGTCCTCTAGGTTTTATGGTTTAGAGAGGTTGGAACAAAACTCAGCATGTGTCATCTAGTCAAACTATTATACTCTAGTTGTTCTCATGTATGCAGATCATTCCAATTTACTTGGTCATGTCTAGGTACTTTCTAAAGTAAAAAGGGTATAATCTATATAACATGTTATGTAGGTGTCAGTCCGGCACTCATCATATTCTATTTTCCTAAGCCAGTGTATCTTACAAAGTATACGGGGTGTTCCCCACCACACATAGTGTACGGGGCCACATGGCCTCTAAGGAGTGTACTCCTTGTAGACACTAAGCTAGTTGGCTAGATATCCCACAATGTGTGGGAGGAACTCATGTCATGTGATATTTAACATAGTTTGAAACCATACCCACTATACAGAGGAGACTACGGGATGTGTGTTCTTCCACCATATACATTGTGTATATCAGTATTTTACATAATCTCCCACCTATTCATTCAACTTCCCATGTGACTCCATTATTTCCTTTAAATATGTTGCTGATCAAACCAAAAAGAGATAATCTAGGTTGTCCGCACTCAATATCTATCTGAAAGTTATATTATGTATTTTCGTCATTGATAAAATGACCACCATCACCATCTAAGGCACCACATTTCCCAACTCCTAGAAATATCAAATATCATGCCAATATCAGACCACTTTTATAATTGGTGGCTAGATTCTAACCTCCTGATGTTCCAAATTTCCAATCACTACTCCTCCAAATAGATCCACTCAATTCGTATCATAGATCCACCATTACCTAATCCATCATTGGATTATTGTCATCACCACTATTCCATTTTCACGTCTCTAAAATCCAAAAACAAATTTGTGACCATAATATTTTTTTTCAAATGGATGAATGCACAATGATTAGTCCTCCCAAGCATCATGAAAACATTAGTCAATAAAAATTATATTGATGGACAACATAAAATAGAGGTAGAAAGTCAAATAACACAATGTGATCTTAAATTGATAGTCATCATCGTTATTTCATCATCATCATAATCCAAGGAATGGTATATTTTCAAAGTTGAAAGAATATATGGGGAACTAAATCTCAAATTCCAATATCTAGGAAGGTAAAAAAAATTGTACAACCCAAAAAATATTGATCCATGGATTAATTTTAGAATGAATTAATTCATGTTAATCTCAAACGATAAGTGGGGATTCAACCAAAAAAAAACACACTACCTCATGTTTGGATTGACCAATGATGAAAACATTTATATACCATTGTTATTAGATATTTCCAAGAACTCCATTGATGATGATGATGATTCTCATGGAACTCTGATTCTCGGTCCATGATTTTGAAACCATCCATCAACACACTCACCACTAGAGTTCTCCCTCTATCCTCTCATTACATACAGGGTATGTAGCCAACCCTAGGAAATTATCTACATAGGATATCATATATATTATTTTTAGGGAATTTTTATTTATATAAAATTAATTTATAAATTCATTTAATTCATTTAATCTATCCACGACTAGACAATTAAATTTTCTGATGTCGACGTGACTTATGTCATGATTATAGTAAAATCGGCACTTCAGATTTAATGGTTGTCTCAGTTTTTCTATCGGATACATAATTCAATAGATATTCCATTATATCTAAAAAACTATTCACATGTGATATATTATATTTAATATTTTTAATATATTCACTTTGAGGCTCTCTAGGCCCTGGAATTATGCATCGACCTTATGCCCAACTAAAAAAATATTCTTTATAATATTTAAAAATGTAAAACAAATATTTCATATTTGTTATAAAAGTTTTGAATATTAAATATATTTCATGACAAACAACAAGTCAATTTTGATGAAATTTCTGCTCTTATAAATTTCATCTTCCCCACATTCCCAAACTCAAAGTAAGGTCATGAAGAAATAAAGATTAATTAACAATACCCTCATGTATTTTTTATTTTTTAATCTTTTTCATTTTGTTGATTTTTTTCAAAACTTATTCTTAGTAAAAATATCTTATTCACCACATAACCCCAAATTATTCAGATCATTGGTCAACCAATGCTTATTTTTTTCCTTCCAAATACACAGACCATTCTTTTCTAAATTTTTCAGTTCATATTTTTTTCTATTCCAATGATTTAGAAATTTTTCAATAAGGGAGTCAATAAAATATAATGGAAAAATCATGAATCATTCCCATATTACATAAAATAACCTACATGTTCTCTCAATAAAATACATCACTTTTCACCATAGATAACCTCACCCCCACAGTAATTTAAATGAATATCATAAAAAATACAAGAGTAGGGTAGGATAGGATAAAAATATATTGTAATGTTAATCTTACCTAATAATTTAATTGATGGTTTTTATAATCTAAAATAAGGATTAATGTTATGGTGGATATCAAGGATAATTCCTTAATCAATAAAAATTAATCAATCATTTTAAAGGTTACTTTGTACAATCATAGATTTGAAAATATGAATAAACTATTCTATAAGAAAACATACCTAAATCACTCAAAAAATATGCTCAATAAAAAATAGAAAACATTATTCTATAAACCTCTTGGGAATGATAATATGTGATTTGGACAATTAATCATGGAAATTCACACTCATGAGAAATCAATTGGAAAAAATTTCAAAAATTTAATGTATGTTAAGTTTGATAAAAAATACATCTACATAAATCCACCAATTCAGCTAAATAATGATTTTTTTAATACATTACTCATTTTACTTATTAAATTTTATTAAAAATGTTATCTAAAACATGTAATGAGATTTATACAAAGAAATTTTCCCTCCTATTTCAAAAAAAATCATAGGTTAAAGGTGGGGAAAACAGTTTACTTTTAGAACACAAAAATTAATTTTGAAAAAAAAACATATTGGGGTGTCAATAGAAATACTAATATTAAAACTATTAATCCCCTTTCAATAAATCTCTTCTTTTTCCTACTTGTTTCTTCCCATGTTCCTTTTTGATCATAGATTTAAAAAATAAAAATAATAAAGTGAAATTGAAGGTTTATTTCCTTTAAGTAGAGATAAATAATTAAAGATAATTGAATATATATCCTAATATCAAACTAATACAATTCCTAGTAAAGAAATAATAAATAATGTCCTAGAAAGAAAATAAAAAACTCAGTTTTCCTCTTGAAAGACACTCATTTTATAGGGTTTATTAGATCTGTCATTACCTTCTTTAGCTAACAGGATTGTGATATAAAGCTAGCCTTCTTGAATTTATACAATTCTGACATTGAAGTGCATCTAGTGGGACTCTTCTTCTCTTCCTCCTTAAAATTACATTAATGTTTTGTAGAGGTGTAAAAAATCTGGAATGTTTTATGGTTTTTAGAACAAATTAAAAATCTATATAGACTTAATAAAATTATTCTTTCTTGGGATGTTGTTCATCAAATTCTTCATTATACTCTTCAGTTTTGATAGCCACCATCTCCTCTTACTGTTGTTTTTCTCCCAATTTTTTCCAATATATTCAAAGAAATATTCTATGAGTGTATCAAATATCCCCTCCTATTCTCTTTCAATTTAAAATTTGTATTTTTCTTTTTCTTTTTCCTCCTCATTTTTACCATGTGGTTCAACCTTGGATTTTTTTTGAGGTGGAAACCAAAACATGGAAATCTTTAAGGATTTTCGAGATAACTCTTGGGCTGACCAATTCTAGTGTAAGTGATCATTTTATTATTTTTTATTTTCCACTTTAGAATTACATTGATAAGTGTGTTATCTAAATAAACAAATTCATCTCAGTAATAAGGGTTACCTCAGGGTTGCCTTCAAACTTAGTATCACTCTCAGACGTCTTCTTAAGGTTTTCTTCATCAATGGATTCCTCCTTTAGTCCACCTCATGATTCCTTGGCCACCTTTTCCATTCTCTCTAAATCCTAACATTCCTCTTTGAACACATATTCATACTTTAATATTCTTTCCCCATTATCACATAGGTATGATTATGGTCCATGTGTTTCTTGACTATTGTGTATTCTCTCTCAAATTCCTATTTCTTTTGAGAGATCCATTATTTCAATAAAAAACTTTGCATGCTCGGTCAAGATAAAACCTTTCCCTATTATATAAACCAAAAATACCCAAGTGAGGAAGTGATATAAAAATATAAAGGAAAAAACTAAACTAAAATCAATAAACTAGTAGAGATTAGATAATACTTATCCTAATAACAAATTAAATACATCTACTTACCCTAACCCTAAAAATGATTCCAAAAAAAATTAATATGTCTAGGAGGAAACTTTAGTTCTTCTTGGTCAATACTGTGTGAGAAATTTATAAAACACCTACCACTAAACACTATACTACTATATAGTATAGTGATGCTCTTATTTTTCATGTGAAAAGTTAAACATCTTGATAATTAATTGTAATTGTTTTTTATTTTTCCCCCAAATAATTTGTTTATTTATTTAAATGTGGGAATTTTATATTTGATGAACTAATTCAGATAAAAATAAATTATAATGTTTAAATTAAATTTTTATTTTTTATTATGAATATTTGGTTGAAATTTTACTAAGTATTTATATATTTTCTTAGATAAAAAAATTGATTATCACCATGTCCATCCCTCAACCCTCACATTCCCTAGGAGTATCCAGCCAAGAAAAAGGGGAGCTCCAGCTTCAGTGCAGCAAGGAAGAGGTATAGGTAATGCATATGACATGTAGTTAGGTGCACCGATGCTTGGGGAAGATCCACGTGGTGGTGGTGGTAGGAGAGACTCGCATAGGGGGTTAAGCCCACACAGTGGTATAGGTCCTTAAAACATAGTCTGAATTCACTTAGTGTTAAAGGACAAGGGATCTATTATAAAAACGCATTCCCTTGAGTTTATATCTGATTCAGGATGCATTCTTTTTCCACCTTTTCCTCATTTAATCTTAGATATTTCATCCTTCCTAAATTTATGTGTTCCCATACTCATACAATTATACTACTATTTCACTACTACTTCTACTACTGCTACCACTGGTATGTTTCAGTAAAGGTTACATCACCATCTACGTTTCTACCATTGCATCCCTGCTTCTATTACTACTATTTTTCCCCTTACACTGTTACTAGTGTACCTTTCTATCTCCAATTCATTTCATCACATGCTACCATTGAGGTCCAACCAATATACATTCCATCATTGATATGCCATAGTCACAATGGTACTATTTTAACACTTTTGTTTTATTTTTTTAATAGGCTTTAAAAAATTAAGAAAAGTGATAGGGACCTCATTATTTTGAAAGAGGGGTTCGGAGAAGTGTGAAACTGGTTCATGCTTCTCCATTTTGATAGAGAAATGTGAAAAGGGTTCACAATTCTTCATATTCCTCCAAGGAAGTGTAAACCTCACTCATGCTTCTTCGTCATGATTGAGGAAACATGAACCTTGTTCATGCATCCTTCATAGAGGATGCAAAGGAGGCATGAACTGGGTTCATACCTCCTTCCGGAAAAAAAATCTATAAAATTAGGCCCCTCCCCCTCCAAAATTCTTTTTTTTCCTCTATATTTCTCTATGAAGCTCTACTGGAATTCTTTCTCAACATATATTTGCGGCTTTAAGAAGGTAATATTTCTATTTAAAATTTTAATTGTCAAAATTTGTTTCTATTTTTATGATTTATTTTTTTAATATATATGGATGTATATGTATGGAAACAAGAATTAGTGAATTTGGAATGATTTAATTTCTTAATGATTTAATGTTTTTTGGATAATATAATTTATATTTAATGATTAAGAAATTTAAATATGGTATTTATATAATTGAAATGTTAATTTATGTTGAGGGAAATTATATTGTTTTAAAAAAATGTATATATTTTTTATTTAAATGTAGAGTAATTATATATTAATATATTTATATTTATATAAAATATTTTATATTTAGAGTAACATAAATTAAGAAACGTGTATGTAATTAGCTAAATATTTTATTAAAATTTTATTATTAAACATATATTATTAAAAATATATTTGTTATATTAAGTATCATATATAAATTTATTAAAATATGTATATAATATTATTTTTATAAATGATATAAACAAATTTCACTAAAAATAATAATTTTAAATTATATTAAGTATAAATATTTTTTATTTCAAGTAATAAAAATATAATTAGATAAATATTATAAATTATAAATATGATAAAAAATTATATATAAATATGTAATTTTATAAAATTTAAATAACATTAGTTTATAATATTTTAATGGTTATAATGTAAGTGTAAGTTATATTACTTGTATTTACTATAAATAATAATTTTAATTAAAAAAATTAAATTATATTAAGAAAAAATAATTATTCTTCCAAGTAATAATGTATGAAATATAAGTACTTATATTTTGGAAATTAGAAGAATGACAAAAATACTATATTTATATGTGTGTGTGTGTGTAATTTTATAAAATTGAAAATAACATAAGTGTGCAATATTTTATTGGTTATTATGTAAGTGTAAACTATATTACTTTTATTAATTAAATTTAATAAAATCTATTATTAAATATATATATATACATACACGCATTAAAAATTTTAACTTTTGGAAATCAGGTTTAGATATTTATTATCTATTACATATAGTTATAAGTAAAGTTATATAATATGTAGAACATAATAAGTATACCAAAAACTTGTTAAGAGTATTGTGTGATGTATAGTATTAAGATGACCGACCAATGAATCCTTGAAATTTCATTTTTTTATGTTTGTGGTTATATAATTTGTAAAAATTACATTTTATTTTCCTTTTTGATAATCTTTGAGTCATACCTTTATAATTATATAAGGACCTGCATATCCTCCAAAAATATGTTATGTATTTCATACCCCTAGACCCCCTCACTTCCATGTGAGAAACTTTGTAATAAAAAGGCATTCAATAAGAGGTGTTCCACAAGAGGCATTCCACAAGAAGTGTTTCTATTTGAAAGGAGATTGGTGGTTGCTGAAATATGTGATAATAGAGACTTTAGGAGTTCACCCATAGGTTATGGTTAGTTAATCATATAATAATAAACTAATCTATAGAAAAAGTCTCAAGATCAATTCATGGTTATTTATTTATAAGTAATTAAAATTTTTGAAACCTTTGATGATGTGGTATAAACACATACAACATTTTAATAAATTTGAATTTGTAATAATATCACTGTCAATATAATTCACTTGTGAAGTTATTTATATCAATCAAGGTTTTAGTTATAGTTTTTCAAATTTAATATTGAAAAATATTTATTACAGTCTGAATATAAATAGATTTATATATATATATTATTTATTAAATATATTACATAAAGTAACAAAATTTAGAACATAATAAATATCTCAAATAAACATGATATAAATCTAGAATATTTAGTGATCATTATATGATGACCTAATGTATGATTGAAATTTAATTTTGTATGTTTTTTTATCTAATGATTTAATTTATAATAATTGGATTATCCTGAGATGACTGACCAATGTATGATTGATATTTCATGTTGTGTTTTTTTAGTAATATAATTTTTAATAATTTCATTTTTTTCTCATTGATGACTTGTGTGTCATCTCAATCTCAAATTATATAAGGAATAGTGTGTATTCTTAAAAATTTTATGTATCTAAAAACCCTTGAACCCCACACTTTCTTGTGAGTATCATTTTAATAAAAGGGTGCTTGATAAGAATTATTGTTGTTCTGAAGCTGTATTTTTACACCATGCCTGAGAAGAGACCGATGGTTACTAAAATTTGAGCTAATAGATGCACAAGAATCCCGCTTAGGTTTTTCTTGGTTTGTAAAATAATGATATACTAATCCATTGAAATATTCTCAAGATCAAGTCAATTATTCAATCATAAAATATTTAAATATTTTAAAAAATTTATAATATAACAAATAATATTTTATTAATTATTTTTTTATAGGTAATAATATCTGTAAAATAATATTGCAATTGAGAGGTAATTAATACCGATTGTGGTTTAAGCTATAGTTTTCCACCTGCAAGAATTGAAAATCTTTGTGATTGTGTGACATTGGATGAAGTGCGCAAGAAGATTCATAGCTGGTTAAAATTGAGAGATGATCAATCAATTACTTAAATAACATATAGACATGTTCAATATCCTAAATGTTTATGGCACACTGATTATCCTCTATTCTATGATGATGATTTTATGGATGCATCATTCTTATTTAGGAAATAGTGTTAAAATTATTTAAGGGAATTAAATGTGGTCATTTTTGATATTGATGTTTTGAAACCTACTATTACATAACCATATGTTGTGAGCTCTATAGAATTAAGTCCTTCACAATACTCTCATTAATTTCTTGGTCATATGACACCTATGATAGAACAAAATTTTTAAGAATATTATTGGTATTTAGAAGAAAATGATCACTACATCACTGTGTGTACTCCTGATATACTAAATCATAGTTTATCTGAGGATGGTATATTTTTTGAAGCATCGGGAGATGATGTGGGTGAGGGTGATGTGGGGAATGAACCTTCTAAGTTTCCTATGATTGGAATGCATCCACAAGTTAGTGGAAATCATCCTTCAGTATTGACTTCCTTAGTCGAAGGAATGTTTCATACACAATATTTTGATTGGGATTTCATTACACCTGCTACTGAGATCCTTGGCATTATAGAGAATAGATCTGCATCAACTGATAACACCATCTATATTGGACTGGATTTTGAAAGTAATGATTCTGTGAAAAATGTGATAAAATTATACCAAATAGAGTGTCATTTCACATTTATGGTTTATGAGTCGAACAAGGAAAAATATCTCATTCGATGAGAAAAATATGGGCTAGAATTTAAATTCTAATTGAGGTAAATATTTGATAAATTTTTTATGTTAGAAGATAACTAAATTAGAAGGCTCACACACTTGTGTGCATCTAATATTGTCAAAGGATCACTCTTCACTTGATGAATAGTTTATATCAACTATTATATTAGAGATGATATGAAGGTGTCAGGACGTTCTTGTGTCCCTTGTTCAGTAATGAATACAATATTTGTTTAGCTATAAGATATCATATGGAAAAGCTTGGAATGAAAAAAATGAAACGGTAAAAGTCTATGGTGATTGGGATAAATCAGATGCAATGTTTTCATATCTTATGGAATTTTTGTCTCTCAAAAATTAGATTATTTATCATTTGTACATTGTTAAGTATGTGTCCTACAATCATCGAGTTTATCAATAAAATGTGCATTTCGATATGATTTTTTGGGCATTCAGGTCATGCATCGTTGATTTTCCCTATTATAAATAATTAATTCAGGTCAATGGAACTTTCTTTTATGGAAATTATATGGGTGTTCTACTTATTTTTTACATGCAGGATAGTAATCATGATTTTATACCACTAGGATTCACTATTATTGAAAAGGATAATTTTGAATCCTAGAGTTGGTTTTTGGCATGTATATGCGTTCATGTCACACAAAACTAGAGAATGTGTCTGATATCTAATCACAATCAACTGAATATAGAGGTCATTAACAGTGATGGGATTTCATAGAGACAACTGAATGCTTACCATAGATATTGAGATAGACATATTGTAAGTAATTTTCATAATCAGTTTAGAGATGAGGAAGTAAAAAAGGTGATCCTCAAGTTGGGTATGTTTTTCAAAACCTACTTTTTTAAAGTTAATTTAATATCAATTTAAATACATTATTCTTTTATGGTTTCATCATATGATCACCAACAAGAAAGGTTTGATCAACATATTGAAAATATTCGAAGGTTTGATGTAAATTTTTATGAATATATGACGCATATTTCAAAGGAAAAATTTCCATTATCATATTATGGTAGAAGGAGATATGTCCATATGACCACTAATATAGTGGAGTTCATAAATAGCGTTCTCAAGGGTGTGCACAAACTACCGAACATAGGGTTAGAAAAAAATACATTTTATAGATGTGTGTTATAATTTGTTGAATGGTCCCAATAATCCTATCAAAGGATAGAAAATGGAATGTGTTTTACTCAATGATTCGAAAGTTCCATTGATCAAATACTACATGACGCATCAGGATTGTGTGTTCTAACCTTTGACCAGGTACAGATCTTCTTTTAGGAAATAGAGTGATACCACCTTGTTACATGCAACTATGGCCAAGTGATGGTGGTCATGTTGGATAACAGGTACTATGATTGCAACAATTTCCAAGCATTGAAATATCCATGTGCACATGTTATTGTAGCTTGTGCATTGGTAAACATATCATGGGAGTACTATGTTGACCCGTTGTATCAGATGAGAACATTGGTTAACTATTATAGTGCATCTTTGATGCCTATTAGTGAATTTTATTCTAGGAAATTTCCCACAGATCAGCTGACTTTCATCCCTGATATTTTCATGTTTTGTTTTTTTTCAGTTATGATTTTTTTAATTGAGGTCATTTTTTGGATTGATATAACCCGATTTCACCCCCAAGAAGACCAAATTATACTACAATCATAACTAATATGGAATGGACTCATCAATTAGAAGGGGGAATATGATTCATCATTTTTTCACTCAGAAGGGAATAGTCATAATAATTGTCCCCAAGTAGAAGGATAGAGCTTCACTTCTGTAATCCATGATTAAGTCTCTGTATTTTATCATGATTGTGTTTATTTTTCATATGTAGATGTTTCAATAATGAACCATTTTATTTCTTAATTGCTCCATTTCTGAGATGTTTTAACTCTCGTTGGTTTCATTTCTACATTATATCAGAAATAATTTTTTGATGCAATAACTATAAAAAATAAGCAGACAACAAAAATGAATATATCATGCAGCCACATAATTTATGTAAAAAAATTAGAATAAATTAAACTTTATTGGATATCAATAAAAAAATACATACTAAACCAACGACATCATCCACATATATATTTTGAAATATTTTTTCATTATAAAGATGTATTATACATACAAATTGGTTGCCTCATTTTTCTTGTTATGATTTTTTTCTAAATACAAATTTTATTTAATTCACTATAAAAAAGTAACAATGATTTCATTTTTGTAGATGTAAGTTCCTCCATTTCTCACATTACATGTTATCTATGTTTCATGAATGGTTTTAGAGGGATGTCCAGTGCCTCCATTGAGTGTTTGGAGATCCCATAATTTCCATCATGTTGCACCATCTCCCACTATCAACCCCCATATTCGTTGTGTTGGGTTCTATAGATTTTTCATGTGTAACTTCACCTTTTTTGACAGCCATCTCATTGCTGCACTCATAGAGAGCTGGAGGCTAGAATCACATAAATTCCATTTTTATAGAGGGGTAGATAAATATTACACTGCAGGATGTCTCTATTATGTTGGGTCTCCCCATCGATGGTGAAACTGTGACAAGACGAGTTGGAGTATATTGGTTTGAACTGGTTCATAGATTATTGTGGATTGAGGTCCATGATGTTGGAAGCTCTATCATCAGTAGTAGATTATGCATCTCATTGATAGACCAGCACATCACACATCTAGAATAGGATTCCAACGAGATCATCGTGCTGTAATTTATACGTGTATACATTTTGAGAATGATCAGTGGAACAATTTTCATTGATCATTCCACTACATTTGTATATCTGATGTATTTACCTTTACTAGAGGACTTGGACCTGACCAGCCAAAATAGATGGTGGTATTCCTATCTCACATATACATACAGGGTGTTATGTAGAGAATGTCACATCGATAATATGCATATCCCAGGATGTGTTATTCTTATATATATTTGGATATGGGAGCATATGCCTCGCTTAGCTCCACATTCTCATGCGCCATTTACTATTGATATTGTAGATGATTCTTTGTATGGATGATGTAATTTTATTCCTTCAATTTAATGTCTAAATCAATTGTATAACATTCTATTATTAAATATAACTATAAAAATGTCATCTATATGTGAATCTGGGCACATTGACATTCAGATACAACCAAACACGATGTCCACGCCTACATAATTATGTTGGATAGTCTATAGATAGGTGATGTAAGTAGTTATTATTTATATAGTTAAAAGTATATTCTATATTTTTCATTTATTCATTTATTAATTTATTATTCATTTTTTCTTAGATTTTATGGATGCCATATACTAATGATATCATCCATATTATTCCACAGTACAGTACGGTGATGCTTTTTGTCATCTCCTGCATCATTCCTTTGATTCATTTTCATGTTAATGAATGGAATCAAACTAACATGGTTATGAGACATTTTAGATTCCTTCAGCCCATTCCTACACATCCAAGTCAGTTACATTCACTTCATTCCCTAGAGATATCTTGGAAGAGAGACTTTTATTAGAGGACGTATCAGGAAATATATATTGATTTATGGGATAGATGACACGATTCTAGATTAAGAGTGGTAGGGAAAATACGTATGTAATTATTTGATCAACTAGATTATGATTCCTAGTACATTAGGTCCCCATTAAGATTTTTTATGCGACACGTATGGGGATTTCATGACATGGTAATCATTATTACTTCCACTGTTGAATATATTTTTTATTAAAATTACTTAACAATTGAATTTTATTTCACCAGATGCTCATATCACCCATCTTCTTTACATATCTGATCTAGTAGGGGGAGGTAAATTTGACCAAAAATATTGCCATAGATATGTGATAGAGTTCATTCCTCCTATTGATGAGATTTATCATTGGGTTTTATTTGACCCACCGTGAAATGATAAGGCTATTGAGCCTGATATAGATGTGTCAAGCGTGACCACCCTATTATGGATGCTGATGTTTCATAGGAGTAGGGTGTACATAATCATCATACAGATGATCCTTTAGCTCCTCATCCACATCCAATGGCACAGACATAGACAAGGGCTTCTATTATGAAATTTTTTTCACAGATAGTTGTGGACTGGAATAAGATGTAAAAAATTTTATCCTCTAATTTGTAGACATCCACAGCACAATAACCATCTTGTTCATATGTCGGTGAGATTTCCTGCCAGTAGTAGCCAATATCGTTAGAGGTGGGATAGGGTACAGGTAGTGATACTACACATAAAATGAATACCACATGGGATTATGTAGAGGAGGGTGTCGGTGATGATATATAGTATTAGCATACACTAGATCACATATGTAGAAAGACACAGTGTGGATGCATCATATATATATCTGGATGTGGCCTAGAGGACCATCAAGACCATAGATGTATATTATATTAATGATATATATTGTATGTTTTTGAAATCATTATTTATACATTATTTAAAAACATTCTAATATATTATATAAGGTTTCATAAATCAATTAATTGACATAATTGTAAACTCATACAAATAATTTTCAACAAATAAGAAACATTAATATTAATAACTGCATTGGTAATACTAATAATTTCTATTTTTTATTCATATTAATACTTAGATATCCATATTATGTATAATAAATAATATTCATAAATTTATTATTAAATATCAATAATATTATTATTTTTAATTTAATAAATATTATTTTTAGAGACCCGGTTTTTTTATTTTCATACATTGAAATATTTATGAATATGTTTCCAAAGCTAGGCACTAGACGGTGTGATATTTCAAGGCCCAAGGTTCCCAAAATTAATTTTATAAAAATATTAAATATATTTTATATTGTGTGCACGTGTTTACTTATTGAAAATTTGATAACTCTTAAACGGTATATATGATCATAAATACGAGATCATGTTTGTGTCCGGAACATGGTATTTACCCTAGGCATGACATAAAATAAGGTGGCATGGGACGTTTGGACCCCTTGATCATTGGTGGTATATTATGTAGATTAAATTAATTGGTTAATTTAATTAATTTAATTATTTCACCTAACTCAGTAATTTATCAATTTATTGCAATACAAAACTACCCAGGGTTGGCTTATAATCCTATAGATTTTCTAAGATATATACTTCATTTTACCCTCGGTGAATCGAGACAAAACACGACATCAAACCTCTAGATCAAGGCAGATTGAAGCCCAGCAAATGCAACAGCTTATCCAAATCATTTTCTGGGAATTTTCTTCACCAATGATTGATCCCAAATAGAGGTAAGACTCATTTTGGTGATTTTTATGCCTTGGATTAAATTTTTTAGTGTATAATTCTTATTTCTATGATCTACAGCTTGTTTTTCTTTAGCATGTGCCCAGGTATTGGATTAAATATTGTTTAATCATTGTTATCTTACCCAGTTCCCTATTATCGATCATTAGCCAAGAACTCTTGAATAGTGATGCTTTAAACCATTTTTATTAGGGTTTATCTTCCCCCATTCATGTTCTTCACTGATGGAATCCCAGTTCGACAATTTTTAGGTGACCCAAGCTCAATCAGGCACCTGGATCCATAGCGGATTGATGAATAGGGGATAATTTGGTGAGAAAATCATAGATCTAGAATTTTCATGGTTCAAAGATGACCGATATAGTGTTCAATTTTCATGAAATCAAATGATGAATCCATGGTTGCATGGAGAATGAAGAATGAAACCCTTGTTGATATCTAGAGTCATTTTCTGATGAACAGAGGTCGACAAACATGAGGTTTTTCTAAATTTGGAGTTTTTTGGATAGAATCGCTATGCGATCTAAGACGGTTGAGGATGATTCAAAGTGTGAAGATTGCATCTGGAAATATGGAGATTCTTGAAAAATCTCGACTACACGTTGTGTAAAACTAAGAATTCATGGTGTGTATCCCTTTCCAGTGGTGGCATTAGGGTTTTGTAAACCCATAAGGATGGCATGGAGTGTACTTACCTTGACATTTTTTGTACCACCTATCCATGTGAGTAAGCTATGTGACAGGTCACATGGCCAGGAACACGCCATGTGGAGAGTAAGCAGACATAGTTTGTCCACATGGGTGGAATCTCGTGTGGACTGACACATCATGTACCAGAGTACATGGACATGGGGTTCGAGTATACGAACAAGACCACCAGACACAACCCCAGTCCTGGTTAGTCAAAACACTATGTGTAATCCTCCTACATGGCATGTTATACTATATTTGGGGAGGTCATGTATTGTCTAGGGACACGACCAGGTTGGGCAGTGGGACCACACTCTGTGTGGGTCCCCTCACACATTGTGTTCCCCCTTGATCTCTTCTAATAAATCTTCAAAAGTTATCATATCCATTGTTTGAACTCATATTTTGGCCCATGAGATGCCCATCCTGAGTGTTTTTTCATATAGAACTTTATGGTTCCCTCGGAATAAACTTTTGAGATATCATGTAAAATGTTATGGATTTTACAGGCGTTGAGACAACACTCGATGATAGAAGAAATTGTATATAACAATTAGATAATCCTAGGCATAACTCTCTAGAAGGGCTGAGAAGTAGAGTTCCTTGAAAAAATTAGCAGGGTTACCCTCCAGCTGGGATAGTCATCGGCGGTCCCTGATGACCTTTCTGATTTATCCTCTAGTTGGACTGGGCAATGGAGTTCCTCGATGTTCTAGTCTTACCCTCTAGTTGGGGTAGGCAGTGGCAAATCGCTAATGACTTCTTTCAAGCATAACCCTTTAGTTGGGATGGGTAGTGGATTTCTTTGATGACTCATCAGGCTTATCCTCTAGTAGGACTGGGCAGTGGCATTCCTCATTGACATTCCTGAGCATAACCCTCCATCAGTTCTAGGTAGTGGAGTTCCTTAGTGACTATTAGAGTAGTACCCACCTTTCATGCTAGGGTATGGGGTCCTTACCTAGAATTTATGGCCCCTAGACTGTGAGGTTCAGTGACAAGACGTGGTTAGTCATAGCTGTGTACTCACAAGGAAAGGGTAAGCTTTTCCCACTGATTCTTGTTCTTTTAACATGACCAAAAACTATGCAGGTGAGTTAGTGATACCCAAACTGGATAGTATAAAGGTGAGGTGATTGATCCCCTTACACTTATATGTTCAGGTCTACCACATGAGGTGTTGGGAATCATTGATGGATTTAACTTTGAAATTATTGAATGCTCTTCATCTTGGGTTGAGCTGTGAGATTCCAAACCCCATACTCTCTCATTTGGTCTTCTTTTACTAATCATATATATATCCTTCCTCAGTACCCAATCCTTAGGTTTTGGTAACTCTCCTTCTAGGAGAGGGGAAGATGCATGGGGTATGCCACATGCTTTTCATGTCTATATTCTCATGGTTTTATGTGTCTTATCTCCTATTATAGGTAACGAACACTCGACGAGAAGTTCATATTATCACCATTTTTATATCCTTGTGTTTGGAAGAGTTTACTTTCACTCTTGTTGGGTTGAGCTATACTATATTATTGTACCTTGTTCTATCTCCTACTTACCTCTTCATTTTTATCTCTTACTTCTCCACCTTCACTCTTATTGGGGAATTCTTCTGGGTATGTATATACTCAACCCTGCATGGGCTTCGCCCAACATGTTTTCTTTCTTTTGTAGATGGTGCATAGGTCAATCATTATTTTAGAGAAGCTTAGGGATACAGGGTACTTAGACCATGTACTGTGGTCATTGCATGGGATACAGGAGATGGGTCTCTCAACTGTTTACTATTTTCTAGTTTTGTTAGGTAGCGATACATTTTTGGTTGGGTGTTTAGTTTTACCCTTTTCTTTTCAGTTTATGCTACCATACTTCGTATTGATTAAATGTTCATGAATGTTTGGATTATTTATAGAAATGTTGCATCTTTTATTTCTTTCCCTCTACCCCTTTGCATTTATTTAGTTGTGTGTATGTGTACAGGTACTTATTAAAAGGCCTCTATGGGTTTAGTTGTGCCTTTAGTTCTTGTCTCCATCCCCTGGCCTATGGAGGCAGGCTTGGGGTAGTTGCAACTCGAGTATCGGATTGGGTCGGGTTATGGTAGATTAGTATCATAAAAAGTTCATTCCTTGGGATTTTTTTTATATTTTTACCCTTAAATAAGATTATTTGGCTTTAGGGAAATATTTTTAAAGTGTATTGAGTGCAGATCTCAGGCCAGGGAATCTAGTTATGGTGCAGCGGCTGACGTAACCATTCACTAGGACCTTGACTACTTGCTAGTTGACTTGGCATGTCAAGACATATTTTACCAGGATTAATAGTACCTAAATCATATAGGATTGATTCTTTGAATTTCCTTATTTATTAAACTCCTCATTTATATATATATATATATATGATCATCTGACTATGGTACTCCTTGATGATTTTTTAGGATTCCTCTATAAGGACAGCCAGCCAAGATTATAGCTCTTATTCATGATGAAGACCC
The DNA here is from genome assembly GCA_963277665.1 of Viscum album. Classification (NCBI taxonomy): domain Eukaryota; kingdom Viridiplantae; phylum Streptophyta; class Magnoliopsida; order Santalales; family Viscaceae; genus Viscum; species Viscum album. The sequence goes on along the minus strand of OY728125.1, from coordinate 844,452,658 downwards.
TATGAGTGATGAGGACTCATTCCAGGTTCCTTCATGGGATCCCCTTCCTCTAGGTGGAAAAGTATCATCACCTCCAAATATTGAGAAGTCTGATCATACAACACGATTTTCAACATCAGAGACCACTAAGGATCCACAGTGAGCCTGATCCTCTAGCAGTAAAAGACTGGATAGATTCAGAGGTCCATATCTTCAATCTTATTCAGACCCTAATGGATCATATGGTGTATTTGACAGCTATAAATTTCCATGGATTAGCAAGGAATTGGTGGAGCTTAGTTACCCAAATGCTTGATGAGTCCACACTCTCATGGGATGACTTCCAGAATTTATTTTGTGATGACTACTACCCCTCTTGGTAATGTTCCGTACAAATCCAGAAGCATCAGGATAATTTGAATGGAGGTATAATAGTGGTTGAGTATAAATCTAGGTTCACATGCCTTACGTGAAACTCTCTCAACATGATCTGTGGAAGCAACTTCCGAGTAATGAAGTTTGAGTAAGGACTCTATAGAGAGATCCGAGCCTTTTATAGTGCCCTTGTGCATACCCACCGATGATGGGGGGCTGGAGTGGGTACTAATGACATAGATATTTCTAGTATATGGATTATAGGTAGCTAGAGCTATTGGGTGCAATAGATCTGAGTCATCTATAGTAGCTGGTAGGTTCCAGAGATCTTGGAACATGAGACCCTTCAATGAGATGCCTCTGTCACATGGTTGTATAGGTCTAGGATAGATCATAGTAATAGATAATTCTAGATAGGGGTGGTGATTTAATTATGATGGGAGAGTTCACATGGCATGGGACTACATGACCTGTAATACTGATCAATTCATGAAGATAGTTGATGGACTACCACGGTAGAGATAGTGGCGGGGTCAGGGTGGTCCCTGAGAAGGTAGAGATGGTATAAGAGTATGAGGATTTGTAGATGGAGTATAGCATTTTAAGATCCTTCAACCACCACCAAGTGGCCCACATTAGTCTTATAGAGCTAGCTGTTGGGGTCTCAGACAACTGCTGGCTTGGGACGTCTACAATCTCATAGCACATGAGATTATTCGAGGTACCGTCTAGGTTTATTCTACTATTGTCTCAGTATTGGGATAAACATGTTCCAGTAATTATTTTATCTCAATACTCTTATTGTGAGAGCTAGATCTCCTAGTAGATATTCTATCACATCATCTTTTTCTTGAGGTTCTTATAGGGAATGCATCTTCAATATCTTTCATCTATTGGTAGTCCAAGCTATTTCTTGGATGAGAGAGGCTCAGGTGGGACCTTTTGGCCATCATGATGAAACCCTATCACATCATCCTGGGTATGTTTTCGATTTATATATCCCAATCCTAGATTGACTTTAAATGCAGACAAGTTGGATGCCTTCATGCTTATGGGACAAGATTATCCTTTTTTGGCGAGAGAGATCTCATGATGGGGTTGGTGGATGCTATAAGAAAAATAATATAGTCTACCACCCATCATTTTGAAAGTGTAATCCAATTAATAACATATTCTTCATCGATCTTGGTTCCTTCAGTTATGGATGATTATATGAAAATATTTCCTTGATATGTTTTAAGACTACCTATGAGGCGATAAATGGAGTTTTTCATTTACCTGCAACCAAGGAATTCCCAAATATCTTTTGTGACGTATTTAATGGAACCTACCAAACTACTAGAGTTCCAATTTTAATTGGAGGACCATAATTAGAAAGTTTTTCTCAGACCTAGTGTGTCCCCCTTGGTGGCTCCAGTTCTATTCATAAAAAAGGTAGATAGGATCTTATAACTTTATGTAGATTTTCGTAACCTGAACCAGGACAAGAAAAAGAGCAAGAACACTTTGATGATAATTTAGGACCTCTTTGATTAGTTTTGAGGTGTGATATAATTCTCCAAGATCAATCTCAGGTTTGGATACCACCGGTTTTGGGTTCATGAGTCTCATATTCCAAAGTTAGTTTTCTTTGTCTCTATGGACACTATGAGTTCATAGTGATACCCTTCGGTGTGAAAAATTACCCCACCGTATTTATATCTTTGATTAACCAGGTCTTCCATCCATACATGGACTAGTTTTTTTGTCTCCATCGACAACATACACTTCTACTCTGCTATATTAGATGATAATTTAGAGAAATTGAGAATGGTTATTGATTTAATTTGGGATCCCCAACTTTGAGGAAAGCTCTCGAATTTCCCGTTCTAGAATACATGAGGTTCACTTCTTTGGGAACATCATTTCTAAGAAAGGTTTGTTTGTGGATCCATCAAATATCAAGGAATTTCTTGGTTGGGAACCACCATATAATGTGTGAGAGGTGTTCAGTTTCCTTGGATTGGTTGGGTACTATAAGAGGTTCATGACTGACTTCCCCAGAATCATAACCCCTTTAACTACCCTAACATGGAAGGGATAGTTGTTTACATTTTCTAAGCCATTCCAGAGGGACTTTGAGGAGTTGAGGTAGAGGATTATGAGTGATCAAGTGTTGAGACTTCCAAAGAAAGGTATTTATTTCATAGTAAATTTTGATTACTTGAAAGCTAGGTTTCGTTATGTGTTAATGAAATCTTATTAATTCATCGCATACGAGTTGAGGTTGTTGAGACACCATGAGAAAAAATATGTGACTCATGACTTGTAATTATCAGTGGTAGTCTTATAACTAAGGATTTGGAGACACTACCTTCTGATAGAGAACATTATGGTTTACTCATATCACCAGAGTCATAGGTACGTCTTTTCTTAGAGAGACCTGAACCTAAGATAGGGATGTTGGTTGGAGTTTCTAAAAAACTAAAACTTTGAGATAGTCTATACTCTAGGAAAGTAAAATGTTGTATAATATGTCCTTAGAAAGAAGTCTTGGTCTCACTTAGTGCAGGAAGATTCAGTGCAGTTACATTTCCTATAGATGGCCCTGGTGGAGTAGGAGAGTGCAAATTTTCTTCAGTTGATGGTGTTGACTTCTTCACATCATGAGTGTGTGAGAGAGTCCCAGCTGGGATACATCGACTGTGAGGTATTGTGTGATCATATATCCAAATGTGATGCACCATATGGATATTCTGAAGGATGGAGTCATGATATATTGTTCCAATGGAGAATAGTTGTTCCAGTTGCAATGTGGGAGGAGGTGATGTGGGAGTTCCACATTTCTCCCTTAGTTGTATATCACGGTGTGGGGAAGATGTGTTGGGATCATCAGCGGAAGCTTTGGTGGTCCAGCATGAGATGAATTGCAGCTGAGTTCATCTCATGGTGCCTCACCAATCAATAGGTGAAGTTTGAGAACCAAGTTCCTATAGGATTGTTACAGCCCCTTGAGAATCCATAGTGGAAATGGGGCGGCATATATGTGGACTTCATCACAGGTATTTTGTGCACATCAAAGAGAAATGACACAATCTAGGTGATAGTTGACTCACTCATGAAGTCGGGTCACTTCCTTTCTATCAAGGAGTAGAGTTTAGTGGAGTGCTAAGGAAGTTATATGTGCGGGAGATCATCCACCTTCAAGGGGTACCCTCAAGAATTATCTTCGATCATGAAATCTAATTTACATCACAATTGTGGAGAGGCCTATAGAAGGAATTTGAGACCTAGATTTGGATCAATACATCCTTTCAACCCCAGACTAATGGGAAGAACGAGTGAATGATCCAGGTTCTGGAGGATATGTTGAGGTCTTGCATGTTGGATTTTGGCCAATTATAGGTGGATCACATGACAATGGAAGAGTTTTCGTACAACAAAAAATATCACTCTACCATCGAAATGTAACATTTTGAGTCCCTATACAGGAGATTTTGGAGGTCTCCCTTCTGCTAGATAAATATTGGCGAGTCATCTCTTTTGGGCCTAGAGTTGGTATAGGTGATAATGGATAAAGTGTAGGTCATCTAGAAATGGATTAGGACAGCCCAAAGCAGAAAAAAATCTTACACAATTAACCATCATAGTCCCTTGTAGTTCAATAAGGGAGACCATGTTTTCTTAAAATTCTTACCATGATGAGGAATGTGGAGGTTTAGTTGGGGATAAAAAATATCCCTAAGGTTTATCAGGTCGTTCAATATCATGTAGAAGGTTGGAGAGGTTTCCTACCTCCTCACCTTACCCCCACAATTGAAGCGGATGCACCACATCTTCCACATGTCATAAAGGAGGAGATACATGCATGATCCTACACACGTCATCGACTGGGTTGAGCTATAAATCAAAGATGGATCCACCTCTGTAGAGCACCCAATGAAATCAAGGACCAATGGGAGTGGTCCTTTTGTAGATGAACCATCCCTTTGGTTCATGTCTTTTAGTAACACAATAACTTATAGAAGAGTTTCTAGGAGTGGGAGAGCCAGATGAGGGTACATTATCCCAAGTTCTTTTCTTACTTTTTATTTTCAAGGTCGAAAATCTTAAAGTTTGGAATGATATAAAGACTTGGTTTTTTCCTTGTAAGACTTTGAAATATTTTAAAATATATTTCCATAGCTAGACGTTGAGATGGAATGTGATTATAAGACCTGGGGTGATCGAAATTAATTTTATAAAAATATTAAATGTATTTTATATTGCATGCATACAGTTAATTAAGGAAAATAGGACAACTCTTAAACGATTGATCAGATCAGAAATATGAGACCACAATTGTGTCTGTAAAGTGTTTTTTACCCAAGGAATGACATAAAATAAGTCTATGCATGAACTTCATACCCATTTCTCATTTTCGGTATGTTAAGTAGATTAAATTCATTAATTTATTTATTTTATTTATTTATTTGACCTAACTTGAAAAGTTATAACTATATCACCATAGAAATTTGCCCAAGGTTCACTCATAATCTTGTGTATTTTCCAAGATCTATCCTTCCTTATACCTTTTGTGAATCTAGATGAACCACAACATCAAACCATTGTACCAAGGTGAATCAAAACACAATGAACACAACAACATCGCTCAATCATTTTGATATCACATTCTTCACCAACGATCGATCCAAAATAGAGGTATGACTCATATTTGGTGATTTTTACAGCTTGCATTAAATTTTTGAGTGTATTTTTTTCTTTCAATGGTTTTCACCCTCTTCATCCATTTCATGTATCCAAGTATCAGATTAAATATTGTTTAATCATTTTTATCTAACCCAATGACCTGTTCTCAATCGTCACCCAAGAATGCTTGGATGGAAATTTTCTAAACCATTGTTCTTGGTGATTTTATCCCCTAGTTTTTCACAATATTTTCTGATGGAATCCCATGTTTCTCAGTTCGATAGTTGTTGGGAGACCCAAGTCAGATCAGGTACCTGGATCCGTAGCATATAGAAAAAATGGTGATGGTTCTACGAGAACAGCATAGATCTATAATTTTCATGGTTTGAGGATGATATATCTAGTCTTCTATTTTCATGAAATCAAAGGATGAAGCCATGGTTTTGTGGATAATGAAGAACAAAGCCCTCATTTATGTTCGGATCCATTTTCTAACAAAAAGCGGCCAATGAGCATGAGGTTCAGCAAGATCAAGAGTTTTTTATAGAATCTCGGTGGGATATGAGGAGGTTGAGGATGATTCAAAGCATGAAGACTGGATCTAGAAATCTAGAAATTCTTGAAAAATCCTAGCAACACCCAATGTAAAACTAAGAACACATGGATTGTAGCCCTTTCCTACAGTGTCGTTAGGGTTTTTGAAACCCTTAAGGATGGCATGGAGTGTGCTTACCTTTACATGTTGTGTACTGCCTATCCCAGTGAGTAATCCATGTGATGGGTCACATGGCTAGTCATATTCCATGGGCATATTACACCAACATGGTATGGACACATGGGTGGCATCCCATGTGGACTAACACATCATGTACCAATGTATATGTAGACAAGGTTCAAGTACACAAGCATGACCATAAGAGATGGACCCATCCCCATTTAGTCAGAATGTGATGGTTAGTCCACCTACACGGTGGGTTCTAATACATTGGGTGTATTCTTGTGTCAGCTAGGGACATGGTCAGGCTATGGAGTGGGACCACATGTCATGTGGGTACCCTCACATGCTAAGTTCCCCTTGATCTCTTCTGAGAAATCTTTAAACATTTGTATCTTCTTCGTTTAAACATGGAATTTGGCCCGTGAGAAACCTATACTGAGTGTTTTTTTCATGTAGAACTTGATGGTTCCCTTAGAAAAAACTTTTTAGATATGGCGTAAGATGTTCTGGTTTTGGAACATGTTGAGGTGACACCTGATGATGGAAGCAATCATACAAAACCATCAAATCATCTCGAGTGTAACCCTCCAATATGGATGAGCAGTGGAGTTCCTGGAAGATAGTACCAGGATTATCCTTCATCTAGGTTGGGCAGTGGTGTTCTCTAATGATATTTTTAAGTTACCCTCCAATAGGACCGAGAAGTAGAGTTCCTCGATGTTCTGGGCTTATGCTCTAGATGGATTAGGCAGTGGCGTTCCCTAATGTCATAACTGGGCTTTCCCTCTAGTAGGTTTGGGTAGTGGAATTGATAGATTGCATATTCTAGGCATAACCCTCTAGAAAGGATGGGTAGTGGAGTTCTATGATGACTCACTAGGATTTCCCTCTAGTTGGATTAGGCAGGGGAATTCCCCAATGACATTCCCGGGCATAACCCTCCAAATGTGTTGGGTAGTGGAGTTCCTCAGTGACTATCAGAGTAGGTCCCTCCTTTTGTACCAGGGTATGGGATCCTTACCTAGAATTTATGGTCCCTAGACTGCGTAGAATAGTGATGAGACATGGTAAGACGTATCTTTGGACTCATTAGGATGAGGGACTCTTTTCCCACAGAGACGCATTCTTGTAACACAACCTAAAACTATGTGGGAGAGTCAATGACATCCAATGCAGATAGTATCAAGGTTTGGTGATTTATTCCATTAGAATTTTTTGTTCATAGATGATGCATGAGGTATTGGTCATCTTTTATGGATTTACCTTTGAAAATATTAGTTACTCTTCTTCTTGGTCTAATATTATAGATGTATATCCCCTTACACTCTTGTTTGGGATTCTTTAACTAAGCATATATATATATATATATATATATATCTTTCCTCAATACCCACTCCTAGGGTTTTGGTCACTCTTATTCCAGGATAGTTGAAGACGTGTGGGGTATGTCACATGGTTTCTATTTCTAGATTCTCATGGTTTGATGAGTCTATTCTCCTACTATAGGTAGTAAAGACTTGATGATAAGTTCATCTTATCATTGTTTTGATCTCCTTTTGTTTGGAAAATTTTACTTTCACTATAATGTTGGGTTAAGTTGTACTCTTTTATTTTACCTCATTCTATCTCATACTTACCTATTCATTTGTATCTCTTACTGCTCCCCCTTCACCCTTTTCAAGACATTCAACTGGGTATGTATATACTCACCCCTGAATGAGATTTTCCCAACACATGTTGTGTCTTGATGATAGAAAGGTCAATTGTGACTTCAGAGGATCTTAGGGATACTAGGTTCTTGGACCACATACGGTAGTCATAGCTTGGGATATAGGAGTTAGGCTCTCTCAATTGTTAACTCTTTTCCAATTTTGTCAGGTTGGGACAAATTTCTGGTTGGGCATGTATTTTTTCCCTTTTCTTTACAGTTTATGCTACCATACTTCATACTGTTTAGAGGTGCATGCAGTTTGGTTTATTTATTGCAGTGTTGCCTTTTTTCTTTCCCTCTACACCTTTTTATTGGGTTGGTTGTGTGTGTTCTTACAGGTACATAGGAAAACACCTCTCTGGGTTTAGTTTTTTCCTTCATCACCTGTCGCCACCCCTTGGCCTATAGAGGCAAGCTTGGGGTAGCTACAGCTCGATCCCCAGCTTGGGTCCGATTGTGAAATTATTAATATTTTATAACTAATTTCATATGGATATTTATTACATAGAATATTAATTATAATAATACATATAAATATAATAAATAATTATCTTAAATTAGTTAATAAAGAGTAATAATATTACTATTTTCAATTCTATAAGTGTAATTAATATTAATAAAAAATATTATTTTATTTTATATATAATTAATTAATTAATAATACAAAAATAATATATTAAGAAAATTGTAATTATTAATTTGTAAATATTTTTTAATAATTTTTTTAGAATTATTGTAGTAAAAATTATAAGGTTATTCACTATATTATATTAATTAATAAAAAATAATACAATTTTTATTTTAAAAAACAATTAGATATTAAAATATTAATAATTATTATGTCAACAAAAAATTAAACATATATTTATAATTAAAATCCTAAAAAATAATATTTTTTTACTATTGATTAATTGATATCATAATAACATAATATTAACTAATAATAAATAATAAAATTCATTATTGATAAATATATAATTTATCAACAAAGTGGTAATATTTTATATCAATAAAACATTAACAAATATTTATAAGGAATATTTATATAAATTAATATTAATAATAAATATTATATCATAAAAATGTTAATATATATATATATATAAACAAAGAGGCGTGAATGGGGTTCACACCTCTTTGCCTGAAGACAAAAGTGAAAAACTCATTCATGCTTCTCTCTTGTAATGGAGAAGTATGAACAGGGTTGACTCTTCTCCAGATCCAATTTTTAAAATACGGTAAACCCTATCCCTTTTAAAAAAACAAAAACCCATTTAAAAATTTTATTCCTTTCATTCGCTTCCATCCCTGGCAATCATGATCACCGAACTGCCACATTTTAAATGCCTAAAATCACTATTGAATCCACTATTGATCTTAATTTCAAGTTCCATAACCACTAAAACACTTAGACATACACTATTTAATAAAAAGGGAAGATAATGAATACTTACATGAAATATTGATGGAAACAACTGCATGGTTCAGAAAGGGATCTCAAATCCAATGCGAGGATGACCACGGTCTTTTGATTTCCTTGCAAGTTGTGTTGTTATACCATAGTCGATGTGCATGGTGGGGAGTAAGAACTCAAAATGAGTTATGCTACACCATGGACATATTTTAAGAATATAAAGATGTAGATACTTGATCTAGGGTTTATACACTTTAGTGAATGTTTGGGTCGAGTCACCTCCATGCATGTACATACCAATGTGATCAAGGATTCGGTTGGGTCAGATACTATTTTGAATATGGAATTTATCTTAAAATGAGAATTTAGATATAGATGAAGATGAATATATGAGAATATGGGTATTATCTCTCTCTCTTTGATGGTGTGGAAGATAATTTAAGAGGATATCTTTATAAGGATTTAAAAATAAAATCTTTGATTGATTCAAAGTAAAGAAATTTCAAGTGAGATTAAAAAGGGTTGAACTTTTGTATGTATATGCCTATAAATAAAGATATTGTTTTTTAGGTGGATAGGACACTTTATAGAGAAATATTTTCGAGGCTACTATTTTTTAGTTTTATTTTATCTAGACTTTGAGTTTTATTTATTTTTCATGTAGCCTCATTTGCATATCTTAATTTGAGTGTTCTTTTACTCTCTCTCTCTCTCTACCTATCTCTTTCTCTTCATTGTGTTCTCTTATACTTATAATGATGATTAACTAACCTAGGTAATATCATGGGAGATTAATATAGTAATTGAACCCAAATTTGTGATTTATATTTTATTTTGGTTGATCTTAGTATATTTCATGGTGTGTGTAATCCTCATTATGGTTATTTAATGGTTATATTTATCTCCATTATCCATTGAGTGAATTTTATATTCCCAACAGGGGTAGAAGAAGGTTTTAACATGTATAATGGAGTGTGTTCATTAAATAAATATAAAATAAGATGATGAAGATTCTTCATAAATGAATCTCTTAGGAGAATTTCCTTTATTCTCTAACCTACATTCATTCTATTTCATTGCATCTACATTTTTAAGTTTAGTTTTCCATTTCACATTCTCAAACTCATTATTATTTGTTTTAATAAAATAAAAATAACAAAAAAATATAAAAAGTGAATTTGGTGTAATGTGTGATTGAATGAAAATTTCTTCGAGGGAGATGACCCTAGTCAGCCACTAGTATTGTCAATCTGGAGGTAGTCAAAACTCAAGACTCACATGGGAGTTCAAACCAAGATTTAACATTTTTTTAGGTATTAATGTATGAATATAATAGGATTTATCCCAATATTCCTCATTCTTTTTAATCTTTAATGACATGGTTCGTACACTTTCATGAGTAGTCTTCTTTTTTAGGTCCATGGTGATGATGACACAAGGAAACCCCCCAAACGAAAAAAGAAATAGGAGAAGTTATTAATTTCTGAGGGAGTTCACTATGAATTCATTGTATTTTAAATCCTTATATTTTTGTTTTTGAAAAAAAAAATGATATTTAAAATATAAATTTCATGCCCACACTTATAATTTTTTCTTTTTTTGACTAATCTATGAGACATTAGTTTCTTAGAAATTTAATGATGTCATGTTTTAGATTTCTTAGTCAATGGACTTGAATGAATAAAGTGTATGATTGAATGATTAAATAAAATCATAGGATGTTAGTTTGATGAATCGTGATTTCAGGGAATCTATTGATTTGTGTAAATGAAATTTCTCTACCATTCTTCATTCATTTAATTTCTGATATTCTTGTGGAATTAATATTTATTATTCTTCATTCCATGAGTTATTGGCCAATTTCATGTGTTTTCCATTATCAATAACATTCTAAACACAATACTTTCCATTTTCATCTTCATCATATTTCTTGAGAGCTCTTGGGGTATGCCGCCTACTATAACATGCATTGGAACTTGTAAAATATATGATTATACAAATTCAAATTTAATATTATTGAGTCATTTTTATTGATTTATTCTTAATCATTGAGACAACCTTTTACATTAATTGTTTTTTAGCCCTTAGAATCCATGAATGACCTTGTTAGGAATAATCCACAATACAAGACAATATTACTCATTCCTACCCTACTTTATGTATTTGTCATGATATTTTGATGTTAATATGTGAGGGTGAGGGAATAAATGGTGTAAGGGATGCATTAAATTGAAATGAATATGTGTGGGGGTTTAAATTTGGTTATTGGGAAAGTATAATTCTCAATAATTGTATTTCACTTTACACCTCTTGAATAAAAATAGAAAAAAATGGGTTATGAGATGGGAGAGTCAAAAATAACCATTACCAGACTAATGATTTTATCATATACTATTAGGTGACGTATGTATGATTCATTATATTTATAAATTTTGAAAAAGAAAAAATATAAAAATAATAAGTTGGAAAGAAAAAAAATTAAAAAAATATTGAAAATTCAAGGGGGAGGGAACCATTCATTGAAATTTAATTATTCGTAACATTTAATTTGAGCCTAGAAGATGGTGTTTTTATATTTAATAAAAGATTTATATTAAAATTTACTTTTTAAAATCATACATTATGATTTATAATTAACCTCCCATGTGAGCTGTAATTGTTTAAAATCATTACCCACCAACCTAAAGCCTCAGAGTTATTAGAACCTAAATTCAAGTCCTTGTGATTATTTTTTACTTTGGTTTCTATAAATGGGAGAAGAAAAGTCCTTTTCAAGTTTATGTAAAGGATCATGTACTAATGTTATGAGCATAACTCCACTTGAATTTTAACCATGGGTTATGAGAGAAGAAAATTGTTTAGTGTGAGGTAGGTCATTTCTTGAAATGATTAATAATAATATATTATGATATATGAACAAATATAAGAATAATATTCACTAATTTTCAATGGGATAAATTAAAATAAATGGTATGATTGGTTTCTTTGAAAAATGTAAAGTTGAATTGATATTTTATGTGATTCGTGAAAATTTGATTTTACCATTGATAATTGTATGATTTTATTACTTTTAAATTTGAATAGTGATATCATGGGTTCCCTTTGATATTCTATGTTGAGATTAAATTATTGATGACAAGAATAGTTTAAGTGTGTTTTTATTTGATGAAATTATTTTTTATGTGAAAGTTTTAACAATTTTTTAATGAATTTAAATAGTTTTTGATTATTTTTCTAAAATGATCAATTGTTTTATTAAAATGTCTGTAATTTACATTTTATGAATTAATTATGATAAAAAGAAATTATAATTTTTAAATGAATTTTTTTATTTGAATTTTTGGTTAAAATATTACTAACTGTTTATATATTTTTTAGGTAAAAATTTTGCCAAAACTTTGTCCATCCCACAACCCCCACATGAAATCCACATAGCTTCCCTAGTGGAAGTCGACCAAGCTTGGGGAGGGTCATCTTGGGTATATATTGGGTGATTCATAGGTTTCCCATAGCACATTCAGGATGGTGTACTAGTGCATGGTCTAACTCCATGGAGTGGAAAGAGTAGATCCTCACGTGGGGGGTTACCCGCATAGCGTTAAAGGTCCTATAACCTTAGTATGACTTCACTGAGCATAGGAGGACACATGATTTATTATAAATAAGTTCACCCCTAAGTTGATATATGATATGGGATATTGTCTCAAATGGTATTGTTAATCATTTAATATAAGAAGCATCATCCTTACTAAATTCACATGATCTCCCACATAGACATTTCTATTATAGTCACACCCCTCATTCCACTACCACTATTGTTAGTATGTTACCACTCCACTTAATACAATTATCATCCTACCATACTTTCTTCAAGGTGACACCACCATATGATCCTAATATCATCACACCTCTTCTTTCACTACTGATACTTTTTTCCTACCACTTAAACATGTGTTCCTTGCTACCACTAGTTTATTCTAATGCATATTATTGTTGAGATCCTACCAGTACAGTTTCCCCTGTTAGTCTTACACCACTGTAATAAAAACATCACAGTACTATTTTCATGATAATGTCACTATATTCTGTCTCTCCTCACTTTCATCCCTACCACTCATTCTCAAAAGGACACTATGGATTCCCCAAATCACCATTGAATTTGTTTTCAATCTTGATTTTGAGCTCTATAAGCACTGAAACTATCATAAGATCATCATGGAACTCAAAAGGATGAGAATGAATCCCTATATGAAATGATGATAAAAACAACCTCATGGTTCATAGAGGGGTCTCAAATCCAAAATGAGTATTACCATGGGATTTTTATCTCCTTAAAAACCATGTTGATGTCTCGGGTTTGATGTGCATACTAGTGAAGAATAACTCAAAATGGGTTGTGCTACATCGTGGATATATTTTAAGAAACTGAAGGTAGAAACACATGATCTAGGTTATACTCAAGTAAAATTTTTGGTTGATTCACCTCCATGCATGTACATGCCAATGTGATCAAGGAAAGTTCTGAGCTAATACTATGTGAATTGTGCAATTTTTCTTAAAAGGAAGAATGATATATGGTCAAATATGAAGATATTAATATATGGATAAGTAAAATTCATGTTCTATATCTCATTGATGGTGTGTAAGATAATTTAAGAGGATATTTTCAAAAGTAATTAAAATTTAAATATTTAATTGATTAAAATTAAGGAAATTTTGAGGGAGATTTGAAAGGATTGAACCTTTGGTTGGATATACCTATAAATATAGATACAGTGTTATTGTGAGTAGGATTGATCACTTCACTAAAAAATATGGTCTAGGTTGTTCTGTTTATTATATTTTATACTGTACTTTTAGTTTTATTTATTTTTCATGTAACTTCATTTAAATATTTTAATTTTATTGTTCTTTATATCTCACTCTTTGTTTCTCTCTCTATATCTCTCTCTCTCTCCATATCTCTCTCTCCATTGTGATCTCTTGTACTCTGAATGATGAGTAACTAACCTTTGGAATATCCTAAGGGAGAAATATAACAATTTAACCCAAGTTTATGTTTTATATTTTCTTTAGGTTAATTTTAGTATGATCTGAAGTGAGTAAAATATTCATTTCAGTTATCTAAAGGTTGTATTCCTCTCCTTTAACCATTATCCCTCAATTGAGGAAGTGGATATGTGGTGTACTTGGAAATCATTGAGTGCACTACATATTCTCAATTACGGTAGCATAATGTGTTCACACATATAATAGACTATATTAATTAAAAGATATATAACACGTCAATGAAGGTTCTCCATGGATGAATCTCTCTAGATAATTTACTTTCTTCTCTAAACTACATTTGTTCTATTGCATTGCATCTATATATTTAGGTTTATTTTTTCATTTCACATTCTCAAACTCATTCTTATTTTTTTTATAAAATAATGAAAGAAAAAAATATAAAAATGAATTTGGTATAGTGTTTGATAGATTTAAAAGTTCCTCAGTGAGATGACCCTAATCAGCCATTGTACCTCATTGGAAAAATTATGGTAAATTTTTCACCATCCTACTATAGGTGCATCTTATAGGTATGGTGAGTTTGAATTCAATATCACATGGAAAATGTGAATAATGTAGTAATTTGATAATTAAGTCATGTAGCCATAAACAAATAAATGGAAAATAAAATACTTGACATGTGAATTTTGGAAAGAGTGGGAGAAGACAATAAAAAACATATCATACCAAGCATATGATAGTTGGGTTCATGTAATTGTCACACCCTAACCCTAGTTTTTCTTTTAGTTTATTCTTTACTTGGTGTTGGATCATTTGGTTGAGTTTCGAGCAGAGTTCCAGATGTTATTTTTTGAGTTTTTAAGGTTTTGGGGGTGTCTTGGCCCTATGCACAGTTTGAGTGCACAGTTTGCAGAGAAACTGTGCATATGGTTAAGGTTAAGGGTGTTTCTAGTTTAGCTTCTTCTTGGACAGTTTTTATTGCTTGAACTACATATGGTTGGCCCAAACCATGTGAGTAAAATTAGAAATTGTGTGGTTCTAGGGTGGTGTCTAGGAAAAGGAACACTACTTGTGAACAGTTAGAAGAAACTGCGCGACAATCGTACAAGTATTTCAAAAATTATTTACAGAACCATGTTACACGATTAGCATACAGCTTCCCAAGCAATGTTTCCAGCCTGTTTGGGTGTCCTTCTCTTCCAATAAGGTGTTCACGGTTGGTTCATGGTTTGGAAAACCATGTGATCTTCCTAGATTCTTAAAATCTTGAGTTTCCAATTCAATCCCTCTTATTTTTTAACACGTATCCAGGTTTTTCCTCCCCCGTTTGGCCTAGTCACACCAAGGGGCTCCCAAAAACACCTCTCCTTTTCCTTCCCTCCTCCATGGTTTCTTCCCTAATATTTTAAGGTCATTTCCTTTTAGTTTTTTGGAAATATTTCTCCTCTTCTTATCTTAACCTCTTGGTTTCTTGGTTTCTATTAGATTAGTTATCTCATGGCCAAACCCTATAGTAGAGTGTTGATGTTTGGATTCTGTTCCTTTGATGTTAGGGTGTGTGGATCATCTCTTGGGAATAGTTCTTACCTCTCTTGGAGTTTTGTTACATATGCACATCATTAAGCTATATATTTCAATCCATTTCCTTTATGAATCAAATATATAGGTTCGTATGCTTTACAAAATGATTTCTAAATGTTATGATCTTGTTTATGCTATGTTAGCATAAAATAGTTTGGTTTACATAATGAAAATATGATGCAATTGGGTTTCTAAAGAGTTTCCCAAATTATGCCTATATAGAAATGTATGTAAAGTATTTTTTAAAATTCATGATGGTATTTCAAATGGATTTTGGTGTTTTAGAAATGTGTTGGTGTGGTTTGGGTTTTGGTTAAATTTCAATTTGTGTGAAATTGTGAAATTGAATTGTTTTTTGGGTACTTTTCTTGGTTTCATGCGTATGTGTAGACCCTTGTATCTAGTTTTAAATATCTTCCTAATTCATGAATTGAAAATGTTGGTATCTTTATGGTTTTTAAGAAATGTTCCATTGGATGTGGTCATATCCAAATGTGCATGGGGCGCACATTTGGATAGTATCACAAATGATAATGGATTTTATATAAAATTGCCCACTTGAACCTAGTTATTAAAATGATTATCCTATTTTTATTATATTCCCTATATTTCTCATCTCAAATGGTTCCTTAAAACCCCCCAATTGTTTCCAAAGGCTTCCTTTGTTTCAAAGTGACATGAAAATTGGTTTCAAAATGTGTTTTTAAAATCATGGTCCATTTGGAACCTTTGAATACTGATTAGTAACTAAATTATATAAAAGACCATTTAGATCCTTTTGATTATGTTGTATATTTTCATCATGGTTTTAGAAATAAATTTGGTTTTGGTAAATGTAAAGGCCTAGTTGGTATTTTGTGGTGTTTTGGAAAATGGTTTAATAAATCATGTGATGTGAATGCCTAGTTGGCACTTGTGTATGGTTTGATATATTATGGAACTTCTATGGTTGTACCTCTAAGGAGAGGGCCTATAAATAGTTGGTTTCAAATTTTGGGAAAGGATTTAATGGTGGCATATGTGGGTTATTGGTTTATGCCACATGTGTGATTAACTCCCCAATATCCTTATACTATTATCATGGGATTCATGGACATAATCTAGAGGGTTGAGTGATTGTTTCTTGCTAGTCTTGATTAGATAGACCGTTACCCCTAGATTTTTTGAGATTCCATGTAGGTTTGTTTAGAGAAGTCATGTTGGTTATTGAATATGGAGTTTCCCTATATTTTGGAAGGTGAGTCTGAGCTGAGTATGTCCAATGATTTATTCTGGATATGTTTTGGAGATTCCCATTATTATCTATTTATATGTTCTTATTTTGTTCTAGTATCACTTCAATTGATTTTTTTTATGTTTACCTTTATGAACTTGTAATATTTTCTTTATTTTATGGAATTTCATTTGATCAACTTTATTCTTATCTTCCTTTGGTATTGGGTTTATAAGATTCTTTTTTTGAAAAATTGAATCTGTTTTGAAAAGGGGAAATTAGCGTGTGTTGTTTTAAAAAATGGAAAAACATGTTTGGTTATTTAAATGATAACACACCATTTTATAAATGTATTCAAAACTAGTATTTGTGCACTGTTTCAAGAATGGTAATGTATAGACTCTGTAGTGATTACCTACTAATCGGTTTATGATCACACCCTACTTATTCCACTCGGTGTCAATAGACCCAAGATATTTTGTAGGTTCCGGTTTCTTGTTCTAGTTTTCATGTGGAGAGGGCAAGTATTATGGACGGTGTTGACCAAGAGGTCACATGAAGATCATATAGAGTTATAGTTTTAGTTCAATTATATTTTATTTTTTAAATCGATCTGTTATAACTAATTTGGATCCTATTTATGCATTTATTTATGTTCTATTAATAATGGTTCATGTTGCACACTTTGTTTCATTTTTTATGTAACAACCCATCCAAAAGGGTACCATTCCGTGACTCCCTAATACAACCTCCAATAGGCTGGGGAAGGGAAACTAGCACCAAGAAGTCATATCACTAATATGGGAAGACTTGTCCTAAAGAACCTATACATATGCACACATCTCCAAGAACATAAAATAATGAAATGTAAAACAACTAAAAGAAACAATTCATGAATACATCTAAATACCATAACTAGAGTACTACAAGAAGTAATGGAAAGTAAATAGGTCCAAATACAAGCTCATCAAAAATATTGAAAAACAATTACAACCTAAAAGTTATATGTGGAATACTATCAAGATACCATAGGAACACACCTTATTCTATTTTTTATCACTAAGAACTACCTGGTCCTGGTCCTATAGGACTCTGTCAAAAGTTTGATCATATTCACAAGACATGACACTAGTGTGAAAATCCCATTTATGGGTGAGTATAAAAATACCCTGTAGGACACTTTGAAAACCCAAAACATATAACAAAAGAATAATAGTTAGTTTTACATAGGTATATTTCTATAGAACATATAACAAGAATATCCAAATATACTCAAAAACTAAACACAATCTCATGGAAAGGTCAAACCCATAATTTCAGCCTAGGATTCCAGTTTGAAAGTTCTACATAGCACACATCTTGGAGAAAACTCTATATGATTCTGATATAACTTATGACATCCACCCGAGTGATCATTCTCCTTGGGTCTCAACATAGGAATTATACACTAGAAGTATGAAGAGATACGACACATAGGTGAGGATCACTCACAAGGATATAGGGTATACCAACCACTCAACCTAGATTAACCTACAAAATAGTGGATCAGTGCTTGTGTAGTGGTTATCACAAAGATACCAAGAACTACACCTAGGACTCGAAGATGAATAGAGGATCTCACTCTAGGCCGCACAAAAGGATTCCAATAACTCTATCTAAGTAGTTCTGTTAAAGCGATCACCATATCATGTGTAGGATGTGATTCTATACTAAGCCTTAGGGAATGGATATAGGGAATTCTCCCTAATGAAATGTGGTCATGGTACATAAGAAAAGGGCTCTATGCCAACATTGAAGGAGAAAATGACACATTGTAGGCGTACATGGAATGTCCCCTTACACTGGGTCCTACCCATGTAAAATAAACCATGCCCATGTCCATGTACAATTACGCAGTGTGCCTCTACCTACATACTTTATCGCATGACCTACTACATGGCTATGTTTTTGTTTCCATGACCCAACCAAAGATAGGGCTTTAGCCACAACTACCCCAAGCTCGCCTCCATATTCCAGGGGCTAGAGACAAGTGCTGAAGGCATAACTAACATGGGGAGGCCTTTTCCAAAGTAACTTTACACACATGCATCCATCTCAATGCATAAGTGTAGAGGAATAATATAAAAAGATGAAAAATACTAAAGGTAAAACCATGAATGTAAATCCTATAGAGAGTACAAGAGTACGGTAGTGTAAACTAAAAATTAAAGGGAGAAAATACATGCACAACTTGAAAGATATACCAACCTGAAAAAATTGGAAAGTAAAATGATGAGAGATCCCAAATTTTGATCTCTAAGATATGACCACCATAAAAGATCCCAAGTACCAGGTATCCCTAAGATTGTTTTTAGTCATCACGGACTTATCTATCATCTACATAATACATGGTACATGCGGGAAAATACCATATAGGGGTGAGTATATACATACCCAGTAGGATTCCCTAAAATTTGAAGGGGAGAAGTAATAGATAAAATAGGAATAGAAAGACAGTAAATAATAAAAAGGATGCAGCTCAACCCATTGAAAATGAAAGAGTAACATCATCTAATCAAAGGGGACTCAATACAGTGATTAGATGAACTACACACTGAGTCGTTACCACCCATAGTAGGAGACTAAACACATCTAACCATAATAAGCTAAACATAGAAAGAACGTGGCATACCCAGTGCATCTTCTCATCTCATGTAAAGAGAGTAACCAAATACAATAATATGGATACATAGGTATATATTTATATACTCTATTAAAATAAGCTCAAATGAGAGAGAAAATGGATTTCTATCTCATAGATCATCCTAAGAAGAAGAGTCAAAAAATGTTCCAAAATTCCATCAGTGGTGCCAAACATATCACATGTCTACTCAGAAGTAACCATGTGAAGACCCATGACTTTTCACTGTGCCTCGATGCCAAGTGGCACAAACATCAATTGATGATCCCGGTCCTATTCAATCAGGGGTTTTTATTATGTAAGTATCCATAGAGGACTCATGCCCAATATTATGGGGGTTCTACTCTAGTGTCACAAGGACTTGTGCACTATTCGATAGGTGGTTCCACTCAAAATTTAGAGGACCCACACACACTCTTATGGAATTTTCCACTCTATAGGTCGAGGAATCTCGCCCTGGAACAACATGGGGTTCTACTATAGTCATCTAGGACTCGTGTCCCATCCTATTGGGGGTTCCACTCAGTAAGGTAGAGGACCTGCACCCAATATGATTGGGGTTTCCACTATATAGGTTGAGGACCCATTCTTGGGTGTGATAGGGGGTTCCACTCTAGTCATTGAGGACTAACTCCCTATCTGATAGGGGGTTCCACTTCGTAAGGTAGAGGACATTCCTGATCACTATCATCATCGATCATTGCCTCAATAAGCACTGAACCCAAAACATTTTACATCGTATCACGAAATCCACAGTGGAGGGAACCATTGCATTTCGGGCAGAAAAAAAATCAGTATAGGCTACTCATAAAACAAAATATGTAACTCCCCAACTCTAGTTACCCAAATTCGGTGCATTATTACATAACATTGGCATGATACAAATAATCATGTCCCGAAATATTGATCAGTTTAGTAGACTTGAAAGTGCTAGATACAAACCTAATTTTTACATTACATCATGAAATAAAGAAAAACAACATCATTGTGTCCCCTTTGAACACACTCTTATCCCTTAGCCTATTCCTATAGGTTAATCATAAAATACTTCTTCACATCCTGGAAAAAATAAAACATAAGAAAGTAGTGATCTTAGAGGCTCAGTAAGGATAACAATATAGCAAAAACTTTCATAAATAAGCATAAACATTTAAGGCAATGTATAAGACTAAAACATAATCCTTTTAAACTTAAACTTCGGTATAATATGAAAAATATAAATCAATTAATTCCATTTGATTATTCAAATAGATATTCTATCAGTCTAATAATCACATGCAATAGCAATAGACAATTTCATAATGATGGAATTCATAATGTTGGACATCATAACCACATAGTAAAGGCCTCATGCCAAGACTACAAATAAGATTTTGTAAAGGCCTTGTTCCAGAACACTAGTTTATCTCATTAGACCTACTGATGCATCGAGGAGCTATATCAGGCTCCACCCATCACTTACTAAGTCCAATGCATTCCTCATAAGACAACATTTAAACGTAACATAAACATTCGTATTAAAACTAGCATATCAAATATTAATACTTTAACCATAAACCGTGAATGGTATAAAAATAAAACATCCACAGTCAAACATACCACAAAACCTTTAATACAATATGGAATATTTTATCATAATAAATAAACATCAAACAAGTGTAAAATCCATCAAATGATGTTGACATAGGTAAAATCAAAACTATTTTAGAGAAATATCTTTTTCTATTTTAAAATAATTTAAAAGTCACATAATTATAAAATAAAACATTTATTTTGAAAATACTCTTATAATATTGTAAGGTAATCTTATAAGGTTTTATAATGGAAAAAAATAGCTACACCCATCATATAAGTTAAAAAACATTTACCTTAATTCTTCGAAAAGGTCATAAAGTACCTTGTTTGGAAAATGACAGAAATATTACTTTAAAAACATTTTATAAAAAGTCAAAAAAAGGGTAAAAATAACTTTAACCCATATTATAAAAAATAGTAAAAATGGTTTGAAATACATTTTTAATAAACACGGATGTGGATGATAAAGAGGTCCAAGTAGATACTCACGTATAAACAACCTCGGATAATGAAGAGATTGTAGAATTAACCCTTACCTCATACTTTTATTTGCTCGAGGGTATGTTAAACTACTGTATAATAGTTAAATCGTTGTTATTAAATTATACAGGAACCACATACATAAATATGATATTGTATATGATCTTCTAATATTTCTTTGTTAATAATATTTTAGTACTATCATAATTTTGTGTCTTAACTGATCTATTTTCCTTTATATGCTTGGTTACATAAGCCATGTTTGTTATGGATGGGATGTATTTGATTAATATTCAGAATGATATTAATTTCTTAAACATTATTTTTAATCAAAAAATGAAAATTATTCTTGAATGGCTATGATGGGGAAAGAATTTCATCGCGTTCATGGAGACAACAATCTGTATGTACGCACGAAAGACAATATCATTCAATTGAAGTTGAAATAATATATAATTGAATATTATATAATATATAAATAATCATTAACATGTTATATTTATAATTTAAATCAATTATACATCATTATTATACCCATCAAAATAATGAAGTGTTGAATAACAACTACACCGCAGCGTGGAGACGGTAAGTCGTATATATGCACGAATGGTGACTTTGTCATTCATATGATGGATAGAATAATGAATATGGTCATAAAATATTTATAATAACATAAAATTATGAATAAGGTACTAGATTTATTATTTTTTTCTGGTAATAACAAAGAAATAGGAAGTGGAATAAGAAAAGAACTTGAGAGAGGTGGTGAAATAATTACCTCTTCTTCGGATACTTCCTTTTGAGTTGATCAAAACGGCTCCTGAGGTTGGATTTCTGATTACATTAAGGACTATATATCTATGTTAGGGTATTTTATAGGATATTTGAGTAGGTTTTGTCCAAGAAAAATGGATTTGAAGGTGTGATTTTGAGAGAAAGGGAAGTACCCTTTTATAAGAGAGGTAAGGGTCACTTTATGAAAATCTTGAAATATTATTTTATTATATAATAATATTTGATTTATAATGGCACCAAAATGATTAATTTTGAGGATAAGTTGGGGATGGTTAGAAAACCTCTCAACCAATAGATTTTATACAGGCTTGTGTCGCCATATTAACCTTATGATTTATAATTAACTCTTAGTTAAATAGTTTAACTTTTACCATGTATTCTTGTATTATTATAATAAATAGTTAATAAACTTACTATAAAAATCCAACAGAACCCCAAGTGGTTGATTATTATCTAAAAATACCTAATTCTTTTAGATGACCCTTAGATTGTTAGGAATATTATATCATTTAATAATATAGTATTTGTTTTAAGAACTCATTTATGTCAATTTTGACACAATTTGGTATTTTGTTTTTGTTAAAGTCATAAAAGCATGATTACTTTGAAAATGATTCATTAAATCAACAATAACATGTAATATTAACCTATAAATCTCGTTTAATGACTCAAAAGTATCAATTTACATTTATTTTATTATTTATAATATCAATTATTTTAATCTTTCATTAATAAGGTAATTACTACATCATCATTGTATCATAAAAAAATTTAATTTTTTAATGTATAAAAATTATAAATAAAATACCATTATGTAGGAAATAATTTTTTATTTCTAATGAATATTTATAGTCGAATTTATATTATCTATAACCCAATATTAAAAATGTTTTAGTTATTAAACTTTGGATTTAACACTTTTAACTCTTCTTTAAATAAAATAATAATAAATATCCTAATCTTCTCCAAGTGGGTCCAAAGGATCATATTTTATTCCTAAGGTTGATTTTTGTATAAATACACTTATCCAATAAAATTAGGACATGTGTTAGGGTAATTATAATATCATTTTTACATTTAATTACCCTATTTACTTTTAAACATGGTAAATAAAAGTTAAAAGTTACTATTCACTAAAAGATATTTTCATCTTATCGAACCTCATTTTACTTAATGATGTAAACCATGTCTCTTAGATTTTTAAAATTCAGTTCATAGAAGAGGTAAAATTACATTTTATGCAAATTTGCAAATATTTCTAGAAGGTGGGTAAAAGAAGGTAAAACGTTCAATAAAATTATATATATATAATATTATTATAAAATGACTCCAATGAATTAAATTGAACATATATAGGTATTATGTATCTATTTTTACCTAATATAAATTTAAATAAAATAACTAATTATTTAAATAAAAAGTCGGTTTTAAACAATAACACAGTGTTTTTTCACTATTCATCAAAAATTGAAAGTTTTAAGAAAAATACCAAAAATTCACCCTAAGCTAATTTTGATATTCCGAATCCAAAAATCATGTAAATTTTGAAAAATAAAATTTATAAAATTTCAAAAAGTGGGTATTACTATTCATAACGGCTAGTTTGATTGGTCTTGGTGTGTTAAAACTCTAATTTGCGTACAACGCAAGCTAATGCATTATTCAAAGGGAAACGTACCGTGGAGGATTGGGGTGTTACATTCTCCCCTCCTTCAAATATTTTTTTCCTAAAAATTTCTATAATATTACTGCATAAAAATATTTGGGTGGTTCTTCATCATAAGTTCCTCAGGTTCTCACGTTGCATCTTCCATCTTATAATTTCTCCATAGAACTTTTACTAGACAAGTCATCTGGTTTCCCAACACTTGTTCTCTGGTATCAAGAATTCTGATAGGTAATTTGTAAAAAGACATATCATGTTCCAGTTCTATTTCTTCATAGGTGATTACATGCATTGGGTCTGGCATGTATTTTCTCAATAGTGATACATGGAACATATTATGAACTTTGGAGAGACTTAGCGGCATTGACAAACGGTAAGCTATAGCCCCAATTCGTTCTAGAATTTTGAAAGGTATGATGTACCTGTGATTTAATTTACCCTTATTACCAAATCATATAACTCCCTTCCATGGATATACCTTCAATAAAACATGATCTCTTACCTAAAATTAAAAATCCTTCCTTCAGTTATCGGCATAACTCTTTTGCCTAATTTGAGCTGTTTTGATGTGGGTTTGGATAACCTTCACCTTTTCCATTGTTTCCTCAACAAGTTCTGGGCCTATGAGTTTTCTTTCACCGACATCATCCCAACAAGTTGGTGTGTGAAATCTCTTTCTATATAATTCTTCATATGGTGCCATCTAAATACTTCAATGGAAGCTACTGTTATAAGAAAAATCTACAATAGGTAAATATTGATCCCACATACCCTGAAAATCATGTGGGAAAGATCTCAACATGTCTTCTAAGGTTTTAATAGTCCATTCTGAATGTCCATCCATTTGAGGGTGGTAGGCAGTGCTCAAACGAAGTTCAGTATCCAAGGCCTTCTGGAGACTTTTCCAGAATCTTGAGGTAAAATGGGGATCATGGTTAGAAACAATCGATAGGGGTACTCCATGAAGTCTTACAGCTTCATTAATATATAGTATTTCTAGACGTTTAAGTGGTAAATCTTCTCTTATAGCAATATAATGTGATGACTTGGTAAAACAATCAACAACGACCCATATTTCATCATTCCTTCTAGGATTCTTTGGTATTCCTATGATAAAGTCCCTCGTAATATCATCCCATTTCCACTCAGGTATGGGAAGAGGCATCATGACTCCTCTAGGATATTTTATTTCAGATTTCACTTGTTGAAAAACCATACATATTAACACATAATCATCAATATCTCTCTTCATTTTTTCCCACCAAAAATGATCCTTAAAATCTCTATACATCTTAGTGCTACCAGGGTTTATAGAGAAATTGGATCTATGATCATCATCCAACAATTCCCTTTTTAGATCAGGTATATCAGGAACACAAAGCCTCTTCCCAATTTTCAAAATTCCATCTTCATATAGGAAGTCAATTAATCTCCCATCATTCACAACTTTAATTTTCTTTTTAAACTCCTCATCATCAGTCTGAGAACTTTTTATCCTTTCTAGAAAAGATGGTTTTGCAACCATTTGAAAACGTATTGATGTTTCACCTTTCATGATTATTCCAGAATCCATATTTACTAGATCTATGAACATAGGATCCCTTTAAACTCTCATCTTATTCAAAACTCTATGATCCTTTCTGATCAAAGCATCTTCCACCTTATTTTCCTTCCCTAGGTGGTAGTGTATAGTGAAATCATAATCTTCGAGTAATTGAAGCCATCTCCTTTCCTCGTGTTGAGTTTTTTTTGTGAGAAAATATACTTAAAACTCTTTTAATCAGTATAAATCTCACATTTTTACCATATAGATAGTATCTCTATATCTTCAAATCAAATATTACAGCTTCTAACTCAAGAAAATGAGTGGGATAGTTTTGTTCATGATTTTTTAGCTTCCATGATGCATAGGAAATAACTCTATCATTCTGCATAAGGACACAACCAATTCATTTGTTTGAAGCATCACTATAAATAACCAAACCATCATTCCCCAATTTTAGATTCAATATAGGGGCATTGAATAGTATTTTCTTCAATTATTCACAACATTCTTCACTCTTTTTTTCAAACAAATTTAACCCCTTTATGTGTGAGCGTGGTTAATAGGTTAGCCAATAGGGAAAAATTCTGGAAAAAGCACCGATAAAAACCTTCTAAACCAATAAAACTATGTACTTCAGTTATACTCATCAGTGCTGGCCATTATTGGATTGCCTTGGTCTTTTAAGGATCAATAGTGATTCCATCTTAGAGATAATATGGCCAAGAAAAGAAATCTCCTAAAGTCATAATTCACACTTTATAAACTTCCCATATAATTCATTTCATCTAATAGTATTTATAGTAATGTGCAAGTGATTTTCATGATCTTCATAGATTTTAGAGTATACCAAGATATCATTAATAAATACCACTAAAAATTCATCAAGATATTCCTTGAAAACTTAATTCATTAGATCCATGAAAATAGAGGATGCATTAGTTAGTCCAAAAGGCATTACTCTAAACTCGTAATGCACGTACCTGGTTCAAAATTTTGTTTTCAAAATGTCTTCCTTATTCACACACAACTTATGATATCAATATTGAAGGTAAATCTTTGAAAAATATTGAGCTCTATGAAGTTGATTGAATAAATCATCAACGCGAGGTAGGGGATACTTGTTCTTTTTTGTTATAGCATTGATCTTCATGTAGTAAATGCACAACCTCATAGATCCATCTTTTTTCTTAACAAAAAGAACAAGGGCTCCCCATGGAGAAACACTAGGGTTAATAAATCCTTTATTACTCACTTCATCTAGTTGTTTCCTTAGTTCCACTAATTCCACAGTGGCCATTCTATAAGGGGTCTTCGATATGGGCCTTGAATCGGGAATTAAATCAATGGAAAACTCAATTTCTCGCTCTAGAAGATGTCCAGGTAAATCCTCTAGAAACACATCAACATATTCTTTCACAATAGGTATATCCTCTATTTGAACATTTCTTTCCTCAACCACTTTTATTTCATTCACTTCTCCCTAATAATTGAATTTAGTATAGCTATTGGGGGTGGATCTAGATAAGAATCAGATGGTGACGTTTCTTCTATAAAAATAAGGTACTTCTTATCATCATCGAAAATTGTAACCTTCTTCTTTTTACAATAAATTTTTGCATCATGGTCCAAAATCCAATCCATACTGAGGATTATATCAAATTAAATCATGGGTATGAAGATGAGATCAGCAGATAAAGAACATTTATAAGCCCTAATGATAACTGATTCAAAAAACATTGTTTCATTGATACTTACCTTAGGAGTTTTTACTAAAAAATCTCTTGTTAAATCAAATTGGAAATATCTAATTTTCTTAGTAGAAAACTGGGAATATATGAAACAATTTGATGATCCAAAATCAAATAAATCATTAGTTAAACTTGAGGAAACCTTTAAATTACCTTCCACCGTGTCTTTTTGAGCTTCAACCTCAGTAGTAGTGATCGCATAATCTTGGCATTGCTCCATTGGCCTTTTCTGAGGTAAGTTTCCTTAGCGCTTAGGACATTCATTTTCATAGTGCCCCATTTCTCTACAATTATAGTGTTCAACACTGACAACCTCTTTCTTTCCCTTGCAATCAAGAGCTCGGGGGACTTTTTCACCACACTAGTAACAAACTATCATTCCCTTCAGGAAAGTACCGGGGTGTTTCTTCTCACATTTACCGCAAGATGGATATTAAACTTTTCCCTTATTCCCCTTATTTCAATTTTCAGAGTGTTCAGTAGATCTCTTCTTCTCTTTCTTTTATTTAAAGTCGCATGACTTAGAGAATTCCTTTACTATCTTGATAGCACATGAGACAATATCTTCATACGATGAGAAGGATTCTGATACCAATGCTCGATGGAGAAATGGTTTTAACCCATTAAAGAATCTATCAATATTACTCCTTGGGTTATGTATATAATCTATAGCATGCCTTTCTAACCTTGTAAAGTTAGCCTCATACTTTGTCACATTCTCATCCTCCTTTTACCTCAGAATCAGAAATTATCATTCCATATCTTATTGATGGTCACGAGGAAAGTATTTTTCTAAGAAAATATCTTTAAACTCCCTATATTCCATATTTTATACTTCTTCATCCTCCTTTGTGTTTTGAATTAATGACCACCATTGATCTGTATCTCTTGTGAGGCAATAAACTGTCATGACAACTTTTTCCCTTTTGCTTCTCTCCAAAGAATGAAATATTTTCTCTAAGGAACTTATCCATTTCTCAACTACAAATGGATTTGTAGTCTCATTGAATGTTGGTGGTTGTTTCCTCATGAATATTTCTAACATTGATCTTCCCCATTATAGATCAGGGTGCTTCAGATAGGTAAGGTTATTATTCATAACCTGAGTGAGTTTTCCCAGTATGATTATAAGTTGTTCAGCACTAGTTGCATCACCATCTCCACTATAATTATCTTGACTAGGAGGGAAATACTTGCATGGATTACATGCGTTAATATGGTTTCTTTTCCTTCCACTAGGTCCCATTTCTAGACAATGGCATAAAATATGTTAGTATATGAATTACAATGAATAATTCCAAACTTGTAAAACACTTAACATAAATTGAATAGTTCATGGATATAATCCATAATCATAAAAATGTTTTCTTTGAGGAAGTATATACTCATAAATCCTTTATATTGTTTTGTAAAGAAAATTTCAATTTTCTTAAGTGTATCCCCCAGGAGTGTCGTAACCAAGAGTGCAGCAAGGCTCATTGTTGTGTACTAGGATACCCCGGGTCAAGCCCGAAACTCCTTGTCAGAGTTTTCACTCCTACATACATTTGTGCCAGATCCGCCTCTACCTACTCATATCCAGACAGGGATGTATTTCTTGGATAACTCACAAAATATTTACATTACCAAAATTCTAGGAAGTTATTCTGTACTAATCCTCAAAGTCTATCTTAGGGTAATGTTATCTGGTCAGATTTTTTCTAAATCTAGCTTCCAAGGTTTGTACTAAACTTCATCTGATGCCAATTATAATGCCCTGACCCTAGTTACCCAGCATCGGTGCATTATTACATAACATTGGAATGATACAAGTAATCATGTCCCGAAATACCGATCAGTTTTGTAGCCTTGGAAGTGCTAGATACATACATAAGTTTTACATTACATCATGAAATAAAGAAAAACAACATCATTGTGTCTCCTTTGAACACACTCTAATCTGTTATCCTATTCTTGCAGGTTAATCATAAAATAATTCTTTGCATCATGGGAAAAATAAAACATAATAAAGGGGTGAGCTCAGATGCTTACTAAGGATAACAATATAGCGGAAACATTCTTAAGTAAGCATAAAAATTTAAGGAAATATATAAGACTAAAACATAAGACTTTTAAACTTAAAATTTGGAATAATATGGAAAATATAAATCAAATAATTCCATTTAACTATTCACATGGATATTCTACTAGTCGAATAATTACATGAAATATCAATAGCCAATTTCATAATGACGGAATGCATAATGTCGAACATCATAACCACATATTCAAGGCCTCGTGCCAAGACTAAAAATAAGATTTTGTCAAAGCCTTGTGCTAAGACACTAGTTTGTATCATGAGACCTATCGATGCATCGAGGATCTATAGCAGGCTCCACCCATCACTTACTAAGTCCAATGCATTCCTCGTATGAAAAGGTTAAAACATAACATAAACATTCATATTAAAACTAGCATACGAAATGTTAATACTTGAACTATAAAACATGAATGGTATAAAAATAATACATCCACAGTCAAACATATCACAAAATCTTCAATACAATATGGAATATTGTATCATAATAAATCAAATTCAAACAAGTGTAAAATCCATCAAAGGAAGTTGACAAAGATGAAATCAAAACTATTTGAGAGAAATGTCTCTTTTTATTTTGAAATAATTTAAAAGTCACATAATTATAAAATAAAACATTTATTTTGAAAATACTCTTATAATATTTTAATGGAAGCTTTGTAGGTGTTATAACGGCAAGAAATAGCCGCACCTGTGGTATAAGTTAAAAAAAATCTTACCTTAATTCGTTGAAAAGGTCATAAATTACCTTATTTGGAAAATGACAGAAATATTCCTTTAAAAACATTTCATAAAAAGTAAAAAAATGGTATAAATTACCATAACACATATTATAGGAAATATTAAAAATGGTTTGAAATACATTTTTAAGAAACATAGTTGTGGATGATAAAGAGGTCCCAGTATATACTCACGTATAAACAACCTCGGATAATGAAGAGATTGTAGAATTAAATCTTACCTCGTACTTTTCCCTGATCGTGGGTATCTTAACCTCTTGTATAATAGTTAAATCATTGTTATTAAATTATAAAATAATCACATACATTAATATGATATCATATATGATCTTCTAACTTTGATTTGTTAATAATATTTTTGCAGTATTATCATTTTGGGTGTTAACTGATTCATTTTCCTTTATATGCTTGGTTACGTAAGACATGTTTTTTATGGATAGAATGTATTTGATTCATATAAATAATGATATTAAGTTTTGAAAGATTATTTTTAATCACAAAATGAAAATTATTCTTGAATGGTTATGATGGGGAATGAATTTCATCGCGTTCGTGGAGATAGTAATCTGTACGTACGCACGAGAAACAATATCATTAAATTGAAGGTAAAATAATATATAATTGAATGTTATATCATATATAAAAATCATTAAAATGTTATATTTATTATTTAAATCAATTATACATCATTATTATACCCATCCAAATAATGAATTGTTGAATAACAACTACACCACGACGTGGAGACGGTAAGCCGTACGTACGCACATATGGTGACTTTTTCATTCATAGGATGGATAGAATAATGAATATGGTCATAAGATATTTATAATAAAATAACAGTATGAATAAGTTAATGGGGTTATTATTTTTTTATGGTAATAACAAAGAAATAGGAAGTGGAAGAATAAAAGAACTTGAAAGAGGTGGTGAAATAATTACCTCTTCTCCGGGTGCTTCCTTTTGAGTTGATAAAAAGGGATCCTTAGGTTGGATTTATGATCAAAGTAAGAACTATAGGTATAATTTAGGGTAGTTTGGAGGATATTTGATCAGGTTTTGTCCAAACCAAATTACTTTGGAGGTGTGATTTTGAGAGAAGGGGAAGTGCCTTTTTATAAGAGAGGTGAGGGTCACTTTAGGAAAAGCTTGAAATATTATTTTATTAGACAATAATATTCAGTTTATAATTTCTCAAAAATGATTAATTTAAAGGATAAGGTGGGGATTGGTCGAAAACATCTCAAAAAATAGTTCTTAGATAGGTTTGTGTCACCATATTAACCTTATCATTTAGATTTAACTCTGAGTTAAATAGTTTAACTTTTACCATGTATTATTGTATTATTATAATAAATGGTTAATAAACTTACTATAAAAATCCAATAAAACCCCAAGTGGTTCATTATTAATATATCAAACCTTACCTAAGTCTTTTGGCCAAAAATTATATTTTTAGGAATATTATTTCATTTAATAATATAGTATTTTTTTAAAACTCATTTATGTCAATTTTGACACTACTTGGTATTTTGTTTTTGTTAAAGTCATAAAAATAATGATTACATTGAAAAAAATTCGTTGACTCAATACTAAAATTTCATATTAACATATAAAATTCGTGAAATTTATTAAAATTATCAATTTACATTTATTTTAATATTTATAAAATCAATTATGTTAATCTTTCATTAATAAGGTAATCATTGCATCATCATTGTATCATAAATAAATTTAATTATTTAATTTATAAAAATTATAAATAAAATACCATTATGTATGAAATCTTCTTAGGTTTCTAATTAATATTTATAGTAGAATTTATCTTATGTATAACCCTATATTAAAAATGGTTTAGTTATTAAACTTTTAATTTAACACTTTTAACTCTTCTTTAAATAAAATAATAATAAATGTCATAATCTAATCCAAGTGGGTAAAAAGGATCATATTTTATACCTAAGGTTTATTATGGTCAAAATAAACTTATTCAATGGAATTTTTACATGTGTTAGGTAATTATAATATCATTTTTACCTTTAATTACCCTCATTACGTTATACCCTGGTAAATAAATGTTAAAAGTTATTATTCACCAAAAATTATTTTCATCTTATTGAACCACATTTTACTTATTGATTTCAACTGTGTCTCTCGTATTTTTTAAATTCAATTCACAAGAGCAATAAAATTACGTTTTATGCAAATTTGCAAATGCTCCTAGAAGGTGGGTAAAAGACGGTAAAAATTTCAATAAAATTTTATATATCTGATATTATTATAAAATGAATCCAATGAATTACATTGAACATATATAGGTATTGTGTATATATTTTTATCTAATGTAAATTTAAATAAAATAACTAATTATTTAAATAAAAAATCGGTTTTAAACAACAACGCAGTGTTTTTTCACTATTCATCAAAAATTGAAAGTTTTCAGAAAAATACCAAAAATTCACCCTAAGCTAATTTTGATATTCCGAATCAAAAAATTAAGTCCATTTTGAAAATTAAAATTTATAAAATTTCAAAAAGTGGGTATTACTATTCATAATAGCTATTTTGATTGGTCGTGGTGTGCTAGAACTCCAAGTTATGTACAATGCAAGCTATTGCATTATTCAAAGGAAAATGTACCATGGAAGCTTGGGGTGTTACAAAATACAAGACCAAATGAAGAAGATTTGAAAGTAAAAAAAATAAAAAATGGAACCAAGGGGTACACGATGTGTGAGGGGACCCACATGGCATGTTGTCCCACTACTTCACCTAGTTGTGTCCCTATAGGTACACGGATCACCTACCGTGTAGGTATACACTGTGTATAGTGGATATACATGGCATTCCCATTCCACTCGAGGTCCAACCCATGTACTTGGATATGTCCATGTATCCAAGTTGTTTCTGTGTACTTTAGTACACCGTGTGCATCTTTACATAGGCTGTCACTCATGTACATTGGTCATGCCCATGTATTTGGGAACATAGCGTGTTCCTAGACATGTGCTTCATCACATGGCTCATTCACAAGGGAAAAGGGTACACATCATGTGGGGAGACTACACGGAATGACATCCTTATGAATTACCAAAACCCTAGATGCTGCATCCAAGGGGTTACACGTTTTGTGTTCATCACAGTACATGGAGTGTAGTGGGGATTTTCACATAATCTCATATTCACTCTTCTTGTGCCAGATCTAATATTGGTCTTCCATTTCAACCTTCATTCCACCTTTGGTTTGTGGATCTAAACGTTGTTCATCATTTTTGGCCATATAGTGGCCAAAAATTGGTCATGTTGATCCTCAAAGGTTCCTCCATATGCACTTTATGTCCTGATTCCTTCTGTCAATATTGATTAGATTTATGATCATTAAAAAATCATCCAAAACCCACAACCATCCATATCTATCCCTAATTTTTTGTTCTATCCCTCTAACATCATTTCGTTATGATTCTGATATCTGATCATGCTTGATACCACCCAGAAATGTTGAACCAGGACCACGGGGTCCTACTAGTGAAGAACGTGAAGCAATTGATGGAGGAAAGAACAAGAATATATTTTTAACCATCATTGGACTAGTGTTCTTAGCCAAAGATCAATAATGGGGATATTTGTGTTAGAAAATAAGAATAAACAATTAAATATGTACATAGAATCTTGTCAATGATCTGTAATTGGTGTAGAATTTAATCAAAAAGGGCGTAAACTGAAAATTGATGAGTCCTGTCTATATATTAGATCATTCTTCATCAAATAATGATCTCGCCAACAATTGAAGGATATCATTGCATTCATTATGCTCTGATATTCTTTGATCCATAGATTCATCGTTATCCAAGGTGATTCTGCTAATAGAAGGAGAAGTTGTCGACGATCCTGGGATTATTAGGCTAACCTTAGGCGATTATCCATGGAATTATTCTAATAGAAATTAATTTTGGGTTTAAAAATTTATTAATTAATTTAATTTATTTATTTATCCACTTAACATACTACCAATGGAAAATATATCTAAACACCCCACGTCATCCTATTTTAGGATGCACCTAGGGTAAACACCACATTTCAGACTCAACTGTACTCTCAAATTTCTGATATCATCTTTCTATTAATAATTATCCCATTTTATTTAATAATTTGTTCTTGAACAATATAAAATATATTTAATATTATAATAAAATTAATTCTGAGAACACCAAGCCTTGAAATCACACATCGTCTCAGCTCCTGGATCTGTAAATAATGTAGAAATATTTTGAAGTCATACAAGGAAAAAATCTGGTCTATTAATCATTCCCTGATTCAATATTTTCTTCCCCAAAAATAAAAACTAAATAGAAAATAGGATATTGAGAATTCACTTGGATATACCGCTCCCAGGAGCTCTCCTGCACATTCCCGTGCTTCCACAACATGTGAACTAAGGGGATGGTCCATCCACATAGGGTCCTCTTTTATCAATCCTCAATTTCCACTAGGTGCTCTGTAAAGTTGGATCCATAATTGATGTCTAGATCACCCCAATTGATGACATTCATGGGGTCATGCATGTATCTCCTCAGCTACGACACATGGAAGATGTTGTGCACTAGCTCTAGCTATGGTGTAGATTGAGGTGGTAATAAACCTCGACAACCCTTGGCATGATCTTGAATGGCCTGATGAAACTTTTTTATAGCTTTTGTTCTCGGTAAAACATATGCAATCCTCATCATGGAGAGACTCACAAGAAAATTTGGCCTCTCTAATCAAACTCCAAGGTAATACGACTGCAATATCTATAAGATTTATATCAGATGTGAGTTTTCCTCATCCTCACATAGATGACCTTGACCTTCTCTATTATCACCTAACACATCTACTAGCCTACAAGATATGTCTCATAAATATCTATCTAGTATAATGGCGACCATAAGGGTCTCCCATATAAGGACTCAAAATGTGTCATGTCGAAGGTAGAGTGATGTCTGTTGTTGTATGAAAACTCTGAAAATGAAACATGATCCTCCTATCTCATCTCTGTATGAAGTCTAACACACAATCCCTCATCATATCCTATAATATCTAGATATTGTTCTTGGCCTTCCCATCAGTCTGGGGGTGAAAGGTTGAACTCGTCCTCTTATGGGTCCTGAATTCCTCCTAAACACCACTCTACAATCATGACAAAAATAGTTCATCACAATCATATACAATCATCAAGGTCACCCAATGAAGGTGAATGATTTCCCATACATAAAACATCCCCAAAATATACACAGAACTCTGATCCCTGATAGTAAGGAAGTGTGTCACATTTCTGAGCTTTTCAAAGATCACCCAGATGGTGTCATGGACCTTGGATGTCTTTGGAAGCCCTATGACAAAGTCTGTGGATATGTCATCCCACTTCCTCTATAGGATCTCAAGGGGCTGCAACAAACATACCTGAACATAGTGCTCATCCTTCACCTACTTGATCCAAGAGAAGAACTCATCTATGATTTTTCTCATTTCAAACCACTAAAACTTCCATTAATGTTCTTTGTACATATTTCCCATGTCGGGGTTCACATCTAGGGGAGAAGTTTCAAGCTCTCACATCACCTACTCTTGCATTGTGATTGGGACCAATGTCCATCCCTGGAAAAAAGATGATGTGATTCCCACCTTCAGAATATCCTTCTATTGAATCCCCCATATATATCTAGTCACTCAATACCTCACAATTTATGTCTTCTAGTTGGGACTCCTTCATGTACCTGTGAATTGTAGGAGTTAACACCATCAACTACAAACAATTTGTACCCTCCTACTCCACTAGGGTCAACTTTAAGGAAGCCAACTACTATGAAGCCTCCTACACCAAGTGAGCCTATGACTTCCCGTTCAGGTATTCTGCTACTATGTTTACCTTCCTGAGATTATAGACTATCTCAAATTCATATTCCTGAAAGAACTCCAACCAGTTTAATTATCTTAGGTTCAAATATCTCTATGTGAGGATGTACCTGAGACTCTGATGGTCTGAGTAAACCATGAAGTGATCCCTAAGAAGGTAGTTCCTCCACATCCTCAAAGTTAAGAATACCACTATCAGGATTAGTTTGTGAGTCATGTAGTTATATTTGTGGGGTCTCAACTACCTCAACCCATATGTGATAGCTTCCTTCTTCTGTATCAACATGAAACCTGGACTAGATCATGAGGTATTACAATACGTTGTATAATTCATTCCCTCCAATGATTGTATCAACATAAGATCACTCATTATCCATAGCCTCAAATTATCAAAGTCCCTATACACTGCTTGGTCCAAGTAAATAGTTGTTCTTTCTAAGTCTGAGCGGTCAAAAGGGATGCAATTATAGATAATTCTATCAAAAACCTCTTGTAGTACCCCTCCAAGACAATAAATCTATGTACCTATGACAAACTCTTGGGTGGCTACCAATAAATCACTGCATAAATCTTCACTGGGTCCATAGCTTAAATACTCTCAAAAATGACATGTCTTCTAAATTGATCCTTGTGAATATAGAACTATCATTTCGATAGCTTCCTATAAAGATAGTTCTCTAATAGAAAATCTTGAACCATCCTCAAGTGCTCTTCATATTACTCCTTCGATGTATAGTATATGAGTTTTTCATCGATGAATAAAACCACAAATTGGTCTAAGTACAGATGGAATACCTAATTAATAAAATCCATAAATACATTGGGGCATTCATCACACCAAAGGGCAAAACTAGGAACTTATAGTATCCATAGTGACATTATAATGCCAGCTTCAGAATATCAACCTCATGAACCCTCAACTGGTGGTAGCTGAACCTAAGATTGATCTTAGAGAGCCATCTTGTTCCTCATAATTGTTCAAAGAGGTCATCAATCCTTGGAAAGGGTTAATTTTTCTTTATCACAGACTAGTTCAAGTGAAGATGATCCACATAAATTCACAATATATCATATGCCTTTTTCATGAACAACACTAGAGATTCCTAGGGGGAAACACTGGGCCTGATGAAACCCTTCTCCTAATGGTCATCTAACTACAGCAGAAGCTACCAGAGATTGGTAGGGGCATCTGATATGCCGTAGAAGATATCTAAGGGTTTCATGATGAAATTTGATAAAAAAATCCATCTCCCTCCCTAGTGGTAGTCCCATAACTTCCTTGGGAATACATTTATATAATCCTACACAACTGAAGGAATCCAGATGCCTGAAGAGCCTGCTACGCCAAGGGATACACTCTTCAACTGATTGGTGATGAGATTCAGCCACCTACTCACAAAAATTGTTCACCATGTTATGATATCTCTCTCACCCATAAAGGATAATCTCGTAAAATTAGTGTATATTCATCTGACTTGTTTGTGGAAAAAATTAATCTAACCTTGGACCATGGAAAACCAATCCATTCCCAAGATGATTTCATAGGGTTCCATCATGACAACCAAAAGATCGTATGTGAACCTTTCTCGACCAAGTGATAGATCAGAATTCTGGGAGATAAAAAGATAAAAAATAAGTTTTCCTTATAGGAATATTAAGATGAATCTATTGGGCTAACACCTAAACTAGGAACTCTAGCTTTAAAACCAGGAGCATAAAGATGAAGGAATGAATGGAACCTATGTCTACTCATCATCAAAATTAATTTTTTATTAAACATAAGGAGTTAAGAACACCAAACAAATAGCAGAGTCAAAAATACCTAGGGAGGTCTGAAATTATGAAGTCCGAGGGAATCCCCTCTGATCAGATTAACCCCATGGTGGTCTATCAGCTACATTATTTCACTCCTCACATGCCTTGTTAGGAAGACTCGTGTTATGTGACCTCTCCCCTAAAAATTATAACATTGACCCTATTCAGGATTCCATAGAGCTCTATGTTGTACCTCTACTGCAAAACCACATACCTATGTCTGATAATGAAAGGATGTCCTACATAGATGTCCCATTGACTAATGCCTTCAAGCTAATGTAGACAACTCGGCTCTGTAACACCCACTACCAGCTCCAGTTTTCTGGCATCCCTCCGATAGAAATCTCCTCATCACTAGTGGCCGTTACAGCACCCCAGCATAGGTAGGGATGTTAAAGGGAGCAACACCATCATGAATTTCTCTACAGAGTCCCTACCCAAACTTCCATGATCAGAATTACCCATTAAAGATCATTTCAAGGGAGTATTGGGTAAGGTTTGTGAATATTGATGTGTACTCAACCACAATAATCCTTCCCTACTGTAGCTCTATAATATTCTGAATCCAAACTGACCTCAAGAAGAAGGGGTAGTACTCCTCATTGAACAGCTTCTAGAAGTTGGGTCATGAGAGTGTTGACTCATCATGCATCTGGGTAACAAGAATCCACTTGTTCCCAACTTCTCTATAGAAAAGGATAGTTTCTAGTGAGACCACCTGATCTATCATTGTTCGGATGATCCCAAAAATGGATACCATCAACTTTAGAAAATAATATTCTTCTTAAGTATCTGGCCCACCATGTAACTTCATCACCTCTAGTGCTAGAACTTGTGGAGCATGCTAAGAATGCATGCATCCTCATCCTTCTCTGTAGCAATGGTCATCTTCTTCATAGGTGGTAGTGTAGCTAACTACCCAACTAGAGGAAGAAGCTTGTGGGATGGACCCTGAATTGAGGCCTCTTCACTCATCAGATCACTATCATGTTTCGAAACTATAATCCTGGATGGTTTTCATCGTAGAGGAATCCTAAAATTTAATCAAGATGTACCACGGTCATGTGACCATATATATATATAACAAAAATGGGGATTTGACTCAAGAAGGATAGAAAAAGACTTAGTCCTATATAATTCATGTACCATTGATCCCTAAAACCAATTTATCTAAATTCCAATTCGATAAGAAGGTAGTCAAGGTCTTGGTGAATGGATACATCAGTTGTCGACACCATCATTGGATTCCCTGTCCTGAGAGCCAAAATGAAAATAGTTTGACACTATTTCCCTAATCCAAACCAAACCCTCATAAGGGGGATAATCCAAACACCATCCCAAGGATCAAAACTCCCTCTGATACTAATATTTCATGACCTGACCCAATATGGGGCTTGAACCAAAACTACCCCAAGACTACCTCCATAGGCAAGGGGATGATGACTAGCATTGAATCCAGAACTAACGCGAGGAAGCTTTTCCTAAGTACCATTACACACACATGCATAAATATCAATTCAAAAGTATAGAGTAATAATAGAAAATGATTCAAAATAATAAGGGAAAAACCATGCATGTAAAATCTCTAGACATTACAAGAGTATGTTAGTGTGAACTGAAAAGTAAAGGGGAAAATACACACCCAACTAGAAAGATTTTTCAACCTGAAAATACTGGAGTGTAAAATGATGAGTCCACCCATCTCTTGATCTACAAGATGTGACCACCGTATGTGGTTAAAAGTACCAAGTATCCTTAAGATTCTCTATAGTCAATTTTGACATGTCTGTCATCTTCATAAGATAAAACATGTGCAGCTAAAGACCATGAAAGGGGGAGTATATACGTACCCAGTAGGATTCCCGGAAAGTCGAAGGGGTAGAAGAAAGAGATACAGTTGGAATAGAATGATAATAGATAGTAAATAGGATATAGCTTATCCCAAATAAAGAGAAAGAGTAACCTTATCCAAGATTTGGGGATTAACTTCATGATTATATGAAATACACGTCGAGTCTTTTCCACCCATAGTAGGAGAGTAAACTCATCCATGTATTAGAATCTAAACATGGAAAGTAAACATCATACCCCACACTTCTTCACATCTCAAGGAAGGAGAGTAACCAAATCCAAAGTTGTAGATACATATGTATGTATATATATATCTGTGTGTGTGTGTATTCTTAGTCAAAATAATCCCAATCAAGAGAGAAGGAGGATCTCTATCTCACAACTCAGCCTAAGAAGAAAAGTCACCGATA
The DNA here is from genome assembly GCA_963277665.1 of Viscum album. NCBI lineage: Eukaryota > Viridiplantae > Streptophyta > Magnoliopsida > Santalales > Viscaceae > Viscum > Viscum album. The sequence continues at coordinate 844,412,714 of OY728125.1, read as the reverse complement.
GTTCCAAAATTCCATCAACAATTCCCATCATCTCATGCATCTTATTATAAGTAGTTGTGTGAAGGACCATGCCTCACCACTATGCCTCACATCTAAGGGGGCACAAAATTCAAGTAGATGACCCGTGCCCTAGTGCATCGGGGGGTCCAATCTATAAGTATTCATAGATGACCCAAGCCCAAGCTGATGGGGGGTTCCACTCTAGTTTCATGAGGACCCATACCCTATATGATAGGGGGTTCCACTTGGAAGGTAGAGGACCCACTCCCAAGATGATGGGGCTTCTACTCTATAGGTCGAGGAGTCACACCGTGGTGCAATAGGGGGGTTCCACTCTAGTCATTGAGGACTTTCTCCCTATCTATTAGGGGGTTTAACCCTATATGTTAGAGGAACCATACCCAAACTGGTGGGGGTTCCACTCTATAGTTCAAGGACCCATGCCCTGGTGTGATAGGTCAGTCTACTCTGGTCATCAAGGGATTTCTCCCTATCTAATAGGGGTTTCCACTCAATAAGGTAGAGGACTCACCTGATCACTTCTTCCATTGGGCATCGCCACAACAAGCACTGTACCCTAAAAATTTCTCATCATGTCTCAAAATCTAAAACCAAGAGCACCAGTGCTTTTATGGGGGAAAACACTAAGTATAGGCTACTCACGGGCCAAATTCTGAGTCAAAATGAAGGACATACAGAAGTTTGAAGTATCCTAAAAAGAAAACAAGGGGTACATGGTGTGTGAGGGGACCCACATGGCATGTGGTCCCACTCCTTCATCTGGTCATGTCCATGTAGTTACATAGATCGCCTACCATGTAGGTATACATGGAGTGCGTAGGATATAGATGAAATTCCAATGACACTCAAGGTCTCTCCCATGTTCTTGGATGTGTCCATGTATCCAAGATGTTTTTTTTTTACTTTAGTACAAAATGTGCCTTGTCACATGGGGTGACACCCGTGTGCTCTGGTCATGCCCGTGTAATCAGTCACATGGAGTATGTTTGGCCATTTACTTCATTACATGGATCATCCATATAGAAAAAAGGGTACATGGTGTGTAGGGAGCCTACACAGCATGTCATCCTTATGAATTTCTAAACCCCTAGGCGTCACAGCCAAGGGGCTACACGTTGTGTGTTCATCATGGTACATGATTTGTAGTTAGGATTTTCATAGAATCTAAGATCTAATCTCTACACACCATATCTAATATTCACCTTCAATTTCAATATTTATTCCACCTGTGGATTGTGGATCTAGCCTCTGTTCATCGTTTTCAGTCAATCGATGGCCTGAAATTGGTCTCTTCGATTATCGGAGGTTCTGTCATATGCACAACATGTCCTATTTTATTCCATCAACATTAATTTGATTTTTGATCATAAAAAACCCAAAAATAATTCCAGATTTTTCCCTGATTCTTTTATCTCTCCCTCACACAACGTTTCATCATGATTTCGAGGTCCAATCGGGCTTTTTACTGCCCGAAAACATCAAACTAGGACCTCAGGGCCATACCGGTGAAAAACGTGAAGCAATTGAGGAAGGAAATCACAAAAATAGATTTTTAACCATTATTATCCAAATGTTCTTTTCCATAGATTAATAACTGGGATATCTGGGTTAGGAAAAAAATAACTAATTAAATCGGTACAAAGGAGAATTACAAGGATCCGCAATAGGAACATATCAAAAGAGATTGATTTATCTATTCAATAAATTTTAATAAAAAAGGCATAAAACACAAATTGAAAATTCATACCTAAAGATTGGATCATTCATCGTCGAATAACATGATCACCGATAATTGAAGGAGGTTTTTCTGTTTGATGTTCTCTAATATGCTTTAATCTAGAGATTCATCATCATCCGAGGTGATTCCGCCGACGGAAGGTGGAAGAAGAATCTCTCTATGGTCTCAGGATTATGAGGCTAACCCTAGGAAATTTTACAAGTTAGTATTCTTATAATTATTTTTTTAAGGTTAAACAAATTAATTAGTTAAATTAAATTAATTAAATTGTCTAATAAATGTACCTCGAATGGGTGAGATATCAGAACACCCCATGCTAGCCTATTTTAGGTCGCGCCTAGGATAAACACTACATTCCAAACTCAACTTTGGTCTCATATTTCAAATTTGAGATTCCATTTAAGATTTATCTTATTTTATTTATAAGACTATGTGGGAACAATATAAAACATATTTAATATTTTATAAAATTAATCTCAGGCACACCAGGTCCTGAATTTACACATCGTCTTAGCTCCTAACTCTATAAATATATGTAGAAACATTTAAAAGTCTTACAAGACAAAAACTAAGTTACAACATATGTATCCCTAGCATGTTCGTGCCTATGTAGGGGTATACGACATGCTCATGGATGTGTACCACAAGTCATGCTTGTGTACCCTATGAGGTATATACTGATCTAACAAAAATTTGACCACATGTTGTGTGAAAAGGTCACATGCCATGTGATACTTAAATCCCTATAGAAACCCTATATGACCCTGGAAAGGTCCCACATGGTGTGTACCTCCGCAATACACGCCATGTAGATTGGAAATTTCGAGAATTCTAGATCAACAATCGCACGTCTTCTCTACTACTTCGGAAATCAATCTGGCCATGCCCCATTTTGGAATCAAGGAGTGTTATTTTCTTGGTCTTGACATCACTAAATCATTAAAATTTGGCCATAAAATCCATTCATAAAATGAATTCAAACGTTGTTCTTAATTTCACATCAAAGAACACAAAAATCAGGTATCCACACCATCTGATATGTTATTGTTTCCAACATCACAACACTTTCATGTCATTTCAAGCCCATAACTACAATATCCAATCATTTCACAAAGAAAAAAGTGTACAATGATTTATTTCTCAGTGTATGTTGGACCACAAGCCAATGAAGAATGCCCGCAATGAATGGAGAATTAGGGGAGAAAAGAACAAATAATAATCATGAGGAATGGACCTCAGTCAATGTTCATGTTGACCTTGATTCATTTACTTTTTAATGATAACTAAAGAGATAATTGAATAGTCACAAAAAATTCCCCAATTCCTGAACGAAACTAACTCACCCCACAATACACATGATCCGCAAATCAATTTTTTAAATAATTGATTCAAATTCATCATAGAAATCATAAATGGGTAAAATATCCAAAAAAATGTCCTAAATCGAGATGGATAAATATTTGATGAAGAAATAGTATATTTCATTTTCATTGGTGTGATCTTTAAATCCCATTGTACACTAACCATCGATCTTCGATTTGGTTGAATTTCACCTGAGAGATATCATACAATTCTCTCTCCGATGGTTCTATAATGAATCTAGGGTTATGTGGATAACCCTAAGGATTTTTCATAACCATATACTCATAGATTAATTTAGGTCACCGCATCAATGAATAAATAAAATAATTTATTTTATTATTTTATTTATTTTACTCTGGTGATGACGTTTCCACAAATATCCTGCACCAACAAAGTTTATCTCACACATACAGTAAAACCCACATTCTGAACTCAATGATGCACTTGAATTTCTTATTCAAGACCTTATTTAGAAATTATTCCAAATTTTCTAGAAAATTGCACATGCGTACAATTTAATATATTTAATATACTTTAAACATTTATTTCCAGCACACAGGGCCTCGGAATCACATGCGGTCTCAGCACCTGTCCTAAAAAATAATCCATAAAATATCCAATAAAATACATGGAAAATATGAGTCACTACAGTCTCCCCACCTTGTGGATTTACATCCTAAAAATCCAATAAAATTTTCTACATAATTATATGTGGGTACTAAGTGTGAATCTGATCCTCCTTCTCCTAGGTTCTCTCTTGGATATTATTGTACTTCTATCAGACATGCACTAAAGGAATCACTCTCCCAAGAAAGATCATCTCCCACCAATCCTCAATCTTTAATGGGTACTCAGCAAAGGTAGCTACATCCTCGATCTCAAACTCACCCTAGTTGATATTGTGTGATGGGTCATGCACATACCTCCTTAACTACAACACATAGAAGAATCTATGTACATGTTCTAATTGAGGCGGTAGAGCTAGGTGTTGCACCACCTCACCAAATCTGCATAGTATCTAAAAAGGGACAACAAATCTCATAGATAGCTTATAATCTCGGTCAAATTTCTATAATCTACATCGAGGTGAACCCCATGGGAACAAATTGCATCCCTCATAAAACTCTAAACGTCTCTATCATTGGTAATTTTAAGACTTACGATGGATCTATGCATTCCCCATATACTCCTTGATGATCTTCACCTTCTCAGTAGTGGCTCACAGCAACTCCAGGCCCATGAGTATCTACTCTCTTGGGGTAGTCCAGCAAAGTGGTGACCTACATGGCCACTTGTAAAATACCTTGAATGTTTCCATACTAACAGTGGAATGGTATCTATTTTTGTAGTAAAACTCCACCAATGGTATGTGATCCTCCCAACTATGGACAAAGGCCAACACACAAGCTTGCAACATGTCCTCCAAACCTGAATGTTTTTCTTAATCTGGTCATTGATCTGAAGGTGTAAAGATGTTCTAAAATGAAACGAAGTCCCAAATTACTCTTGAAATCCTTTCCCTAACTGAGATGTGAAGAAATAAAAATGTTTATAAATGATCATTGAGTAAAGTCCATAAATTCAGACAATCTTTTGAATGTAGATGCATCCCAAACTCTCTACTGAAATATACTCTCGAATAACTAGGAAGTGGGGCGACTTGGTGAGTCAGTCTATGATCACCAACATAAAATCATGTCCTCTATACATACGTGGTAATCCAATTATTTAGTCTATAGATATTGCATCTCACTTCTGGAACCTCAACGGGTCTAGTTAAACCCAGTTGAACTTGGTGCTTAACCTTTACTTGCTAATAAGTAAGGCATTGAGAGTAAAACACTACAGCTCCCTTCTTCATCCCTGGACACCAAAACTAACATCTAAGGTCCTAGTACATATTTTCCACACCTGGATATACCACAAAAGGAGATGTATGAAACTATCTCAGAAACTCCTCCCCAAACGTCATTGGTAATATCACGCATCCTTTGAAAAGGATGACATGCTATCCACATTCAAAAAATTATAAGTAGCATGACAAGTGGATATCTAAGTATGTAGGGTCTCAGATTCATCATCTACAAGTTATGACTCCCTAACTTACTTTAAAACTGGAGGGGTAACAACCATCAACTGGAGGTAAGTTTCTCCATATCCATACTATAATGAGGAAAATTACAATGATGCCTTGTTCAACAATTGTGAACTTGGTATCCTATTGAGAGCATATGTGACCATGTTCCCCTTCCCAAGAGTAAATGTAATCTGAAATCACAATCCTAGAGGAACTATAGCCATATCCTTTGTCTCAAGTTAATATTATTCTGAGATAAGATATACTTGAGACTCTTTTAGTTAGATAAGACACTAATCCATCAGGTAGTTTCACCACATATTTAGTGTGAAAACTACTACTACTAACTCAAGATCTTGGGTTTCGTAGTTCTTCTCATGTGATCTCAACTGACGTGAAGCATAGGAAATCATCACCTACCTCAACATCAAAACACAACCATTCTTGATTCCTGATGCATCATAGAACACTTAATACTCAACACCATCCTCTTGAAATCTCAAGATGTGAGTGCTCATCAATATCTACCTTAACTATTAAAAATCATGTTGTCACCTATCATTCCACATGAAAGGAAACCCCTTCCATGTAAGAGATATAATAAGAGCTGATATCCTAAAGAAATCATATATGAATCTCCAGTAATATCCTTCCAATACAATGAATATTCAAAAATCTATCAAACTATTGGGTGGCTCCCAAACTAACACTTCTTCAACCTTCATCGGGTCCATAGCCACACCATCTATTGAGATAACATGTCTCAGAAAGTGGACCTCATAAATCCATAATTGACACTTCAAGATCTACCCATAAAGATGGTGTTCTCATAGTACATCTAGAACCATCCTTCATTGTCTCACATTCTCCTCCTCAAATGCTGATTACACTAGGATATTGTTGATAAAGACTACCACAAACTATTCTAAGGGCTGAAAGATCCATCTTGTGAGTCCCATGAACACTACTGGGGAATATTTCATGCCAAATGGAATCACCAGGTACTCATAATGACCATAGAGACGTCAGAATGATTTCTTTGGTATATTCTTATCTTATACTCACAACAGGTGATAGCCTAATCTAAGGTTAACCTTCGAGAACCATTATTCCCCTATCAACTAATCAAAGAGTTCATCAATCCTCAGTAGTGGATAACTATCCTTCATAGTCACCTAGTTTAAACCCCATTAGTCCACACACAATCTTAATCTCTCATACACCTTTTTAGCAAACAAAATTGGGTCTTCCTAGGGTGAAATAATTATTCTAACAAATCCCTTTCTTTTCATGTCCTCCAACTGTAACCTCATCTCGCAGATCTTTGTTGGAGCCATCCAATATGCTAGTGTAGATATCAGTTCCATCCCATGGTGTATATCAATGTATAATTCTATCTCTCGGTGGGTAGGTAATCTTGGAAAATACTCATGAAATACGTCCTCATATTCCACCACCACTGTAGGGAACTAGAAACTCACAACATCCACTAAACCAAGGGTTAGGTTAGCCAACCAATGAGTTATCAGTTTCACCCTTATATGAATGAGTCCATAATACACTTCCTAGGTTTCCTTTTCACAAAAAAAGGAAAACATGGTCCCATCGTTGCAAACACATCGCATCCTCCACCTAAAACAGTCAATATAGGCATGAACTATGGATAATCATCCCATACCTAAGAAGAAATTTTAAGGCCTCATCACTTATATAAAGATATCCCAATATAAATTACTGCCTCTAAGAGTCATATCACACTATCGACACAAGTTTGTGATCACTGATTCTTCTCCAGTAGAGTCTCCAAGCACAAGGGTTGAGCCAAGTGCTCAACCAAAATCTCTAAGTCTCAAACCAGATAGGTGGAAATAAATGGATGACTAACACATATGTATATCATTACTACATATAAGGTAAGAAATACATATATCGTACCTCATATCATTATATGAGCCTCTCGTTCATAAGCCTCAATCGCCTGCAGCTTCTCTCACCCCCATCCTATAGCTCCCTAAGCCTTGTGCGGACCACCTAAGGGTGGTGGTGGTAATAGGTAAAAGATTCTACAACCTCTATATTCTCTCTCATCTCCTCTTCCATGTTCATTTCCCTACATACTATTCTTCAACTACCAATGCCTCTACTTTAGTTTCCTATCCACAATCTCTCTATCATTTGTACGGTGGGTTGTACAGTCTCAGGCAAGATGTATCATGTTGTCATAAAAGTAGCATCACCTCTACCTGGGATGACTGGACCCATCCTGTGATCCATGAACTATAGATCCTATCTCCTGGTACATCCCCCTGAAACATCTCTCATATGTATTTAAGATAGATTTCGACTCCTTGCTGCTGAAGTCTCTACTCTAGGGTACCCACTTTCGATAACCACTATCTACATCTTCTCATCTATTAAACTCTCAATCACCAAGTCTTTCTCTAGAAACCCAGCAAAGGTAAGAAATCACAAAGGTATAATACTATCTCAAATATCTCTACACATTCCTCGATCAAAGGTCCATGCCCAGAAGAACTGATCTCGAACCATATCTATCGAGTACCTAGAGAGGTCAGTGAACCTCAATGAATACTAATATGTTGTCATGCTACCCTGATGAAGATATAAAAGATATTGGATACATAAATACCTTATCATATCTGGATAGAACTTCTCTATGAGAAAAAATCATACTATGACCATTCTAGAGTCTCTTTATCATAAAACTAAGCCACCAACCCCCACCATCGTCCTGATGATCCATGTAGAAGGTTTTCGGCCAGGATCAGCATCTAATCTGCTGGTGTCCTGAACATATGAAAAACTCATGTCACCACCACAAGACAATCCATAGCCACCTATGGTTCTGGACCACCTCATAACTTGAGGGATCACTGTCACTAAAACTCATGAAGTGCGCTCAGCATGCGCATCTCATCTGCTGGTACTACGGGTACTATATACTACTTTATTGGTGGTGGTACAGCTGGTGCACTACCTGGAGTAAAACCTATGAAATGGTTCCCTATATTCATTCATTATCATTGAAGAGATCGTTCTCATGATATGAATGTTGAATCCATGTTTTCGTACATCATAGTGGAATCCTAAAATAAACAATATGTACCATGGTCAATGAGTATATCTAGAGAGATTACTCAAGAAAGAAATGGAAACCACAACCCATTTCTATATGATTCATGTACCAATGTTTTCCCTACAACCAATGTTCTCATATGAAAAGTCTAAAAGTAGGTGATCAATTTACTAGTATATGGATACATTAACTGTCACACAAACACTAGAGTCCCTGGCCTGAAATTTGAACTCGAGACACTTAACACCATTTCCATAAACCAAATCTTATAGACTCCAGTCCTAAGGTTGAACAGTTATCTTTGATACCACTCTGTCATGACCCATCCAAAAGGGGCATGTTTCATTACTCCCCAAGCCCTCCTCTAATAGGTCAGGGGATGGCAACTAGTGTTGAGTAGAAATATCACTAATATGGGAGGTCTTATCCTAAAGTACCTATACACATTAACACATCTCCAAGGTCATACAATTCTAAAATGTAAAACAACTGAAAGAAACCATGAATGTATAAATCTAAATCCCACAACCAAAGTATGACATGAACTAATGTAAAATAAATAGATCCAAATAAAATCCCACCACAAAGTGTCTAAAAAACAATTCCAACATGAATGTAAGAAGAGGAATATTGTCAAGATACCGTAGAAACATACCTCATTCTATCTGGTGTCACTAAGCACCACCTGGTCCCGGTCCCTCTAGGAATCTATTAAAAGTTCAACCATCTACACAATATATAACACGTGTAGTAATATAAAAATACCCCATAGGACACCCCCGAAACCATAATTCATATAAAAAGAATAACAATCACATATACATAGGCATATGTCTATATCACATATAACAAGAATATCTAGATAAACTCAAAAAATAAACCCATTATCAATGTATAGTTATAGTTGTCATTCCATCCTAGGATTCCATCTCAAAAGTTCCATATATCACTCACCCAAAAGAACACACTCCACAAGTCTAATAGAACTAATGATGTATATTTGAGAGGTTGTGCTTGTTGGATATCACATAGGATGTTTACAGTGAATGTATGAAGAGGTATGATACACAGATGAGGATCACTCCCAAGTCCATGGGGCTTACCAATAACACAATCTGAATTAACCTACTAAGTAGAGGTTTGGATCCCATGTAGTTTTGGTCATGAAGATACCAATAACTCCACCTAGGGCTCAAAGATGAATAAAGGATCTCACCTTAGGCCTCATGAAAGGATTCCAACAACTCTATCCTAGTATTTCTACTAAAGGGATCACCATCCTATGTGTAGGATTTTAATCTATACTAACCCTTATAAAATGGATATGGGCAATGTACCCACACAAAACTTGTCTAATATGTAGATGAAAAGGGCGCAAAGACAACATTGAAGGAGTACATGACATGGAGTAGGCGTACATGGTGTGTCCCCTTGGAACTTGGTCATTCCCATAAAAAAACAACCCATTCCTATGTCTGTGTAGATGTACATGGAATTTATCTACCCATGTACTTCATCCCATGTCTCGATACATGGTTATGTCTATGTATCCCTGGTCAGGATAGGTCCATATAGGGGTACATGGCACACCCATGGTTGTATACCTCAAACTGTGTTTGTGTACCCTCTAAGGTACATGCTGATCTAAAAAAAGGGGACCACATTCTATGTAACAAGGTCACACACTGGGTGATACATAACTCCATCTTTAAACCCTAACTTCCACCGAAAGGGTCTCACACAGTGTGTAGATCCACAGTACACACCATGTCAATCATAAATTTCTAGAATTCCAGATCAACAATTGTCTGTTTTCTCCACTTCTCTAGAAACTAATCTGGTCAGGACCTATTCTGGAATAAAGGAGCCTCATTGGCTACATCTTTCCATTGAGGAATCATCAAAATCCATCCATCAAATATGTTCATAAAATTCCATCAAATTCGGTTCTTCATTTTTGTGCCAAAGAACACAAAAACTAGGTATCCACACAATCTGATCCCCTATCATTTCTATCTTCACACCACCATCATTTCATGGAAATCCTAGATCTATAATATCAAGTCTTTATGCTACAAAATGAGTTAAAAATGATTGATTTATTGGTTTATATTGAACTATGGGATAAATGAAGAATACTCGTGATGAATGAAGAATGAGAGGATAAAATCACAAAGAACAATCATGAGAAACGGGCCTTGTTCGATGTTCATTTAGACTTTGATTCATTGTCATTAAAATGATAACTGAAGAGATAATCAAATAATTACAAAGAAATTCCCCAATTCCCAAACAAAACTAACCCATTTTTAAATATTCATGGTCCAATAATCATTTTGTTAATTAGTTGATTTTCATTCATCATAGGAATCATAAATGGGGAAATAATCCAAACAAAAAAATGTTTTACCTCAAGATGAATCGATTTCTAATGAATAATTATTCGGCATTATTATCATTATTGAGATATCTGAATCCTATTGCACACAGATCATCGATCTTCGATTCAGTTGAATTTTGCATGAGAGAGATCCTCCAATTCTCTCTCCAACGGTTCTCCAACATCTCTAAGGCTATGCAGATAAACCTAAGGATTTGGAATAAATGTGTACTTATATAAGAATTTAGGTAACTCGATAAATGGATAAATAAATTATTTTATTTAATTATTTTAATTATTTTATGATGGTGATGAATTTTCCACAAACATCCCATGTCGACAAATTTTATGTTTTTTCTAAGGTCAAACCTGAATTCTGAACTCAAAACTACACTCATATTTAAGATTCAGGCCCTCTTTTTGATGTTATTACACTTTTTTAGAAAAAACTATGTGCATGTTCTATTTAATATTTTTAAAATATTTCAAACATTTATTTTGATCCCACCGGGCCTAGAATAGCACATCATCTCAGCTCCTTTCCTAAAAAGTAATCCATACAATAACCAAAAATAATACATGTAAAATCTAATTATTTTCCATTTATATCATTTCTATTGGTCAAAATAATTCCCACTTGATTATCTATGTTTTATGGAACTATTTTCTATACCTGGAGGATCGGGAATTCCTTTCGAACCTTGTCACAGTCTGAGTTGGGTGTCGGGTTAGATGGAATCTCATCATGGTTCATGAAAAATTTGTATTATATGGTCCCTTAATTATTTTGGGCATTAAGTATTCTGGATATTAGGGATAAAGGGACTCACTACATGGGTACAAGATGGACATCAAGAACCCTTTTATATCTCATGTCTCAAAATGCACAGGGTCATTCAGGACATGAGTAATTTGTTTGGTATATGTGGATGGGGAATGACAATGGAAGTGAACTTGTGTGACACGACAGTCTTGCGTGGAGTAGTGACCCATATAAAGCCCGAGTTCAGGGTTCAGTATGCATCCAATGGTTGGTGCCTACTCAGGGCATGTTCTGTTAAACCATATCACTAGGTTATGCATGGCCACTATTTCTCCATTCTGAGAGTTCGGTGTGAGTTGTGTTTTGGTTTGGTTTTTGGGGGTGTGGGTGGATTTTGAAATGGAAAATGGGTTTTTGAAAAAGTGTTTTCACATGGAAATTGATTTAAGAATTTTGGTTTCATTTAAAAATTGGGTATTTAAGTTGGTTTTTATGTGATTTTGGTGTTTTAATATGGATTTGGTGTAAAATAGTTTTGAAATTAAAATGGATGTGGTGGTTTTTAAAAAAAGATTTTGGTTCTATTTAGTGGAGTTTGGCTTACGAGTCAGGTGTTTAGCTTGGGATTTTCTTTTTTTAAGTGTTTTTTGGATGTTGATTTCAGTTTTTTGAATTTTTATTATTCATATTATTCCACCTAGAATGACCTCCAAGGTGTCCAGTGAGTCTCTTCTAGTTCTTGGCCCAACCCAAACATTGAGTGGGGTGGTAGAGTTAATCTATTATCAGTTGTTGCCGATTTTTCATGGTGATTAGGGATAGTTAGAGACTGTGGACTGGATTGAGGAAGTTAAAGGTGTTTTGAAGTCATTGGTAACTCTTAAATATATGAGAGTGTGTGATATTCTGATTACATTTTAGGGTCAAGGTTTAGATCAGTGTAACATGATCATTCCACCATATTTTCAAGTTTGGATGTCTTGGGAAGTTTTTAATACCACCATTATCTAATGGTTCATACCTAAGGAGGTGAATGTGAAGAAAGTGGTGGAACCCTTGGGTATTAAGAAAGTTCAATAGGTGGTGAATGTCTATGTTGATCAATTTAAAGAGTTGGTTCCTTTTTCTCCAAAGATAAAATTACAGGATCTTTTGAGATCCCATTTCTTTTTCTAGGACCTTCATCCATAGATTAAAGAGTGTTTCATTTCATATAGTGAATTTGTATTTATAAAGCTCATAGATGAGTAGTTTCTATCTGATTTGGTTCCCAGGGTGTATTCTGTAGCATTTTTCACTCATGAGGGTTTTCCATATGGTGATAGGGGTATGCCAAAGGAACCTATTTCTTAGGAGTCTTATTTTTTGGCTTTGACTTCTCATTCATCAGACCATTCACTTGTGTGTTTCCAGTATGGTTAGTTTGATCATTCAAATAGGTATTGTCATTATCCTTCAATTTTTTTTCATCAACATGGAAATTTGGGTCATTTGGATAAGTTTTATAAGCAGTGATTCTCGAAAGGGAAGTTCTGATCAGAGGATGTCAGCTCCTTATTTTGGGAAATAAGATGCTTTAAGGAACTATTGATCTAGTTATAGGTCCTAGAGTGAATATCTTCATGTAGTTATAAATTTTTGGGTGTATGTAACCTTGGATTATCATATGTCTTTAATTTTGATGCAGGGACAGTTTGAACCCTCTTGTTGTAGCCTTCTTCATTTTGAAATTCCCTTTTATTTATAAAAATATCGGTGGTATTTTTCTCTTGTAAGTCTAATGGTTGTGCCTTTTTGGAAGTGAGTCTTTGATTAATTGTTCTTTATTGTGTGTGCTTAGCCTTTTTTCATATTGGTTTTGGTTTCTAGTTGAACTTTATTTATAGATTCTTGAGTTTTGTGGAATTGATGAATCATGGTTTGGTTTTTTGTTTTGGTTGAGCTCCTTCTATGTTTTCCCCTCATTTCATGGGGTTTTTTGTTTCGGTTGGGAGTTCCCTTGTGGGTTTTGTGGTGTTAACTTGTTTCATGTCTTGGTAGAACCCTTTATATGGTTCTCCTCATTTTTTTCCTTAGATTTGGTCGACTGTAACTTGTGGATGGAAATGTCACACTGAGGATCATGGATCTATTTGAATTCATTCTGTTTTGGGTTTTTGTTTCGATTCTTCTTTAGATAGGTCAATCTATGGGATCAGAAAGTGTTTGTGGTGGGGATAATTGTCACACCCCAACCATGGTTTTTATTTTATTTTATTCTTTTAATGGTGGTGGATATATTTTTTTGAGGCTCAAGTTTTATTCCCAGTGATGATTTTTGAGTTTTGAAGGTTTTAGGTGTGTTTTGTCCCTATGCATGTTTTGAGTGCATGGTTTGGTGAGAAACCATGTGGATGGTTAAGGTTAAGGGGGTTTAAAGTTTAGTTTCTTCTTTCATGTTTTGTCATGAAAAACTATGCTTGATTTGGACCAAGCCAAGTGAGGTAAAGAAGAAATCTCATGGCTCTTGGGTGGTGTCTGGGACAAGGAACGCAACTTGCGTACGGTTAGGAGAGACTCTACGAAAAGAATGAAAGGGGTTCCACAATTTTTTATAAAACTATGTTTCATAGTTTTCACATGGTCACCCAAATCATGAAGCTAGACCGTGGGGGTTTCCTTCTCTTTGATTAGGGTGTGAATGGTTGGCGTACAGTTTGGAAAACAATATATCCAAATCCTGTTAGTTTCCCATAATCTTAAAATCTCATGTTTTTTATTCTACCCCTCTTATTTTTTAACCCTCATTCGGGTTTTTTCTCCTGCATTCAGACTAGGCACACCATGGGGCTCCCACAAACCCCTCTCTTTAGCTCTCCCTCCTCAATAGTTTCTCCCCCATGCTTCTAAGCTGAGTTCCATTTAGTTTTTAACCAATTTTTTCCTCTTCTTCTCCTCCCCTCTTTCTTTATTAGGTTATGTTGGCTTGGTTCTCTATTGGAGGAACCCTAGAGTAGAGGGGTAATTTTTTGATTATGTTATATTGATTTTAGGGTGTGAAGATCATCTTTTGGTCTTATTTATTCCCTCTCTTGGAGTTTCCTTTCATCTTTACATCATAGAGGTAACTATGTCCATCCAATTACTTTCTAAGTCATGTTGATATGTGATTGTTATTCCCTAAATGGTTTCTAAATGTGATGATCATTCTTGTGGTTTTTTAGAATAAATTGTTTTGGTGTTATCATAAGGTAAATTTGATTCAATTGGGTTTCCAAATAGTTTCAATGATTATGCCTATATATAAATTTATGTAAATTATTTGATAGCATTCTTAATGTTCTTTCAAATGGATTTTGTCATATTAGAAATGTGTGTGATGTGGTTTGGGTTTTGGTTTTGGTTAAATTGTAATTTTTTTGAAATTGTGAAATGGAATGGTTTTTGGGAACTTTTCTTTGTTTGGTACTTATGTATGGAGCCTTGTAGCTAGTTGTAAAGATCCTCGTAATTCATGAATTGAAACCTTTGGTATCTTTATGGTTTTCAAGAAATGTTCCATTGGACGTGGGCTTATCCACATGCACACATGGTGAACATATAGATAGGATCACAAATGATAATGGATTTTATAGAAAATTCCCTTCTTGAACCCGACTTTCATAATGCTTCTCCTCCTTCTCTTCTCTTCCCTAACCTCCTCATATCAATAGGCTCATTAAAACCCATAAGTTTTTCCAAATGGTTCCTTGGTTCCAAATTTACTGAAAAGTGGTTTCAAAATTTTTGTTTAAAATCATGGCATGTTTGGCACCATGGAATGTTATTTAGTAAATAAATGAAATAAAGGCTTATTTGGAACCTTTTGAGCATATTCTATATTTTCATCACAGTTTTTTAAATGGTTTTGGAAATGAATTTGGTTTTGGGAAATATAAAGGCCCATTTGGTATTTTGTGGTGTGTTTGAGAACTCATGTGATGTGAAGGCCCGATTAGAACTTATGTATGGTTCGATATGTAATGGGCACCTTTATGGTTGTCCCTTTGAGGAGAGGGCCTCCGTGTAGTTGGTGTCAGAGTTTGGGAAAGGAATGCATGGTAGTATCTATGGGTTATTGGTTTATTCCACGCATGTGATGACCTCTACAATCTTATCATACAATTATCATGGGATTCTTGGACCTCATCTAGAGGTTCGAGTGATGTTTTCTTGTTGGTCCTAATTAGACGGACTGGTAACCCTGGGATTTGTTGAGAGGTTGGGTGGGGTATGCCACTGGCGTAGCTAGTTTAATACAGATAGGTTGGTTATTGACTATGGAGCTACACCATATGCTGATAGGTGAGTCTAAACGAGTACGTCCAAATATTTCTTCTATATATGTGTAGGAAATTCCCATGATTATCTATTTGTAGGATCTTGTTTTGTTCCAGAATCACTTCGGTTTCTTGCTTGTTATGTTTACCATTCTGAATATGTATTATTTATTTTGTTTTTTGGTATTGATTTTGATCACTTGGCTTGGTATATTTCTTTGGTATTGGGTTTATAAGTGGGTTTTTCTTAAAATGGGAATTTGTTTTGAAAAGAGGAAAGTGGCGTGTGTTGTTTTAAAAAGGGAAAGTTGTGTTTGGTTCTTTAAATGATAAAAACTACTTTCTAAATGTATTTCAACCTAGAATTTGTGGACTATTTAGGAAAAGGCAATGGATGGACTCTATGGTGCTTAACTACTAAGTTTTTTATGATCATACCCTACTTATGCCACTCGGCATTAATAGACATGAGTTTTTTTCATTTTTCATGTTTTTGGTTTAGTTATGCCTATAGAGTGGGCTTGTCTTGCGGATGGTGGTGACCAAGAGGTCACATGGATATCAAATTGGATTCTAGTTTGAGTTCAATTCTATTTTAGTTTTCTGATCAATCTATTTTAGATTCATTTGATCTTGTTTTTACTTTTATTGAATTTCACTTATTAATGGTTCATGTTGTGTAATCAATTTCATTAGTTTATATCAGTTTTATTAGGAAAATCATCCTCACTTGATTATTTTTTATGCCCGACACTAGTTTTCAAAATGGAAGGATCGGGAAGACCTTTTGGGCCTTATCATGGTCCGGGTCAGGTGTCAAGTTGGATGGCAGTCTGGACTGGTTCGTGACAGTACTAGTGCTTGTAATAATTAATCTTGTTATTGTTGGAACCATGTATTAGTTATACCCTTGTTTGGGTGATTACTCCCTCTCTTATAAACTTCCCTTTTATATTGGTCATATGCTTTGGTTCATGTTGATATGTGACCTTTTCACTTAATGAATATAAATAAATATTCAAAAATGTTATAAATATTAAATTAATATTAATAAATATTAAATAAATATGAATAAATTTTTATAAATTTTAATGAAATGTTAACAAAAGTTAATAAACATTAAATAAATGTTAATGAATATTCATAACTTTTTATAAATATTAATAAATATTGATAAATAGTAATTAAATAGTATATAAATAATAATTAAATATTCATATATATTAACTAAATATTCCTAAATATTCAAAAATACAAAATATTAATAAATATGAAATAAATATTAATCAATATTAAATAAATGAAAATAAATATTAATAACTATTAATAAATATTATAAAAATATTAATAAATATCATTATATTTTTGTAAATATTAAACAATATTTCTAAATATTATTAATATCAATAAAATATCAAATAAATATGAATAAATATTAGAAAATATTAATAAATACTATTATGTATTTATTAATATTAACAAAATATTAATAAATATTAATGAAATTAAATAAATATTAAGAAATATAAATTAAATAACAAATAAAGGTAGGCTGGTCAATAACAAGTGGAGAATATGACAAAGGGAGGATGTTCGGCATCGGTCCGACGACGGGAGGATACCTCAGTGAAGGAAAGACGGGTCGGTGGTATGGTCGGCATCGGTCTGACGACCAGAGGCACAGCAATACTGAAGCATAGAAATCTAGTATCATAGCGGTGGTTTGTCTGGGACGGCGTGGCATGTTGAAGTCAAGGCAATGCTGTTTGTTTCACCTAGACGGATGGGCGTCAAATCGATACGGTTGGATGCAGCTTTGGCCTCTTTGGGCCATTAGGTTTTAATACCCAGGACCTACTGGGTCATGTAAATGCGACCCCTCTCTTCTGGGACTGCGTGGTGCAGCAGAGTGGAGGTGAAGCTGTTAGTTTTTAGCTGTACAGATGGGCGTCAAATCGATACAGTCTACCCTTCTCGTCACCCTGCTTTGGGCCCTTTGAGCCATTAGGGTTTAATACCGTATGGCTTACTAGGTCATGTAAATGGGACCCTTCTCGTCACCCCTCCTGGTCTTCACAGTACGCTCGTCTGGCCGCCACCTACAATGGTAACAACCTTGCCGAGAATCCCCAAATTTGGGGCCATCGGGATTTGATATTTGGTGTGATGAAGTATTATGGGGACGACTTAACCACTAGACCAATACCCCCAACTACTTCATTTAATATTTATTTAACATTTATTTTATTTTATTAATATTTATTTACTCATTATTAATATTTTTTAGTATTTTTAAATATTTGTGAATATTTAATATATATATATATATATATGAATATTTATTAATATTTAATTACAAGTTATTTGTATTATTAATATTTATTTACATTCATTAATATTAAATTTATATTTATGAACATTTATTTAATATTGAATAAATTTTTATTAATATTTGTGAATATTTTTTAATATTTATCTAATGTTTATTAATATTTATTAATATTTTATTGATGTTTATAAATATTTACAAATATTTATTAATATTTAATTAAGATTTATTGATTTTTTATTAAGATTGATGAATTTTTAATTAATATTTATTAGTATTTATTGATATTTATTGATATATAATTAATATTTATTAATAATTATTTGTATTTACGAATATTTATTTCATATTTTTTAATATTTCATTATTTTTTATAAATATATATTAATATTTAATTAATATTTATTGATATCTTATTAATATTGGTGAATTTTTAATTAATATTAATTGATATTTATTCATTTTTATTCATTTTTATGAATATTTAATTAATTTTTTTCACTTTTTATTAATATCTAAGTAATATTTAGTTATATTCATTAATATATATGTGTGTGTGTGTGTGCGCGCGCATATATATAAATAAAATAATTCAGTAGAAAGAGTGAACGATGTTCACTCTTCCTTCACAATGCTTCTATAGGAATCAGGAATGTTGTTCACGCTTCCTGGAGTGGGGATAAGCATAAACAGGGTCCAGGCCTCCCCGATACCATTTTTTAAAATACTCAAAAACCTATCACTCCGAGAAAAATTGCCTTTTGCGACGGACTATTTGCAACGGTATCTATTCCCATCACAAATAGTCTGTCGAATAGATTATTTGAGTCGGGCCCTTAACTCCCTCGTAAATAATTAGTTTTTTTTTACGGAATTAGGGGTACCATCGCAAAAGGTTTGGTGTGGTGTGGCGCGAATTGCGCGCCACACCACAAAAAGGGTATTTGCGACAGGGGGGCCTTCCCGTTGAAAATACCCAGTGGCGGTAAATACTATTGATGATGGGAAGAGACCCCCCATCGCAAATACCCAGTGGCGGTAAATACTATTTGGGATGGGATATGCCGCTGTCGCAAATAGTGTGTCGGCAGGTCACTATTTGCGACGGGTCCCGTCACGAATACCTTTTTAACCGCTGACAGTAATTAATGCAGCCGAAGGTATTTCCGACGGGAGTCCTGTCGCAAATAATCTAACATATATATACATCTCATACGTTTTTTCACTCTTCATCTCAATTCCTACTCTCTCTCTCTCTGAACTCTAATTTTAGTGCTAAAATTTATCTGAGTGGAATTTTTTTTATGAACAACTTTTGAAATCGTCTACACCTATGAAAGATCAAGTTTAAAGGCATTTAAGTTTTATTTAATTTATTATTTATTTCATTTTTTATATCATTTTTAATTATTGTTAATTAATTGTAATTAAATTAGATTGAGATTGTTTTTGTCATCAGTATTTATTTGTAATAATAAATTGAAATTAGCAGTACTAATTATTAATAATTAGTAGTAATTAATAATTATTAACTATAATTAGTAATGAATATAAATAATTAGTGGTAATTAGTACTTAGTAGCAGTAATTTGCGACAATTTGCATTAATTAATAGTAATTGACTCTAAATAGTAATAATTAGCAAAAATTAGTAATAATTAGAGGTAATTAGTAATAACTAGGAATAAATAGTAATAATTAGTAAAAAATAGTAATAATTAGTGAAAAATAGTAACAAATACTAATAATTAGTAATGAATACTATTAAATACTAATAATTAGTAATAAATACTAATAATTATTAATAATTACTAACAATTACTAATAATTACTAAAAATTAGTAATAATTAGTAATAATTAGTAATAAATAGTAATAAATAGTATTAATTAGTATTAAATAGCATCAATTAGCAATAATTATCAATAATTAGCAATAATTAGCAATAATTAGGAATAAATATTAACAAATACTAATAAATAGTAATAATTAGTAATAATTAGTAATAATTAGTAACAATTAGTAATAATTAGTAATAATTAGAAATAATTTGTATTAATTAGTATTAATTAGTATTAATTAGTATTAATTAGTATTAATTAGCAATAATTAGCAACAATTAGCAATAATTTGCAATAATTAGCAATAATTAGTAATAATTAGTAATAATTAGAAATAACTAGTAATAATTAGTTATAATTAGCAATAATTAGAAATAATTAGGAATAAATACTAATAAATATTCATAAATACTAATAAATATTAATAAATACTAATAAATACTAATAAATACTAATAAATAGTAATAAATAGTAATAATTAGTAATAATTAATAACAATTAGTAATAATTAGAAAAAATTAGTAAAAATTAGTAATAATTATCAATAATTAGTATTAATTAACAATAATTAGCCATAATTAGTAATAATCAGCAATAGTTATCAATAATTAGCAATAGTTAGCAATAATTAGCAAAAATTAGCAAAAATTAGCAAAAATTAGCAAAAACTAGCAATAATTAGCAGTAATTAGCAATAATTAGCAATAATTAACAATAATTAGCAAGAAATAATTAGAAAAAAATAATTATCCATAATTAGCAATAATTAGCAATAAACAATTAGTAAACAATAATTAGCCATAATTAACAATAATTAGCGATAATTAGTGATTGTTAGCGATAGTTAGCAATAATTAGCGATAATTAGTGATAATTAGCAATAATTAGAAATAATTAGCAATAATTAGTCATAATTATCAATAATTAGCAATAATTAGCAATAATTAGTAAGCAATAATTAGCATGCAATAACTATCAAGCAATAATTAACAAGAAATAATTAGCAAGCAATAATTAGTGATGATTAGCGATAATTAGCAATAATTATCGATAATTACTAATAATTACAAATAACTAGAAATAATTACTAATAAATAGCAATAATTAGCAATAATTACTAATAAATATGGATAATTGTAATAATTAGCTATAATTAGCGATTATTTGAGATAATTAGTGATAATTAGCAATAATTAGAAATAATTAGCAATAATTACTAATAATTATTAATAATTATCAATAACAACTAATAATTAGCAATAATTATCAATAATTAGCAAGCAATAATTATCCATAATTAGCAATAATTAGCAACAATGATAAAAAATTAGCAACAATTAGAAGTAATTTGTAATAAATAGGGATAATTGTAATAAATTGTAAGAAATTGGCACAATTTCTAGTGGATTGGCAGAAATCCTTTTGCTCGATGACTCTTCTCCTTTCAACTCTCACCGACTAAAAACATTATGAAAAATGTGATTCTACGTATGCATATCCAATCTCGTATGCACGAGATTGGATATGCATTCGTAAGACAACATTTTTCATAATGTTTTCTGGCGGTGATAGTTGCAAGCAGATGATTCATCGATGAAAAATGGGATCTTTTGTCCGAAGACTCGTTTATTTTCATCTTTCTTACACTGAAATCACAATGATGAATCTGGTTGGAGGTACGCTTATGCATTCCCATATGCACGGGAAAGGATATGCTTACCTGTTAACAGATTCTTTATTGTGATTTCAGTGTGAGAAAGTTGCAAGTAAATGAGCCTTCAAACAAAAGACAAGCTGCCAATCCACTAGAAATTGTGTCGCCCATAATTAGTGGTAATTAGTAAGAAGTAGTTGTAATTATTTATATTCTCTTTTTTGGATAGTGTTTTTCTTATTTCAAATTATTCAAAAACAGTAATGATTTTATATTTTGTAGAAAAATATGGAACAAGGAAGTCGACAATAGTCATTATTAGATGATCACTCTTGGATAAATCATTATAGCAATCCAAATGGTTTTGGTTTAAATATTGTATATATTGAGGGCGTTGAATCTTTCTTATCATTTTCATCATCCAAACCAGAATTTGTTTTAGAAGGAACAATTACGTGTCCTTGTAAAAAATGTGCTCTGATAATGTTGGACACATTTGACAACGTTGGGGGACATCTCTGGCATTTTGGATTTCAACCGCATTATGTTTTTTTATCAACACAGTGAATGCAGTTCAAGATAAGATACCAATAATTTGATTTCAGATCCATCATGGTTTCAATATTTAGTACATGATTTTGCAGGTCCATCTATTCAACAAACCGAAACTCAGGGTGATATTGATTTAACTCCTGAGTTGGAACCATCTAAATTTTATAAGTTTTTGAGGTCTATTAGGGATTCATTATATCATGGTTGTAAGATAAGAAAATTAGAATAAATTACAAAATTTGTGGCAATTAAATCAGATAATGGAATGCCAAAAAACTGTTTTGATCATATATTTTCATTGGATAAAATATTGTTACCTGAATGAAATGTGGTGCTTGTAAATTACTATGAGAGCAAGAGGCAGATTCGTAATCTGGGGCTCAGTTATCAGAAGATTCATGCATGTGAAAATGACTGCATCTTATATTTTGGAGAAAATGAGTCGTTGGAAAGTTGTCCCACATGTGGAAAATCATGGTATAAAGAAGCTCAACTAGGGAAGTTTGGATTGATTCCTATAAAATAGTTGAGATATTTCCCACTTACACCTAGGTTGCAGGGTTTATTTATGACTCAGAACACAGTGATAATGATTTCATGGCACATAACTAAGATTGCTACCCGTAAAAGCTCAAATCATCCATCTAATAGAAATTTATGGAAACATTTTGACCGATTGCAACCATATTTTTCTTTAGAATCCTGGAACGTGTGATTGGGTCTTTCTACTGACGGTTTCTATCCGTTTGGTTCTTATGTTAGTTAGTTTTTATGTTTGCCTATAATTATAACTCTGTACAATTTACCTCCATGGATGTTGATGAAGGAGACTTATATTTTTCTGACCTTTTTAATCTCATGAAATCCGAAAATGAATATTGATGTTTATTTGAAACCATTGATTGATGAGTTAAATTCATTATGAAGTAATGGGGTTAGTACATATGATGTTGCTGCGAAACAAAATTTCCAACTAAAAGCTACATTGATGTGAAAAATTAGTGACTTCCCGACATATGGTATGTTATCTGGATGAAGTACACATGGTCTGAAATCATTTCATTACTGTATGAGAGAAAAAAAATCCTTTATGCTCATAAATGGAAAAAAACCATGCCATTTTGACTATCATTGAAGATTTCTTCCAATCGATCATCCTTTTCAGAGGAAGAAATCTCATTTCAGAAAAGGCACAATTGAAAGGGATGGGACTCCAAAAATGATCTCCAGTACAGAGTTAAAATTAGTTGTATTTTCATTGCCTCCCATAACATTTAGACCAATAATAAAGCAATAGAAAATTCATAGATTTGGGAAAGAACACAACTGGATAAAACATATCCTTTTTTGGGATCTTTTATATTGGTCTAATTTGTTGGTCTGCCACATGTTGGATGTCATGCATATTGAGAAGAACTGTTTTGATAATTTATTTCATACAGTTTTGGATACACCGGGTAAGACCAGCGATAATTTAAAGTCATGATTAAATATTGCTCAAATTCGCAGGTGACCAGAACTTGAACTATTTGAAAATGTCATATCACAGTGGTTAATGATGCTAAAAGCAGCTTATATACTATCCAAAGATATTTGCTTATTATTTTTTTAGTCGATTGCAGATTCGAGACTTCTAGATGGCTATACTTCAAATTTGGGAAGATATGTTAAGAATGGTTATATTATCGGATTAAAAAATCATGATTGCCATGTTATAATGGAAATACTTATGTTGATTGGATTAAGAGGTTTTTTTAATTCTATGATTTGGGATTCGATAATAGACATATCATATTTTTTTGAGACATTTGTGTGGTGACAACAGACTACGATGCACTAAGAAACTATAATAATATGTTGTTATAATTATATGAAAACTGGAGAAAATATTCCCGCCAGATTTCTTTGACTCAATAGAACATTTGATATTACATTTTCCACATGAATAAAAATGTGTAGGTCTGGTACAGTTTCAATGGATGTACCCATTTGAGAGACGCATGAAAAAATTAAAGAAAAAAGTATGTAACAAAGCATCAGTTGAAGCCTTAATTGTTGAAACCTATTTATAAGAGAAATTGATCTTTTATGCTCTCATTATTTTGAATCTAAATATCCCTAAAAAAACCATCTCAGATAGAACGAGGGGAATTTTGATGATGAAATGGAAAATCAATTATCAATTTTTAATTAGCCAAATCTTGGCTTTGGTGGAGTTCATGAACAATGTATTTCAGATGATGATCATCTCAGAGCTCATACATATGTTCTACTCAACTGTGAAGAAATTACATCATTTGTACTATGCGTGCTTCTATAACTTATTCTATCATTTATGTTACAGTAATTAAAATTATTTTATTTGTAGGATTTATGATAATCATATCAAGAAACAACTTCCACAAATTATAGTAGCTACTCTTGAAGAATGCCGACAAAAAAAATTCTCAATAGTTTCAAAAACTGGTAACATAAATTATTTATGTTTAACATATCAATTCATTTTATTATTTATTATATTGATAATTGTTTTAAAAAAATTTAGGTGTCTCAAGATGCTGATAAAATTGATAAGTGACTGTGTATATTGAAAAACCCCCCATCCAAAATGGTTAAATCTTATAATGAATATAGGGTGAATGATTTTTGATTTCATACACATGCATATGGGTAATCACAAAAATAATGAACAGTGGAGTTTTTTTGAGAGGATCTCATCATAGAGAAATTGAAGTTTAATTTTACGACATAATGGATAAAATTATTGAACAATATAATCTAGGAAAAAATTATATAATGATGTTTAAATGTCAGTGGTTAGATATTGAGAGAGGATTGTGTGTTCATCCGACTCATGGAATCGTTGATATTAAATATAAAAGTATTCTTGTAGTAAATGAACCATTTTTATTAGCTCAATAAGTACATAAAATTTATTACACAAATTACTATGCTACTTCAAAAAACCTGAGTGATTGGTGGAGCATAATAAAAATGAAATCTTGGAAAAATTAGTTTACTCAAAGTGGATGTGGTTTCGCTGAAGTGAAAGGAATTCAAATTTTTCAAGAGACTACTCAAAACCATCTTTTTCACAAAGAGACATGAATATCGATGATGACACCCCACAATTAAGGTTCGATGATGACAATGATGTTAATGATGTTACAAATGATTTTGAAATGGCAAGAGATGATGAAACTAAAACTCATATGGATATTTATGTTGTCGAGGAGGAATATGAAGACATTGAAATTGTCAGATATGAAGATTATGATGAAGGTGAAAATTGAAACAGTTAAATGATGGTTATAATTATAACTAATATATATCTATATATAATAGTTATTTTTAACTATTTTCTAATAACAATCATTTTGTGTTTCAGATGGACGATGATCTATTTCTTTAGTTGTAGGAGGGAAAATCTACCTTTTATGAGGAGGATTTGGGATCATCTAACCCTCAACCTACTTGTGGTTCAGGGGGTACGTAGAGGGGGTACGATCTTGTGGGACTGATGATTCCTGACCCTATCCCCAAGAAACGTCCACCTCTAGGCTTTGATCCACGCACACAGAGGTATGATAACCTATGTAGTTTAGTTAGATTTCATTAATTTATTTATATACTAATTATTTTATTATTTTTTCTTTTTTCACAGTTTTTCACATATAGATGTTGGGCAGGGGAGAAATATCTTGCACAATTATTTTTCTCAGCCATGGATCACATGTGAACATATTCTCATTGATGTGAAGCTCGACATGTTCAATCATTGGATAGTACGTAAATAAATAATATTTATTTTGAAATTTATTTTACCAATAAGTCGATATTATAAATTATTTGTAGGGTTTATGATATCCCATCAATGATAGAATGCATGAAACTATCCACATGACATGGGAGGTGTCAATGAGTGACCGTTTCGGTCATTTTTTGCACAATTTTAGAAGGATATCCATGAAGAAAACATGAGTGGAAGTATTTGATGAGTTGTGTAGAGCCCACTGACCAAAGTACATTTCATCTCACATTTGGGATAGATTATGTTCATACTGGTTGGGTGGTGGATTTTAGAGGAGATCTTCATTGGGCCAACAGAACCTGGGGAGACAGGAGAAGACACATTGAGTCGGTAGTTGTACATTCAATACGCATATAGAGCATTTGATAATTAATTTTTTAAAATATTTTGTATAATTTTAAATATAAACGGTTTATTTTATATTTATATAGGCAGTTGAGAATCCCAATATTATAGATTGTGACGTTTATCAGAGGATGTACAGTGATCCAGCCACTAGAGAGATTAAAGGTGATTGTCAGCATCAAATCTTGGTCAGTATTATTTCTTTTTCAGTTTTAAAATTAACTGAATATAATGTTTTCACTATTTTAATTTCAAATTGAAACTGAAAGAGTCATATGAGGCCATGACCTCTCATACAAAGGCTGAAAGTCAGGACGAGATGGATGATCAGACTAGTGCCCACCATTTCGATGAGGCATCATGGATACAGGTGACCCAGTATGGCTTCGTAAAGGGTCGAGTAGTTGGTATCAGCTCTCATTTGACTCTTGGGACTTATTATGTTACTGTTGCGATGTCGGCGTCCAGCTCGAGAGGAGCTCGTGGAGAGGCATCATATTCTGGATCACAGTATCAGGAGCAACTGTAATCTGAAATTGAGATTATAGAGATTTTGTGTAAGTAGAGGGAAGATATGCGTCAGCAGTAGCAATACCAGGAGGAGATGCATCAATGGCAGTAGCAGCATCACGAGCAGATGAAGTACATGCACTGTCTAACTCTTAGTTTAGGGATGTAGTTTCCTCCACTATATCATTCAACTCCTCCACCTCCTCCAGAAGACTATCCCCCAATGATTTCTTTTAATGTTAAAAATATTTGAATTCAAAGTATGTTGTAATATTAACTATTTACAGTTTCTGTCTTCTATATTACTGCGAATATTACATTTTTTTAATTTTTTATTATTTTTAATATTTTAATATTTTATTATTTATTATTAGTATTATATTTTTTAATGTTTTTTTATTTTACAAATAATAAAAATTATTATTATTTTATATTTTTTGCGAATATTGAGAATTTTAATATTTTATAATTTTTTATTTTAATAATATTAATACTATTTTTTCAGAAATATTATTATTAATAATAACATTATTATATTATTAGTATTATTTTATTATTAATATTATAATAATATAATTTTATTATTATTAGTATTATTATTATTATTATATAATATAATATTATTTATATTAATAGTTTTAATATTATAATTATTTTTTAATATTAATTTATCATAATTTTATTGAATATTTTTTTTATTAAGTATTTTCAATAGGGCCTTCTGCGACGGGAACCCATTTATAATGGTTTATATATTTTTTAAACAACTATTTGTGATGGGAAAACTAGACCCATCGCAAATATGTTTTTGCGATGGGCCCATCGGAACAAGTTTTTATATATATAATATATATAATTGGAAAACTATTTGTGATGGGAAAACAGGACCGTTGTAAATACCTTTTTGTGAAGAAACCATCACAATAAGTTTTTCTATATATAATATATATAATCGGAGAACTATTTGTGACGAGTAATCATCCCGTTGCAAATAGTTTTTTTTTGCGATGGGCCTATTGCAAAAAAAAACTATTTGCAACACTATTTTCTACAATATGCTATTTGTAACGGGACCCCGTCACAAAAGAGCATTTACAACGGGCTCCCATCACAAATAGCCTGTCACAAATACCTCAAATTCCAGTAGTGTATCCCCTTTTTTGATTTATTTAAATGGTAAAACCCCTTAAAAACTCTCAACATAGTAATAGCCAAGCTGAAATGTAAGGAGTTTTGAGCTCTGAGTTCACCTGTTTACCATGGGCTCTCCTCTACAGTGTAGTCTCGATCACTTATTTAACAACCTTCCATGCATAGTCTTCGACCACGAATCTTAACAAATCAATTTGAAATTTATGTAGTCCTTTTTTCATTGAAAACTACATACACCATGACTTCCAATGCATTTCTATGTTCTTTTACTCATTATATCCTCCTTATCCAACCTACCCAAACTCCCTATGGTGTATCGCATGTTGTTTTATTCAACATTTCTTCCAGGGGTTTCATCATCTTCAAAAATGGACTCATAATGTCTACCTAAGATTCCAGTTGGGATTCTATAGTGTTCTAGCCTTCATTAGTAACTTCCAAGATGGGCTCAAGATTCCTCAATGGTGGAAATGGAGTTTCACAACATGTTGGTGTAGTGATTCGACAATCACGATTAGTATAGGTGGTGATCTGTCTGAAACAGGTGGCACGAAATAGACGCGATGCAACATCATCTTTTTTATGTTCATAGTCCCACAAGAAATGAACTTTCCCCACATGAAGGACACTTTTTAGCAATAAATAGGGATACAGATCACTAGAGGTGATCTCAATAAAATTTCAATAGAAATACTAGTTTATTTCTCTAACTTGGAATGAAAATACAGTGCACATAAAACACACTATTTATAGGGATACACACATAAAAACAAACAATTAAAACCAAATATAAATAAAAAAACCTCAGATCTGGTTCAGTAGGTGCCGCCCAAGCTTCCCAATATAAACACATCAAGTAGACAATGTCTGAAAGTTTCCACCAAATTTCCCAAGCCTCCATCGCAGCAGAATATGGTAGGTATCGTCCAATGAAATACAAGTTTATTTTTTCAATACCCCCCTTTAAACTTGTCTTCCTTGTGATCTAGACATCTGCATCATCTTTCATTATATATATGGGTGGATGATCAATGGGTGTAATGACTTCACCATAGTCAATGAATTATTTTTTCATATAGACTTTGGTTTCATTGATCGAATGGATTTCCCCATCAGTTGTTATCCTCCAAATTTCATCATATTTATCTTCCTCAAAGATAATTAGATTATAAGTCTCCAAGAGACAATACAAGTTCACATGCTCCTCCATTGGTTCTGTTATCTCATATATATCTTCAAGGATTCAAATATTTTGGGTATTTATATGAGAAATTTCTTATTCATTGTCTTTATATGTATGAGTATGTGGTGATAGCATCATTGGTTCTTCAATTTCTCTCTCCTATATTGGTAATTCTTTAACACTTTCCTCATCTTATAGAGTGAGTTTCACCTCTCTAGAATTATCATCATGATTCTATTTCCATGTCTCATTTTCATCAAATATAACATCTCTAATATATATAATCATCTTGGTGATGGGATTATACCAATTATATCCTATTTCTCAATCTCTATATCCCATAAGGACACACTTCACTCATTTTTCCTTGTGATTTGTTTGTTTTTTTCCTCTGAGATCCTAACATAGGAAAAGGAAAAAAACTATAACATTTCTTACACATGAATTGTGATTACTCCCTTCTTCATGAAATTTATTTTCTTCAAAATTTTTTGTTTGGAATATATTAAGTAGGTACACCGCACAAAAATACACTTCAGTCCAGAAAATCATGGGCACTTCGTTTTCTTTCAACATGATTCTTGCCATGTTGATAATGGTTTGATTTTTTCTTTCATCTAATACATTTATTTGAGGTGTGTATTCTGACATCTGTTGGTTTTTAATCCTATGTTTCTTGAGTTTCTATTGAAAAACATCGGGGGTGTACTCTAAACCACGATCATATAACAAAGTTTTTATGTGATGGTTGCCTTTATTTTCCACTAGTGCCTTAAAGTATTTGAAGATGTCAAACACTTCTAACTTCATCTTGAGAAATTATATCCATGTTTTCCTTCTATAATAATTAATAAATGTGAGTAATTTCATCCTTTTATATTTTATTTTTGTTTAAATGGATTGCACACATCGGTGTGGACTTACTCGAGTGGCCCAATGACTTTCCAGTTGGCCTCAATTGCAAAGTTGTTTCTATGTTGTTTACATAGAACACAAATGTCACATATTTTATTCAGGTGTCTAATGATTGGAAGCCCATTCATCATCATCTTGTTCCTAATAATCTTAAACTTTTAAATTTTAAATTCCCAAACATGACATTCCAAAGCCAGTATTTATCATCAAGTACCATCATCAAACACTGTGGTATGTTGGGTAGGATCAGAAGAGGAAACCTGTGGTTCTTCACCATTTATAATTTTATGACCATCCACCATTTTCATCAATAATAACCATTTTTTTATTTTGTAGGCTTATGTGAAATTCTTTTTACACCAATTACCCTAGACTCAATATGTTGGCCTTCCTATCGGGTACATAGTAGAGATCATAGATGAATGTATAATTGTTGTATTTTTTCAAGATCAAAATATATCCTCTTCCTTGGAAAAATATTATTGTTAGATTGGTATATAAAATATCTCATATCACCCTCACTTTTAAAAAAAATAGTAGTATGAAATTATGAAAAAAAAAAAAAATATCAGACCACATCAAAAATTTTCCCATCCAAAATAATTTTTCTACATGGTGAAATGGATTGAACAAAGTTAGGAGTCTTATCATTTGTCTATATCATAAAATCATCAAACATATTGTGTAAAACTTTTAGCTTTTCCTCCATCACATTATTTTATCCTTCATAAATATTAAAATTGTTGTAACATATTTTTATTGCACAAAGGTTGGAGTATTCTCATTATGCTATATCATAAATTCATCAAACATATTGTGTAAAACATATAGCTTTCCATCCTTCACATTATTGTATCCTTTATAAATATTAAACATTTTTTCACATATTTTTTTCATGGATGTGCATCTCATAACATTAACTTATATTTAATTTTAGATTGCTTTATATAATTAATATTATGATTTTTCATCAGCATCGAGACGTTTCATTTCCACTTTATTCAAAAAAAAATCCTTGATATCACATAATTAGAACTCATGAATAATAGTAAACTAAATATTATTCCTAATATATTAAAGATATAAACTTATGTGATTCTTAAAAATATTATAATTACAATTATTGAAGAGTGTAACACCATTTACATTAACCACATTTTCCAAACCAAAGACTTTATTATGAAAAGTTATCAGAATTATAACCTTTTTATACAAAACCACTTGTTGAAACCACGGAGTCCCAATCACTCTAAGAGGGGAGTGATTTGTGGTGAGAAAATATATTCATCATATGAATCATGTTCTCACATTATAATGATCATTTGAACATGTTAACTCAAAAAAATACAATATGAAAAATTAAAGTACATGGATATAAGGTTTTTTATTTATTTCACCTGAAAGAGATATAACCAAGGATTATACACTAGTAATGCAGTGATGTATAAATATCTTGACATGGGAAATGGAACCAAAAACTATAATATTTCATAAAATTGGATTGTGAGTACTCTATGATTCATTTAGTGTTTTTTATTCAGGATTTTTTATTGTGAAACTAGTAAGTATATACATAGAACAAAAAGTTATATCAGCCCATAAATTCATGGGTATGCCTTTGTCTTTCAACATACTTCTTTTCATGTTTATAATGGTTTAATTTTTCCTTTTATACACTCCCTAGAGATGAGGTGAGTAATCCTATATCATTTGGAATTGAATCCCACATTTCTTGAGGTGATATTGAAAAACATCAAGGGTGTACTCCGCACATCGATCAGATCACAAAGTTTGTATGTGATGGTTTCTTTGATTTTCCATTAGTGCCTTGAATTCTTTAAAGATGCAAAAATACTTCTAAATTTATCTACGGAAATTATATCCATGTTTTCTTATTTTAATCATTAATAAATGTGATAAATTTATTCCTTTGTACATTTGATTTTGGATTCAATGTATTCACACATCAGTGTGGAAAAACTCGAGTAGTGCAATAACTTTCATTTTGGACTTCATTACAAAGTTGTTTCTATGTTGTTTACGTAGAACACGACTTTCACATATTTGATTCGGGTGTCTGATAATACGAATCCCATTAATCATCTTCTGGATTTCTAATAATCTTAAACTTTTAAATTTTAAATGTATGAACCTAAGATTCCAAATCCAGTATTTATCATCATGTACCATCATCAAATATCATGGTATATCGAGTCTGATCATAAGAGGAAACATGTGATTATTCACCATCATTACTTGTGATTACTCTATACTTCATGCAGTTTCTTGTCTTCGTGATTTTTTTGGGAATCTATTAAGTAGACACACCACACATAAATATGTTTCATCCCTAAAATTTATGGGCACTCCTTTAGTTAATATTTATTAATATTTATGAATATTTAATTATTTTCTGTTATTTCTTATTAATATTTGAGTAATAGTTTTTTATATTTATTAATATATATATATATTAATAAAATAATTTAGTAGGAAGATTGAAAGGTGTTCACTCTTCCTTCACAAATACTACACAAGAAGCCTGAATGTTGTTCATGCTTCCTGGTGTGGGGAGAAGCATGAATGGAATTCAGGCCTCCCTGGACCCATTTTTTAAAATACTATTTTTGTTCATAGTGAGTATCCAAAGAGAGGTGAATTGAGAACCCAATTAAAATTTATAGTTAAAAAAAATTATTTCTAAATACCCCAATTAATTTAAAAATTTCCCACTTAATCAATATAGATGATTGTAATAAATTATAATCTTTCAAAATATTTCTTAAAGAGTGATTAGTTCTTGAGTAAGTAATATAAAATATTACTTATTCCTTTGAAATCAATTTACTTAATTAAAATCTTATAAAAACACTAATAAGAATTAAATCCCATTGTATTATTTTTTGTTTGGTTAAAACATTTTATGTTTTAAAATCATAAATAAAGTAAACAAAAACACATAGTGGAAAGATTGAATATAAGAGGTTTAGTATCAAGCTAAGACTTAGTCCTCTCCACTTGGTAATCAACCACGACCAATAAGTTTATATAAAATAAACAAGTTGATCTACAACCTAGATTGGGTTTTATAATAGTGTACAAACTGTCACGCTCACACATGTCCTCTTCCACTATTATATATGAGAGTAAAAACAAAATAGTTCATAGAAGGACCTCTACCACTGTTATCCATGGGGGTAAATGCGTAATAATTTTGAGAGGATATCAAGTATCATCCAGTTTAATGAAGAAAGATAGTGTACATATATAAACTAGAGTATATCACACATTTCTCAATATGTGAGAATAAATAAATGGAACTTATCAATCTAAAAGTGTAATGATATAAATTATAGGTAGGTTTTAGTATAGATCATGAAACCTTGAAAGTGTTTTGAAATGTATCCTGAGTTGGGTTCTCTTGAAAAATTCAGTTATAGAGTGTAGAAGACTCTTGTTCTTGATTGGAGGAAAGCAGTAGATGTGTATGAGCTTTGGCTTCCTCAGTCGAGAGATTGCAGGATATAGCAGTTCAACTCTTTAGCTCTATGTGTGTGCTCAGTAAGTAGGATCTATATTATTTCTATCAGTCTACTTTGTGCATCTGTGCATGAGGGAGTTTGCTTTATCTTTTATTTGTAGCAGGAAGAATATCTAGATCCTCTCTACTACCCCGTATTACATATATAACACTTGAATCAATGAGTTCTATCAAACATTTATGAGATAATCATTAAAAATATGTTTAGGATTAAATTTCATAATATATCTATTAGAATAATTTAATTCAAAAGGATTAAGTAAAATAGTGGCGGTGTATTAGTCTAGTAGTGTGAATATATTGTTTACTTGATCTGAAAGTCTCTCAGAGTCTGGAACTATGTTTTACTTAGCCAAATATTCATGTTGGTGGTGAGTCATCTGACGATATATCATTCTTATGTTGGTAGGTCAAATCAACAGTGAGTCATTCTAGTGGCGAGTCACACTTTATCAAAATTTGACTCTGGTGGAGTGCCTTCTGATAGTGTCTTAGACATAGCGAAATTTCCAAATATATAGTGAGTCATGGAAAACAGTGACTCATATGTGATAATGTATCAAACTTTTTCACTTTTCTAGATCAACAATACGACATCCTAATAGTGAGATATCTGGGTGGTGAGTCCATGTTTCTTATTGAGTCTAGTTGAAAGTGTCTTAACCTCAATAGTGACTTATCATTAGTCAATTTTATCACCTGTCTCAGATTATGATATACTTACAGAAAACATGAAATTCATTAATATCAATATAATCATGATTCTTTTATCATTAAAATAAGGAGGTCGACAATCTACCCTTTTTTAATGATAAAAAAAATGGAATAAAAGGGATCACAAATAACATTAAGGGTAAGATAAAAAAATACAAATCATGGTATAACTTTAACAGTATATACAGATGGAATCAAAGATAAATAATAAGAAAATAGAGGTAATTATTAAGGTAACATAGAAACATCAATGTAAAAACTGGAAATTCTATAAGTTTCCCCCCCTTTTGGGATTATCAAAAAGGTAGAACATAAGGATAAGTAAAAACAGGAAATGTAGAAAGAGTAAATATGAATAGAAGAATAATACTCAGCAAAGGAATCCAGAGAAGTGTTTATCAAAAAAGTATCACAAAACAAGTCCCATAAAAATAGAAAATTTAATTTCAAAAACATCCTTGAGGCTTGGGTGAAGGACCCATAGTTTATTTTCCTTTTTCCATTTCATTCTTTATATTAGAAACAGAAGGATCATAAGGTGTTCTACGAAAAGTAGATGGAACAGCAGTGGGTTTTCTAGATATAGCTTAAAGAGGATGATCCTATATAATAATAACTAGTCTAAGCTGTCTCAAAGCTTGTGTAGGAGAAATAGGGAAAGGTTGGAACTGGGTAGGTAAATGTGCAAGAGGATCCCTAGTCACTACGGGTCTGAAAGATAGCTATGAAATAATAGTTATAGATTTCTGATAAACAATAGTAGTGTTGTGAACATGAATAAATGGATTCATCAGATTGATGAAATCCATAATGATCTTGAAACCTATTTCCATTTCACTAAAGAAGTCACCTTTTTCTTCCATAAACTGATTGAGCACTAAAGTCATTTATTTCAAATGGAGAACCTTCTCTTTAAAGGCCTGAGTAACAGGTGGTATTCTCCAATTTTCTGCTAGTAACTTGAAATTATCGTCCATTTCATGCTTGGTATAAATCTGAGAGAGATAATTTATTATGACCTTGTTTATTATCTCTCTTTCAAATTTCATATCATGGTCATATGAGGTAATCAACTTAAGAACATGGTCGCTATTGTATCTTATGCTTCTCAAGGTTTCTTGGGGATGATCAAGTATAATAATTGAAGCAAAAACTGAGAAAATTCTCAATTCTTATCTAATAAATGATCTGATCACTTCAGCATCAAACACTGTAGGAGGAGGATCAATTGGGAAAGGGGCCACTAAGGTAATATTTTCAACTCTTTCAAGTAGAGAATCCATTCTATCTGAAAATATATATTTTATTACTTTAATAAAATACTTCATGGATTCCATCTCACCATTTATTCTCTTATTTTATTTTTCATCCACTTGGATCTGATGCATCATCTTCGATTGAATGTGTTCAATTACCAACTCAAATAGATATAATGCACCATTCTCACTAAGTTTGTTCAAGAGTGGATCTTGATTCTTTAAACACTTACCAAAATTGGACAACTTTTTACCAAAATCATTTTAGTCACTCCTAGTGAATACCTTAACTGGCATAATAGGAGGAACTGTAGAAGTAGGTTCAACTGCAAGAGGTCTCACAAAGGAAAAACTTTTCCAACAAACCTTTAAATTCTACTCGATCAATCATATATATCTTAGGATCTAATTCATTTAAAACCTTAGTTACACTATCCTTTGGTGGAGTGTTACTGAATTTGTCCCATTATTCTACCATAAGATCAATATTTCAGTCTGAAACTACAACAATGATAGGTTTAGTGTCAGGAGGTACCAAAAAATTACCAATGGTGTCAGCAGGTGTCTTAGCACTATGATCAGTAGAAGTCTATTCACAAACTAGCACTTCTTTCATCTATACATCCTAATTCTGAACAATTGAGCTCTGTATATCAATTTTATAGCTAACAACACATTTGACTTCTACACAGCTATCAAATGGAGGCTCATCAGTAGCCAAAACACCAAACTATTCATCATTTCTTTGATCAGAAGAAATCATCTTATTTTTATCTTGATCATCCACATGTTGTTCTATAGTACCAACAACACCCATATACACAACAAAGGTAGAATAAAAAAATGTCCGACCATCACCAATTGAACTGAGTTTAGTTCCATAAAAATTCTTATCCTCTTAAATTAATTCCAAATATGAGGATTTATCCCCGTTAATAAGTACATCTTTGTATTTAATATTTAGGACCAATTATTTATACAGATTTGGTTTCAAAGTATATTTGCTGGGTTAATCAAGAATGTATAGAGTCATCTCTACATCTCTCCTTCTAATTCTTCCATTTGAGCCATCAATGTTAGATTTTTCATCATTATCATCATCACTTTCATTCCAATGTTCTTTTTATTTTCTTGTTCCTCATACTCATCATAATCCTCTTCATCATCAGATTTTGAACTAGTTTTAAATTTATCCTCACTAGAAACTTCTATTTCCTCTTCCATCACATTTAACAAAATTTTCTCTTTTTGGCAGTCTTCTAGGTGGACTCGGAGCTCAATATATAATCAGCGGTGAAAGAGGTGACAAGTATGGCTCACTACCTTCTTCAAAAAATGGTTCTTAAATTTTCCTTTTTAAACACCCTCTTTTTCTTCATTAGATTAATTTACAACCTCTTCAGTCTCTAGATTAGGATTAACAATATCCCTTGGTCTGGTAGGATGATCCACTATGTTAAATTATGCATACAACATATCACTATCTCCAACGCATTGTCTTTTATATGGGTTCCATATAATTTTCATCATTGAATAGATAGATTTTGAAATATAGAAACCACCACAGTCTATAATCATTTCTTCAGTCTCAACAACTAGAAACTTGGTCATTTACATTGTAGAAATAAGCTTTGGAAATATTAAAGAGTTATATTTTGAAGTTGGCTTTATCATCTTAGACATATGAACTATGAGATACCTAGAAATATTGATCCTATCACATTGTTTAATAAGTAAAATAAGATACACATCTTCGTATCTCAATGTGTAAAATCACCTTTCTTGGGGAATATCATGTGTTATATGAACTTAAACAACAACCTACACTCCACATCCAATTTTGAGGAAATGGTTCTTATGGTTAACTCATTTCTAGTATGTTCTACAAGAGAATATTCATAAATAATGTTTTCACTATACTTAGGGAAATATCCTTGATAATCATCATAAATTACTTTATGTGGTACACCCAGGCACTTGGCCCAATGTTTTGAAGAACACACAACTTTTCAGCTATCTATTCTTGCTCTCATCTAGTATTCTTCTTTATTATTAAATCCAAACTCAACATACTTGTATAAGAGATGCACCAACCTAGGATAGAAATGTCTATCGTTTGAGGAGAAAAAATGTATCAATACTTGGTTTTGTATAACAATCAATAAAAGAGACTTACTAAACAATAACCACTTTTCTTCAACTTCCCTTTCAGCTATTATGACTTTGTTTGCAAGCTCGGGGTTAACTGGTGCAACTAGAGCAAGAACACTTGGTTCACCTTTTCACTTCTTAGATGATCAAAACATGTCTAGGGAAGTCTTTGGAGAGATCTTCATCCTTGGAATGTTGATAGGTTTAGTTTTATTAGTCGACATATAAGATAAATGTTGTAGGTTTGAAGGTTGGGATAAGAGAGGTTTCTCAGGGCTCGAGAGTATCACGCTAGGCTTGAGGTGCATTGGAAATAGACATATATTTTTTTGTATCATTTTGTATTTAGGTATTTTGAAAAATATAAATAAAAATAATAATGAAAAGTGAAAAATAAATTTAGTATCAGGGAAAAAATATGTATTGGTTCATTAAAATAGCATAAAATAGAGAAAAATAAATCAGGTGGTTTTGAAATATTATAAGTAGAGAACTCAATGGTGTAAAAATCCAATGGTGTGTTGACCACAATGGTGAGACAAAAACAATGATGAGACAACTCAATGGTTTGTCTCCCAAAGATATGTCACCCAACAGTGTGTCACCCAATGGGGTGTCACCCAATGATGTGTGACCCAACACTATGTCACCAAAAAATTAAACTCAATCAAAGTTAATCATTCCTAGTTTATGTTTGATATAGTTCATACTCTCAAAATTCAAAGGCATAGTAAATATATCAGCTAACTGATGTTTTATACCAATAAATTCAATAGTGATATCACCTTTTTGAAAATGATCCATCAAAAAGTGATGTATTATATCAATGTGCTTTGTACTAAAATGTTAAACTGGATTATTTTAAATTTTAATAGCACTTGTATTGCCATAGTTTATGGGGACATGTCAAAATTGATATCCATAGTCTAGTAAAGTGTGTTTCATCAAAAACAATTGTGCACAAAAACTACCGTAGGCTATGTATTCATCTTCAGCATTAGATAATGAAATAGAATTTTGTTTCTTACTACAATATGAAACTAGAGACATTCCTAAAAAGTGAAATACTCCAGAGGTTATTTTTCTATCTAACATTCATCCACTAAAATCAGCATCATGAAAAAATCACTTGATCAAATTATTGTCCTCTAGGGTAAAAAAATCCTAAATTTGTTTCATACTTAAGGTATTTGAAAATTATTTTAATAGGAACCAAGTGTGAATATTTAGGATTTTATTGAAAGAGAGTAGACATGCACACACTAAACATTATATCAGTTTGGCTAGAAAA
Organism: Viscum album; assembly: GCA_963277665.1. Classification (NCBI taxonomy): domain Eukaryota; kingdom Viridiplantae; phylum Streptophyta; class Magnoliopsida; order Santalales; family Viscaceae; genus Viscum; species Viscum album. The sequence continues at coordinate 844,373,734 of OY728125.1, read as the reverse complement.
AATATATAGAAGGATTCCAATCATACCTTTGTTACTAGTTTGATCAACCGGTTTCCCAGCTTCATCAATATCCAACTTATAGGTGTTACTCATAAGAGTATCTCTACTCTTAGAGTACATGTCGTATACTATGGGTGGCGATGTGTTTTTATCTCCTTTAAATTGGCTGTCAAAATTGGAAAATAGATCATTCTATTCTAAGAGTTCTTTCATGTAGATCATGATGAAAAAAACCTCCTTGTCATTAGAGACAAGTTACTAGGAATTTGGGATTGTTTGAGGCTCATAGATCCATCAAAATGATAGTTTGAGTGAGGTGATAGGTAGCTTTCAAAGAGTTGGTAACCCCCTAATAGCCTTTTTATATTAGGTAATGTTCATATATCCTTTGTTATCAGGATAATTTTGAGTGTGGAGATAGTACCCCATTGATCCTGATATGGTGTGTGTCCTCCATACAACATTTTGGGTCAGTACCCCCTGGTGATGGGGAACAGATCCTCCATTTATAGAAGTCGGTGTTCTTATCATGAGTTAGGGTGTGGGTTATTTATCAATAAGGTTTGTAACTTCCTCGGTTGGAATTCATATTTCTAGTGATAAACAAGTCCCACACTATTATTTCAAATATATTATGAGGACCAATAAGATGGATTTATGGTACTCTCCATGATTCTAAAGGAATTTTTTAGAGAATAATAACATTTATTAGATCAAGAAGAAGAAATTAACAATCATTTTCTAGAAATCTAAAAGAAAGATAATATGAATCATGAAATAATACCAAAATAAGTAATACTATAAATAAATGGTGTAACTTACACTGAAGATCCCCTTAATCAATATTGGTCTCCTTTAGGTGATTTTAATAGTCATCAAAAAGTGAAAAACAAAAGCCTCCCACCTCCATTGGTATATATAGGAAAATTTTAATCTTTTGAAATTCTGATGGGATCCATATTCTCTCCACAATATGCTAGTACATCAATATGAAAATAAGTAAGATGAAAAGAGCTATGGGTGTCAAGGAATTTTGGTCAATCATGAGAAAATCAAACACACTAAAGCGATCATATGGGTGTATAATTTATAATCCTGAAGGATGTACCTTATAATATCTCAATTATTCATGCATTAAAATGCATGAATGAATACCATGGTCATAATGAATGCATCATATGAATTTACTCCCAAATGTTTCCTCAAATTAAATGATACATTAAATAATAGTCATATGGATGATCATACTATCCAAATGATAACTATTAACATAGGTATTATAAACAATATTCCCTTTTCAACATGAAAATTAAAATTTTCATACATCCCATTAAATATATATTTATAGGGAGAGAGAGATTTAGGGCATATCTACTTCAAATTTCCCACATTCACTAAAGGATAATAGATTATGTTCCATTTCACCTTATATTTTATCATATATAATAAAGTTTGAAATCATATCAAAAAAATCCTTTTGGATATCTTCTAAAATAGTTTTGGAATGCTATAATTAATTTCACCTTGTATCTTATCATATAAAATACCTTCTGAACAACCATCCAAAATAATTTTGTATTAACTCTAAAGACTTTAGGGTATCCCTCTAATTCAAACTCAATCCCAATTTAGTCAACCAAAAAGTGTGACCTTATGGGACTTTATAAAATTGAAAATAATTAAGAATATATAAATCCATATGATTAAGAAAAGAGAGGCCTCTACAAAATCATCAGTGCTACTAAATATATAAAGGGATCAGGCTTGATCTCCATTAAACACATGTATCTTTATTCCTATATCCACTATTCTGTATCATATTAAAATTTTTATTCTCATATTTGTACTTTTTACAAGACACAGAGTGACTATAGTGCATGAAACATATCAATCCCATATAGCAAACCCATCTATTCTCAATTCTCAGAGTGCAGACAGAACTAATCATTGAATACATCACATGTCATTCATCCTTAAGGATAAGAACATCACATGTACCATATACAGATAGAAATATAATATCTAGTTGTAGATTCATACTCATATAGTCTATCTCAATCGAGGTCCCCAATGTCATAATCTTCATATGAGAGGAAAAATATTATCTTAGTTAAGCTCTAACTGATAACATGATCATAAACATATTCAAACACTACTGGAATACAAGTTTATACCCAAGATAATCTAAAAACCCATGCGTATAGGTAACATCTATACCTGTGGTTTTTCAAAATATTGGAATTGATTTCTCAGGAAAAAAATCATGGGAAGGACCCATACCTGCGGTTCTCCCGAAACTGTGGGTATAGGTCGCCCCTATACCCACATTTTTTTTTGAACCATGGGAATAGGTTTCATAGGGAAATTTTTTTTTTAGAATAAACTATACCCATAGTTTTTGAAAAACCATGGGTATAGGTCACCCTTATACAAATTATTTTTGTAAACTGTGGTAATAGGTTTTTTGGGAGAAAAACATTTGTGGGAAGATTTTATACCCATGGATTGACCAAATTGTGGGTAGAGGTTAGACAATTGTTTTCCATAATAATAAAAATAAAAATAAATAATATATATATATATATGAATATAAGAACATAAAATGTGTTATAGGATAGTGTTAAAGTCATTGTATTTTAAGCAGAAGGTGCTGGGTTCAATTCCTAACAATTGATTTTTTTAATAAAGGACCTATACCCACGATTTGACCAAACCATGGGTATAGGTTGGCCCATTATTTTTTCATAATAATAAAAATAATAATAAATACATTAATATAAATATTTATATATATAAATATAAATATATATTTATTTTAATATAAGAATGTGAAATGTGTTATAGACTAGTGGAAATATCGTTGGAGTGTAGGAAGGAGGTGTTGGGATCAAATCCCAAAGGATGATTTTTATTTTAATAAATAACTCATACCCACGATTTGACCAAAATGTGAGTATAGGTCTATACCCATAGTTTGGTTAAATCATGGGTATAATTCATGACATTTGAATTGCCTATAACAATGGTTTGAGAACTTTGGGTATAGGAGGGATATACCCACAATTTGGTTAAATAGTGGGTATAGAACTATACTGACAGCTCCTGATTCCATTGTTCCTAAAACCAAGGGTATAATCTATAACCATGGTTTTATAGGCTATACCCATGGTTCTAAACCATGGTTATAGGGGTTTTTTACAATAGTGAACCACCCCCATTTTATCCAAGTCAGTATATAAGCTTGTGTAAGTAGGATATCAAAGTATAAAGGTTCTCATGCTTGTTACCTTTATAACCTTAATTTATAGGGAAAAATATTATCCTTGCACCCTTAGTATACCAAAGGTGTATGTATGATACTCCATGTGGTATAATTAGTGGGTTATCCAACACACACAAATAATCTTATTCTTTTTCTTATGTCTCATGAGAATATTTTGTTTCTCTATACAAGAATACTACTCATGAAAACCATAACATTTCAACATAACCTATAATACTCCATGGTGACCATTGGTTAGTAATAAAATCAAAGTCATACTATGAGAGTTCAATTATCATTTCACTTCATCAAATATATATTGATATATACATTTATGTATCTAACTTGAAAAAATTATAAAATGAATGTTGCCTTTCAATCTGATACATTTTAATATTCTTAAACTCTTTTAAGAATATTAAACAAACCCAACATAATCACTAGTTTAGAATATCATATTTGATAAACTACTATATTGGACTTATTATTTCTATAATTTTTGGGTTTTTTAACACATTACATCATATAAAATCCATTCCACATCTCTATGTGACCATATAATAAAACTATCCAACAAAAATCATTATTTATAAAAATCTATACAATAAGAAAGTTTTAATAATAGTCATATTTAGGAATAAATTTACTAAATTTTCAACTTCTTGAATGTATTCAAACTTCCAAAATTTACAACATCAAATGATATGATGTCAACTTATGTTGTCTACTTAGAACACTTTCTAATTTTATAATCATCATCCTTAGAACCCTATTTCACCAAAATATTTCCTTGAAATAATGTAACTACTTACATTATTTTTTACCAATCCTTATAACCCCTTTTAGGATAAAGTGAGAATCACATTAATAAGGAAACTAAATTTAACTCTTAAATTTATCTTTACCACCAAAACCCAAAATATTTTAGGACAAAGTGATAACACTTTTTTATGGAAACTAATTTAACTTTGTCCATTTCTCTTTACCATCATACCCTAAACACTTTTAGAATATCAAGTGTAATTAACTTTTCATTTTGACTAGTAAAATCATTCAAGAAATAGTGTCTTTCACTTATAATGATAACTAAATGTAACTATTTACATTTTTCTTTATCATCACATATCCTAAACTATTTTGATATATTGAGTGAAAATCGCTTTATCTTAAACAAATATAATATTTATATAAAATTTATAATCGGTATCCCAATGTTACATTTTACATTTTTTTACCATCACATACCCTAAATATTTTAGGATATTAATTGGAAAACACTTTAACTAAAGATTCTTGTTATAATTTATTATTTAATTTTGAACTTCTCAAACTCCAAACATACCCACACTAGCCTCTTATACACTATATTATTTGTATAATATCTTACTAGGATATAAATACCCCTTGTGTTAGGAAGAGTTGTTTATTTATTTTTAGTAGGAATATTTAACAAATAAATTATTGTTTTCATATAATATACTATATTGTATTTGTTTGTAACATTTTTTTATTTAGAAATAATACATTATTAAAATATACCATTTATGGGTAGTGGGAACACATTCCCACGTATTGTAACAAATACTTGGATAAATGTTTTATCCTGGATAAACACTTTTATCCATATATTATTCTCAAAATATGTTATAGAAATTGATAAATCATAAACCATGTGTATAAAATTATTCATCTCATACTTTTTCACAATAACTCTTTGCAATAAAAAAAATTCTCTTATCACGTAATGTAAATTAGATTAAGATAGAAATATTTTACTTATATTCATTTGAGCTTGAAATTTTTTTTATATTCAAATCCATTATTTAGTAACTATTTACTTCATCTCAGGAATATAAACTACAAGTTTAATAAATTAATCCTTTTATTTTGAACTCTAGTATATTTATAGTACTTTGTAAAATATATCTTTCGTATTTTATACCCTTCAAAACCAAATAATTAACTTTTATAACATTCATACATCACATTGACATTCTACAGAGTTTCCTAAACTCATCCTGGTATATCTTGGATAATCCAATCATATTATATTATTATTCCTCCTTCATAAAAACCCTATGTTTTATGACCTTAAATATATTCTTGAAAAAACATTTTAAAACTTTACAAAAAACTTTTATTCTCCCGCTTTTAACATTCACCTACTTTTACTATCTATATAGTACTTTAGAACCTATAAATAATATTCCTAGTTCATATATATTTCCAAAATTTTGATAATATCTGGTAGAATTTATTTAAATTCAATAATATTATAAAAAAATTTCCATAAATTAAAATTAGATAAATTTTCTAACCAAAACAATCCATTTTAGTCTCCCCTTAAAGCATGTTATAGAAATGAAAAAAATCATAATTATGTGTGTCAAAAACACCTTAACTCATTTTATTAAACAATATTTTTTTTCATGATCATCTCAAGAGATAAATGAGATAAATTACAACTCTAATGATAAGTTTATCCAAGATTTAAGTATCCAATTTATTGATGAGGAAACTTCTTTTCCCCATTACTTGAAAATAAAATTCAAAATTTGATTCTTTTCAACTTATGACCATTTTTATATTTACAACACTTGTAAATCATATAGTAGATATCATATATCTATTAAACTAATATAATTTATTTCTATAACCACTAATATTTTAAGAAAACCATTAGTCTCACCAATTCATTTAACATATTCAATCATATTTAATATCATTTTACATATAGAATAATATTGAGTATATGAGACTAAAATTATTTAAGCCATTAATGTGCCCAATCATATTGAGTACATGATTGTAAACTAAGATTATTTTTTTCATTATACGTCTATTACCTTTGAAACCTTAAATAAATCACTCTATGCTTCCATAAATATCTAAATTAACTTATTGAACAACTTAAACTCTTCATTACTGAGGATGAAATTTTTCTAACACCTAGAATATTCCTTAATAACATCTCTTAGATCACCAATATTTCTTAAGAACCTTTCATAAGGTTCCAGTATTAGGAGTGGCTAACATTAAGCTTCTCCTTTTAAAAATAAATCTCAAACTTTATCTTTATGATGATGATGATATTTAACTATAATATAATCTTTTATTAGATTATTATCATGTATTATTAATCATTTAATAAGGATTTTTATTAAATGGTATCCCACTAAAATGATGAAACAATTTTGAAAATTCATCATAACCATTAGTGGGATAAGATATATATATTTCACTAAGTAATGAGTCCAATTTATCATTAATCTCACCACTTAATTATTTAGGTATTGCACAATCCCAATAATATCATAAATTATTTGGGGATAGTTGAGTGAAACCCCCTTTTTCCAATCTATCATATAAAAAAATTTAACTATATTCCTCTAGTATCCTAATCATTAGGTATTTCAATCTAAGTGTTACTTAATGAAAATTCCAAAAACAAGATAAGAAAGGATAATCCAGGGGAAACTAGATTTTGCATTAAACTACCCAATAAGACAATCTAGATTCACTTATTACTTTCTTATCTTTCACAATATAATATAGGGATACTCAAATTTGGAAATAAACTACCCAGTTGGATGATTGAGGTCCTGATAAGGGTTTACTTGGAAGGAATATTACACTTAGTACTTGTTGGGGATTTTAATTTAACCATATTATCTCATGTTATTACCATTTCTGTATGCATGCTTCAAGTATTTTAGTTTGGAATCCTATTCCCTCCACCAAATAAATATGTTCAAACCATATTGATGTGTAACTCTTTACAAAACCAAACATTTTGTGCTACTCACCCAAAATTAGAAGTCAAGTATATTCATACATATCTGAATGCATCATATGCATAAAGTACCAGAAAACTTCATGTTAAGGTATATAATTATAAGATACTGAAAATATCCACATGAGTAAGCTCAAAGAGATAGATAGATAACCTCATTAACTTTTCTATATAGATAATATCCTCAAGGTAAGTTTTTAGTTTGGCCCCAAGTCCCTCTACCCGGGGATACTTTAATCAAGAGATATTTAATTTCTTCATAACTCTAAAACAAAATATACATAATATATATTTAGAAACTAAATTCAAGCTAATAACTTCAATTACGAATAGAGGCCAAGGTAGATAAAAAACTAAATCCATTATAGAGAAATTTATAGCATGTAATTAAAGTCTCTATCTATAAGAAGTTTAACAATTAAACTAAATAAGGAACTATTCATCATATAAATAAATTATAACTATGAATAAAATAGGGAATAAACTTTTAAATAAATGAAAAATTCATATATTTAAACATTATATAAACATTTATAAACAATTAATTAATTAAATCTGATTATAAACACTTTATAAATTTTGATTTAACATATAGACATACCATAATTATGAATATAAACATTTTATATTCATTCTAATATGAACTCTTTCATATTTATCATTATATAGAATTTCCATTTTAAATGTTTGAAATTCTATGAATTATAAACAATTTAAAATTAAATTTCTATTATGTAAACATTTTTCATAACCTAAATATCATATACTTAATCATTATTTAAACCTTGATCATATCAATCATAAAAAAAAATTAATATGAATTAAATACGATCCAAATATGGACCCATTTTATTTTGAACAATTCAAAATAATTAATTATAAACAATTCATAATTTAAATATAAACATTTTATATTTTATCCTGGTTTCATAATTCATAACCATTTATAAATTATCCTGTAAGATTTATAAATAAATAATTTTATTTATAGACCATAATTCATGTCATATTATTTGTTAAAAGGTATTTCAAAAATTAAAAATTAATATTTGGGAATAAAATGATTTATAAACATTTATTTAATTAATCATAAACCATTTATAATTAATTTATTTATTTATAAACCTTCTATAAATTAAATATTACCAAAATACCATTTATAATGATTCATAATAATTTTATAAACCTTTAAAAATATTTCAGAATTTATTTAAAAAAAAAACTTTCTATTTACCCATACATATTCATTCTTGTATAAAGGTAATCTTTCTCTACCCTTATTCATACACTCTACATAAGGGTAATTTGATTATATAGCCCTTACATAATGGTAAGTGATTTGTTACCTTTATATAGAAACATTTCAAGTACAGGTAATACATTTATTCATGTCATTTGCATAAAGTTAATCTTTATTTTATATTATTTCAAGGAATATTTCAAGGACCTTTACATAATGGATCAAGTACCTATATGTGTAAGGGTAAAGGACCTTGTTACCTTTATGTAACCCTTTTAAAAATGCATAACCCTTATGTAGCTTTGGGAATAGGGATCTTTCCCTTAGGTGAGCTAGGGGATTACTCTTATACAAACCACTTCATGTAAGGGTAAGTCCATATGACCCTTAAGTAAAATAATTCTAAATAAGGGTAATCTTGGTTGACCCTTACATGAATACCTTTACATAAAGGTAAGTCATGGGTAACATTTATGGGACCACTCTCACATAGGTATCTCCATGCTTGCCCCTACTAAATTAATCTGTGTTAGGGTAATGACTTGGTTACCCATACAAATCTCAGATACATAAGGGTGAGGACCTATTTACCTTTACATATCTCAGCTACATAAAGGTAAACCCTATTCCATATTTCTGAAAAGCCTAAAAATTGAGGCTCTGTTTTGGATTTCTTCTTCTTTTTATCAAAAAAATTATAAAATGTGATTATAAATCCCTCTGATACCATATAAGGGATTTTTTAGAGTATAATAAAATTTATCATATTAAGTAAAAGTGATTAATAACCCGTATATAAGGATCTATAAGAAATATAATATGAAACATGTGATAAAACTGAAATGAAGAATATTACAAATAAATGGTATACCTTACACTGAAGAACCAGTGAATCATTCTTGATATCCTTTGGATGAGTTTGAGAGAGATCACCAAGAAGAAAACAAAAGCATCCCACCTCCATTGGTATCTATGGGATAATCTGAATCGTCTAACATTTGTATAGGATCCATCTTCTCTCCATTGTATGTTGGTAACTCAATATAAAAATAAGGAATATAAAGAGATTAATGGGTCTCGGGGAGTTTTTCTAGGTGTGAGGCAATCACACACACCACAACAATTGTATAGTTATATAATATATAGGTATTAAGGATTTTCCATGTGATTTATCATTTATTCATGAGTTAAATTTCATTAATAAATACTATGGTTGTAATGAATGCATCATATGAATTTACTCAAAAAAATTTCATCAAATGAGACACTATATTAAATGATAGTAATGTGGATGATGGTATTGTCCAAACGATAACTATTATCATAGGCAGTAAAAATGATATCCCCCTTTCTACAAGAAAATAATTGTTTTCATGAAAGAAAAGAAATATATATATCATATATATATATATGTGTCTTTATGGAATATCTCCATCAGAAGTGGGGTGTGATCATTCATCCATATGGTCTCAATACTCCCTGGATTAATACTCTTCTCTTCAATGAGGTACAATCCCCTGATCTATATTTAGATGAAGGTTGAATGGATGTTTATATAAGTTGAGGATTCTAACCCTCATGTGATGCTTTTATCCCTAAACAAGGTTCAATTTCCACACTATGTAATAAAATTGTGGTTTTTGAGTTTTGTGTCTATGTAGTTTGGGTGTTTCATGCCCCGTGGTATATCATTCATGCTTGGTTTCCTTTGAGATATTATTTAAAACTAGGTTTTAATACTTTTGGGTTATTTTATAACAAATATGACTCTAGTTATGTATGATTAATAATCCTTAATTAATTTTAGATGATATAATGGGGTCTTCCTTATGTCCTTAGGTCTCTTATCTGTAAATTTTATCTAGGTTTTATTTTAGGTATTCTCTAACACTCCCCAATATTAGGTTTTTGGTTGAGTCGTTATTTTTATTCTTTTTTTTTGTTTAAGGGGAATACTGCTGGGTATTTTTATATTCACCCATATATGGAAGTAATTACCACACATTTTATGTCTATTCAGATTGCACACAGCTCATGGATGATCCTGGTAGCTGTGGAGCTAGTGTGGATTGAATCAATTTGATTCATAGAGGTTCCCAGTAGTGATTGAATTTTATTTTAATTAGTGACCTTATCATTATTTTTTTCAAGAATTTTATTTAGTGGTCTTTATTAATGGTCACACATGGTGATGTTGTGGTGAGGAGGAGTATTCCCTTGCCTTGACGTTTCCTACTCTTGGACATATAACTCTTGTATTTTCCAAATTTATTTGATTATATATTATGTATTTATCCTAGATAGTCAGTATCTCATTCATGTGTTTTATTCTTTAGTATAGTTATATATTCTAATAATAATTATTTTTTATGATTTACTGTATTGTATATATGTGGTTTGTTGTAGGTTTTATATAGGTTAAGACGTCCCATATGTTATATGCCTTATTTGAGCTAGTTACCAACCCACGGACTATTAGTGGCAGTCCTGGGTTGGAACACTTGGCTTATCACTGACCCAGGTGGGGTATTGGTGGTATGAGTCATGTTAGAGTATCATTAAAGTGATTTAAACCTAAGGATGGAGTTCAAAGTTATCATTAGTATGATGATAATTTTGGGATATAGGGATATAATGTCAGGAAGAATAGAGTTTTGTTATCAGATTGGGAAACACAATGTCGGTACAGTAGTTGATGTATTCATTAACCATGTCTCTGTTAATCTATTGATCAAATTAAAACTCTAATGTATTGGTTAAAATTAATAAAAAAAATTGGTACAAGCAACATGTATCATGAAATTGTTTATTTTATCTATATCATCCTTGTTCCAACTCACACAAATATGTTTTAATATAAGCGAGTTCATCCTGAAAACCTCTAAATAATCCCCTACAGATATCTAGTTGTGATCAAAGGGATGGTTGTATCAATTGCATGCCTATTATATAGCCTCCAATGTTTGATCTTCTGAGTGATAAGGTGTTGATTTGAGGATCTAATTAGAAGGTATCTTTACCCCCTGATGTGAGGTAAAATTCTCCATCCATTAAGCATAATAAATTTTTTACTAGGTAGTATGATAATACCTATAGGTTATATAAAATTTATGAGATTCAATTATAAAGGCCTTAGTGGTTTGAGGAAAACTATCTTCTTGAGTTATGAGATTGGTTGGGTTTGGAGACTTGTGTATTCTGATTGGTTTGGGAACCCACATACCAGGTGGTGATTTGTATTTCAAATATTTTCCATGAATTAGTGAGACTTAGGTGGATATTTTTTCTACCCAGAAGCTAGATAAACTCACTCCACTGGTTGGATATTTAATGATTGTTTAGTAAAGAGTGTTATTTAGTGATTTGAGGATGATACGAGAACTGGAGAAGTTCAGTCCTTAGTGGGGATGCATGATCATAGTTTAGTATGCATCAAGGTTTACCGAAGTCATAGGGTACTACTTTGATGTGGTGAGTGATATTTTTCTAGTGATATTGGAGATTCAATTGGATTCTTAAGAGAGATGTTTGAGTTGAGATTATACCTATGTATATTCTCACTTGTTTCATAGTTTTGGATGTAGATTTGATTATGTAGATAATATAGTTAGAGGTTAAAAATATATCAATCCACTTCCTACGCCACTATCTATAGGTGATCCTAACTAGGATTAGGAATATGGAAGCTAAGAACATGGACATTTTTATACTATGGGGTATTTTAATTGAGTAGTTTTAGACATGTTTTGAGGTTTAATATGTACACTTTTCACATTATCACTAATATACATTGGTTCCAACAAGATCTATTTTGTTACTAGGTCATTAGTCTTAGATTTAGATACCATAGTAGAGTCTAGTATGTCCATTTTTAACTAAGGAATCTTCCTGGAGTTGATCATACACTCACCTACTATTTTTCACATAATTTTTTTATATAGTATTTTGAGAATATATTTTTTAGTTTTTATGTTTCTTTAAAAAAATATTAATTTAATTTTTTTTAAAATAATTAATCATTTCAAAACATTTCATACTCTAAAATCACTCAAATTTGGTCATTATTGAAAATATAATTATGGGAATTATGTTTGGCATTATAATATTTTTATTTTTTGTGTTAAAGGTTAAAAAGATAAGTGTTGGAATATATAGATATATTATGTGCATAAAAACAAAAATTAAATATTTAAATTTTGATCAACATTGGGTTTCATCCCCAAGTAGTAATCCAGGGGCCTATAAATACACAATAAAGGGAATGAATACTAGACCTGGGACCATCCAACGGAGAATAAGGGAAACTAATAGAAAATGCAAGGGGCCATGGATTCATATAAATGGAAAGTGGTCCAAGGGAATTAGTGGGATCAAGGATATATGGGAACAACATGATTCAGTGCTACACTAAGAAAGGAACACACATACATCACCACACACACACATTTTAAATTGATGGAAGAAGTATATGGACTAATAAGGAAGCATCGAGTCCATGATAATGTCTGGGATTGTTTTAATATAATAATAGTGTGATTAAAACATTGACGATGTCATGATCTTACCTATGTATTCAACTACCATTGGACCAAGTTCCCCACTTATCTAAGTTGTCTATCCAATTTTCATCACTTGCCTCAGTTGAGCTCATTGAGGGATTATCTATATTTCCCAATTCCCTCACTACTAACATATATCTTAGACCACCACCATTATCACCCTATATCCAACCATGGTCACCAATAGGAGATCCTATTATATTCTTGATTATGGGGAAACAATATTCCATTATCACTTCCTAAGGTCAATTTTGAAGTGATGTTGTTGATAACATTATATCAAGTCCTAGATAAAGATTCATAATCACTACTCAAGATCCTCCTGGTATGCCTACTTCCAATGTGATCTTAATAAATATCCAATGGATACTCATTCCAAAATATATCCTCAGCCCTACCAATGGATGTTCATTCCCCTGTGGAATCTTAATCACCTTCAATGTATTCTTATCACCCAAATTTCCAATGAATTAATGCGAGTTTAATATTTCATATCCATTATATATGAAAAGTATAAATAATGGAATAATATATTTAGACAATTTTATTTTTCCAAATATATAAGTGTTTGTGGAGAATTATAGGTAGAATAAGGTGGTAAAGAGAGATTAGGGATCTGACTCATAATTTCTTCCACTCGATGCAGAAGAAGAAAATGAATTTTTTGGAACATTTGGGAAGATAATTAGTATATACCATATAGATTCCATCACATGAAATGTATATCATCCAATTAGAGGTATAATTCACTCCATATTGTCCAATATGAACCCATTAATTCCCGTATTATCTTCTCACCACTCTATAACTATACATACTAGATTCATTCACTTCATCCTTCTCTATCCATATATTGATTCCAATAAATTAGGACAAGGAGTTCCACACCCTGTATAGACCCCTTGTTTCTCTTATCACTTTATTTCCTCCCACACATCTCATTCTTACATTCCTCTCACTCCAAATTCTTTCATTAACAACACCTCTATCCTCTATCATTTAGGAGTGGTTGCAACCAAAGGAGAATAATGGTCAATCTACATCTATGGGAGAGGTATTCTTTCCCTCCGTGATTTCCTTATTTAGACATGATTGGCTAGTAAATTGATGTGGGTATGAGGGGGGTGTGTAATATTATATTGTGTTTTATGTATTTTTAAACGTTTATAATTGGTTATTTATCCTTTTACACTTAATATTTTAAATATTTGGTCAGTGGTTAATTTATGAGAGGGTGAGGGTGATATAGCATGTGTGGAAACTTGAAACTAAAACTAAATCTTGATAACTACATCAGAAAGAATGATACATCAAGGTGTGTAATAATAAATTAATAACCAAATATAAATTGAAATAATTTATTCCCAATGATAGGATTAACCTTACAAATATTCTTGATTTGGGTAGTAATTCCTTGGCTACCATTAGAATAGATATTAAGGAATTAGTGATGTTTCTATTAACATTGATATTAGTATTTGATTTGGAAAGAATCATAAGTTTTATTACACACCTAAATTCCCCCACACATAAAATATTGAATCAAAACTCATAGTGTATTTATTATTACTTCTCACTAATGACTCCATTTTTATACCTACTCATAAATATAAAACACTACAAACACTTGCAATTACTTCCATGTGTCACCCCCTTCAATGTTTAATTATTTTTTCATATTTTATACTAGTGTATTTACTAATAAATTATCCCTATGGAGATGAACCAATTAATTAATAATATTTTGTGCTCATATTTACTCAATTCACAAAATTAGAACCATTTTCAGGGATATAATTTGGTTTATCAACTGATTTTTATTCAATTTTCTAGATAAAAATACAAAAATACACTTCAAAACTAAAATTCACTACTTATATATTTTCAAAAAAAAATTATTTCTCATAGTTGTAAAAAAAATTAGATTATATTAGGTTACTTTGAAGATTCAATCCATCAAAATATTTATCCTTATAATTTAATGTTAAGGATAAATCCATTATATCTTAGGAAAGGTCAAGGAAGGAATAAAAATAAAAGTAAATTATGAAATTATTTGAATAAACCTTAGTTGACTGTAGATTTGCAACATACCCAAGAAAACATAGAATCATGTTTCACCAAAAATGAGGGAATTTCAAATTCTATAAGTAAGAGGGAATCAATCTTACATCAAGATATCACCAATGTAAAGGAATTATGATCCTAAGAAGTATTAATTGGAATTTAAAAAAACCTTCAATGGTGCACCAAGAGAAGTTTCATATATTTTTAACAAGACATTATTCATAAAAGTCCAAAAATTATCTCTTTATAAGATAACTAAATATATGTTAAATTTTAAATATTTCCCCTATTTCTTAAAATTTGGAATGGATATGGTTTCTATAAGAATAAGGGGATTTATTTGATTCATCAGAGACCACATGTGATGCATTAATGAGGAAATTTTATCTAATCCAAAGAACTATTGACTTTAGGAGGATAATCATTAACTTTAAAGAAAGGGATAATGAGCAATTATATAAAGTATGTGATAAATACCAAGATTACTAAAGCACGTGAGCCTCATCCCAGTTGGTGAGGACTCGGCAAGTGTATCTAAGAGACCCAAGATCAAATCTGGGTATAGAAATATTTCTGGATACTATAACAGTACTGTAGTATTACTTTAGCAGGCACTGTTTGGTACTGTAGCAGCCAAAACTATTCATCTATCTGGGCCTTTGGGCCACTGGTTTAGTCCTTGGGTCGTGTAAGGCTTTCGGGCCACCCAAGGCCTTCGGGCCAGTTGTTTCTCAAGGACTTTGGGCCACCTTAACGCCTTTCATCCACCCTAAGGCCTTTGGGCCACATGATGCAGATGTACTAGTCAAGACTACAAGGGACAAGGCTTTAGATAAGGATCAGGGCAAGTGTATTCACTAGAGTAAAGCTAACCAGAATTGGAAGGATGAGAGGGTATGGATTTCCCTTCAGTACCAGGCTTGTGAAACCTTGAATAGGATAGCTATCTGACCAACCCTATGAAGGTGAAGTGATGATATTATGACATATACTAGGGATAAGAAGTTCCAAGATATCTTGTATGGGTGATTCCTTCTAATACCTACAAGTCATGTAATTATCTCTAAGAATTTGGGCCTTGTAAGGGTTCCACCTCACCCCTTGAAAGGTAGATTATCAAAATAATAAAAAATGAAGGCCATCAGGCCATTCTGACCAAGAGTACTAAAAATAATTCATAACTCATAAACTTCTTCCCCCATTACGTATTAAATATTTTTATGATGGATTCACACCAATGGGGAAAGCATTTATAGACACGACTACTAAAGTTTAATTTGGAAACAAGGAAACCCTGGAACTAAAGAATACCTTCAATGTGTTGTACATTAATTCAAATGAGAAGGATATGAGAGAAAGGAACTTCGTTAACAATTAATACACTACCCACTATAATGTAAATTTTTTTATTGTTACATTTCAAGAGCAATTTGAACTTTTAGATTCAAGGACATAAGTGAAGGAGTTACAATGCTTCTCATATGGAATTCTTGGGAATAATTCAAATTAGAGTAGAAATTATAAAATAAAAATATAAAATCCACCCCTTCATATGGATGAAAAATATATAATAAAATTTATAAATCATACTTATAGGAATGTATCCTTCATAAGTACACATTATCAAGGATGGAGAGAGAAATTACACTCATATTTGAGGGGTAAAGATAAATTCAAGCATGCTAGAATTTCTAGAAATTGTTTTTTATGTAATATTTTTAGATACATGTAATCAAACATAGTGGAGTCATGTCAATTATCTTTTTAAGAATCAATATAACTTATTTCAAACTAAAAATTCTAAAATTAGAGGGAAATTATAACATAGTTAGTATGGAAGAACTCAATGAAGGGTGAATTTACAACAACACCAAACCTCGAGTAAGAAGGACCAAGGAATAGAAATGATACTTAAGAATATTCAAAAAACATAATTCAAGTTGAAAGGGAATAAGGATATATTTGAGCCATTTATCCGAAAAATAAAATACCATATCCAGTGTCATTAAGCTATTTTTAAAGGACAAGAATAATAATTGATAATATTTCTTAGATTACAAAAGTGTGAATCCATAATTTTAAAGCACAAGTGGAGTTTATAGAAAGAATAAATGATGAAAGGGATCAATAAATTATGAAAACCATGCATGAAATTAATTACATAGAATGTTTCATGGAAATAAATTTAATAAATAATTAGTATATTAAAGGGAAAATCCCACATGAATGTAATTATGAGCTGTTAATTGGAGAAAAGACCACTAAATTTATAGAACTAGAGAAGGATACCACTAAATAAGGAAATGATAAAAGTATACTAAATGTTAATATCAGAAAAAAGTTTCTAAAATAAAATTCAATAAGTTAAATAGCCGAAATTTAAGGGTAATAGAGGCTGGAATGAAATTTAAAATGATGATGTTGATATTAAACATTATAAACCACTGGTAAAATCACTGAAAGTGACTTTGAAATGTATCAATAAGGTCTCACTTATGTTGGAAGAAAACTTTCAACTATAATGGAAGTTCAAAATGATGTGTAGTTTAAGAAATCAATATCCCACAAAAAGAAATACAAGGAGCATAAAATGTATTTGAATATGTTAAAAGTCTTAAAAAAATAATGAATTTATCAAGGTTTAAATTACATAACAAGAAAGGGTTAATATAGAAAAAAGTACCTTATCAAAAACAAAATATCAAAAAAGATATTGGAATTGAGGATGGAAAAAATAAAGAGAAATCCTTCATGCTTAAAGTGAACCAATAATATGGTAGATTCAAAGAGGATGTGACAAATATAGAAAATCTATGCATCAATAAAAAATCAATTATTGAGGAAAAACTTAGGTTACCACTAAAGAAGTTTAAATTACCACGGGACTATGGATGATCTAGAAGAAGGGAAATTCAGGTTAAATACTTTGGGAGGAAACCCAAATATGGGATTTTTATTTAATTTCCTTGGTTTAGTTATTTATTTTTGAATAATTTAAATTCCACCATAGTGGGTATGACATCATTTTTATAGGAATTCAATGGAAAATAAGGTCATAAATTTTAGAATATAAAAGACATGAACTACAAGGGAAAGGAACAATAGTGGAAGGAGGGTGATACACTATCCATTTACGTTCATATCCTATATAATTTAATTCATTTTTTATATCCTAATATGCAGCTACCTACTTGTGCATGCATTTATGATTTGATAAAAATTAAGTGTGGTGTGATGATAAAGTGTGTAGTGTGTTGTTATTGTAAATAATATTAATTGATAAAAATATATAAATTAAAACTAAGAGATTTAATTCACCTTAAAAACCTCAAAACTCTAATTTTTAGAACTTGATAATTGAGGTTTAATAAAATATGACTTAGGTGGATTGTAATTTTTCATGATTTTATTAGATTATTTAACTGAATATTGAGTGATTTTTTTAAATAAAAGTGACACTTGAATGGTTTACCCTAAAAAATTACCATATAAATCATTTGAACTGGGTTAGTGTGAGCAGCTGGGATTCACATTAAACCCTATTGAAATGGATTGGAACATATTTGTGTGTGTAAAAAATCTAAATCCATAAATAAGTGTAATAATATATAAGTGTTGGTTTTACAACCCTACTTCCATGCCTTGAATATTCCATTAGTTTTTAGGGATGTCCTCTTATTGTAGTTTCTTAGTTCTAGATTAGTCAAACTCAAATCTTGAAAAACTATAATGAATATCTTATGGAAAAAATAAGTGTGAAAATTTTTTCTCCTTTTTAAAAAATATGAAGGGGAAAGTGAATGTTGAAATCATATAAAAATGATAAAAATTATTGTATCTAGTTGGATCATAGTGATGAATCATTGATTAGGAAAAATTGGGAAGTTTAATGATGGTCTGAGTGAGTGAAATTTGAAAAGGTAAATTCATGTCAATAATTAGATTCAAATAACTCCTTGGAAATTAAAACTCAATTATTGAGGCTTGATTTTGAGAGGATATGAAATCTTGGTGAGATCATTATTGAGAGTAATTACTTGAGGAAAATTAATTATCAAGTGTGGGGGATATGATTTTAATATATTTATTGTTATTTTTTATATTGTTTTGATCATATTTGAATTATTTTTTTTGTTTATTTGAATAAATAATATAATAATTAAGTTTTTATTATTTTATAAATAAAAATTCATTAATGATCATTTTATACTTGAAAATCACTCATTTTTTTCCATTTTTAAAATCTAATTATAGAAATCATGTTTCAGACACTCATATGTCTATTTTTTGTGTTAAGGTTAAAAAAATAAGAGTTATATCTAATAAAGTTGTCTTGTATATAAAATTAAAAGGAAATATTTGAAGTTTGATAAAAAATGGGATTTAACCCCAAGATATAAACTAGGGTCCTAAAGATACATAGTGAATGGCATCAACACTAACCCTAGGACCATCTTGGGTGAACATGGGAGTCCCAATAGAAATGTTAGGGTCCATGGATTAAAATTAATAAAAATAGGCCTAAAATAATGGGTTGGCCTAAGTATGTAGGTGTTATGTGTCGTTTGATGCTAACTAGGCAAGGAATACACATACATTACCAAAAACTCACATTTCAAATAGATGGAAGGAAAATCTAGGTTAATAAGAATAAACAATCCTAGGAAAAATTAGGATGTGAGATTACTTTAATTTAAGAATCGTGTTATTAATATGCTATGGGTGTAGATATTTTTCTGGGGGATCGACCTTCCATTAGATCAAGTTCCCCACTAATTTGATTTATAAACCCAATTATAATCAATTACTTCATCCAAGGTCATTAAATATTTCTCTTCATTATATAATGAACTCTATGCTAACACAAATATACATCCATCTCTATTATCACATGATCTCTAACCATTATCATCACCAATATCTAGTTTCTTATTCTTGATAAATGAGCTACAACATTCCACTCTCACTTCCCATGATCAATTTTGAAGATATGTTTCTACTAACATTAGATAATACAACAAAGAAAAATATATAGACACTGATAAAGATTCTCTTATTATGACTACATACAATTTAATCTAAATCCATATTCAATGTATCCTTATGGAATAAAATTGACTTGGCTCTCCTCATACCCCAACATCATCTCAACCTCTTTCAACATAATATCAGAACCTAGATTTATATGAAATTAATTTAATCCATGTATTTCATCTACTTTACACATGGTAAGTATTCATGAAGTGTTAATACCTTCATATAATTTTGTTTTTCTGAATTAGTAAGTATTCATAGAGAATTATCGATGAAAGAAATTGGTGGAGTGATATAGAAAATGACTTGTGGTTACTTCAACCCAAAAAAAATGGAATTCCCTAGAAAAAATGGGAATACAATTGGTATGTTCCACATATTTTTCATCTCATGCATGATAGAGAATCCAGGGAGAGGGTAAATTCATGCCAGGATAACTAATCCAAACCTATACATTCTCATGTTATTATCCTACCATTCCATAACCATACATACCCGATCAAGTCACTTCATCCTTCTCCCACTATATATTGATTCCATTTCATTTCATAGGGGGTTACACACTATGGATAAACCTTACGATTCTTTTACCACTCTATTAACTACCACTCGTCTCATTATTTTATTCCTCCCACTTAATATTTTCCTATTCACACCACCTCTACCCACTAGTTGTGGGGAGTGGTTGTATATTGATTAGAATAATATTTCAAACTACAACCACGGTATAGATCATCTTTCTCTCAATTTGTTCATTTATTTTAGATATTCTTGGCAAGTAATTTTATTTAGATATGAGATAAATGTAATCTAATCACGTGTTGTATGTCTTTTATAATCATGACATGAAATTTCACATTCTTTTACACTTTATTATTTAACTATACCAATGGATACTTGATGTTAAGGTGTGGGTGATGTAGAAATATTAAAAACTTGATCCTAGAAACACATCATAATCACTACATCCTAAAGAATGGTAGTTCAAAAAGGGTGTAGTGGAAATTTAATCACACAATCAAAACTAAAATCATTTCTACCCAAAAGAAATAGAAACCTTATAGGGGTTCTTTATTTGGGTAGTATGTCCTTAAATACCATGAGAGTAGAACTTAAGGAATATGTGATATTTTTAGTCACATTTATATTGAAAATTAACTTGTAAATCATTATAAGGTTCATTACTAACCTAAATTTCCCACACTTCACATATTGAATCAAAAATAATAGTGTAGTTATTACTACTACTCACTGGAAACTCTATTTTCATGCCTATATATAAATATACAATGTCAAAAAAACACAAATTCTTACCATTTCACACAAACAAAACCCCTCATTTATCATTGTTTAATTATTTTTATATAAGTATATTTTTGGATTATCCAATAACCTATACCTATATATAAGACCATATTAATCAATGATATTATGTGCATACATTTACTTAATACCCCTATATTTTTCATCTATTAAATCCAATAGTTTAAAGGGAGGTTATCTTGGAATATTTCTCTATAATTGAAGAGACCCCATGGTATTATCATTGGTTTGAATTGATTATCCCTGGTTTGATGGGTGATGTTAAAATATAGATGGATTAGGGTTTACTTTAATGATGAGTGGGGCCAAAAAAGGATGATTTTGGCCAAATCATGGGAGGTTACAATAGATTCTTCCACTAATTATAAAAATTTGACTTGTGAATTTTGGTTATTTAAGACGATTATGCCTATAGTGGAAGATGATTTGTTAGAAATTTACCCATAGAATATTCTAGGGTTTCCCATTATCTAGAGTTTAAACCCATGTTTTTTCCATTCAGATACTAAACTAATATATTGTATAGCTTATTATATGGGTCTAGAAGAAAACAAGAATTAGAGACTATTGTTAGGGGATCTATTTGTAGACAAGATTCAGTGGACCACGTGTTTCCTATTGGTAGCTATAATTTTTTTATAAAGGCACGTGGGAGTTTTTGGTTTTTTATTTAAAAGAGGTCTTAGGTGTGGATGTTTTCATTTTTCAGTTTGTGAGGAGGATATATTAAAGGTGGTGTTTAGGTTTCATTATAGCTTTATAAATTCCTAATGAATTTGGTTATTGTGAGGTTAATGCCTTATTGTGTTTATGAGACTCGAGAAATGGATCTTCTGGTTGTCGCTAAAACTTTTTTACGGTAGTATTTAGAGGAAATAATCTTATAAATCACAAGATAAGCGCAATGATCATCTGGGAATTAACTTAGACCTAGTTTTATAGAACCTACTATATGGAGATCTCTTGATTTAGGTATTTTGAATGCAAGAAGTTAATTTCCTAGGGAAAATGTCATGGTGGAGTAGTAGTTGTTTCTATGGAGTTTGGGGTTGTGATGTCTTGAGAGACACCCTTGAGTGATCAAGGTGAAAAAAATTCCTAGTTTCATAGAATATATCTATATTCTTGTGTTTAATATCTCTAGGATTAAGTTTTCATAAATTCAATTTTTTAATGAGTTTATTTTTTATATGGTCTGACCAATTGAAAAAGGATTTTGAGAAGCTAAAATAGTGTTTGAATATTTATTTTATCCTCTATTTTCCATAAGAAGGATCTGAGAGAATGGTTTTTGGTAATTTTTCCAATTGTGGAGGTAATTAGTGATTACTTTTAGGTCTAGATAGTTTGTATCCATTGAGTAGAGTTGAGTATCTGATGAGTTAGGGATCATAGAGATGGTGTTTACCTTGAAAATTTTAGAACACTATTTCTTAGATGAGTGATTGATGGTTTGTATATATACTTGGTCTTGGATATATTTAATCCTAGTTAAAATAAACTTGAGATTAATGTGGGGGAAAAGGTTCTTATAGGATTATGGATTCAAGGTATTCTATTCTCTATGATAGAGGTATTGTGGTGGTTGATTCACTTAATAATTGATTTTGTGCATATTAGTCATGTTAGAGTTTAGCTATAGAGACTGATTGAATGTTCAGGTAGTCAGTCATCTCCAGAATGTGGATACGTGAACTATATAGTGAATGTTTTAGTGAGATTAATTATGTAATCTTGGGAGGTATACTGAGGTATATCATTCTGGAGGTTTGGATTGTAGTCACTCGAGTCTTGGTAGATGTTACCATATGGTTTTAATTTGATAGATTAGTGACATATCAATGTATCGAGGTATTATGTTTTGGGTTATAGTGAAATAGTTCACTAGTTATATCATATTTTATTATATGGTGATAGGAGGGGGTTGGTTTATTATTTCATGTTTGCAGCTTTTTTGTGAGAGAGACAACCCAACCAGGTCATCTATAGTGATGGTAAACCAACTAAGGTATAGGATATGGGTTTGTTTCCTTATATAGGTTGGTTTATAAGATATATTATCTGTGTTATTTGAGTTATCATAATTTCTATGCATGTTTCATCGAGTTATTATGAATAGTATATTGGGGAAGAAGATACACAAAAATCTGACACAAACATTGGATGATTGAACCTTGAGTTCACTGAAAATTCATATCCATCGACAGTTCATCACTATTTAATTTCAACTACTGGATATTCCCATGTTGTCTTAGAGCACAAAAAATTAGAATATATGTTTTTCCCTAATAACCACTCAAAATAAGAATCACACACACACACGAAAACATACACACAAGCATTCAATGAATGGGGAAAATTAAGCAGGAACACTAATTTTATGTGGTTCATAATTTCATACTATTTTAATGGGATAATACAAAAAAATTATTTCTAAAATTAAAATATTTAAAAATATTATTGCATAGTAATCCAATATTATACTTTTTTAAACCAGTACAATCACTTATATCAGTAGTCGACCACACCTTCTTATATAGAGGTTCATTGTCAGTCAAATAGGTTACACCACCATCTGACATTTGTGGTCACCCAACTATTGAATTTTTCATTAAATTAAGAATTCCAATGACTTAAACATCTCATTTTCTAAATATTTCATGGAACAAAAAGACTATCCAACACATCATTCATTATAATTTTGTGAACGTTAAATAGTCTAACCCGTATGTTGAAGGTTCTTACTATCATTGTTATGACAAGGATAAAGTGAACTTCCATAAACTGAACTTTTGGTGACTACACTTTTGATGACTTGAAGAAAATTCATAATCCCAATAATCTCCCACTTTAATATTTCTTAAAGGAGACTCATAAAAATCCTCTAACACTTTAGACAAAATAGTATAGTGTTTTGCATTCATTATAGAGTTCCCTATCCTCTTCTCATTCAGTTATGTCCCACTGAGGCATAGTGGTACCTTTAGATATCTTGGACTAACACTTTCATGAACATACCAGATGAATTTTTATTCCTTATGATATTACATAGATCAAACACCTCTTCCTCTATAATATTCCTAATGAAATGGAATTTAAGGGTAATTTTTTCCATTCTTGCATGAAATCACAAATTCTTGGAAAGGTGGAAAGCACTCTAATTTTCAAAGAATAATGGTCCCCCTTTTAATTATTTTATGAGTTCCTTTAATAAGTGAATTAAATAGATAAACTCCATTAAAAAATTTATATAAAATATACTCAACTTCAATTATAGATAAATTCACCATTGGTTATATTATTGACATCCATTTGATCATTATTCCACTAAAGGTACACCCAGAATCTATTGTGATTTTCCGAGTGTTAGAATCATTAAGAAAATTAACATAAAAAAACCTTGTAGAGTATCACCCTCCCTAAAGAAAAATTGTGTATCTAACAAACCTTTAAAGTATCATATAATCTACTTTAATGATTCTTATTTCTCTTTACTGAGGTTAGATATGAAATAACTTAAAAATCCCACTGTAAAGTTAACATCAGATTGAAAACAAACCATTGCATACACCAATATTCTAGAAGTTAATGCATATAAAACTTTTTCCATGTGTCTCCCCACATATTATACTAAATATTATTGTGACTTGGATAAATTGAAGTGTCCAATGAGGGTATTTACAACATATTTACATCTAGTCATTTGAAACTTTTCTGTGATCTTATGAATGTACTCTTTTTAGGATAAAACCAAAGTATCATATTCTTGATCCTTTTCTATCTCATCACCAAGATTTAATTATCATGACCAAAATCCTTTATTTCAAATTTTCTAGAAAAATTACTCATTACCTTCTTAATCTGATGAATTTTTTGTATTTCTAGAAACATGTCATTGATCGTACCATGATTCACTGTCATTTTCACCCTTACACCATTGTATTAATCTGAAATTGTATTGTAAATTCCAAAAATAATAACAAATTTAATTCCATTTTTGAATCATTTATTTTTTGTTTATCACTGTTAAAAAGATAAATTTTACTTGTTTTTATGATTCCATTATAGGAGGAGGTGATTTGGAGGACCCATGATGATGTCCAAGAAAAATGGGCCAAACTGTGCAAGATCCATGCACACCAGTGGAATCATCCACGAATTTCTCATGAACCATGAATCCAAATGGGATGAAATTTTGTGGTATGGTCCAAAATTATTTTTGATACATTTAATATGAAGAAACCCAAGACTCATTCGGCCATATTATGGTCCAACGGACCTGATATTTCCAGCACACCAAATCTGCACGAAGTCAAAAGTGGTGTGTTGTGATCTGTCCATATCTCAGGATATAGGTGTTAAAATTGTTCCAAACATTCATTGGATACAGGAAAAAGGTGGTTCTACAACTTTATTATTTTCTTAAAATCTAGATAAGACTTTCTAGAGGTCGAAACCCATGTAAAAAGTGGTTTTATGAAATCTGTGTGCTCAAAACCACCTTTTGATTTTCCTAAAAAATGGAACCTTGGGATCCCCATTTGTAAGTTCAAACCAGGAGACAAGCTCTGACATTTTAGAGTCCTAGAGGAGTCTCTTAATCATCTTATAAGTTCTAGAGGCCCCTATCCTCATCAGGGGATCAAAGATTAAGAATGAGTTCCACCCGAGCCTCCTCCTCCTCTCGATGGCAAGCAAGACAGTGGGCGATCATTTCGAGGGAGCTACACAAACTTGGGAGGGAGTTCCAGTAAATGTTCTTCTACTGGTTTTGTATAATTTGTTTGTTGAATATTTCACTTATTTTGTATCTTGACATGCTTCCCCCTGATTACATTTCATTTGATATAATTAAGTGGAACACATTTTATTTCAACATCGATTGGGTTGAGATTTTAAGTTGGAATCTTGGGTTGTTCCGATTGGACAACAAAATAATCATATTTATCTCACACATAAAAAAGATTTATGTATTCTTTGGTAGAACTTTTATTCTATTTATGACAACCAAATCTTGGAAACATGATTTTTGTGTCAAGGGGTGGTTCTGTAAGCATCATTTGAAGAGGCAAGAGGGGAGACAAGATCTTGACAACCTTCAACCAAAGAATTAAACAAAACCATGTTAAATTTTTAGAACAATGAACTATAAAAGATGTGTAGTGAACTTGAAATTATATTCTTATCTCATAATTATTAATACAACATCTTTATTTATCAACTATTCAACTCTTTAATTAAGTAATTTACTTAAAATCTGTTTTCAAAACCACCCCTCTTTTAGTAATTCTTATTAAAAATATATACTCAAAACCTATAAAATCTACTTGAGAGAAGACCTAGGGTCTTCCCTAGACTATAAATCAACCTTAAAAACATAATCAATTTGAGATTTCATGACAGCGCGGTCAATCATCCATACAGAGTAGGAGAGTAATGTAAGTTATATCATTCCAAGACTTCCAATATTACAAGTGATTGAAGACATTCCTTGTGAATCCTTCTTAATTCATGAAATAATCAAACTTCCAATTCCAATATCGAGGTATATGTTTCAATCCATATAGACTTAACTTGAATTTTCAAACAAAAACCTCTTTCTGATGGTCTTCAAACCCCTTGGACTACATCATGTAGATCTCCTCATCCAAATAACCATGAAGAGAGGAAACCTATATGTTTATATGATCCATGTATAAACCATAATATAAAATAATTCATAAAAATATTTGGATTATAGTATGTTTTATGACCAGTGAAAATATTTTTGAGGAATAAATTCATTCCTTATATTTGAATCCATTCACCACTAACCATAACTTATATATTATACTTCCATTGGTTTCTTATTTTAAATGGTATACACATTTGTTCCCAAGTTCACATTTCCCCTTTAGTAGTTTAGTCAGTTCCCAAGTTTCATTGAAATTAATAAATTCATTTCTTTCTCTATTGGAGACTATCACTACTTTGATTTAGTGAGTGTTGTTTCATATTCTATATATTCAGGATCCTCAATATCCAATATTAATAAAACAAATTCGACCCTATACCATTTTACTAGTCCTATAAATCTAGAAGAACTTCTTAGATAAGTTTCTAAATTCATAAAAACTCCAGTCTTTAGTACTTGAACTTTTGGTGCTCATACTACGGATTTCTCTACTACTCGATATTTATATTAGTATTTTATTGATTCTTAAGCATTCTAGAACACATTCCATTAGAAAAATTTTGATGCATTCATTTTGATGTCTGGTATGACTGGTATTTGAAAATTTACATGGATTTCCTCCATACCAATTTTTACATCAGTAGTTGGACACTTTTCCTCAAATTCTGATTTATACAAGTTATTTTCCTTCTATAAGATCTTTTCATTGAAGATTGCAACTAAAATTTTAATGATCTTCCATTGATCATCACTCTAAATTTGATATCCAAATTCTTTATTTTCACATCCTATAAAGAGGATTTGGAATTTTTCTTCTAGATTATCTCTATACTTTGCATCAATAATAGAAAAGCATTGCAACCGATGATTTTGAGGTGTAAAAATTCCAATAGCTTATTAGAATAAAGTTATTCAACTAGAATTTATCCTACTTTAGAGGTTGGAATTCTATTGTCCAAGTAAATTTTTGTGTTAATTACTTCCACCCAGATGGCCTTGGGAATAACAAAGTGCGTACACATGTATATAGACTTCTCTGTCAATGTATTATTTATCGTCTCTATACCTCCATTATATTTTGGAGGTCAAGATAATTTTATCTCAATCTTGATTCATTTATTCTAAAAAATGTTCTAAAATTTTCTACTATAATTTTCACCACCACTATCAGATCTTAAGAACTTCAATTTATAACCACTTCTAACTCCACCATGAATTTATAATAGAAAAAAGGACTCAAACAAATTAAATTTACTTTAAATAAAATAAACCCATACCTTCATCATGGATTCATCAATTAATGTGACAAATAATAGCGATCCTCTATGAAATTAAACTAAGGAAGATCCCTAAACACTCGTGTGAACAATATATTTCTTACATGCTTTGGGATTTTGGTCATTCATATTAAATGAGACTTTATTTTGTTTTCCAAGAACAAAACTATCACAAATTCAAATATTTGTATGAATGAGTTTTATAATTACCTTCCCCACTAAACCCTTTATGTTCTTATCAGTAAGGTGACCCAACCTGCAATGTCATACCACAAAATTTTAAGAGGATAAAATTATGGTCATTTCACTTCTATATGAACTTATAAATAGATAAAGGGTTTTTTCCTTAACTCCTTATTCAAAAACCATGGATCCTTAAGTCACTTTATAGACTCTATTGTTGAAATTATTTCTAAATACTTCATCATCTATCCACCCCACTGAAATTATATTCACCCTAAGACATGGTACGTGTCTCACTCCTCTCAAATAAAGAATACTCATGCTATGCATCCATAGATTTGCATCTCCCTTTCTAATAATATCATAAAAATAATTGTATGCCATAAAAACTTCTCTAAATCTTCCAAATACATAAATTTTCATGCATTCATGATCAGCCGATGAGTGAAAAAATTCACCAAAGTCAACCACCAATGAATCCATCATTTTATGAATAGTGATATATGGATAGATAAAATATTCAATTTCATTAATACATTTTAAACTTTCAGAAGATATCCTTTGGGAATCCCCCTTTATATTTATACAGTTTCACTAAATATTTCTTCACTTACTATAATTCCAATAAGTAAGCCTTGGACCATTCATCTTTCCAAAACTCTTCCCTCTAGTATTTTATTTCTATTATCAATGATTCATCCAATGAGTTGATCATGAAATTTAGTTATTATCCAATGCACTACCAAAAGGTTCTTGGACCCACCTTATCCTCTCTCCTTATTGAGTATAAAATTATGGATGTCCAAAAACACAAGATCATACTTCCCATAGTAACTGATTCCCATAGTAACTATACCATCCCAAGATTTTGGTAAAGATGAAAGTAGTATTATAGTCCACACGTAATATATGAAGTTCAATTTCACTAAATTTATCTGACTTCTGGTCATGTTGAAAACATTCACATGATATGTCACTAATCGTCCTTTGGATATCCTCATCTATAGTACAAAAAAGGAATTTAACATCAGTTTTTGGGGGGTTTAATGTCTATTTTTTATAAGAAGTATTTTAAGGTGATGTTGTAAATATATTTTTAACATCTATTATTAAAACATGCATTAAAATTATTATTTTTTAATTAAAAAAGACTTTAGAATTTGGTTTTTTTCATAAACAATGTTGAAAGTTACCCTTGATGACTTTCGATGTTGGTTTTTTTTATAATCGACATTGAAAGCTCTACAAGATGACTTTAGATGTTGGTTTTTTGTCATAACCAAGGTAAAAAGTCACTTTAGATGTCAATTATTAAAAAACTAAAATTGAGACTCTATAGATTTTTAAAAAAATATTTCAATGCTCATTACTCACTTGGATGAAAATACAATATCGATGAAGTAGAAAATTATAGAATCTAAAAAAACTAGAAAATAAAATATAAAGATTCAACTTAAAGATTTGATATAAATCTTAGACTCACTTTGATGAAGATAATATATCAAAAAATTATAAAATTTTAGTAACCAAACGAAATATATAAAAATAATGTTAAAGATTTGATTTAATTTAGATTCTTGATACAGTGTCCATCAAATTAATTTAATTTCTTTAGAGGGAATAACTCATGAATCATCCAAAGTTGTGGTTTGTAAGGAATTTTAAACTATAGATTACAATTATCATATAGAATATTTATACTTCTAACTCGATTTGATGAAATATCATTCATCATAAAAAATAGGAATCATTAACATTTGTATCGATTGATGAAACTAATCGCAAATAAATTAAGTAATGGAGTAATAATTATAAATACCATTCCTAAATCACTGAATAAAGAACTAGTGAAATGAAAGTGAGGATCAAAATAGTAGATCAAAAATAAATATGCATAGAGAGAGAAAAAATATTAAAGATGATTGAAAATGTGAAATGTGGTATAATAAATTTTATATGATAATTAAAAAATTAGAAAGTGATTTGTGAAAAAATTAAATCTCGATTTTCTGTGATGTGAAATTCTACTTTTGATATCAGTTATGTATCAAACTGATGTTAAATATTCCAATGAGAATATATTTAATATCAATTTTTTTATAAAAACTAATTTCAAAAGTTCAAAAAATATATTTTTTAAATAGGCTTTACTAAAACCCGATGTCAAATATTTTAAAAAAAATGAGGTTATATTTACAAAAACAATTTATAAAAAATAAAAAATAAAAAATATAACATCCTTTTAAGTAAAATCAATGTTAAAATTATATCAAAAAATACTTTTAACATCAGTTTTTAGTAAAAATGATGTTAAATGTCCCTTCATGTGCATTGTGATGTTAGTTTTTGAAAAATTGACATTAAAATGATGATGTAGAATCCTATTTTTATACTAGTGATAGAAAAACATACACCTAAAAAAGAATACTTAATTTAAGGCTATCATTTTTTCATGAATCTTTATCAGGGATGTTATAAGTGTAGTTTTGGTACTATTCTGTTGAATTTTGAGGGAAACATTCCATGCCAACATCATCATAACCAAGCATAATTATTTTCTATCAAAATTTTCCTAATCTCCTTTCTTTATATTGTTAGGTTTCTCACCCATAAAAAGTTTTATATTTTCATGGATGAGATATACCTCTATATACATCTTCTAGAAACCAAATTAAATTATATTAAACTAACTAATTTAAACATATCCTTCATCCATTTCCATATCTATTAATGATATTATGACCAACTAAAATTCAATATGACTTTGAGGCAAGTAAGAAAGTTACCTGAGTTGTTAAGTTTGTCCAACCAATTATCCCTTTGATAACACTTATTGGGGACTAGTACACTTGAAAATATGATACAAAAAAACTAGATGATTAAACCTTAAGTTCATTAAAGAGTTATATCCACTAGTAGTTAAGGGATTTGGAATTTCAACTATTAGGTATTCCCTTATTATCTTATAGAACTATAATTAAGAGTTCAAGTTTCACCCAAATAACTTATCAAAATAACATTCTCATTGACACTCAAACATACACAAAATCATTCAAAGAATGGGAAAATTAATAAGGAAAACTACTTTTATATGGTTTGAACTTTCATCCTAGGTTCATGGGATAACACTAAAACTAATTTGTATTACCAAAAGTATTAGATTTATTAACATTTTTGCTTATTAATCCAGTGTTACACTTTTCATAAATCATTTTAGTCTCTTACTTCAGAATTTATTCCCACCTCCTTATATAGAGGTTTATTTCCTTTCAAATAGTTAGCACCTCCATCTAATTTTTTTGGTTCATCCATCCATTGACTTCTCTATTCAATTAATACTTCCAATGACTAAACTGAATCATCCAGTACATAATTCATGGAACCCAAATACCAGATTTCACATCATTAATGATAATTTTTCAAATTTTGGTACTTTGAAACATATTCTGAAGGTTTCTACTTCTATTGTTCTGACAAGGTCAAAGTGAACTTTCATTGATTGAACTTCTAGTGAGTGGAATTATGATTGATTGAAGAAGCTTCATGATCCCAAATAAGTCATGGAATGACTATATTGGATCCTCTATTTGAGTAACCTAAGAGGATATATAGTGTTATTATTAAGGATTATAATGGCAGAGTATGATTTAAGAAGATATTATTTATAAAAAAGTCTTTTGTATAACTCATTAAAAAATTAGGGAGCCCAATGATTGCTTCGAGTAACTTCTATGAACCATTTTGTGCTGATATTAGTAGTTCATGGTTTCACTTAATTCTATAAGGATGAACAAATTGTAGATGAAAAGGTTTCTAGAGATAATCCTTTGGAATTTTATGCGTGATATAAGAAGGTCTGTGCATCAGAGCATCTCCTTGTTATATAATTTTATTGATCATCAGTTGTGGAGTATGGAAATCTTCATCAAAAATTTATATGAAAGGTGAGATGGTCATGTTATATTCCAAGTCCTCATGAATTCAAGGATTTTTCAAGTGAGGGATGATTTTCATTGGTACATCTCCCTCCTATATGGGGTTGGTTTAAGAACATGGTATAATAACCCTAATAGTTTAATTTTTGATGATGAAAAGTTTAAAAGTGGGGAGAATTTAGTGTATCAGATTTTTCCTGTGAGTGCGAATTAACTCATTATTTTTAGTTTTAGAGCCCTATACCCCATTAAAGTGGGAAAATAATAAATTTATCCATATAAGAAAACACATAAATATTATCTGATTGTTATGTTGATCCTCATGCATAATGTTTACCGTTTAATGGAGTTTTGAAGAGATTCATAGATGATTTATTTTAAAGTGAAAATTTTAATATTTATCAATTAAATAAATATTAATCTATGTAAAAGTGTTAATATCATCAAATCAGATCCCCACATATAAATTTTGACATTTTGATTATGTCTAACTTAAATATGTTTTCTAGAAAAGGTGTTTTTTTGCATGGGTTTTCATCCCCAAACTAGGCCATCATTAGGGGGAAACCTCATTATTTTTATTAATTTAATATTTCCTCCTCCACCATATTTGGCCTCATTATTGGGTGGTTTTATCTACATGAATATAAAATATCTTTGAGGGAGGGAGAACCATAGTGCCTGATCTTCAGGAAGTGATGTCAGAGTTATGGATCAATGGAAAATAGTGATGGATCATAGATTATTGGAAATAAAACCTTGAAGCATAATATAACCATCATGAGGTTGATATTTGTTAATTTATTTATATATTTTAGGTTTTTAGTCACTTGAGTTTCTTATATTTTGTGTTTTTCAGTGGCTAATGGACATTTTTTGACCAACAATGGCATGATTTTAGGTGTAATGAACAGATCGAGCTGGTTAGTAGAGATTTTTCACTTGTAATTCCCAATCACACATCATATGATCTTTAAAACATATGTAATATAGATTATTTATGTGATAAGGATTTATAGGAACACTTTATTAATCCCATAGTGTGCAGTTTGCATTCACATTTCATGTGGTCAAGGGTACACGACCTAGATTTTTGCTAGCACGCCTTGTCACCCTATTTTTTATATAGAGTTTATAATCTAAAACACACACCACATTCATTTATATGACATGAAACAAGTTTTGATACATGCCCAGGTCATTCCATGGGATCCACATTCCATATAGATATGATAAAATCTGATTTAGTTTGGATTCACATGACTCAGTGTTCTAATATTACATATCAATTGACCACTTGAGCTTCACATGATGTGTTTGAAAGGTTAAAATTATATGTATAGGTAACTATTAAAAATCATGGTGTACTTGTAGTGCACACCGAGATGGACTAGGGAGACCCACGTTCTTTTTACTCCTATAAACCATGTTGTGTAGGTTTAATTTACATGACAATATAGAAGAAGTCACACATCTTTGTTATGTTGGAGGCTCATAGGTTGTGTATAATATAGTGTATATAGTGTGTTGTGGGTACCCCAATTATTTTTTATCCTTCCACTCAAGTGTAGAAATTAGGAATGTGAGTATCTTATTCTACAAAATTTTTATATAGATTGTGATGGTTTGATCATTATTAGCATTGAAGTCTAGTTATGAGGCATTTAGAGAAGATTGAGGATTGGAGATGATGGTTTGAGTTAGGTGTTATAGAGTTGTAACAGAGTTGGTAACCCCTGATGAATTTCTAGAAAGTTATAGAGTTGGAACCCACTCACAAATCTTAGGTGTAGGTCCTCTATTATGGTCATCATGATCATTTATAGCATGGAGTTTGTACCCCCATGATCTCATAGAGGCATGGTTCCTCATACCCAAAAAAATAAATGGATGGGATTAAATACCAGTCACCTAAGATAAAATATAATAGATTTATATACACAAACACACTAGTATATTTACAGGACTTGAGCTAAACATGATTAGTAAGATTTCACTAAAGATACTATGTAGTTACTTTCATAATAAATTCAATGAATTTAAGTTTGAATATAAATTATAAAATAGGTTTCTCATATGAAAAATCATAATGAAAATTAGTATCACATTTAACCCTTTTTCTTTCAAAACCTATAAATTTATGCCTTGTTGAAAAGAAATAATGACCATATTGCCTAAAAATCATAATTTTAAACATAATCAATAAATAAAATATTTCCTTTAAAATATCCTTCAAATCATGAAAATGGGACATTAAAATTCATAATCAACCCAACCATTTATTCCTCCTTTTTCTAATTGTTTTTAATTTCCTTTTCAAAAAAAGCATCAATTTTTCTTTAAAGAAAAAATACTTCCAAAACCAATTATAAATTTATTTTAAAGTAAACCAACACCACGTATAAAATCAAGGAATCAAAATAATTGGCACCAAGGTGTCAATGGAAAAAAATAAAACAACCCACAAAAAATTCATGGTTCCATGTGACCAAATTAAAACTAGGGTATACAAATAAGGAATATTTATTGGGTTCCCATAAATAATTCTCAATGGGATTTAAGTTTCATTGGAAACTCTATAATATATAACATGAAAAATATTATATCTAGTTCATTGGATAACTATCTCTAGGGTCCCCCTATATAAAAATAAAACATCTCATTTGTCCTTACCTAATGAGGTTACTACCGAGAAAAGTATAAATACCTATGAGTTCATAACCATCCTAGGTAATTAGAAATCCTACAAAAACTAAGCTAATATAAAAAAAATCCAAGAATTTTATATAGTTACCTAGGGTTCCCATGATATCAATAAATTTAAGAGATATAAGTGAATAAATCAAAGTATCATCACATAAATAAACATTTAAATCAAAAGTAATAAATCACATCTCCCCTCCAACACTCTCTCAAGAAGAAAACCCTTTCACATACATTCATAATCATTAAAAATAATAAAAAATCTAAAAGGGGAAACAATACATTAAGATAATAATATAAACCAAGGGACTCAACACTTAGGTTAGCCAAAATATCATGAAAATTCTTTTATAAAGTGATAAATGGGTATTCTAAAAACACACCTGGGAGGAAATTCTATTTCACTACCATATGAAAACATATTTTAAGAAATATCCTTTATAAACCATTTGAAAAATAAACTTTCTCTTGAAAATGAAATAAAACATCACAAGTAGCCATGAATATTTTTAATGGATTTAAAAAATTAAAAATGTTGTCCAAACCCTTATTTTTATAAATCACACAAACAATGAACTTTTAAATTTTAATTGATTCTAAAAATCCTTTTAAAATTATTAAATTCCTTTGAAATATACACTCCGTAATTTTCAAAAACACTCTCCATTCAAAGGAGGAAGGAAAATTAGGGGGAATGGATGGAGGGGAATAATAGGAAGTAATAAAGGAACCAACCTCAAATTGGAATTGAAGTAGGAATAGAATAGAACCATGGGAGTAGGGGGTGGTGGAGCTGCATGAGCTCTCCTATTTCTATAAAACATGAGATAGAGGGTATAAAGGAGAAAACCCTAAAAATTGATGGTGGAAAAACTAGAAATTTTTCAAAATAAAAATTTCACATAGGTAGGTCTAGACATGACCTCCCCATCAAGGTTCCCCCCTCCCCAAACCTATATCATTACATCCCATGTTGATTCACAGCATTATGATTCCCCTCTATATGGTGTGACACACCTCACACAAAAAAAATTATTTTTAGGGTGATTCACAATTCACCCTTCACCCTATGTGGCATGGTGATCCACCACCAAACTATAGCCTCATTGTGTGGGTTCCTATGTGAATGGACACCCCTAGTCATGACATAACTACCAACCACCTAGAAATCTACAAAAAAAAATTATTGGCCATAGAATGAACTCATTTAATAATGGTAAAATATACTAAAATTTGGAACTATAGCTCCCTTATAAATTAAAAAAACACTTTAAATGAAACAAAAAAAACCCAAAAACTTAAAAATAACACAAAATTAAATAATATACACACAATAGTGACACGGGGAATTATGATTCTACCATTATTCCACTTTATTCCCCCATAAATTCTTTAACAAAGGTATAAATAATGAAAGATAAAATATCTACAACCAAACATAAGAGGTGAGGTGGTGGGGAAAAATAGAGAAACTCCTATAAAAATAAACATCACTCATACCACATTTCCTCAAAATCCATGGAATGATTCATCAAGAATCATCAATCCACCTCAAATATATTCTATATCAAAACCATCCAACACAAATATCTTAAGAATAAGTTGACCTATCATAAGTCTCTAAACCATTTATAATTCATTAAAATAGAAAAAAATGATTAACACATCCATGAAAGAAAAAATCAACAAAACATCCATTTTCCCACTAATCATCAAAGGAAATAATAAGATTCCCCCAACCACAAGAAACCACAAAAGACCATATCAACTTCATAAATGAATAATTACCTTGAAAAAAATTCAATGGGTCCTTAGACCAAATCACCTATCTGACGCATCCCCTAAGAACATGCTGATTACACAAAACATTAACATTATTCATCATAGAATAACATGGTTCTATCCTTGGGTTATGAAATAGCATGGACGTTAACTTAGGGAAAAACTCATGGAACACATACTCATGTTGATTATAATATAAAATAATAAATTTATAACACTATAAAAAAAACTAGAAATAAATCAATCATAAATATTTCGCTAGAATGAACCCTATATGTACCCATGTTATCCATAAAAAAACTTCATCCCATGGGCCACACCATGCATAAACAGAAACGAGTAACATAAAACAATAAATCATGAGCATCCCAAAATAACCACTATTAACACAAGATAAATCTAAAAGGGAACCTAAAGGATACACTAAAATAAGGTCACCTCAAATCCTTATCTACTGTAATATCCTCAAGAATGAATCCCAAAAATAGGATATCACCCAAATCATAACCATGTACAAAATTTACCATGTGTCATCTCCTTAAAAAACTAATAAGATTGACCTCAATGGACACCTCAAACAATATTCCAGATCTAATAACCATTTAGGATTAAAATTATCAGGGTAAGACACTAAAATTCACAATATATTTGAGGTTTGAATGAAGTCTTACTCTAAATAATTGAGAAATAAGAACCATAGAACTTCAATTCTCACCTACTTTAAAAGAGGGATCAATAACTTAATGGATTCCCCACATACACAGTCTCAGGATAATTCCATTTAATGAACACCATATTGAATAATTCTCTAAGATTAATTGGTACATAATGATATGTAACAATGGAATCTGATACTTTATTCATAGCCTGGTTAGTGTAAAACACTAATAGGACCACACTAAATAAATAATAGGATCCACCCTAAGGTTCATCCTAAGAAAAATGATTCCCACTTTTACTAGAAACCTTTCTAGGAGGAATACTCAAGAAACATGAAACATGAATCCAATCTATTCAATGTTATAAAACTTAATCAACCATTACCATCACACCAAGGGATAAAATATAAAATCATTCATTCATCAAATAAAAACACATCAAAATGATTTCCCATTTCCAAAATCATGCTTTATTTTATAAAATAACCATATTATATAAGGTATAAAAACTTTTTTTTATAAAAAAAACACTCTTTAAAAATACTTGACCATTTGAGAATGTTCCACTTTATTTAAAAAAACTCAATTTCTCCTAGAGAATTTTAAAACATTTAAAATAGATTAAAACCCCATGAAATAAAATTCAATAAAATAAAAATTATCAAGATTCATAAATTAAATCTTTATTTTAAAACACTTACATAATAATACACATTCTATTTTAATTTCACCATCCTTCAAAAAATTTCAAAACACTTTAGATTTTAATTTTAAAATTAACCACTCTTGAAAATTCATTCCAAGTAGATCAAAGAAATTTCCAAATATCACTCATAATTTGTTTTAAACCCCAAAATATTTTCCATATTTCATTATGAAATCACCCATTTATAAGAAAAACATGTAAACCATGCCCATTTTACCATAAACTATAAGGATTCACTTCAAACAAAA
The DNA here is from genome assembly GCA_963277665.1 of Viscum album. Lineage (NCBI taxonomy): Eukaryota > Viridiplantae > Streptophyta > Magnoliopsida > Santalales > Viscaceae > Viscum > Viscum album. The sequence goes on along the minus strand of OY728125.1, from coordinate 844,335,289 downwards.
AATCATGAAATCACCCTTTCCATACACAAAACTGGTTTTCACAACAACCAATAAACAAGAACATACCACAAATCAATAAAATTTCAATCCATATCATAAAAAAACTTAATTTAATTCACCCAATTATTGGGAATCACTAAAAGGTATTATAAATATCAAGGCCAAAATGGAAAACAAAACCTTGCATGAGTTGGATTCTTGGATTCATAGACTATCAACTAATCATGAATCAACTTCTGAAATAGTTCCAAAATCATGTGTTTAGCCACTATATGGTTGTTAGGCCATGTGACTTTACTATGAACCACTAAAAACTCCTTAATTATCATCATAAAACTTATTTAATCCCCAAGAAAACTCAAACAATTCCAATGAGGATAAAAACACCATTATCTAAAACTATAATCCAATAAAATAATCCAAATGGAATCCAAATCCCAACTACCCATGGTAACTCGTGTTTTATCATAAAAGGTGTTCATTGACAACCTAATCATGATCTACCTCTCATGTTATGATGGAAATCATAATCTCAATACTACTCAAATTCTTAAATATCAAGAGAGAATTTCAAGAATCTAATCCCTTTTTAGAACCTAGGCTATTATACCATTTTTGTAGAAAAATGGTGTGGGATACCACCAAACTGATACCTAAACTGACCCGTTATAAGGTTTTAAGCATTTTTGTAATTTTCACATGTTGGTTACAAGATAAAAGTGTATCAACATGCACTAGTGTGAACAATTTCACCCTCACATCAATATATAAATAAGAAAAAAAAATTGAACCAAGAATATGGTATAACCTAACCAGATGTTGGATATCCATTCATATCAAATAAGAATATCTAAACAAATAAACCAACCAAATAGGTAATAATAAAATAAATATCCATAAAATATATACAACTAGATCACCAAGTAGAAGAAAACAAGAAAAGATAAAATAAGAACAAAATATAAAATTCTTTGTGATACATTTATTAATACAATATTCCCAAAATAAAACAGAGCCTGAATAGCTTTAGAAAATTATATATATTACCCATGGTCACTCACCATATTCCATCTCATAAACCCTTTCAAACAATGAAAAATCAATGAATGGGATCAAATATGGGTCACTTAAGAGAAAATAAAAGAGTTTCACACACACACACACACACACGCACAGATCAGTGTATATACAAGGTGTGAACCAAACATTCCAAGTAGGATTTAAAGTATATGTAGTTCCTTTTATATTACATTTCATAAATTATAAAATAAAATTTTCACATGAGAAATCATAAGGAAAAAAAGTATCACATTTAACCTATTTTCTTTCCAAACACATAAAGTATAGTCCTTTTTAAAATAATCAATGATCTTATGGACTATAAACAATAATTTATAACCCAACAAATAAATCAAAAAATTATTTCAAAATCTCATTCAAATAATTAATAGAGGAATTTTAAATTTATATACAACCCAACTATTTATTATTTTTTTCTCAAAAACATTTCCCAATATCCTTTTCAAAAAAAATCTATATTACTTTAAATAAAACACACTTCCCAAACCATTTATGAATTATTTTAAAATAAAACCAACACCAAAAACAAAATAAATGAATAAACACAATAGGAACCAAGATATAAATGGATAAAAATAAAATAACCCACAACCTAGTCATGGTTCCATGTAACTAAATCAAATTCAGGGGATAAAAACAAGGTATAATTATCAGGATCCTCTAAATCATCCATAATGGGATCTAAGCACCATGCGAAACTCACTAGGATCCAATATAAATGATATTGGACATATTTTGTTCGGTCATGATCTTTAGGGGCCCTATGTGAAACTGAAACACCACATATATCCTATCCCCATGATGTTCCTTCCGAGTACAATATAAAACCCTATGATAATATAAATTTCCTATGGAAATAGAAAGCCTATGGACACTAATTTATTATAACACACATCCAAACCTTCTACTTAGTTACCTAGGGTTCATATTATATCAATAAATGAAGGTGATAAGAATGAATGGATCACAATATCATCACATAAATCCACATTTTAAGAAAAATAAATAAAATATATCTCACCTATAACACCCTCTTAAGAAATATCCCCTTTCATATCCATGCATAATAATTACCAATAATAAATATCCTTGGTGGAGCTATAATCCATAAGGATCATAATATAATATGAGGGTATTAATATTGAGGGTAGCCAAAACATGAAGAAAATTTATTTATAAAGTATCAAACAGGATGTAAAAGAATATTCATAGGATTCCAAGACATTTCATTACTATATGAAATCTCATTTTAGGATAAATTCTTTATAAACCATTTTAAAATGACATTTTACCAGGAAAATTCTATAAAACATCGTAAAAATATGCAAAGACCATAAAAGTGTTAAAATAATTTAAAATGATGGAAAACCCCTTATTTTTTATATATAAATCCTTTAAATCGCCCAATAATCCCCTTTTAAAAGTTAATAGGTGCAAAATACCCATTTAAAATACTTAAATTCATTTGAAATATCCACATGGAAATTTTTAAAAACACTTGGCATGTGATAAGTCCAGGACAAATATAAAAAATATTTGAAAATAATTTAAAATCACCCATGGGTATAACCTCTAGGTATATTTTATAAATAATAACATCTTAAAACTTTCAATCTACCCATGGAATGAAATATAAGGAAACTAAATAGAAACACCTTCCTCAATCTAATAGGAAACATGTCCCAAAATATCACCTTTAATATAGGAAGAAAAAGCAAGCTAGGATATAGCCTCTACAAACCCATGACAACAAAAACCCCTTGATTATAATTTAATTAATCCATAAATTCGTCCAAAATAGGAATTGGGGTTCTAGGAGAATGAAAAAATTGAAGGGAAATGAAGGTGGGAGGAGAAGAGGAAGTAATAAAGGAACTAACCTCAAAGGACCGCATGAAATTGAAGGAGGAAGAGCATATATTCAAAGGAGGAGGAAGTGGAAGAATAAGTTAAATGTGATCTTATATAGACTGAAAAAATTATATATAGGTAGGAAGGGGCTAAAAACCTGAAAAATTGATGGGGGAAAACTGTAAATTCACCAAAATAAAAACTATGCACAGGCATGTCTCAACGTGACCTATATCATCATGATACAACCCCCCACACACCTAAATAAAAAACCTTAATTCATAGGTTATTCCTTAGTATGATACCATCACTCTACATATCATGACACCCCTCTCACCAAAAAAATCCTACTACATTAGTGAATCATGGTTCGAACCACCTCACTAATTGGATTGATGTGCTACCATTAAACTACTTCCCCACTATATGGGCTAAGATTTAGCATGACCCCTCTAGTAATTGTGTGACTAACAAACACCCATAAATCCATAAATGAAAAAAGGTTTATTCATAGTGTTCCCTCCCTTGGTCATAGTACATATCACTATAGTTTCTAACTACAACTCCAATAGGATTTCCCGATACACCTAGAACGTAATAAATACACATTGAAACATCAAAATAACCCACAATTAAATAATATACACACAACAGTGACATGGGGGTGTCACAACTCTACCCAACATGACACTTTTTACGCCCCAAAACTTTTTTAAGAAAGTTATAATCAATGGTATATAAAATATATTCACCCAAAAACAAGATTTGATAGATAGGGGAGGAAATAAATAAACTCCTATTAAAAAGAACACCACCCTTAAAATTATTCCTCAAAATCCATTTAATGAATAATTAAGAATCATCAAACCACATTAAGAATAACCCAAATGAAAACCATCCAACATGAATATCTTAAAAATATGAATAACTAATATAAGTCTTTTATATATTTATAATTCATCTAAAATAGTGAATAAAGGATAGCACACCCACAAGATAAAGCATCACCAAAAAACCATATTTTCACTAATAATAAAAGCAAATGACAAGATTCCACCAACCATAGGAAACCACGAAACACCATATCAACTCTATAAAGGAATAAAGTACTCAAAAAACATTTGAGAGGTCACTACACTAGGTCACTAATCCAATACATCCCTTATGAATAGGAGGGGCATTCCAACCATGAACATGAATCATCATGGAATAACATGGATATATCCTTAATTAAAAAAAACTACATGGAGGTTAAATTTGGGACAAAGTCATAGAACACCTACTCACAGTGATCCTGATAGAAAATTCCAACATCTTAGAACTCACATTATAATCGAAAACCAACTGCTCATCACTATTACATGAGCACGTTCCCTAGGCATACCTATATTATCCATAAAAAAAATTTAATCCTGTGGTCCACAACATTAATAAACAAAAATGATCATTATAAACCAATGAGGAATGATCATCCCAAAATAACCATCACTCATATAAGAAAAATCCACAAGGTCACAAAAAGGATACACCAAACAAAAGTCACCTCAAAACCCTATCCACTTTAAGATCCTTGGATAATAATCCCAAAACAATTCATCACCCAAATCAAAACCATGTCTAAAATTCACCTCATGTCATTTCCTAATGAAACTATTAACAATGACCCATGAAGACAACTCAAATAACTGATGAGATATCACAACTATTGGGTCTTAAAATATTTAGGGTTTCATACTAAAACAAATAAAATATCTAAGGTTGAACTAAAAACCTTCTCTAAAGAACTAAGTAACAAAAACAATAGAACTTCACTGATCAATTTTCCTAAAAGAGTGTTCAAGAACTTACTGGATTATTCAATTGTATAGTCTCAAGATAATTTCAATAAAAAAAACACCATCTTGGATAAATCTCTAAGATGCACTTGTATATGATGTGATGGAACAATAACATCTTCCACTCTATTCAAATATCAAGAAGTGACAAATGATAAAAGGACCTCACTAAAGAAATAGTAGTATTCACCCTATGGTTCATCCCAAGATCCATTCTAGGAAGCATACTCAAGAAAAAATAAACTTGAATCTAGGAAATTCATTTTTCCCAAACCAAATGAATGATTCTCATTACACTAAAGGGAAAATTTTAAAAGCACCCATTCATCAAGGAAAAACAAAATCCAAAACTTTGAATTTCTAAAATAACACTTTCCTTAAAAAACACTATATTTCATAAGGAATAAAAAATCTATTTTTTAGAAACACATGTGTGAAAAACACTCGATCATTCAAAAACATTCTTCTTTATTTAAAAAATCCTATTTTTCCTTAGGGAATTTCAAAAAAAAATCACCTTAAAAACCCAATAAGTATTTAAATAAGAAACACCCCTAGGCTTAAAAAAGATATAGTTTATTTCAAAACACTTAAATAATAATCCACTTTTTATTTAAATTATTTTTACCTTTCAAAACATCTCCAAATACTTCCATAATATTATTTTATAATTGACCACTCTTGAAAATTCAATCCAATAGGGTCAAAATATTTTCCAAATAACAAAAAAAAACTAGTTTTAAACCCTAAATTATTTTCTATATTTTATTATGAAATCACCCATTATAAAAATATATCATGAAAAACATGCCCATTTTACCCAAATACCTAGGGATTCACTTCAAAAAAAATTCATGAAATTTCCCTTTATAGAAAAAAAAATAGTTTTTCAAAAAAACCACATAATCAAGAACATGCCACAAATAAATCAAAGACCAGTCCACATCATAAACACAACACTCTCATTAATTCATGACAATAATGGGAATCAATCAACAAAAGTCTAAATATTAAGGCTAAAATGGTAAGAAAAACCAAGAATGATTGGATTTATTGTTTGACAGACCATGCACCAATCATAAAACAACCTCTAAAAGGGTTCCTAAATAAAGTTCCAAGACTCTGAATGGTTTTCAAACCATTTGAGCCAAATTCATGCCAATTAATCTTCCTTCATTATCATACAAACACTCAATAAAATCCCAAGTAAACTAAAACAATTCCAATGAGGATCAAAACAACAATATCTCAAACTAAAATCCAAAAAAATAATCAAAATGGGATCCAAATCCCAACTACCCATGGTAACTCAAGTTTCATCATGAAAGGTGGTGATCAGGCATATACTCATGAACTACTTCTCGAGTTATAACGAAAATTTGAATCACCATACTACCTAAATTTCTAAATATCAATAGTTAATTTCAAGAACCTAGTCCCTTTTGAGAACCTAGGCTCAGATAAAATTTTATTAATTGGCCTAAGAACCCAATAAACTAGAACGCAAACCGACCTCCATAATCACTGAAGTGCATTTATAATCACCATGTGTTGGTGATAAGTGCCAAGGATTTCAAAATTCATTGGTGGGAATTATTTAACTGCTGCATAATAATATAAAAAAGTTTGGGAATTACATCGATAATATTACCTGACATATCCAAACATTAAATACAAATTCATATAAAATAAGAAGTTACAAACAACTAAAACAACCAAACAAGGCATAATAAAATAAAAATAAATCCAATACATATAATTGTAACAACAAATAAAATACTATAGGAGTAGATATAATGTGAATAATATATAATATAATATGGGATTAATTAGCTGATACACATCCAAAAAATAAAATAAAATCCAAAAAAATCCTACTGAACCTCCATGTGACCCATTGTCACTCACCATATCCCAACTAATCTATCCTAATTCCCAATGAAAAATAAATGGATAGGATAAAATAATGGAATCCTGAGAGAAAACGTTAGAGTTAAATACACACACACATAGAGGTCTATATATAGGGTGTGATACAAACATAGCCATTCGGATTTCACCAAAGTGTATGAATTTCCTTTTATAATATATTCCATAAATTCTAGTTTGAATATAAATAATAAAATTGATTTTTTTACATGATTAAGGTATTTTTTGGAGAAGAATGGAAAGATGGAGGGTGAATTTTTATTTTAAAAATTAAGGCAAAAGGAAATGATAAATTCATAATTAAATGATTTTGATATTATAAAGTTATAAACTAATAATTTTTATTTAGTGATAAATTGATAAATATAATACATATTAGAAAGATAATTTAAATATAGGTTAAGTGAGTAAGAACAAATTAAATAGTTGTATTTAATTTATTCAATTATATAGATTGAGATTGAATGATGCAATGTGTAAAACAAATGAGAGATCAAGAAAAATTTGATAAAGGTTCTTGGAAATATATTATTATGAACCCCCTATGTATCATCCCCTCAGTTTTATAGTTTTATGTTATCACTCCCTTGATCTTTGAGGTGATCAATAAACATGTCCCTCATGATTATGTTTTTGAAAAACCTTTTGAACTTTGTTGATAGGCAAGGAACTTGTCCCTCACTTTTATGGTAGTAAGAACCCATTATAGAAGGAGATGAGAAAAGAGAGGTTTTATTAGCATAAAACCATTAAAATTTCACTCCATAAATCTCTTATAGGGATTTATATAATTTTTGTGAGAGATAATGAGGTGAAGATATGAGATCCTTTGAGATATTGAGAAATGGATTTGTCACTTTGAGATAACATTGAGATTTCTTGAAATTTGGTAGTAATGATTTTAATGAGGAGTTATTTACAAATTTCATTAATAAGATACAAGTAACTTTAGGTCTATATTTATATTCATATTAAGAAATGAAGGTCTCTTAGTTTGATTCAAGGATTTAATTTTCGACATCAAATCTTTTAACAACTCTTATAAATACTCATTGACAAATCTGGTTCGACACCACTGGCTAGCCTAATGATACCAATGGCTTTCCAATAGGCTTACTGGAGGGGCCTTGTATTTCCCTACTTTAATTGGTTGGTTGGTGCTCCTATATCGACTGGACAATTGAATCTTTAATCATATGAATCTTTTTTCCACAATACCGGTTGGTCGGTGTTACTACACTAACTTTTTGATGTTCCTACTGAAACCATATTCAATTGTTGTCCCTTCAAGATTCTACCATATGTTTTAATATTTCTTTTAGCTTCCTTTCATGACTTCATAAAGTCCATTAAGACTTAAAAATATGTTATAATTATCTTAAAAACATTCAACAAGATTTCTTAACTTCAATAATATTCCTTCATTTGTTTTACTAAGATCAACATATGGAAATATAACAATGTAACTCTCATCCACTCAAAAATAAAATGTTTAATGCAAAGATGAGTGTTTGTGTTCATGAAAAAACATTTAGGGATTGAGGTACAAAAATCTAAACCTATTTTATGATAAAAAACACTTAATATAAAGAACATATATTATGATTAAATCAATAGTTAAAGATGCATTCAATGTAATTCAAGATGTCAATGTACACAATATATTCAAACAACATATTCAAACAATATGTTCAATATGATCAAGAATTAAATGATCATTAATATTCTAAAAAAGTATTTAATATTTAATATTCTCAAGAAGTAAATGATCATCAATATACTCAAAAAGTAAATGATCTTCAATATGCTCAATAAGTAAATGAAATAGTTCATATGTCAAACAAGAGTAAAAAATTTAAATTCCCTTTTATGAAATGAATAAGAAATGATTTTGATATCAAAAATATATATTTTATTTCAATAAATACTCCTCTTTTAGTTTAAATAAATTATTCCACTTTCAAGTTCAAGAAATTCTCCCCCTTTTTGATTATAAAAAATAAAACAATGAGAGGGAAGAGAAAAACTTAAAAGGAAATATTTGAATAAAAAAATAACGATGGATTTTAAAAGATATTTTGAAAATTTAAAATAGAGATTGAAAATTTAGTTAAAGATAAAATAAAGGATATTTTAAAAATAAAAACACAAGAGTGATTTAAAAGAGAATAATGATTAAGGGATAAAAATATAATTGAAAACCCACTAATCTTCTAATCTTCTCTATTAATATGATCATTATAGAGAGAGAGAGGGTAAATTTTTTACAATGTTTTTTAATTTTTTTAAAAAAAGAATAAGTTTAGAGATAAATTAAGGGGAAAGATATAAAATAAGGTTTAATAGGTAAAAGAAAGATAATTTTTTGGAAATAAATAGAAATGTAAAAAAAGAAATTTTAGAACATAGCATTTATAAGACTCTCATTTCCTCAAAGATTAGTTTTTCCTCTTTTAAGTTTTTCATTCATTTATGAATCTTGAAAGAGTTCTATTAAAATTATAAACACAACTTTAAGGCATCCTCAAATTTAATTTTTTTAAAGACAGCTCAAATTTATTTTTATAGAGAAAAATATATATTTATTTTTTACTCATCATTAATCTTTAGTTAAGAGAGATAAAAATGAAGATTTTTTGAAAAATTAGTAGATAATATATATAATTGCACATATGATTTATGAAAACAAAATTTTAAATTATATTAAAAAAAACAATAAGTATATTCAAATTTTGTGAAAAAAAATACTATTATAAAATTAAGATATAAAATACTTGTTTCAGAAAATATGATTTTAGTGTTTAAAAATAAGATATTTTTTTTTGATTTTAAAAAAGTAATTTGGAAATAAAAAAAATTATTAAGGAAGATTTTAGAATTAAAGAGATAAGTATCCCCCTAAAATTAATTTTCAAGTGATATATGAAAATTATATACAAGATATAATAAATAGAAAACAAATAATAAATCAATAATTTCAATATTTTAAAATAAAGTTTTAAATTTTTTTTCTAGTTAGCCAGAGTCAAATGGAAAGATTCATAAGTGTACCATTACTAATTCACCTTTAATGAAATTGAAATGAAAAACTAGTAATGGTTTTGTAAAAATATTAGTGAGTTAATTTTCCATCCTAAAAAATTATAATAGGATATCACCTTTTTAGAACTGATATATTATGAAATGGTGTCTAAGGAAAACGTGTTTAGTGAGAGAATGTTGGATAGGATTTTTTGAAATACTAATAGAACTAGTCTTATCAAAATAAATTTTGATGTGGTCATATTTGAGCATGAATTATAAGAGAGTATGTTTTACCCATATTATTTGGGTGTAACAACTCCCATTAGTTATATATCCTACTTCAGATATAAAAAGAGAAATATATTTTTTTTTCTTAATACTAAATGAGCTAAGGGGTTTTATAAGTAGGTGTAAAGTCCCACTTTCACTTTTCGGGTTTAGTTTTGATCCACCAAAATCATTGTTGTAAAAAACTAGTTAATTCAAAATAATTTTATTTTGGAAAAAATAAACCAAGATTTTTGGTTCCTTTCAAATTATAAAAATTATTTTTAACATATTTGAGATGATATTATTTGGATTTGATTAACATGGATAAGAAAAAAAACACTGATCATGATGTCATTTTGGTTCATATTAAGATGAATTAAACTACAAATCATAAATTTATAAATATTATTGTCGATTGTCTCACCAGATTCATCCAATTATATCTTATAATTTGTACTAATATATGTACTAATTTCTTTATCATGATCCACACTGAACCATTTTAAGAGTTCATTGGTTTATTTTCCTTGGTTTAGAAAAATACCATCATAATTTTTAGAAATTTTAAAATCAATAAAGAATTTTATTTCACCCATAAAGCTCATTTTAAATCCCTTTTTCATTAAATTTGAAAATTTAAAAATAGATAGATTCATTGGTTGAGCTGAAAAAACAAAATTAATGCAAATTTAAATTAGTAATAAATCATTTGAGGTGTGTTTTACAAAAATATTTGAGTCAAATTTATAATTTTTAAACCATTTGATAAAATAAATTTAGATAAATATTCATACTAATCCCAACAATCTTGTTTTAAACCATAAAGAGGTCTAGTTAATTTGAAAACATGATTTGAAAAGATAAGATTTTCAAAACTATGAGGTTATTCCACAAAAACATTTTTTTAATAAAAAATTTTAAAAAGAAGATTTAAACATCCATTTTAAGGAGTTTTAAATTAATGTGAGAGGTGAATACAAACAATATTCTAATGGATTCTAACCAAGTGATGGGTGTATAGGTTTCACCAAAGTCGATTCATTCTTATTTGTTGTAACATTTAGCTACTAAATATGATTTATTTCTAGTTATATTAGAAATTTTATCTATCTCATTCCTAAAAGAACACTTAGATATTATGATGGGTGATCATTAATTCATTCCACAAGATTCGATACATCATTCTGAATAAATTGATTTAGTTCCTCTTGCATGGAAAGACCTAATTTTTATTGTTAAGGGAATCATTGAAATTTTGGGGTTCTAAGTGAGGTATTAAGTCTAGGTGTTCAACCTCATTTAGGATTGATCTTCTAGTATGATTCTCTCTTGAAAATATCTAATTAAATTTTCAAGTGTATAGCCTTTTGATTATTTAAAAGCTTTAGGAATAAAATTTAAGGTGGTTCATGTTCAAATTAAAATTATTTAGATTGAAAAGGTTCATTTAAAACATCATCTTCAAAGAAATTAGAATTATATTTTAGAAATTTTTCATAAAAAATTACATGGATTTATTCTTCCAATGTTTTAGTCGTTTCTTTAAATTCTTATCATGAAATTCTTGAGTTTAGTACCCAAGAAACATACCTTCCATGAATTTTGAATCAAATTTTTCAATATTATATTTTTATTGAGAATAAATGATTTAAAACCAAAAAATTTAAAAATAAAACTTTAGGTTTTTTAGTATTTTCATGTTTCTAAGGTGATTTTTTGTGAAAAGGTCTTACAATAACATGATTAATATTGAATCTAGTTGTATTCATAGCCTAAACCGAAAAATATTTAGGTAAATTAAATTAATTTAAAATAGTTCTATCAATTTATTGGATATTTATTAATCACCTCACTAATACCCCATTTTTTTGAGGGGTACAATAAGAAAAAAATGATTATATACTTCATAATATAATAAATTTTCAAATTCCTTATTTTTAAATTCATTTATATAATCACTTTGAAAATATATAATTTTAAAATATTATTCATTTTCAATTTTTTTTGGAAAACTTGATGAAGGATTTGAAAAATTCACATTTATTAGATAATAATAAATCCCAAGTGAATCTTATAAATTCATAAATAATTAAAAAAAGTATAGGATTTACCTCCTAGAATTTCAATTTATGAATTTAAGAATAAATAAAGATAAACTAATTTGAGAGTCTTAGAAGATGAAATTCCTTTTTTACATTTAAGATAAGACTTGTGATTATTACTATATTGTCATGCTTCAAAAACCATGTCATATTTGAAATTTAGTATGGGTAAGTATCACAATAGTTGAAAATGATAGAGTTTTCTAAGTTATTGTGTGATCTAGTTACAAAGTATTTTATGAAAAATTCATGGCTCGCTAACTTTTTCACTCTATAATTTTTTGTTTTGTCTATAGAGATATTTTAAATTTATTTTATAAATATTTTTTCAACAATAAATCATAAATAAAATATTAATTTTGATTTAAAAACATTAAAAAGTATATTTTCGAAAGTTATTTTAAAAATACTATCACACAATTGACTAATGATTAGAAAAAAAATTAAAACCTTTAATAAATAATTTTTTTTATTGAAATTTGATTTAAAAAAATTTATTTTACCTTCATTAATTACCTTACTCTTAGAGTAATCACCAAAGGTGTTGTCACCTCCATCTAGTTTATTGATTTTATTAAATTCAAAGATTTATCCACACATGTGTCTTGAGAAACTTCTTATCTAGAAAACTTATTACTTATTGTTTTTTTATGAGAAGATACCTTTCCTATATAATCAAATTATTAAAGGTTTTGTAACAAAAACAAACTTGGTTCTACTAATGTTACCCAATAATGACTAAGGCATCCAATTTTTTTTATTATGATATTTTCTTGTAGAAATATTGGATAAAAGATGAATTAATTTTGGTCTCCAATATAATTCATTCTTACAATAACATTCATAAATTAAAAATATAATTACTGTACAATAATTTCCAAACTTATCATTCAATAAATATTTAATGAATGTTTCTATGTATTTTTATATGTGATTTAATGAATTGAGAAATCAACATCAACCTATTCGTTTTCATGTCTCTAAGGGCCCAAAATTTTATTTAGATTATTTTAATCTTGAGTGAATTTAGAGAGGAATCTCTTGAGGTATTCAATTTTATATTCATTCTCATTAAAATACAGTTGGTTCTTAATTTAAATGGTTAAATATTTAATTTCCTTGAATATTTGTTCCTTATTTTTTTGATGTTTTCTTTTTCATTAAGAATATAATTTTATTTCTTATCAAGATTTTTATATAATAAAAGAATATCATGAAACCCATTTTTGAGTTAATCATGGGAATATTTTAGGTCTTTTTAATTAAGGTTAATTGATTAGAAATAAGAATATTAATATGGGAAGAAGTAAGATAATGGGATGAAGAGTGGGAAATGGGAATAAGGGTATTAACCTGGATTTATTATTCAAAATTTTTCATAAGGAACTTTTCACTTGAGTCACTTGAAGAAGTTGAGGAAGTTGATTCCAAGGATTCATCTCTTCCACTCCAAGTTGTAACTTTGAGATCCTTCTAACCTTATTTATTTTCATTAATCTTATTTTTTTATATGGGGAACTCTGGCTTGATGTGACCTCTAGATGAATCATATTTGTTAGATTTGAAGGTTATTTTATTCCTTACATATTTGGATTTGTTGTCCTCCTTCTTACCTTTTCTCTTTATTGTAATTTCATGCATCATTAGGGATATGATAAATTCTCTGACCACAATTTTCTTTACATCACCCAATTCTCATATGGTCGTGACTTTGTGTCTCCAATTTCATGGTAGGACCCATATTATATTTTTTTACTAAGGGTTATAGAAATAAATCATCACCAATATACTTTTGACCATTGAAAATTTTAGTAAAACATGTAAACAAACTTTTTATGGATTTATTTTTATGCAAAAAAATCTTTCAAAATATTTTCAATGCATTTCAAATATAGTATCTTTGACTTTTTTGGTTCCTTCAAGAGGGATTTCTAGTAATTTTCTTATTTCATGATCAATTTTTCATATAGCAAACATGATTAAATTTATTTCATTTAGGATTGAAATATAAAACATCTATATATTTTTCATTAATACCAAAGTCTTTAATATCATATGGTGTCCACTTATCCTCTGGTTCTTTTGTAGAAATATATTTATGCATAACCATTTTCCATAAAGGGTAACTAATGAAACTAAGAAAGGTTGACATATGATTTTTCCAATAATAATAATTTGTTCCATTAAAAATAGGATAACAAGAATAATAATTATATGAAATTATAAAAAGATAAAAATTTGAAATTTATTAATATTAAAAAAATTAAACATAATTTTGAAAATAAAGTTATTTTTAATAAAAAATAAAAAACACTTTGGTAAAAAAAATTTGGTCATAGAAGAATGGAAATAGGGGGTGAATTTCCATTTTAAAAATTAAATCAAAAGGAAAACATAAATTCAAAATGAAATTATTTTGATATTATAAAGTGATAAAGACATAAAATCAATAAATATATGAATTGATAAATATGATAAATGTTAGAAGGTTAATTTAAATATATATTAAGTGAGTGTGTATAATAGAAATGGTTATATCAAATTTTTTAAATTATGTGTATTGATATTGAATAATGAAATGCATAAACTAAAAATATTTAGAAAATAAGTTTTGATAAAGGAGTTTGTAAATAGATTAGTGTGATCCCCTACATCTCCTCCCCTCAGGTTGAATGATCTAGATTGAATCCATCTTCAACTTATTGGTCAGTGATCCTTAACCGGTTAGTTTTTAGACTCCTAAATCATATAAATATTCTTTCCACACCACTATCTAGCTGGTGGAACTACACTAGCTATTCAGTGTTACCTATTGAAACCATCTTCTACCAGTGTCCCTAAAAAATTCTACCACAACCTTATATGGTTCTTCCAACTTCCTTCAATAACTTCAACAATTTCATTAAGAATTAAACAAGATCTTGAAAACATATTCAGAATATTCAACAAGATCATCTGACATAAACAATATTCCTTCATTTGTTTCATTAAGATCAATATATAGAAACATAACAATGTAATTATCATCCACTCAAAGGAGAAAATAAAATTTAAAGATGAGTTTTTGTGATCATGAAAAGACCATGATATAGAAAGGTACAACACAAGAATAATGAAAATAAGTATCACATTTAACCCCTTTTCTCTACAAACAAATAAAGTAAATACCTTTTGAAAAAAATCGAGGATTATCTGACCTAAAAACCATAATTTCAAACACAACCAATGAATCAAAAATGTAATTTAAAATATATTTAAAACCATAAAAAAATAATTTTAAATTAATAATAAAACCAACCATTTATTCCTCTTTTCTAAAAATATTTCTTAATACCATTTACAAAACAAACTATTAATACTAATAGTTTTTGTGTTATTATTGAACTTATAAAGAAGATGGTTAACAGGAATAAGATTTGTTTATGGTGTTGTATTTTTTTATTAGTACATAAATAAATTATCAAAGTTAATCCTTCTTAATGAAGTTTCTAAACTGAGTGTTTCCAACAAAATTCAACACAATCAGACTTAGATAATCTGATGGAATGTGGAATTTGTTTTTCCAAAATCATTCACAGGGGCATCAAACTAATTTCTTCTCGAAAAGAAAATCAGGCGATGCTTTATTATTATGAATAATACCAAAAATCATGATCATTATAATGTATTCAGGATTCTATCTAAATTTATTCAAAAAAAGGAATTTTAGGAACATATTGTTTACTATATATATTTTCCTATAATACAGAAAACTTGAGACATTTTTGGATAGATAAATTATAGTAGAAGAATTAGATGGCTATATCTATTAGAGGATTGAAAGTTGAGTTTGTATGAAGAATTAAAGATATTAAGTAGAATAAATTGATTATTTTGAGTAATTAAGAAATATATTCTCTTTAGAAGAAGTTATGTGAGTTTATCAAATTGAGAAACCATATTTGTTTTGGATAGAGAAACCTTGAGAGTTCTGTATACAGTAACTCAGAAAGCTCTAAATAGAGGAATCATATAAAACTTACTATATATAAAATATATATTTTACTAGATCGAGGGGATATATACAAAGAAGTACTGAATAAATAGGATCTTTACAAATGAATACCAGGTGATTCATTACCATATAGAGGAGTTCTAATGAAGAATAACTAGATGGAGATTTTAGGATCATTGTAAAAAACCTTATAATTACATACATTATGATGATGTTAATATGGAAATTAAAAACCTAAATAATCATGAAGTAGATACCATGATTCTAGATGATATTTTAGGAATTATTTAATATTATTATCATTGATATTTGAGGAAAGTTCGTTTTTTGACTCTGATTTATTTGGAGGATTTGAAGGTGGTCAACCAAATAATGACTTGCATTGGAAATTCATATTTGGAATTTTTTGATACTCCTATATTTTTTAGAGAAAATGTGAATATATAAAGGGGTACATGTATATTGTGAAGCTATTTTTGAAGTAGTGTTGTTTCAACCAAGAAGTTTGAGAGATCCTTTTATTGAAGTACCAAACAAAAAGTTCCGAACAGAGAAGTACTAGAAACAAATATCAAGATATAGAAGTAACAAATATGAGGTACTGAGTGAAGAAGGTATAAGATGTAGAAATCTAGCTTTGGAATAATTAGTTTCAGATGAAAGATACTAAATGGAGAAGTTTCATACAAATTTTTATTAGATGTTTTTCAAGAAATAAAATAACTAACTTATAGGAGTGCAAGTCTGAAGAAATTTTAGTAGTACACTGATGATGTGTTGAAACCTATTAGTGAAGGTCTATTAAATTATTATAAAATATATTTTATTATATTATCTATATAATAATCACATTAATTATCAAAGTAATATAGTACAACATATTTTATGGATATACCCTACTTGATGTTAACCAAAAGTATTTTTTTCTAATGGATTGTGTGGTCTTGGATTATTTCAAGATCATACCAAAGACTAAATGCTCTTATTGAGTAGTAAAACTTGTAAATTATTGAATTCATATGGGTTTTCTTATGTGTTGTGTGTTTATAGATTCATTTCTCTAAAACTAGAGATGAAGGTTGTTTTAAAAGAATAAAATAAAAAAAGGTGGTGATAACTAATTCACCCCTAAATAATTACATAGATCTTGATTGGAATTTATAATTAGCATCAGAAAAGTTCTAATTAGTTGACTCTAGTTTTTGTTGATATTAAAGAATAATATTATCATGGATATTCATAACTTGGTTAATATTAAATGGATTCCTGTTTCTGATATGAACAATTATCACATATTGAATGATAGGATGATTCCTTATCTTTTATCCATTGGATATAAAGTTATGGAAGATACTATATATGGATTAAATCCTCACACTAAGGTTTATACATTAACAAAAAATAAGAAGAAGAATATAGAGAATGATGTATAATCTATAAATATTATACTTTTCTCTCTCTCTTTGAAAGTGAATTCTTGAGGGTCAAAATAATTGAAACAGCATAAGGCATCTGGGAAAAGTAAAAAAATATCTATAAATGGAATAAGAAAGTGAATAAATCATAGTTCACATATGGATATGAATTATTAAGATCTTAAAATGGTATATGATGAATGTATTGGTGATTTATTTTCATGTTTTAATGAAATTATAATAACCATAAGATGTTTTGGTGAGAAATTGGAAGATTCAAATATTATGGAAAAGATTATAAGAATTATTCTTGATAAATTTGGCTCTAAGGTATCATCATTAAAAGATATATATCCTAAAAATATCAATCTCTATCACTCTCTCTATATTATTTGATTATTATTCTCCTTACATATGAAATTATAATAGAAAAAATTGTGAATAATAAGGAATATGATGATCGAGAAATCTCTTTCAAATCTATTAAGGAAAGTATAATAATTTTTTTGAGGAAGATGTTAGTGACTCTGACATTGAAGATGAAATGAGTAAATTTTTTGATGAATTCATGTATTGATTTTATAAATAGGTGAAAATATTTATATAAAATTATAAAGGAAATTTTATATTGATATTCTTTAACTACATATCCATTGTACATTTCATATAAAATTGTCCAAGTTTAAAGGAAGATGCAGATAGTGATGAGGAATATGGAAAGTAAAGAATACCACTAAAGAGGAATAAAAAAAATCAAAGTCCCATATGAAATGAAAGGAAAATAAATTCTATAAATATAAAAATAGATATTTTTTTAAAATTTTATAAAGATGATGATAGTTAAATAGAAGACAAAAATTCTAGTGATGATGGTGCTAAGAGTTTTCTTATTACAAAAGTGAATGATGAGAGTTTTGCCAATAATGAAATCGAAAACTCTGAAGAAGAATAATAAGAATAATAGGAAACTCGATTGGGTTTTATGATTAAAATGTTATATAAATAATGTCTTTCAAAAATTATAAAACACGATAAAGAAACTAATAAGTTGAAGAAATAAGATCTATCATTAAATAATCAGGAATCTGTACTTGAAGAATGATACTGGTTGTTAAAAGAGATAGATAATCTGGAGAAATTTTTTGATGAAGAGAAAACTCTTAACAAAATGTTATAAGAAGAAATGAAGGTAAAGGATAAATAAATTTATCATTTATAATAGAAATTGGTTGAAAATGTACAAGTAATATTTGGCTTTAAGAATTCAAATCAGGAAGTTAGAGAATGCTCTAAGAGAGATGAATCTCAATACTATTAGTAAAAATTCTCTTCAAATTTTGATTATAAGGCTGGTATTTTTTATTAAAATCTTGAGAAAAAAAATCTACTCAAAAAATCATTTTTTAGAAAAAATAATAAAATTAAAGAATTCTAGAAATTCTAGAAAATCAAACATTTATATAAAAGATACTAGAAATGGAGAGTCTATTAAGGCTAAAAACAAGTATAATACGAATAGTAAGATGTTACGAATCCACCAAAAAATAGTTTTACAAAAATAAACCAAGGATTATGATCAAAAGGATAATGGAAGGTCAGTTTATAGTTCTATACATCATGTTGTTTTCAAAGTTAAATATGTTTTTATGGAAACTATTGGCACTATAGAATAATTGGAAATAAATAAAATAATTTTTAGCTCAATCATCAACACTATAATGAATATATATGGAATTTGATGTAGGTTTTGAGGGGGAGTCAACACACTCAAATAATACAAATTGAAAAATATAGTTTGAAAATTAAAAATAGATTTCAACCACTGGAAACTATTTTTGAAAGATGTGATCATCCTATAAATGTTTCTAATGGATGACTTGTAATTATACTAGCTTAACAAATTTTACATAAAAAATCTCAAAATCATAATAATAAATAGGAAAAAAAGAAAATAAAAGTTCTTGGTCATTGAAACTTATCTTAAGGACACAAAATGATAACAACCTTAGATATTGGGTAGTGGGTGTGCTTTTCATGTGATCGGAGGATTTAAATTGTTAAAAAATGTGGAAGACTAAAAAGAAGGGATAGTGACATTTGTAAATAATGAGTCGCTTATATTCAAAAGAACTTCAATTTCTATTATTGGAAAAGAAAAATTGAAATCCCAAATTACCTTATTTATTAATGGACTAAAATAAAACTTGTTGAGTGTTTAACAACATTGTAATGAAGTAAATGATGAAGGTTTTAGAAGATATGGATTTATTGTTAAAATTTCTAAAGATGGGGAAGTATTAAAAAAAATAATCCAAGGGAGATTTGTTTCAAGATGGAGATGAAAAGGTTTCATGCTATCCAAGTATGATGGAAGAGAATAAACTATGGAATAAAAGGATTGGATATATATTCCATTAGAATATGAACAAGCTAAAAAAGAGAGAAATTATTCATGATTTTATTGAAATTATTAGAAAGAGATATTAGTGTTGTTCAATATTTTGGAAGGGTAAAATTTTAAATTCAGTTTATATGGGGGTTGAGATATATACAACTCGTCACTTAGAGATTATTAATTTTGATATATGTGGTCCAACAGGAAATAAACTGACAAATAAGGATAAGTATTTTATTTTCTTTATTGATGATTTAACTCATATTACATGTATTATGTTTTCAAAATAGAAATTTGAGGCTCTAAATATGTTTAATAATTTTAAAATAAGTGATAAAAAGGAATGTAGATAGTCCTTGAATAATATTTGAAATAATAATAGTGTTAAATAAACAAATGGTATTTTTAAATGTTTTCTTGAAAAGAAGTGAATTTTTTATATACTTCATTCACTATATACACCACAACGTAATGGTGTTGCTGAAATAAAGAGTATAAGTTTGGTTGAGATGTCCCAAACCACGTTGACTGAACATGATAATTCTCAATTCTTTTTAAGAAAATCTATTGAAGTAGTAGTTCACATTCATAATCATTGTTTCTAAAATACAAACTTCGGTATGAATCTATAAGAGATTCATTAAAAATAGAACCCGGTTTTAAATACATAAGGGTGTTTGGCATCCCTTGTATTGTCAAGTTCAATGGTGAGAATCTTAGGAAGCTTGTTCAAATAGGTGTTGATGATATCTTCCTTGCATACCCTCATAACGGTATATAATACATGTTTTATAATAAGCAAACCTGAAGTATTATTGTCTCTATAGATATGAAAGTGCTATAACATTTTGATAGAAAGGTTTCACAATCAGATGTAGATGTAAGATAAAGTGAAGATAAAGTTTTTTCTATTAAAAAACATGATAAAATTTCTTACAGAAGTGATGGTATTGAAGCTATACATGATGAATATATTGATTCAACCATTTCATGCGATGATAGATAGTTTCTTTCATACCATCCAAGGTTGATGAAGTAATAAGAGGTCCAAAATTTCATTGAAGATCAAGGATAATAGGTTTAAATCTGAAGAGCATCAGGGATAGTTTCACAAACCTATTTATTTCCAAAGGTTGAGTAAAAATATGTTAATGAATCTTTTGAGTATCAAAAATGTATTAATTCCATGAATGGAGAATTGGATTAGATTCAAAAAAATAAGATATGGGAGCTAGTACCCAAACCTGAAGATAAAAATGTGATTGGTAAAATATAGGTTTTCTTTAATAATTTGAATGAAAGATATGAAGTGGTTATAAATAAGGTTAGACCAGTTTATAAGGGCTAATTACAGGTTGAATTAATTGATTTTTATGATACCTTTACCCTATTAGTGATAATTTAAACCATCAAAATATTTATTTCTAATTTCAAAATAGAGATATAAGACATTACAAATAGATTTGAAGTATTTATTCTCAATAGAGAGTGGGATGAATAAGTCTATATTTAATAGCAAAGTGATTTATTACCAAGAAAAGAAGAAAAATATGTGTTTAAATTTAATAAGGACTTATATAGGCTGAATAAATACCTAATATCCTAGTATTCCAAGATGGATTCAAGTTTTAAAAAGCTTAAATTAAAGAAGGGATGAGTGTACAACAATATCTACATAAAATAAAATCATGAGGTTTATCTCATTTTGATTGTTTATGTTGATGATATCATATTTTTAAGGAATAATGAATAATATTGAGAATTATTTTCTAAATAAATAAATATTTTTTTTGAAATTTCTATTCTATGAGAAATGAGTTACTTTATTATATTTTGAATTTATTAAGAGAATGGTCACATTTTGTTACCACAAGAAAAATATTCCAAGGAATTTCTTAAAAGATATGGTATAGAAGATTCAAACCCTATTTTAAAAAATATCTCAGTGGAAAAAAATATATTTAAGGATGAATTTGGAATGAATATTGATTTTAAATAATTTGTAAAATCGGTTAGAATACTGTTTTATTTAACAGCCTCTAGACCATACCTAGTTGATATTATTACCTTGTGTTTTTAAATTTCAAAGTGATCCCAAATTGTCACATTTTTTCTAGAAAAATAATTCTCCGATATATTAAGGTCACTATAGATTATGGGATAAAGTTTGATATTAAGGGAAAGTCAATTATTTTTTTCCTGTACATATGAAAAATGGGTAGGTTATTTTAGTTAATGATTATCCAAATCTATTGTAGTTTTATTTTGGGGAGAAAGATGTGAAAGTTCTAATAAAAAGAATTAAAGTTCAGTGACTTTTGTCATTAAAGAATCTGATTATATAGCTTCCACTCAAGCTATAAAAAAATTAATGTGGATGGAGTCATAGCTAGAATATTTGTTGGTTGATGTGAAATTGTCCCTTCTCTTGGGTTGTGATAATAAATTTGTCATAAATCTCACTAGGAATTCAATGCAACATTCAAGATCTAAGAATATTTATAATAAATATCACTTTATCCAATAATGTGTGGAAATTAATGAACTAAAGATATATTTTTTACCTATAAAGGAGTAGGTAGTAGATATATTCACTAAACCATTACTAAAGGAAACATTTCTGATACTGAAGATGATTATTGGTGTTAAACCTCACTCTCTTCAAGGATAAGGAATGTGATCTCTATCCCCATTCTCTTCTTATGTTTGGATATTATGTTCAAAGGGGGAGAAATATAATAATATAAATTTATCTATTGATGTGTTCTTTAACTATTTTAGGGATATTATATATTTAGGGGGTTTTGAAAATGGGAAGTCATGATATCAATATGTTTTAACTATTTTAATGGTTTATTAAAGTGAATATAGGGACTATTTATTAATAGGTTTAAGTCCATTTTGGATTATGATAATGAAGTTTTGAGTTTATAAAGAAGTTTGGAAGGAGTGATAAACACTACTTTAGTGATATAATGGTATTGTTCATCAATTATTAATGTTTCCTACGCCGATACTGCACATGTAGGCTTAGAATTATTGGATGGTGTTCCATACCATGGGTTTCATAGCTTCAGTGATTTATGTTCGTTGGTTAAAAAAAATCCAAAGGGGGTATTTTTGAGACCAAGTGGTTTTTTGTTGTTATTGAACTGAGAAAGAATCTGGTTAACAAGAAGAAGGTTTTCTTATGGTGTTTTCTTTTATTTTCATTAAATAAATCATATGAAAAAGTTGACACTTATTTATAATGTTTCTGGATTGAGTGTTCTGAAAAGAAGAAAAATTAATTGTAAAGAGAAATATTTCTCTCTCAAACTAAGGTGATTTAATGGATTCTAGGATAAGTTATTTTTCAGAAATTATTCACATAGACATTGGACCAAGTTCTTCAGGAAAAGAAAATTAGGTGTTGATTTATTGTTATTTGAAGTTCCAAACATCATGATCATTCTTAAGTGTTCATGATTCTCGCCAAATTTTTTCAAAGGAAGTAATTTCGTAAACATATTATTTTTCAGATAGAGTTTAACAGATAGAGTTTTCCAATATTTTAGAAAACTTGTGACATTTTTTAATGGAAAAATTAGATTAGTGGATGGATAAGGAAACATGGATATGAAGATTTAAAGTTGAGTTTATCTAAAGAAGAAAAGCTATGAACTAGAATAAAGTGGGTATTTTTAGTGCTTTAGAGGTATATATTCTTTGTAATAAGTTCTGTGATTTCATGAGATAATGAAAATTTATATGTTTTGGATAGAGAAAACTTGATAGTTTTAGACAATGTAACTTGAAAAGCTCCAAATATAAGAAACATGTAAAGATTATTAGATGGGAAGATGTGAATTTTATCAAAAAGAGGGGATCCAGGAAAATAATTATTGAATGAAGAAGATATTTATAAAGGATTGTTGTAAGGAGAATTATTAAATGAAATAATTTTTATAAATAGGTATCAGAAAGAGGTTTGAGGGTCTTTAAAAAACCATTGTAAAGTTATACATTGTGATTATGTTGAGATGGACATTAAACACCTCAATAATCATGAAGTAAATATCATAATTCCATTTGAGATTTTAGGAATAATTGAGGATAATAGTTTCCAATATTTGACTAATGTTCTTATGAAGTTTTTTGACTCTAATTTTTTCTAAGGCTTGAATTTATTCAACCAAAGAATGACTTTAGTGGTAAATTCTAATTTAGATTTCACGATTATGCCTTGTTTTTTAGAGAAATTATGTGTATATAAAGGAGATAATGTTCATTATGATGTTATTGTTGAAGTAGTGAGTTGTTGAAAGAGATGTTTGAGAGATACTTTTAATAAATTATCAGATATAGGTATATGGATAGAGAAGTATCAAACAAAAATTTTAAAAAAGAGAAGTATCAAACATGATTTAATGAGTGAAGAAGGTACTAGATGAAGAAATTAGGTTCTATATGAATCAATTATGGATGAACAGATACATGATCAATAAGTTTCATATGAATTATTATAAGTTGTTGTGTAAGTAATATAAGAAAAACTGAATTTTAGGAGTGCAAGTGTGAAGAAATTTTAACAACACATTGATAATTTGTTGAAACATGTTGGAAAAGGTATATTCTATTATTGAAAAATATATATATATATTATTTTATTATCTTTGTAAAAATAACATTCACTATCAATGAAATATAGTTCTACACAAGTGATGGATATACCCCACTTGTTGTTAACTAAAAGGACTATTTTCTAAGGGATTTTGTGGTCTTGTATTATTTCTAGATCATATCAAGGACTATATAATCTTATTGAGTAGTTAACCTTGTAAATTATTGTGTTCATATGGGTATGCTTGTGTGTTGTGTTTTTGTAGAGTAATTTCTCTCTAACCAGAGGTTAAGGTTCTTTTAAAAGAAGAAAATAGAAAAGGAGTTAATCATTGATTTATACCCCCCTCAATGACTATACAGATCATGACTGAACCATACAAAAACTTCAATTTACCTTTAAATAAATCTCACTTCCTAAACAATTTATAAATCTTTTTGAAATTAGACTAACAACATAACCAAAATCAAGGAATAAAGAAAATGAGTTCCAAAATATTAATGGATCTAAATAAAAAAACCCACAAAAAATTCATGGTTCCATGTTACCAAATCAAATCTAAGAGATATAAACAATTTATATGTATCAGGATCTATTAAATCATGCTCAATACGATATAATCATCATGGGAAACTCACTAGTCTCTAACATGAATGATCCAGGACCTATTTCATTATGTCACTATCTCTAGGGGCCCCTATATTAAACTAGAACATATCACTCATCCTTCCCCCAAGATGGTTCTACCAAGTACAATATAAACCCCTAGTAAGGAATGAAATTCCTAGAGAACTAGCTAGAATATAAAAACTAAGATAGAGTAACAGGAATCCAAACCTTATACTTATTTACCTAAGGTTCCCATGATATCAATAAATATAAGTGAGAAAAATGAAAATATCTCAATATCATCAAATAAATGAATATTTAAATAAAAAAATAAACATCATCTCAAATACAACACATACTCATTAAATATCACCTTTTATATCCATGGATAAGAATTCACAACAATAAACATCTCATATAAGGCCATAATCTATAAGGAGCATAATATAAACCAAGGGGATCAATACCGATGGTAGCCACAACATCAATAAAATTAATTTATAATGTTATAAACGGGACTTCCAAAAACACGCTAGTGGTTGCAATAAATTTCACCACCATATAAAAACTCCTTTTAGGAAACATCATTTATAAACAATTTGAAAATGACCCTTTATAAAACATCATAATTTTATGGGAATACCATTAAGTTCTAAAGAAATTGGAAATGATGGGAAAACCATTATTTTTATAAATAAATCCTTTAAATCACCCAAATCAACCCCTTCAAAAATTTAACCAGTGTCAAATGCCCTTTTAAAACACTTAAATTCCTTTGAATGGGCTACCTTATCATTTTTACTAACACTTGTATTGTTAAAAAATATATTCCAAGTATATAAACCTTTAGAAAACAATTTAAAATATCTCGTTGTAATAATTATAAGTATATTTTGTAGATAATATAATTTTAAAATATCCAAGCTTCGTGTTTCATATAATATAAAGGAATAACCTAGAAACACCTTCCTTGATCCAAGTAGAAACAAGTAACAACACATAATATTATATTATGGAAGTAAAAATGAGTAATGAGATCACATCTATAAACACTTTACAACCAAATCCAAGTGATTAAAACTTATCCAAACTCTAAATATTTCTAAAAAAGTCATTCGGTTTTCTAAGAAAAGGGAAAATTGAGGGGAATAGAAGGAGGGAGAATATGAGGAATAAATAAAGAAACTAACATCAAAGGGACACCTTAAATAAAATGAGTATGGGAACAAGACCAAGTGATAAGTATTATGAAGAAAGAGGAGCACCATGAGATCTCATTTTATCTGAATAAAAAATAGATGGGAGTAGAAAGGGGTTAAAATCCCTAAAAACATATGGGAGAAAAACTGGAAATTCATAAAAATAAAAACTGGCCATGGGAATGTCTTTAAATGACTTACTTGTCATAGTGAGACACTATAAATGTGTGAGATTCATTTTTCTAGAAGGAGGAAATTTAATACCACCATAAGGATAAAATTTAGTGACCTTATTTCAGTCAATCACATGGATATAGGGTAGTAGTGCCTAAGTGTCAGCTCTCTAGAAGATGTATGTTGGTTCCATGGAAGTCAAACCATTGTAAGTTCATTACCTATAATATATTAAGGATTCCATATCTATAATATCAATATAAGTTTAATAGTGAATCATCTGGTCATGTTGATCCAGTGGAAATATTTGACTTTATGAAGGGTTACTCTATGTATCTTGGAGAAGGACTTCCTCTCAAGTGAATTGGATGGTGGTGATGAATGAAAGCACAAAAAGGTAACTAATATAAATTTAGGTTAGATAAATTTTAATTGGGATGAAGATAATAAATAAGTGATTGCGCGATTGATATCATTGTAGTCCTCCCTCCTTATTCATTGAATAAAAGTGAAATAATATTCACTTATGGATTAGGGCACAAGCCAAGACCAAGTAATACTTTGTGTTATCCATTAAATTTAAAATTTATATTGATAATTGTTTCTAATAGTCTTATTTTAATTCTTATAATGGGTTTTTTTGTTTTATAGTGACTTGGGTTCACTCTTCTTCTAAGTTTCATGCATCATACATGGTTTATTATAGATTTGTTCCTTTTACACATGAAGTTCTTGTGAAGTATTTTCTAATGGTTTAATTAGAAGGTGGTCATCGACCCAACAAGTGGTATAATAACTCAAGGCTAGAGTGTTTTATTGAGGATGAGTCCTTGGTAAAGGTATTTTAGAGCTCAATTTAGTATCAAGATTATTTTATTTTCTTTATAGAAAAATATCGATAAATATATCCTAACCTATTGTTTTATGTTGAGTAGAAGTAGTGGGAGTATAAATTTTTTGATTATATGATATCATATTATATAAATATATGGCTAGATAAGTTTTACTAAATGGATTTTGGGTTTTGGAAAATACAGATAGAGGATTTTCTTCTATAGAAATACCTTAATCATTCATTGACTAGAGCTAAGTTTAAAGTGGTGAAAAAAGAATAATGGGAGAGTATTGATAAGAAATTAATAAGGATGACTTGAATCTCACTTTATAGGAATGTATCATTCATCATCTAGGAAGAGAATACTACATCAAAACTCTTGAATACCTTAGTTGATATATATAAGAAGCATGTGGTGATGAACAAGGTGTTCTTACTAAAGAGACTATTCGACATGAAAATGTTGGAAGGAAGGTCTGCAAGTAATAATACGAATAACTTAAATATAATTTGAAGTCATGTGGTATTATTATGGGTAAAATTTAGTAACCTAGTTTGGAATTTATTTAATTTCCTCCCTTTTAGATTCATAGAAAGTAATGGTGAAATATTTAAGTAATTATAGAAAAAAAATACATATTTTAAGATCATGTATGTTCACAACTTGATCTTGAATAAAGAAATTATTCATAAGGAGATCCAAGTATCTTCCGGTAACTCTTAGAGTTTATATGGAATAGGGTGTCTTATTAGGTAGAAATTTCATTGGAAATACAAAGGTTAGAAGAGCCAAAGTAGAAGTAGCTCAGTGGATGGTTCTCTTATGTGTTGGAATTGTGGTAAGAAAGGACACCTAAAAAATGATTGCAATTATCCTAGGGATAACGCTATAAGATATAATTTTGGTAGTGTTAGAATTCGTCCTAAACTGTGATTAAAGTAAAACCATCATAATGAGGATCTTTATCCCTCCTAAAATTCATGTATAAGAGGCTCTCCATAGTGGAAATACAACCTCAAAAATATCCCTTTTCCCAAAACTGAGTGTACCGAAAGTATGTAGAATTTACACCCTAATCACCACACAATGTCATCCTTGACCACACACATAAACTAAAATGAATTAAAAGCAGTGAAGATACATTCAATATAAATATATAAAGAAATAAAATAACAAAAGTGATTTATGTGCTTTATATGATGTTTCCTATGTGCATAGCATAAAAACTAGTACTTAATTTATATTCACCTGAAGATAAAAGAGATTAAAAATCAAGACTACTAAGTGTAATTAATTTATACTAGTTTTTATCACTATCTTTGATATCTTCTTCAAGTCACATTTAATATCTCACACCATTATAATTGAGGCTTCATAAATAATATATTAAGCATGAACCAGTCAACCAGTAATACCTACTCCCTTTAAATAATTAATCACTAAACATGACCACCTCAGCTTAATTACTAAAACAATAACCCTTCATCTTTTTTTAACTTCCATACCTCCATCACTCCATTGAAATATCATTGTAATATTTAAATTTTTTATGATCATACTACCCATAAAAAACCCACTTTCATTGTTTGCACACCACATTGTTCCAACTTATAGTGAACTCAAACAAACTTCACCTCCCAATAATCTCCCAATTGAATACTTTTTCAGCGAACCCTAGTAAATATCCAAACTCTAGAAAAATTTATTCTTCATTCATCATAATAAGCTCTTTTACATTTTTCTACTTCCATTTATACAAGTTCCACTGAGGCATGATACTACCAAAAACTATCTGTAACTATCATATTGGTAAACATGTCTACCGAATTTTGGTTTCCCATTATCTTTCATAACTCTAACACCTTATCCTCCAAAAATTTCTAAATAAAAATATATTTCAGGTTTACTTTTTTTCCTTATATGGAACACATAATTTTTATCCAAGTGTATTTCACTCTGGTTATCATAGAAAATAACTCTTCCTTCCCAACTCCTTCTAAACTCCTTCAAAAAACACATCTACCGAAACATTTCTTTACTATCTTCCATTAAAGCTACATATTCATATTTCATTGTACTTAATATAATTTTTTTTAAATTAAGTAATTCTAGATAATAATTATTCCTATATAGGTAAAACAAATCCTATTGTTAACTTTGAGGTGTATTAATATCTAGAAAATTCAGCATCAATATATATGTGCAAAGGATCATTCATCTCATATTACAAGGTTATATATTCTATTACTTTAAAATACCAAAGGATCCATTTGATAACATCCTATTGTACATTTATAGAATTAATCATGTATCAACTTCCAACTCCCACTTCATAAGAAATGCTTGGTAGATTAAAATCCATTGAAAACATCAAAATTCCTATTGTTGATACATATGGAACTTTATCTATATACTTTCCCTTAACTTCCATTTTGGGAAATTAATCCTTGGTCAGTTTGAAGTTTCCATCCAAAGGAGTCATGAAAAACAATCTTTCATTTATCCCAAATATTTTAATAATCTTATAGATGTTGTCCTTAGGAGATTATACTAAAGTCACATCTCCTTATTTATCTCAATATTCATCCCTAAAATCTTTTTATCCTACCATATATCCTATATTTCAAATCTTCCATCAAAGTTTCTTTTTAGCATTTGTATTCTTACAACATCTAGTCCAGATATCAATATATCATACACATATAAAAGCAACATGATGAATGACTTATCTTCTCATTACTTCCAAGAAAAATAATGACCTGCATTGCATCTCTAAAACCCTTCTTACAAAATGAATTAATCAAATTTTGATTCCATTATCATGGTGCTTTCTTCATCCCATAAAGACTATTATTCAATTTAAATACCAAATTATATTCTTTATCTTCCATAAAAATCATTGAATGTTTCATGTAAATTTAATCCTCCAACTCACCATGAAAAATGTTTTCTTTACATCCTTTATTCAATGTACATATCTTTTGATGCTACCATGATCAGTACTATTTGAATAGTTATATATTTCACTATTGGTGATAATATTTCCAATAAATTGACTACCTCCTTTTATTGAAATCTCTTTGGCACTAGTCCTTCTTTGTAAAACTTCTTTCCATCATCCTCTTCCTCCATCAATAAACCCACTTGTTTTTAAGTGGCTCTTTTTCCTTTTGGTAAGTTAATGAGTTACCAATTTATATAGAAAATCAACTAAGACTTTTCTTCATTCATTACTAAATTACACTATGTGGCATCACTAAGTGTTTCTACCTCTTTTGGACTTTGTAGAACTCCATTATCCATTATAAAAAGAAATATAATATCATCCCCAAATCTCCAAACAATATTTATAACTCTGGTTTATCTCTTTTAATGAGTTGTATGGTTTTTACTATTCTTATTCACTCTAACTTCTGGTAACTGATCTTCTGGTACTCTCACTCAATATTCATCCATCATTTAACTTTTTTGAAAATCTTCCTTTGGTCTCAATTTTCTAATTTTGTCACTTCCATGTGAGATCTCTAAAACATTTGACTTTTTTGGTGTTCTTACTCAGATTAACTTTATCTTCGATGGTTGATTTATTTCCTTCAATTTCTTTCTCCAATAATTTCTAGTCTTTTAAAAGTTCTCCTTTATTGAAATGAACATCTAATCTTCTTATAACTTGTTAATTTTCAATATCCCATACCCGATAGTCAAGGTTCATATCCTCATACCCAACGAATAAACAAACTTAGACATAACCTTAAGGTTTTACATATCCTTAGAATTAATATACATGTATTCCATGATTATGAAGAATTTGAGGTGTGTAACGTTTTTTCATTTATAAAACCACATATCCTTTGAAATTTTCTTCCCAATGGTATATGTTGGACTTCTTTGACTAGATATGTTGTTTTTTTGAGTGCCAATGCACAAATTTATTTGAACATTCAAGATTGAAACGTCTACATCAAGGGTTATTTACTAACAACTAATTTATCCTCTCATCCAATCCATTCTATTATGGAGAGGGAACTATCTTCTCATGTATTAAACCCATTTTTCTTGAAGAAGTTTTGAAAGTTGTATCTAGTGTACACACCACTATTTTTCAAATGTTGGAATTTTATATTTTGAACACACTCCCTTCCTATTGTAGATTTCCATTGAAAGAAATATTAAAACACATTTGACATATTATTTTGAAATTAATACTTTTCTCATATCATGATCAATGAATGTTACAATGTAAAGTGAACCTTTGAGTGATTAAATAGGGGTAGGTCCCCAAACATTAGTTTGAAAAAGCACTAGCTTCCTAGACCCGGTCTTATGTTTATCAAAATGGAAATATATCCTTGTTTATTTCAATAGAATATATCTTTAATATCTTATGATCTTTTTATGATCATGATTAAGCATTCCTTTTATTATTAGAACCTTCAAGTCATTTTCACCAAGATGACCAAACCAACAATGCCAAACCATCGTATTTTTTTAAATTTTAGGATATGTAAATACATATGTACTTCCAGTCAAATGTAGTGTTTCATCCTTTATCCTTTTTGTGACCTCTATATATCCTAGAGTAAATTTTTATACTTTTTTAGAAAAGGTATTTCTATACACTACCTCATCTAGTTGTCTAAATGAATTTAGGTTCTTCCATAGCATTAGCATATGTCTAAATTCTTTCATCTTCAAGAATCCCTTATTCTTCATCCGGATATTCACATATCATTTTCTAATGATCTCTAGAGATTAATAATTTACCAAATATACTTTTCCAAAATTTCTAGGTACATAATTTTCAATTCATCTCTACTCTCTCGTTGAGTGGAATGATACACCAAAGTCACCTACCCATACCTCCACCAAAATATTAACACTTAAAAAATCACTAAATCCTACAATTGTACCAATGGAATTTGAGATTCTAGAATTTTATGGTATTTAGGATATTTCCTTGAGAATCGTCCATTTATTCTTGAAGTGTCTACTTTTTCCACACTTCCAGCGTACAAGGTTAAGATAAACCAACTTGCCTCAACACTTCTACTATGGATTATCTTTCGATGTTTTCCTCCAATATATTTGATTCCATTAAGGTGACCATATCCATCCATAATCATTAATATCATTATCATATAGTGATTGAAAATAACTCAAATTAAGTTCTTCATTGAGTATCAAATTCAAGATATCATTGAATACCAAATCTCTCTTTCCATTGGAATTATTAGCAGAAATCACCATTGCATCCCATCTCTCTAGAAGCGATGAAGTTAGTAGGAATTCCCACACATAATCTATGAAATTCACCTTCACTTATTAAAGCTACCCTTAGATCATAGTTAAATTGTTAATGTGATCTATCATTGTTATTCCTTCTAAAAACCTTAGGTTGAACAAGCTCTGCATCATGAACACTTTTATCAATGGTATAGGTTTCCCATTCATATATATTGGTTCCTTCATTTATTTTAACATTATATTTATTTATTGACTTTTAAAATGCAACATTCCTTGATAAATATATCCTCACTAATTTCAATGATTTCATTTCCATTTTTTCACATTATACCTTTTTCCATATTCTCTGTAAAAACACTAATTATTGGAGAATCAAGGTCCTTCTAAATCATACAGCCCTCTATCTACATTCTCCAAAATCCAAAATATATTCCATAAAACTTATATAACAAAAAATTACCATCATATGTTACCATATATTTTGATGATAGTGAACTACCACTGGAATCAATATATCATCAAGGCAAGAGAGAACCTAAGATTTTAAAAACCATGTTCTTTGATAACAGTTGTTAGGAAGGTCCTTAAACTATGATTTCAATAAATCCATCAGAAATATAATCTTTATCTATCCTTAACTTCACACACTATAGTATCTGAGTATCATAAATAAAACCTTTTAAACTTCCATTCCTAATAGATGAGTGTATCCGAAGCAGGTTGAATTTTCATCCTATTAACTACACAAATTCATCCTTTAACAACACAAGAAAAGTCACACATATTCATGGTAGTGGAAATACATTGAATTAAAATATTGAAAGTAATAAAATAACTCAAGTGATTTATGTGATTTAAACAGTGTATCCTATATACATAAGTGAAACACCACTGTTTGATCTATATTCACCTAAAGATAAAAGAGAATCCAAATCAAACTTACTATGTATGATTGATCTATACAGGCTATTATCACTCTCCTTGATCTCTTCTTAATGTCTCCCTAGATATATCCCACAATTAGTATTAATCTCACACTACTTATATACTAATCATCAATAATTAGACATGTAATAGCTTCCCCCATAAAATTATGGATCACTAAACATGATCGCCGCAACTTGATTACCAAATGAGTGACCCTTTAGATTTTATAAACTTTCGGGCCTCCGTCATTCCATCAAAAAATTATTATAAGATGAAAACTTTCAATGATCCTACTACCCATAGATAAGATCTATTTTTGTTGTTAACATATAAAATCACTCTAATTTATTTTGAAATGAAATAGACTTCATCTCCCAATAGGTAGTGGGTCAGTGAACCCTATTTTAGAAGAAATGTGAGGTTTTATCTAAAGTTCAACCTTCTTACTTCAATTTTCAGTGATAGACTCTAGAGCTTCATTCAATTCAACATCTGAGAGTGGGAGTACAAAAAATTAAATATTTAGAAGATATAGATGATTTCATCTAGAGGATGTGAAATATCTTGAGATTGTTGGCATGGGATATCTTTATATCTGGATAAGAAATGAAAGTTTAATAATTTTTTAAGGTGTGCAGTATATCCTCATATCAATTAAGAGACTAATTATCATGGGAGAACTTGATGAATTAGAATTATTTACAATGTTCATGAATAGAACATGGAAGATTTTACATGTATTCATGATAGTAACAAAGGGTGTGAAGGATGAGGCACAATATATTATAGGTTCATAATAAGTAGTGATTAATTCTATATAAATTACTTTGAACAAACTTTTTCATGATTATCTTGGCCATCTCAGTTTAAATGAAATAAAGATTCTAGTTATTAAGGGGTTATTAAAGATAAAAAACATAGAGTTTGGAATATTTGAGGATGGAATATTTAAATTTAGTGGACTTTTTCCTTATAAAAGGAATGTAAAACTCAAAATAATTATAAGTTGGAGTTGTCTCAAATATATTTTTAATGATTATATTTGGTGCATTCTAACAAAGGTACACTCTATTTCATGACTTTCATTAAAGAACATACACAGAAAGTGTGGGTGTACTTCATTAAGAAAAATATTAAGGTTTTTGATACTTTTTTTGTTGGAGGGACATAGTATAAAAAGATACTAGAAGTAAGTTGAAGTGATTACAGTAAAAAAATAGTGGTTATTATGGAATCATGTAGTTTTGAAGTCCCTAATAGAGGACGAGGATTTATTTTGAGAAAATTGTGCCAAGGACTCTGGACCAAAAAAAATTGTGGATTGGAAGAATGTGACGATATTGTCAAAGGATATAAGAATGAGTATTTACATAAGGTTACACATTTAATGACTTAGTTTTTTCCATGTAATTCTTTGGAAAATTTCTAGGAATATTTCCAAATCCAAGTGCTAAGACAACATGATATTCTAAGGCCTAGTGAGCCCGAAATTGATATTTTAAAAATATTAACTATATTAATCTCATGGAAGCACAATTTTCATGAAATTTTTAATAACTCTAAAAATGATTCTTGGATCATAAATATAATTTCATTATCATATTTATAATTTAGGGTTTACCCTAGGTGTGATAAGGGTATTTGTGAAAAAAGTCGATGCGGGCATGACCCTAGAGATCAAGAGGGTCATTGGAGGAGAGTGTTCTTGGAGAATGACAACATATCAAGATCAAGGCTTCTTTCACCATCATTTTGAAAACCTAGGTAATGATAAAATAATTTTTTTTTCATATTTATTAGTATTTTTTAATTAAATAGTTAAATTCATAATGTTAAGTAATTATTAAAATAAATAGTTTTATTAAACTAATTTATTATATGTTTATATTTAAAAGATTAATATTAAAATTATAGAATTATAATTTTAAAAAATAATTTCATTTTTGAATTCATCATGTTTAAATTATATTATTATGATTTTTTAGAATTATTTGAAAAAGATAAGTTTTTTGTGAATAGTAAAAAAATACTATTTTTTAAAATACAGTATCTTTTGTGATGTCGTCGAGACATGATTATAATATAAAATTTATTAAACTTATAGAATTAATAAATTATGATATTATAATTAAAACATAATAAAAAAATAATCCATAAAATATAATTTATAAATTATTTCGTGATAAATATAAAAAAAATTGCCAGTCCCGACGCAGCACCTGCGCAGCATTGGAAAAGTAAACAATTTGTGCTTTATAGATAATAATAGAGTGCTAAAAGTATTTTAACGAGTGTTTTATTAATTATTATGTATAACTAAATTTTTTTCATGATATTTTCTAATTTTATAGTTATATAACATGAATCTTAACCAAATTCATGTGCAATGTTTGTGCATGGCAAGAAAAGATAAATTAAAAAATTAAAGAAGTTTTATTGACATCGATATGAGAAAATATAAAAAATGAATGAATACAAAATAATATAATGAACCTAATTAATTTTTTTATGATATTAATTTATTTTAATTTCTTATGTATGAAATAATTACCTTTCATGCTTATGCAACATTGACGTGGTGCTTGTGCAAGCAATAGAAAAATCCATAAAAGGATTTTAATTAAAATTATAAGAAGCCTTAAATGATCCAAAAAAATTATAAATCTTATTGGAAGAATAATTTTATACCAGAATTATATTTGGTTTGAATTTTTGACCTTTTTGATTCACTAGTATGACTTTAATCACCTTA
This sequence comes from Viscum album, assembly GCA_963277665.1. Lineage (NCBI taxonomy): Eukaryota > Viridiplantae > Streptophyta > Magnoliopsida > Santalales > Viscaceae > Viscum > Viscum album. Next base: position 844,299,050 of record OY728125.1, on the reverse strand, counting down.
TAATATTTTATTTAAAATAAATTCAAGTTGTTCAGACTGCAGTTTTTAATTAGTATAACTTTTTAATATATGGTTTTCTAGAATATATTTTCAACCATTAAAATTATTTTTAGATATAAAATATTTATCTTATTCATTGTAATTTATTTTTAATTTTTTGTGAAGAAATAAATTCCTTAAATGCTTCCACGATGATGATGCAGTAAATATTAAATTAATTAAAAATCAAATAAATGGTATTACAAATATTAAAATAAATATAATTTTAAATAATTAAGATTATCAATGAAATATATAGATAAATAAGACATGTATAGGATATAATAAAATATTTTTTTTCACATTTTAATCTTTTTTGACATTTTTAAAGTCATGGTAATGAATAATGTTAAATTAAAAAAAATGATATTTCATGAATTTAATATTTTATTACATTATTTAAAAATAAAAAAATATTGAATAAAGAAAAAAGAGATAATATTATGTCAAAAATGTAATCCCCTAAGATTTATAGGACTTTTGGAAGTCTTTACCCCTATAATGGCCTTTTTATATTTTAATATTTTATGTAATTCTTAAATTGCCCATCACCTCAATTATAAAGGGGGACTCCTTGCTTCACTTAATTTCATCAACTTGAGACTTATAGCTATACCATCCTCTAAATATTTATATTCTCCTAACCCCTAGACATATTCTAATTTTTCTGGTCTCATAAAAGACCAATTTCACATTCCTTAAGGAAATTCTAAAGGAGATGGTATTCAAGAGGTAAATTCCTCCTCCTTCTCTTTTAAATTATTTCTCAGTTCTACCTTATCCTCACCCACTATAAAAAGTTTAATGATAAGTACAGTATAATATATATACTATAATGTTATTTTTTATTGGTATATTCATCATCAAATCTCTTATCTTCTCCTTTTATTCTTAAAAATGAAATCTTCATTCATGGTATATTGATTCACCACCTTAGTGGATGATGAGTTTTCATTTCCCATTACCACATTCATGGAAATGTTAAATTCACTTATAATTGTTTAAAATGGCATAAATATATATATACTTTATATTGTCTCACATTATGGAATTAATATATGGCCATAATATTAAACAAAATAAAATTAGTTTTTAAAGGTTATAAAAACAGCCAAAATAACTAAAGTTTAATCATTAACGTTTTATAAAATGAATTATCCTCATATAGGAAATAAAAAGGTATTTGTGGGAAAATTTAGAAATTTATAAGTGAATTAATACAATTTATTTCCACTTATGTAGTATTATTTAAATTTTATAATAAAATCCATAATAAAACTACAAGGAAATGAATGCATCTGAAACAATGAAAATAACAGAATATTTTAAATAAATGGGTGGAAATATGTTATACAAATATCATATAAGGTATTATAAATATTAATATAGTTATAGAATAAATTAATTACAATATTTTTTTTGAAGAAAGAAGGATTATATTAATGGTGAATATCAGCAGCCGTACATAAGCAGAGCCAAGAGGGGAAATTGTCCAGCCATAGATGGATGACATCGAAGGGGCCTGAGGCCACCAGCTGATGGGTGTCATTGTTTCCTTACCTTTTGGTAAAGGAGAAGGTGCAGCAAGAGAAGTCGTGGCACAACGAGCGGATTCTTATGACGATAACGCCAAAGGCATGGAGTTCGACGTCACCGTGGTTAATAGCATTGATAACAGAAAGGCAGTCAGACTCGATGATGATATCGGCCCATCTGCGTTTCATAGCGAGCATCATCCCTACAAGTATAGAAAAGGCCTCAGCAACAGCCAGTTCCCAGAAGGCATAATGTGGTTCATATTTTGCTGCAATGATCTTCCCCAGGTGATTTCGAGTCAGGAGGCCGAGAGCAGTAGACCCATCCTTGGGGAGAGATGCATCCATGTTAATCTTAAGACTCCCTTCATTTGGGGGGATCCAGTGAGGGGACCAAGAGGGGGTAGCGCCTGGCAGAAATTGTCCTTTGCGGTCCTTCAATCCATCAAACCAAGAAGTGGCTCGTTCAATCCAGAACTCGGGAGGGTGGTGGACATTATGGAAAACTGGATAATTACGCCGGACTCAAATGATCCAGGCCAGGGTGCAACGGGAGATTGCATCAGACGATGAGAGAGAGGAACACCAATGCATCAGTAGATCGGAAAGATCAGCAGCAATGTCCAGTGAATCATCTGGAGTCGAGCCCCATTTATCCCAAATTTCCTTGGCCCCCGGGTAGTGAAAGATGGCGTGCCGGGGGGTTTCAAGAATATTCGGGCAGAAAGGAAAGGAGTTAGCACTAGCTATATGGAGATAAACAAGGAGGCTCATGGTAGGGAGGGTGACCATGCATACCTGCCACCAAACTTGGTGAATTTTTGGGCGGACGTTGAGCTTCCAAAGCGCATTCCATGGTCCCTCATCCCGGTAGAGAGTGTTAAAACCAAGAGCTATTCTGTATCCAGATCTCACCGTGTAGTCGCCTGAAACATCAATGTTCCAAAAAAGATGGTCAGGGCCTGCATCAGGGACACAGGGGATGCTCAGGATAATTCTTTGGTCTCTTTCATTAAACCATTCCTAGATATTTTCCACACACTATCCCGGACCCTTGTCTGAGAAGAGGCAGTTGACAGTGGCGACCTCTAAACCTGGTTGGGCGGGGGATGTGGCCCTCATACCATCTTTATCGACAAGCCAGGGATCGGTCCAGACGTTGAAAGATGATCCATTACCAATCCTCCAGCCCACCCCTTTCTCAAGGAGATTTCGGGCCCCCCAAATACTTCTACAGAGGAAGCTAGGACGGGGGCCAAGGAAGGATCCAAGGAAGTCCATGTGGGGATAATACTTGGCATGGAGAACTCGCACACAAAGAGATGAAGGATGGTTCAAAAGGTTCCATCCTTGCTTGGCCAGCAGTGCATCATTGAACGGAAGAAGATTCCAGAATCCCATCCCTCCCTTCGACTTGGGTTGGCATAGTTTCTCCCAGGCCAACCAGTGTGGTCTATTTCTTCCATCGTTTTTCCCCCACCAGAATTTGGCAGTATGAGAATGGATCAGCTTGATGATGGCCACCGGGAGCTTAAACATAGACATAAAGTAGCTGGGGTAGGGGACTTTCCTTTTAAAAACCTCTTTAATGTCTTTTTTTTACAAAATTCAAAAAAAATATTTTTAACTTATAAAAAATGAGTGGATTTTTACATTTTTATGAATCCTTAATGTTTTTAATCCCCCTTTACAATATTAAATGGTTATTTTCAAATAAAATTATTTCATTTTTATGTGTTCAATATTATTTTAAAATAAGTTATTTTCCTTAAGGAATGTTTTTATGAAGAAAGTATCCATGTTTTATAATTAAGTTTTGGATCGTGGAAATTGGGTATTATGATGGTTGGTTCCATTATAACCCAAAAAGGGTGGTTATTTGATAGCCCTCCAATTCATTGGGTATGTTGGAAGTTGACTTTAATGGTTATTACATGTGTAAATATGATAGTTACATCATAAGGTGGCCATGAGGAATACATCATAAGGTAGTCGTGAGGGTTAAAAATCATATAGTAGACTCAAGGGTTACAGTCATAAGTAGGTATGGTAAGAAAATTATGCCCCAAATTACCTAAATGGTTTATTTATTCTTTACATGTTTTATGTAAACCTCATGTTTTTACAAAGTAAGTATATGTTACTTTTAAGGGTGAGAAGTTTATCTTTGTGAAAATGAATTCATGTGTTTATAAGTATTCATGTAATAAAGGTTTATTTCATTATTTTTATGTACCTGAATGAGATTTGTATTCTCATCCCATGTTTTAAAATATTTTTTATAGGGTCTAAGGATATGTAATAGAAAATAAGAAGCCAAGATGAATCTTGTGAATATTTTTCATGAAAAGAAATCATGTTTTATTTTAAATAATTTTGTTTTTGAAAAAAATGGATATAATTTTATACTTATAATATATAGATTCTCTATGTAATATTTTTTCCTAATATTTTAAAACTGAAACCCTAAAAATATCCTCAAATGTAAGAGAATGATTTCTTGACTTCAAAACTCAAGATTTGGAAATATATAAGGTTGGGTCATTATAGTTAGTACCATAGGATGGTTTAGATAATTTTAGGGGTTATTATGATGTTAATAGAATACCATAAATTATTCATTTTCTTTATTTTTAAGTTTAAATGATATATTATTTGAAGGTTACCATGTTATTTCATCTAAATTAAGTCTGTTTAGAATGGTTTCCTATAGATAAAATAGGGAATCCAAAGTAGGAAGGCAGTGATATGATGATATCTTTATGAATATGAAACTTGGAATGGTGAGAATTATAATCGAATAGTTTGTGACACTAATCACTCAGTTAGAGTAGTCTATAAATGGTGATGGAATCTATACAAGAGAATATCCAGAGTTACCACAAAGAGACATGATGATAGTGAAACATTTTATGAAGCAAAACCCTCCTTCATTTAGTGGATATTATAAACCAGTGGTGGATTAAGGGTGGATTAAATCCATTGAATATATGTTTGATTTCATGGGGTGTTCAGATAATAAAAATTTTAGACTTTCTATTTGTCATTTTAAAGGTGAAGTTGACCAGTGGTGGTTAATGGTCAAGAATATTAGGGAAAGAAAAGATATTTATGCCCTCCAATGGGATGAATTTAAGAATATTTTCCTTAAAAATATATTTTCCTTAGGCTATTTAAATTAGTATGGAAAAGAAAATCCTTGAATTAGAAAAAATTAGAAATATTTAAAGGCTTTTTAAAAAACAAAAATTCACTCAATTGGCATGGTATTATCTAAATATTATTTTGGATCCTAATAGTAAAATCAAACATGTTTACTTCGGATTGAATCCAAGATATCAAAGGGAAATGGATTCACATGAATAAAAAAGTTATGAGAAACTTTTTTGATGTAATGAGATGGTAGAAATGTAGTTTTGGGATGATCACATGTATTTTAAAAACAAGTAGAATAAAATGTCTAGATTGAAGGAAATGGGTAAGAATCAATCAAATAAATCTAAAGATAAGAAAATTCAATTTTTAGTTTTTGGAAAATGTGGTAAAATCATCCTGGGGAATGCCTTAGAAAATTCAAGAAGTGGTTTTTCTGAGTTAAGTTTGGACATATGGATTTTTATTATAGTGAAAAATATTTTTGTGTTGGTAAGTTCAATTTTGATAAGAAAACTGTAAAGTGTTTTAAATGTGGTGAGATGGGGAATTATGCACAAACCTTCATAAAGAAGGATCTCAATGTTGGGAAGCATACAAACTATACGTAGAAATGTGTAGTGAAATTATTTGAAGCTAATTGAGAAAAATTCAGGCCATCCAATGAAGTGGTATCAGGTATATTGTTTGTTGACTCAGATTATGCTAATGTATTATTTGATACGGGGTCTACAAATTCCTTTATTTCTAAGAATTTTTTTTGTTAATTGGAAATTTCACCTCAATAAATAAAACCATAAATTATAGTAAAAACCAAGGGGAAATATGAAAAAAAAGTAATTATAAGAATCTTCATATTGTTTTATTTTGAAATAAAATACCAAAAAACCTTATTGTTTTTTCCCTAATATAGTTTGAAGTTATTCTAGGAATGGATTGAATTTCTATTTACCTTGCTAAGATAGATTATAGAGCAAAAAATTTTGTTTCTTGGAACTATTTTCTATTTGTACACAATAATGAATCCATACCATTGATAATATATTAAAAAAATGATAAACTGTTAAAATATCAAAATGAAAGTTATTTTGAACATATTTTTTAAAATAAGGAAACTGTTCAAATTAATGATGTTCCAATAGTAAATGAATCCCTATATGTTTTTACTGATGAGTTTTATGGTGTTATTCCTAATCGGTAGTTGAATTTTCTATTGACTTAGTTCTTAAAGCTAATCCAATTTCAAAACCCCATTATTGAATATATCGATTGGAACTTCTAGAATTGAAAAATAAGTTGCATGAGTTTCTTGATAAAGGTTTCATTTATCCTAACACTTCACCTTAGGGTGATCCTATTTTTTTGTTAAAAATGAAGATGGTTCCATGAGGCTTTTCATTGATTATAGAGCATTGAATAGAATTACTATTATGAATAAGTATATGTTTCCTCATATTGATGACTTGTTTGATCAGATCCATAAGGATCAATATTTTTCCAAGATTGACTTGAGATCTGGGTACCATCAGCTAATGGTAAAGGAGGATGACATTCTGAAAATAATATTTTTTACTTGATATGGGAATTATGAGTTTTTGGTTATTCACTTTGGTTTTAAAAATTCCCCTGTTGTATTTATGGATCTTATGGATAGAATATTCCAAGAATATTTGGATAAAATTTTGGTTGTTTTTAATGATATTTTTTTCCAAAAGTTATGAGGATCATGAAAAACATATAAGGATTATTCTGAATAACCTTAATTTAAATAATTTATACATAAAATTTCACAAATGTGATTTTTGGTTACGACAGATCTCTTTCCTTAAGAACATTGTCAATAAAGATGGAATGGCACTTGATCCTACCAAAATAGGTTGTTAATGAATGGATAAGACCTATAAATGTTACTGAGATTCAAATTATTCTTGGATTAGTAGGATATTATCAGTGGTTTAATGAAAAATTTTCAGGGTTATCTATCCCACTAACTGAGTTAACTCTAAAATGAGTTAAATTTATTTAGATAACATATTATGATTATTATTTTTAGGAATTAAAAATAATATTGGTTAATGCTCCAATTTTTGGACTTACCCTTGGGAAATAGTGATTTTTTTCATCTACAATGATTCTTTATTAAAGAAAATTGGTTGTGTTATATTGCATAATGATCATATAATTTATTATGCTTCAAGAAAATTGAAATCTCATGAATTAAATTATCTTACACATGATTTGGAGTTACCTGTTGTGGTTTTTTCCTTGAAAATTTGGTGGCATCGTTTATATAGAGATAATTTTAAAATATATAGTGATCATAAAAGTTTAAAGTATGTATTTACTCAGAATTAATTGAACATGAGGTAGATAAGATGGTTTTAACTGATAAATAATTAATATTTCATGATCAATTACCATCCTAGAAAGGTAGAAAAAGTGGCAGATTCCTTCAGTCAAAAATAATATGCATCATTAACCATGTTATGTTTAAAACATGGCCCTTTCATCAATGATTTGATGAATTTTGGACTATATGTTATGGTTGTAGTAATTTCCTCTATTTTTTTCAATTTTTGGTGCAATAATATCTATTAGTCAGAATTAAGAAAGCTCAGAAGAAATATTGTGAGTTACAAAAAAAGGTAGAACTGGTGAATAAGGGTAAGTTATATGAATTTAATGTTGATAAATAATTTGTGTTGACGTCTTTAAATAGATTATATGTGTCTTGTGATTCTCAGTTGAAGAAAGAGTTGTTAAGGGAAGCTGACAGGTCTCCGTTTTTAGTTCATCTTGGCAACCCTAAGATGTACAGAGACCTTCAGAAGTATTACTGGTGGGATCAAATGAAAAGAGATATTTTTGAGTTCAACATGAAATGTTTTACATGACAGCAGTTTAAAGCATGATGAAAATTAATGACAATTGTGCTTTAGTATTTTCCAGTTCCAAAGTGTAAATAGGAAAATATATCCACAGATTTTAGGGTGGGACTACCAAAGATGTCCTAAGTTAACAATGAAATTTGGGTTATTGTAGATCAACTGACTAAATATACACATTACCTTCTTATTAAAGATACTATGCCTTTAGATCAACATTCTGAACTATAACTTAAATATATTTTCAGGTTACACAGATTTCCTCTCTCCATTTTATCGGACCATGATCCTAGGTTCACTTTTATGTTTTTGAAATTCCTTTATAAGTCATTGGACACTAAATTAAATTTCAGCAAAGCCTTTCATCCTCAGTATGATGGATAATAGAAATGAATTATTCAGACTTTTATAGAAATGATACATTATTTTTAAATAGATTACTAGTGAATTTGGGATAAAAATATTTCTTTAGTTGAGTTTTCTTTTAATAACATTTTTCATTCCAGTATACAGATGGAACCTTTTGAGGAATTGTATGGAAAGAGGTTTCGAGCTGCAGCATTTTGTGATAAAGTAGGTGAAAGAATGTTAATGGGACCATAATTGGTAGATAAACTTTCTGATAAGGTGAAAATGATTTAAAAACATATGTGGTCATCTCAGAGCAGGCAAAAAACTATACGGATAACAGGAGGAAAGATCTTTCTTTTGAGGAAGGTGATCATGTTTTTCTTAAAATATCTCCATGGAAAAGTGTTATTCTTTTTGGTAAGAAGGGATAATTAAGTCCATGGTTCATTGGAACTTATGAAATCCTACATAAAGTTGGGCCATTTTCCTACCTATTAGCCTTGCCTCCGAGTTTATCTCAGGTACATAATTATTTTCATGTTTCGATGTTAAAAAATTATGTTTCAGATTCATATCATTTTTTGATCCCTAAGATAAATAAATTAGAAGATAACCTTTCATATGAGGAAAATATTATTTATATTCTTGATCATGGAGAGTAATTATTTCAGAACATGTTAATTTATAAGTTTAAGGTTTTGTGAAGAAATTATATGGTTAAAGAAGCAACTTGGGAATCTGAAAATTCTATGAAGAAAATGTATCCCCATTTGTTTAATAACAGAATAAATTGAGAGGATACAATTTCCAAAAGGATGGGGAATGTAAAAACCCAGGTACTCATAGAATATTTTTTTTATATTTATTTGTATTATGGAATTAAATAGTTAAATTCATTATGTTATGTGATTCTTAAAATAAATAGTTTTATTAAACTAATTTCTTATATGGTTATATTTAAAAGATTAATTTTAAAATTATAGAAATTCAATTTAAAAAAGAAATTAAATTTTTAATTAATATTTTAAAAATTATCTTGGCATTATTTTTTTATAATTTTTTGAAAAAATTAAATATTTGGCGAATAGTAAAAAATACTATTTTTTAAAAAAATATAGTAACTTTTGTGATGTCGTCAAGAAAAAAGTATGATATAAAATTTATTAAACTTAGGGAATGACTATATTATTATATTATAATTAAACTACCATACAAAAATATTCCATAACATATAAATTATAAATTTTTCCATGATAAATACAAAAATCATTATCAGTGCCTCTATAGTGCCTTTACAGCATTGGAAAAGGCAAAATTTGTTCCTTATAGAAAATAATTGAGAGCCAAAAAATATTTTCACATATTTTTTATTTATTATTATGTATAATTGATGTTTTTGGATGATATTTTCGAATTATTATTGTTATATTACAAGAATATTATCTAAATGTCTATGTAATGCTTACACAAGGCAAAAAAATTTAAATTAACGAATTAAAGAGGTTTTATGGACATGTATATGAGTAAATATACATAATGAAAGAATAAAAAATATAATAATGAACCTATTTAATTTATTTTTATGATATTAATTTTTTTTCAATTTTTCTATGTGAAATAATTACCTTTAATTCTTTTGCAACTAACACAATTCTTGTGTAAGAAGAAGAAAAAACAACAAAATGATTTTAATTAAAATTATATGAACTCTTAAATGAACCAAAAAATTTTCTAAATATTATTAAATGAATAATTTTAGATCATAACAATATTCAGTTCAGATTTGGGACTTTTTTATCCACTTGGATGACTTTAATCCCCCTTATAATATTTTATTTAAAAGAAACTCGTGTTTTTCACACTGGTTTTTAATTAGTATAAATTTTTAATATATGTTTTTGTAGAAGATTTTTTCAATCATAAATAGTCTTTTTTAAAGATACATTATTTATCTTCTTCATGGTAATTTATTTTAAATTTTTAGTGAAAAAATAAATTCCTTAAATACTTTCAAAGAGATGATACAGTAATTATTAAATTATTTTAAAAATGAAATAAATGATATTAAAAATATTAAAATAAATATAATTTGAAGAAATTAAGCTGATATATGAATTATCTATATAACTGTGAGATTTTCCTGATACAATAAAATATTTGGTTTTAATTTTAATATTTCTTTTATGTTTTTAAAATTTATATTAATGAGTAGTGTTAAATATTTTCAAAAATGATATTTCATGAATATAATATTTTATTAAATTATTAAAAAATTAAAAAAACATGAGTAAGTCCAAATTGGATAATATTTTTTCTAAAATGTAATCCCATTAGATTTATAGGTCTTTTTAAAGTCTTTACCCCTATAATAGCCTTATTATATTTTAATATTTTATGTAATTTCTAAATTTTCCCTCACCTCAATTATAAAGCGGGACTCCTTACTACACTAAATTTCATCACCTTGATCCTTCTAGATCGAAAATCCTATGATAAATTATCCTCATCTCTAGAAACATTATAGTATTTTTTACTCACAAAACGGCCAATTTCAAGTGCCTTAAGAAGGTTCTAAAGGAGATAACATTCGAGAGGTAAATTCCCCCTTCTCTTTTAAATTATTTCTCACTTCTTCCTTATCCTCACCCCTATCCAAAGATACATGATAAATAAAATATCATATATATAATATAATTTTATTTTATTAATGTTATATTCATAATCAAATCTCTTATCTTCTCCTTTTATTCTTAAAAATGAAATCGCCATCCATGGTGTGTCGATTCACCACCTTCGTAGATGATGAATTTTTGTTTCCCATTACTATATTCATAGAAAGAATAAATTAACTTATAATTGTTTAAAATGGACTAAATATATATATTATATATGGTCTCACATTCTGGAATTAAATATATTTTCATAATATTAAACAAAATAAAACTAGTTTATGAAGATCAAAAAAACTGCCAAAATAAACTAGACTTTTATCATTAATGTTTAATCAAATTAATAATACTCATATTAGAAAGAAAAATGGATTTATAAGACTATTTAAACATTTAAAAGTGTATTAATACAATTTATTTCCACAACTAGAGTATTATTTCCATTTGAAAAGAAAATCCATAATAAATCATCCATGAAACCATGAAATGAACTCACCTGAAACAATGAAAATAAAAAATATATTATTGATAAATAGGTGGGAAGATTTTTTAAACATATCATATAAGGTTTTATAAATATGAATATAGTTCTATAATAAATTAATAACACTCTTTAAATCATTATAAAATATGTTTGAACACTTTTTAATGAATTCAAACATGAGGTAAGGGACTTTCCTTTTAAAATCCTCTTTAATGTATATTTTTAAAAAATTAAAAAAGTATGTTTTTAACTTTTACATCATGAGAATATTTTTTTATTTTTATGAATCCTTAATGTATTTAATCCTACTTTATATTATTACATGATTATTTTCAAAGAAAATGTTTTATATTGTATATGCATGGTATTCTTTTAAAATAAGTGATTTTCCTCAAGGAATGATTTTATGATGAAAGTATTCATGTTTTATGATTATGTTATGGTTATTGGGAATTTTTATGATGATGGGTGGTTCTGTTATAAACCAAATATGATTGGGTCCATGATATACCTCCAATTCATTGAATATGTTAGAATTTGACTGTAATAGTTATTCCAAGTGTAACTACGATAGTTACATCATAAGGTAGTCATGAGGGTTACATCGTAAGGTATTCATGAGGGTTAAAAATCATATGGTAGACATGAGGGTTACAATTATAAGTAATTATGGTAAGAAAATGATTCCCCAAGTTACCTAATGGTTTATTTTTTTAATATTTTTTTATTTAAACCTCATGTTTTCACAAAGTATATGTTACTTTTAAGGGTGATAAGTACATCTTTGTGAAAATGAATTCATGTGTTTATAAGTATTCATAGACTAATGTTTTATTTCCTTCTTTTTATGTCCCTTACTGATATTTTTGTGCTCATTTAATTTGTTTAAAAAAATTCATAGGATTTAAGGATGGTTAAGAGAAAATAAGAATCCTAGCTCAATGTTTTGAATATTTTTCATGAAAATAAATCATGTCTTATTTTAAAGAGTTTTTTTTACAAAAAACAGATAATGCGTATAAGTGTCTACTTTTAATATATATATTCACTATGTAATATTTTTTCTTAATTTTCTAAAACTATAAACCTAAAAATATCCTCAAATATAAGGGAATGGTTTATTAAATTAAAAACTCAAGATTAGGTAACGTTTAAGGTTGGGTACTTATAATCGGAGTTCTGGGATCTCACCAATGATATAAACACAGGACCAATCTTTGTTAGTGAATGCTCAAAATCAAGGTAGGTTGTTTTTTTGTGGATTTATAACCTATTCTTAACCCATGACAAATGCAAATTAATCAACTAAAAGGTTTATTCATGGATAAATCATTTTTTGGGTATGGGTTTTATTTTTGGTATTTGTGGATAATCATTATTTTTTTATTCATTTACATTTATACCATGTCATTAATTTTTTCTAGGACAACATATCAGTGGAAAAATGAACAAATGTAGTGGTTATTTCTCAATTTTATGATTTATGGTTTTCTCTACCATTTATACATAAATTCATCATTGGAATTTTATTTTGGACTATCATTCGATGAATCCTTGGTGAGCGATCATCACACATTGGGTCTTTGGAATAACAGATCACTACCATGGGTTTGGGATGGAGATTCAATTTCACGGTTGTGGTATATGATGATGGTAGTAGATCCACAGATGGATCAAGATTTTGTGTTCATGGTTTTGGCACGCGACACCAATGTGGCATGGTATTAGGTGTTACCTAAGTGGTGGATGTGGAAAAAAAATTAGAGAATAGGAGATGATGAGACTTTGTTGGACCAGATCCGAGTTCTGTGGGAGAAATCATTGCTGGTTCATAGAGATTGGATGTCTGCAGGAAGATGTGTGAAGAATACTGTAGGTTCTCTGAAAAACTAGACTACACGACATTTATTCCTATGAAAACACATCATGTGGTACCTAAAGAGTAGTGGTTAGGGTTTCCATGGAGATTTAATAATCACAAACCATGTACTACCTACCACATGTCATGTGACCCCTAGTTAGAAAACTCAACATGTATAGGGAGTACACACCCAGGAGGTTGGGTAGCATTACCCACTGTGTGGGCCATGCCATCTATCATGTACACCCTAGCAGTATGGATCAGCGTGTACAAGAGGTAAACTCCTAGTAGATCATTGGCCCCATACTCCATGTGTGTCAAGATATATTTCATGTACTTAGGAAAGTACAAAGTAAAGGGAAGAATGGAATTCCAAATTCTAATGAGATATCTATGTGATGTGTACCTCAAGGTACACACCATGTATTATGGAAAAGGGCATGTTGTGTGATTGTGAGACACTGGCAGTTCCAGGATTAAGAGACATTCTATAAACCCATAGGGACACATCATATACTCCTTTGAGGATAGTTAGTATTCCTATTTCTCTTCATTTTAACTTTTTTATGGGATTCCATGATATTCCTTAGGATAGTATTGTTTGATTGTGTTTTCTTGGTCCCTTACTATGAGATTTTAGTGAAGCATATTATTCTCAGCAAAGATGTTGACCTCTCTATAGATACTTAATTAGTAGTGTGGGATGGTTCCCTTACTCTAGAGTGAGTCATATATGTTCTCTTAGACTACTGACTTGGTGTCTTGGATCATGTATCCCTCCAAGAGGCTCAGAGAAATCCTAATTTCCTTCATGTTTCCTTAGATAATGTTTTTCGAAATTGGCGTGACCAATATTTACATGGGCATCAATCCCCTCTCTAAGAGTATAGTTTCCTGTGGGGTCTAGTGTCTCCCCAGTGACCCATGGTAATTGACTCAATATCTGTTTATTGACATCTAATATTTCTAATGGGGTAATAGTCTAATGGAGTGTGTATATTAGATGAATCTTATCAGTTCCCTTTGTGACTAGACCTAACGAGTGTGGCCTCTATGACGAGTTTCTTCTATAGAAGTATACCTCGAGGATAAATTCCTCAAAAAGAGCATTTTTTCTCAGTTTTATGCCATATGGGATTGTGGGGATGCTTTATCATCTTAGTAGTACTCAATGAGTGATATACAATGGTTGAGTTCCATTAGGGATGATAGGGCTCATGAAGTGAGATCTCTTAGACAAGCATTATCTTAAAACCTCACATCGAATCTATGGCTAGTAGTGGTTGAGAAATTTTGTTAATTAGAGTCTTTTATGAGTATATCTAAGATATATTTGGTTATCATTTTGTCTCATATCTTGTTGACATGCCTATTTTTTATGAGGTGACTATTCTTGATGCTTTATGTTTGGTTATTTCAGGGTGTTCTATTGGGTATTGTTATACTCACCACTACATGGGCACTAACCACACATATCATGTCTTATCTAGATGATGGACCTTTTTACAGAGTCCTAGGAGGACCAGGATTATTTGTAGCATAGTTTTAACTATAAATACAGAGCTTTATATTGGTATTTCATTTTATATCACTCCACTCCTTCTAAGCAGGTCAAACTTTATTTTATAATTTTCGGTGTTATTATATAGGGCCCATTTTTATTGATTTATAGAACCTGTGTTGTACTCTAATTGTGATATTATAAATTTGTTCATGCATTGTTACTGGTTGTTTTACATTTCAGCATTGTATGGGAATGGAGATGTGTGTGTGTGTGTGTGCAGGTACATTAGGATAATGACTCCCATGTGTGTCATATTCCTACTCAGTGTTGGTCACTAACCATGGCCTATTGGACGTGGGCATGGGGTAGTTGTATATTGAGCATCGTTGGATTGGGTTATGACACGCAAGGTGTTTTGGGTGGATTTTGTGAATCATGGGACATACTTAGTCAATCAAAGTATAAACTTACATAAATCTATTTGTTCAAAATAAAGTTTGATTAAAGTACTTAAAAGTATTTGGAGAACATTCATATTCCCATGTTGATGCCATATAATAAGAAAAGATGGGGGAAGTCTTGAGTGTGTTACTTTTTTGGCTATAGGAATAAAAAATTCGGATTTAGACTCTTGGATAATGACTCTATAAAAATAATTAGAAGTCAAAGTCAGATTTTTAATGAGGTGATCCAATGGAAGGATCAAAACCTATAAGGAAATTCTAATGGAAGTAAAGTATCACTATATGCTAAGGTTCTCATGGATATAAGACCCAAAGTTTCATATATTTTGATGAATTTAGGAAGCAATATACCACATGGTGGTGTTACCAAATTAAAGGGATCAAGTACTGATGGTTTTTTCCGAACATCAAGTATAGAAGATTTTAAGGACTTTTGAATATTGAGCACAAAAAGTTCAAAATTCATAATTTATAGTATTAGAAGGAGTTCATTCATGGATATCTACCAAGGAAAGTTTCCAAGTGAAAAATTATGGGATTACTTTGCATTATCCACTTCTAACGGATGGTGGAGATCCTGAATTCCCAAAGGGAAGAGAAGTTTAAATAATTCAAAATAGTGTGAGTTGTAAATTATGGATAAACATGATTCCTTCCATGTATTAATAACATGGGAGCTAATATATTTTCCTACTATGAAGATTATTCTTCAGAACAAATGGGTTTATCAACTGAAAGAAGAAGAATATGGAAAGAGAAATTTTAAAAAAAATAAATCTAGTTGTTAAGTGGTTTTTATATAAGAAAATAGTGGATATCTATGAAATATATTATTCAGTGGTTAAGCATGTGCAAGATATATTTAAGGTACTTCTCATTTTATCATGTTCTCATATTTTTGGATATGTTTTTATGTGTTTTGAGATGGGTTAGAGGTGTTCGGGAGGCCAGAATTGGAAAGGGTCTAAGCTGATGGAGATATCATAGCTTAAAAAGCTACAGTAGGTCCATTGACTTATCAATGGAGTCTACAAGTCCTATTATAGGACTGCAGATCCCACTGGCTAGTTGGTGGAGGTTATTGGCTTACTAGTGGCATTGTTCGGGGCCCAAAAAGCCCAGTCAGGTTATGTCGAGTTTAATTAAAATCTTAACCCCTCTCCATTTTTCTCAATATATCAGGCTTTCATTAGCCTCCAGTTTCTTAGGATCTCTCTTATAATGATTTTTGGGATCACTTATCTCCTTTCATCGCCCCCCTTCAATGCCTGAACATTGGTTTAATCTGACAATTCTAAATCTGGTGAGTTCTACCTTGATCTAGATCAATTCTATTATCTTTTACATGGTAAAAAATTAAAATATTGATGTATCGATTGAATCTTAGGATTTTGGAATGGTATAACAAGGGAATTTTTAGTCATTGATAGAATTAACACCTGGATTTAGGGAATTGGCATATGTGCACCGTTTTTACCAAGACCGTTATTGGCAACAAATCTTCTCAGGTATGTGCGATCTTTTCCTACCTTTGGGTGTGGATTATCTTCAATATTGATCTATAATTATAATTACGTTGGATCAGGGATGGTTCTAGGATTAATTGGGGTGTAATTAGACTCATATAGTGACCATCATCATCGAAACATTATTTTACCTAAGTTGAGTGGTCCGGATCATTAGTATATATTTATATAGGTTCTTGTCATGATTATTTGGCATATGTGTGTAACCTTGTGAGACCT
Source organism: Viscum album (assembly GCA_963277665.1). NCBI lineage: Eukaryota > Viridiplantae > Streptophyta > Magnoliopsida > Santalales > Viscaceae > Viscum > Viscum album. The sequence continues at coordinate 844,282,360 of OY728125.1, read as the reverse complement.
ATGATTGATGTTTAATCACATTTGGTGTGTATGTGTTTCCCCGTGAGACTTATGGTTGATGTTTTCTCATATGTGGATTTGTGATGGTTATGACTCTTACTTGTCATGACACAATGTTTGATCATTCATCCTATATATTGTATTGCACCCATCTATCTTCTATAGTTGTGCATGTAGGTTGAGCCCAGATATTTGGTCAACATGTACACGGGTTATCACATCAAGGGGGTATGTTAAACATGTTTTTGGGCTATCCTATCAAGGGTAATGTGTTAGGATGTTGATTGATATTTCTTTTGGTATGGAGATGATGTAGGTATATTTAGTCTTTAAGGAACTAACATATATCACTACACAAAAAAATTTCATTTAGCAGTGGTTTAAACCACTGTTAAATATTTTTAGAGTAGTTTTCCAAATCTTCTGTGAAATGTGGGGTAAAAAAACATTTTTTGATGATTTTTAGAACCAATGAAAATTTTTTAACAGTAGTTTTATAATTTTTTTTATTTTTATAATTTTTTATTTGTGTATTTAATTAATTGATTAATTAATTTTCTATTTATTTATTTATTTCATATTTATTTATTTGTGATTTATTTATTAATGATATATTATTTATCCTACCATGAATGCATTTGTCATTCATATCATGAATAAATTCAGTATATATATGTGTTGGATGATATTTGACCATCTTACCTCATGTTTATTCAACAAATACTTTACCACTCCAATAAGATCTTTATTTGGTGAGTAAACAAAATTTAATATACTTATATATATATATAAATAATACATATTAAAGAATGATAATAATAAAGAAATAATATATAATATATAACGAATAAATATGAAATAAATAGTTAATAATTAATAAATAAAAAAATTAATAAATAAATAATAAATAATAAATAAATAAACAATAAGATTATAAATAATGAATTATAAATAATAAATTATAAATTATAAATAAATAGTAAATAAATAATAAGTAAATAATGGATGAATAATAAATAAATAATAAATAAATAATAAATAAATAATAATTAATAAATTAATAAAAACTAATAAATCAATATGTGATAAATTTTAAATTTTAAATTATCTTATGTAATTAATTTTCTCAGCCATGGATCACATAGGAACATATTCCCATTGATGTGCAGCTCGACATGTTTGATCATTGGCTGGTACGTAAATAAATAATATTTATTTTGAAATTTATTTACCAATAACTTGATATTATAAATTATTTTTAGGGTTTATGATACCCCATCAATGATAGCATGCATGACGTTATCCATGCGGCATGAGAGGTGTCTATGCATGACTGTTTCCGTCATTTTCTACACAATTTTAGAAGGACAACCATGAAGAAAATAGGAGTGGCAGTATTTGATGAGTTGTGTAGAGCCCACCAACCAAAGTACATTTCATCTCACAATTGGGATGAATTATGTTCACACTAGTTTGGTGGTAGATTTCAGAGGCGATCTTCATTAGGCCAATAGAACCGGGGGAGACAGGAGGAGACACATTGATTCAATAGTCGTACATTCATTACGCATATAGAGAATCTGATAATTAATTTTTTTTAAATATTTTATATAACTTTAAATATAAACAATTTATTTTATATTTATATAGCTAGTCGAGCATCCCAATATTATGGAGTGTGACGTTTATCAGAGGATGTACAGTGATCTATCCACTGGAGAGATTATAGGTGATCGTCAGTATCAGATTTTGGTTAGTATTATTTCTTTTTTAGTTTGAAAATTAATTTCATATAACATTTTCATTATTTTAATTTCAAATTGGAACTAAAAGGGTCATATGAGGCCATGACCTCTCATAAAAAGGTTGAAAGTCAGGTTGAGATGGGAAATCAGACTAGTGCCCACCATTTTGATGAGGTGGCATGCATGCAGGTGACTCAGTATGGCTTTGAGAAGGGCTGAGTAGTTGGTATTAACACTCATTTGACTACTAGGACTTATTATGGTACTACTGCGATGTCAGCATCCATATCGAGAGGAGATCATGGAGAGGCATCATCTTTTGGCTCACAGTATCAGGAGCAACAACAACCTCAAATTAAGCTTATAGAGATTTTGGGTAAGCAGTGGGAAGAGATACATCAGTAGCAGTAGCAACAACAATACGAGGAGGAGACGCATCAATGGAAGCAACAACATCACGAGCAGATGGAGTACATGCATTGTCTGACTCGTAGTTTAAGGATTGAGTTTCCTCCACCATATCCTTCAACTCCTCCACCTCCTCCAGAAGACTATCCTCTAATGAATTTTTTTTATGTTAAAAATATTTTAATTCAAAGTATGTTGTAATATTAACTATTTACAGTTTCTGTCTTTTATATTGCTGCGAATATTACATAATTTTTTTAATTTTATATTATTGTTAATATTTTAGTATTTTATTATTTATTATTTGTATTATATTTTTGAATATTTATTTATTTTACTAATAATAATAATAATATTTTTTAATTTTTTTATATTTTTTGTGAATATTGATAATTTTAATATTTTGTAATTTTTTTTTTATTTTAATAATATTAATACTATTTTTTCATAAATATTAATAATAATAATAACATTATTATATTGTTAGTATTATTTTATTATTAATATTATAATAATATTATTTTTTATTATTAATATTAGTATTATTATTATATAATATAATATTATTTATATTAATAGTTTTAATATTAAAATTATTTTCTAATATTAATTAATCATAATTTAATTGAATATTTTTTATTAAGTATTTTCAATAGGACCTTTTGCGACGGGAACCCATTTCAAATGGTTTATATATTTTTTAAGCAACTATTTGTGATGGGAAAACTAGACCCATCGCAAATATGTTTTTGCGATGGGCCTGCCACAACAAGTTTATATATATATAATATATATAATTGGGAAACTATTTTTGATGGGAAAACAGGACCATCACAAATACCTTTTTTCGATGAAACCATCACAATAGGTTTTTCTATATATAATATATATAATCAGATAACTATTTGTGAGGGGTAATCGTCCCATTGCAAATAGTTTTTGTTGTGATAGGCCCGTTGCAAAAAAAACTATTTGCGACACTGTTTTCTACAACATGCTATTTTGAACAGGGCCCCATCACAAAAGAGCATTTGTGACAGGCTACCATCACAAATAGCCCGTCGCAAATACCTCAAATTCCAGTAGTGTATCCCCTTTTTTATTTTTTTTTAAATGGTAAAACCCCTTAAAAACTCTCAACATAGTAATAGCCAAGATAAAATGTAAGGATTTTTGAGCTCTGAGTTCACCTGTTTACCATGGGCTCTCCTCTACAGTGTAGTCTCGATCACTTCTTTAACAACCTTACATGCATAGTCTTCAACCACAGATCTTAACAAACCAATTTTAAATTATGTAGGACTTTTTCTTTAGAAACTACATTCACCATGACTTCCAATGAATTTTGATGTTCTTTTACTCATTATATCTTCCTTGTCCAACCTACCCAAACTCTCTATGGTGTATTGCATGCTATTTTATTCAACATTTCTTCCCATGGTTTCATCATCTTCAAAAATGGACTCACAATATCTACCTAAGCTTCCATTTGGGATTCTATGGTGTTCTGCACTTCATCAGTAACTTCCAAGATGGGTTCAAGATTCCTCAATGGTAGAAATAGAGTTTCACATCATGCTGGTGTAGTGCTTTGGCGATCATGATTTTTATAGGTGGTGATCTATATGAAACTGGTGGCATGAAATAGACGTAAGGCAGTATTATATTTTTTATGTTCACAGTCCCCCAATAAATGAACTTTCCTCACATGAAGGAGGCTTTTGTAGCAACAAATAAGGATACTGATCAATGGAGGTGATCTCAATAAAATTGAAACAGAAAGACTGGTTGGTTTCTTTAACTTGGAAGGAAAATACAATGCACATTACACACACTATTTATAGGGATACACACACATAAAAAACAATGAAAATCAAATATAAATAAAAAAACCTCAGATCTGGTTCAGTAGGTGTCACCCAAGCTTCCCAATCCAAACACATCAAGCAGACAATGTCAGAAACTTTCTAAAGTTCCCAAGCCTCCATCACAATATAATATGGTAGGTATCATCCAAGGAAATACAGGATTATCTTTTCAATACCCCCCCTTTAAACCTGTCTTCCTTGTGATCAAGAAATTTGCATCATATTTTATCATATATATGGGTGGTTGATCAATGGGTGTAATTAATTCACCATAGTCAATGCATTTTTTTTCATATAGCCTTTTGTTTCATTAATCTAATGGATTTCCCCATGAGTTGTTATCATCAAAATTTCATCATATTTATCTTCCTCAAAGATAATTGGATCAGAAGTATCCAAGAGACAATACAAGTTCACATGCTCCTCTATTGGTTCTATTCTCTCATATATATTTTCAAATATTCGAATATTTTGGGTATGTATATGAGAAATTTCTCATTCGATGTCTTTAGATGTATGAGTATGTGGTGATAACATCATTGGTTCTTCAATTACTCGCTCCTACATTGGTAATTCTTCAACACTTTCCTCATCTTCTAGATTTAGTTTCACCTCTCTAGAATTATCATCATGATTCTATTTCCATGTCTCATTTTCATCAAATATAACATCTCTAATATATATAATCGTCTTGGTGATGGAATTATACCACTTATATCCTATTTCTTGGTCTCTGTATCCCATAAGGACACATTTCACTTCTTTTTCCTTGAGATTTGTTTTTTTCCTCTCAGATCCTGACATGGGAAATGAAAAAAAAATCTAACATTTATTACACATGGACTGTGATTACTCCATGCCTCATGAAATTTATTTTCTTCAAGATTTTTTTTTGGGAATTTATTAAGTAGATACACTGCACACAAATCCACTTTAGTCCATAAAATCACGAGCACTTCTTTTTATTTCAACATGATTCTTGCGATGTTTATAATGGTTTGATTTTTTATTTCATATACTACATTTATTTGAGGTGTGTATGCTGAAATCCATTGGTTTTGAATCCTATGTTGCTTGAGTTTCTATTGAAAAACATCGGGGGTGTACACCAAACCACGATTAGATAAAAAAGTTTTTATGTGTTGGTTGCCTTGATTTTCCACTAGTGCCTTAAAGTTTTTGAAGATGTCAAACACTTCTAACTTCATCTTGGGAAATTATATCCAATTTTTCCTGCTATAATAATTATTAAATGTGAGCAATTTCATCCTTTTCTATTTTATTTTTGATTAAATGGATTTCTCACATTGGTGTGGACTAACTCAAGTGGCCTAATGACTTTCTAGTTGGCCTTCATTACAAAGTTGTTTCTATGTTGTTTACTTAGAACACAAATTTCACATATTTTATTTAGGTTTCTAATGATTGGAAGCCCATTTATCATCTTCTGGTTCCTAATAATCTTAAACTTTTAAATTTTAAATTCCCAAACATGACATTCCAAATCCAGTATTTATCATCAAGTACCATCATCAAACATTGTGGTATGATGGATAGGATCGTAAGAGGAAACATGTGGTTCTTCACAATCGGTAATTTTGTGACCATCCTTCCATTTTCATCGATAATCACCATTTTTTTATTTTGTAGGTTTATGTGAAATCCTTTTTACACCAATTACCTGAGACTCAATATGTTGGCCTTCTTATCAGGTACATAGTAGACATCATAGATTAAAGTATAATTGTCGTATTTTTTCTAGAACAAAATATATCATCTTCCTTGGAAAAACATTATTGATAGATTGGTATATGAAATCTCTCCTATCACCCTCACTTTTTAAAAAAATAGTAGTATGAAATTATGAAAAAAAACAGAAAAAAATATCAGACCACATAAAACATTTTCCCATCCAAAATAATTTTTTCTGTATGATGAAATTGATTGCACAAAGGTGGGAGTATTCTCATTAGGCTATATCATAAAATCATCAAACATATTGTGTAAAACTTTTAGCTTTTCCTCCTTCAAATTATTTTATACTTTATAAATATTAAAACTTTTTTCACATATTTTGATTGCACAATGGTTGGAGTCTTCTCATTATGCTATATCATAAAATCATCAAACATATTGTGTAAAACTTATAACTTTCCCTCCTTCACATTCTTGTCTCCTTTATAAATATTAAACAATTTTTCACATATTTCTTTCATGGATGTGAATATCATATCATTAATGTATATTTAATTTTAGAGTGCTTTATATAATTAATATTATGATTTTTCATCAGCATTGAGAAGTTTCATTTCCACTTTATTCAATAAAATATCCATGAGATCACATAATTGGAACGCATGAATAATAGTAAACTAAATATCAGTCCAAAGAGATTAAATATATGACCTTATGTGATTCTTAAAAATATGATAATTAAAATTATTTAATAGTGGAACACCATTTTCATTAACCACATTTTCCAAAACAAAGACTTTATTATGAAAAATTATCATAATTATAGCCTTTTTATATAATAACACTTTTTGCAACGACGAAGTCCCAAATCACTCGAGGAGGGGAGTGATTTCAGGTGAGAAAATATATTCATCATATGAATCATGTTCTCACATTAGAATGATCATTTGAACATGTTAACTCAAAAAAGTACAATATAAGTACATGGATATAATATTTTTTATTTGTTTCACCTGAAAGAGATATAACCATGGATTATACACTAGTAATGTAGCGATGTATAAAGATCCTAACATGGGAAATGGAACAAAAAACTCTAATATTGCATAAACTTGGCTTGTGAGTACTCCATTATTCATTTAGTGTCTTTTATTAAATATTTTTTGTTGCGAATATAGTAAGTATATACACAAAACACAAAGTTGTTTCAGCCCATAAATTCATGGGTATGCGTTTTTCTTTCAACATACTTCTTTCCATGTTTAGAATGGTTTTATTTTTTCTTTTATATACTCCCTATAGTTGAGGTGATTAATCCTACATCATTTGGTTTTGAATCACACATTTCTTGGGGTAATCTTGAAAAACATCAAGGGTGTACTCTGCACCTCGATCAGATCACAAAGTTTGTATGTGATGGTTTCTTTTATTTTCCACTAGTTCCATGAATTCTTTGAAGATCTAAAAAACTTATAACTTCATCTTGAGAAATTATATCCATGTTTTATTATTTTAAACATTAATAAATGTGATAAACCTCTTCCCTTGTACATTTGATTTTGGATTCAATGTATTTCACACATCAGTGTAGACAAACTCGAGTAGTGAAAAACTTTCGGTTTGGCATTTATTGCAAAGTTATTTCTATGTTGTTTACATAGAACATGACTTTCACATATTTTATTCAGGTTTCTAATAATATGAATCCCATTAATCATCTTCTTTATTTTTAATAATCTTAAACTTTCAAATTTTAAATGTATGAACCTAAGATTCTAAAGTCAGTATTTATCATCATGTACCATCATCAAATATCATGGTACATCGGGTTTGATCATAAGAGGAAGCATGTGATTCTTCACCATCAGTACTTGTGAGTACTCCATACTTCATGCAGTTTCATTTCATCATGATTTTTTTGAGAATCTATTAATTAGACACACCACACATAAAGATGTTTCATCATTAAAATTCATGGACACTCTTTTAGTTAATATTTATTAATGTTTATTAATATTTAATTATTTTCTGTTAATTTTTATTAATATTTAAGTACTATTTATATATATTAATTTATATATATGTATAAATATATATTAATAAAATAATTTAGTAGGAAGAGTGAATTGTATTCACTCTTCCTTCACAAATAATACACAGGAAGCGTGAATGTTGTTCACGCTTCCTAGTGTGGGGAGAAGGGTTAATGGGGTTCAAGCCACCCTAGAACCATTTTTTAAAATACTATTTTTGGTCATAGTGAGTATCTCAAGAGGGGTCAATTGAGTACCCAATAAAAATTTATAGTTAAAAATGATTATTTCTAAATACACAAATTAATTTAAAAATATCTCAGTTTATCAATACAGAATATTGTAATAAATTATAATATTTCAAAATATTTCTTAAATAGTGATTAGTTATCGAGTAAGTAATATACAATATTACTTATTACTTTGAAATAAATTTACTTAATTAAAATCTTATAAAACACTAATAAGAATTAACTCTCACTGTATTATTTTTTGTTTAGTTAAAATAGTTTAAGTTTTAAAAAGCATAAATAAAGTAAACAAAAACACATAGTGGAAATATTGAATACAATAGGTTCAGTATCAAGCTGAGACATAGTCCTCTCCACTTGGTGATCAACCACCACCAAGCAGTTTATATAAAATAAACAAGTTTATCCACAACCTATATTGGGTTTTATAATATTTTAAAAAATATCACACTCACACTTGACCTCTTCCACTATTATATATGGGAGTAAAAACAAAACAGAACACAGAAGGACCTCTACCACTATTATACATGGGATTAAAGGCGTAATAATTTTGAGAGGATATCAGGTATCATACAGTTTAATGAAGAAAGATATTGTACATATATAAAATAGAGTATATCACACATTTCTCAATATTTAAGAATAAATAAATGGAACTTAGAAATCTAAAAGTGTAAGGATATAAATTATCGGTAGGTTTTATTATATATCATGACACTTTGAAAGTGTTTTAAAATGTATCTTGAGTCGGGTTCTCTTGAAAACTTCAGTTAATAGAGTGTATAAGACTCTTGTTCTTAACTGGAGGAAAGTAGTAGATGTGTATGAGCTTCGACTTCCTTAGTCAAGAGATTGCAGGATATAGCAGTTCAACTCTTTAGCTCTATGTGTGTGCTCAGTAAGTAGGAGATCTCTTATTTTTGTCAGTCTACTTCATGCATCTATGCATGGGGGAGTTTGATTTATCTTTTATTAGTAGTAGGAAGAATATATAGATCCTCTCTACTACCCCATACTACATGTATAACACTTGCATCAATGAGTTCTATCAAACATTTAAGAGATAATCATTTAAAATATGTTTGGAATTAAATTTCATAATATAGCTGTTAGAATAATTTAATTCAAAAGGATTAAGTAAAATAGTGGTGGTGTATTAGTCGTGTAGTGTGACTCTAGTGTTGACTTGATCTGACAGTCTCTCATAGTCTGTAACTATGTTTTACATCGCCAAATTTTAATGTTGGGGGTGATTCATCTGACGATATATCATTATTCTGGTGGTAGGTTAGATCGAAAGTGAGTCATTCTAGTGGTGAGTCATACTTTATCAAAATTTGACTCTAGTGGAGTGCCTTCTGATAATGTCTTATACTTAGAAAAAATTACAAATATATGGTGAGTCATGGAAAACAGTGACTTATATGTGATGGTGTATCAAACTTTTTCACTTTTCTAGATCAATAATATGACATCCTAATAGAGAGATATCTGGGTGGTCAGCCCATGTTTGTCGGTGAGTCTAGTTAACAGTGTCTTAACCTCAATAGTGACTTATCATTAGTCAATTTTATCACCTATATCATATTATGATAAACTTACACAAAACATTAAATTCATAAATATCATTATAATCACGATTCTTTAATCATTAAAATAAGGAGGTCGAGAATCTACCCTTTTTTGATGATCACAAAAAATGGAATAAAAGGTATCACAAATAACATTAAGTGTAAGATCAAAAAATACAAATCATGGTATAGCAATAATAGTATATAAAGATGGAATCGAAGATAAATAATAAGAAAATAAAGGTGATTATTAAGGTAACGTAGAAACATCACTATAAAAATAGAAAATTCCATAGGTTTCTCCTCTATTTGGGATTATCAAAAAGGCAGAACATAAGGATAATTAAAACTGGAAATTCAAAAAGAGTAAATATTAATAGAATAATAATAATCAATAATGGAATCTAGAGAATTGTTTATCAAAAAGTTATTACAAAACAGGTCCCATCAAAATAGAAAATTTAATTTCAAAAACATCTTCAAGGCTTGGGTGAAGGACCCATAGGTTATTTTTCTTTTTTTTTTGTCATTATTTAGATTAGAGACAGAAGGATCATAAGTTTTTGTAGGAATAGTATATGGAACACTAGTGAGTTTTCCAGATATAGCTGAAAGAGGATGATCCTCTTCAAGAATAACCAGTCTGAGATATCTCAGAGCTTGTGTAGGAGAAATAGGGAATGGTTGGAACTGGGTAGGTAAAGGTGAAAGAGGATCCCTAGTAACTATGGGTCTAAAAGATATCTATGTAATAATAGTTATAGATTTATGATAAAAAACAGTATTGTTGTGAACATGAATTAATGGATTCATCAGATTGATGAAATCCATAATGATATTGAACCATATTTCTATTCCACTAAATAATTCACCTTTTTCCTCCATAAACCAATTGAGCACTGGGGTCATTTATTTAAAATGAAGAAACTTCTCTTTAAAGGCCTGAGTAACTAGTAGAATTCTCAAATTTTCTGCTAGTAACTTGAAATTGGCATCCATTGCACGCTTGGTATAAATATGAGAGAGATAATTTATTATGGCCTTGTTTATTATCTCTCTGTAGGAGGAGGATAAATTGAGCTAGAGGCCACTAAGGTAATATTTTCAACTCTTTCAAGTAGATCATCCATTTTATATGAAAATACATATTTCATTCCTTCAATAAAATACTTCATGGATTCCAGCCCACCATTTATTCTCTTATTTTCTTTTTCATCCTCTTGGATGTGATGCATCATCTTCGATTGAATGTGTTAAATTACTAACTCAAATAGATATAATGCACCATTCTCACTAAGTTTGGTCAAGAGTGGATCTTGATTATTCAAACATGTACCTAAATTGGACAAATTTTTACCAAAATCATTTTACTCACTCCTGGTGACTACATTAACTGGCATAATAGGAGGAACTGGAGAGTAGGTTCAACTACAAGAGGTCTCACAAAGGCAAAATTTTCCAACAAACCTTTAAATTCTACTTGACCAATCATATATACCTTAGGATATACTTCATTTAAAACATCATTTAAACCATCCTTTAGTGTAATGTTACTGAATTTGTCCCATTATTCTACCATAAGATCAATATTTCGGTCCGAAACTACAACAATGATAGGTTCAGTGATAGGAGGTTCTCCAAAATCTGGAAGGGTGTCAGCTGGTGTCTCAACACTATGATCAGTAGCAGTCTATTCACAAACTATCACTTCTTTCATCTATACATCCTAATTCTGAACATTTGAGCTCTTTATATCAATTTTATAGCTAACTACATATTAAACTTCTACACAGATATCAAATGGAGTCTCATCAGTATCCAAAACCCCAAACTATTAATCATTTGTTTGATTAGAATAAATCATATTCTTTTTATCTTGATCATCTACATGTTGTTCTATAGTACCAACAACACCCATCTACACAACCAAGTAAGAATAAAAAAATGTCTAACCATCACCAATTGAACTCAATTTAGTTCCATAAAAATCCTTATACCCTTGAATTAATTCCAAATATGGGGATTTCTACCCATTAATAAGTGCATGTTTTTATTTAATATCTAGGACCAATTCTTTATAAAGATTTGGTTTCTTAGTAGATTTATTGGGTTAAGAAAGAATCTATAGATTCATCTCTACATCTCTCCTTCTAATTCTTCCATTTGAGCCATCAATGTTATATTTTTCATCACTATCATCCTCACTTTCATTCCAATGTTCTTTTTATTTTCTTGTTTCTCATTCTCATCATCATCCACTTCATCATCATATTTTAAACTACTTTTAAATTGATCCTCACCAGAAACTTCTATTTACTATTCCATCACTTTTAAAAAAAAAATCTCTTTTTGGAAGTCTCCTAGGTGGACTCAGAGTTCTATATGTAATTGGCAGTGAAAGAGGTGACAAGTATGGCTCACTACCATCTACAAAAAATGGTTCTTCTTAAATTTTTCTTTTGAAATGCCCTATTATTCCACATTAGAGTATTTTACAACCTTTTCATTCTCTAGACCAGGATTAACAATATCCCTTGGTCTGGTAGGATGATCCACTATGTTAAATTATGCATACAACTTATCACTATCTCCGACCCATTGTCTTTTCTATGGATTCCACATAATTTTCATCCTTGAAAAGATAGATTTTGAAATAAAAAAACTACCAAAGTATATAATCATTTCTTCAGTCTCATCAACTAGGCACTTGGTTGTTTACATTGTAGAAATCAACTTTGGATAGATTAAATATTTAGATCCTAAAGTTGGCTTTATCATCTTAGACATATGAACCATGAGATACCTACAAAGATTGATCATATTACATTGTTTAATAAGGAAAAAAAGATACACATCTTGGTATCTAAATGTGTAAAATCACCTTTCTTGGGGAATATCATGTGTTTTATGAACTTAAACAACAACCTACACTCCCCATCCAATTCTGAGAAAACGAGTCTTATGGTAAACTCATTTCCAGTATGTTTTGCAAGATAATATTCATAAATAATATAGTCACTATACTTAGGGAAATATCCTTGATAATCATCATAAATTCCTTTATATGGTACACCCAGGAACTTAGCCCAATGTTTTGAAGAAAACACAACTTTTCAGCTATCTATTCTTGCTCTCATTTAGTACTCTTCTACATTATTAAATCCAAAATCAACATACTTGTATAAGAGATGCACCAACCTATATAGAAAGGTCTATAGTTTGAGGAGAAATAATATACCCATACTTGCTTCTGTATAAATTTCAATAAAAGAGACTTAATAAACAATAACCACTTTTATTCAACTTCCCTTTTCAGCTAATATAACTTTGTTTTCAAGCTCGTGGTTAACTGGTGCAACTAGAACAGGCACACTTGGTTCACCTTTTCACTTCTTAGATGATAAAAACATGTCTGGAGAAGTCATTGGAGGGTGCTTCATCCTTGTAATATTTATAGGTTTGGTTTGATCAGTATACATATACAATAAATGTTGCAGGTTTGAAGGTTGGGATAAGAGAGGTTTCTTAGGGCTCGAGAGTATCACAGTAGGCTTGAGGTGCATTGGAAATGGACATAGATTTTTTGTATCATTTGTTATTTAGGTATTTTAAAAAATATAAATAAAAATAATAATGAAAAATGAAAATTAAATTTAGTATCAGGGAAGAAATATGTAATGGTTCATTAAAATAGCATAAAATGGAAAAAAAATAAATCAGGCTATTTAGAAATATTAAAAGCAGGGAACTCAATGGTGTGAAAATCCAATGGTGTGTCGACTACAATGGTGAGACAAAAACAATGATGAGACAACTCAATGGTGTGTCTACCAAAGATATTTCACCCAACAGTGTGTCACCCAATGGGGTGTCACCCAACTATGTGTCACCCAACACTGTGTCACCGAACAATTAAACTCAAGAAAAGTTAATCATTCCTAGTTCATTTTTGATATAGTTCATACAATCAAAATTCAAATGCATAGTAAATATATCAGCTAACTGATGTTTTATTAAAATAAAGTCAAGAGTGATATCACCTTTTTAAAAATGATCCCTCAAAAATTGATGTATTATATAAATGTACTTTTTCCTAGAATGTAAAACTAGATTATTTTAAATTCTAATAGCACTTGTATTGTTATAGTTTATGGGGACATGTCGAAATTGATATCCGTTGTCTAGTAAAGTGTGTTTCCTCAAAAAAATATTGTGCATGGAAAGTACCATCAGCTATGTATTCATCTTCAACATTAGATAATGAAATATAATTTTGTTTCTTACTACACTATGAAACTAGAGACATTCCTAAAAAGTGAAATTCTCCAGAGGTTATTTTTCAATCCAACATTCATCCACCAAAATTAGAATCAGAATAAATCACTTAATCAAATTACTATCCTCTAGGGTAAAAAAATCCTAAATTGGTTTCATACTTAAGGTGTTTGAAAATTATTTTAATAGGAACCAAGTGTGACTCTTTAGGATTTTATTCAAAGAGAACAGATATGCACACACTAAACATTATATCAGTTTGGCTAGAAAAAATATATAGAAGACTTCCAATCATACCTTTGTTACTAGTTTGATCAACTGATTTCCCAGATTCATCAATATCCAAATTATAGGTGGTACTCATAAGAGTATCTCTACTCTTAGAGTACATATCATATACTATGGGTACCCAAGTATTTTTATCTCCTTTAAATTGGGTGTCAAAATTGAGAAATTGAGCATTCTATTCTAAGAGTTTTTGTATGTAGATCATGATTGAAAAAATCCTTCATAGCATTGGAGACTAGTTACAAGGAATTTAGGATAGTTTGAGGCTCATATATCCATCAAAATGACAGTTTGATTGAGGTGATAAGGAGCTATTAAAGAGTTGGTAACCCCCTAATAGCATTTTTATATTAGGGAATGTTCACAAATCCAAATTAAAGACATATATTTTTGTTATCAGGATAATTTTGAGTGTCTAGATAGTACCCTCCTTGATCCCGATATGGTGTGTGTCCTCCATACTACAGTTGGGGTCAGTAACCCCTGGTGATGGGGAACAGATCCTCCATCTATAGAAGTCGGTGTTCCTATCATGATTTAGGGTGTGGTTTATTTATCCACAAGGTTTGTAACTCCCTCCGTTGGCATTCATATTTTTTGTGAGAAACGATTCCTACACTATTATTTCAAATAGATTATGAGGACTGATAAGATAGATTTCTGGTACTCTCCATGATTCTAAAGGGATTTGTTAGAGTATAATAACATTTATTTGATCAAGAAGAAGAAATTAAAATTAATTTTCTAGTGATCTTTAAGAAAGATAATATGAATCATGAAATAATACCAAAATAAGGAATACTATAAATAAATGGTGTAACATACACTGAATATCCACTTAATCATTATTTATCTCCTTTAGGCAATTTTAATAGTCATCAAAAAGTGAAAAAAAGCATCCCACCTCCATTGGTATCTATAGGAAAATTTGAATCTTTTAAAATTCTGATGGGGTCCATATTCTCTCCACAATATATTGGTACATAAATATGAAAATAAGTAAGATGAAGAGAGCTATAGGTGTCATGGAATTTTGGTCAATCATGAGGCAATCAAACACAATAAATCCATCATATGGGTGTATAATTTATAATCTTCAAGGATGTAGCTTGGACTATCTCAATTATTCATGAGTTAAAATTCATGAATAAATACCATGGTCATAATGAATGCATCATATGAATTTACTCCAAAATGTTTCCTCAAATGAAATTATACATTAAAAAATCATCATATGGATGATCATACTATCCAAATGATAACTATTATCATAGGAATTATAAACAATATTCCCTTTTCAACATGAAAATTAAAATTTTTATACATCCCATTAAATATATATATATAGAGAGAGAGAGATTTAGGGAATATCTCCATCAATATCCCACATTCAATAAATGCTAATATATTTTTATCCATTTCACCTTATATTTTATCATATATAAACTTTTTAAATCATATCAAAAAATCATTTTGGATATATTCTAAAATAGTTTTGGAATGCTATCATTAATTTCACCTTGTATCATATCCTATGAAATACCTTTTGAACACCCATCAAAAATAATTTTGGATTAACTCTAAAGACTTTAGGGTATCCCTCTAATTAAAACTCAATCCCAATTTAGTCTACAAAAAAGTGTAAACCTATAGGAATTTATAAAATTGAAATAAATAATAATATATAAATCCATATAATTAAGAAAAGAGAGGCCTCTAAAAAATCATCAGTACTACTCAATATATAAAGGTATTAGGCATGATCTTCATCAAAAACATGTATCTTTATACCTATATCCACCATTATGTATCATATTAAAAAATTTATACTCATATTTTTACTTTGTAAAAGACATAGAGTAACCATGGGGCATAAAACATGTCAATCCCATATAGAAAACCCATCTATTCTCAATTCTCAGTGTGCAGACAGAACTAATCATTGAATACATCACATGTCATTCATACTTCTAGATAAGAACATCACATATACCATATATAGATAGAAATATAATATCTAGTTATAGATTCATACTCCTATATTCTATCTCAATCAATGTCCCAAATTTAATAATCTTTATATGAGAGGAAAAATATTATCTTAGTTAAGCTCTAAACGATAACATGATTATAAACATATCCAACCACTACTGGAAAACAAGGTTATACCCATGATAATCTAAAAACCCATGCATATAGGTAACATCTATATCCATGTCTTTTTAAACTATGGGAATAGGTTTCTCGGGGAAAAAATAATGGGAAGGAAACATACCCATGGTTCTCCAGAAATCGTGGGTATAGGTCTCCCCTATACCCACATTTTTTATAAACCATGGGAATAGGTTTCACAGGGAAAAAATTTTCTTGGAAGAAACTATACCCATAGTTTTCAAAAACCCATGGTTATAGGTTACCCCTATACCCATGATTTTTTTAAACTGTGGAAATAGGTTTTAAGGGAGAAAAAGATTTGTGGGAAGATCTTATACCAATGGTTTGGCCAAATTGTGGGTAGAGGTTGGAAAATTGTTTTCCATAATAATAAAAATAATAATAAATTATATATATATATATATATATATATGAATATAAGAAAATAAAATGTGTTATAGTATAGTTGTAATGTCATTGTATTTTAAACAGAAGGTGTTGGGTTCAATTCCTAGCAGCATATTTTCTTAAGGACCTATACCCACGATTTGACCAAACCATGGGTATAGGTTGGCCCATTATTTTTGCATAATAATAAAAATAATAATTAATAAATTAATATAAATATTTTTTTATATATATAAATATAAATATTTATTTATTTGAATATAAGAATGTAAAATGTGTTATAGAATAGTGGAAAAGTTATTGGAGTGTAGGAAGGAGGTGTTGGGATAAAGTCCCAAAGGATGATTTTTGTTTTAATAAATGAATTATACCCATGGTTTGAACAAAATGTGGGTATAGTTCTATACCCACAGTTTGGTTAAATCATGGGTATAAGTCATGAAATTTGAATTTCTTATACCAACGGCTTGAGAACTTTGGGTATAGGAGGCCTATACCCACGGTTTGGTCAAACAGTGAGTATAGGTCTATACCAACAGTTCCTGATGCCATGGTTCCTAAAACCATGGCTATAGTCTATAACCATGGTTTTAGGGGCAATACCCATGGTTCTAAACCATGGATATAGGGTTTTTTTATAATAGTGAACCACCCCCATTTTATCCAAGTTAATATTAAAGCTTGTGTAAGTAGGATATCAACGTATAAAGGTTCTCATGCTTGTTATCTTACAAACCTTAATTGATGGGGAAAATATTATCCTTGCAACCTTATTATACCAAAGGTGTAGGTATGATACTCCATGTGGTATAATTATTGGGTCATCCAACACACACAAAGAATCTTATTCTTTTTTCTTATATCTATTGAGAATATTTTTTATCTCTATACAAGTATACTACTCATGATAACCATAACATTTAATCATAACCTATAATACTCCATGGTGACCATTTTCTAGTAATAGACTCTAAGTCATACTATGAGAGGTCAATTATCATTTCAATTCATCAAATGTATATCGATATATACATTTATGTATCCAACTTGAAAAAATTATAAAATGGTTGTTGCCTTTCAATATGATACATTTTAATATTCTTAAACTCTTTTTATAATATTAAACAAACCCAACATAATCAGTAGTGTAGTATATCATATATGATAAACTACTATATTGGACTTATTGTTTCTATAATTTTTGGGTTTTTTTAACACATTACATCATATATAATCCATTCCACATCTCTATGTGACCATATAATAAAACTATCCAACAAAAACCATTATTTATAAAAATATATACAATAAGAAAGTTTGAATAATAGTCATATTTAAGAATAAATTTACTAAATGTTCAACTTCTTTAATGTATTCAAACTTCCTAACTTCACAACATCAAATGTTATGATGTAAACTTATGTTTTATACTTAGAAATATTTCTATGTTTATAATCATCATCCTTAGAACCTTATTTCACCAAAATATTTCCTTGAAATAATATAACTACTTACATTTTTTTTACCAATCCTTATAATCCCTTTTAGGATAAAGTGACAATAACTTTAATAAGGAAACTAAATGTAACTCTTAAATTTATCTTTACTAAAAAACCCCAAAATATTTTAGGATAAAGTTATAAAACTTTTTTTGGGTAACTAATTTAACTTTGTTCATTTCTCTTTACCACCATACCCTAAACACTTTTAGAATATCAAGTGTAATTAAATTTTCATTTTGACTAGTAAAATCATTAAAGAAATAGTGTCTTTCACTTCTCATGATAACTAAATGTAACTCTTTAAATTTTTCTTTATCATCACATATCCTAAACTCTTTTAATATATTGAGTGAAAATAACATTATCTTAAACAAATATAATATTTATATAAACTTTATAACAGGTATATAAATGTAACACTTTACATTTTTATACCATCACATACCCTAAATATTTTAGGATATTAATTGGAAAACACTTTAAATAAATATTGGTGTTATCATTTATTATTTAATTTTGAACTTCTCAAACTCTAAACATACCCCCACTAGCATCTTAGACACTATATTCTTTTTATAATATCTTACTAAGATAAAACTACCCCTTATGTTAGGAAGAATATTTTATTTATGTTTAGTAGGAATATTTAACAAATAAATTATTTTTTCCATATAATATAGTATATTCTATTTTTTGTAACATTTTTTTATTTAGAAATAATACTTTATTAAAATATACCATTTATGGGTGGTGGGAACACATTCCCACGTCTTGTAACAAATACTTGGATAAATATTTCATCTTGGATAAACACTTTTATCCATATCTTCTTCTCAAAACATGTTATAGAAATTAATAAATCATAAACTATGTGTATAAAATTATTCATCTCATATTTTTTCACAATAACCCTTTTCAATCGAACAACTTCACTTATCACGTAATGTAAATCAGATGAATATAAAAATATTTTACTTAGATTCATTTGAGGTTAATAAAATCATTTATATTCAAATCCATTATGTAGTAACTATTTACTTCATCTCAGGGATATAAAATAAAAGTTTGATAAATCAATCGTTTGATTTTGAACTCTAGTATATTTATAGTACTTTGTAAAATATATCTTTCATATTTTATACCCTTAAAAACCAAAGAATTAACTTTTATAACATTCATACATCACATTGACATTATATAGAGTTTCCTAAACTCATTCTGGTATATCTTGGATAATCCAATCATATTATATTATTATTACTCCTTCCTAAAAACCCTTTGTTTCTATGACCTTAACAAGCTTCTTAAAAAAACATTATTGAACTTTACAACAAACCTTTCTTCTTCCGCTTTGAAATTTTACCTACTTCTACTATCTATATTGTACTTTAGAACCTATAAATAATATTCCTAGTTCATATATATTCCCAAAATTTTGATAATATCAGGTAAAATGTATTTAAATTCAATAATATTATCAAAAACTTTATATAAATTAAAACTAGATAAATTTCCTAACCAGAACAAGCCATTTTAGTCTCCCCTTAAATCATGTTATAGAAATGAAAAAATCATAACTCTGTGTGTCAAAAACACTTTATCTCATTTTATTAAACAATAATTTTTTTCATTCTCATCTCAAGTGATAAATGAGATAAAATACAAATCTAATGATATGTTTATCCAAGATTTAAGTATACAAGTTATTGATGAGGAAACTTATTTTCCCTATTACTTGAAAATAAAATTCAAAATTTGATTCTTTTCAACTTATGACCATATGTATATTTACAACACTTTTAAATTGTATAGTAGATATCATATATCTATTAAACTAATATAATTTATTTCTATAAACATTAATATTTTAAGAAAAACATTTGTCTCACCAAGTCATTTAACATATTCAATCATATTGAATATCATTTTACATATAGAATAATATTGAGTATATGAGACTAAAATTCATTAAACCATTGATGTGCCCAATCATATTGAGTACATGAGTGGAAACTAATATTATTCTGTTCATTATATGTTTATTTCCTTTGAAACCTTAAATGAATCACTCTATGCTTCCATAAATATCTAGATTCACTTATTTAACAACTTAAAGTCTTCATTAGTGAGGAAGTAATTTTCTAACAAATAGAATCTTCCTTAGAAAAATTTCTTAGATCACCAATCTTTCTTAAGAACCTTTCATAAGCTTCTAGTATTAGGAGTGGCTAACAATAAGCTTCTCTTTTTAAGGATTAATCTCAAATTTTAGTGTTATGATGATGATGATATTTATCTACAATAAAATCTTTTATTATATTATTATCATGTATTATTAACCATTTAATAAGGAATTATATTAAATGGTCTCCCACTAAAATGATGACACCATTTTGAAAATTCATCATAACCATTAGTGGGATAAGATATATATCTCACTAAGAAATGAGTCTACTTTATCATTCATCTCACCACTTAATTATTTAGGTATGGAATAATCCCAATAATATCATAAATTATTTTGGGATAGTTGAGTGAAAACCCTTTTTTCTGATCTATCATATAGAAAAATTTAACTATATTCCTCTCATATCCTAATATTTAGGTATTTCCATCTAAGTGTTACTAAATGAAAATTAAAAAAACAAGATAAGAAAGGATAATCCAGGGGAAACTAGATTTAGCATGAAACTACCCAATAAGACAATCTAGATTCACTTATTACTTTCTTATCTTGCACTATATAATATAGGGATATTCAAATTTGGAAAGAAACTACCCATTTGGATGATTGAGGTCCTGATAAGTATTTCTTTGGAAGGAATATCACACTTAGTATTTGATGGGTATTTTAATTTCACCATATCATCTCTTGTTATTACCATTTCTGTATGCATGCTTCTAGTATTTTAGTTTGGAATACTATTCCTTCCACCAAATCAATATATTCAATCCATATTGATGCGTAACTCTTTACAAAATCAAAAATTTTGTGTTACTCACCCAAAATTATAAGTCAAGTATATTCATACATATTTGAATGCATCATATGCATAAAGTACCAGAAAAATCCATCTTAAGGTATAGAGTTATAAGATATTGAAAATATATACATGAGTAAGCTCAAAGAGATAGATAGACAACCTCATTAACTTTCCTAGATTGGGAATAGCCTCAAGGTATGTTGGTAGTTTGGCCCCAAGTACCTCTACCTGGGGATACTTTAATCAAGAGATAGTTAATTTATTCATAACTCTAAAACATAATATACATAAACTAAATTTAGAAACTAAATTCAAGCTAATAAATTCAATTAAGAACCGAGGCCAAGGTAGATAAAAAACTAAATTCATTATAGAGAAAATTATAGCATGTAATGAAAGTCTCTATCTAGAATAAGTTTCACAATTAAACTAAATAAGGAACTATTCATTATATAAATAAATTATAACTATAAATAAAATAGGGAATAAACTTTTAAATAAATTAAAAATTCATATATTTAAACTTTATATAAACATTTATAAACAATTAATTAATTAAATATGATTATAAACACTTTATAAATTTAGATTTAATATATAGGCATACCATAATTACGAATATAAGCATTTTATATTCATTCTAATATGAACTCTTTCATATTTATCATTATATAGAATTTTGATTTTAAATATTTGCAATTAAATGAATTATAAACAATTTAAAATTAAAATTCTATTATGTAAACATTTTTCATAACCTAAATATCATATACTTAATCATTATTTAAACCTTGATCATATCAATCAACGAAAAACATTTTAATATAAATTAAATATGATCCAAATATGGACCCATTTTATTTTGAACAATTCAAAATAATTAATTATTAAAAATTCATAATTTAAATATAAACATTTTATATTTTTGCCTTGTTTAAAAATTAATAACCATTTATAAATTATCACGTATGATTTATAAATAAATAATTTTATTTCTAGACCATAATTCATGTCATATTATTTGTTAAAAGGTATTTCAAAAATTAAAAATTAATATTTGGGAATAAAATTATTTATAAAAAATTATTTAATTAATCATAAACCATTTATAATATATTTATTTATTTATAAACCTTCTATAAATTAATTATTACGATAATACCATTTATAATGATTTATACTCATTTTATAAACCTTTAAAAATATTTCAGAATTTTTTTAAAACTTTCTATTTACCCATACGTACTAATTATTGTATAAAGTTAATCTTTCTCTACCCTTATGCAAACACTCTTCATAATGGTAATCTGATTCTAGATCCATTACATAATGGTAAGTGATTGGTTACCTTTATATAATAAGATTTCATATACAGGTAATACCTTTATTCATGTCATTTGCATAAAGCTAATCTTTATTTTATATTATTTCAAGGAAGATTTCAAGGACCTTTACGCAATGTCTCAAGTACCTATACATTTAAGGGTAAAGAACCTTGTTACCTTTATGTGACCCTTTTAAAAATGTATAACCCTTATGTAGAATTGGGAATAGGGATCTTTCCCTTACATGAGCTAGGGGTTACTCTTATACAAAATAGTTCATGTAAGGGTAAGTCCATATGCCCCTTAATTAAATTAATTCTATGTAAGGGTAATCCAGGTTGACCCTTACATGAATACCTTTACATAAAGGTAAGTCATGGGTAACCTTTATGGGACCACTCTCACATAGGTATCTCCCTACTTACCCCTACAAAATTGATCTGTGTTAGGGTAATGACTTGGTTCCCCATACACAACTCAGCTATATAAGGTTGAGGACCTATTTACCTTTACATATCCAAGCTACATAAAGGTAAAACCTTCTCCATATTTCAGAAAACCCTAAAAATTGAGGCTCTGTTTTGGTTTTCTTCTTCTTTTTAACAAAAAAATTATATAATCTGAGTATAAATCCCTCTGATACCATATAAGGGATTTTTTAGAGTTTAATAAAATTTATCAGATTAAGTAAAAGTGATTAATAACCAGTATCTAAGGATCTCCAGGAAAGATAATATGAAAACTGTGATAAAAATGAAATGAATAATACTACAAATAAATGGTATACCTTACACTGAAGAGACACTTAATCATCCTTGAAATCTTTTGGATGAGTTTTAGAGAGATCACCAAGTGGAAAATAAAAGCATCCCGCCTCCATTGGTATCCATTAGATAATCAGAATCATCTAACATTTGGATGTGATCCATCTTCTCTCCATTGTATGTTGGTACCTCAATATAAAAAGAAAGAAGATGAAGAGATCAATGGGTCTTAGGAAGTTTTTTTTGAGTTGTGAGGTAATCACACACACTACAACAATTGTATAGTTATATAATTTATAGGTTTTAAAGATTCTCCTTGGGATGTATCATTTATTAATGATTTAAATTGCATGAATAAATACTATGGTTGTAATGAATGCATCATATGAATTTACTCAAAAATGTTTCCTCAAATGAGACAATATATTAAATGATAGTAATGTGGATGATGGTATTTCCCAAATGATAACTATTATCATAGGAATTAAAAATGATATCCCCCTTTTCAACATGAAAATAATTGTTTTCAGGCAAGAAAAGAAATATATATATCATATATATATATATATATATATGTCATTATGTAATATCTTCATCAGAAGTGGGGTGTGATCATTCATCCATAGGGTTTTAAAAATCCCTTGATTAATACTCTTCTATTCGATGAGGTATAGTCCCATGATCTAGATTTAGATAAAGGTTGCATGGATGTTTATAGAAGTTGAGGATTCTAACCCTCATATGATGATTTTATCCCTAAGAAAAGGTTTAATTTCCACACTATGTAGTAAAAGTGTGGTTTTTGTGTTTTGATTCTATGTAGTTTGGGTGTTTCATGTCCCGTGGTATATCATGCATGCTTGGTTTCCTTTGAGATATTATTTAAAAATAGGTTTTAGATATTTTGGGTTATTTTCTAACCAAGATTAATCTAGTTATGTATGAGTTATAATCCTTAATTAATTTTAGATGATATAATGGGGTCTTCCTTATGTCCTTAGGTCTCATATCTGTAAAGTTTATCTTGGTTTTATTTTAGGGATTCTCTAACACCCCCTTATATTAGGTTTTTGGTTGAGTCATTATTTTTATTCTCTTTTTTTGTTTAAGGAGAATTCTACTGGGTATTTTTATCTTCACCCATATATGTCCTTCATTACCACACATTTTATGTTTATTCAGATTACACACAGCTCATGGATGATCCTGGTAGCTGTGGAGCTAGTGTGGATTGTATGAATTTGATTCATAGAGGTTCTTAGTAGTGATTGAATTTTATTTTCATTAGTGACCTTATCATTATATGTTTTCTAGTGTTTGAGGTGGTGGTCTTTATTAATGGTCACACATGGTGATGTTGTGGTGAGGAGGAGTATTCCCTTACCTTGATTTTTCCAACTCTTGTACTTCTAACTCTTGTATTTTCCAAATTTATTTGATTATATATTATGTATTTATCATATATAGTCTCTATCTCATTCATGTATTTTATTATTTAGTATAGTTATCTATTCCAATAATAATTATTTTTCATGCTTTACTGCATTGGAGATATGTGGTTCTTTGTAGGTTTTATATAGGTTAAGACCTCCCATATGTTATATGCCTTATTTGTGCTAGTTACTAACCCATGGACTATTAGAGGTAGTCCTGGGATGGAATACTTGGCTTATCGCCGACCCAAGTGGGGTATTGGTGGTATGAGTCATGTTAGAGTAGTATTAAAGTCATTGAAACCTAAGGATGGAGTTTAGAGTTATCATTCGTGTGAGGATAATTTTGGGATATAGGGAAATAATGTCAGGAAGATTAGAGTTTTGTTATCAGATTGGGAAACCCAGTGTTGGTATGGTAATTGATTTATCCATTCACCATGTCTCTGTTAATCTTTTGATCAAATTAAAACTCTAATGTATTGGTTAAAAGTAATAAAAAAAATTGGTACATGAAACATGTATCATGAAATTTTTTATTTTCTCTATATCATCCTTGATCCAACTCACAAAAAATATTCTTTAATATAAGTGAGTTCATCCTGAAAACCTCTAAATACTCCCATACAGATAGACAGTTGTGATTCAAATGGATGGTTGTATCAATTGCATTCCTATTATATATCCTCCAATGTTTGATCTTCTGAGTGATAAGGTGTTGATTCAGGAATCTAATTAGAAGGTATATTTACCCCATGATGTGAGGTAAAATTCTTCATCCATTAAGCATAAGTATTTTTTTACTATGTAGGATGATAATACCCATAGGTTTTAGGCAATTTATTAGCTTCAGTTCTAAAGGCCTCAAGGTTTTGAAGAAAACTGGATTCATGAGTTATGAGATTGGTTGGGTTTGGTGACTTGTGTATTCTGATTGGTTTGGGAACCCACATACCAGGTGGTGATTTATATTTCAAATATTTTCCATGGTTTAGTGAGACTTAGGTGGACATTTTTTCTACCTAGAAGCATGATGAACTTACTCCACTATTTGGATATTGAATTCCTGTTTAGTAAAGAGTGTTATTTAGTGATTTTGAGGATGATACGATCATTGGAGAAGTTCAACCCTTAGTGGGGATTCATGATCATAGTTTAGTATGCATAAAGTTTTACCGAAATCATAGGATACTCTTTTGATGTGGTGAGTGATAGTTTTCTAGTGATATTGGAGATTCAATAGGATTCTTAAGAGAGATGTTTGAGTTGATATTATACCTATGTATATTATCACTTGTTCCATAGTTTTAGATGTAGATTTGATGGTATAGAGAATAGAGTTAGAGGTAAAAAATATATCAATCCACTTCCTACGCCACAATCTCTAGGTGATCCTGAACAAGATTAGGAATTTGGAAGCTAATAACATGAACATATGTATACTATGGCATATTTTAATTGAGTAGTTTTAGAAATGTTTTGAGGTGTAATATGTACACTTTTAACATTATCAATAATATATATTAGTTCCAACATGATCTATTTTGTTACTAGGTCATTAGTCTTAGATTTAGATACCATAGTAGAGTCTAGTATGACTCTTTTTAGCTAAGGGATCCTAACGGAGTTGATCATACACTCACCTAATATTTTTCAATTTTTTTTATTTTTATATAGTATTTTGAGAATATTTTTTTAGTTTTTAAGTTTATTTTAAAAAAATATTATTATTATTTTGTTTTTTAAAAATAATAATTCATTTTTAAACATTTCATACTCTAAAATCACTTAAATTTGGTCATGATTGAAAATATAATTATGGGAATTATGTTTGGCATGCTGATATTTTTATTTTGTGTGTTAAAGGTTAAAAATAGAAGTGTTGGAATATCTATATATATTATGTGCATAAAAACAAAAATTAAATATTTAAATTTTGATCAACATTGTGTTTCATCCCCAAGTAGTCATCCAGGGGCCTATAAATACAAAATTAAATGAATAAATACTAGACCTGGGACCATCCAAGGGAGAATAAGTGAAACTAATAGAAAATGTAAGGGTCCATGGATTAATATAAATGGAAAGTGGTCCAAGGGAATTAGTGGGATCAAGGATGTAGGGGAACAACATGAGTGAGTGATACACTAGGAAAGGAACACACATACATCACCACACACACACACACATTTTAAACGGATGGAAGAAGTATATAGACTAATAAAGAAGCATCAAGTCCATGATAATTTCTAGGATTGTTTTAATATAATAATAGTGTGATTAACACATTGGATATGTCATGATCTTCCCTATATATTCAACTACCACTGGACCAAGTTCCCTACTTATCTAAGTTGTCTATCCAATTTTCATCACTTGCCTTAGCTGTGCTCATTGAAGGATTATCTATATTTCCCAATTCCCTTACTGCTAACATATATCTTAGACCACCAACATTATCACCCTGTATCCAACCATCATCACCAATAGGAGATCATATTATATTCTTGATGATGGGGAAACAGTATGCCATTCTCACTGCCTAAGATCAATTTTGAAGAGATGTTGTTGATAACATTATATCAAGTCCTAGATAAGAAGTTATAGTCACTAATAAAGATCATCCTGGTATGCCTACTTCCAATGTGATCTTAATAAATATCCAATGGATAATCATTCCCAAATATATCCTTATCCCCACCAATGGATGTTCATTCCCCTGTGGAATCTTAATCACCTTCGATGTAATCTTATCACCCAAATTTCCAATGAATTAATATGAGTTTCATATTTAATATCCATTATATATGGAAATTATAAATAAATAAATAATATATTTAGAAAATTATATTTTTCCAAATATATAAGTGTTTTTGGATAATTATAGGTAGAAGAAGGTGGTAAAGAGAGATAATGGATTTGATTCGTAATTTCTTCCAATCGATGCAGAAGAAGAAAAGGAATTTTTTGGAACATTTGGGAAGCTAATTATTATATACCACATGGATTCCATCTCATGAAATATATATCATCCAATTATAGGTATAATTCACTCCATATTGTCCTATATTAACCCATTAATTCCCATATTCTCCTCTCACCACTCTATAACCATACATACTAGATTCATTCACTTCATCCTTCTCTATCCATATATTGATTACATTAAATTAGTACAAGGAGTTCTACACCATGTATATACCCCTCATTTATCTTATCACTTTATTTCCTCCCACTCATCTCATTCTTACATTCCTCTGACTCTAAATTCTCTCATTCACAACACCTCTATCCACTATCATTTAGGAGCAGTTGCAACCAAAGGAGAATAATGGTCGAGCTATATCTATAGGAGAAGTATTATTTCTCTCCATGATTAATTTTTTAGACATTCTTGGCTAGTCATTTGATGTGGGTATGATGGGTTTTGTAATATTATATTGTGTTTTATATATTTTTAAACATGTATAATTGATTATTTATCCTTTTACACTTAATATTTTAAATATTTGGTCAGTGGTTAATTTATGAGAGGGTGAGGGTGACAGAGCATGTGTTGAAACTTGAAACTAAAACTAAATCCTGATCACTACATCAGAAAGAATGATACATCAAGGTGTGTAATAATAAATTAATCACCAAATATAAATTGAAATAATTTCTTCCCAATGATAGGAGTAACCTTACAGATATTATTGATTTGGGTAGTAATTACTTGGCTACCATGAGAATAGAGATTAAGGAATTAGTGATGTTTCTATTCACATTTCTATTAGTATTTTATTTGGAACGAATCATAAGTTTTATTACTCACCTAAATTACCCACACATAAAATATTGAATCAAAACTCCTAGTGTATTTATTATTACTTCTCACTACCAACTCCATTTCTATACCTACTCATAAATATAAAACACTAAAAACACTTTCAATTATTTCCATGTGTCACCCCATTCAATGTTTAATTCTTTTTTCATATTTTATACTAGTGTATTTCCTAATAAATTATCCCTATTGAGATGAACCAATTAATTACTAATATTGTGTACTCATATTTACTCAATTCACAAAATTAGAACCATTTTAGGGATATAATTTGGTTTATCAACTAATTTTTATTCAATTTTCTATATAAAAATACAAAAACACACTTCCAAACTAAATTTCACTAATTATACATTTTCAAACAAATTTTATTCCTTGTAGTTGTAAAAAAAATTAGATTATATTAGGTTACTTTGAAGATTAAATCCATTAAAATATTTATCCTTATAATTTAATTTTAAGGATAAATTCATTATATCTTAGTAAAGGTCAAAGAATGAATAAAAATAAAAGTAAATTATGAAATTATTTGGATAAACATCAGTGGACTATATATTTTCAACATACCCAAGAAAACATAGAATTATGTTTCACCAACAATGAGAGAATTTAAAATTCTATAAGTGATAGGGAATCAATCTTATATCAAGATATCAACAATGTAAAGGAATTATGATCCTAATAATCATTAATTGGAATTTCAAAAAACCTTCAATGGTGCACCAATAGAAGTTTCCTATATGTTTAACAATAATTTATTCATAAAAGTAAAAAAATTATCTCTTTATTAGATAACAAAATATGTGTTAAATTTGAAATATTTCCCATATTTCTTAAAATTTGGAAAGGATTTGGTTTCTATAAGAAGAAGGGAATTTATTTGATTCATCAAAGACCACATGTGATGCATTCATGAGGGAATTTTATCTAATCCAAAGAACTATTGACTTTAGGAGGAGAATCATTAACTTTAAACAAAGTGATGATGATCTATTCCATAGAGTATGTGATAAATACCAAGATTACTAATGCACATGAGCCTCAGCCTGGTTGGTGAGGACTCGACAAGTGTATCCAAGAGACCTGAGATCAAATCCGGGAGGAAAAATATTTTAGGATACTGTAGTAATACTATAATAGGCACTGTTCAGTACTGTGGAAACTGAAACTATTCATCCATATTGTCCTCTGGGCCACCGATTTAGTCCTCGGGTCTTGTAAGGCTTTCAGGACACCCAAGGCCTTTGGGAAAGTTGTTTCTCAAGGACTTTGGGCCACCTTAAGTCCTTTGGGCCACCCCAAGGCCTTTGGGCCACATGATGAAAATGTACTAGTCAAGACTATAAGGGACAAGGCTTTATATGAGGATCAGGGTAGGCGTATTCACTAGAGAAGAGCTAACCGAAATTGGAAGGATTAGAGGGTATGGCTTTGCCATCGGTACTAGGCATGTGCAACCTTTCATAGGACAGCTAGCTGACCATCCCTACAAAGGTGGAGTGCTGATATTATAACATATGCTGGGGATAATAAGTTTCAAGTTGTCTTTTCTGGGTGATTCTATCTAAGACCTACAGATCATGTAATTGTCTATAAGCCTTCGGGCCTTGTAAGGTTTCCACCTCACCCCTTGAAAGGTGTATTATCTAAATAATAAAAAAATGAAGGCCTTCAAGCCATTCTAACCAAGAGTACTAAAAATAATTCCTAACTCATCAACTTTTCCCCCCATTGCTTATGAAATATTTTTTATGATGGATTTACACCAATGGGGAAATAATTTGTAGACACAACTACTAAAGTTTAATTTGTAAACAAGGAACCCCTATAACTAAAGAATACCTTCAATGTGTTGTCCATTAATTCACACGAGAAGGCTATGAGTGAAAATAATTTTATTAACAAGTAATACACTACCCACTGTAATGTGAAATTTTAGTTTGTTTCACTTAAAGAGAAATTTGAAATTTTAGATTCAAGGACACTAGTGAAGGAGTTCCATTGATTCTCATATGCAATTCTTGGGAATAATTCAAATTAGAGTATAAATTATAAAATAAAAAATAGAAAATCAACCCCTTCAAATGGATGAAAAATATATAAGAAACTTTATAAATCTTCCCTATAGGAATGTCTCATTCATAAGTACACATGATCAAGGATAGAGAGAGAAATTACACTCATATTTGAGGGGTAAAAATAAATTCAAAAATCCTGGAATTTTTAGAAATTGTTTTTATGTAATATTTTTAGATACAAGTAATCAAACATAAAGGAATCATGTCAATTATCTTTTTAAGAATCAATATATCTTATTTCAAACTAAAAGTTCTACAATTAGTGGGAAATTATAACTTGGTTAGTAAGGAAGAACTAAATGAAGGGTGAGTTTGCAATAACACCCAACCTCAAGTAAGAAGGATAAATGAATGGAAATGATACTTAATAATATTCAAAAAACATAATTCAATTTGAAAAGGAAATAGGATATATTATAGAGATTTATCCAAAAAATAAAATACCATATCTAGTGTAATTAAGCTAATATTTCAAGGACAGGAATAATAATTGATAATATTTCTTAGAACACACAAGTATGAATCCATAATTTTAAATCACAATTGGAGTTTATAGAAATAATAAATGATGAAAGGGATCAATAAATTATGGAAACCACGGTTGAAATTAATTACATAGAATGTTTCATGGAAATAACTTTAATAAATTATGTGTATATTAAAGAGAATAGCCCACATGAATGTGATTATGAGCTGTTAATGGGAGAAAAGAACAAAAAATTTATAGAACTAGATAAGGATACCAATAAACAAGGAAATGAGAAAATTCTACTTAATGTTAATATCTAAAACAAGTTTCTAAAATAAAATTCAATAAGTCAAATAGCTAAAATTTAAGTGTAAACGAGGATGGAATGAAATTTAAAATGATGATGTTGATCTTAAACGTTATGAAACCCTGGTGAAACTCACTTAAAGTGACTTGGAATTGTATTAATAAGGGCTTGTTGATGTTGGGAGAAAACTTTCAACTATAATGTAATTTCAAAATGATGTGTAGTTTGAGAAATTGATATCCCTTAAATAGAAATTCAAGGAGAATAAAAACGTATTTCAATATGTTAAAAGACCTAAAATAAACAATGAATTTATCAAGGTTTAAATGACATAATAGGAAAGGGTTAATATTGGAAAAAGTACCTTATCAGTAATATAATATCAAAAAAAATCTATTAGCATTGAGTATGGAAAAAACAAAGAGAAATACTTCATGCTTAAAGTGGAACAATAATTTGGTAGATTCAAAGAGGATGTGAAAAATATAGAAAATCTATGAATCAATAAAAATCAATTATTGAGGAAAAACTTAGGTTACCACTAAAGAAGTTTCAATTACCATGGGACTATGGATGAGCTAGAAGAGGGGAAATTCAAGTTAAAGACTTCGAGAGGAAACCCAAATATGGGATTTTTATTTTATTTTCCTTGGTTTAGTTATTTATTTTTGAATAATTTTAATTCCACCATAGTGGGTATGACCTCATTTTTATAGGAATTCAATGGAAAATAAGGTCATAAAATTTTAGAATATAAAATAAATTCACTACAAGGGAAAGGAACAATAGTGGAAGAAGAGTGATATACTATCAATTTAGATTCATATCCTATATAATTTAATTCATTTTTCATATCATGAGATGCAGCTAGCTACTTGTGCATGCATTTATGATGTGATAAAAATCAAGTGTGGTGTGATGATAAAGTGTGTAGTGTGTTGTGATTGTAAATAATATTAATTGATAAAAATATATCAATTAAAACTAAAAGATTTAATTCACCTTGAAAACCTCAAAACTCTAATTTGTAGAACATGAGAATTGAGGTTTAATAATATATGACTTAGGTTGATCAAAATTTTTCATGATTTCATTAGCTTATTTAACTGGATATTGAGTGATTTGTTTAAATAAAAGTGACAATTTAATGGTTCACCCTAAAAAATTACCATATAAATCATTTGAATTGGGTTAGTGTGAGCAGGTGGGATCTACATTAAACTCTCTTGAAATGGATTGGAACATAGTTGTGTGTGTAAAAAATATAAATCCATAAATAATTGTAATAATATATAAGGGTTGGTTTTACAACCCTACTTCCATGCCTTGAATATTCCAATTAGTTTTGAGGGATGTCCTCTTATTGGGGTTTCTTAGTTCTAGATTAGTCAAACTCAAATCTTAAAAAACTATAATGAACATCTTATTGAAAAAATAAGTGTGAAATTTTTTTCTTATTTTTGAAAAATATAAAGGGGAATGTGAATGTTAAAATCATATAAAAATGATAAAAACTGTTGTATCTAGTAAGATCATAGTGATGAATCATTGATTAGGCAAAATTGGGAAGTGTAATGATGATCTGAGTGAGTGGAATTTAAAAAGGTAAATTCATGTCAATAATTAGATTCAAATAACTCCTTGGAAATTACAACTCAATTATTGAGGCCTGATATTGAGAGGATATGAAATCTTGGTGAGATTATTATTCAGAGTAATTAATTGAGGATAAGTAATTCTCAAGTGTGGGGGATATAATTTTAATATATTTATTGTTATTTTTATAGTGTTTTGATCATATTTGTTTTAGTTTTTTTTGTTTATTTGAATAAATAATATAATAATTATAGTTTTAATTATTTTATAAATAATAATTCATTAATGATCATTTTATACTCGAAAATCACTCATTTTTTCCATTATTTAAATCCAATTATATAAATTGTGTTTGGGACACTCATGTGTCTATTTTTTGTGTTAAGGTTAAAAAAATAAGATTTATATATAATACAGTTGTCTTGTATATAAAATTAAAAGGAAATATTTAGAGTTTGATAAAAAATGGGGTTTAACCCCTAGCCATCAACTAGGATCCTAAAGACACATAGTGAATGTAATCAAAACTAACCCTAGGACCATCTTGGGTGAAAATGGGATTCCCACTGAAAATGTTAGGGTCCATGTATTAAAATTAATGAAAATAGGCCTAAAATAATGGGTGGCCCTAATTATATAGGTGTTATATGTCTTTTGATGCTAACTATTCATGGAATACACATACATTACCAAATACTCACATTTCAAATGGATGTAAGGAGAATCCAGGTTAATAAGAATAAACCATCCTAGAAAAAAATGGGATGTGATATTACTTTAATATAAGAATGGTTTGACTAATATTCTAGGGATGTAGATATTTTCTTAGGGGATCGACCTTCCATTAGATCAAGTTCCCCACTAATTTGATTTATCAACCCAATTATAATCAATTGCTTCATCCAAGGTCATAACATATTTATCTTCATTATATAATGAACTCTATGATAACACAAATATACATCCATATCAATTATGACATGAGCTCCAACCATTATCATCACCATGATCTAGTTTCTTATTCTTGATAAAGGAGAAACTATATTCCACTCTCACTTCCCATGATTAATTTTGAAGATATGTTTCTACTAATATTGGATCATACTACAAGGAAAAAGATATAAACATTGATCAAGATTCTCCTACTATGAATTCTTACAATGTAATATAAATCCATATTCAATGTATCCTTATGGAATAACATAGACTTGGCTCTCCTCATGCCCCAACCTCATCTCAACCTCCTTCAACATAATATCAGCACCTAGATTTCTAATAAATTAATATAATACATTTATTTAATCTACATTACACATGGTAAGTATTCATGAAGTGTGAATACCTTCATATAATTTTGTTTTTCTAAATTAGTAAGTATTCCTAGAGAATTAATGATGAAAGAAGTTGGTAGAGAGTGATATGGAATATGAATTGTGGTTACTTCCACTCAAAAAAATAAGAATAAATGGAATTCCCTAGAAAAAATGGGAATCCAATTGGCACATTCCACATATTTTTCATCTCATACATGATAGAGAATCTAGGGAGAGGGTAAATTCACTCTAGGATAACCAATCCAAACATATACATTCTCATGGTCTTATCCTACCATTCCATAACCATACATACCCGATCAAGTCACTTAATCCTTCTATATCCATATATTGATTAAATTTAATTTGATCATGGGGTTACACACCATGGATAAACCTTATGATTCTTATATCACTCTATTAACTACCACTCGTCTCAGTATTTTATTCCTCTCACTCAAGATTTTCCTATTCACACCACCTCTACCCACTAGTTGTGGGGAGTGGTTGTAGATTGATTAGAAGAAGATTTTAAACTACAACCATGGTATAGATCCTATTTTTCTCAATTTTTTCATTTATTTTAGATATTCTTGGATAGTAATTTGATTTAGATATGAGATAAATCTAATCTAATCACGTGTTGTATGTCTTTTATAATCAAGATATGAAATTTCACATGATTTTACACTTTATTATTTAACAATACCAATGGATACTTGATGTTAGGGTGTGGGCGATGTATAAATATTAGAAACCTGAAACTATAAATACATCATAATCACTGCATCCTAAATAATGGTAGTTCAAAGGGTGTAGTTGAAATTTAATCACACAATCTAAACTAAAATCAGTTATACCCAAAAGAAAGAGAAACCTTATAGGGGGTATTTATTTGGGTAGTATGCCCTTAAATACCATGAGAGTGGACCTTAAGGAATATGTGATATTTTTAGTCACATTTATATTGAAAATTAACTTTTAAATCATTATAAGGTTCATTACTAACCTAAATCCCCCACACTTCACATATTGAATCAAAAATACTAGTGTAATTGTTACTAATACTCATTGGAAACTCTATTTTCATGCCTATATATAAATATAAAATGTCAAAAAATACAAAATTCTTACCATTTTACACAAAAAAACCCCTATTTATCATTGTTTAATAATTTTTATATAAGTATATTTTTGGATTAGCCAATAAACTATACCTATAGATAATACCATATTAATAAATGGTATTATGTGCATAAATTTACTTAATACCCCTATATTTTTCGTCTATAAAATCAGATAGTTTTAAGGGAGGTTATCTTGGAATATTTCTATATCATAGAAGAGACCCCATGGAATCATCATTGGTTTAAATTGATTATCCCTAGTTTAATTGGTGATGTTAAAATATAGATGGCTTAGGGTTCACATCAATGATGAGTGGGGCCCAAAAATGATGAGTGTGGCAAATCATGGTAGGTTATAATATATTCTTCCACTAATTATAAAAATTTAACATGTGAATTTTGGTTGTTTAAGACAATCAGGCCTATAGTTGAAGAGGATTTGTTAAAACTTTACCCATAGAATATTCTAGGGTTTCCACTTATCTAGAGTTTAAACCCATGTTTTTTTTTCATTCATATACTATAATAATATATTTTATAGATTATTATATGGTTCTAGAATAATACAAGGATTAGATACTATTTTTAGGGGATCTATTTGTAGACAATCTTCAGTGGGCCACACGTTTCCTCTTGGTAGCTCTAATTTTTTTATAAAGGCATGTGAGAGTTTGTGGTTTTGTATTTCAAAGAGGTATTAGGTGTGAATGTTTTTGATTTTTGTTTTGTGAGGAGGAAATATTAAATGTGGTTTTTATATTTCATTATAGCTTTTAAAAATTATAATGAAGTTCGTTATTTTGAGGTTAATGCCTTATTGTGTTTATGAGACTTGAGAAATGGATCTTCTGGTTGTTGCTAAAAACTTTTTATGGTAGTATTTAGAGAAAATAATCTTATAAATCACAGGATGAGTGCAATGATCATTTAGTAATTATATTGGTCCTAGTTTTATAGAACCTATTGTATGAAGATCTCTTGATTTATGGATTTTTAACGCAAGAAGTTAATTTCCTAGGGAAAATGTCAGGGTGGAGTAGTTGTTGTTTCTATGGAGTTTGGGGTTGTGATTTCTTGAGAGACACCCTTGAGTGATCAAGGTGAATAGAATTCCTAGTTTAATGGAATATATCAAGATTATTGTGTTTTATATCTCTAGGATTAAGTTTTCATAAATTCTATTTTTGAATGAGTTTATTTTTTATATGGTTTGACCAATTGAAAAAGGCTTTTGAGAAGCTGAAATAATGTTTGAATATTTAATTTATCCAATATTTTCTATATGTAGGATCTAAGAGAATGGTTTTTGGTAATTTTTCCTGTAGTGGAGGTATGTAGGGATCACTTCTAGGTCCAAATAGTTTGGATCCCTTGAGTAGAGTTGAGTATCTGATGAGTTAGGGCTCAAAGAGATGGTGTTTACCTTGAAAATTTGATAACACTATTTCTTAGTTGAGTGATTGATGGTTTGTATATATACATGGTCTTGTATATATTTTATCCTAGTTAAAAAAACTTGGGATTTATGTGGAGGAAAAAGTTCTAATAAAATTATGGATTCAAGGTATTCTATTCTCCATGATAGGGTTATTGTGGTGGTTGATTCACTTAATAATAGACTTTCTGTATAGTAGTCATGTTACAGTTTAACTGTAGTGGCTGATTGAATGTTCAGGTAGTTAGTAATCTCTATAATATGGAGACCCTAACTATATATTGAATGTTTTAGTGAGATTAATTATATAATCTTGGGAGGTATACTGAGGTATATCATTCTGGTGGTTTGGATTGTGGTCACTTGAGTCTTGGTAGATGTTACCATATGGTTTGAATTTGATAGATTTGGGACATCTCAATGTATCGAGGTATTATGTTTTGGGTTATACTGAAATAGGTCACTAGTTAGCTCATATTTTATTATATGGTGATATGAGGGGTTTGTTTTGATTATTTCATGTTTTTAGCTTTTTTGTGAAAGAGATAACCTAACCAGGTCATCTAAGGTGATGGTAAACCTGCTAAGGTATATGATATGGGTTTTTTTCCTTATATAGGTTTGTTCATAAGATAATTTATGTTATCCATGTTCTTTGAGTTAGCATAATTTCTATTCATGTTTCATAAAGTTGTTATGATAAGTCTATTGGGGAAGAAGATACATGAAAATCCGACACGAACATTGGATAATTGAACCTTGAGTTCACTGAAAATTCATATCCATCGACAGTTCATCATTGTTTAATTTCAACTACTGGATATTCCCTTGTTTTCTTAAAGGAAAAAAATTAGAATTTATGCTATGCCCTAATAACCACTCAAAATAATAATAACACACACATGAAAACATGCACACAAGCATTCAATGAATTGGAAAAATTAAGCAGGAACACTAATTTTATATCGTTCAGAATTTCATCCTATTTCTATGGGATAATACAAAAAACAATTTTTTATTTATAAAATTAAAATATATAAAAATATTATAGCATAGTAAGCCAATATTATACTTTTTTAAATCAGTACAATCACTTATATCAGTAGTCGACCACACCTTCTTATATAGAGGTTCATTTTCAGTCAAACAGGTTACACCACCATTTTACATTTGTGGTCACCCATCCATTGACTTTTTCATTAAATTTATACTTCCACCAACTTAACCATATCATTTTTTAAATAGTTCATGGCACAAAAAGACTATCTAAAACATAATTCCTTATAATTTTGTGGACTTTAAATATTCTAACCTGTATGTTGAAGGTTCTTACTATCGTTGTTCTGACAAGGCCAAAGTGAACTTCCATAAACTGAACTTTTGGGGACTACACTTTCGATGACTTGAAGAAAATTCATAATCCCAATAATCTCCCACTTGAATATTTCTTCAAGGAGACTCATATAAATCCTCCCTCACTTTAGGCAAACCAGCATCATCTTTTGTGTTCATTATAGAGTTACCCATCCTCTTCTCATTCAGCTAAGTCCCACTAAGGCACAGTGGTACCTTTGAATATCTTGGATTAACACTTTCATGAACATATCAGATGAATTTTTATGCCTTATGATATTCCATAGATCAAACACCTCTTCCTCTAGAACATTCCAGATGAAATGTAATTTCAGGGTAATTTTTTCTATTCTTTCATGAAATCAAAAATTCTTGAAAAGGTAGATAGCACTCTAATTGTCACAGAATAATGTTCCCCCTTTTAATGATTTTATGAGTTCATTTAATAAGTGAATTAAATAGATAAACTCCATTAAAAAATTAGCTACAATATAATCAACTTTAATTATATACAAAGTCACCATTGGTTTTATTCTTGACATCTAGTTGATCATTATTCCCCTAAAGGTACACCCAAAATCTATTGTGATTTTCTGAGTGTTAGAATCATTAATAATATTAACATAAACAAAACCTTGTTGAGTATCACCTTCCCTAAAGAACAATTTTGTATCTACGAACCCTTTCAAGCATCATATTATCCACTTCATATATTCATAGTTCTTTTTACTGAGGTTAGAAATTTAATAACTTACAAATCACACTATAAAGTTAACATCAGATTGCAAACAAAACATCTCATACACCAAGATTCTATAAGTTAATGAATATAAAACATTATACATGTATATTACCTCATATTAAAATAAAGTTTCTTGTGACTTGGGTAACTTGAAGTGTCCAATAAGGGGATTTCCAACATATTTACATCTAGTCATTTGAAACTTTTCAGTGATCTTATGGATGTACTCTTTTTAGGATAAATCCAAAGTATCGTATTATTGATCCCTTTCTATCTCATCACCAAGATTTCCTTATCTTGAACAAAATAATTTATTTCAAATTTTCTAGACAAATTACTCATTATCTTCTTAATATGATGAATTTTATGTATTGCTAGAAATGTGTCATTGATTGTACCATAATTCATTGTGTCATTTTCACCCTTATACCATTGTATTAAACTGAATTTGTATTGTAAATTCCAAAAATAATAACAAATTGCATTCCAGGTTTGAATCATTTATTTTTTTTTATCACTGTTAAAAAGGTCAATTTTACTTTTTTTGATGATTCCATTGTAGGAGGAGG
Organism: Viscum album; assembly: GCA_963277665.1. Taxonomy (NCBI): domain Eukaryota; kingdom Viridiplantae; phylum Streptophyta; class Magnoliopsida; order Santalales; family Viscaceae; genus Viscum; species Viscum album. The sequence goes on along the minus strand of OY728125.1, from coordinate 844,242,838 downwards.
TGATGTGGAGGACCCATGATGATGTCCAAGAAAAATGGGCCAAACTGCACAAGATCCATGAAAACCAGTGGACTCATCTGCGAACTTCTCATGAACCGTGCTTCCAAATAGACTGAACTTTTGTGTTATAGTCCAAAATTTATTATGATCCATTTATTATTTAGTAACCCAAGACTAATTTGGTCATCTGGTGGCCCAACCGACCTGATCTGTCTAGCACACCGAATCTGTTCGAAGTCAAAAGTGGTGTGTTGTGATCTGTCCATATCTCGAGATCTAGGTGTCTAAATTGTGCCAAACTTTCATTGGATAAAACCAATAGGTGGGTATACAACTTTGTTATTTTCTTAAAAGCCACATAAGGATGTATGTAGATTGAAACCTATGCGCAATGTGGTTTTATGAAATATGTGTGTTCCAAACCACTTTCCCATTTTCCTATAAAATGAAACCTTGGGCTCCCCATTTGTAAGTTTGAACCAGGAGCCAAGATATACCATTTTAGAGTACTAAAGTAGTCTCTTCATCATCCTAGAAGTTATAGAGGCCCTTATTCTCATATGGGGATCAATGATGAAGAAGGAGTTCCACCCAAGCCTCCTCCTACTCTCGATGGCGAGCTAAATGATGGACGATCATTTCAAGGGAGCTACACAAACTTGGGAGGGAGTTTCAAAACATGTTCTTCTAATAGTTTTGTATAATTTTCATGTTGAATATTTCACTTATTTTTTATCTTTACCTTCTTCCACCTGATTACATTTCATTTGATATAATTAAGTGGAACTCTTTTTATTTCAACAACGATTGGGTTGAGATTTCAGGTGTGAATATTGGGTTGTTCCAATTGGACAACAAAATAATCATATTTATCTCACATATACATAAGATTTAAGTATGAATTGGTATACATTTAATTCTATGTTTGACAACCAAATCTTGGTAACATGATTGTTGTGTCAAGGGGTGGTTCTTTAAGCATCATTTGAAGAGGTAAGAGAGGAGTCAAGATCTTGACAACCTTCAACAAAATAATTAAACAAAACCACATTAAATTTTCAGAACAATGAACTATCCAATATGTGTAGTGAAATTTAAATGATCTTCTTATCTCATAATTATTAATAGACCACCTTTTTTATCTACTATTTAACTCTTTAATTAAGTAATTTACTTAAAATCTATTTTCAAAACCACCCCCTCTTTTAGTAATTCTTATTAAAAATACATTCTCAAAACCTATCAAAGCTCCTTGAGAGACGACCTAGGGTCTTCCCTAGACTATAAATAAACCTTAAAACATAATCAATTTGATGTTTCATGACAGTGCAATCAATCATCCATATAGAGTAGGAGAGTAATGTAAGTTATATCATTCCAAGACTTCCAATAGTAGTATTGATCGAAGACATTCCTTGTGAAGCCTTCCTCATTCATGAAATAATAAAACTTCCAATTCCACTATCAAGGTATTTGTTTCAATCCATATAGACTTCACTTGAATTTTCAAACCAACACCTCTTTCTGATGGTCTTCAAACCCCTTGGACTATATCGTGTAAATATTCTCATCCAAATAACCATAAAGAAAGTAAACCTATATGTATATCTTCTCCAAGTATAAACCATCATATAAAACAATTCATAAAAATATTTGGATTATAGTATGATTTATGAATAGTGAAAATATTTATAAGGAATAAATTCATTCCTTATATTTGAATCCATACACCACCAACCATACATTATATATTCTAATTACATCAGTTTATTATTTTAAATGGTATACCCATTTGTTCTCAAGTTCACATTTCCCCTTTATCAATTTATTCAGTTCCCAAGTTTCATTGAAATTAAGGAATTCATTTCTTTTTCTATGGGTGACTTTCACTAATTTGATTTAGTGAGTGTTGTTTCATCTTCTATATATTTAGGATCCCCAATATCCAATATTAATAAAATGTCTTTGTTGACCCTATACCATTAGACTAGTCATATGAATCTAGAAGAACTTCTTAGAGAAGTTTATAAATTCATAAAAACTCTAGTCTTTAGTACTTGAACTTCTAGTTCTCATACTACTAATTTCTTTACTACGCGATATTTCCATTGGGATTTTATTAATTCTTAAGAATTCTAGAACACCTTCCATTGGACAAAATTTTGATGCATTCATTTTGATGTTTGGTATCACTGGTATTTGAAAATTTATATGGATTTCCTCCATTCCAACTTTTACATTAGTAGTTGAACACTTTTCCTCAAATTCTGATTTATACAAGTTATTTTCCTTCTAAAAGATATTTTCATTGAACATTACTACTCAAATTTTCATGATCTTCCATTGATCATCACTCTAAAGATGATATCCAAATTCTTTATTTTCATATCCAAAAAAGAAAGAGGATTTGGACTTTTCCTCCATCTTATCTCTATATATTGTATCAATAATAGAAAATCTTTGAAACCGATGATTTGGAGGTGTGAAAATTCCTATAGCTTATTAGACTAAAGTTACTCAGCTAGAATTTATCCTACTATAGAGGTTGTAATTCTACTGTCCAAGTATATTGTTGTGTTAATTACTTCCACCCAGATGGCCTTGGGCATAACGAAGTACATACACATGTATCTATACTTCTATGTCAATGTATGGTTCATTGTCTCTATACCTCGATTATATTTTGGAGGTCAAGGTAATTTTATCTCAATCTTGATACCTTTCATCGAAAAAATGTTCTAAAAGTTTCTACTATTATTTTCACCACCACTATTAGATCTTAAGCACTTCAATCACTAACCACTTCTAACTCCACCAAGGATTTATATTAGAAAAAGGGACTCAAAAAAATTAAATTTATTTTAAATAAAATAAACCCATACCTTCATCATGGATTCATCAATGAATGTGACAAATAATAGTGATCAGCTATAAGATTAAACTAAAGAAGATCCCTAAACACTCTTGTGAACAATATCTTTCTTTCAAGCTTTGGGATTTTGGTCATTCATATTAAATGAGACTATATTTTATTTTCCAAGAACAAAACTATCACAAATTAAAATATTTGTATGAACGAGTTTTATAATTACCTTCCCCACTAGAACCTTTATGTTATTATCAGTAAGGTGACCCGACCTGTAATTTCATACCACAAAATTTTAAGAGGATAAAATTATGGTCATTGAAATTCTATATGAACATATAAATAAATAAAGGTTTTTTCCTTAACTCCTTATTCAACAACCATGGATCCTCAAGTCACTTTATATACTCTATTGTTGAAATTATTTCTAAATCTTTCATCATCTATCCACCCCACTGAAATTATATTCACCCTAATACATGGTATGTGTATCACTCCTCTCAACTGAAGAATACTCATTCTATGGATCCGTAGATTTACATCTCCCTTTCTAATAATATCAGAAACATAATTGTCTGCTAGAAAAACTTCTCTAAAGCTTCCAGATACATAAATTTTCATGCATTCATGATTATTTGATGAGTGAAAGAATTCACCAAAGTCAACCACCAATGAATCCATCATATTATGTATAGTGATCAGTGGATAGATAAAATATTTAATTTCATTAATATATTTTAAACTTCCAGAAGATATACTTTGGGAATCCCCCTTGATATTTCTACAGTTCCACTAAATATTTCCTCACTTACTATAATTTTAATAGGTAAGCCTTGGACTATTAAACTTTTAAAAACTATTCCCTCTATTATTTTATTTATATTATCGATGATTCATCCAATGAGTTGATCATTCACTTTAGTTATTATCCAATGCACTACAAAAAGGTTCTTGGACCCACCTTATCCTCACTCCTTATTGAGTATAAAATTATGGTGTCCACAAACACAAGACCATACTTTCCATAGTAACTACTTACCATAGTAACTATACCATCCCAAGATTCTGATAAAGATGAAATTAGTATTATAGCCCACACCTCATATGTGAACTTCAATTTCACTGAATTGATCTGACTTCTGGTCATGTTGAAAACATTCACATGATATGTCACTAATAATACTTTTGATATCCTTGTCTATAGTACAAAAGGAATTTAACATCGGTTTTTGGGGGGTTTAATGTCTAGTTTGGAGAATAAGTCTTTTAAGGTGATGTTGTAAATATATTTTTAATATCTATTATTAAAAAATACATTAAAATTATTTTTTTAATAAAAAAAATACTTTAGAATTTGGTTTTTTTCATAAAAAATATTGAAAGTTACCCTTGATGACTTTCGATGTTGGTTTTTTCTATAACCGACATTGAAAGCTCTAAAAGATGAATTTCAATGTTGGTTTTGTGTTATAACCAGGGTGAAAAGTCACTTTCAATTTCAATTATTAAAAAACTGACATCGAGAATCTATAGATTTTTAAAAATATATTTCAATGCCCATTACTCACTTGGATGAAAATATAATATTTATGAAGTAGAAAATTATAGAATCTAAAAAAAATTAGAAAATAAAATATAAAGCTTCAACTTAAAGATTTTATATAAAGCTTTGAATCACTTGGATGAAGATAAAATATCAAAAAATTATAAAATTTTAGTAACTGAATGAAATATATAAAAATAATTTTAAAGCTTTTATTTAATTTAGATTCTTGATACAGTGTCCATAAACTTAATTAAATTTTTTTAGAGGTAAGAACTCATGAATAATCCAAAGTTGTAGTTTGTAAAGAATTTTATACTATGGATTAAAAATATCATATGGAATATTTATAATTCTAACTCAATTTGATGAATTATCATTCATCATAAAAAAATAGGAATCATTTACAAGTGTATCGATATATGAAACTAATCATAAATAAATTAAGTAATGGAGTAATAATTATAAAAACCATTCCTAAATCATTGAATGAAGAACTAGTGAAATGAAAATGAGGATAAAAATAGTAAATCAAAAATAAATAAGCATGGGGAGAGAAAACATATTAAAGATGCTTGAAAATGTGTAATGTGGTATAATAAATTTTATATGAAAATTGTAAAACTGGAAATTGATTTGTGAAAAAATTAAATCGTGATTTTGCGTGATGTGAAATTATACTTTTTATATCAGTTATGTATGAAAATAATGTTAAATATTCCAATTAGAATATATTTAATATCAATTTTTTATAAAAACTGATGTCAAAATCTCAAAAAATATACTTTTTTTAAAATGGCTTTTGTAGATGCCGAAAAGTGCTCAAGTTCTGAAGAAGGTTTCCAAACGACAAAGCGAAGTCATATTCGGACCTGGGGACCCCATCCGGAGGGGCCAGAGGGGTCGTGCAAAATAAGTTCCTAGGCACGCCAAAAAAGGTGTCCTATGTGGAAAGTTACAGGTTTCACAAAGAGGCCTCGGCTCAAGCACGAAATAATTTCGCACCCCACCCCGTGAGGTTGACATTTCGCACCGCTGACCTTGGTGCACAATTATTTCACACCGAGCCATTTTCTGTGCCCTTAGATGTCTATAAATAGAAGGTGAACCCCTTCCATTTTGGGGGCTGAAGAATCTGAACCAGATCTTGTGCATGAAATCCGTGTTCTGTGCGCGCAATATGGCCTTCAGGTATGGTTCTTTTCACGCCAAGTCACCCCGGTGTCTGCCTTCGCATGATATCCCCATGTCTTAGACTGAATTCCAATCCCTTCGGGGTCTGCCCTTTGCGTACAATACCTTCCATTGCACGCAAGCTGACCAATTGCGCGCAACCCCTTCCATTGTGTGCACCCCTTACATCGCGCGCAGTCACTCCCACTTGCATGCAATTCAGACTCCTAGCGCGCAATCCTTCTAGTCGCGCGCAAAACCTCGACTCCAATTACGCACAAACATCACCGATTTTATGCCAGCCCAATGTTTTTCGTGCAGGCATACTATTTCGTGCACAAGCCTCAAAGGTTGCGTGCATTTCCCCGGGACCCTTCACCTCGGTGCTCCCCAGGTGCCTTCTTTAGAGGGTTCCAATGCTCTTCTTATGGATTCCATTCACAGGTTCCTTTCATGCCCCGGGAATCTATATCATGCAATGTTTTCCCATGTGAACTTCTAGGCTCGTACGAAGTAACTTTAATGTCCCTTGGACGATACCACCCATTGGGTTGCTTTGGCTCATGATTCTTCGCATAGGCATGCTAACGGCTATTGCTTCTTTTCATAGACATGCTAACGTGGACCTCTCGATGGTTCACTCCACGACACCCCCTTGCTACAGCGTTGCCAATGCATTCCCTCCCACAAGGAGCAGAGGGTACCGGTTATGTAAGTCCTAGGGGTGCGGAGGGCACCCGCCTCATCCGAGCTGCAAGACATTAAACTTCCAAGCATCGTCGTCTTCCGCACATGACGTTAAAATGTGACCTGGCCCCGTGCCTCGCACGCAGGGTACCCCCACCTTGGACATTCTCTATGCACACTCGTCTCCACGGGGATGGGATCACCCCTAAAAGGGGATGATATCCTCCTTATTGGTGTGGCGTTTGTCCGCGGGAAAGGGAATCCACCTTGGTGTAAGCCCCTAGCCTTTCTTGTAGGTGGTAGCATCCCTACTCCTCCTCACTTACTCAATTCCAAGGACCAAGAGGGGAGACGGGGACATGGGTTTTTGTCACCCTTTCCCCGTCCCGTTGGGCTTTGTCACCATCGGGCCTCCATCCTGGAGTAAGCCCTGACTTCCTGGGCATCTAACCACGTTTAAGCCCCTATTTCCTCTTAGGGATGCCTTAGAGTGTAAGCCCCTCTACACTTCCCACAGACGCACCTTTCATGACATGATCGTTAGGTCTATACTATCTATTGTTTCTCACACCGAGCATGACTCACGTGAGGTTAGAGTAAGCACCAACCATGACCACAACCTTGGGCCACCTCAGAGTGTAAGCCCCAATCCATCCCAAACTACGAGGACTTTGATCCATGTCAAGGTATGGTACGTTGGAAACCTCCATGAGGTTCAAGCCCCACCACCTTGGGCCGCCTCAGAGTGTAATCCCCAATACATCACGAACTATGGGGACTTTGATCCATGTCAAGACATGGTACGTAGGAAACCTCCATGAGGTTCAAGCCCCACCACCTTGGGTCTCCTCAGAGTGTAAGCCCTAATCCATCCCGAACTACAGGGAATTTGATCCATGTCAAGGCATGGTATGTAGGAATCCTTCACGAGGTTCAAGCCCCACCACCTTGGGCCACCTCAGAGTGTAATCCCCAATCCATCCCGAACTACGGGTAATTTGATCCATGTCAAGGTATGGTACGTAGGAAGCCTCCACGAGGTTCAAGCCCCACCACCTTGGGCCGCCTCAGAGTGTAGGCCCCAATCCATCACAAATTGTGGATACTTTGATCAATGTCAAGGCATGGTACATAGGAAGCCTCCATGAGGTTAAAGCCCCACAACCTTGGGCCGCCTTAGAGTGTAATATCCAATCCATCCCAAACTATGGGGACTTTGATCCATATCAAGGCATGGTATGTAGGAAGCCTCCACGAGGTTCAAGTCCACCACCCGGTCGTTCAGACCATGTTGGTTCACCAACACCTTGGGCCGCCTCAGAGCAGAAGCCCCAATCCATCCCGAACTACGGGGATTTTGATCCATGTCAAGTCATGGTATGTAGGAATCCTCCACAAGGTTCAAGCCCCACCACCTTTGGACACCTCAGAGTGTAAGCCCCAATCCATCTCGAACTATGGTAAATTTGATCCATGTCAAGGCATGGTACGTAGGAAGCCTCCATGAGGTTCAATCCCCACCACCTTGGGCCTCCTCAGAGTGTAAGACCCAATCCATCCCGAACTATGGGGACTTTGATACATGTCAAGGAATGGTACGTAGGAAGCCCCCACAAGGTTCAAGCCCCACCACCTTGGGTCTCCTCAGAGTGTAAGCCCCAATTCATCCCAAACTATGGGGACTTTGATCCATGTTAAGCCATGGTACGTAGGAATCCTCCATGAGGTTCAAGCCCCCCCCCCCACCTTGGTCCACCTTAGATTGTAATCCTTAATCCATCGCGAACTACGAGGACTTTGATCCATGTCAAGGCATGGTATGTAGGAAGCCTCCATGAGGTTCAAGCCCCACAACCTTGGGCCGCCTCAGAGTGTAAGCCCCAATCCATCCCGAAATACGGGGACTTTGATCCATGTCAAGGCATGGTATGTAGGAATACTTCATGAGGTTAAAGCCCACCAACTGGTCATTCCGACCCCCCTTCATGTCAGTTCGCACTTGTCCCGCATGACATTAAACTTTATTCGCTATTTGAACTGCATGGTCTTTGATTCCCCGCCACGAGGATACGTAGGAAGCCTCCACGAGGTTCAAGCCCATCACTCATGTCTCATCCTGATCTCTCCCTAGAACCCACATGTCTTGGGAATCTCATTCCCCGACCGAGAGGTTCTACTTCCTCTGGGTTCCATCCATGTGTCCATTCTCATGGGTCGCCTCCTTAGGTGTCCCATCGTCCCATCAAACTATGCGGACTTTGATTCCCTACCATGGGGATACGTAGGAAGTCTCTTCAAGGCTTAAGCCCAAATCCATCAACCATCTTGATTCTCACCTGGGCCTCCACATCTCGGTGGAATTATGCCACTTCATTCCCCATTCCCCTCTACAGTATCCGGGAAGCCACCCACGTGTTGGCTCTGATATCGGTGTTCCCTCCAGCGGGCTCTTCAATCTAATCCACTCTAATCAGTGTTCATATCAGTCTGACCCATCTCCACTGAATGTTAAACTTGCGGCATACCCTGTGTTAAACATGGGAAGCTAAGGAAAACCTTAGATACATGCCCATGGAATATGATTCCCCGCGTCCGATGTGGGATGCCTTGGGCTTTCGCGACCTCGAGAAGCACTATAATAAGGGAAAGAAGACAGACATGACAATCACCCAAAATCAAGACACTCCAGTGGTGCTCAATGTGACTACTCTCCCAACTGAAGGTTTCTTCCCTGACCGAACTCCTTGGAATGTCCTTACAGAAGCAGCGTAATTAACTGGTGTCCATGAAGATATGGAGCTGGGAAGAGTCTCACAAAAAACGTCTTAAATATATGAGGGAGACCCAGACTAGGTGATGAGATCCGAGGAGGAATCCATGGAAAAAAGAACCAACATCCCATCATCTAGTTTCGATCAAGGAGAATACGTCCCTGAATAAGGAGAAGATGCCACCCACCTTTGGAAAGCGGTAATGCAGGGCAACAGTCGCACGTCCTCCACGTGACGGATGCGCGCGCGCCCCAATGAAAGCATCAGAAATAGAAATGGTGAACCCAATGTGAATATATTCTTTTCAATATGGAGGCTAGTAGCATTTAAGTCACCAATGGATCAGCTCATCATCAGACCCAGTCATCCAGCATCAGGTCCCCCAAGAAAACAGCGGTCCTGACATGAAACTCGCCAGAAGTTGGGACAGCCAGGACATTGAGCATTCCATTCTATGATGTTGTTAGCGTGGATCCCTCTTACTGGCCACAGAAGATGGAATGAAACTGGGGCACTAGTTGTTGGTTTATTTTTCTAACAGTATTAATGAGTTCATCTCCTTGATTTCAGGAACCAAGTTGTTGCATCTGGAGCCCGATCACCTGCCCACCGGCGTAGGGGCGAGCGCAATATCGATGGTGCTACCTCGCGTGGTCCTGCCTCTTTCATGACATCTTCGACTTCCATGACTTCTGGGCACCCACGCCCCCTCTCCCCATCAGAAATTATCCAGCGAAGGGCAATTAATGACCTTGTACGCAGGTATGAGGAGGAGGGGATCATCCCCCCTAGGGATATGGACCATTTGGATCTCGAGGCAGCAGTGCCTTTCCGTCAACGCCGCCCCTGAGGTCCATGCAGGGAGCCACTGCTCCCCACCCCAACATTCAATCGTTTCGAGAGATTGTCCCCATAACGCCTTGAAAACTCCCCCCCCCCCACGCCGATGAGGTAGGGGATGTCTGGGTTGGATCAATCAGAGTCCCGCTTCAAGGTATCCCGATGAGGGCTCCCACCAGGCTGCGTCAGTGCCGCCGCCCGGTTCCCCGAGCCAAGGAGCAGGTAAGCTACGCGCCTGCACCACCAGCTCCAGTTCATTTGACCCAACGCCAACGTCGGGCGCAAATGGAAAACGGTGCCCACCATGGGGCGTCAACATCAGTGAGTACTGTGGACCGAGCCACCGCGGACTCATATTACCAACTCTTGGTGTATGTTGAGTGCGGGAAGTTATATTCCCGACCTAGATCGAGGCCCCAACTACCCCATGGGTTGGTTGGGTCAACTCTCTCGGTTTTTGGCACAAGAGATGGATGCTACGGACCAATCCATGGCAATTTTGTTCAGTGTGGAGGCCCACTCCGCTCCGCCACTACGGAAGGTCGGGCCCTCCCTGTTTCCAACCTCGGCTTGGAGGTCTACCCCGTGCCACCTTCAACCCAAGAGAGGGTCTTCCCTATGCCATGAACACTCTATATGGGGGTCTCTCGACCACTCAATACACCATGTACGGGGTTACTCCCCCTACCACAGACTGCGGGTATGGAGACATTGCATGTCTGGTCACTCGCCAGCGTGGAGGTCCTCCCCATGTCCCTATGCCAATAGGAGAAGGTCCAATTCACCCCAGTGGTCGAAGGGGTGGAGGCCAACTTCACTTCACCATCACCTAGCATGGAGGTCCTCTCCATGTCCATTTCGACATTTTTCCCGGTTCTCCTTGCACCCTGGCTTTCTCAGGTGGAAACCCTCACTGCAACAACACCAGTGCGGCCAGAGGACCCCATGTCGGAAATCAGCCCTATCCTGAGGAGCCACCCAGGGGCAGGAAGGCAGGTCGTCGCCACTGTAAAATAAATTCTGGGGAAGGCCAGACAGGAATCAAATCGTTCTGCTTCTTAGACTCTGAATCGGAGTGTGACTCAGTGTGGGAGTCCCCTCCTCAGTCCTCCGAGTCAAGGGTCGGGGCAGGAACGAGACACGTTAGCCTCGTACTCTCGGAATGCGAGGTCCATAGGATCCCTACCTCCCTCAGAAGGTATATCTAGGAGGATGAGAACCTAACGTGTCCCCCGGGAATGACCACACAATCACCATCGTCGTCGCCGGAAGCACCTTCTGCCTCGGCTAGAGACTACATAGAGCTATTTTGGGGGTAAATGGCGGAAGATCCGTGACATAGTCCACCCTCGGCAGACACGGATGCTCTGTCGAGAGCCTCAGTAGCTGGTCCATCCTATCGTGATGTAGTGTCTAGGTCACTACAACCCTCATAGGATAACCCAATGTTTGGCAGCCAATCAGCCCGCTCGCCGTATTCTCCGCCGGCCAGCCTACCGTCCCAGTGGTCTACCTCGGTGCCTCCACCAGTTCCTCAGCCACCCTCAGTTGACGGTTGGGGAAATCAAAGGACAGAACCTGAATCTGAGCCAAGGAGATTCTGGACTATCCTCGTAGCAAGCCACTTCCCTAAGAATTTTTGGCCGGTCGCAGGATTGAGTTTTTGTACATCGGAATCTCTCACCCCGGAGGAGTTTGAATGTTTCCGCCAGATTCTCTAGGAAACTCACTTCCATATTCGCCATCGGCGGGTGACTTATCCTGGGATCCAAGAGCACATGGAAGACATCGGCGAACAATGTCGTCTAATTGACCTGGCCACACTCCCTGTGGTCCAGCACCATGATTCACCTGGTTACCACAAGGCCCTCCAACAGCAATGCGTTCAGAATTTCCAAGTACTCAGAAAATTTATTAATGAGGTTACCCCCCATGCCCAAGTCTGTGGTTGGGGGTAGTACGATGCCCTTCTCTTTAGTGCTATCTGCTGGTAGCCCGACTCACTTGGTGACATTGAGGACATGCCCCCGAGGATAGTTATAGCCAATATGACCAATCTGTCGGGAGGGGAAAACGAGATAGAACTTCTTGATGGGAACATCCTCCCTGAGGACATTCCACCACTACTGGACCCATCGAGGAGATTACTCATCAACAGAGGAACCTCCTAGGTCTCCCTACTCCCACCGAGGTGTTGGTACTTAGCCTGAATGTCAGTAAGTGCAAGGAGAATGTCAGAGATTTCAAGCACCCCAACCCATCCGCCTCAGTACAAAAGACAGAGGAGGACCCTAAGAAGGCCACACTATGCCAGTAGATTGCTCAAAAAAAGAAGTTGGTTGATGAACTTCTGGATGAATGCATTGTAGAGCGATGACCCAACTATGGCGATCCTAGGCCGGGGTAGAAGGGGCAGGAACAACTACCCCTCGGCAAGATTCCCCTGGGAAACCCTGATCATGCAGCATTTGTTGATAGGGCGGAAGCCGAAGCTCATGGAAAAAGGGTGCGGTATATCTCTCCAAACCCTACTGAACGACGCGACAATCCAAGGAACCCTGCTCGGGATCCCCTGGAGGCCCCAAGATTCGATCCACCAGCCGCTCCACAATCCGTTGAGTCAGTCTACCGCATTGAAGAAACCAACAATGTGCTGGTGGTTAGGGATTTCCATCAGGACAGGGACCCCCATCCAGACGATCCAATGGCGGCACTCATTTCCCGCCTGGAGGCATTGGAGACGTGGCAGGTGGCCATCTCACCGGATGGCAAGCCATACCTGTCGTGGGTGGATGATATGCCAGCACCCCCAGGATTTGGAAACCCTACCTTCTCCCCTTTTAATGGGACGGGGGACCCGCCACAGCACCTTGCCCATTTCAACTAAAGGTGTGGGCCTATGTTATGGACCCCAGCATAGAAGGAGGCCGCCAAGCTCCGTTGTTTCGTTCAGACACTGGAGGGCCTGACATTTGTCTAGTACTGACAGTTCCCTGTCGGATCTGTGATTAAAAGGGAGGACCTTCGCAGGCAGTTTCTTTACTAGTTCAGCTCTACCACCTGTAAAATGAACATTGCATACCTCTTCAAGTGCAAGAAAAGGCCTGATGAGTGAGTCACAGACTTTGTCTCCCGGTGGAAGGGGCGCACATACTCCCTTGACATGCTACTTACTCAGGAGAAATTACTGACGATGTGCATGCGGAATGTCAAGACGGAACTGGTTCCCTCCACGATCACTCAGAACTATCTCAGAGGGTTCCAAGACTTCTCAAATAAGGCCCAATGCCTCGAAGAATCCCTGCAACAGGCCATCCAGGCATGTCCTCTGCCCCCTGTGATCCCAGCAATGAGGGCTGCCAGAGCTGAGCCTGCTGCGGTGGCCCAGATAGAGGCCCCCAGGTAGACAGAGTTACTACTAGTGGAGCTAGCTCTGTAGCCCTACAGAGGTCCACCACCATGGGTGTAGCTTCCAACCCAGCAGTGACTACCTCAGAATAGGCAGGAACCTCCGTGTAATGCGCCAACACCGCCTAGGCGAGATACTCAAGTTCCTCCTCCTCGGTAGGCTCCTCTATCCCCCTGTCAGGGTTAGGCTCCTAGATCCCCCTTTCTGGACAGAAGGAATCAGACCTACTCATTCGATGAGGATTAGGTCCCCAGTTACTTCCACAGCGCCTTAGAGTAGAGAATTGTATGATTTCCTGAGTATCGAAATCCATAAGAGGTGAATCTCACTGATCGCCCCAAATACTGCCCTTATCACCAGATCTTGGGGAACACTATCAAGCAGTGTTATGTCTTCAAGGACTGGTTACAAGACCATATTGAAAACAACATAGTCTGGTTGGGCCCGGCCCAACACAAGTGGCGAGGGACTTTGTGAGATCAGATAACAGTAGCGATAGTGAAGGAGAGTGGCAGCAGGTTTCTGACCGCGGGTCCCAGAAGTATAATGACTGTATGGCTTGTAGGATGGTCGCCCATTCCCATGGCATTATCTGTGCATGCTTGAATCAATCGGATCCTTCAGAAGTTGCGGCCACCACTTCTGTATCATCATCTCAGCCGACCTCTTCCTAGAAGAGAAAACATCGGCAGTGCAAGAAAAAGCAATGTGCCCTACCAGTTACATCATTGTCATGCACTCTCGGTGACTTTATGCCCCTAGAGATGGGGATCCCTCCCAGAATCTGCCCAGTAGTGGATGGTTCTTCAAGTGACAGTCAAGGGTACACTTCGGTTAACACCGTCGAGTTGGTAAACCCCTATATGACTCCCGATGAGGAGGAGCGCTAGGTGAACCTACCAAATGTCTCCAACCGACGCCAACGTCAGTAGATCCACGACCATATGGGTCGTCAGGGCATGTCATTTGGCACCTCCATCCAGGTCGTGTATGCCTCTGAGACCAGACAGCAGGCCCAGTGCAGAACCCAGCATGTGCAGCCTCCTCATTCAGTGTCGACAGGCCTGCATCCACCACCGTTTGTGATACTGGATCAGGCAGAACCACTTAGGCTTTGTCACACCCAGATTCTCCCCACTACAGGCCAATATTAGCCATCTGGTACTCATACGATAGCTACTCTCTAGGCTTCGACTAGTGAGAAGCGAGATATTCCTAGTACCAGTCTGCCACCGGTCTGACAGGCAGGGCCCACTCTGCCTTCTACTATAGAGCGACCTCCTATAAGAATAGGTCCGTGCCTGGCACAGAATTACGACATCCTCAACCACCTCGCCAGCATCCCAGTGAGACTTTCCATCCTTGAAGCCCTTCGCCTGTTACCAGATATGCGCGAAGCACTCGTTGAGGCTTTAAGAATCCCCCTCCAGTTTGAGATAGAGGTAGCAGCCGCAGAAGCTTTCCATGCTGAAATGGTTGAGAACACCGAATTACAGGCCCTCATTTAATTATCTGGAGAGGATGAAGGCTCCACCATACAGGGGCACATATACCCACTATATCACCGACCAATTCAACGGTGTGGAGGTTCGCCGTTATCTTGTTGACACCGGCTCCGAGATCAAACTTATCTCAACAAGGACACTACAGAAGATAGAGTTATCCGAGGATGACTTGGATCCATCTGATTTAAGAATCCAGGGATACAACAGGATGAAGCAAACCCTAGTTGGAAATATCTAGTTGAAGACCCAGTTCAGTGGCCTAGTTGTCAGCACTGAGTTTATGGTTGTCTCCTAGGACACCACGTACAATGCATTGATGGGAAGGACATGGATCCACTTACATGCAGCGGTCCCCTCATCATATCACTAGTGCCTCAAGTACTCCCTGAATGGTCGATTAGTCGTACTCCAAGGTGATGCATCTTATTTCGCCCCTTGTGAATCTCGCTACTTGGATGCTGACTATTACAAAATTAAGAATAAGAAAGTCTAGGCAAGTGAAGTTGAGCCTGTCACCACTACGACTGGCCCTTGGGCAGGCCTGACTGACGCTTATGTCTTCCCGATCCATCAATTGGAGGCTACGACCCCTGATATGGGGAAATGTTTTTTTCATTTCTGGGACTAGGGGGAACTATTCTCCCAGATCCGGGTGGCGTTGAAAGATCATTTTGTATTCTTATACAAACCAGGCTCCAGTGATCCCAGATCCTCCCACCCCCATCAGGTATCGGGACAACCATCTCATGGAAATGGTAGTACATCATACTTGTCTATTTCACTGGGCTGGAATAAGTCGACTCCATCCGAATTGTCACTACTACTTTGATATTGTCAAGCGTTGCCCCTTCGGCCGGAGACCAGATGGGATCGGATCGACGACCTTCATAGACATGGTCTTGGTAGTGCTGGAGTGCCCCAATATTATAACCACTACTGCACAAGCTAGTACCAGCCTCCCAATAGGTTTTGGTAGCTCAGAAGTAGGTTACCCCATGGAGGATCCCTCTATAAGTGGAGAAGTAGATATGAAGGATGCCCCTCCTACCTTTGAGGAAGGTGTCTCTGCCACGGTCGATGAGTTGGTACAGGTGAACCTCAGAAGTGAGGCAGATCTGAGACCCACATTGATCGGTGCCTCCATGTCCCTCGAGGAGCATCAGCGGTACATGGACTTCCTTAAACAGCATCGTGACATGTTTTCTTAGAGTTACGATGAGATTCCAGGACTAGATCCTCAGGTAGCTGTCCACCGCCTCAGTCTCCTGACAAACCATCATGGATTCAAGCAGCCTCTCATAAAGATGCACCCTTCTCACGGTGCTATAGTCGAGGCTAAATTTGAAAAGCTCATCAAGGCCAAATTTGTCAAGGAGGTCCATTACCCCAAGTGGATATCCAACATTGTGCCATTCAGGAAGAAGAATGGGCAGATCAGAGTCTGTATCGACTTTTGAGATCTCAATCATCATTGCCCGAAGGATGATTTTCCCCTTCCAGTGACAGAATGGTTGATTGATGCTATGGATGGACTTGAAGCCCTCTCATTCATGGATGGTTACTCAGGGTATAATAAAATCCTGATGTCCCCTAAGGAAGAGAATTCCACCACTTTCAGGGTGCCCCAAGGTAATTTATGTTACCAAGTTATGACCTTCAGCCTGAAGAATGTAGGTGCCACCTATCAGCAGGCCATGCACCGCATATCCAATCCAATCCTCGAGACATTGGTGGAATGCTATGTGGACGATCTGGTGGTCAAATCTCACCAGCGTCAGGACCATATCAAGGACCTTGAGAAAGTTTTTGACTTCCTCCATTCCAGCCACTTGAAGATGAACTCATTGAAGTGTGCTTTCGGGGTCACCTCCGTAAGGTTCCTTGGCTTCGTTTTCAGGTATCGGGGCATCGAGATCAACCTGGAGAAGATCAAGGTCATCATCCAGATGCCTCCCCCGAGTAATATTCGAAAGCTTTGAGGTTTACAAGGACACTTAGCCTACATATACCGATTCATTGCGAATATGGCTAGCAAATGTAATCCCTTCTCTCGGCTCATGAAGAAGGGAACTGCTTACGAATGAGACGTAGAGTTCCAGACCAACTTTGAGGAAATCAAGCAGTATTTTCTTAGGCCACTATTCTTGATGCCTCCTGTCTCTGGGAAGCCACTGGTCCTCTATGTCACTACCCTGGAATGGTCCCTCAGCTCCCTTCTCACCCAGAAGAACAATGAGGGGACAGAAAACAGTCTCTACTACCTCAGTCGTTTGCTCATCAATACGGAGACTAGATACTCCCCCATCAAGAAGATTTGCCTTGAATTGGTATTCACAGTACATAAATTGTGACACTACCTACAACACCATGAGGTACAACTTGTGTCTTAGGTAGACCCACTAAAGTACATTCTGAACCGCCCCATGTTGAACAGCCGTCTAGAATGGTGGCAAGTAATCCTCCAGCAGTTCGATATCAGGTTCTTCCCTCAGAAGTCTATCAAGGGACAGCCATTGGCAGAATTTCTAGCTGCCCATCCAACCTCCGCAGGCAAGTCCCTAGACTTGGATTTTCCAGATGAGGCAATCCTCTCAGTCGATCAGACCATCCCATGTTGGCAAATTCACTTTGATGGTGCCTCTTGGAGCCCCACTGGTAGGAGGATCAATGATCCTAGGATCAAGAAAGTAGGCTTGGGTATCATTTTCATCACCCTAGTGCAAGTCGTTCTGCCATACTCGTTCCTATTGTTAGAGGCTACACTAATAATGAGGCGAAGTATCAATCCCTCATTACTGGTCTCAAGTAGTCCATTTAGATCAATGTGCTCCATTTGCACGTGAAAGGGGAATCTGATCTAGTCATTATGAAGTTCAACGATGACTATGTTTTCAGGAAGCCAGAGCTCGTACCATTGTTGGAACACACCCTCCAGCTAATGGCCCAGTTCCCTTCTCGACTGGAGGTTACCCATGTCCCTCGGTCACAGAATGGTTGAGCAGATTCTTTGACCAGCCGGGCTGCATCACTTGCAGAGCCCAAGCAGGATGATCTGATTATACATGTGGCACACCGGAGAGTCATTTCCCCCATCACCCCAGAGGATGACGATGGCCTACGGGTAAGCCATCTTTCCACCGGATCCTCCATGCTAGGACTCCCAGGTTCTTTGGATGCAGTGGTTGAAGCGACTCCTGACTGGAGAGCTCCTTTTGTCAAGTATCACCAAAATGGTTTCCTCTCAGCTGATCTGGTCGAGCATGAGTGAATCTGATGTCACGTGCTACAGTTTACCCTCTAGAGTGGTCCCAGTCTTGAGAATATACCCTACAAGCATGGGTTTGATGGTGTTCTCCTCTGTTGCACCCAAGGAATGGAGATTTCTCAGGTCATGCATGAGGTTCATGCAGGTTCCTGTGGGGCTCACCAGGAAGGGTCGAAGCTGTCCCATCAAATTAGGAGACTGGGGTACTTCTGGCCCTCTATGATCCATGATTGTATCGATTTCTCCAAGAGATGTCACGCATGCCAAGTTCATGCTAACTTACTGCATTGGCCGCCAGAACCTCTCCACTCCACTAAGTACTCATGGCCCTTTGTAGTATGGTAATTAGATGTCGTGGGACCGTACCCACCGGCAACAGCTCGCCAGTGCAGTTTCATCCTGATTACCAGAGATTTCTTTTCTAAGTGGGTAGAAGAAGTTCTGCTCAAAGAAGTTAAGGCCTGTTTCATCGTTGACTTAATGAACTCCAACATCATCCACTAGTTTGGAGTCCCTCACGCCATCCTCAACAATAACGGCACCAACTTCCAAGCAGTCGAGCTGAAGAAATTGTACGCTAAGTACAATATCTGTTCGAACCATACATCTAGCTATCACGCGCAAGAGAATTGAAATATTGAGGTGTTCAATAAAACCCTTTCTAACATTCTGTAGAAAATGGTTGGTCAGAACAAGAAGATTTGTCCAGATAAGCTCCCCCACGCCCTCTGGGCTTATCGGACGATGACTCGTAATTCCACCCAGGTGACCCCATATTCCTTGGTGTACGGAACTGAGGCCATACTGTCCATCGAGATTTAGTTGCCCTCATTTCTCACATCACTCTATGACCAGAAAGTGTCGGATAAAGTGGCTGAAGTTCATCTAGCTGAATTGGAAGCACTGGACGAGAATAGGGTTCATGCCCTGCACAATCTAGAAAGGCATCATAGCAGGATGGATTGAGATTTCAACAAGAAGGTTCCCCTCCGCTCTTTCCTGCAAGGTGACTTGGTATTATCCCTTAGAGCGCCAATGATCCCTGGCAGGAAACCACCCAAGTTGGAACCCAAATGGGAAGGACCTTTGATTGTTCATAAGGTTTATACAAATGGTGCATACTCACTGGTGACTATCGATAGTGAGCATATTACTCCTCCCACCAATGTCAAGTTCCTTAAAAAATACTTTTCCTAAACCTTCAGAGTCCTCCATGACCTTAAACTGGATTACAATCCCGCATGACCTTAAATTGTCGGTCCTGTATGACCCTAAATTGCACGTTCATCCCGCATGACATTAAACTGCATGTTCATCCCGCATGACATTAAAATGTATCTCATCCCGCATGATGTTAAACTGTATCTTGCCCCGTATTACGTTAAACTGTGTCTCATCCCGCATGACGTTAAACTGTATGTCGTCCTACATGATGTTAAACTGTATCTTCAAGAACTATGTGTGGATTGATTCTCATCCTTATGGGATACGTAGGACCGCCTAAACATTTAGATTTCGGGTCCATCCCCATCTCTTAGATATCTTCTGATCTCCTAGTCACCTAGGCCCCTTGGCATGTGCCTCTCCACGAGGGAGATATATAGATGTGATACAGGGTTATTCCCTCCTTCGCGTTGGGTTTTCGGCACCATGCCCCCCTTCTTTTGGGAATCCGTCATCTCTTGGCTACTCTCAAGTTGAGACCCTCGACCCTTTGAAGTGGTTCTCCGAGGTGTCTAAGAGTACACTGGTCTAGGAACAGGAGTGTCGGATTCAACTTGGGAAAGTTTCTATCCATTTGTCAATCTTTAAGTTCCCCTTCATTTGGGCCTTCGTTATCTCTTATACCCAAAGGGACCCCCAAAAACAAGATGGATACTAGGCCTAAGGGCTCTCCTACCATTATGGGCCAACGCCCCCCCCCCCCCCCCTGAAGCTTTCAGACAACAAATTGATACAATTCCCTCATTACGAACATGGTCAGTGGTCGATGCTCATTTGTTCGTCCCCACTTCAGGCTAACGCGATAAGATGTTGTGTTGCAAACATGGTCAGCAATAATCCTCCATCATCACGCCATCCCCTTTAGGCCTTGAATGTTGGTTACATGATTCACATTTTGTTCCACCCCATCATTTCCAGGTGGAATCTCGACACTCTTAGCACTATCCATCAGTGCACCTCCACACGTCAGGCAGACAAGGCTGTAATACGGCATCCCATGGGGCTCCCTCGATCCGAGAACTAAGACCATAACTGGGATCTTCTCTAAGTTCTATGTGCGGTTTGATTCTCATCCTCATTGGATACGTGGGGTCACCCAGAAATCTTGTTTTCGGGTCCATCTCAGCTGGGATCTAGCTTCTTCTACCCCTTATCCTCTTGGCCTGAGGCTCCTCTCCCAGAATTGTACACGGTGATGATGTGGACCTCATCCTCATTCACATCGGGTATGCTTTATCGCATCATGTTCATTCCCTTAGGTCCGAACCATATGACCTTAAAATGTGATGTTGGGTCCAATCACATGACCCTAAACTGTGATAGTATCATCCTGGATGCACGATGAAAAATGTCACATCATTGTGATGACCTCATCATAGAGGACATCACGTTGGGTATCAGTCATCCACCATACCATTTTTCAACTCCTGTATACGGCTTGATTCTTGTGGCAATGATGGTAATTTCTACCCTAGGCTGGTCGCTTTACAATAAAAAAACCATTCACCTTAAAGGATAAACAAGATACATGAAATACTGCTTCTTTTGGTGTGAGGTCCAGACCCGCATGCCTGTTTCATCATTTGCACTGTTATCTTACTTTTATACTCCCAGAACAATGTATGGCTTGATTCCCATCCTTATGGGATATGTAAGAACGCCCGGGCACTTCCCCATGGGCCCAGCCTACCTTTTGTGTTCAGTCCCATGACCTAAACACTTTCCCAAGGAACATGTGGTGATCTTGATTTATGTCCTCATTCACGTCAAGCTTCATAATCACCTTACCATGTGTCCCTTGCATTTCTTACCAATCCTCGGTCTGAGTTCTAAGACCGTAAACTAAGACCCTTTTCAGAACTATGTATGGCTTGATTCCCATCCTTATGTGATATGTAGTAACGCCCAGACATTTCGTCTCGGGTCCAGCCCTGGGAAGCAAAAATCCCATTATTTCTCACCATTGGCCCCTTGTCCTACCCCCCCCCCCCCCCGCCTGGGGGGAGTTTTGTAATTACAGAATTTGCCCTAAACAAGTTTGGGATTCTCTATAATGACATTGGGGAAGAAACAATTCCCTCACCAGAGAGGTCCTGTCTAAAAGTAGGGATGATCCATGATCATATTAATGTGCCCACCTAATGTGCTTCCACCATAGGGGCATAATTTTGGGATTGTTGGATTCTGTGTGAACAAACCACCAATTCACTTTCCACGCTTTGTGTGCCCCTTTATTCGGATCATTATCCTCTTTCACGTTTGAAAGGGCACCCTAACAGTATGGATTCTTGACCTAGGGTCCACTTGTTGTCCTAGGCCAACATTCTGGAAGACTGATCACATTTGAAGGGACCCCCTAACAGTATGGATGCTCAACCTATGGTCCGCCTACTATCCTGGGCCAATGTTCCGGAAGACTGATGGACGATATTTGAGTTAGGTCCCGTGTTGCGAACATTGTCAGTGGTCGACTTTCATTTGTTGTCCCAATTTTAGGATAATGCAATAGGGATACTGTGTTTTGAACATGGTCAATAGTTATTCTTCATTTCCATCCCATCCCATAGTGTTCGGAATTTGTGTAATGTGATTCACATCTTTATCATTCCCCTATGTTCGGACCGATTCCAATTCCCCTGGCATTTCCCCGCTCATGTGCTAGAGCACATTGAGAAGATGATACATCAATCAGTCTGAGGTCATCATCCTTTGATTGGGCCTCCCTCTTCTCCTCAGAAATCCGGATTCGAATTTCAAATTCTCGAAGCTTGGTTGACGATCCCACAATCAAACGAAGTAATAGTACGAGCATTCCTTGTTTCTCACAATGGGTACGACCCATGTGAGCTTAGGAATAGACTTCCATTTATTTAGGGATTATGGTTGAGCACGTTAAACCAAATAGACAAGTAAATACATTTTTCCTTACATAAAAAGAAATCAAGAATCAGTAAGCCAAGGTAAGTTTATGGGCTCAGCCAAAACAGGACCCTTAAGGGTCGGATTCTTGGATAGATCTCTCCAATGCTGCCACCTTTTGGATGGTAGCCTCTAGGGCTGCCTCCCACCCCTTGAGGACTCTCTCTTCATCAGTGGTTGTGGAGTGAAGTTTTCTGACTCTAGCCTGTGCCCGCACCTATTCATCTTGGAGATCATCCATCTGGTGATTTTATTCCACTAGTTGTTCTTGGGCATCTGCCAGTTGGGCCCTCAACTGATCCATGAGCTTGGAACAGTTTGAGATGAATATCTCCTATTCTTTCAATTTTTCCCTGAGGCAATGAACCTCCTAATCCGCCCTTAGAAATGCTCAGGAACTCCCCGAATCCTCCCGACACTGGGTGACATCGCAGCGCCGGCTGCTCTCACGCATCTTCTCGGCCATGTAATCACGGACCATCTGGTGAAGGTATTGAGCATCAGCCCCTATGGCACATAGGAAATTCAGCTAGGTGTGGATTAATCCCATCCGCTTCAACCATTCTGTCTGAGGTTGACTGAGAAAACACCGGATGCACTTCCACCCCTTGGGTCGCGTCATCCGGCTCTCCTCGGCTGCTTCTGAGTCTAAATCGTCGATTTCCTAAGGGTCAGTGGGCTGATAGATAGCAAAGACAACCAACAGGACAGCAGTAGGGTATTCCTCATAGATTCCTCCCGGGGGATTAGGCTCCTCATCATCTGAGAGACCTTCCTCTCCCACCTCGACCATGGTAGCGCCTTCTTCAACTACCGGCCCTTCCCTGACAGCAGCACAACTGGTGTCCGCCGCTCCCTGCTCACCAATTTCTGGGGCCGAATTGGTTTGGAAGGAATGTTCTGGATGGGGCGGTATGTTTACCATTGGCTTGATCATGGACAGTTCGAGTTCAGCAACCTGACTGGCCTCCAATGTCGTGATCACTATACAGACAAAGAGAACCCAAATCAGTTGAGTCCTCCGAAAGTAAGTTCTGGTATCGAGGCAAGAAACTTATAGGAACACAAGGCGCTAGCCTCCAGTGTTTGAGCCACTACAGAAGCTGTTGTGGCAGGGGATCCCTCAGCGCTCGTCATCTTGATAATGAGCATCAGTGCCTCACCTTGTCCCATTGGCGTTTCACCCCCTCCTTCAGCTGGTGGCTCTTGATCGGCACCATTGTGCTCCTGAGTAAGATAAGGAAGGTGGATTAAGGATTGAAAAGAAAAATGGGGAGGAGGGTAGGAAAGGGTGGAAGAATACCTCGAGTAGCTTAGTCACATCCATATCAGAGCCGAAGATCTCGCCGCTCTCCTAAAGACTCCCTTGGTGGGATGCCCATATGAGACCCTTCACCTTTGGTCTCATCTTCTCCTTCACCTTCCCCTTCTCCTTCTACCTCCTCTCCTGTTTCACTGCCCTCCGACTCATCATCGCTGTCATCATCCCCCAGCGACATCATTTTTGGATCATGCTCCTGGCCGAGCATCACCATCACCAATAGAGGTGGCTCTACACGCCGACCCCGTTGGAATGTGTACATGTCCATGGCTGTCAGGTACACATGTCGTCAATTTAATTTCACTTTTTCGACAACCCGGACAAGCCCAACTTCTGGCAGCTAGATCTCATCTCGCACTATCTTCTACCAGAGGGCTTCAGTACTCACTGACTGTCATAGGGTTAGCCAAGCCGACCATAGCATAGGGAATACGACATCTTTAGAAGGTTGAAGCAAGTATCTTATTTTCTTCCCCATAAGTTCTCTAGCCACTCTATGGGACCCTCCTACTATAGGCGATGAGGGTGTGACCATTCCATGCGACGCCCCCGCTGCTGAGGTCCCGGCCTATGCTGGCCTCATTGCCTGACACGCTTCTTATCTTCCCCCTCTAGTGGCACCCTGCCTTCTCTCTCTCCACCCGAGTTCCACACTGGTGACTTTTAGTTTCCAAACTCACTTCTAAAAAATCCCCCCGGGGTATGCTATGGCCTAATGTTCGGCATACTCGATCGAAAGACCAACGTCGACTCTAGTGGGAGGAAAGGTGATGATGTTGTCAGAGCCATTGGTTGTGAACATTAGCCACAACTGACGAATAACACAGGGATGCCTCTCCTCCCGGACATCTGTGTATACTTTTTTTGGCATTTTCTGGAGGCACCCAAATTTCTTGGAGAACTAGGATGGAACATAAGGCTCAGAGAAGATCTTTCCATCAATCCGAGCCATAAGCACCCCGCCCCTGATGCTCTGGAAGTACTCCTTCTACTCCGATGAGCCTTGCCCATTGTCTATCATCTGGCCAGTTGGGGTGGGGAATGGGCTGAAGGTGAAGTTGGCATGGTTACCAATCCTGATCTGTACTCCCTCCTCATTGAGTTTCAATGACATAACCCCCGCAATATTCAGCAGAGAGGGTCGCAGGCCATTGCTCGGAGGACAGAT
This sequence comes from Viscum album, assembly GCA_963277665.1. NCBI lineage: Eukaryota > Viridiplantae > Streptophyta > Magnoliopsida > Santalales > Viscaceae > Viscum > Viscum album. The sequence goes on along the minus strand of OY728125.1, from coordinate 844,218,147 downwards.
GGAATTTGGGAAAGTGTATCTGCTACAATGAGCCACAACCCAGCCATGGAAAATCTATAAGGGGCCATAAAATCTCCTAGGTGATCCCCCTCTCGAGATGCGTCCCAAGATGGCATACATCCGAGCTATCATAGGGACCCCCAGGTTGAACCTCTTATTGGAATCCATGATGCCAACCATTACCAGGGTCGCAGGATGGACGCCCATCCTCACGTCCCTCACCGGGAAGAGCCACCCTCTCAGGAATGTAGATAGAAATCTAGCATTCTGGACATTCGGATCCCGACTCTCATTTATGTTGTATCCCCATGACTAGTAGTTCCCCGCCTCCCAGATCCTTCAGTATGATCCGCTCTTGCTTCTCTGTGCCGCGGTTGGACACCGTCTTCCCCGCCCCGACATCTTGAATTCCAGGTCCCTCTCCAGGAATAGGCTGAACCATTCCTTGTAGGCGATGTCCTTCAGGAAGTCCTTGACCCCCAGCTTCTCCTTGGTGAGTTCTAGCAGGTGCCATGTTAGTATGTGGGTTTGTGATCTATCACCCCAGGTGTTCATCGATGAAAGGAATTCATCATAATGATGGACCTCCAATGGGATACCCCCAATGCAGTGGATGTCCCAATAACTGATATCGACTTCCCCATGATGGAGATGAAATGTGTTGGTATCAGGGGACCACCGCGTAAATAGCTCTGGACCGAGCTCGTGCTGGAGATGGAAGTGGAATTACGATGTCCATACCACCTCAAATAAACCAATATGCCACAGATCGGCCCCAAATTGGTCACATTTATGGTGAACCCAGTACGCCCAGACCCACTCGCTAGTAAAGTTGCCTCCAGACCATAGGTCCCAGTCCTGCATCCAGCCTTTGGTCTCGTTAGTGATGCTCTGATGAAAGGTGCTCACGTAGAGGGCTGGGGAGCTCTCCGTGACAGGGTCACCCCCAGCAATGGTCCTAGTCCTGGGATTTAGGACATATACGTCCATGTTCCTGGTTTCTCTGGCAGGATGACCATTTTTTGTGATGTTATATCGAGTAAGGTCATCCTCACGGGTCACCCATGACTGCGACATATCCACCTCAAAGACCGGTAGAGGGACCTCCTCCAGAATACCAAAGTCCCTAAGCGGTAGGTTATTGGACAAGGCATACTACTTTTGGGCAAGGGTTAGCAAATTGAAGAGGGTATGGTAGTTGGAGAAAATCCTTTTTGCGCCATAAACTTCTGGGTTTTCAACTATTTCATTCCTACGAGCAGCGGATTCTCCCTCATCAAACTGGTTTGCGACCATCTTCGTCCGATCAAGTGTTTCAGTAGCTGGCATGAAATCTGGGAGTCTGGTGCATAAAACCAGTGGGTGTCGCAAAATTTCAGACCGTGACATGAAAAACCCCAGGTTTTTGCGAAAAATGACCCCTGATCTCGTTGGGATTGTGCGTAGCAGGAGCGGTTTTTTGTGCAGGGCCAACGGAAAATTTAGCGCATGAGAGCTCGAATCATGTCGTGCAAGAAAAGTCATATGAAGTATGTGTCCCGAGGTATCTTTTATAGGCTAAGAATGGGTTCTGCGCCTGCGTGAAAAGTGAATTCCATGCCTTTCTAAGTTTTGCACACCACTTTAGATTTTTTCTCGCATGGACCCCACAGAGCCTTGCATTTCGGTGTTTTCCTTGGAATACGATCATTGCGACCCCTCGCCGATCCAATTCCTAGGGGGGGGGATTTGTAGACACTGAAAATTGATCAAGTGCTGAAGAAGGTTTCCAAACGACAACGCGATGTCATATTCGAACCTGGGGACCCCGTCCGGGGGGCCTGGAGGGGCCGCGCAAAATAAGTTCCTAGGCACACGAAAAAATGTTTCCTGTGTGGAAAGTTCTGGGTTTCACGAAGAGGCCTCATCCTAGGCATGAAATAATTTCATGCACCACCCTGCATGGTTGACATTTCACGCCACCGACCTCGGCGTGAAATTATTTCGTGCCAATCCATTTTCCCTGCCACCGGGTGCCTATAAATAGAAGGCGACCCCCTTCCATTTTGAGGGCTGAAGAATATGAATAGGATCTCATGTGTGAAATCTATCTTCTGCATGCACAATATGGTTTTCAGGTATGGTTCTTTTCATGCCAAGTCTCCCCGGTGTCTGCTTTTGCGCAAGATCCCCATGGCTTAGACTAAATTACAATCCCTTAGGTGTCTGCCCTTTACGCGCAATCCCTTCCATTGCGTGCAGGCCGACCAATTGCACACAACCCCTTCCATTGCATCCACCCCTTACATTACATGAAGTCACTGCCACATGCACAAAATTCATACTCCTTACATGCAATCATTCTAGTCACGTGAAAACCCTTGGCTCAAATTATGCACAAACATCACTGATTTCATTCCATCCCGGTATTTTTCGCGCATGCCTACTATTTCGCACGCAAGCCTCAAAGGTTGCGCGCAATTCCCCGGGACCCTTAACATCGGCGCTCCCCAAGAACCTCCTTTAGAGGGATACATATTCTCTTCTTATGGATTCCTTTCAAAGGTTCCTTTCATGCCCTGGGCATCTATATCACGAAACACTTTCCTGTGCGACCTTTTATGCCTGTACAAAGTAACTTCAAGATCACTTGGATGATACCACCCGTTGGGTTGCTTTTCCTTATGCTTCTTCGCATATGCACGCTAATGGATATTGCTTATTCGCATAGCTATGCTAACATGGACCCCTCAATGGTTCGCTCCATGACACCCCCTTGCTACGGAATTGCCGATGCCTTCCCTCCCACAAGGAGAAGAGGGTACCAGTTATGTAATCCCTAGGGGTGCAGAGCGCACCCGCCCTGTCCGAGCTGCAGGACATTAAACTTCCAAGAACCGTCATCCTTAGCACATGACATTAAACTATGACCTGGACCCATGCCTTGCACGCAGGTTCCCCCCGCCTTGGACATTCTCCACACCCACTCGTCTCCACGTGGATGGGATCACCCCTCACAGGGGATGATATCCTCCTTATTGGAGTGGTGTTTGTCCGCAGTAAAGGGAATCCACCTTGGTGTAAGCCCCTATCCTTTCTTACAGGAGGTAGCATCCCTGCTCCTCCTCACATCCTCGGTGCCATGGAACAAGAGGGGAGATGGGGACATGGGTTTTTGTCACCCTTTCCCTCTCCAGATGGGCTTTGTCACCATCGTACCTCCATCATGGAGTAAGCCTCGACTTCCCATGTTGCTAACCATGTGTAAGCCCCTATTTCCTCTTTGGTCCACCTCAGAGCGTAAGCCCCTCTCCACTTTCCATGGACACACCTTTCACGACGTGATCGTCAGGTCTCTACTATCCCTTGTTTCTCACACCGAGCATGAATCACGTGAGCTTAGGGTAAGCACCGACCATGACCACAACCTTGGGCCACCTCAAAGTGTAAGCCCCAATCCATCCCGAACTACGGGGACTTTGATCCATGTCAAGGCATGGTACGTAGGAAGCCTCCATGAGGTTTAGGTCCCAACACCTTGGGCCGAATCAGAGTGTAATCCCCAATCCATCCCAAACTATGGGGACTTTGATCCATGTCAAGGCATGGTTTGTAGGAAGCCTCCACGAGGTTCAAGCCCCACCACCTTGGGCTGCCTCAAAGTGTAATCCCCAATCCATCCTGAACTATGGGGACTTTGATCCATATCAAGGCATGGTATGTAGGAAGCCTCCATGATGTTCAAGCCCCACCACCTTGGGCCGCCTTAGAGTGTAATCCCCAATCCATCCTGAACTATGGGGAATTTTATCCATGTCAAGGCATAGTATGTAGGAAGCCTCTACTAGGTTTAAGCCCCACCACCTTGGGCCGCCACAGAGTGTAATCCCCAATCCATCCTGAACTATGGAAACTTTGATCCATGTCAAGGCATGGTACGTAGGAAGCCTCCACGAGGTTCAAGCCCCACAAACTTGGGCCGCCTCAGAGTATAAGCCCCAATCCATCCCGAACGAGGAGGAATTTGATCCATGTCAAGGCATAGAATGTAGGAAGACTCCATGAAGTTCAAACCCACCACCCAGTCGTTCTGACCATGCCGGTTCACCAACACCTTGGTCCGCCTCAAAGTGTAAGCCCCAATCCATCCCGAACTACGGGGACTTTGATCCATGTCAAGGCATGGTACGTAGGAAGCCTTCACAAGGTTCAAGCACCACTACCTTGGGCCACCTTAGAGTGTAATCCCCAATCCATCCTGATCTACGGGGAATTTGATCCATGTCAAGGCATGGTATGTAGGAAGCCTCCACAAGGTTCAAACCCCACCACCTTGGGCCACCTCAGAGTGTAAGCCCCAATCCATCCCGAACTACAGGGACTTTGATCCATATCAAGGTATGGTATGTAGGAAGCCTCCAAGAGGTTCAAGCCCCACCACCTTGGTCAGCCTCAAAGTGTAAGCCCCAATCCATCCCAAACTACAGGGACTTTGATCCCTGTCAAGGCAAGGTACATAGGAAGCATCCACGAGGTTCAAGCCACACCACCTTGGGCCACCTCAGAGTGTAAGCCCAAATCCATCCCAATCTATGAGGACTTTGATCCATGTAAAGGCATGGTATGTAGGAAGCCTCCATGAGGTTCAAGCCCCACAACCTTGGGCTGCCACAGAGTGTATGCCCTAATCCATCCTGAACTACATGGGTACTTTGATCCTTGTCAAGGAATGGTACGTAGGAAGCCTCCACAAGGTTCAAGCCCACCAACCAATCGTTCCGACCACCCTTCACATCAGTTCGCCCCCATCCTACATAATGCTAAATTGTATTCGCCATCTGATCTATGTGGTCTTTGATTTCCTGCCACGGGGATACATAGGGAGCCTCCAAAAGGTTCAATCCCATCACTCATGTCTCATCCTGATCTCTCCCTTGAGCCCACGTGTCTTAGAAAGATCATTCCCCAACTCGGAGGTTCCACTTCCTCTGGGTTCCATCCATGTGTCCATTCTCATGGGTCTCCTCCTCAGGTGTCCCATCGTCCCATCGAACTATGTGGAATTTGATTCCCTTCCATGGGGATACGTAGGAAGTCTCTTCGAGGCTCAAGCCCAAATCCATCATCCATCCTGATTCTTACCCAGGCCAACACATCTCAGTGGAATCATGCCACTTCATTACCCATTCCCCTCCACAGCGTCCGGGAAGCCACCCACGTGTTGGCTCCAATATCGGTGTTCCCTCTAGGGGGTTATTCAATCTGATCCACTCTAATCAGTTTTCCGATCAGTCTGATCCATCTCCGCTAGATGTTAAACTTGTGGAATACCCTGTGTTAAACATGGGAAGATGAGGAAAAACTCAGATACATGCCCATTGAGTATGATTCCACGCATCTGATGTTGGATTCCTCGGGCTTACGTGCCCTTAATAAGCCCTATAATAAGGGACAGAAGACAGATATGCCAGTCCCCCAGCGTCAAGACACTCCAGTGATTCCCAACGTGTCTACTCTCCTAACCAAAGGTTGCTGCCCTAACCAGACTCCTTGGAATGTCCTGACAGAAGCAATGTAATTAACTAGTGTCCATGAAGATATGGCTCCGGGAAGAGTTTCACAAACAATGTCTTAAATCTATAAGGGAGACCCGGACTAGGAGATGAGATCCGAGGAGGAATCCACAGAAGGAATAACTGACATCCCATCATCCCATTTCGATCAAGGAGCAGATGTCCCTGAATAAGGAGCAGATGTCTCCCGCCTTTGGAAAGTAGGAATGCCAGGAAACAGTCACGCGTCCACTACGTGACGGATGCAAGCGCACCCTGGCTAAAGTGTCATAAACATCTTTACTAAAACCCGATGTCAATTTTTTTTTAAAAATTAGGTTAGATTTAAAAAAAGTCATAAAAATAAAAAATAAAAAATAAAAAATATAACATCATTTTTTAGTAAAATCAATGTTATAATTATATCAAAAATACTTTAGCATCATTTTTTAGTAAAACTAATGTTAAATATCACTTCATGTGCATTGTGATGTTAGTTTTTAAAAAATTGACATTAAAATGATGATGTAGAATCCTATTTTTATACTAGTGATAGAAAAACGTACACCTACACAAGAATACTTAATTTAAGGCTATCATTTTTTCATGAATCTTTTCCAGGGATGTTATAAGTGTAGTTTTGGAATTATTATGTTGAATATTGATGCAAACATTCCTTTCCAACATCATCCTCACTAAGCATAATTCTTTTCTATCCAACTTTTCCTATTCTTCTTTCTTTATATTGTTAGGTTTCTCACCCATCAAAAGTTTGATATTTTTATGGATGAGATATACCTCTATATACATCTTCTAGAAACCAAATTAAATTATATTAAACTAACTAATTTAAACCTTTCCTTCATCCATTTCCATATCTATTGATGATATTATAACAAACTAAAATTCAATATGACTTTGAGGCAAGTGAGAATGTTATCTGAGTTGTCTAGTGTGTCCAACCAAGTATCCCATTGATAACACTTATTGTGGAATAATACACTTGAAAATATGATACCAAAAACCAGATGATTAAACCTTGAGTTCATTAAAGAGTTATATCCACCGATAGTTAAGGGATCTGGAATTTCATCTATTAGGTATTCCCTTGTTATCCTAGAGAACTAGGATTAAGATTTCAAGTTTCGCCCTTATCACTTATCAAAAGAAGATTCGAATTGACACTCAAACATACAAAAAATAATTCAAAGAATGGGAAATGAATAATGAAAACTAATTTTATATGATTTAGACATTCATTTTATGTTTATGGGATAACACTAGAAAATCTTTTGTATTACAAAAAGTATTAGATTTATAAAAAAATTATCTTAGTAATCCAATTTTACACATTTCATAAATCAATGTAGTCTCTTACTTTATAATTTAGTCCCACCTCCTTCTATAGAGGTTCATTTCCTTTCAAATAGGAAGCACCTCCATCTAAATTTTTTGTTCATTTATCCATTGCATTATCTGTTCAATTGAGACTTCCAATGAATTAACTGAATAATCTAGTACATAATTAATGGAACCCAAAGACCAGCTTTCACATCATTCATGATAATTTTTTCAACTTTTGGTACTTTGAAACATATTCTAAAGGTTTCTACTTCTATTTTTCTGACATGGTCAATGTAAACTTTTAGTGATTGGACTTCTGGTGAGTGAAATTATGATTGATTGAAGAAGCTTCATGATCTAAAAAAAGTCATGGAATGCCTATATTGCATCCAATATTTGAGGAACCTAAGTGGATATATAGTGTTATTATTAAGGATTATAATGGTAAAGTATGATTTAAGAAGATATTATTTATAAAAATGTCTTTTGTGTCACTCATTAAAAAGTTTGGGAGCTCAATTATTGCTTCGAGAAACTTCTACGAACCATTTTGTGCTGATATTAGTAGTTCATGGTTTCACTTAATTCTATAAGTATGAACAAATTGTGGATGAAAATGTTTCAAGAGATAATCCCTTGGAATTTTATGCATGATATAAGCAAGTGTGTGCATCATAGCATCTCCTTGTTATATACTTTTATGGATCATCAGTTGTGGAGTATGGAAATCTTCATCAAAAATTTATATGAAAGGTGAGATGGTCATGATATATTCCAAGTCCTCATGTATTCAAGGATTTTTCAAGTAGGGGAGGATTTTCATTGGTAACTCATCCTTCTATATGGGGTTGGTTTAAGAACATGGTATAACAACCCTGATAGTTTAATTTTTGATGATGAAAAGTTTAAAGGTGGGGAGAATTTAGTGACTTAGATTTTTCCTGTGAGTGCGAATTAACACGTTATTTTTAGTTTTAGATACCTAGACCCCATTAAAGTGGGAAAATAGTAAATTTATCCATATAAACAACCATAAAAATATTATCTGATTGTTATGTTGATCTCCATGCATGGTGTTTACCCTTTCATGGAGTTTTTAAGAGATTAATAGATGATTTATTTTAAAGTGAAAATTTTAATATTTATCAATTAAATAAATATTACTCTATGTAAAAATTATAATATCATCAAATCAGATCCCCACATATAAATTTTTTCATTTTTGTTGTGTCTAACATTAGGATTTTTTTCTAGAAAAGGTATTTTTTGCATGGGTTTTCATCCCCAAACTAGGCCATAATTAGGGGTAAACCTAATTATTTTTATTCATTTAATATTTCCTCCTCCACCATATTTATCCTCATGATTGGGTGGTTTTATCAACATTAATATAAAATATCTTTGGGGGAGGGAGAACCGTAGTGCCTGATATTCAGGAAGTGATGTCAGAGTCATGGATCAAAGGAAAATAGTTATGGATCATAGATCATTGGAAATAAAACCTTGAAGCATCATAGAACCATAATGATAATGATATTGGTTAATTTGTTTATGTATTTTTGTTTTTTAGTCACTTGATATTTTTATATTTTGTGTTTTTCAGTGGATAATGGCCATTTTTTGACCTACAATGGCATGATTTTAGGTGTAATGAATAGATCGAGCTGGTTTTCATAGATTTTTCACTTGTAATTCCTAATCACACATCATGAGATATTTAAAACAGATGTATTGTAGCTTTTTAATGTGATAAGGATTTATAGGAACACTTTATTAATCACATAGTGCTCAGTTTTCATTCACATGTCATGTGGTCATAGGGTACACGGCCTAGGTTTTTGCTAACACACCTTGTCACCCTATTTTTTATATAGAGTGTATAATCTAAAACACACACCATGTTTATTTACATGACAAGAAATGGGTTTTTATACATGCCCAGGTCATTCCATGGGATCCACATTCCATATAGATATGATAACATCTGATTTAGTTTGGAATCACATGACTCAGTGTTCTAAAAGTACATGTCAATTGACCCCTTTAGCTTCACATGATGTGTTTTTAAGGTTAACATTACATGTATAGGTAACTATTAAAAATCATGGTGTACTTGTAGTGCACACTGAGATGAACCAGTGAGACCCAAATTATTTTTACTCATATAAACCATGTTGTGTGGTTTTAATTTACATGACAATATATAATAAGTCACACATTTTTCTTATGTTGGAGCCTCATAGGTTGTGTATAATAGAGTGTATATAGTGTGTTGTGGGTACCCCAATTATTTTTTATCCTTCCACTCAAGTGTAGAAATTAGGAATGTGAGTATCCCATTCTATAAATTTTTTATATAGATTGTGTTGGTTTGATCATTCTTAGCATTAAAGACTAGTTATGAGGCATTTAGAGAAGTTTGAGTATTGGATATGATGGTTTGAGTAAGTTTTTATAGAGTTGTAATAGAGTTGGTAACCCCCTGATTAATTTCTAACATGTGATAGAGTTGGTAACCCACTCACAAATCTTAGGTTTAGGTCCTCCATTACGGTCATCATGATCATTTATGGCATGTAGCTTATACCCCATGATCTCATTAAGGCATGGTTCCTCCATACTATAGTTTTGGTTGATACCCCCCACATGATGGGGAACTAGTACTCTATAAATAGTGGTTAGGGTTATTCTCATGAGTTAGGGTTTGGGTTCTTTATCAATAGGTTTTGATGACTTCATGACTAGTGTGAATATTCATAATTAGACATATTTCCCCTACTATGATTTCAAATAGATTATGATGAATGTATAGATAGAGATTTGGTACTCTCTGTGTGTCGGGGTGTGGTTCTCTATCCATAGGGTATCATTACATCCTCAATTGATAGTCTTATCTTAAATGAGGTGCGATCCCCTACTCTAGATTCAGTGGAATATGGTGTAAATTTTTATGGAAGTTTGGGATTATATTCCTCATATGATTCACTTATCCCTCAATGAGGTGTAATTACCTCAATAGGTAACGGAAGCATTGTTTTGGAGATATGGGGGTTGTATTGTTTGAGTGTTATAAGACTTTTAGTATATCATGTGTGATTTGTTTCCTTCATGATATGATTTATAGTTGGAATATCAAATTTTGACCTTACATGTCATTTTCTAACTAGTATGAATCTTGTTACATATGAGTTTCAATCATTCATAAATTTTATTGTAAATGATGTGGAATTACCTATGTCCTTAGGACTCCTATTAGTAATTCATATCTAGGTAAAATTTTGGTATTTCTCTAATACTCTCTAATATTGGATTTTAAGTTTAATTTATGTTTATGTTATCCTTTCGTTTTTACGGGGTAGTCTACTATATATTTTTATACTCACATATGAATGAGTTTTATGTCTACACATGTTGTGTCTATGTAGATGATACACATTTTTGGGGTGATATTGATGGATATGGAGTTTTTGTGTCATATTAAAAGATAATTCTTAAAGGAATCTAGTAGTGATGGGTGTATGTTATCATTGGTGGACTTCCCAATGGAGTTTTGTGACATTTTATGGTGGGGTTTATTATTAGTAGTCATTCCAAATGATGTTTTATAAAGGAAGAGTATTCCCTTTACATGGTTTAATTTACTATTAGATTTATGGATCTTGTATTTACCCTTTTTGCTAGATTCAATATTAAGGTTTTATTCTGGATAACCATTTTCACATTCATTTATTTTATTCTTTAGTATTGTTATCTATGACAATAATTATTATTGGTTATGATATAATGAATTTTAGAGATATGGTTCATAACTAATTTCATATAGGATAAGTCCTCCCATGTGTGATATGTATTATTAGCACAAGTTTATAGTACATGGACTTTTAGAAATGGGCTTGGGGTGGAATGCTTGTCTTACCGTCATCTAGGGTGAGGTCCCTATAATAATCTATCCCAAGCTATCACTAAAATGTTAACAAAACCGACTCACCATAAGGCCTAAAGTTAATTTATTATTTTCATGGGATAGAAAAAAGTACCAAGGGTATCAACATGCATCATTGGGAAACATTTCACCCTTTCATAAGCATATAAAGAAGCAAAAAAAGCTACACCAAGAATATAACCTGACCTACCAAAATTTTGGATATCCATGTGTATCAAATAATTAGATCCTAATTATTTAAACCAACAAAAAATGGAATAATTAAATAAACATATATCAAATATATACAACTAGATCACTAAATATAATATAATAGAAGTAGATATAATGAGAAAAAATATATAATACACTAGGCCAAATTTGATAGTACAATATCACAAAAAATAAATAAAAAACCCAAATAGCTCCAAAAACATTCACATAACCTATGGTCACTCACCATATCCCAACTCATACATCCTCATACCCAAAAAAATTAAATGGATGGGATTAAATAGAAGTCACCTAAGATAAAATATAAGAGATTCATATACACAAAAACACCAGTATATTTACAGGACACGGGCTAAACATGCCTAGTAATATTTCACTAAGGATACTATGTAGTTACTTTCATATTAAATTGAATGAATATAATTTTGAATATAAATTATAAAATAGGTTCCTCATATGAAAAATCATAATGAAAACTGGTATCACATTTAACCCCTTTTCTTTCAAAACCTATAAATTAATGCCCCGTTGAAATAAAATAAGGACCATCTTGCCTAAAAATCATAATTTTAAACATAATAAATAAATCAAATTTTCCTTTAAAATATCATTCAAATAATGAAAACAGGACTTTAAAATTCATAATCAACCCAACCATTTATTCTTCCTTTATATAACTTTTTTTAATTTCCTTTTCAAAAAAGGCATCAATTTTCCTTTAAAGAAAACATACTTCGAAAACCAATTATAAATTAGTTTTAAAGTAAACCAACACCACATATAAAATCAAGGAATCAAAATAATTGTCACCAAGGTGTCAATGGATAAAAATAAAACCAACCACAACAAATTCATGGTTCCATGTTACCAAATCAAAACTAGGGTATACAAATAAGGTATATGTATAGGGTTCCCATAAATCATCCTTAATGGGTTCTAAGTGTCATGGGAAACTCTATAGTATATAACATGAAAAATATTATAACTAGTTCATTAGATCACTATCTCTAGGGCCCCCTATATAAAACTAAAACATCTCATTTGTCCTTCCCCGGTGAGGGTACTATCAAGAAAAATATAAATCCCAATGAGGTCATAACTTTCCTAGGTTTGTAGTTATACTACAAACACTAAGATAATATAAAACACATCTAGTAATTTTATATAGTTACCGAGGGTTTCCATGATATCAATAAATTTAAGAGATAAAAGTGAATGAATCAAAGGATCGTCACATAAATAAACATTTAAATCAAAATTAATAAATCACATCTCCCCTCCAACACCCTCTCAAGAAAAAAACCTATTCACATCCATTCATAAGAATTAAAAATAATAAAAAACCTAAAAGGAGACTTAATACATTAAGAGAATAATATAAACCAAGAAACTCAACACTTAGGGTAGCCACAATATCATGAAAATTCATTTATAAAGTGTTAAATGGGTATTCTAAAAACACAACTAGGAGGAAAATCTTTTTCAATACCATATGAAAACATATTTTAGGAAATATCCTTTATAAACCATTTGAAAATGAAACTTTCTCTTGAAAATTACATAAAACATCACAAGTAGCCATGAATTTTTTTAAGGGCTTAAAACAATTAAAAATGTGGTCCAAAACCTTCTTTTTATAAATCACAGAAATAATTACCATTGAAAATTTAATCGATTCCTAAAGCCTTTTAAATTTATTAAATTCCTTTGAAAGATCCACTCGGTAATTTTCAAAATCACTTTCCATTCAAAGGATGAAGTAAAATTAGGGGGAATGGATAGAGGGGAATAATAGTAAGTAATAAAGGAACCAACATCAAAATAAAACTTGGAATTGAAGGAGAAATAGAACAGAACCGTGGGAGGAGGGGGGTGGTGGAGCTGCATGAGCTCTCTTATTTCTATAAAACATGAGATAGAGGGTATAAAGGGGAAAACCCTAAAAACTGATGGTGGGAAAACTAGAAATTTTTCAAAATAAAAATTTCACACAGGTAGGTCTCAACATGACCTCCCCATCAAGTTTCCCCCCTCCCCAAACCTATATCATTACGTCCCTTGTTGATTCACAGCATGACGCCTCCCCTTTACATGTTGTGACACACCTCACCCAAAAAACAATCTTATTTTTAGGGTGAGTCACAATGCACCCACCACCCAATGCGGCATGGTGATCCACCACCAAACTATAGCCTCATTGTGTGGGTTGAGATGTGGTAGGACACCCCTAGTCATGATGTAACTACCATCCACCCAGAAATCTACAAAGAAAACATTATTGGACATGGAATTAACTCCTTTCATAATGGTAAAACATACTAAAATGTGTAACTATATCTCCCTTATGAATTCCAAAAACACTTTAAATGAAACAAAAAAACCCAAAAACATCAAAATAACACAAAATTAAATAATATTCACACAATATTGACATGGGGAATCATAATTCTCCCCTTATTACACTTTATTCCCCCATAAATTCTTTAATAAAGGTATAAATAATGAAAGATAAAATATCTAAAACCAAACATAAGAGGTGAGGGGGTGGGGAAAAATAGAGAAAATCTTATAAAAATAAACATTCCTCGTACCACCTTTCCTCAAAATCCATGGAATGATTCATCAAGAATCATTAATCCACCTCAAATATAATCCATATAAAAACCATCCAACACAAATATCTTAAGAATAAATTGACCGATCATAAGTCTCCAAACCATTTATAATTCATTAAAATGGAAAAACAATTATTAACACATCCATGAAAGAAAAAATCACCAAACAATTCATGTTCCCAGTAATCATCAAAGGAAATAATAAGATTCCCCCAACCACAAGAAACCAAAAAAGACCATATCAACTTCATAAAGGAATAATTCCCTTGAAAAACATTCAAGGGGTCCCTAGACCAAATCACTTATCCAACTCATCCCCTAAGAACATGATAATTACACTAGATATTAACATTCTTCATCATATAATAACATTGATCTATCCTCGGGTTATGAAACAACATGGATGTTAACTTTAGGAAAAACTCATGGAACACATACTCATGTTAATGCTAATATAAAATACTAAATTTATAACACTATCAATCAAACTATAAACAAATCACTCATATATATTTCCCTAGAATGAAAACTAGATGTACCCATGTTATCCATAAAAAAAACATCATCCCATGGGCCACACCATGCATAAATAGCAACAAGTAACATAAACCAATAAAGCATGATCATCCCAAAATAACCACCATTCACACAAGAGAAATCCAAAAGGGAACCTAAAGGATGCACCAAAATTAGGTCACCTAAAATCCTCATCCACTATAATATCCTCAAGAATGAATCCTAAAAATAAGATATGACCCAAATCATAACCATGTACAAAATTCACCATGTTTCATCTCCTTAAAAAACTAATAAGAGTGACCTGAGTGTCCACCTCCAACAATATCCTAGATCTCATAACCATTTAGGATTAAAATTATTGGTGTTAGACACTAAAATACACAATATATTTGAGGTCTGAATGAAGTCATACTCTAAAGAATTGATAAATAAGAACCATAGAACTTCAATTCTCACCTACCTCAAAAGAGGGATCAATAACTCAATGGCTTCCCCACCTACACGGTCTCAGGATAATTCCACAAAATGAACACCATATTGAATAATTCTCTAAGATGAAATGGTACATAATGATATGTAACAATGGAATCTGATACTTTATTCAAAGCCTGGATAGTGTAAAACACTAATAGGACCACACTGAATAAATAATAGGATCCACCCTAATGTTCAACCTAATAAAAATGATTCCCACATTTACTAGAAACCTTTATATGAGGCATAATCAAGAAACATGAAGCATGAATCCAATATATTCAAGGTTAAAAACCATAATCAACCATTCCCATCATGCCAAGGGATAAAATATAAAATCATTCATTCATGAAATAAAAACACATCAAAATGCTTTCCCATTTCCAAAATAAAGATTTATTTTTAAAAATAACCATATTACATAAGGTATAAAAACTTTTTTTTCATAAAAACATACACTCTTGAAAAATACTAGACCATTTATAATGTTCTAGTTTATTTAAAAAAACTCAATATCTCCTAGAGAATTTTAAAAAAATTAACCTGGATTCAAAACCCATGAAATCACATCCCATAAAAGAAAAATTCTCAAGATTCATAAATTAAATCTTTATTTTAAAACACTTACTTAATAATACACATTATATTTTAATGTTCACAATCCTTTAAAAATTTTCAAAACTCTTAAGATTTTAATTTAAAAATTAACCACTCTTGAAAATGCATTCCAAGAGGGTTAAAATATTTTCCAAATATCCCTCCAAACTGGTTTTAAACCCCAAACTATTTTCCATATTTCATTATGAAATCACACATTTATAAGAAAAACATGTAAACTATTACCATTTTACCACAAACCATAAGGATTCACTTCAAACAAAAAATCATGAAATCACCCTTTCTATACAAAAAACTGGTTTTCACAACAACCAATAAACAAGAACATACCACTAATAAATAAAATTTCAATCCATATCATAAAAAAACAAAAATTAATTTAATTCTCCCCATTATTTGTAATCACTAAAATGTATTATAAATATCATGTCCAAAATGGAAAATGAAACCTTTCATGAGTTGGATGCTTGGATTCATAGAATATGCACTAATCGTGAATCAACTTCTGAAACAGTTCCCAAATCATGTGTTTAGCCTCTGTATGGTTTTTAGGCCATGTGAATTTACTATGAACCATTGAAACTCCTTAATTATCATCCTAAAACATATTGAATCCCCAAGAAAATTCAAAAAATTCCAATGAGTATAAAAACACCATTATCTAAAACTATAATCCAATAAAATAATCCAAATGGAATCCAAATCCCAACTACCCATGGTAACTCATGTTTTATCATAAAAGGTGATCATTGAAAACCTACACATGATATACCTCTCGAGTTATGATGGAAATAATAATCTCAATACTACTCAAATTCATAAATATCAATAGATAATCTCAAGAATCTAATCCCTTTTGAGAACCTAGGATATTATACCATTTTTGTAGAAAAATGGTGTGGGATGCTACCAAACTGATACTTAAACTGACCCATAATAAAGTTTTAATCATGTTTTTAATTTCCAAATCTTGGTTACAAGTGAAAATTGTATCAACATGCACTAGTGTGAACAATTTCACTCTCACATTAGCTTATAAATAAGAATCAAAAATTGAACCAAGAATATGGTATAACCAATCCAGATGTTGGATATCCATTCATATCAAATAGGAAGCTCTAAACAAATAAACCAACCAAATCAAAAATAATAAAATATATATCCATCAAATATATACAACTTTATCACCAAATAGAAGAAAATAAGAAAAGATAAAATAAGAACAAAATATAAAATTCTTAATGCTATATTTATTGATACAATATTCCTGAAATAAAATAGATCCTAAATAGATTTCGAAAATTATATATATGACCCATGGCCACTAACCATATCCCATATCATACGCCCTTTCAAACAATGAACAATCTATTAATGGGATTAAATATGGGTCGCCTAAGAGAAAATAAAAGAGTTTCACACACACACACACAGATCAGTGTATATACAAAGTGTGAACCAAACAAACCAAGTAGTATTTAAAGTATATATAGTTTCTTTTATAATACATTTCATAAATTCTATTTTGAACATAAATTATAAAATAAGTTTTTCACATGAGAAACCATAAGGAAAACAAGTATCACATTTAACCTATTTTATTTCCAAACACATAGAGTATAGCCCTTTTTAAAACAATCAATGATCTTATAGACTATAAACCATAATTTATAACCCAATAAATAAATAAAAAAATTATTTCAAAATCTCATTAAAATAATGAAAAGAGGAAATTTAAATTCATATAAAACCCACCTATTTATTCTTTTTTCTCAAAAACATTTCCCAATATCATTTTCAAAACAAAAATCTATATTGATTTAAATAAAACACACTTCCCAAACCATTTATGAATTATTTTAAAATAAAACCAACACCAAAAACAAAATAAATAAATAAACACAATAGGAACCAAGATATAAATGGATAACAATTAAATAACCCAAAACCTAGTCAAGGTTCCATGTAACTAAATAAAATTTTGGGGATAAAAATAAGGTATAAGTATCGGGATCCTCTAAATCATCCATAATGGGATCTAAGCAGCATGATAAACTCACTAGGATCCAATATAAATTATATTGGACATAGTTTATTGGGTCACAATCTTTAGGGGCCCTATCTGAAACTGAAACACCCCATATGGCCTATCCCCATGAGGTTCCTTACGAGTACAATATAAAACCATAGGATAATATAAATTTCCTATAGAACTAGATAGAATGTGCACACTAATTTAGTATAACACACATCCAAACCTTCTACTTAGTTACCTAGGGTTCATATGATATCAATAAATGAAGGTGAGAAGAATGAATAGATCACAAGATCATCACATAAATCCACATTTTAAGAAAAATAAATAAACCACATCTCACCGATAACACCCTATCAAGAAATATCTCCTTTAATATCCATACATAATAATTACCAATAATAAATTTCCTTGGTGTAGCCACAATCCATAAGGAGCATAATATAAAATGAGGGGATTAACACTGAGGGTAGCCACAACATTAAAGAAATTCATTTATAAAGTATCAAACGGGATGTAAAAGAATATTCATAGGATTCCAAGACATTTAATTACCATATTAAATCTCATTTTAGGATAAATTCATTATAAACTATTTTAAAAAGACTTTTTACCAGGAAAATTCCATAAAACATCGCAAAAAGATGCAAAGACCATAAAAGTGTTAAAATAATTTAAAATGATGGAATAACCCCTTATTTTATAAATAAATCCTTTAAATCACCCAATCATCCCCTTTTAAAAGTTAATAGGTGTAAAATACCCTTTTAAAATACTTAAATACATTTGAAATATCCACTTGGAAATTTTCAAAAACACTTTACATGCGATAAGTCCGGGCCAAATATAAAAATTATTTGAAAACAACTTAAAATCACCCATGGGTATAACCTATAGGTATAGTTTGTAAATAATAACATTTTAAAACTTTAAATCTACCCATGGAATGAAATATAAAGAAACTAAATAAAAACACCTTCCTCAATCTAAGATGAAACATGTCCCAAAATAACGCCTTTAATAGAGGAAGAAAAAATAAGTTAGGAGAAAGCATCTACAAACCCATGACTACCAAAACCCCTTGATTAGAACTTAATTAATCCATAAATTCATCCAACATAGGCATTGGGGTTCTAGGAGAATAAAAAATTGAGGGGAAATGAAGGTGGTAGAAGAAGAGGAAGAAATAAAGGAACTGACCTCAAAGGACCGCATGAAATTGAAGGAGGAAGAGCATATATTCAAAGGAGGAGGAGGAAGTTGAAGAAGAAGTTAAATGAGATATTATATAGACTAAAAAATTATATATAGGTGGGAAGGTGCTAAAAACCCTAAAAATTGATGGGGGGAAACTGTAGATTCACCAAAATAAAAACTGTGCACAGGCAGGTCTCAACGTGACCTATCTATCATGATACAACCCCCCATCCCCCTAAATAAAAAAACCTTACTTCATAGGTTATTACTCAGTATGATACCTCCACTCTACATATCATGGAACCCCTCCCACAAAAAACAATCCTATTACCTTAGTGAATCATGGTGCAAACCACCTCCCTGATTGGATTGATGTCCTACCATTAAACTATTGCCCCACTATATGGGTTACGATTTAGCATGACCCCTCTAGTCATTGGGTGAATAACATCCAACCATAAATCCATAAATGAAAAAAGTTTTACTCATGGTGTTTCCTCCCTTTTTCATAGTACATCTCACTATAGTTTCGAACTATAACTCCATTAGGATTTCTCGAAACACCTAGAATGTAATAAATACACATAGAGACATCAAAATAACCCACAATTAAATAATATACACACAACAGTGACATGGGGGTATCACAACTCTACCCACCATGCCACTTTTTACCCCCAAAACGTTTTTAAGAAAGGTATAATCAATGATATATAAAATATCTTCACCCAAAAACAAGAGTTGATAGAGAGGGGAGGGGGAAATAAAGAAACTCCTATTAAAAATAAAACCACCCTTAACATTATTCCTCAAAATCCATTTAATGAATAGTTAAGAATAATCAAACCACCTCAATCATAACCCAAATGAAAACCATCCAACATGAATATCTTAATAATATGAATACCTAATATAGGTCTTTTCACTATTTATAATTCATCTAAAATAGTTAATAAATGATAGACACACCCATAAGATAAAACATCACCAAAACAACCATATTTTCACTAATAATAAAAGAAAATGATAAGATTACACCAACCATAGGAAACCACGAAAGACCATATCAACTCTATAAAAGAATCATGTCCTCGAAAAACATTTGAGAGGTCACTAGACTAGGTCAATAATCCAATACATCCCCTATGAATAGGAGGGGCATGCCAATCATGAACATAAATCATCATGGAATAACATGGCTCTATCCTTAATTCAAAAAAACTATATAGAGGGTAAATTTGGTACAAAGTCGTAGAACACCTACTCACGGTGATCTTGATAGAAAATTCCAACATGGTACAACTCACGGTCTAATCTAAAACCAACTGGTCATCACTATTACACTAGCACGTTCCCTAGGCATACCTATATTATCAATAAAACAAATTTCACCCCATGATACACACCATTAATGAACAACAATGATCATTATAAACCAATGAGGCATGAGCATCCCAAAATAACCATCACTCACATAAGAAAAATCCACAAGGTCACCAAAAGGATACACCAAACAAAAGTCAACTCAAAAACTTATCCACTTTAAGATCCTTTAATAATCCCAAAACAATTCATTACCCAAATCAAAACCATGTCCAAAATTTACCCCATGTCATATCCTAATGAAACTATTAACGATAACCCAAGTAGACAACTCAAATAAATGTTGAGATATCACAATGATTGGGGCTTAAAATATTTGGGATTTCATACTAAAACACATAAAATATCTAAGGTTGAATAAAATACCTTCTCTAAAGAACTAAGTAACAAGCACTATAGAAATTCATTGTTCACTTTATCTAAAAGAGTGTTCAAGAACTTAGAGGATTCTTCAATTGTATAGTCTCGAGATAATTTCACAAAAAAAACACCATCTTGGATAACTCTCTAAGATATACTAGTATATGATGCGATGGAACAATACCATCTTCCACTCTATTCAAATATCAGGAAGTGCCAAATGCTAAAAGGACCTCACTAAATAAATTATAGTATTCACCTTATGGTTCATCCCAAAATTCATTCTAGGAAGCATACTCAAGAAAAAATAAACATGAATCTAAGAAATTTATTTTTCCCAAACCAAATTAATGATTCCCAGTACACTAAAGGGAAAATTTCAAAAGCACCCATTAATCAAGGATAAACCCAATCTAAAACGTTGAATTTCCAAAATAGCACTTTCTTTTAAAAAAAAATATATTTAATAAGGAACAAAAACTCTTTTTTTTAAAACACATGTGTGAAAAACACTCAACCATTCAAAAACATTCTGCTTTATTTAAAAAATTTATTTTTCCTTAGGAAATTTTAAAAAAATTAACTCACCTTAAAAACCCAATAAGTACTTAAAATAAGAAAAACTGTTGGGATTCATAAAGATATAGTTTATTTCAAAACACTTAAATAATAATCCACTTATTATTTAAATAATTTTTACCTTTCAAAATATTCCAAAACACTTCCACAATATTATTTTACAATTGAACACTCTTGAAAATTCAATCCAATAGGGTTAAAATATTTTTCCAAATAACAAAAAAAAAAACAAGTTTTAAACCCTAAATTATTTTCTATATTTTATTATGAAATCACCCATTTCCAAAAATATATCATGAAAACCATTCCCATTTTACCCTAATCCCTAGGGATTAACTTTAAAAATAATTCATGAAATTTCCCTTTATAGACACAAAAAATAGTTTTTAAAAATAACCACATAAACAAGAACATACCATAAATAAATCAAAGACCAATCAACATAATAAACACAACACTCCCATTAATTCATGACATTAATGGGAATCAATCAACATAAGTCTAAATATTAAGACTAAAATGGGAAGAAAAACCATGCATGATTGGATTTCTTATTTTATATACCGTGCACCAATCATGAAATAACCTCAAAAAGGGTTCTCAAACAATGTTTTAAGAATCTAAATTATTTTCAAACTATTTGATCCAAATGTGTGCCAATGAATCTTCCTTCATTCTCATATAAACACTCAATAAAATCCTAAGTAAACTAAAACAATTCCAATTAAGATCAAAACAACACCATATCAAACTAAAATCCATCAAAATAATCAAAATGGGATCCAAATCCCAACTACCCATGGTAACTCAAGTTTCATCATGAAAGGTGGTGATCAGGCACATACTCATGACCTACATCTTGAGTTATGATGAAAATTTGAATCCCCCTACTAAGTAACATCCTAAATATCAATAGGTAATTTCAAGAACCTAGTCCCTTTTGGGAACCTAGGCTCAAATACAATTTTATTACCAATTGTCATGAGAATCCAATAAACCAGAACCAGAACCGACCTTCCATAATCACTGAAGCACATTTATAATCACCATGTTTTTGTGATAAGTGACAAGGATATCAACATTAACTGGTGGGAATTATTTAACCCCTGCATAAGCATATAAAAAAGTTGTGGGAACTACATCGATAATATTTCCTGATATATCCGAACATTGGATACCAATTAATATAAAATAAGAAGTTCCAAACAACTAAAAAAACCAAACAATTAATAATTAAATAAAAATTCATCCAATACATATAACTAGAACACCAAATAAAATACTATAACAGTAGATATAATGTGAATAAAATATAATATGATATGGGATGAATTAGTTGATACACATCACAAAAATAAAATAAAACCAATAAAAATCTAACTGAACCTCTATGTGACCCATTTTAACTCACTATATCCCAACTCATCCATCCTATTTCCCAATGAAATATCAATGGATGGGATGAAATAATGTAATCATGAGAGAAAACATAAGAGTTAAATACACACACAGGACTATATACAGGGTGTGATCTAAACATACCCATTTGGATTTCACCAAAGTGTATGAATTTACTTTCATAGTATATTCCATAAATTATAGTTTGAACATAAATAATAAAATTGAATTTTTACATGAGTAAGGTGTTTTTTTTAGAAGAATGGAATGATGGAGGGTGAATTTTTTTAAAAAAAAATTAAGGCAAAAGGAATTGATAAATTCATAATTAAATGATTTTGATATGATAAAGTGATAAAATGATAATTTTTATTAAGTGATAAATTGATAAATATAATACATATTAGAAAGATAATTTAAATATAGTTTAAGCGATTAAGAACAAAGGAAATAGTTGTATTTAATTTATCCAATTATACATATTGATATTGAATGATGCAATGCATAAAATAATTGAGAGATCAAGAACAATTTGATAAAGGAGCTTGGAAATAGCTTGTTGTGAACCCCTTATGTATCCTCCCCTCAGTTTTTAGTTTTATGTTATCACTCCCTTTATCTTTGAGTTGATCAAGAAACATGTCCCTCATTATTATGTTTGTGAAAAACCTCTTGATCTTTGTTGATAGGCAAGGAACCTGCCCCTCACTTTTGTGGTAGTAAGAACCCCTTATAGAAGGAGATGATAAAAGAGAGGTTTTCTTATAATAAACCCATTACAATTTCACTCCCTAAATCTCTTGTATGGATTTATATAATTATGATGACAAATATTGAGGTGAAGATACGAGATCCTTTGAGATATTGAGAAATAGATTTGTCACTTTGAGAGAACATTGAGATTTCTAGAAATTTGGTATCAATGATTTTAATGAGGAGTTATTTCCAAATTTCATTGATAAGATCCAAGTAACCTTAGGTCTCTATTTATATTAATATTAATAGAATAAGGTCTCATAGGTTGATTCAGGGTTTTAATTTCTGACATCAAATATTCTAACAACTCTTATAAACGCTCCTTAACAAATCTGGATCGACACCACTGGCTAGCATGACGATCCTAATGGATTTATAGTAGGCTTGATAGGGTGGCCATGGATTTCCCTACTTTCATTGGTTTTTTGGTGCTCCTACATCAACTAGAAAATGGAATCTTGAATAATATAAATCTTTTTTCCACACTACCAATTGTCCAGTGTCACTACACTAACTTGTTGGTGTTCCTACTGCAACCATATTCAATTGTTGTCCCTTTAAGATTCTACCATAGCCTTTAATGGTTCTTCTATATTCCTTTAATGACTTCAAAAAGTACATTAAGACATAAAAATATGTTAAAATTATATTCACAATATTCAACAATATTGCCTAACTTCAATAATATTCCTTTATTTTTTTCACGAAGATCAACATATAGAAACATAACAATGTAACTCTCATCCACTCAAAATAAAATGTTGAATGAAAAGATGAGTGTTTTTGTTCATGAAAAAACATTGAGGGATCAAGGTAAAACAATCTCCACCTTTTTTATGATAAAAAACACTTAATATGAAAAATATATATTATTATTAAATCAAGAGTTAAAGATGTATTCAATGTAATTCAAGATGTCAATGTATACAATATATTCAAAAAAACATATTCAAACAAGATGTTCAATATGATCAAGAATTAAATGATCATTAATATTCTAAAAATTATTTAATCTTTAATATTATCAAGAAGTAAATGACCATCAATATGCTCAAAAAGTATATGATCTTCAATATTCTCAATAAGTAAATGAAATAGTCCATATGTCAAAAAAGAGTAAAACATTTAAATTTCCTTTTATAAAATTAATAATAAATTATTTTGATATCCAAAATATCTCCCTTATTTTAATAAATACTCTCCTTTTAGTTTAAATAAATTATTCCTCTTTCAAGTTCAAGAAATTATACCCCTTTGTGATTATAAAAACTAAAACAATGAGAGGGAATAGAAAAACTTAAAAGGGAATATTTGAATAAAAAATAATGGTGGATTTTAAAAGATATCTTAAAATTTTAAAATAAAGATTGAAAATAGATTTAAAGATAAAATCAAGGAGATTTTAAAAATAAAAACTCAATAATGATTTTAAAATAGAATAATGATTAAGGGATAAAAATAGAATTGAAAATCCACTAATCTTCCAATATTCTCTATTAATATGATTATTATAGAGAGAGAGATAGAGTAGATTTTATACAATGTTTTTTAATTTTTTTTAAAAAGAATATGTTTATATAGAAATGAAGTCGAAAGATATAAAATAAAGTTTAATAGAGAAAAAAATAGAAAAGTTGGGAAATAAATAGAAATATAAAAAAGAAATTTTGGAACATAGCATTTCTAAGACACTAATTTCCTCAAAGATTATTTTTTTCCTCTATTAAGATTTTCATTCATTTATGAATCTTGAAAGAGTTCTATTAAATGTTTAATCATACCTTTAAGGCATCCTTAAATTTAATTTTATTTAAATATAGCTCAAAGGTATTGTTATAGAGAAAAATATATACATTTTTTACTCATCTTTAATCTTCAGTTAAGAGAGATAAAAAAGAAGATTTTTTGAAAAATTAGTAGATAATATATATAATTTCTCATATAAGTTATGAAAAAAACTTTTTAAAATATATTTAAAAAACAATAAGTATATTGAAATTTTGAGAAAAAAAATTAAATTATAAAATTATGATAAAAAATACTTGTTTCGGAAAATATGATTTTAAAGTATAAAAATAGGAGAAAAACATTTTTTATTTTTAAAAAGTAATTTGAAAAAAAAAATATTAAAAAAAATTAGAATTAAATAGATAAGGATCCCAATCAAATTAATTTTTAAGTGATATATGGACATTATAAACAAGATCTAATAAATATAAAACAAATAATAAATCAATAATTTCAAGATTTTAAAATAATGTTTTAAAAAATATTTTCCTAGTTATTCATAGTCAAATAGAAAGCTTCATAAATGTACAATTACTAAAGCACCTTTAATTTAATTGAAATGAAAAACTACTAGTGGTTTAATAAAAATATCAGTGATTTAATTTTCCATCCTAACAAATTATAATAATATATCACCCTTTTAGAACTGATATCTTATGAAATAGTGTCTAAGGAAAATGTGTTTAGTAAGAGAGTTTTGGATAGGATATTTAGAAATACTAATAGAACTAGGATTATCAAACTAAATTGGGATATGAACATATGTGAGCATAAAGTCTAAGAGAGTGTGTTTTATCCATTTTATTTGGGTATAATAACTCCTATTGGTTATATATCCTACTTCAGTTATAAAAAGAGAAATAAATTTTTTTTCTTCTTAATACTACATGAGTTAAGAGATTTTATAAGTTGGTGTAAAGTCCCACTTTCACTTTTCTAGTTTATCTTTCATCTGCTGAAATAATTGTTGGAAAAAACTAGCTAATTTAAAAGAATTTCATTTTGGAAAAAATAAACCAAGATTTTTGGTTCCCTTAAAATAATAAATATTATTTTTAACAAATTTGAGATGATATTATTTGTATTTGATTGACATGGATAAGAATAAAACTCACTAAGCATGATGTCATGTTGGGTCATATTAAGATGAAGTAGACTAAAAATCATACATTTATAAATATTATTGTAAATTGTCTAACCAGATTCATCTAATTATATCTTATAATTTGTACTAATTTGTGTATAAATTTCCTTATAATGATCCATACTGAACCATTTTTATAGTTAATTGTTTTATTTTCCTTGGTTTATAAAAATACCATCATCATTTTTAGAAATTTAAAAATCAATAAATAATTTTATTTCACCCATAAATCTCATTTTAAATCTCTTTTTAATTAAATTAAAAAATTAAAAACAGATAGATTCATTGATTGAGCTGAAAACCACATCATTGATGCAAATTTTAATTAGTAATAAATCATTTAAGGTGTGTTTAAAAAAATATTTGAATCAAATTTTCCAATTTTAAACCCATTTTATTAAATAAATTTAGATAAATATTCATACTAATCCCAACAATCTTATTTTAAACCATAAAGAGATTTAGTTAATTTGAAAACATGATTTGGAAATAGAGGATTTTTAAAACTAGGTGGTGGTTACACAAAAACATTTTTGTTAATAAAAACTTTTAAAAATGAGATTTTAACATCCATTTAAAGGAGTTTTAAATTAATGTGAGAGGTGAATAACAAAAATATTCTAATGGATTCTAACCAAGTGATGGGTGCATAGGTTTCACCATAGTCGATTCATTCTTATTTGTTGTAACCTTTAGCTATAAAATAAGCTTTATTTATAGTTATATTAGAAATTTTATTTATCTCATTCCTAAAAGAAAATTTAGATATTATGATGGGTGATCATTAATTTGTTCTATGATATTTGATGCATCATTCTAAAAAAATTCATTTAGTACCCTTTGCATGGAAAGACCTAATTTTTATTATTAAGGGAATCATTGAAATTTTGGTATTCTAAGTGAGGTGAGGTATTAAGGCAAGGTGTTCAACCTCATTTAGGATTGATATTCTATTATGAGTTCCCCCTTGAAAATATCCAATTAAATTTTCAAGTGTATATCCTATAGATTATTTAAAAGCTTTAGGAAAATAATTCTAAGGTGATTCATGTTCTAATTAAAATTATTTTGATTGAAAAGGTCCATTTAAAACATCATTTTCAAAACAAACAGAAGTATATTTTAGAGATTTTTCATAAACATTTTCATGGATTGATTATTACAATGTTTTAGTCCTTTATTTACAGTCTTAGAATGACTTTCTTGAGTTTTAGTACCCAAGAAACATACCTTCCATGAATTTTGAATCAAACTTTTCAATATTATATTTTTTTTTTGAGAATAAATGATTTAAAACGAAAAAATTTAAAAAGAAAACTTTAGTTTTTTTAGTTTTTTTAAGTTTATAAAGGGATTTTTTTGGTAAAAGGTATTACAATAACATGACTAATATTGAATCTAGTAGTATTCATATCCTAAACTGAAAAATATTTAGGAAAATTAAATTAATTTAACATAGTTATCTCAATTTATTGGATATTTCTATTTCACCTCACTACTACCCCCTTTTGATTAGGGTTCCAAGAAGAAAAAAATGATTCTAGACTTCAGAATAGAATAAATTGTCAAATTCCTTATTTTCAAATTCATTTATATAATCACTTCGAAAATAAATAATTTTATAATATTATTCATTTTTAATTTTTTTTGGAAAACTTGATTAAGTATTTGAAAAATTCACATTTATGAGATAAGAAAAAATCCCAAGTGAATATTATAAATTCATCAATAATAATAAAAAATTATAGGATTTACCTCTTTGAATTTCAATTTATGAATTTATGAATAAATCAAGATAAAATAATTTGAGAGTTTTAGAAGAGGAAATTCATTTTTTACATTTAAAATATGATTTGTGTTGATTAATATATTATCATGATTCACAAACCATGTCATATTTGAAATGTATTATTGGTAAGTCTCGCACTAGTTGATAACGATTGAGTTTTCTAAGTGAATGTGTGATCAAGTTACCAAGTATTTTATGAAAAATTCACTGCTCGCTAACTTTTTTACTCTATAATTTTATGTTTTTTCTATGTATATATTTTAAATTTATTATATAAACATTTTTTCAACAATACATTATAAATAAAAAATTAATTTTGAGTTAAAAACATTAAAAAGGCTATTTTAAAAAGTTATTTTAAAAACACTATCACACAATTGACTAATGATTAGAAAAAAAATTCAATCCTTTAATAAATAATTTTTTTATTGAAAGTTGATTTAAAAAAATTGATTTTAGTTTCACTAATTATCTTACCCTTAGATTAATCACCAAAGGTTATGTAACCTCCATCTATTTTATTGATTTTATTAAATTTAAAGAGTTCTCCACACATGTGTCTTAAGAAACTGCTATCTAGAAAACTTATTACTTATTGTTTTTTCTGAGAAGATACTTTTCCTATAGAATCAAATTATTAAAGGTTTTGTAACAAAAAAACTTGGTTCTACTAATGTTACCCAATAATTATTTAGGCATTCAAATATTTTTATTATGATATTTTCTTGTAGAAATATTGGATAAAAGATGAATTAATTTTGGTCTACCATATAATTCATTCTTACAATGACATTCATAAATTAAAAATATAATTATTTTACAATAATTTCCAAACATATATTTTAATAAATATTTAATAAATGGTTTTTTATTTATTTTTAGATGTTATTTAATGAATTTAGAAACCAAGATCAACCTATTCTTTTTCATATCTTTAAGGGCCCAAAATTGTATTTTTATTATTTTAATATTGAGTGAATTTGGAGAGGAATCTCTTGAGGTATTTAATTTTATATTCATTCTCTTTAAAATTTGGTTGGTTCTTAATTTAAATGGATAAATATTTAATTTTCTTGAATATTTTTTCCTTATTTTTTTGAAGTTTTCTTTTTTCATTAAGCACTTACTTTTATTTCTTATCAAGATATTTATATAATAAAGGAATATCATGAAACCCATTTTTAATTTAATACTGGGAATATTTTAGGACTTTTTAATTAAGGTTAATTGAGGATAAATAATAATATTAATATGGGAAGAATTAATATTAGAGGATGAAGAGTGAGAAATGGTAATAGGGGTATTAACCTTGATTTATTATTCAAAATGTTTCATAAGCCACTTTTCGCTTGAGTCACTTAAAGAAGTAGAGGAATTTAATTCCAAGGTATCATCTCTTCCACTCCAGGTTGTAACTTTGAGAGCCTTATAACCTTGTTTATTTTCTTTAATATTATTTTTGTATATAGGGAACTCTTGCTTGATGTGACCTCCAGATGAATCATCTTTGGTAGATTTGAAGGTTATTTTTTTCCTTACATATTTGGATTTGTTGGCCTCCTTAGCTTTTCACTTTATTTTAATTTCATGCATCGTTAGGGATATGATAAATTCTCTTACCATTATTTTATTTACATCACTAGATTCTCATATGGTCGTGACTTTGTGTCTCTAATTTCTTGGTAGGACCCATAGTATATTTTTATTAAGGGTTATATAGATAAATCATCACCAAGATACTTTCGACCAATGAAAATGTTAGTAAAACATGTAAACATACTTTTGATGGGTTCATTTTTATGCAGAAAAAAGCTTTCAAAATCTTTTTAATACATTTCAAATATAGTATATTTAAATTTTTTGGTTCCTTAATGAGGGATTTCTAGTAATTTTTTTATTTCATGATCAATTTTTCATATAGAAAACATGATTAAATTCATTTCATTTAGGATTTAAATATAAAACATCTATGTATTTTTCATTAATATCAAAGTATTTAATATCATCTAGTGTCCACTTATCTTTTTGTTCTTTAGTATAAATATATTTATGCATAACCATTTTCCAGATAGGGTAACTAATGAAAATAAGAAAGGTTGACATATGATTTTTTCAATAATAATAATTTGTTCCCTTAAAAATAGGATCAAAATAACAAGAATTATATGACATTATAAAAAGATAAAACTTCGAAATTTATTAATATTAAAAAACTAAACATAATTTTGAAAATAATATTATTTTTAACAAATAATTAAAAACACTTTGGTACAAATTTTTTGTCATAGAAGAATGGAAATAGGGGGTCAATTTTCATTTTAAAAATTAAATCAAAAGGAAAAGATAAATTCAAAATGAAATTATTTTGATATTATAAAGTGATAGACATAAAATCAATAAATATATGAATTGATAAATATAATACATGTTATAAGGTTAATTTCAATATATATTAAGTGAGTATGAATAATATAAATGGTTATATCAAATTTTTTAAATTATGTGTATTGATATTGAATAAAAAAATGCATAAACGAAAAAGATATAGGAAATAAGGTTTGATAAAGGAGTTTGTAAATAGATTAGTGGGATCCCCTACATCTCCTCCCCTCAGGTGGAATGATATGGATTGAATCTATATTTTACTTATTCATTAGTTATCCTTAACCAGTTAGTTGTTAGACTCCCAAATCATATAAATATTCTTTCCACACCACTATCTAGCTGGTGGAACTACACTAGTTGTTCAGTGCTACCTATTAAAACCATATTCTACTCGTGTCCCTATAATATTCTACCACATCTTTCTATGGTTCTTTCAACTTCCTTCCATGACTTTAACAATTTCATTAATACTTAAATAAGATCTTGAAAAAATATTCACAATATTCAACAAGATCATCCAACATAAACAAGATTCCTTCATTTGTTTCATTAATATCAATATATAGAAACTTAACAATGTAATTATCACCCAATAAAAGGAAAAAATTAAATATAAAGATGTGTTTTTGTGATCATTAAAATACCATGATATAGAGAGGCACAACCCAAGAATAAAGAAAATAAGTATCACATTTAACCCATTTTCTTTACAAACAAATAAAGTAAATCCCTTTTGAAAATAAGCGAGGATTATCTGACCTAAAAACCATAATTTCAAACACAGTCAATGAATAAAAATTTTCATTTAAAATCTAGTTCAAACCATAAAAAGAGGAATATTAAATTCATAATAAAACCAACCATTTATTCCTCTTTTCTCAAAAATATTTCTTAATACCATTTACAAAACAAACTATTAATGCCAATAGGTTTTGTGTTATTATTGAACTTATAAAGAAGCTAGTTAAAAGGAATATGATTTGTTTATGGTGTTGTATTTTTTTTTAGTACATAAATAACTTGTCAAAGTTAATCCTTATTAATGAAGTTTATAAACTGATTGTTTCAGAAAAAATCAACTTAATCAGACTTAGATGATCTGATGGAAGGTGGAACAAATTGTTTTTCCAAAATCATTCACAGGGTCATCAAACTAATTTCTTCTCGAAAAGGAAATCAGGCGATACTTTATTATTATTAATAATTATAAAAATAATGATCATTATAATGTATTCATTATTCTGTCTAAATTTATTCAAATAAAGGAATTTTAAGAACATATTGTTTACTATATTGAGTTTCCTTATAATACAGAAAACTTGAGACATTTTCGGATAGAGAAATTACAATAGAAGAATGACAAGCCTATGTATATCAAAGGATTGAAATTTGAGTTTATATTAAGAATTAATGATATGAAATAGAATCAATTTAGTCTTTTTATTACTTAAGAAATATATATTCTTTATAAGAATTTATGTGAGTTTATCAGATTGAGAAACCATGTTTTTTTGGGATAGAGAAACCTTGAGAGTTCTGTATACAGTAACTCAGAAAGCTCTAAATATAGGAACCATATAAAGATTACTATATATAAAATATATAGTTTAGTAGATAGAGGAGATATATACAAAGAAGTACTGAATAAATAATATCTTTACAAATGAATAGCAGATGATGCATTACTGGATGCAAGAGTTCTAATGAAGAAGAACTGGGTGGAGATTTTAGGATCATTGTAAAAAAACCTTATAATGACATACATTATGATGATGTTAATATGGAAATTAAACACCTAAATAATCATGAAGGAAATATCATGATTCTAGATGAGATTTTAGGAATCATTAAAGATTATTTTCATTGATATTTGAGGAAAGTTCATTTTTTGACTCTGATTTATTCGGAGGATTTGAAGGTGGTCAACCAAATAATGAATTGCATTGGAAATTAAAATTTGAATTTTTTTATACTCCTGTATTTTTTAGAGAAAATATGAATATATAAAGGGTTGCATGTGCATTGTAAAGCTATTTTTTAAGTAGTGTTGTGTCAACCAGGAAGTTTGAGAGATCCTTTTATTGAAGTACCAAACAAAAAGTTCCAACTAGATAAGTACTAGACACAAATATCATGATATAGAAGTAACGAATATGAGGTACTGAGTGAAGAAGGTATAAGATTCAGAAGTCAAGATTTGGAATAATTAGTTTCAGATGAACGATACTAAATGGACAAGTTTCATACAAATTTTTATTAGTTGTTTTTCAAGCAATAAAAGAACTAACTTATAGGAGTGCGAGTCTGAAGAAATTTTAGTAGTACATTGACGATGTGTTGAAACCTATTAGTGAAGGTCTATTCCATTTTTAAAAAATATATATTATTATATTATCTATGAAATAATCACATGAATTATCAAAGTACTATAGTTCTGCAAAATTTATGGATATACCCTACTTGATGTTAACCATAAGTATTTTTTTATATGGATTGTGTGGTCTTGGATTATTTCAAGATCATACCAATGACTAAATGCTCTTACTGAGTAGTAAACCTTATAAATTCTTGAATTCATATAGTTTTTCTTGTGTGTTGTGTTTTTACAGATTCATTTCTCTCAAACTAGAGATAAAGTTTGTTTTAAAATAAGAAAATAAAAAAAAGAGTTGATCACTAATTCACCCCCAAATAATTACATTGATCCTGAATGAACTTTATAATTAGCATAAAAAAGTTCCACTTAGTTGACTCTAGTTTTTTTTGAGATTAAGAAATAAGATTCTCATGGATATTCATAACTTGGTTAATAGTAAATGGATTCCTGTTTTTGATATGAATAACTATCACATATTGAAGGATAGGATTATTCCTTATCTTTTATCCATTGTATATGAAGTTATGAAAGCTACTATATATGGATTCAATCCTCACAATAAGGGTGCTCCATTAACAACAAATAATAAAAAGAATATGGAGAATGATGTATAGGCCTGAAATATTATACTTTTCTCTCTCTCTTTGAAAGTGAATTCTTGAGGGTTAAAATAATTTAAACAACATAAGGCATCTAGGAAAAGTAGAAAAATATCTATAAATGGAATAATAAAGTGAATAAATCCTAGTTCACATATGGATATGAATTATGAAGATCTAAAAATGGGATAGACAAATATATTGGGGATTTCTTTACAAGTTTTAATGAAATTATAAGAACCATAAGATGTTTTGGTGAGAAATTGGAAGATTCAAATATTATGGAAAAAATTCTAAGAATTATTATTGATAAATTTGGCACTAAGGTATCATTATTAGAAGATAGATATCCTCAAAATATCTATCTCCATCACTCTATCTAGATTATTTGGATATTATTCCCCTTACATATGAAATTATAATAGAAACAATTGTGAATAATAAGGAAAAGGATGATCGATAAATCTCTTTCAAATCTATTAAGGAAAGTATAAGAATTTTTCTGAGGAAGATGTTAGTGACTCTGACATTGAAGATGAAATGAGTAAAATTTTGGATAAATTCTTGTATTTATTTTATAAATAGGTAAAAATAGTTATAGAAAATTATAAAGGAAATTTTCTATTGATATTCTTTAACTACATATCCATTGAAAATTTCATAGAAAATTGTACAAGTTTAAAGGAAGATGCAGATAGTGATGAAGAATATTTAAAGTAAATAAGACCACTAAAGAGGAATAAAAAATCAAAGTCCCATATGAAATAAAAGGAGAAGAAGTTATCTAAATATAAAAAGAGATATTTTTTAAAAAATTTATGAAGATGATGATAGTGAAATAGAAGATGAAAATTCTAGTGATGATGGGGCTAAGAGTTTCTTAATACAAAAGTGAATGATGAGAGTTTTACCAATGATGAAATCGGTAACTCTGAAGAAGAAGAATAATAATAATAGGAAACTCAATTGGATTTTTTGATTAAAATATAATATAAATAATGTCTTTCAAAAACTATAAATCTTAATAAAGAAACTAAGAAGTTGAAGAAATATGATCTATCATTAAATAAATAGGAATCGGTACATGAAGAAAGATACTAGTAGTTAAAAGAGATAGATAATATGGAGAAATTTTTTGATGAAGATAAAACTCTTAACAAAAGGTTATAAGAAGAAATGAAGGTAAAGGATAAATAAATTTATCATTTACAATAGAAACTGGCTGAAAATGGACAAGGAATATCTGGATTTAAGAATTCAAATCAGGAAGTTAGATAATGCTCTAAGAGAGGTAAATCTCAATAATATTAGTAAAAATTATCTTAAAATTTTTATTATAAGGCTGGTATTTTTTTTAAAAAAATTGAGACAAAAAATCTACTCAAAAAACCATTTTTTAGAAAAAATAAGAAAATTAAAGAATTCTAGAAATTCTAGAAAATAAAACATTGATATAAAAGATTCTAGAACTGGAGACTCTATTAAGGATAAAATAAAGTATAATATGAATATTTAGATGTTATGAGTCCACCAAAAATTAGTTTTACAAAAATAAACCAAGGATTATGATCAAAAGGATAATGTAAGGTCAGTTCACAGTTCTAGACATCATGTTGTTTTCAAAGTTAAATATGTTTTTATGGAAACTATTGGCACTATAGAGGAATTGGAAATAAATAAGATATTTTTTGGCTCAATCATCAACACTATAATGAATCTAGAATTAATTTAATGTAGGTTTTTAGGGGGAGTCAACCCACTCAAAGAATACAAGTTGAAAATAGAGTTTGAAAATTAAAAATAGATTTCAACCACTGGAAACTATTTTTGAATGATGTGATCATCCTAGAAATGTTTCTAATAGATGCCTTGTAATTCTACCAGCTTAACAAAGTTTATATAAAAAAATCTCAAAAGCATAATAATGAGTAAAAAAGGAAATTAAAAATCATTGGTCATTGAAACGTAACTTAAGGATACAAAAGGATAACAACCTTAGATATTGGATAGTGGGTGTGATTTGCATGTGATCATAGGATTTAAATTGTTAAACAAATGCAGAAGACTCCAAAGAAGGGATAGTGACATTTGGAAATAATGAGTCACTTAGAATCAATGGAATTGTAATTTATATCATCAGAAAAGAAAAATTGAAATCCAAAAGTACCTTATTTATTAATGTAATAAAATAAACCTTATTGAGTGTTTAACAACATTATAATAAAGTAAATGATAAATTTTTTAGAAGAGATGGATTTATTGTTAAAATTTCTAAAGATGGGGAAGTTTTAATAAAATAAAAAATAATCCATGGGAGATTTGTTTCAAGATAGAGATGCATAGGTTTCATGCTATCTAAGTACAATGAAAGAGAATCAATTATGGAATAAAAGTATTGGATATATATTCCATTGGAATATGAACAAGCTAAAAAAGAGAATAGTTATTCATGATTTTCTTGAAATGATAATAAGAAGATATTAGTGTTTTTCAATATTCTGGAAGGAGAATATTTTATATTCAGTGTATATGGGGTTTGTGATATATATAACTCATCACATTGAGATTATTAATTTTGATATATATGGTCCAACGGGAAGGAAAACAACAAATAGAGATAATTATTTTCTTTCCTTTATTGGTTATTTAACTCATCTTACATGTATTATGTTTTTGAAATAGAAATATGAGGCTCTAAAGATGTTTAATAATTTTAAAAGAAGCGATACAAAGGAATGTAGATAGTACTTGAATAATATTTGAATTAATAATTGTGTTGAATAAACAAATGGTATGTTTAAAGGTTTTCTTGAAATAAAGTGAATTTGTTATATACTTATTTCACCATACTCACCACAATGTAATGGTGTTGTTGAAATAAAGAGTAGAAGTTTGTTTGATATGGCCCAAACCATGTTGATTGAACATGATAATTCTCAATTCTTTTTAAGACAATCTATTGAAGTAGTAGTTCACATTCATAATCATTGTTTCTGCAATCCAAACTTTGATATGACTCTATAAGAGATTCATTAAAAATAGACCCTGGTTTTAAATACATAAGGGTGTTTGGCATCCCTTGCATTATCAAGTTCAATGGTGAGAATATTAGGAAGTTTTATCAAATAGGTTTTGATGATATCTTCCTTGCATACCCTCATAATGGTAGATAATACATGTTTTATAATAAGTAAACTTGAAGTATTATTGGATCTATAGATATGAAAGTGCTAGAACATTTTGATAGAAAGGTTTCATAATCAGATATAGATGTAAGATGAAGTGAAGATAAAGTTGTTTCTATTAAACAACATGATAAAGTTTCTTACATAAGTTATGGTATTGAAGCTATACATGATGAAGATATTTATTAAACCATTTTAAGAGATGATGGATAGTTTCTTTCATACCATCCAAGGTTGATGAAGCAAGTAGAGGTCCAAAATTTCATTAGAGATCAAGCATAATAGGTTTAAATATGATGAGCATCAGGGATATTTTCACAAATCTATTTATTTCTAAAGGTTGAGTAAAAATAAGATAAAGAATATTTTTATTAGCAAAAATGTATTGATTCCATGAATGAATAATTGGATTAGATTCAAAAAATAATATATGGTAGATAATACCCGAACCTGAAAATAAAAATGCGATTGGAAACATTTGGGTTTT
This sequence comes from Viscum album, assembly GCA_963277665.1. Lineage (NCBI taxonomy): Eukaryota > Viridiplantae > Streptophyta > Magnoliopsida > Santalales > Viscaceae > Viscum > Viscum album. Next base: position 844,181,428 of record OY728125.1, on the reverse strand, counting down.
CTTGAATAATTTGAATGAAAGATGTGAAGTGGGTAGAAATAAGGTTAGACCGGTTTATAAGGGCTAATTATAGGTTGAATTAATTGATTTTTATGATAACTTTACCATATTAGTGATCATTTAAACCATCAAAATATTTATGTCTAATTAAAAAATAGAGATATAAGACATTAAAAATGGATTTAAAGTCTTTCTTCACAATAGAGAGTTGGAATAATGAGTCTATATTGAATATACAAGTGATTTATTACCAATAAAAGAATATAAATATATGTTTAAATTTAATAAGGACTTATATAGGCTGAATAAATCCCTAGTATCCTAGTATTAAAAGATAGATTCAAGTTTTAAGAAGCTTAAATTCAAGAAGGGAGGAGTGTACAAAAACATCTACATAAAATAAAATCAAGAGGTTTATCTCATTTTGATTGTTTATGTTGATGATATCATATTTTTAAGGAATAACGAATAATATTGAGAAGTATTTTCTAAATAAATAAATATTTTTTTTGAAATTTATATTCTATGAGAAATGAGTTACTTTATTAGCTTTTTAATTTATCAAGATAATGATCACATTTTCTTACCACAAGAAAAATATTCCAAGTAATTTCATAAAATATTTGGTATAGAAGATTCAAACACTATTTTAAAAAATATCTCAGTGGGAAAAAATCTATTTAAGGATGAATTTGGAATGAATATTTATTCTAAATAATTTTTAAAATTGGTTAGAATCCTATTGTATTTAACATCCTTTAGACCATACCTAGTCTATATTATTACCTTGTGTTTTAAATTTCAATGTGATCCCAAATTGTCACATTTTTTCTAGAAAAATAATTCTCAGATCTATTAAGGTCACTATAGATAATGGGATAAAGTATGATATTAAGGGAAATTAAAATATTTTTTTCTATATAGATGAAAAATGGGTAGGTTTTTTTAGTGACTGATGATCCACATCTATTGTAGTTTTCTTTTGGGGAGAAAGATGTGAAAGTCTTGATACAAATAATCAAAGTTTAGTGACTTTCGTCATTAAATAATTTGATTATATAGATTCCAATAAAGCTATAAAACAATTAATGTGGATGAAGTCATAGCCAGAATATTTGTTGGTTGATGTGAAACTATCCCTTCTCTTGTGTTGTGATAATAAATGTGTCATCAATCTCACTAGGAATCCAATGCAACATTCAAGATCTAAGAATATTTATATTAAATATCACTTTATCAAATAATGTATGGAAATGAATGAACTAAAGATATATTTTGTACCTATAAAGGAGTAGGTAGTAGATATATTCTCTAAACCATTACTAAAGGAAACCTTTTTGATACTTAGGTTGATTATTGGTGTTAAACCTCACTCTCTTAAAGGATAAGGAATGTGATCTCTATCCCCACTCTCTTCTTATATTTAGATATTATGTTCAAAGGGGGAGAAATATAATCATATAAATGTATCTATTGATGTGTTCATTAACTATTTTAGGGATATTGTATATTTAGGGGGTTTTTTCAAAATGGGAAGTCGTGATATAAATATGTTTGAACTATTTTAATGGTTTATTAAAGTGAATATATGGACTATTTATTTATAGGTTTAAGTCCATTTTGGATTGTGATAATGAAGTTTTGAGTTTAGAAAGAAGTTTGGAATGAGTGATAAACACTACTCTAGGAATATCATGGTATTTTTCATCAATTATTCTTGATTTCTACACCGATCTTGCACATGTAGGCTTAGAATTGTTGGATGGTGGTCCATACCATGGGTTTCATAGCTTCAGGGATTTATGTTCCTTGGTTAAAAAACTCCAAAGGGGGTATTGTTGAGACCAAGTGGTTTTTTGTTGTTATTGAACTGAGAAATAAGCTAGTTAACAAGAAGAAGGTTTGTTTATGGTGTTTTATTTTATTTTCATTACATAAATCATATGGGAAATTTGAGACTTATTTATAAAGTTTTTGGATTTAGTGTTCTGAAAAGAAGGAAAATTAATTGGATAGAGAAATAATTATTTATCAAACTAAGGTGATTTAATGGAATCCAGGATAAGTTATATTTATGAAATTATTCACATGGACATTGGACCATGTTCTTCAGGAAAATGAAATTAGGTGATTATTTATTGTTGTTTGAAGTGCCAAACATCATGATCATTCTTAATTGTTCGTGATTCTAGATAAAAATTTTCAAAGGAAGGAATTTTGTACACATAGTATTTTCTAGATAGAGTTTACCAAATAGAGTTTTCCAATATTATAGAAAACTTGTGACATTTTTTTAATGGAAAAATTAGATTAGATGATGGATAAGGAAACATAGATATGAATATTGAAGGTTGAGTTTATCTAAAGAAGAAAAGCTATGAACTAGAACCAAGTGGGTATTTTTAGTGCTTCAGAGATATATATTCTTTGTAATAAGTTCTGCGAGTTCATCAGATAATGAAATTTTATATGTTTCAGATAGATAAAACTTGTTAGTTCTAGACAAAGTAACTTGAAAAACTTCAGATATAAGAAACATTTAAAGATTATTAGATGAGAAGATGTAAATTTTATCAGAAATAGGGGATCTAGGAAAAGAATTTGTGAAAGAAGAATATATTTATAAAGAAGTACTATAAAAAAAATTATTAGATAAAGAAATTTTTATAAATAGGTATCAGAAAGAGGTTTGAGGGTCTTTAAAAATACATTTTAAAGTCAAACATTGTGATTATGTTGAGATGGAAATTCAACACCTCAATAATCATGAAGGAAATATCATAATTCTATTTGATATTTTAGGAATAATTAAGGATCATTATTTCCAATATTTGACTAAAGTTCTTATGAAGTTGTTTTGACTCTAATTTATTATAAGGATTGAAGTTATTCAACCAAAGAATAACTTTAGTGGTAAATTATAATTTGGAGTTCATGATTCTCCCTTGTTTTTAGAGAAATTATGAGTATATAAAGGAGATAATGTTCATTGTGATGTTATTTTTTAAGTATTGGGTTGTTGAAAGAGATGTTTGAAAGATACTTTTATCAAAGTATCAAATAAAGGTATATGGATAGAGAAGTATCAAAGACAAATTTTCAAATAGAGAAGTATCGAACATGATTTAATGAGTGAAGAAGGTACTATATAAAGAAATGAGGTTCTAGATTAATCAATTATGGATGAAAATATACATGATAAATAAGTTTCATATGAAGGATTGTAAGTTGTTGTATAAGAAATAGAAGAATAAATGACTTTCAGGAGTGCAAGTGTGAATAAATTTTAGCAACACATTGACGATTTTTTGAAACCTATTGGAAAAGGTCTATTCTATTATTGAAAAATATATATATTACTGTATTATCTTTATAAAAATCACATTCACTATCAAATAAATATAGTTCTACACAAGTGATGGATATAACATGCTTGCTGTTAACTACAAGGATTTTTTCTAAGGGATTTTGTGGTCTTGGATTATTTCTAGATCATATCAAGGACTAGATAATCTTATTAAGTAGTTAACCTTGTAAATTATAGTGTTCATATGGGTATGGTTTTGTGCTGTGTTTTTTGTAGAGTAATTTCTCTCTAACTAGAGGTTAAGGTTATTTTAAAAGAAGAAAATAGAAAAGTATTTAATCATTGATTTATCCTCCCCCCCTTAATGACTACACCGATCATGATTGAACCATACAAAGACTTCACTTTACCTTTAAATAAATCTCACTTCCTAAACCATTTATAAATATATTTGAAATTAAACTAACAACATAACAAAAATCAAGGAATAAACATAATGAGGTCCAAAATATTAATGGATCTAAATAAAAAACCCACAAAAAATTCATGGTTCCATGTTACCAAATCAAATATAAGAGATATAGACAAGGTATATGTATCAAGATCTATTAAATCATACTCATTATGATATAATCATCATGGGAAACTCACTAGTCTCTAACATGAATGATCCTAGACCTATTTCATTATGTCACTATCTCTAGGGGGCCTATATGAAACTAGAACATATCTTTCATCCTTTCCCCAAGATGTTTCTACCAAGTACAATATAAACCCCTAAGAGGGAATAAAAATCCTAGAGAACTATCTAGAATATACACACTAAGATAGAGTAACAAGAATCCAAACCTTATACTTAGTTACCTAGGGTTCCCATAATATCAATAAATAGAGGTGAGAAAAATCAAAATATCTCAATATTATCAAATAAATGAATATTTAAAGAAAAAAATAAACCTCATCTCAAATACAACACATACTCTTGAAATATACCCTTTCATATCCATAGATAAACATTAACAATAATAAACATCTCATATATGGCCATAATCTATAAGGAGAATAATATAAACCAAGGGGCTCAATACCAAGGGTAGCCACAACATCAATAAAATTCATTTATAAATTTCCAAACAGGACTTCCAAAAACACACTAGTGATTGCAATAAATTTTACCACCAGATAAAAACTCCTTTTAAGAAACATCATTTATAAACCATTTTAATATGACACCTTACCTTAAAGATTTCATAAAACATCATAATTTTATGGGAATACCATGAAGGTATTAAAGTAGTTGGAAATTAAGGGAAACCCATTATTTTTATAAATAAATCCTTTAAAACACCCAAATCATCCCCTTCAAAAATTTAAACAGTGTCAAATTCCCTTTTAAAACACTTAAATTCCTTTGAATGGGCCACTTGATCATTTTTACAAACACTTGGATTGTTAAAAATATGTTACAAGTATATAAAACTTTAGAAAACAATTTAAAATATCTCATTGTAATAACTATAAGTATATTTTGGAGATAAAATAATTTTAAAATATCCAAGCATCATGTTTCATATAATATAAAGGAACAACCTAGAAACACCTTCCTTGATCCAAGTAGAAACAAGTCACAACACATCATCTTCTTTGATGGAAGTAAAATCGAGAAAGGAGATCACATCTACAAACACTTGACCACCAAATCCTAGTGATTAAAACTTATCAAAACCCTAAATTTTTCTAAAAATTCATTCAGTTTTCCAAGAAAATAGAAAATTGAGGGGAATATAAGGAGGGATAATATGAGTAATAAATAAAGGAACTAACTTCAAAGGGACAACTTAAATCAAAGGATGATGGGAACAAGACCAAGTGAGAAGTATTATGAAGAAAGAGGATCACCTTGAGATCTCCTTTTATCTAAATAGGAAATATATGGGCGTAGAAAAGGGCTAAAACCCTAAAAAATATGGGAGAAAAACTAAAAATTCATCAAAATAAAAACTAGGCATGGGAAGGTCTTTAAATGACTTCCTTTTCATAGTGATACATTATCAAGGTGTGATATTCATTTTTCTAGAAGGATGAAATTTAATACCACCATAAGGATAAAATTTGGTGACCTTATTTCAGACAATCACATGGATATAGGGTAGCAGTGCCTAATTGTCAGCTCTCCAGAAGATGTAGGTTGGTTCCATGGAAGTCAAACCATTGGAATTTCATTTAATATAATATTTGAAGGATTCCATATATGTAATATCAACATAATTTTAATAGTGAATCAGCTGGTCATGTTGATCCAGTGGAAATATTTGAATTTATGAAGGTTTACTCTATGTATCTTGGAGGAGGACTTCACCTCATGTGAATCGGATGGCGATGATGAATGGAAGCACCGAAAGGGAACTACTATAAATTCAGGGTAGTTTACTTTTAATTGGGATGAAGAGAATCAATATGTTATTGAGCGATTGATATCATTGTAATCATTCCTCTTTATTTATTGAATAAAAGTGAAATAATATTCAATTATGGATTAGGGAACAAGCCCGAACCAATTAATACTTTGTGTTATCCATTGAATTTAAAATTTATTTTGATCATTGTTTCCAATAGTCTTATTTTAATTCTTATAATGAGTGTTTTTTGTGTTATAGTGACTGGGTGCACTCATCTTCCAAATTTCAGGCATCATACATGGGTTTATTATAGAGTTGTTCCTTTCACACATGAAGTTCCGGTGAATTATCTTCTGATGGTTTAATTAGAAGGTGTTCATCGACCTAACAAGTGGTATCATAACTCAAGGATAGAGTGTTTTATAGAGGACGAGTTCCTGGTAAATGTATTTTAGATATAAGTTTAGTATCAAGATTATTTTATTTCCTTTATAGAATAATATCGATAAATATATCCTAACCTATTGTTTTATATTGAGTAGAAGTAGTGGGAGTTCACAATTTTTGATTATATGGTATCATATTATATAAATATATGGATAGATAAGTTTTACTAAATGGATTTTGGGTTTTGGAAAATACAGATAGAGGATTTTCTTCTATAAAAATAACTTAATCTTTCATTGAATAGAGTTAAGTTGAAAGTGATGAAAAATGAATAATGGGAGATGATTGATAATAAATTAATAAGGATGACTTGAATGTCACTTTATAGTAATGTATCATTCATTATATAGGAATATAATACTGCATCAAAACTCTTGAATTCCTTATTTGATATATATAATAAGCTTGTGGTGATGAACAAGGTGTTCTTACTAAAGAGACTATTTAGCATGATAATGTTGGAAGGAAGGTCTGCAACTTATAATCTGAATAACTTAAATATTATTTGATTTCATGTGGAATTATTATGGGTAGAATTTAGTAACCTGGTTTGGAATTTTTTGTAATTTCCACCCTTTTAGAGTCATAGAAACCAATGGTAAAATTTGTAAGTAATTCTAGAAAAAAAATACATTTTTTAAGTTCATGTATGTTCACAACTTGATCATGAATAAATAAATTATTCAAAAGGAGATCCAAGTATATTTCAGTAACTCTTAGAGTTTATAGGGAATAGGGTGTGTTATTGGGTAGAAATTTCATTGGAAATACAAAGGTTAGAAGATCCAAAGCATAAGTAGCTCAGTGGTTGGTGCTCCTATGTGTTGGCATTTTGGTAAGAAAGGACACCTAAAAAATGATTGCAATTATCATAGGTATAATTATATAATATATAATTTTTTTAGTGTTGGAATTGGTCCTAAACTATTATTCTAGTAAAACCATCATAAGTAGGATCTTTATCCCACCTAAAATTCATTTACGGGAGGCTCTCTATAGTAGAAATAAAACCTATAAAATATTCCTTTTCCCAAAACTGAGTGTACCGAAAGTAGGTGGAATTTACACCCTAATCACCACACAATGTCATCCTTGACCACACACACAAACTCAAATGCATTAAAATCAGTGAAGATGCATTCAATATAAATATAGAAATAAATAAAAGAACAAAATGGATTTATGTGCTTCATATGATGTTTCCTATGTGCATAGGATAAAAACCAGTACTTAATTTATATTCACTTGAATATAAAAGAGATTAAAAATCAAGACTACTAAGTGTAATTAATTTATACTAGCTTTTATCACTCTCTTTCATCTCTTCTTCAAGTCACGTTGAATATATCACACCATTATAATTTAGGCTCCATAAATAATATATTAAGCATGAACCAGTCAACCAATAATACCTACTCCCTTTAAATAATTAATCACTAAACATGACCACCTTGGCTTAATTACCAGAATAGTGACCCTTCAAATTTTTTGAACTTCTATACCTCCATCACTCCATTGAAATATCATTGGAATATGTAAATTTTTTATGATCCTGCTACCCATAAAAATCCCACCTTCATTGTTTGTACACCACATTTTCCAACTTCTAGTGAACTGAAACAAACTTCACCTCCCAATAATTTCCCACATGAAGACTTTTTTTAGGTAACCCTAGTAAATATCCATACTATAGAAAAATTTCTTCTTTATTCATCATAATAAGTGCTTTTCCATTTTTCTACTTCCATTTACCCAAGTTCCATTGAGTCATGATACTACCAAAACCTATCTGGAACTATCATATTGCTAAACATGTCTACCAAATTTTGGTTTCCCATTATCTTTCATAACTCTAACACCTTATCCTCAAAAAATATCTAAATGAAAATATACTTCAGGTTTACTTTTTTCCTTTTATGGAACACATAATTTTTATCCAAGTGTATTTCACTCTGGTTATCATAGAAAATAACTCTTCCTTCCAAACTCCTTCTAAACTCCATCGAAAAACACATCTACTAAACCATTTGTTTTCTATCTTCCATTGAAGCTACATAATCATATTTCATTGTACTTAATATAAAAATATTTTAAATTAATTAATTCTAGATAATAATTATTCCTATATAGGTAAAACAAATTCTATTATTAACTTTGATGTGTATAAATATCTATAAAATTCAGCATCAATATATATGTGCAAAGGATCATTCATCTCATAGTACAAGGTTATATATTCTATTCCTTTAAAATACCAAAGGATCCATTTGATAGCATCCTATTTTACCTTTCTAGAATTTAACATGTATCAACTTACAACTCCCACTTCATAAGAAATGATTGGTATATTAAAATCCATTGAATACATCAAAATTCCTATTGTTGATACATATGGAACTTTATCTACATACTTGGCCTTAACTTCCATTTTGGGAAATTAATCCTTGGTCAGTTTGATGTTTTCATCCAAAGGAGTCATGAACGACTATCTTTCATTCATCCCAAATATTTTAAGAATATTTTAGATGTTTATCTTATGATATTGTACTAAAGTCACATCTTCTTATTTATCTCTGTCTTCATCCCTAAAATCTTTTTATCCTACCCTAGATCCTATATTTCAAATCTTCCATCAAATTCACTTTTTAGATTTTGGATTCTTGCAACATCTATTTTAGATATCAATATATCATACACATATAAAAGCAACATGACGAATGACTTATCTTCTCATTGATTCCAAGAACAATAATGATCTACATTGCATCTCTCAAACCCTTATTACAAAATGAATTAATCAAATTTTGATTCCATTATCATGGTTCTTTCTTCAGCCAATAAAGACTCTTATTCAATTTAAATACCAAATTATATTCTTTATCTTCCATAAAAATCATTGAATGGTTCATGTAAATTTAATCCTCCAACTCACCATGAAAAAAAAATTTCTTTACATCCATTATTAAAGGTACATATATTTTGATTCTACCATGATCATAACTATTTTAATAGTTATATATTTCACTATTGGTGAGAATATTTCTAATAAATTGACTACCTGATTTTATTGAAATCCCTTTGGCACTAGTCATGCTTTGTAACACTTCTTTCCATCATCCTCTTCCTCCATCAAAAAATACACTTGTTTTTAAGTGTCTTTTTTTCCTTTTGGTAAGTTAATGAGTTACCAATTTCTGCTGAAAACCAATTAATACTTTTCTTCATTCATTACTAACTTCCACTATGTGGAATCACTAAGTGTTTCCACATCTTTTAGACTTTGTAGAACTCCACTTTCCATTATAAAAATAAATATAATATCATACCCAAATCACTAAACAATATTTCTAACTCTAATTAATCTCTTTTAAAGAGTTGTATGATTTTTACTATTAATATTCAATCAAACTTCTGATAACTTATCTTCTAGTACTCTCACTCGATCTTCATCCATCATTTAACTTTTCTGAAAATCTTCCACTAGTCTCAATTCTGTAATTTTGGCACTTCCATATGAGTTCTCTAAAACTTTTGACTTTTTGGTGTCCTTACTCAGATTATCTTTAGCTTCAATGGTTGATTTATTTCCTTAAATTTCTTTCTCCAATGATTTCTAGTCTTTTAAAAGTTCCCCTTTATTGAAATGAACATCTAATATTCTCATCACTAGTTACTTTTATGTATCCCATAGCCAGTAGTCAAAGTTTGTATCCTCATACACAATGAATAAACAAACTTAGACATAGCCTTAAGGTTTTCCCTATCCTTAGAATTAATATACATGCCTGCCTGAATGGCTCGAAGGCCTTCATTTTTTATTGATTTTGATAACCCCCCTTTCAAAGGATGAGAGGGAACCCTTACAAGGCCCGTAGGCTCAGAGATTACATTGCCCGTAGGCTTAAGAGATTACATAACTCGAAGGTCTTAGGGAATTCAACCAGACTATCTACAAGGAACTGCCCCTGCCCAGCATCTGCATCTTGATAGTAGCACTCCACCTTTGCATGACCGTCTGGCTAGGCTTCCCGTACAAGCACAGGCTGGTACCGATGGCATAGCCATACCCTCTCTTTCTGACAATCCATTTGGCTCTGCTCTGGTGAGTGTACCTGCTCTGAATCCTCTTCTGGGGCTGCTCCTTTTTTTTAGTGTGTCTAGGCCTACATTCATGTGGCCCGAAGGCCTTGTGGTGGCCCTAAGGCCTTAAGGTGGCCCAAAGGCCTTGAGAATCAAGTGGCCCGAAGGCCTTTGGGTGGCCCGAAAGCCTTGCAGGACCTGAGAACCAAACCAGTGGCCCAAAGGCCCAGATGGATGAATAGTTCCGGCTGCTACAGTATCGAACAGTGCCTGCTACAGTACTGCTACCGTACTGCTACAGTAACCCAGAAATAAGCCTCCACCAGGATTTGATCCTGGGTCTCTTGGATATACCTAGCGAGTCCTCACCAACTGGGCTGAGGCTCTTATGATAATATACATGTATTCCATGATTATAAAGAATTTTAGGTGGATAACTTTTTATTATTTATCAAACCACATATCCATTAAAATTTTCTACCCAATGGTCGATGTTGGACTTCTATTGACTAGATATGTTGTTTTGTTGAGTGCCTCTGCACAAATTTCCTTGAACTTTCAAGAGTGAAACATCAACATCAAGGATTATTTACTAACATTTGATTTATCCTCTAATCTACTCCATTATATTGTGTATATAGATCTATCTTCTCATGTATTAAACCCATTTTTCTTGAAGAAGTATTGAAAGTTGTATCTAGTGTAGTCACCACTATTTTTCAAATGTTGGAATTTTAGATTTTGAATACAATCCCTTCCTATTTTATATTTCCATTAAAATAATTATTAAAAAACATTAGACATGTTATTTTTAAAGTAAATCCACACTTTTCGCATATCATGATCAATAAATGTTACAAAGTAAAGTGAACCTCGGAGTCAATAAACAGAGGTAGGTCCCCAAACATTAGTTTGAACAAGATCTGGCTTCCTAGACCCGGTCTTATGTCTATCTAAATTGAAATACATCCTTATTTATTTAAATATAATATATATTTAACATCTTATTATCTTTTTATGACCATGATTAAGCATGCCTTTCATTATTATAACCTTTAAGTCATTTTCACCAAGATGACCAAACCAGCAATGCCAAACCATCGTATTTTTTAAAATTTTAGGATATGTAATTGCATATGTACTTCCAGTCAAATGTAGTGTCCCATCCTTTATCCCTTTTGTGACCTCTATATATCCTTGAGTAAATTTTTATACTTTTTTAGAAAAGGTATCTCTATACCCTACCTCATCTAGTTGTCAAAATGAATTTAGGTTCTTCCATAGCATTAGCATATATATAAATTCTTTCAGCTTCAAGAATCCCTTATTATTCATCCGGATATTCACATATCCTTTTATAATGATCTCTAGAGCTTAATAATTTTCCAAATATACTATTCCAAAATTTCTAGATACATAATTTTAAATGAATCTCTACTCTCTCGTTGAGTGGAATGATACACCAGAGTCACCTACCCATACCTCCACCAAAATACTGACACTTCAAAAAATTCACTTAATCCTACAATTGTACCAATGGAATTTGAGATTCTCGAATTTTATGGTTTTTAGGATATTTCCTTTAGAATCATCCATTTATTTTTGAAGTGACTACTTCTTCCACACTTCCAGTGTACAAGGTTAGGATGAACCAACTTTCCTCAACACTTCTCTTATGGCTTATCTTCCGATGTTTTCTTCCAATATATTTGATTCCATAAAGGTGACCATCTCCATCCATCATCATTAATATCATTATCATATAGTGATTGGAAATCCCTCAAATTAAGTTCTTCATTGAGTATCAAATTCAAGATATCATTGAATACCAAATCTCTATTTCCATTGGAATTATTAATAGAAATCACCATTGCATCCCATCTCTCCTGAAGTGATAATGGTAGTTGGAATGCCCACACATAATCTATGAACTTAACCTTAAATTATTATAGCTACCCTCAGATCATAGTTAAATTTTTAATGTGATATATCACTGGTATTCCTTCTAAAAACCTTAGGTTGAACAACCTCTACATCATGAACACTTTGATCAATGGTGTAGGTTTCTCATTCATATCTATTGGTTCCTTCATTAATTTTATAATTATATTTATTTAATGAATTTTAAAATTCAACATTCCTTGATAAATACATACTCACTAATTTCAATGATTTCATTTCCATTTTTTCACATTCTACATTTTTCCATATTCTTTTTACAAACACTAGTTATTGGAGCATCAAGGTCCTTCGGAATCATATAGCCCTCCATCTACATTCTCCAAAATTCAATATATATTCCATAAAACTTATATAACAAAAAATTACTATCATATGTTTCCATATATTTTAATGATAGTGAACTACCACTGGAATAAATATATCATCAATTCAAGAGAGAACCTAAGATTTTAAAAACCATGTTCTTTGATAACACTTGATAGGAATGTACCTAAACTATGCTTTCAATAAATCCATCAAAAAGATAATCTTTATCTAACATTAACTTCAAACAATATAGTATCTGAGTATCATAAATAAAACCTTTCATACTTCTATTCCTAGTGGATGAGTGTATCATAAGAAGGTTGAATTTTCATCATATTCACCACACAAAGTCATCCTTTAACAACACAAGAAAACTCACTCATATTCAAGGTAGTAGAAATACATTGAACAAAAATATCAAAAGGAAATAACTCAAGTGATTTTTGTGATTTAAACAGTGTATCCTATATGCATAAGTGAAACAACACTGCTTGATCTATGTTCACCTAAAGATAAAAGAGAATCCAAATCAAGATTACTAAGTATGATTGATCTATACAGGATTTTATCACTCTCCTTGATCTCTTCTTAATGTCTCCCTAGATGTCTCCCACCATTATCATTAATCTCACACTACTAATATACTAATCAGCAATAATTTGACCTGTAATACCTTCCCCCATAAAATTATGGATCACTAAACATGATCACCTCAACTTGATTACCAAACGAGTGACCCTTTAGATTTTATAAACTTTCAAGACTTCATCATTCCATCAAAAAATCATTATAATATGTGAACTTTCAATGATCCTACTACCCATAGATAAGATTTATTTTTGTTGTTAACACAAAACATCACTCTAACTTCTTCTGAAATGAAATAGAGTTTATATCCCAACAGGTAGTGGGTGTGTAAACCCTATTTTAGAAGAAATGTGAGATTTTATCTAAATTTCAACCTGCTTACTTCAATTTTCTATGATAGAATCTAGAGCTTCATTCAATTCAACAACTGGGAGTGGGAGTACAAAAAACTACATATTTGGAAGATATGGAAGATTTTATCTAGAGGATGGGAAATCTCTTGAGATTTTTGGCATGTGATATTTTTCTATCTGGATAAGGAATGAAAGTTTAATAATTTTTTAAGGTGTGTGGTATATCTTCATATCAATTAAGAGACTAATTTTCATGGGAAAACTTGATGAATTAGTATTATTTACAATGTTCATGGATAGAACATGGAAGATTTCACATGGATTCATGATAGTAACAAAGGGTGTGAAAGACGAGGACCAATATCTTATAGGTTTATAATAAGTAGTGATTAATTCTGTAGAAGTTACTTTGACTAAACTTTTGCCTGACTATCTTGGCCATCTAAGTTTAAATGAAATAAATATTCTAGATTTTAAGGGGATATTAATGAACAAAAACATTGAGTATGAAATATTTGAGGATTGGATCTTTAAATTTAGTGGAATTTTTCCTTATAAAAGGAATGGAAAACTCAAAATCATTAGAAGTTAGAGTTATCTCACATATATGTTTAATGATTATCTCTGGTGCATTCTAACAAAGGTATACTCTATTTCATGACTTTCATTAAAGAACCTACACAGAAAGTGTGGGTGTACTTCATTAAGAAAAAATTGAGTTTTTTGATACTTTATTTGTTAGAGGAACATAGTGGAAAAGGATACTGGAAGTAAGTTGAAGTGATTATAGTCAAAACAATAATGGTGATTATGGAATCAGGGAGTTTTAAAGGCCCTACTAGAGGATGAGTATTTATTTTGAGAAAATTGTGTCAAGGAATCTGGACCAAAAAAGAATTGTGGAGAGGATGAATGTAATGATATTGGAAAAGGATATAAGCATGAGTATTCACATAAGGTTACACATTTAATGACTTAGTTTTTTCCATGTAAGTATTTGGAATATTTCTAGGAATATTTCCAAATCCAAGCGCTAAGACAACATGAGATTCTAAGGCCTAGTGAGCCTAAAATTTATATTTCAAAAATATTAACTATATTAATATCATGCATGCACAATTTTTCATGAAATTTTTAATAACTCTAAAAATTATTATTGGATCATAAATATAATTTCATTATCATGTTTAGAATTTAGGGTTTACCCTAGGCGTAATAAGGGTATTTGTGAAAAAGTTGCCACGGGCATGACCCTAGAGATCAAGAGGATCGTTGGAGGAGAGTGTTCTTGGAGAATGACAACATATCAAGATCAAGGATTCTTTCACCATTGTTGTAAAAACCTAGGTAATGATAAAATAAAATTTTTCAAATTTATTAGTATTTTTGAATTAAATACTTAAATTCACAATGTTAAGTAATTCTTAAAATAAATAGTTTTATTAAACTAATTTATTATATGGTTATATTTAAAAGATTAATATTAAAATTATAGAATTGTAATTTAAAAAAAATAATTTTATTTTTGAATTCATCATGTTGAAATTATATTATTATGATTTTTTAGAATTTTTCAAAAAAGATAAATTTTTGGTGAATAGTAAAATAATACTATTTTTTAAAATACAATATCTCTTGTGATGTCATCGAGACATGATTATAATATAAAATTTATTTAAATTATGGAATTAATAAGTTATGATATTATAATTAAAATATAATAAAAAAATAATCCATAAAAAATAATTTATAAATTAGTTTGTGATAAATATAAAAAACATTGTCAGTGCTGACACAGCACCTGCGCGGCATTGGAAAAGTAAAAAATTTGTTATTTATAGATAATTATAGAGTGATAAAAGTATTTTAACGAGTTTTTTATTAATTATTATGTATAACTGATGTTTTTTCAAGATAGTTTCTAATTTTATAGTTATATAATATGAATCTTAACCAAATTCATGTGCAATTTTTGTGCAAGGAAAAAAAGATAAATTCAAAAATTAAATAATTAAAGAAGTTTTCTTGACATAGATATGAGTAAATATAAATAATGAATGAATATAAAATATTATAACGAACCTAATTAATTTTTTATGATATTAATTTATTTTAATTTTTTATGTATGAAATAATTACCTTTAATGCTTATGCAACATTGACGTGGTGCTTTTGCAAGCAAAAGAAAAATCCATAAAAGGATTTTAATTAAAATTATAAGAACCCTTGAATGATCCAAAAAAATTATAAATATTATTAGATGAATAATTTTATACCAGAATCATATTTTTTTTGAATTTGGGACCTTTTGGATTCACTAGGATGACTTTAATCACCTTATAATATTTTATTTAAAAGAAATTCAAGTTGTTCGGACTACGGTTTTTAATTAGTATAACTATTTAATATATGGTTTTCTAGAAGATATTTTAAACCATAAATAGTATTTTTAAATATAAAATATTTATCTTATTCATTGTAATATATTTTTAATTTTTAGTGAAGAAATAAATTCCTTAAATGCTTCCACAACGATGATGCGGTAAATATTAAATTAATTAAAAAATCAAATAAATGGTATTACAAATATTAAAATAAATATACTTCGAAACAATTAAGACAATAAATGAAATATATAGATAAATATGACATGTATAGGATATAATAAAATATTTGTTTTGCATTTTAATTTTTTTGATGTTTTTAAAGTCATGGTAATGAATAATGTTAAATTTAAAAAAAATGATATTTCCTGAATTTAATATTTTATTAAATTATTTAAAAATCACAAAAATCTTGAATAAGGAAAAAATGGATAATATTATGTCAAAAATGAAATACCCTATGATGTATAGGACTTTTGGAAGTCTTTACCCCTATAATGGCCTTATTATATTTCAATATTTTATGTAATTCTAAAATTTCCCATCACCTCAATTATAAAGGGGGACTCCTTACTCCACTTAATCTATTAACCTTGAGACTTATTGTAACATCCCAGGTAAATAAAGAATAAATAATTTTCATATTTATTAATATTTACGAATTAAATATTAATTTTATTTTAAAGGGGTTTCTATGTTCGATAGCGTACCCGATACGCAACGATGAGTTTCTTTGAAACTTACGTAGCACACTAGTAATAAAATAATATTATTTTAAATGTTAGTTAAAAAGTAGTCGTTGTACTGGCGGGAATGGATAGAAATAACTAAAATATGATTAGATATGTTTTTAAATGTTTATACATTTACCCAATAAAAGATAAAGTCTTAAAATACGGAAAGAGTTCAATTTTAGGCATATATACTTTAATTTTCACTAAAGGTTCACTTATCACCTTTTAATGGTGAACCGTCATTAAATATAGTTTTGATCACTCTTATACATTCTTTTGGAACAAATAAAACTCTTATTAAGAATAGGGACATAAAATTTTACTTTGTGTAATTTTTTGGTATTTTTCCGATAAAGTTCATTTTTTAATGAATAGTGTAAAATGTTGTGTTTTAATTCAAAACCTCTTTTTAATCTAATTTATTTATATGATTATATTATCTTTTGATTTGGTTTTAAAGTGAAATTAGAAAATATTTTTACCATTAAATTCCACAGTGGTCGTTGGAATCAATTTCACTTTGAAATCGAACTTAAACTAGTGTCAATCTTTTGATGCTTATTGTTTCATAAAAACACGCTATTTTCTCTGACAGCGGGAATTAATTATTAAATTAATTAATGTGACTTATATGTTTTGAATTTTGTAAAATAGACTTCATTTTTGAATTCGGAATATCAAATATAGCTTAGGGTGAATTTTTGGTAATTTTCTGAAAAACTTCAATTTTTGATGAATAGTGAAACCACTAAGTGGTAATCAAGCAAACTGATTTTTCAGTTAAATGAAAGTTTACCACTAATGTGTATTGAATTTTGAAAATCCGACATACATGGTTGTCATTAATAATTAAAATGTGGTTCAATGGGATTAAAATAATTTTTTGGTGAATAGTAACTTATTAAGTTTTTAATCGCGATTAGTGGTAATTAGTGTAGTTTAAGGTATAAATAATGCTTTAATAATATGAAATGACCTAGACACATGTCCCAACCTTATTGGTTGTGTCATGGCCGACCAAGACAAGCCATGGGTCAACTTGGGGACCCCATGGAGACACTTTGGTTTGGAAATGACATAAATAACTTTTTATTAAATGTTAAAGTAAAAATGACACAAACAAGAGATGTTTTACAAAAACAATTTTTACATGGGGTTATAAAGATCAGATTTTTGATTATAAAAAGTAATTGGAAAGATAAAAAGATTTCCTACATCATAGTATTTTTTTTATAATTTTTAGACATTAAATAAATTAAATTATTTATGACATGATAATGATGCAGTGATGACATCATTATTTGATGATTTAAATAAAATGGAAAGATAATGAAAAATCTAAAACCTACACATGTCCAAAACCAATTGTATGAGTTTATTTCGAACCCTTATCACCTTATCCACGAATTATATCAATTTGGGACCTTTTAAAACCGAAACACATTTTCAAATAAAGTAATATTTCTTTACTTTCCAAAAGTACCCCTCCTCTCCTCTTATAAAAGGCCCCCACCTCTACCTCATTTCACACACTTCTCAAGCCTTTGGCTCGTCCAACCCCTTCACAATTACTCTCTCAACATCCCTATCCTCATCCTAGAGGATTCCCTTTGGGAAGAATCCTTTCAAAGGAAGCCTTTAGGCTCAAATCAAAAGGGAGTTACACTTTTAAAGGTAATTCATTCTCTCTTGTTCATTTGTTTTATTTTGCTTCTCCAACCCTCTAAACTCTTTTTATTTACTTCTTTTGTAACAACACCAGTATCTTAAATATACTAGGATGTTGTTATAATATTTATTTGAGCTACACTCTCACACAACTACATCAAATGGTTAAAGAACATACGGTTTCCATGGATGGCGAAATTATGCCTCCCGAAACGATGATTGTCCAATACTCATTTAACACCTTCAAGGGTGGACATTATGATGTCACTATTTTTATATATGATATATAATATGTTTATGTTTTCTTTAAGCTTCTGTATTTTTCATTTTTGGCATACCTTTATGGTTTCCATTATGGGTAAACACGATATCTTCATTTAAGGAAGTGCGGACTACCGCCCCCTAAAAGTGATGTGATTCGTTAATGCCATATGTGGGACGTGTAAAGGATGGATTTAAAGTTATTATATATTATGTTATACTGGAATTATAATATACCTCTATATCATTATTATTTCTTTCCATTAAAGTATGAGATAGAAATCAAAGTAGCGTTCATGCGTACGTACGGCTTACCGTCTCCATGAACGGTGCATTTCATTTCTTATCCCCAAATGTAATGTACTATTAAAATTACATGTATATAATGTATATATATATAATTAATGATATATCTAAATGATGAATATAATTCTGGAATTAAAATATACATACCTCTCATTTAGTTTTAATTCCACTAATATGACAAAGAAATGAAAGTAGCGTTCATGCGTACGTACGGCTTACCGTCTCCATGAACGGTGCATTTCATTTCTTACCACTAAATGATTATGTAATATTATAAATACATGTATATGCTGGATATATATGATACATATTATATCCAAATCGGGAATTTCATTCTGGATATAAAGAACTTTTGACCACATGAACAACATGTAATTGTAAGAATTCAACTTTCGACTTAAGAACCAAATATTGACAAAACAAACATTATTAACTTAAATGGTTACATAATGTTTATAACATGGCAATAAGTGATATAAAAAGAATAATGAACTTTAAAAAGGTTCTTAATCAAGTATAAATTAACTCAAGTTTATTATTCAGGACGTTAAAGAACGATCGAGTCAAGTCGGACCCAAGGTAAGGGACTTCGTCTCAATCTCCTTTCATTGATTCATATTTCATTTTATACACAACTTTCTTTTATACGGTGTATAAACTCCTTTGAATTTTACTTTTACACAAAAGGAATCTTTTTCTACGAAGCGTTTTACTAAACGACAAAAGGAATGTTTTTTTTAACGTACGCGGTGACAACGACCTTTTCCGCCGCCGCGAGTATTATTTGATCTTTGGCTTTATCAACAAGCCGTAATGTTTTTAGAATAAAATAAATACCATATACTCTTTTATGTATTTTGGTATTGAAAATGGCTTTGAAAAAGGATTCTATTATGTCAATATATTTATGATATATTGTGATTGAAATGTGTAAATGTTATCATTCCTTTATATTGGTTTTATGTTTTATGATTTTATACTGGTACTTGGACATTTTAACGGGTGGTTACATTATAAACCATATGACGGGTGGTGCTGTGAATACCAGGATGGGTGGTTACGTTATAACCTCCAATGCATTGGGTATGGAAGTCGGCCGTATGGCTATTCCATTAAGTATGTATGGAAATTGGCTGTATGGCTATTCCATTAAGTGATATGTGTGGAAGTCGACCGTATGGTTACTCCACTTAAGTATGTTTATGTCCCAAGTTACCTTTATATATGTTATGTGTTCTTTATATGGGTTTTATGGTAATACTTTGGTTACAAAAAGGTAAGTAATGATACTTTATTCAGTGAATAGTTTTTTACTACTTCATGAAGGTGAAGGTATTACTTTGATATAGTATACATGGTTTACTTGATGTTTGAAAAACTAACAGTTTTCATTATTTTTGTATCCCTTACTGAGCTTTTTATGCTCACCCCAAGTTTTTCGAAATGTTTTTCACAGGAATTAAAGTGGAATAAGGTCAATGATGGGATCAAGGGAATTTCATGCTATCTAAAACATGGAATCTAGACATCTTTCTTTTTAAGAGTTTTTATTTTATGGAGACTTAGTAGAAGTGTCTACTTTGTAATCTTTTAAGATGTAATAGTTATGTTCTAATTCTCTAAAACTCTAAACCTGAAAATATCCTCAATGTGAATTATTCATTTAATTCAATATTAAGTAAGGTTTAAGGCTGGGGCCTTATAGTTGGTATCAAAGGTCGGTTTAGACAACTTTAGGAGTTAGAAAGGTGTTAAATTATAATATGATTGAAATGATATAGCATTTACGGATTACCATGTTGCTTCGCCTAAGATATTTCTGTGTTCAGAATGGTTTTCCGCAGAGGAAACAAAGCAGCTATGTTGGGACGACATCAGGAGAAAGATAACCTTCCAAATCAGCAACCTGAGATGGTCGGAATCGGAACTGAACAGTTTGTTGTAGTGATGGCACAGTTGACTCAGGCTATAAATGGTGGTGGTATCCATGCACGAGATCAGCCAGATCAACCGCAGAGGAACATTTCAGTGGTGGAACATTTCATGAGTCAACATCCCCCATCATTCAGAGGATCATCTGACCCTGTGCAAGCTGAAGGGTGGATTAAAGCACTGGAGAAGATTTTTGATGTCATGGGGTGTTCAGAACATCAAAAGGTTAGTCTTGCTGTTTACCGTTTTGAAGGTGAAGCTGATCAGTGGTGGTCGATGGTGAAAAATATAAGGGATAGTGATGAGATTGAGGATCTTCACTGGGATGAATTCAAAGGTATGTTTCTTGAGAAATATTTTCCTAAGGTGGTTCGTCTTAGTATGGAAAAACAGTTCCTAGAATTGAGGTAGGAGGATGATTCAGTGGCTGCTTATGAAGAAAAGTTCACTCGATTGGCAAGGTATGCTCCAAACTTCATACGAGATCTTGATAGTAAAATAAACCGTTTTTACTTAGGGTTAAAGCCAAGGTATCGAAGGGCTTTAGCTTCTCGTGAGTTCAAAAGTTATGAAAAACTTGTTCGATGTACGGAGAAGGTGGAAATGGAGTTTGCCGATGATCAGGTGTTCTATGAAAAACAACAGAATAAGAGATCTAGTTGGCAGGAAAAGGGGAAGAATTCATCAAAGAAGCAAGGAGGTAAGAAAACCAAATATCCATCCTGTGAGAAGTGTGGTAAAATGCATCCTGGAGAATGTTTATCCAAGTCTGGTAAGTGATTTCGGTGTGGTAAGTCTGGTCATATTGCTCGTAACTATAAGGAAGATGATCAAGCAGGAAATGAAAAGCCAACGGTAAGATGTTTTAAGTGTAATGAAATGGGTCATTATGAAAACAAGTGTCCAACGAAGAACTCAGCTGGGGGAATGCAGCTAGACTACAAGCAAAAAGGGGTGGTGAAATCCTTTGCAACAACTTCAGCAGATGTTGGGCCATCGAATGAAGTGGTATCAGCTCCAGGGAGCTCAGTATTTTTCGAAGATTGACTTGAGGTCGGGGTACCATCAGTTGAAAGTAAAAGAAGCAGACATTCCGAAGACTGCGTATGGCCATTATGAATTTGTATTTATGCCTTTTGGGTTAACCAATGCACCTGCTGTATTCATGGACCTTATGAATAAAATTTTCCATGAGTTCTTGGATAAGTTTGTGTTTGTGTTTTGAGGTTTGTGAAGAGGTTATGTGTACCTTGTGATTCACAGTTGAAGAATGAGTTGTTATGTGAGGCTCATAGTTCCCTGTTTTCAGTTCATCCTGGCAGTACTAAGATGTACAGAGATCTGCGGGAGTATTACTGGTGGGATAGAATGAAAAGAGACATTGCTGATTTTACTATGAAGTGTTTGACATGTCAACGGGTTAAAGAAGAGCGGCAGTTACTGAAAGGGATGCTTCAGCCTTTACCAGTGCCAGAGTGGAAATGGGAAAACATATCCATGGACTTTGTTGTGGGATTAACGAGGACATCTCGAGGTAATAATGCAATCTGGGTTATTGTTGATCGCTTGACCAAATCTGCTCATTTCCTTTCTATACGATATACTTTCTCTCTAGATCAACTTTCCCGTTTGTATCTTAAAGAGATAGTCACGTTACATGGAGTTCCTCTCTCCATTGTATCTGATCGTGATCCCAGGTTCACATCTAACTTTTAGAAAGGCCTTTAGAAGTCGTTGGGTACTGAATTAAATTTTAGTACAGCTTTTCATCCTCAATCATATGGGCAGTCAGAACGAACAATTCATACCTTGGAGGATATGCTACGAGCTTGTTCTATGGATTATCAGGGAAGTTGGGACCAATATCTTTCTTTGGTTGAGTTTTCTTATAATAACAGTTTTCATTCCAGTATACAGATGGCACCATTTCAGGAATTATATGGGAAGCGGTGTTGAACTCCAGCTTTCTGGGATGAAGTGGGTGAAAGGAAGTTGATGGGACCAGAATTGGTAGAAGAGATGGCAGAAAAAGTTCAGCTGATTCAGAAACACATGAGAACAGCTCAGAGCAGGCAGAAGAGTTATGCGGATAACCGGAGGAAGGATCTATTTTTCAAGGTAGGTGATCTTGTTTTTCTCAAGGTTTCTCCTTGGAAAAGTGTGATGAGATTTGGTAAGAAAGGAAAGCTGAGTCCAAGGTTTATTGGACCATATGAAATTCTGGAGAGAGTTGGATCAGTTTCATATTGGGTGGCTTTACCTCCGAGTTTATCTCAGGTACACAATGTTTTTCACGTTTCGATGTTGAGAAAGTATATGCCAGATCCATCTCATGTTTTGAGTCCAGAGGTAGTTCAGCTGGAAGAGAACCTATCTTATGAGGAACGACCGGTCCAGATTCTTGACCACAGGGAGCAAGTGTTACGGAATAAGGTGATTCATCAGGTAAAGGTTTTGTGGAAAAACCATGTGATTGAAGAGGCAATGTGGGAATCTGAAAATTCTATGAGGGATAAATACCCCCACTTATTTTGATAAGTGAATAAAATTGCGAGGACGCAATTCCCAAAAGGGGGGAAGGATGTAACATCCCAGGTAAATAAAGAATAAATAATTTTCATATTTATTAATATTTATGAATTAAATATTAATTTTATTTTAAAGGGGTTTCTATGTTCGATAGCGTACCTGATACGCAACGATGAGTTTCTTTGAAACTTACGTAGCACACTAGTAATAAAATAATATTATTTTAAATG
This sequence comes from Viscum album, assembly GCA_963277665.1. Taxonomy (NCBI): domain Eukaryota; kingdom Viridiplantae; phylum Streptophyta; class Magnoliopsida; order Santalales; family Viscaceae; genus Viscum; species Viscum album. The sequence goes on along the minus strand of OY728125.1, from coordinate 844,157,942 downwards.
TTAGTTAACAAGTAGCCATTGTACTGGCGGGAATGGATAGAAATAACTAAAATATGATTAGATATGTTTTAAAATGTTTATACATTTACCCAATAAAAGATAAAGGCTTAAAATACGGAAAGAGTTCAATTTTAGGCATATATACTTTAATTTTCACTAAAGGTTCACTTATCACCTTTTAATGGTGAACTGTCATTAAATATAGTTTTGATCACTCTTATACATTCTTTTGGACCAAATAAAACTCTTATTAAGAATCGGGACATCAAATTTTACTTTGTGTAATTTTTTGGTATTTTTCCGATAAAGTTCATTTTTTAATGAATAGTGTAAAATGTTGTGTTTTAATTCAAAACCTCTTTTTAATATAATTTATTTATATGATTAGATTATATTTTGATTTGGTTTTAAAGTGAAATTAGAAAATATTTTTACCATTAAATTCAACAGTGGTCGTTGGAATCAATTTCACTTTGAAATCGGACTTAAACTAGTGTCAATCTTTTGATGCTTATTGTTTCATAAAAACACGCTATTTGCTCTGACAGCGAGAATTAATTATTAAATTAATTAATGTGACTTATATTTTTTGAATTTTGTAAAATAGACTTCATTTTTTAATTCGGAATATCAAATATAGCTTAGGGTGAATTTTTGGTAATTTTCTGAAAAACTTCAATTTTTGATGAATAGTGAAACCACTAAGTGGTAATCAAGCAAACTGATTTTTCAGTTAAATGAAAGTTTACCACTAATGTGTATTGAATTTTGAAAATCCGACATACATGGTTGTCATTAAGAAGTAAAATGTGGTTCAATGGAATTAAAATAATTTTTTGGTGAATAGTAACTTATTAAGTTTTTAATCGTGATTAGTGGTAATTAGTGTAGTTTAAGGTATAAATAATACTTTAATAATATGAAATGACCTAGACACATGTCCCAACCTTATTTGTTGTGTCATGGAAGACCAAGACAATCCATGGGTCAACTTGGGGACCCCATGGAGACACTTTGGTTTGGAAATGACATAAATAACTTTTTATTAAATGTTAAAGTAAAAATGACACAAACAAGAGATGTTTTACGAAAACAATTTTTACATGGGGTTATAAAGATCAGATTTTTGATTATAAATAGTAATTGGAAAGATAAAAAGATTTCCTACATCATAGTATTTGTTTTATAATTTTTAGACATTAAATAAATTAAATTATTTATGACATGATAATGATGCAGCGATGACATCATTATTTGACGATTTAAATAAAATGGAAAGATAATGAAAAATATAAAACCTACACATGTCCAAAACCAATTGGATGAGTTTATTTCGAACCCTTATCACCTTATCCACGAATTATATCAATGTGGGACCTTTTAAAACCGAAACACATTTTCAAATAAAGTAATATTTCTTTACTTTCCAAAAGTGCCCCTCCTCTCCTCTTATAAAAGGCCCCCACCTCTACCTCATTTCACACACTTCTCAAGCCTTTGGCTCGGCCAACCCCTGCCCAATTACTCTCTCCACATCCCTCTCCTCATCCTAGAGGATTCCCTTTGGGCATAATCCTTTCAAAGGAAGCCTTTAGGCTCAAATCAAAAGGGAGTTACACTTTTAAAGGTAATTCATTCTCTCTTGTTCATTTGTTTTATTTTGCTTCTCCAACCCTCTAAACTCTTTTTATTTACTTCTTTTGTAACAACACCAGTATCTTAAATATAATAGGATGTTGTTATAATATTTATTTGAGCTACACTCTCACACAACTACATCAAATGGTTAAAGAACATACGGTTTCTGTGGATGGCGAAATTCTGCCTCCTGAAACGATGATTGTTCAATACTCATTTAACACCTTCAAGGGTGGCCATTATGATGTCACTATTTTTATATATGATATATAATATGTTTATGTTTTCTTTAAACTTCTGTATTTTTCATTTTTGGCATACCTTTATGGTTTCCATTATGGGTAAACACGATATCTTCATTTAAGGAAGTGCGGACTACCGCCCCCTAAAAGTGATGTGATTCGTTAATGCCATATGTGGGACGTGTAAAGGATGGATTTAAAGTTATTATATTGCTAATCATTTTTTTTCATTTTTATATGGCCGGTTTAAGGGGTTGCCGGTACCCAAACACCATTTCACCACATCCAGTAACTTCACCACATACAAAACAGAACCGCATTTCAAATTTCGAAACCAAATTCAAAATCCCGCCAGCCGCCTCGATCCGCGACCCAAGCTTCAACCTACTTGACAGGCCTCGAGCTGCACACCTGCCACAACAGTTCCTGTCTGATCAGTCCGCACGCCATGCGAAGTCCACGCGATAGCCCGTGTCCACCATCACGCGCCACCCTTCACCGGCGACGGAATCGTCATCATCATATCAAGCCGCGAGACCGCCTCGAGCCGCGTGCCAACACCAGGTCTGAAACCACAACAAGATCGCCGGCGAGCTTCGCCGGCCTCCGTCGACACCGCAACGGCATCTAAACCAGAATGCTGGTGAGCTTCACCGACGCCCAACCTCACGCACTTACCCGCACCGGCGACGAGAAACAACCCATCACCGCCGGTCGATCCCTTCACCGATTTCCACGAGGCAGAAACTCTCGTCACTAATATCAACGAAGAAGCCCTCGACACAGAACAGCAGACCCAACCACAAAACACAAAACAGAAAATTGACAGAAAAAAGAACAACATCAGAACCCGTCGCCACCTTCAGCCCTGCTGGAGAAGACCTTGAAAACCCCCAAATCACATGCATCCACCCCAGATCTAAGCTGAAACCCCAAAACTAGGGCCGGCTCCACAGCGTGAGGACCACGAACCCACAAACCCGCTCGTGGCGTATGCCGGAACTTCTAGCAACCTCGTCGCGACCCGGTCTTAGGTTCATGGGTCCAGATCCGAATGCTTCGCGAAAACACGGGGCCTAGAGGAGGAGCGAGCCTGGCCTAGCCGCAGAGGAAAGAAACAAGGGAAATCAAAGCCATCACTCTGCGGGGAGAGGAAGGCGACGACGGGAGGAGAATCGCCGCTCAGAGCCCCTTACGGGCTCATTTTCCTTTAAAGTTATTATATATTATGTTATACAGGAATTATAATATACCTCTATATCATTATTATTTCTTTCCATTAAAGTATGAGATAGAAATGAAAGTAGCGTTCATGCGTACGTACGGCTTACCGTCTCCATGAACGGTGCATTTCATTTCTTATCCCCAAATGTAATGTACTATTAAAATTAAATGTATATAATGTATATATATAATTAATTATATATCTAAATTATGAATATAATTCTGGAATTAAAATATACATACCTCTCATTTAGTTTTAATTCCACTAATATGACAAAGAAATGAAAGTAGCGTTCATGCGTACGTACGGCTTACCATCTCCATGAACGGTGCATTTCATTTCTTACCTCTAAATGATTATGTAATATTATAAATACATGTATATGCTGGATATATATGATACATATTATATCCAAATCAGGAATTTCATTCTGGATATAAAGAACTTTTGACAACATGAACAACATGTAATTGTAAGAAGTCAACTTTTGACTTAAGAACCAAATATTGACAAAACAAACATTATTAACTTAAATGGTTACATAATGTTTATAACATGGCAATAAGTGATATAAAAAGAATAATGAACTTTAAAAAGGTTCTTAATAAAGTATAAATTAACTCAAGTTTATTATTCAGGACGTTAAAGAACGATCGAGTCAAGTCGAACCCAAGGTAAGGGACTTCGTCTCAATCTCCTTTCATTGAGGCATATTTCGTTTTATACACAACTTTCTTTTATATGGTGTATAAACTCCTTTGACTTTTACTTTTATACAAAAGGAATCTTTTTCTACGAAGCGTTTTACTAAACGACAAAAGGAATGTTTTTTTTAACGTACGCGGTGACAACGACCTTTTCCGCCGCCGCGAGTATTATTTGATATTTGGATTTCTCAACAAGCCGTAATGTTTTTAGAATAAAATAAATACCATATACTCTTTTATGTATTTTGGTATTGAAAATGATTTTGAAAAAGGATTCTATTATGTCAATATATTTATGATATATTGTGATTGAAATGTGGAAATGTTATCATTCCTTTATATTGGTTTTATGTTTTATGATTTTATACTGGTACTTGGACATTTTAACGGGTGGTTACGTTATAAACCATATGAAGGGTGGTGCCGTGAATACCAGGACGGGTGGTTACGTTATAACCTCCAATGCATTGGGTATGGAAGTCAGCTGTATGGCTATTCCATTAAGTATGTATGGAAATTGGCCGTATGGCTATTCCATTAAGTGATATGTGTGGAAGTCGACCGTATGGTTACTCCACTTAAGTATGTTTATGTCCCAAGTTACCTTTATATATGTTATGTGTTCTTTATATGGGTTTTATGGTAATACTTTGGTTACAAAAAGGTAAGTAATGATACTTTATTCAGTGAATAGTTTTTTACTACTTCATGAAGGTGAAGGTATTACTTTGATATAGTATACATGGTTTACTTGATGTTTGAAAAACTAACAGTTTTCATTCTTTTTGTATCCCTTACTGAGCTTTTTATGCTCACCCCAAGTTTTTCGAAATGTTTTTCACAGGACTTAAAGTGGAATAAGGTCAAGGATGGGATCAAGGGAATTTCATGCTATCTAAAACATGGAATCTAGACATATTTCTTTTTAAGAGTTTTTATTTTATGTAGACTTAGTAGAAGTGTCTACTTTGTAATCTTTTAAGATGTAATAGTTATGTTCTAATTCTCTAAAACTCTAAACCTGAAAAGATCCTCAATGTGAATTATTCATTTAATTCAATATTAAGTAAGGTTTAAGGCTGGGGCCTTATACTTATAGTTATACCATCCTATAAAAATTTATATTCTCCTAATCCCTATACACATTTAAATTTTTCTGGTCTCACAAAAGACCAATTTCACATTCCTTAAGGAAATTCTCAAGGAGATGGTATTCAAGAGGTAAATTCCTCATCTTTTAAATTATTTCTCAGTTATACCTTATCCCTATCCACTATAAAAAGATTCATGATAACTATAGTACAATATATATACTGTAATGATATTTTTTTAATGTTATATCCATCATAAAATCTCTTATCTTCTCCTTTTATTCTTAAAAATGAAATCTTCATTCATGGTATGTCGATTCACCACCTTAGTGGATGATGAGTTTTCATTTCTCATTGCCACATTCATGGAAACTTTAAATTAACTTATAATTGTTTAAAATTGAATAAATATATATATACTTTATATGGTCTCACATTATGAAATTAATATATGGCCATAATATTAAACAAAATGAAATTAGTTTTTGAAGGTTCAAAAAACAACCAAAATAACTAAACTTTTATCATTAACATTTTATAAAATGAATCATCCTCATATAGAAAATAAAAAGGTATTTTTGGGGAAATTTAAACATATATAAGTGAATTAATAAAATTTATTTCCACTTATGTATTATTATTTCAATTTTACAATAAAATCCATAATAAACTGACAATGAAATGAATGCATCTGAAACAATGAAAATAAAAAAAATATTATAAATAAATTGGTGGAAATATGTTATAAAAATATCATAAAAGGTATTATAAATATGAATATAGTTCTATAATAAATTAATAACAATATTTAAACTATTATAAATGAGTTTTTAACATATTTAAAGCAATTCAAACCTGAGGTAGGGGACTTTCCTTTTAAAAACCTCTTTAATGTCTTTTTTTATAAAATTCAAAAAAAATATTTTTAACTTATAAAAAATGAGTGGATTTTTACATTTTCATAAATAATTAATGTTTTTAATCATACTTTATAATATTAAATGGTTATTTTCAAATATAATTCGTTCCTTTTTATGTGCGCAGTATTCTTTTAAAATAAGTTATTTTACTTAAGGAATGTTTTTTTGATGAAAGTATCAATGTTTTATAATTATGTTTTGGTTCTTGTGAATTGTGTATTATGATGGTTGGTTCTATTATAACCCAAAATGTGTGGTTCTTTGATATCCATCCAATTCATTGGGTATGTTCGAAGTTGACTGTAATGGTTATTACATGTGTAACTATGATAGTTACATCATAAGGTAACCATGAGGCATACATCATAAGGTAGTCGTGAGGGTTAAAAATCATATGGTAGCCTCAAGGGTTATAGTCATAAGTAGGTATGGTAAGAAAATTATTCCCAAAATTACCTAAATGGTTTATTTATTCTTTCTATGTTTTATGTAAATGTCATGTTTTTACAAAGTAAGTATATGTTACTTTTAAGGGTGAGAAGTTTATATTTGTGAAAATGAATTCATGTGTTTATAAGTATTCATATAATAAAGGTTTATTTCATTATTTTTATGTGCCTTTCTGAGGTTTTTATTCCCATCCCATGTTTTAAAATATTTTTTATAGGGTTTAAGGATATGTAATAGAAAATAAGAAGCCAAGATTAATGTTGTGAATATTTTTCATGAAAAGAAATCGTGTTTTATTTTAAATAATTTTGTTTTTGAAAAAAATGGATATAAGTTTCTACTTATAATTTATAGATTCTATATGTAAAAGTTTGTCCTAATTTTTTAAAACTCAAACCCTAAAAATATCCTCAAATGTAAGAGAATTATTTCTTTACTTCAAAACTCCAGATTTGGTAATGTCTAAGTTTGGGTCCTTATAGTTGGTACTATAGGATGGTTTAGATAATTTTAGGGGTTATTATGATGTTAATAGAATAATATAAATGATTTTTACTTTATGTTTAAGTTTAAATGATATATTATTTGAAGTTTACCATATTGTTTCATCTAAATTAAGTCTATTTAGAATGGTTTTCTGTAGATAAAATAGGGAATCTGAAGTAGGAAGGAAATGATATGGTGATATCTTTATGAATATGTAACTTGGAATGGTGATAATTTTAATCAAATATTTGTGACACTAATCACTCAGTTGGAGTGGGATATAAATGGTGATGGAATCTATATAAGAGAATATCCAGATCTACCACAAAGATACATGATGATAGTGGAACATTTTTTGAGGCAACACCCTCCTTCGTTTAGTGTATATTCTAACCCAGGTGTGGATGAAGGGTTGATTAAATCCATTGAAAATATATTTGATGTCATGGGGTGTCAGATAATCAAAATTTTAGTCTTTCTATTTATAATTTTAAAGGTGAAGCTGACCAGTAGTGTCCAATGGTCAAGAATATTAGGGAAAGAGAAGATATTGATGCCCTAAAATGGGATGAATTTAAGAATGTTTTCCTTAAAAAATATTTTCCTTAGGATATTTAAATAAGTATGGAAAATTAAATCCTTGAATTAGAAAAAATTATGAAGATTCAGTGGCTTTGTAAAAAATAAAACCTCACTCGATTGGCATGGTATTCTCCAAATATTATTTTGGATCCTGATAGTAAAATCAATCATTTTTTACTTCAGATTGAAGCCAAGATATCAAAAGGAAATAGATTCAAATAAATTCAAAAGTTATTAGAAACTTTTTTGATGTGTTGAGATGGTAGAAATGTAATTTTGTGATGATCATATGTATTTTAACAACAAGTTGAATAAAATGTATAGATGAAAGGAAATGGGTAAGAATCAATCAAATAAATCTAAAGGTAAGAAAATTCAATTTCTTTTTTTTTGGAAAATGTGGTAAAAATCACCTTGGGGAATTCCTTAGAAAATTCAAGAAGTTATTTTGATGAGTTATGTTTAGACGTATGGATTTTTATTGTAGTGAAAAATATTTTAGTGTTGGTAAGTTCAATTTTGATAAGAAAAATGTAAAGTGTTTTAAATGTGGTGAGATGGGGCATTATGCACATACCTTCCTAAAGAAAGATTTGAATGTTGGGAAGAACACAAACTAAACGTAGAAATTTTTAGTGAAATTATTTGAAACTAATTGAGAAAAATTTAGGTCATCCAATGAAATGGTATTAGGTACATTGTTTGTTTACTTATATTATGCTAATGTATTATTTGATACGGGGTCTAAAATTCCTTTATTTCTGAGAAATTTTTTTGTTAATCAGAAATTTCACCTCAAGAAATGAAACCATGAATTACAGCAAAAAACCAAGGGGAAATATTACGAAAAAAAGTAATTATAAGCATCTTCTTATTGTTTTATTTGGAAATAAATTACCAAAAAACCTTTTTGTTTTTCCCTAATATAGTTTGAAGTTATTCTAAAAATTGATTGGCTTTCTATTTACCTTTCTAAGATAGATTATAGAGCTAAAAATTTTGTTTCTCAAAAATATTTTCATTTTGTATATAATAATGAACCCATACCATTGATAATATATTAAGTATCTGATAAACTATTAAAATATAGAGATGAAATTCATTTTGAACATATTTTTTAAAATAAGGGGACTGTTCAGATTAACGATGTTACTATGGTAAATGAATCCCTATATGTTTTTACTGATTAGTTTTCTAGTGTTATACCCAATCGGGTAGTTGAATTTACTATTGACTTCGTTCTTGATGCTAATACAATTTCAAAACCCCATTATCGAATAGCTCGAGTGGAACTTCTAGAATTAAAAAATTAGTTGCATGAGTTTCTTGATAAAGGTTTCATTTATCCTAGCACTTCACCTTAGGGAGATCCTATTTTTTTGTTAAAAATGAAGATGGTTCCATGAGGAATTGCAATGATTATATATCTTTGAATAGAATCACTGTTATGAATAAGTATATGTTTCCTTATATTGATGACTTATTTGATCATCTCCATAGAGCTCAGTATTTTTCCAAGATTGACTTGAGATCCGGGTACCATCATCTAATGGTAAAGGAGTATGACATTCTGAAAAAAATATTTTGTACTAGATATGGGCATTATGAGTTTGTGGTTATTTCCTTCGGTTTGAAAAATTCCCCCATTGTATTTATGGATCTTATGGAGAGAATATTCCGTGAATATTTGGATAAGTTTTTGGTTGTTTTTTATGATATTTTTTTTCATAAGTTATGAGGATCATGAAAAACATATAAGTATTGTTCTAAAAACCCTTAATTAAAATAATTTATACATAAAATTTCACAAATGTGATTTTTGGTTATGACATATCTCTTTCCTTGAGAACATTTTCAATAAATATGGCATGGTAGTTGATCTTACCAAAAAAGGTGGTTAATGAATGGATAAGACCTATAAATGTTACTAAGAATAAAATTGTTCTTGGATTAGCAGGATAATATTAGTGGTTTGTTGAAAAAAATTCATGGTTATCTATCCCACTAACTAAGTTAACTTGAAAAGAAGTTAAATTTATTTGGATAAAATATTATGATGATTATTTTCAGAAATTAAAAATAATATTGTTTAATGCTCCTATTTTTGGACTTACCCTCAAGAAATGGTGATTTTTTCATCTACAATAATTCTTAATTAAAGGTACTTGGTTGTGTTATGATGTATAATTATCAGATAATTTCTTATTCTTCAAGAAAATTGATATCTCATGAGTTAAATTATCCTATCCATGATTTGGAGTTAGCTGTTGTGGTTTTTTATTTGAAAATTTGGAGGCATAATTTATATGGAGATAATTATAAATTATATAGTGATCATAAAAGTTTAAAGTATATATTTACTCAGAATTAATTGAACATGAGGCAGAGAAGATGGTTTTAACTGATAAATGATTAAGATTTCATGATCAATTACTTTCCCAGAAAGGCGGAAAAAGTGGCAGATTCCTTCAGTCAAAAACATTATGCATCATTAACCATATTATGTGTAAAACATGACCCTTTCATCAATGATTTGATGAATTTTGGACTATAAGTTATGGGTGTAGGAATTTACTCTATTTTTTTCATGTATCAGTGCAATCATATCTATTAGAAATAATTAAGAAAGCTTAGAAGAAATATTGTGAGTTAAAGAAAAAAGTATAACTGGTGAATAAGGGTAAGTTATATGAATTTAATGTTAATAAGGAATGTATGTTGAGGTCTATAAATAGATTATATGTGTCTTTTGATTCTCATTTGAAGAAATATTTGTTAAGTAAATCTCACAGGTCTCCATTTTTAGTTCATCCTGGTAGCCCTATAATGTACAGAGACCTTCAAGAGTATTACTAGTGGGATCGAATGAAAAGAGATATTGTTGAGTTCACCATGAATTGTTTGACATGAAAATAGGTTAAAGCATAATGAAAATTAATGAAGGTTTTTCTTCAGTCTTTTCTAGTTACATAGTGGAAATGGGAAAATATAACCATGTATTTTAGGGTGGGACTACCAAAGATGTCCTAAGTTAACAATGAAATTTGGGTTATTGTAGATCAACTGACTAAATATACACATTACCTTCTTATTCAAGATACTTTGACTTTAGATCAACATTATGAACTATACCTTAAATATATTTTCAGGTTACACATAGTTCCTCTCTCCATTTTATCAGACCATGATCCTAGGTTTACTTTTATGTTTTTGAAATGCCTTCATAAGTCGTTGGGCACTAAATTAAATTTCAGCAAAGCCTTCCATCCTCATTATGATGGATAGTCGGAATTAATGATTCAAACTTTGGAAGACATGATAGATTATTTTTAAATATATTACTAGTGAATTTGGGATAAACATATTTCTTTAGTTGAGTTTTCTTTTAATAACATTTTTCATTCCAGTATACAGATGGCGCCTTTTGAGGAATTTTATGGAAAGAGGTTTCAAACTGAAGCATTTTGTGATAAAGTAGGTGAAATAAAGTTAATGGGATCATAATTGGTATAGTAACTTTCTGAGAAGGTGAAAATTATTCTACAACATATGAGGTCATCTTGGAGTAGACAAAAAAGTTATGCGGATAACAGGAGGAAAGATCTTTCTTTTGGGGTAGGTGATCATGTTTTTCTTAAAATATCTCCAGGGAAAAGTGTTATTCATTTTTGTAAGAAGGGATAGTTAAGTCCATGGTTCATTGGACCTTATTAAATACTATATAAATTTGGACAATTTTCCTACCGATTATCCTTGCCTTCGAGTTTATCTCTGGTACATAATGATTTTCATTTTTCGATGTTAAAAAATTATGTTTCAGATTCATCTCATTTTTTGATACCTAAGATAGATGAATTGGAATATAACCTTTAATATAAGGAAAATATTATTTAGATTCTTGATCATAGAGAGTAATTATTTCAGAACAAGATAATTTACTAGGTTAAGTTTTTGTGAAGAAATTATATGGTTAAATAAGCAACATGGGAATCTGAAAATTCTATGAGGAAAATGTACCCCCATTTGTTTAATAACTGAATAAATTAAGAGGATAAAATTTACAAAAAGAGTGGGAATATAACAACCCAAGTACTCATAGAATAATTTTTTTCATATTTATTTATATTCTAGAATTAAATAGTTAAATTCATTATGTTAAGTAATTCGTAAAATAAATTTTTTTATTAAACTAATTTCTTATATAGTTATATTTAAAATATTAATTTTAAATTTAAAGAAATTAAATTTCAAAAAACTAATTTAATTTTTTAATTAATTTTTTAAAAATTATTTTAACATTATTTTATTATATTTTTTGAAAAATTTAAATATTTGGTGAATAGTGAAAATACTATTTTTTTTAAAATACAGTATCTTTTGTGATGTCGTCAAGAAAAAAGTATGATATAAAATTTATTAAACTTAGGGAATGACTAAATTATGATATTATAATTAAAATACCATACAAAAATAATCCATAACATATAAATTATAAATTTTTCTATGATAAATACAAAAAACATTGTCAGTGCCTCTATAGTGCCTTTAGAGTGTTGGAAAAGTCAAAATTTGTTCCTCATAGAAAATAATTGAGTGCCAAAAAATATTTTCACAAATTTTTTATTTATTATTATGTATAGTTTATTTTTTTGGATGATAGTTTCGAATTATTAGAGTTATATAACAAGAATATTATCTAAATGTCTATGCAATGCTTACATAAGGCAAAAAAAATTAAATTAACAAATCAAAGAAGTTTTATGGACATGTATATGAGTAAATATACATAATAAAAGAATCAAAAATATTATAATGAACCTAATTAATTTATTTTTATTATATTAATTTATTTTTTATTTTTCTTTGTGAAATAATTACCTTTAGTTCTTATGAAACTAACGCAGTTCTTGTGTAAGAAGAAGAAAAAACAATAAAATGATTTTAATTAGAATTGTAAGAACCCTTAAATGACCCAAAAATTTGTACAAATCTTATTAGATGAATAATTTTGGATAATAACCATATTTGATTCGAATTTGGGACTTTGTTTATCCACTTGGATGGATTTAATCCCCCTTATAAAATTTTATTTAAAAGAAACTCATGGTTTTCACACAATGGTTTTTAATTAGTATAAATTTTTAATATATGTTTTTATATAAGATTTTTTCAATCATAAATAGTCTTTTTTAAAGATAAAATATTTATCTTCTTCAGGGTAATTTATTTTTAATTTTTAGTGAAGAAATAAATGCCTTAAATACTTTCATGGAGATGATACAGTAATTATTAAATTAATTTAAAAATGAAATAATTGATATTAAAAATATTAAAATAAATATAATTTGAAGAAATTAAGCTGATACATGAATTATCTATATAACTATGACATTTTCAAGATACAATAAAATATTTGGTTTTAATTTTAATATTTATTTGATGTTTTTTAAAGTCATATTAATGAATAGTGTTAAATATTTTCAAAAATGAGATTTCATGAATATAATATTTTATTAAATTATTAAAAAATTAAAAAAAACTTGAATAAATCCAAATTGAATAATATTTTTTTTAATATGTAATTCCATTAGCTTTATAGGCCTTTTGAAAGTCTTTATCCCTATAATAGCCTTATTATATTTTAATATTTTATGTAATTCCTAAATTGCCCCTCACCACAATTATAAAGCGGGACTCCTTCCAACACTAAATTTAATCACCTTGATCCTTCTAGATCTAACATCCTATGAAAAATTATCCTCATCTCTAGAAACATTATAGTATTTTTTTACTCACAAAAAGGCCAATTTCAAGTGCCTTAAGGAGGTTCTCGAGGATATGATATTCAAGAGGTAAATTCCTCCTTCTCTTTTAAATTCATTCTTACTTCTACATTATCCTCACCCCTATCCAAAGTTATATGATAAATAAAATATCATATATATACTATAATTTTATTTTATTAATGGTATATTCATAATCAAATATCTTATTTACTCCTTTTATTCTTAAAAATGAAATTGTCATCCATGGTTTGTCGATTCACCACCTTCGTGGATGATGAATTTTTGTTTCCAATTACTATATTCATGGAAATATTAAATTCACATATAATTGTTTAAAATGGACTAAAGATATATATTATATATGGTCTCATGTTCTGGAATTAAATATATTTTTATAATATTAAACAAAATAAAACTAGTTCATGAAGGTCAAAAAAACTGCCAAAATAAACTAAACTTTTATCATTAATGTTTTATCAAATGAATAATCCTCATATTAGAAAGAAAAATGGATTTATAGGACTATTTAAACATTTTTAATTGTATTAATACCATTTATTTCAACAACTAGAGTATTATTTCAATTTGAAAAGAAAAATCAATAATAAATCATCTATGAAACCAAGAAATGAATGCACTTGAAACAATGAAAATAACAAAATATTATTGATAAATGGGTGGAAATATTTTATAAAAATATCATATAAGGTATTATAAATATGAATATAGTTCGTTGATAAATTAATAACACTCTTCAAATCATTATACAATAGGTTTGAACACTTTTGAAGGAATTTAAACTTGAGGTAAGGGACTTTCCTTTTAAAATCCTCTTTAATGTATATTTTTACAAAATTCAAAAAGAATGTTTTTTAACTTATACAGCATGAGAATATTTTCCTATTTTTATGAATCCTTGATGTATTTAATCCTACTTTATATTATTACATGATTATTTTCAAAGAAAATATTTTCTATTATATATGCACAGTATTCTTTTAAAATAAGTTATTTTCCTCAATGAATGATTTTATGATGAAATTATTCATGTTTTATGATTATGATATGGATATTGGGAATTTTTCATAATGATGGGTGGTTCTATTATAAACCAAAGATGATTGGGTCCATGATATCCCTCTAATTCATTGAATATGTTGGAATTTGACCATAATGGTTATTCCAAGTGTAACTACGATAGTTACATCATAAGGTAGTCATGAGGGTTACATAATAAGGTATTGATGAGGGTTAAAAATCATATGGTATCCATGAGAGTTACAATTATAAGTAATTATGGTAATAAAATGATTCCCCAAGTTACCTAATGGTTTATTTTTTCTTAATATTTTTTTATTTAAACCTCATGTTTTCACAAAGTAAGTATATGTTACTTTTAAGCGTGAGAAGTACATCTTTGTGGAATTAATTCATGTGTTTATAATTACTCATAGACTAATGTTTTATTTCCTTCTTTTTAAGTCCCTTACTGATATTTTTGATCTCATTTAATTTTAAAAAAAATTCACAGGGTTTAAGGATGGTTAATAGAAAATAAGAATCGCATCTCAATTTTTTAAATATTTTTCATGAAAATAAATCATGTTTTATTTTAAAGATTTTTGTTTTCAAAAAAAAAGGATAATTGGTATAAGTGTCCACTTTTAATATATATATTAACTATGTAATATTTTTTCTTAATTTTCTAAAACTATAAACCTAAAAAGATCCTCAAATATAAGAGAATGGTTTCTTGAATTAAAAACTCAAGATTATGTAACGTTTAAGGTTGGGTACTTATAATCAGAGTTCTAGGATCTCACCAATGATAGAAACACAAGACCATTCTTTGTTAGTGATTGCTTGAAATCAAGGTAGGATATTTTTTGTGTATTTATACCCTTTTATTATCCCGCGACAAACACAAATTAATCAACTAAAATTTTGATTCATGGATAAATCATTTTTTAGGTATGGGTTTTATTTTTAGGATTTGGGGATAATCATTATTTTTTTATTCATTTACATTTATACAACTCCATTCATTTTTTCTAGTACAATAGATCAATTCCAAAATGAACAAAGGTAGTGGTTATTTATCAATTTTATGTTTTATGGTTTTCTCTCCCCTTTATACATGAATTCATCAGTGGATTTTTATTTTGGACTATGATTCAATGAATACTTGGTGAGCGATCATCTCACATTGGGTCTTTGGAATAACGGATCACTACCATGGGTTTGGGATGGCGATTCAATGTAATGGTTGTGGTATATGATGATGGTAGTGTATCCACAGATGGATCAAGAGTTTGTGTTCATGGTTTTGGCATGGGGCACCAATGAGGTGTGATGGAAGGTGTTACCTAAGCGGTGGATGTGGAAAAAATTGGGAGAATAGAAGATGGAAGGACTTGGTTGGACTAGATCCGAGTTCCATGGGAGAAATCATTTATGATTCATAGGGATTGAAGGTATGGAGGAATATGTGTGAAGAATCTTGTGGGTTCTTTGAAAAACTAGACTACACTATATTTAGTCTTGTGAAAACACATCATGAAGTACCTAAAGAGCAGCGGTTAGGGATTCCATGGAGAGTTAAGGATCACAAACCATGTACTATCTACCACATCTTGTGTAACCCCTAGTTAGAAAACTCAACATGTATAGGGAGTACACACCTAGTAGGTTGGGTAGCATTACCCACCATGTGGGCCATGCCACCTATCATATACACCCTAGCATTATGAATCAGAATGTACAGGGAGTAAACTCCTAATAGATCATTGGTCCCATACTCCATGTGTGGCAACCTATATTTCATGTACTTAATAAAGTACATAGGAAAGCGAAGAATGGCATCCAAAATTCTAGGGAGATATCTATGTGATGTGTAACTCAAGGTACACACCGTGTTTTGAAGAAAAGGGTATGTTGTGTGATTGTGAGACACTAGCAGTTCTAGGATTAAGAGACATGAAATATACCTCTAGGGACACATCATATACTTCTTTGAGGATAGTTATGATTCTTATTTCTCTTCATTTTATCTTTGTTGTGGGATTCCATGATATTCCTTGGACTAGTATTGTTTGATTGTGTTCCCCTGGTCCCTTACTATGAGATTTTAGTGAAACATATAATTCTCAGCATAGATGTTAACCCCTATATAGGTACCTAATGAGTAGTGTGGGAAGGTTCCCTTACTCTGGAGTAAGTCATCTAAGTTCTCTTTGACTACTGACTTAGTGTCTTGGATCATTTATCCCTCCAATAGGCTCAGAGAAATCCTAATTTACTTCGTGTTTCCTTAGATAAGGTTTTTTGAAATTGGCGTGACCAATATTTATACGGGAATCGATCCCCTCTCTAGGAGGATAGTTTCTAGTGGGGTCTAGTGTCCCCCCAGTGACCCTTGGGCATTGACCCAATATATGTGTATTGTCATATGATATTTCTAATGGGGTATTAGTCTAATGGAGTGTGTATATTAGATGAATCTTATCAGTTCCCTTTGTGACTAGACCTAATGAGTTTGGAATCTATGATGAGTGTCTTTAATGGAAGTATACCTTGAGGAGAAATTCCTCCACGAAGAGCATGTTTTTTGAGTTTTATGTCATATGGGATTGTGGGGATGCTCCATCAGCTTAGCAGTACCCAATGAGTGATATATCAAAATTGAGTTCCATCAGGGATGATAGGGCTCATGGAGTGAGATCTCCTAGACAAGCATTATCTTAAAACCTCGCATCGGATCTATGGGTAGTATTAGTTGAGACCTTTTGTGATTTAGAGTATTTTATGAGTATATATAGGATATATTTGGTTATCATTTTGTCTCATATCTTGTTGACGTACCTATTTTTTATGAGATGACTATTCTTGATACTTTAGGTTTGGTTATTTCAGGGTGTCCTACTGGGTATTGTTATACTCACCACTGCGTGGGCTCTACCCATACATATCATGTCTTATCCAGATTATGGAACTTTTTACAGAGTCCTGCGAGGACCATGAGTATGTGTAGCTTATTTTTAACTAGAAATATAGGGGTTTATATTCGTATTTAATTTTATAGCACTCCCCTCCTTATGAGCAGGTCAAATTTTATTTTTCAATTTTGGGTGGTCTTGTATATGGGCCCTATTTATTGATTTCTATAACTTTTGTTGTACTCTAATTGTGATATTATAGATGTATTCATGCATTGTTACTGGTTGTTTTATATTTCATCATTGTATGGGAATGGAGATGTGTGTGTGTCTGTACAGGTACATTAGGATAATGACTCCCATGTGTGTGATATGCCTACTCGGTGTTGGTCACTAACCATGGCCTATTGGACATGGGCAAGGGGTAGTTACGGATTGAGCACAGTCGGGTTGGGTTGTGACATGCAAGGTGTTTTGGGTGGAGTCTGTGAATTGTGAGGCATACTTAGTCAATCAAAGTATAAACTTACATAAATCTATTTGTTCAAAATAAAGGTTGATTAAAGCACTTAAAAGTATTTAGAGCACTTTCATATGCCCATTTTGATGCCATATAATGAGAAAATATGGGGGGAAATTATCGATTGTGTTACTTTTTTGGCTATAGGAATAAAAAATTCAGATTTAGACTCTAGGATAGTGACTCTATACAAAATAATTAGAAGTCAAAGTCATATTTTTAATGAGGTGATCCAATGGAAGGATCATAACCTAGAAGGAAATTCTGATGGAAGTAAAGAATCACCAGATGCTGAGGTTCACATAGATATAAGACCTAAATTTTCATATATTTTGATGAATTTAGGAAGCATTGTACCACAGGGTGGAGTTACCAAAATAAAGGGGTCAAGTACTGATGGTTTTTTCCAAACACATTGTATAGAATATTTTAAGGAATTTTGAATCTTGAGCACAAAAAGTTCACAATTCATAATTTACAGTACTAGAAGGAGCTCATTTATGGATATCTACCAAGGAAGGTTTCCAAGTAAAATATTATGGGATTAATTTTCATTATATACTTCTAGCGGATGGCGGAGAGCCTGAATTCCCAAAGGGGGGAAGAAGTTTAAATGATTCAAAATAGTGTGAGTTGTAAATGATGGATAAACAAGATTCCCTCCATGTATCCAGAACATGGGAGCTAATAGAGAGACCTACTAGGAATAATATTCTTTAGAACAAATGGGTTTATCAACTGAAAGAAGAAGAAGATGGAAAGAGAAATTTAAAAAAAATCAATCTAGTTGTTAAGTGGTTTTTATAGAAGTAAATAGTGGATATATTTGTAATATATTATTCAGTGGTTAAGCATGTGACAAGATCTATTTAAGGTACTTCTCATTTTAGCATGTTCACATGTTTTTGGATTTGTTTTTTAAGTGCTTTGAGATGGGTTAGAGGTGTTCAGTAGGCCAGAATTGGAAAGGGTCCAAGCTGATGGACACGTCATAGCTTAAAAAGCTACAGTAGGTCCATTGGCTTGATGATGGAGTCTACAAGTCCTATTGTAGGACTGCAGATCCCACTGGCTAGTAGGTGGAGGCTATCGGCTCACCAGTGGCATTGTTCGGGGCCCAGAAAGCCCAGTCAGGTTATGTCGAGTTTAATTAAAATCTTAACCCCTCTATATTTTTTTCAATCTTTCAAGATTCCATTATCCACCAGTTTCTTAGGATATCTCTTATAATGATTTTAGAATCACTTCTCTCCTTTCATCACCTCCCTTCAACGCCTGAACATCAGTTTAATCTGACGATTCTAAATCCGGTGAGTTCTACCTTGATCTAGATCAATTATATTCTCTTTTACTTGGTAAAAACAATTATAATATTGATTTATTGATTGAATCTAAAGATTTTGGAATGGTCTAAAAAGGGAATATTTAGTCATTGATAGAATCGGCACCTAGATTTAGGGAATTGGAATATGTGCACCATTTGTACCAAGACCCTTATTGGCAACAGATCTTCTCAGGTATGTGTGATATTTTCCTACCTTTGGGTGTGGATTCTCTTCAATATTGATCCTATAATTATAATTATGTTGAATCAGGGATGGTTCTAGGATTAATTGTGGTGTAATTGGACTCAAAAAGTGACCATCATCATCAAAACATTATTTTACCTAAGGTGGGTGGTCCTGATCATTAGCGTATATTTATACAGGTTCTTGTCATGATTATTTGGCATCTGTGTGTAACCTCGTGAGACCTGTGATTGATGTTTGATCACATGTGGTGTGCATGTGATTCCCCATGAGACATATGGTTGATGTTTGCTCAGATGTGGATTTGTTATGGTTATGACTCTTACTTGTCATGACATGATATTTGATCATTCATCATGTATATTGTATTGCATGTGTTGTTCATATATCTTCTATAGTTTTTCATGTAGGTTGAGCCCAGATATTTGGTCAACATGTACATGGGTTATCACATCAAGGGGGTATGTTAAACATGTTTTTGGGATATCCTATCAAGGGGGGTGTGTTAGGATGCTAATTGATATTTCTTTTGGTATGGAGATGATGTAGGTATATGTAGTCTTTAAGGAACTAACATATATCACTACACCAAAAATATTGTTTAGCAGCGGTTTAAACCGCTGTTAAATAGTTTCAGAGCGGTTTTCCAAAACTGCTGTGAAATGTGGGGTCACAAAACATTTTGTGATGATTTTTAGAACTAATGAATATTGTTTAGCGGTATTTTTATAATTTTTTAAATTTTTTAATTTTTTATTTATGTATTTAATTAATTATTTATTTATTTATTTATTTATTTCCTATTTATTTATTTATTTCATATTTATTTATTTGTGATTTATTTATTAATGATATATTATTTATCCTACCATGCATTCCTTTGTCATGCATATCATGAATAAATTCAAAATATATATGTGTTGGATGAGATTTGAATATCTTACCTCATGTTTATTCTACAAAGACTTTACCACTCCAATAAGCTCTTCATATGGCAAGTAAACAAAATTTAATATACTTATATATAAAAAATAATAATACATATTAAAGAATGATAATAATAAATAAAAAACAAATAATATATAACAAATAAATATGAAATAAATAGTTAATAATTAATAAATAATAAATAAAAACAAATAAAAAGTAATAAATAAATACTGAATAATAAATAAATAAACAATACGATTATAAATAATAAATTATAAATTATAAATAAATAGTAAATAAATAATATGTAAATAATGGATTAATAATAAATAAATAATGAATAAATAATAAATAATAAATTAATAAAAACTAATAAATCAATATATGATAAATAATTGATAAATAATAAATTATAAATTATTAATAAATTAATAACAAAAAATAATAAATTAAAAAATTAATGATAAATAAATAAATAATAAATTAATAATAAATTAATAATGAATTAATAATGAATAATAAATCAATATATAATAAATAATTAGTAAATAAATAATATGTTAGTATATGATAAATAAATAGTAAATAAATAATTTATTTATTTATTTATTAATAATAAATAATGTTTAAAAATAAATTAATAAACGCTAATAAATCATATGTAGTAATATATACTAAATATTAAATAAATGAATAATAATTTGACACTAATTTAACAATTATTTAATATGAAATAAGAAATAAGAAATCAATATATAATAAATAAGTAATACATAAATTATAAATTAATAATAAGTAATAATGAATAATAAATGAATATATAAGAAATAATAAATAATAAATAATAAATAAATCTATATAATTACATATAAATTTATTTAAATATAGTTATATATATCTTATAAAAATATAAAAATATAAATAAATTTACCTAAATGTATATAAATACAAGCATGGAGACACACACACACACACCATCCAATAGAATACATATAAATATATATACAGTAATCATATATATAAATATACATTAATGTATATAAATATACTTAAGTGGATATAATTATCTATAAATATATATACATATAACAAAATTTACATAAATATATATAAACACAAATTGATATTACATAAATATATATAAACGAACACATATATATAATTGTATATTAATATATATATTCACAAGTAAATATAAATATCTATATTTATATATATCCAAATAATATATAACAATATATAAACATAAATACGTATAAATTGTTGGAAGTTTATAATTCATTTTTTTGTTTTATGTTTTGAATATTATAATTCCTCACAATATTTTATTCATTTTAAGTTACTCATAATTCCTAAAAATATATTTTTCAATTCCTCACATTTTTTATTATATATTGTGTTATAGTGTTTGGAATTTCATAACTCCTAATTCATATGAAATATAAGAAGTTTATCTACTTTTTATACAACTATGACAAAGTCTAAATAAGTCTCTAAAATGATCCCACTTTTCGTCCGAACTTACTGAATTTCTTTTAGTTATATATTTATTTTCAATTTATAGTTTTATTTAGTTATTCTTTTATAATATGAGTTATATAGCTCATATTTTCAAAAAAACTTGTTCTTTAGATATAAAATAAATTTATTTACATTTAATTATACTATGAAGAAGTCTAAAATAGTTAATTGAGTGATCTAAAAAATTCCAAATCCTCTACAATATTTATAGAATTCTACAATTTCCAAAATAAAATTTCTACAATTTTCCACTAATAACTCAAGATATAGACCTTGGATTTTCATTTCATTTATTGTGATAGAAAGATAAAATAATATTATATATTTCATTCAATTTAAATGAAGTGTGAAATTTTAATTTAGATACTCCAAAAAATGTTAAAATATCTACTATATTTCAGTGATTTTTTCTTTAGTTTTTAGTATATATTTTTTTATGGTTATTTGATAATATATTTGGATTCATAAGTTGGGTTGAAGTGTTATTTTATTAGTTGTAAATATATAAATTTATCTAAATTTAATTCAACTGAATGCAATGATAATTCTACTATTTAGTGACTATAAAAATTATATGAATTTAGAGATGTTGAGATGGAATAGGTTTTCTATTTTTCTATATTGAACCTACCACATGATATATTTTGAAGTTACCACATGTCATGTTTTAAGTAGTCTTATGAATACTTAACATACCGAATTCAATCTCCCACATGTGTTAGTCTTTAACTTGTCACATGTTGTGTTTTTTTAAAGTAAATGCATGAAATTTTTTCTTTTAGAGTAACAGTATGAAGGTTTTCTGAAGTTACCACATCATATATTCAAGTTTCCGCTTAAACCTCAAAAAAATAGTGGTGATGAACAGCTGCAAAGGTTCCATATAGAAACTACTTCTCTATAATAGAATGAGGCTTCATCCCACTTCAAACAGGAGTCAATCCATATCTTCATGACCATCTTGAAGTGATCATATAACGCTTGGACTTCCCCTTGCATGTTGCAACAAACAGTGTGAACCTCACACCTACAATTCTATACTTCATCCATTCTACCCTTTTCCATCCACAAAAACAAGACTTTCTTGAACTTTCTATAAGTTTCATGGAGTTTCGACACCCCCATTATTCATAACTCATTGGTGAATATAGGTATTCCATATTTTTACTTCATTAATTTGTGTCTTCAAGCATTCTACAAGATAAAGTCCATATGAGAGTATCACTACATACTCATTTTTATAGTATAATCAGTTTATAATTTTGTAGATGGTATTGAAATTCATGTATTTGTATTGGAAACTAAATGTGCATGCATTGGTTAAAGATTACATGGAGAATCACAGTCACTAAAGCTACCATAGGCAAGTGATCACAGTTGATATCTCATTTGAGCATATCTGGATATCTCAAGTGACTGCATTATGAAATTTCAACTAACTATGCATCATGATAACTAAAGTGACCACATGATATAATTTCCTCACATGGTCATTATACCAACCACATGTTTACCAATTGACCACAAGACTACTTATATTGAATGCATGTTATGATGACATGATAAGTTAACCAACTGCATGGAGTATACCTCATGGTCACTTGACACTCATGGTCAGTTCTATACTTTATTTATTTCTGTTAAAATCTAAAATTTCAAGAATGCTATGATTTTCATTATTTTTGATTATCTGATTTACTATATTCTTATATTAATTGTTTTAAATATTTTATTAATTTATAAAATTTATATATATTATATAAAATCCATGTGAAGTGTATTTTAAAATATTTTAATCAGTTTTAAAATATGATTTATTTTATTCATTATTCACACATATACATATATTATGTAATTCAATTATTTAAATTTGTATATTTTGAGTTGATATATTTTTCTTATTATTTAATAAATGAATATTTATTAACATAAAACTTATTCAAACATGTTTTACATCATTTAATGTTGTGTAATAAAAGTTTGATTAATTATGCACTGCATGAAATTAGAAAGTGTTTTGAAATTTGAATTTTAATAATCATATAGTCTTATAACTTTTATATAATTTATTTGAATTATTATTATAGAGACTATTTGAATTATTTAAAGGGTAATTAAAATTGTTTTGAATTAGTCTTTGATTTTTGAATTCAAACAATTTTTGTTAAGATTATTTTGGAATGATAATTTTCTCTCTCCTAGATAATTATGTAGTTTGAATTTGAATTATTTTACCCTTTTGGATATTGGTTTGTTAGTTTTTAAAAATATGATTTAAAGGATTTGGTATGAATTCAAAGTATATATGAGTTTAAAGAACATGAAATTTTGAAAACCAAAAGAGATTTATTCTAAACATTGAAGAATTATATAAACCAATACTTGTCTGAACAATTTTTCATCTATTGGATATATTTTTTAAGTGATGAACAAAAACTTCCATGACTTTTATGACTACCTTAAAAAATACATCCTGATACATTGATCAAGAACCACTACATGTGCTTTCTTCATTTATCCTATAATTCATCCTAGTTTATTTTATCTATAACACTACTTTCCATCTCTCTCATGTGCTCTCACTTTTGATTTATTATTTTACATTCAAAATCATTATTTCATTATTTATTTATTTCTTGGGGTTGTGAATCCTGGATTATAAAGTCAAGATTGTTCGGTTTGTGACTCTCATAGTCATAAGTCAATTTTTTAATTAGGTTGTGACTCCCCAGGAAAAATTTAGGTGTCTTATTTATACTTCCACAAGAAAAAATATCTTGTAATTGGGTTATAATTACCCTTAGAAAATAAGTGTAGTACACAACATACCTCTCACATAGTAGAGAGGTATAATAGTAGATTGGGTCTAATTTGTACTAAACCACTATAAAAATTATCTCTGTTATTTCATTTTTTTCCACTACTAATTAACTTTGTTAATTAATTTTGATAATAATTTTATCAAGTTAAATTTTTTAATATGGACCATTCACACCCTATAGACCATCTGGAATCACCTTTTCGACCTAAAAATTGGTATCAGAAGGTGTCCATTTTAATAATTTTTAGTTTGGATCTATTGTCTATTTATCTATACCAATATTTTGTATCAGAGTTTAAACCTTGTTAAGGATGGTGTTGGGATTTATTATTTCATATTTTATTGTGTTAACCCTTTCCTAGACCTCACGGTCTAACGGGAAGACATTTAATTTGGTAGGAATAAATTTAAATGATGTATGGGTTCCTCAAAATCAACCTCACTTTGATTGAAATAATTATAGTTACTGGAAATACAGAATAAATGCATACCTAAAGTGGTTAAGCATAGAGAACTATTCGATCATGGTAAACCCATACAAACTACCAGAATCTAACCCAAATACTCTTACAAGAAATGATTCTTCTAAATATGTTTTAAATTAAAAAAGTTGTAAATATTTTATATTATTATATTAACATGAGTTTTTTTAGTCATGTGTCAGCATGTAAGACATCTCATGAGAAATTTAATATTCTATAAGTTACTTACCTTATCTTATAAGAAAATATTTGAACCAAGATTAGAGTAGATTGTGATGAGTACCAAGACTTCAAGATGGGTTAAGATGAAACTATGAACCAAATTTTCCACCGATTCACTAGCATTGTGAATTGAATTGATTCTCATAGATAAACTTTATAAAATCTAGTACTTTTTGAACAAGACCTACAATCACTACCAAATAAATGGCATAAAAAGAAGGACTCCATTAATGAAAGCATGAACCTCAAAGAGTACAATCTTGATGAATTGATTGGATCACTACTTCAGTATGAACTTGAATTGAAGAACATTGTTGAAGAGGAGAAAACAAAAAATAAAAGGTGTAGATTTTAAATCCATAAAAAAAATTTACCAACTATTATAATTATTAACTATAGAAAAGTAAAAAATAATATATGGTATAGATTATGACTATATTCTATAAACTAATAATAAAGAAAAGATTCAAGAACTATTTTAGAAGAAAATATTAAAATGAAAATGTAAATGGAGATAATAAAGGTAGTATGAATTATAATAATAAAATATTACTTGTTTTGAGTGAAAAAATAAACATAATATCAATCCTAACTATCTAAAACTAAATAATAAAGTCAAATAAAAAAGGATAAAAAGACATTGACTACCTGTTGGAGTTGTACCAAAGAATTTGATTATAGTGAAGAATATAGAAATGAGAAATAATCTATTAACTTATGATTTATGTATTCTATAAATTAGGTTAGTGATTGTAGATTTTATTTTAGTTTCTCGGATTTTGATATGATTCTAAAAATATGAATGTTTCTGAGTAAAATGAAGAAATTGAAAGGTTAGAAAAATATTTTTTCAAAGCGACACATTTATATAATGTGGTTAAATAAAATAATGGGAAAAGTTTTTCTGAAAATAAAGTTATTTTACAAGATAATGAAAAACTAATAAACCCTAATTCTTTTTATCATTCTAAAATTTATGTTTATTTTAAATCTTCTTAGGATTCAAATGAAAAATTGAAAAAAGAAAGTTGAAAGTATTAAGAAAATTTTGTCTTATTTTATTCAAAGTTATGAAAATTATCATAAGATGGTGTATTTGAATAAAATAAATACAAATAAAGATGGTATTGGATTAATATGAGATTACCTCAAATGTATCGAGATAATTTTTTGAAAATTAAAAATGTTTGTACTTCTACTGTTACATGTTTTAAATGTGCCATAAAATGACACTATGAAAATGATTATTCTTATAGATTTAAATAGTCTTCAGGATTTATAAAAGACTCATATATCTAAATATTTTTATCTAGAGTATCATACAATACTTTTTAAAATTCTATGTGGGTACCTACTTTTTATTTACTAATCTGATTGGACCCAAATTAGCTTAGGTACCAAAATTGTAATGTAATTGATTTTTATAGGTAAAATTCCTTATATGTCTCTATAATGGTATTTGGTACAAGTATAGTGTACTATATAAGACAATGATAAAATACCCATAAAATTGTTTCACTTAAAATAAATTTGATAGAGTTGTTGTTACCTTTATAGATAATTCCAGAGGCAAAGTAAAAGGCTTTGGTAAAGTTAGTCTTTCAAAATATACTTTTATTTATAAAGTTTTATATGTTGAAGGTTTAACACATAATTTAATTATTATATCTCAATTGTGTTATTAAGTAATGGAATTAAACTTTCAAAATGATAAGTTTTTAGTTTTTACAGATTATTCCTTACTATTTTATGCTAATCGAAAGGAAAATTTTATACTATTCATTTTTCTAAACTATTTATTAAAAATGTTAAGTGTTTGAATATTGTGAAGAGTGGTAATTTTTTTGGAATTGATGATTAGGTCATGATAATTTCAGAATGTTACAAAATATCTCTAAATATGAGAACATGAAATAGTTACTTACTATAAAGAAAGAAAAACTTCATGTTTGTGATGCATGCATGAAAGGGAAACAATGTAAATCTTCATCCAGACCTATCAATAAGATAATTACTAATAGGCCTTTATGGTGAGTACATATTGATATATTTTTTCTCACTAAAATTTATAGCCTTGTAGGAATTAAATATACTTTAGTTGTTATAGATGATTATAGTATATTTACATGGGTTTATTTTCTTGTATGTAAAATGATATTTTATCTAGATTTGGTAATTTTTGTAATTTAATTCGAAATAAAAAAAAGTTTATGATTGTTTCAATTCATAAAGATAAAGTTGGTGAATTTATAATTTATAATTTGAGTTTTTTTTGAAAAAAATAGTTACTTTCATAATTATTCATCCCCTATAACACCATAGAAAAATGTTGTTGTAGAACGGAAAAAATAGGACTCTTATTGAAATTAATAGAACTATGTTAAATAAATATAATTTTTTGATATTTTTTTGGGATAAATATATATTTTTTTTTTTCAAATACAATTATTCTTATACTTCTATTGAAGAAAAATTCTTTATGAATTAAGGTAAAAGGTATAAATTTGGTTATATTAGATTTTTTGGTTTTAAAGTTTTAATTTTGAATTCAAAGGATATTTTAGATAAATTTGATGATAAAGGTGATGAAGGTGTTTTTATTGGTTATTATAAAAATAGTAATTCTTATAGCATTTATAATAACATAACTATAGTTATTAAAGAATCTATTCATGTTATGTTTGATGAAAATTATATGAATTTTAATTCTGATTATGATATTTTTTTTGATGATTTTAGAGTTTTTAACTTTGGGGAAGAAAAACCTCAAGATAAGGATGAGTTAATTGAGGGGGAGAATATTAATTCTAGACCAGATCTAAGATCTTTTATGATTTATATAGATCATTTTGTTGACAATTTTATTGGTAATATTGACTCTGGTAATAAAACTATAAATTTAAAAAAAAAATTGTGCATGTAACATTCTGCCCCTCCTCATTTGATTGAGACGTGGCAGGTTTGCTACTAAGCCTTATGTTACATACCCAAGATAACAAAATCTGAAAATAAATTCTAAGGGACTCAAGAAAATTTTGGGGATAATTTTTACATTGAAATATAAAATATCCAAACCACCCAAAAAATAACCAAACAAACCTCTATATTATGCATGAGTTCAAAATACAACTCTAAACATAACCAAACCAATAAACCATATCCTAGTACAAGAAAAAACTAAAATACAAACTCAAAGAGGACCAAAATACCACAAACTCAAAACTCTAAGGTGACATTAACCAGAAACCCCCAACCTGCTCCAGGATTTAACTCCGTATTCAAATCTCATGGTATAGAGAAGCATCGCTGAATAACTGAGATACCTTTCCTTTACCTTTGTCTTGATAGATAAAATCTAAAAATTCACAACAGTTTCTAAGTAAATGTGAGTCTAAACACAGTAGGATTTCCCTAATTACTTTCCAACTCACACCATTAGGAAAAAATGTGTTATCATAACTTTTATAAAATATTTTAAAGCAGTAAAAATAATTTATATCAAAACCATAAAAAAGTTTTCCAAGAAATAATCATTAGATCCTTTAAAAAATTCCTAATATGATTTGAAATATTCATTTTTATGTCCATAAACACAATCACATGCACACACACAAAATCTTGGTATTACCATTAACAGTGGAACTTCACATCTATACTATGTCCAAGTTGATGGTGGTGCTTCATGACCATTATCCATCTCATTCAACTCACACCCAACTATTTATGCCAAAATCATGTCAATTAATTTCAATCATAACATTTATTTCCTTAAATTATTTCAAGAAAAATTACATACATCAAAACAAAACCATAACTTTAAAATCATTATTTTAAAATTATAAAAAAAATCTAAAAACTGATCAACTTTCCACAATTTCCGATCCAATGACAAAATTATTTTTATATCAAGAATAACACAAGTATTTTTAAAATAAATTTAATATAATAATTTAATTTAAATAATCCTTCAATATCTAAATCAATTGGAGTCAATAGAGAATCCACTTACTACTTAAACGATTGGAAAAAATAAAGAATGACGCAATGAAACATCAAGATTTGATCACATCCCACATTCCCTTCACTAGATACAACAATATTTCCTTATAAAACTGTTAAAAACACATAGATATATCCATAAAAAACTATATATATAGTTCCAAGAGAGATAATATCCTAGGATCTAAGAATAAAAAGGAATAACGGGTACTTACCAGTGAATCTGGGCCTCCGATTCACTTTTATTCACCTAAGGATCACTCCCAGATTGAAGGGGATAATCTCTCATGCCTTAATAGAAAAAAGAATTTAGGTTAAGGAAATATTAAAGAAAAAAATCATTAAAAGGATCAATTAATATTAGATTAAAATTTTAATGAGGATTAACTATAGGTCACACATTTTGGAAAACCATGATTCAAATGTGCAGTGCTACTATCTTAAGAACATACCTCGTATGGTTGGCATGTATAGTTAGAAAAACTATGAACCAACCATGAATTTACCTATATTTCAAGATTCATGGTTTCTTCTATACATTCTCATGGTTTGGTCAAACCATGTGCCAACCATGATCCATCTAGTTCCCACTTTCTTCCCTTTAATGGTTTCTTGGATATGCTACATGGTTTATACTAACTGTGCACAAACTGTTCACCTATAAAAAAGACTCCAAAACATTCCAAAACCCCTTTAAACCTATATAAATGTAACTCGAACATTATATGAACACAAAATACATGAAAAATGGTCATTTACTTGAAAATGAGGGTGCTACATTCTCCCCACCATTGTACATTATATCTTTAGAAAGTAGAAAATCCATATTGAATTAGAAGAGTTTGGTTCATTACTCTAGAATTTCCTTCTTACAGTCCCATGTTTCTTCCTGAATCTGACTATGTTGCCATAAAATTTTCACTAGACTGATTCTTTTCCAATGAAATATATTTTATTGACTATCCAAAATTCATAAAGGAACATTAATCAATGTATAATATATCTCTATGTCAATATTATCCCATCAAATCACATGTTTAGGATTAGGCTGGTACTTATTTTACTAAAATAAATAAAACACATTATGCACTAAATTGGACCTTGGTGGAAAATCCAACTGATATTCCATCTCACCGCGTCATTCATGTATCTCAAAAGGGCCTATGTATCTAGAAGAAAACATTCCTTTCTTACCAAAATGACAATTCCTAAGTCTTGGAGAGATTCTCAAAAACACATGATCACTCACCTCTAATGAAAACAATCATAAATGATGAACCACATATGATTTCTTATGACTCTGATCTATCTACATTCCCTTTATTATCAATTTAATCTTCATTGTTGTCTCTTAAATAAGGTTGGGTATAATTATTAAAGTCTCACCTATTTCCACCCAAAAAAGTATAGAACAATAAGGACATATATATAATGATTTAAAAGGGGCCAAATGTATTGATTCCTAAAAAAATTTATTGTATGAGAACTCCACTAAAGTTAAATTCTCTTTCCATGATCCACCAAAATCCCCTACATAATCCCTAAACATTTCCTCCAATGTTTGGATTATCCATTCATACTATCCATCCATTTGAGGATGATAATCCATACTTATAGTCAACTATGTTCTATGGGATTATTGAAAATATTAACAAAAATGAGATGTAAACCTGGATTCCCAGTCATATATAATCAAAACTAGAACCCCATGTGTCTTTACCACTTCTAGAATATAGATTTTGGACAATTCATGCACCAAATTTTTTTTATTAATAGGAATTCAATGAGAAAACATTGTTATTTGAACCACAATCAACCATATAGAATCATGTTTCTTAACCATCCTTGGTAGAACTGTTATAAAATCTTTGGTTATCTTCTCCCATTTCTACAAAGGAATCAGTAAATACTATAATATATCCACTGGTTATTGATTATCTACCTTTACCTACTGATAAGTGAGTCATGTTGATACATTCTCCACTATATATCTTTTCATTTTGACCCACCAAAACTATTCTTTAAATTATTTATAAATTTTCTAGATCCCAAGGTGAACATCCCATCTTTAATGGTGGTAGAAACTAATAAGTTGTTCCTAAAAAGCCAAATGTATAACCATACTATCTCTAAAGCGCAACACTAAACTTCTATCCAACTTACATCTCTAAATTGTCTCCCCACCATTGAGTTTTGACCTCATAGAAACACATTCAATATTGGATGTTTGATCCTTTCTATCTTATTGAAACAAAACTAGAACAAAAAAAACTGGAAAGAAAACTAAAACATCACCTTGGTCCAAGAAATCTAGATGTATATCCTCTATAACTGACATTAGTTTCCACTATTTTGAATCCTCTTTATCCAAAGAATCATATGACTTTATACTCAATGAATCTTCAATAGATTTCCCTTTACCTGGTGTATACATTATGTTTAAGTAAAACATCTAGAGATACTCCATCCATCTGTGCAGCCTTAAATTCATATCTCTTTATGAAAAATTGTGTTTCAAACTTTTATGATCTATAAACATTTTTAATTTCTCACCAAATACATAATTATTCTAATTCATTAAATCATATACCACATAAAGTAATTCCAAATCATGTGTTGGGTAGTTCTTCTCATACAATCATAATTATTGTAAACCATAAGAAATGACATGATCACCCTATATGAGAACACATCCAAACCAAAATCCCAATGCATCGCAATAAACTATATATACCTTTCTAGAATATAGAAAGATAAGGATCGGATATGATGTAATTCTAACAATAAGTTCTTGAAATTATTTCTAACATTCCTTATTCCATTCAAAAGGAATTACTTTCCTCATAAAATTTTTCATTGGTGATGCCAAACATGAAAAATCATGTAAAAAACATCTTTAGCATCCCAATGGGATAATAAAACTACATATCCCAAAGATATTATTTATTGGTTGACAAGAGATAATATATTTTATCTTTTTAAGATCCATAGGAGAAACTTTTTCAAAAATGACATATCCAAGGAAATGTACCTCTTGTAACCATAAATCATACTTTGATAACTTGGAATACAGACAATTCTCCTGTGAGATACCCCGCACTATATCCAAGCATTTCCCATGATCCGTTTTGGTTATAGAGTACACCAGTATATCATAAAAAACCACCACCAAAAAGGAATATAGATAACTTTGAAATATTCTATTCATAAATTCCATAAATATTAATGGTGAATTCATAATTAAAATAGGAATAATCACATGTTTTTAAAGGTTATATCTACTTATGAAAGTTGCCTTTGGAATATCCTCCTTCCAAACTCAAAATTGGCGATACCCTGAATGTAAGTAAATTTTGTTGAACCATCTTGATCACCTAAATTGATATAATATATCATCAATTCATGGAATAGGATATTTATTATTTATAATAACTTGGTTAATATTATAATAATCCACACAAAGTCTAAGAGTTCCATCCACCTTCTTCACAAACAAAACTGGTGTTTCCTATGAAGAGATGCTCAGTCGAATGAACCCTTTGCTTTCCAACTCTTTTAACTGAAATCTCAGCTCTCTTAATTATATTGGTTATGTATGATAATATTGAATTGAAATCATAATTTTCCCCTATAGGATATCAATCATAAATTATACTTCTCTTTTGGGTGGAAACCCTAAGAAATTGTCAGGGAAAATGTCAGAAAATTGGTCAATTGAGTGAATTTTTGGCCTCAACCCTGACTCAAAAATGCATTCCTTTCAGGATGAACTTATTGTAACATCTAGGGAAAATTTGACTAATTTAATAAATTTAGCTTCATAATCTATGACCATGAGGTTCTCTTATTTCAAGCTGAAGAACTACATTGTTCTATAAAATATGAAGTTTTGAGGATAAAATTGTTTGTTAAATAATTCTTCAAAATCCTCCCATGTCATGCCTTAGACCAATTTAGTATGAAATTATAATTCCCAACATGTACATTCTTAATCCTCAAGCATATAAATTTACAACTTTAATTTCAACTCTATTGGTATCCTAAGGAAATAAAATATTCGATTCATCATATTCAACCAGACTTCTCATTTTATGGCTCAAAATCCCCTATAAAGGTGGGAGGATTCTTCTTTTGAAACTGAACCAAATAGTCCAATTTCCAAGGTTGATCATTCTTATTACCCTTATCCATGTACTGAAAATCCTATAGAATACTTTGAAATATCTATTGCTTCTCCTATTCTTCAAGTACAACTACATTTTCAGCACCCTCTGCCAGTTGATTTCTACGATGCCTACTTGATGCAATTCGTTATAACCAGAACAAAACTCTATTAAGTCACACTCATTAGAAACTTAAGACTTATAAATTTAAATTTTTTCACTTCAACATTTATTATAATATATCTTTCCACCATTCAACCAACATTAACATTTTAACTATTTTTAAAAATACTACAACCATGCTTTTAAAATCAACCATTTTTTTATTTTCAAAAATAAACACTTTTTTCTATTTCATAAACTGTTTAACTCAAAATGAAAAATGTACTCTTATTTTTAAGTCTTAATATTAATTAATTTCATGAAACTCTCATCAAATAAACCCATGATGATGAGGTGATAACTCACCTAAAAGTTTCTTAAAACACTCACGTACCCAAACACCCTAGTAACTTTAAGTTTAGCATAAAGAGGTTAAACATGTATTTTTATTCTCTAAATTTAGACATTGATACTATTTCAAACTCCAAAACCAAAAAAACTAACACCATTTCCTATATCAAGGACTAAACAAGGTGATAATCTTTATCCCAAAATGAAAGATGGACTGACCAAGACTAATAACATTTGTAACATTTTTCCCCTCCTCATTGGATTGATAAGTGACAGGTGTGCTACTAGGACTCAGGTGACATCCCTAAGAAACCAAAAGATGGTAATAAATGTCAAGATCCTAAAGAAAATTTGGGGGATTTTTTTCCATTTGAAAGATAAAACATCTAAACTACCAAAGTAAATAACCCAAAAAACCTATATATGATTCATGAGTACAAAATAAAACTCTAAACATAACCAAAACAATAAACCATATTAGAGTACAAGAGGAAACCAAAACACATACTCAAAGAGGACCAAAATTCCATAAACTCAAAACTCCAAGGTGACATTAACCAGAAACCCCTGACCCACTCCAATCTCTAACTCCACATGAAAATCCCATGGTATTAAGAAGTATCACTAAAAAACTAATACACCTTGCCATTAACTGTGTCTCGGTAGATGACATTTGCAAGAACACAACAGTGCCCAAGCATGGGGTGAATATAAAATTAGTATTATTTCCCCCAATGACTTCCAAAATAACACCACTAGGACCAAACTTGTTGGAAAAAAACTTATATAAAATATTTTTAATAAGTAAAAATAGTTTATATCAAAACCATAAACAATTTTCTCATGGAAATCATCAACAAGGCCTTTACAAAAAAAATTATTTGATTTGGAATATTATTTTTCATGTATAGACACACAATCACACACATACACACAAGATTAGTATTACCATTGATGGTGTAACATCATGTCCATAATCCATTCTATTTAATGGTGGTACTTCATAACCATTATCCATCCCATTTAATTCACACCCAAACGTTTATTCCAAAATCATGCTAGGAAATTTTAAAGGATTTGGGGCGTATTTAAAGTATATATGAGTTATGATAATAAGAAATTTTGAGAATAAAAAGAGATTTACTCTAATATTTTAAGTGATGTACAAACCAAGTCCTATGTGAATAAGTTTTCATCTAGTGGACAGATTTTTCAAGTGTTGGATGAAAACTTCTATGAATGCCTTGATGAGACATCTAGATACATTGCTAAATAACTAGTACCTATGATTTCTTTTTTTATAATATAATTTTTCTTGGTTTATTATTTCAATAACACTACTTATCATATCTCACACATGCTCTCACTTTCTATTTATGATTTTACATTCAAAATTATTCATTCTTTATTTCTTTATTTCATCAGGTTGTGACTCTTATATTCTAAATTCATGAAAATTCATGTTGTGACTCTCATATTCTAAAGTAATTTTTTTAATTGTGTTGTCAATACCCTAAAAAAAGTTAAGTGTCTTGGTTATAATTCCACTAGAAAAATTAAGTCGTAATTTGGTTATTATTATCCATCAAAAATCAATGTTGTGCATAATGTAGCTCTCATGGAGTAGAGAGGTATAAGAGTGGATTGGTTACAATTTAGACAAAACCACTATAAAAATTCCATGTTTTCATTCATTTATTTTAAAATCTAATTAACTTTTTTAATTAACTTTGATAATAATTTTATCTCATTAAAATTTTTAATATGGTCTATTCATCCCCCACTAGACAGTCTTCCATCACCTTTTTTACTTAACATAAATATTTATAAATGTATGTAAATATAGAAAAATATGTATAAATATATATAAATATATATTCATAGACACAATTATATATAATATTAAATAAATATTAATAATATATATAAAAATTATAAATAAATATATATAAATGTATTAAAAAGAATAAATATATATATAATAGATAATAAATCTATAAAATAGAAAAAACCACAAAAATTTAAACACAATCAAATAAATTGGAATTTAAATCTGCTGAATATAATCATAGAAGGACCAACAAGTGTATGAAGACACTCTTAAATGAAGCTAAAATCACATCGAATGTTCAAAAATCATGGTATTCAAATAAAAACTAATTTTTTTGGACTTATGGTCCTTTTTTACCTCTAAAAAATAGTTAATTTAGTCTCCCAAAATTAACCTAATCAAAAACTCTTTATATATCTTGATTTGAAATCTCACGGAGCCTAAGAAGGCAACTAGATCAAAATTTATGGTTGTTTTAAGTTGAAGTTTGATTTTAAACTTCTCTTAAAATAGTAATAAATTTAATTATATTAATTATTACCAAATTATTATCTAATATCATTGTAATTCATTTCATAATATTTTATTTGATTGGTTGTGATACTAAAATGGACATCCGGATCAAAAGTTATGGTCAATTAATGTTGAAGTTTTATTTTCAACTTATCCTATAATTAATTTAAGTTTTAAATAATTACTAAATAATAATTATAAAAAAATTAATAATTAACACATAATGATTGATTAAAATTATAAATAATAAATAATAAATAATTATAAATGATAAATAATTATTATTAATATTAAATATTAAATAATTATTAAACTTTTGTTATTTTTTCCATTAATTTTGTGATAGTTTTTAAGAAAATTCCATATAGTTCATTGAGGTTTTTAAAAACTTCCATTAAAATTAAAGTAAATAAATAATTTTAGTGGAATTTTTAACAAAACCACTGCTAAAAAAATTCACAAATTATTTAGCGGTGGTTTAGAAAATCACCACTAAAAAGACACTACAAAATTCAATTTTTCCTATAGTGTATGTTGTGCTTTTGTAATATACTTGATTCTTATCTATGCTTTGTTTACTTTCATGGAATGAATTGGTATATCTTATACACTTATGATAAGGACATGTTGGTGGTGCTCTACTAGGTTTTGTACTCACACCCTATGCGAACATCTCAGTGTGCATGTAGATTTTATGACTTGGGATTCAGTGAAGGGAAAGAGCCTTATATAGGGATATTGAGTGAGTTTATAAGGAGGTTGTGGGCATTTCATAATGAACTTTGGGGTTATATTTATACTACTTTTTTTACATCATTGCTTTTATCTCATGCATTGATCCACTACCTATGGGGATCCTTATTTGTGTATTTTGGGTTGTGTGACTGGAATGACATATTGATATTACATGAGTTGGTAATTTATGTGTATGTTGCTACTTTTATGATTTATTTATTATTAATTGTTGTTTTTATTATTATCTTTTCCATTGTATACTTTTATGATCACCTAATATAGACTGAATAGCATCCCCATGATGTCCCTCTTATCCCTCATCACTAGTTGGAAACCTCTTGCATATGGGAAGGCAAGCATGAGGTTGTGTGGCATTTTGGCCCATACCTGATGATTCGATTTAGGGTGTTACAAAGACAGAAACTATAAAAATAGTGTTGAGTATAGTTTTATTGGAAGATGTTTATTTGGATAATATGTATTTGAAGACAAAATTCCTTCATAGATATTTAGATGAAGAGAAATTTATGGAACAACTAGAGGGTTTTGAAAAACATCGGAACTAGAATCTTATGTGTGAGTTCAAACATAGCCTTTACGGTTTGAATCAAGCACTAAGGGGTTGGAATCATAAGTTCAATGATTTCATGATGGAATAAAATTTCATCTGGATAAATATTTACCGTTATTGTTACCATAAGGTGTTTGATGATGAGAGTTTTATATCCTTATACTTTATGTGGATGACATAATGATAGCGGGTCTGATGAATAAAAGGATTGATGAGATAAAGGCTAAGTAGTACAGAATGTTTTAGATGAAGGATCTTATTCTGAAAAATAGAATTTTGTGGATGAGGATTTCATGAGACTAAAGCCTCGATACATTGTACCTGACCTAGACCGACTGTATTTGGGAGGTTGTGAAATGATTCAGTTTTCTGGAAGCAAAACCCATAACCGCACCCTAAGATGGGTATTTCAAGATAAGGAGAAGTCACTAATAGAGATATTCCCTAAATCCTTATATATATATATGATATATATATTTCATGTGAATTATAATTTTCATTAACATAAGGGTATATTATTTTATGCAATATATGATTATAGAAAAATGATAAATAGTTATCATTTTGTTTTTCATGTACATAATCTATCATTAAATGAAATCATTTAATATTTATATGAAGCATACAGGGAGTAAATTCATATGACACATGAACCAACCATGGAATTTATAAATGTTATTAATGCATGAGTTAATGAATACACCACCTAGGATAATCCTTGGGTTCTATATAAACCATACTTCTATATGATGAAATTTGGGTGTGGATTCATCTTCCCATTCTTGGTCAATCCTCCCTATCCCATTTGTTTATTTATTATTATCCATTTCATTAAAGGCTCTAGCTAGTCATAGAGTAATGATAAATCCTAACATTGGATGATTTAGATTAGCCCATGGAAACTTATGGAGGTGGGATGATTTTGTTTTCAAATTTTGTAATCTTTATCAAACTCATCAGATGGAGATCAAAAAGGTTAAATTGGATCTTCGATGTAAGGTACACATATTTAAAATAATTATTCATTTTATTTTTATCACATGTTTCATTTTTATTACATGATATATCCTCTGATTTTGTTTCTAATTTCAAACATTATGTCTAATAAGTTTCATTAGATTCTTATTAAACCAAATAGAAACCTTGAACAGAAGATGAGTTTGAGTACATGGAAAGGTTTATAAACTCATTATTTTTCATAATATTTATTTACTTCATGTTTAGTTATCATATTTAAATTTCATGAGTAGTGGTAATTGTATACAGATACATGTTAAACCCTGGATGGGATTACTAGAATGCTATAGGGATCTTTCATTACTTGAAAGGTCCCAAATACTTGGAACTTTTATTTGGAAAAATGATTCTTTGTAAGGAATTTTAGATTCTAACTTTGGAAGAGATTTGGATTCATGGAATAGAACTACTAGATATGTGTTTTATTTTTGAATAATGATATCCATTTGGATATCCAAGCTTTAATAGGCAGACTCGCTTCAGTAATAAAAGTAGAGTACATCCCTTTTATGGAAGAAGATAAGCAGTTAGTATGGATGAAGGAATTATTGGAGGATCTCAAAAAAACATCAAAATTTGGTATGTTGTTTTATGAATCACAGATCATGATTCAGTTATTCATAAATCTAATGTTTTATTCTCATATGAAGCATGTTAATTTGAATTATCACTTCACCTAGACATTTTTAGAGGAAGGTGTGTTAATGAAATTGATATTCCCTAAAGCCTTGTGTGTGTGTGTATATATATATATATTTCTGTGTGTGTCTAAGATATATAGGTAGTTTGGTATTGCGTACAAATTATGATTTTCATACACAGTATATCGATTCACATAACTTGAAACAAAAATGATAAATTGTTTTCATTTATTATTATCCCATGTTATCTATCATTTGTTATACTATTTAATGACATAAAAATTTTGGGAGGACTTTCATTCATGTATATGATACATGAATTTTCCATGGTATTTATTCATGTGTTTCATCACATGAATAAATAATAGGATAATCAAATTTCTCCTTGATTTACTATTTAACTTTTACCATGTGATGGAACTGTATGAGAATTTCATTATACTTGGTTGAACCTCCCTTAACTCATTGCTCTCTTTATTCTTCTCCCTTTTCATGATGATATGCTAGCATGTCATGGGGGAAAATAGAATCCCACATGTATGATATGTGATTCATATTATCCTATGTATAGACCACATAGGTGGGATTATTTTTTTCTACTCCAATTATCTTTATCAAGAACATTTGAAGATGTTTGATGGTGAAGAAGATGGTTGACATACTTGCACACATAATTGAATTAATGTGGGTGGAAATTAGATTAGATAATTATAGTCCCAAAATACACTTACTAATAGAGTATAGTAAAGTGGTAGTGTGGGGTTAAACTCATGAGGACCACTGGCAGGCCAGAAAATAATGGAAAGAAACCCTTGTAAAGGATTACTCACACTCACTCTTCATATTTGGTTTTTAATAAATATAAGTATTTTATATTTTAATTTAGATAATAGGAGAAGGGATCACGTATGATTTTAGGTCTCTTGATAGAATATAATCCTAGATTTAGTTTGGGATGGGCCTATAGTGTAGGCTTCAAAGTGGTGAAAGCAACACCAATTGACCTTGGTCTAGCCAATTGGATCAACCTAAGATGGAAAAGACTCATTAGTTCAGAATAATTGACAACATAAGTATAGAAATCTTGGATTGTATATAGAAAGAATTATAAGCTATTGTTTATACCCTAATCTTATTCAACTAGGTCATGGTTACTCAATTTGTACCTCTGATGGCTAGGGATAATGTAAAAGAACGAGGTTGTAACACCCCTCCCCTACCTCATTGGCTTGAGGAAGTAGTGAGGACTACTTGGCCTTAAGAGACGTTCCCAATATGCCAAAGGCTAGCAATAAATGATGAGGGCTTCAAGATCAAGTTGGGGAACGATTTTTCCTTAAGAAAAAACCAACCAAACCAACAACTAATGATGCATGAACTTTCAAACCCAAACATGTATTCCCAAACAAAAACCAAGTTGTTCCACAACACAACTCAAACCAGTACAACTAAACATGTCCACACAACATCAGAGTACACTGCGGAAACTAAACAACCAAACAACAAAAGCCATGACACCACCATAGCTCCACGCCAAGCTCCAAGCTCCACCAAGGGATCAGAATGCTCCACTAAAGTAAGGTGATGCCTTACCTTTGCCCACGTCATGGTACACGACATCTGCAAAGACACCACAGAGCCAAAGTAGGGGGTGAGTACTAAAACTCAGTAGTATTTCCCCAAATGACTTCCCTACACATGCCACTAGGATAAAATCTTCATCACGTTTATATAAAATAGATTATATAAATTAAATCACAAGTGCAACCATTCTCATAATCCAAACATTCCCTTACCAAGCCATCACATCCAAATCAAGCAACCAAGGGAAATCCAACCAAACATGCCACAAGCCATCTCATCATTTACACATTAGCACAACAACTTCCATCTTGCAAAGCAATGCACAACAAAACAACCAAACAACTAAACGGTGGATCTTCTGTCCAACCCATTCACCCATTCACACTTTAGTGGAACTTCCCGTCCACTTCCCATTGATGGTGGCCCTTCCGTCCACTATCCATCCCCTTTTTGTAGTGGTACTTCTCCCCACTTCTACACAACATTCAAAAAAAGCCAATTCCAAGCATATAACCCACCAAGGTCACAACCACATGCAATCAACCAATTCCATTGCATATCAATCCACTTCATAAATCGTCCATTTATTGAAAAATCATTTCCCATGACAAAAAACATTTCAATAAAACAAACCTTTTATTTAAAACCATTCCATCAATCATTTTCACAAATCAACCATATCATCCCATTTTAAAATAGTAATTTTAAAATCCACAAGAATAGCATTACACCATAAAACACCATTTTCCCCAAAAATCCCCAAAACATAACCCAAGGGATTTTCAACCAATTTTTCATAACAATTCACAATTAATTTTCATCACAACAACTAATTGTAACAAGTAACCACTAGTTCTAAACAAGTTGAGTCGAGAGAGAAGTCACCTACCTTTAGGGTTCTTGAGAAATCGACCCACGAGCAATCGCACCTCCAATCCAGTGAACGCACCACCGAAACCTCTCTAGATCCCCTTCCCTAACCATCACAAGCCTTAAAATGGGATGATATGGTTGATTTGTGAAAATTATTAATGGAATGGTTTTCAATAAAAGGGTTGTTTTATTGAAATGTTGTTTGGCATGGGAAATGATTTTTCAATAAATGGGTGATTTATTGAAGTGGATTGATATGCAATGGAATTGGTTGATTGAATGTGGTTGTGACCTTGGTGGGTTATATGCTTGGCATTGGCTGGTTTTGAATGTTGTGTGGAAGTGGTGAGAAGTACCACTATAAAAAGGGGATGGATAGTGGACGGAAAGGCCACCATCAATGGGAAGTGGACGGGAAGTGCCACTAAAGTGTGAATGGGTGAACGGGTTGGACGGAAGCTCCACCATTTGGTTGTTTTGTTGTTTTGTTGTTTTTTTGTGCATTGCTTTGCAAGATGGAAGTTGTTGTGCTAACTTGTAAATGATGAGATGTCTTGTGGCATGTTTGGTTGGCTTTTCCTTGGTTTCTTGGTTTGGGTGTGATGGCTTGGTAAAGGCATGTTTGGCTTATGAGAATGGTTGAACTTGTGATTTAATTTATATAAACTATTTTATATAAATGTGCTAATGGTTTTATCCTAGTGGCATTTGTAGGGAAGTAATTTGGGGAAATCCTACTGAGTTTTAGTAACAAGGAACCACCATAAAACACCCTTTTCCCCAAAAATCCCCAAAACATTACCCAAGGGATTTCCAACCAATTTCGCATAACAATTCACAATTAATTTTCAACACAACAATTAATTGTAACAAGGAACCACTAGTTCTAACCAAGTGGAGTCGAGAGAGAAGCCACCTACCTTTAGGGTTCCCGAGAAATCAACCCATGAGCAATCGCACCTCCAATCCGGCGAACACACCACCGAAACCTCTCTAGATCCCATTCCCTAACCATCACAAGCCTTAAAATCATCATCCAAGGTGACCACAAACCTAGATCTACATACAACAAGTGTATATCTAGAAAAACAAGAAAGAGGGGAGAGCAGATCTAGAGGAAAATACAAAGAAACCATTAGAGAAGACTTATCCAGGAGAAAACACCTTCAAAACACCAAGAGAACTCTTCAAGAAGCTTCCAAATTGAGTGGGAAAGCTCCTCCACCCCCGGAGAACCAAATAACCCATGTGAGGCTCGAGTGGGAGGAAGAGAGGAGCGAAATAGGTTAAGCCTGAGGGAGCCCAAAACTTATAACCCTATTTTTAAGTGGCCGCACGGTTAGCCCGCACGGTTTGGCAAACCATGTGCTAACCGTTCGCACACTACTGCCTTGGGAGCAAGGGTCTTCATGGTTTCCTCGCACGGTTTGACAAACCGTGCGCAGGCCGTGCGAAGCCTACTATCTCCCTTGCACGGTTTCCTAGGGAATCCGCATGGTTTCCGCTAACCGTGCTCAAACCGTGCACCCCTTTAAAAGCCTCCAAACTCATCCAAAACCATTCCAAACTCTCCCAACATCTTCCCAACTCATCCCATGCACTTTAAACACATAAAAATGCATAAAAAAAGGCCACATACCTCAAACCAGGGGTACTATATTCTCCCCACCATTGGACTTTCCGTCCTCGGAAAGTAGTGAACCCACCCTTTGCCGAAAGAGCTCAGGCCACTGCTCAACCATTTCTTTCTCCCGCTCCCAAGTCTCCTCTTGAATCTGACCATGATACCACAAAACACGAACT
Organism: Viscum album; assembly: GCA_963277665.1. Taxonomy (NCBI): domain Eukaryota; kingdom Viridiplantae; phylum Streptophyta; class Magnoliopsida; order Santalales; family Viscaceae; genus Viscum; species Viscum album. Next base: position 844,114,672 of record OY728125.1, on the reverse strand, counting down.
AAACTGATGCTTTTACCACGCAATACTTTCTCTTGCCTATCCACAACTCACACCGGCATGTGCACCAACGAAGCATCTGGTTCTAGCTCAACATGATCCCATCGAATCACATGGTCACGATCCGTTTGATACTTTTTCAACTGCGACACATGAAACAAATTGTGCACCGCACTAAACCTAGGTGGAAAAGACAAATGATAAGCCACCTCACCAACCCGCTCAAGAATCTCAAAATTCCCAATATACCTCGGAGATAACTTTCCATGCTTCCCAAACCGACGATGTCCCTATCTAGGAGAGATCCTCAAGAACACATGATCACTCACCTCGAACAAAAACGGTCGTCGATGATGATCCGCATACGATTTCTGACAACTCTAAACTGTCTCCATTCTCTTCCTGGTCAACTTGATCTTCTCCGTCATCTCCTAGACAAGGCTCTATCCAACCATCGAGGACTCACCCGTTTCCACCCAATATAGTGGAGAACGACATGGTCGCCCATACAATGCTTCAAAGGGATCCATCTGTATGGATTCCTGATAACTGTTATTGTATGAGAACTCAACCAAAGACAATTGCTCCTCCCATGAGCCACCAAAATCCATGACAGAAGCCTGCAACATATCCTCTAGAGTTTGTATCGTCCTCTCAGATTGACCATCTGTCTGAGGGTGATATGTCGTACTCATCGTCAACTGTGTCCCCAGGGCTTGCTGCAAGGATTTCCAGAAACGAGATGTAAATCTTGGATCTCGGTCTGATACAATCAAAACTAGAACACCATGCATCTTTACCACCTCTTAGATATAGATTTTGGAAAGATCCTCCACCGTATGAGATTTGTGAATTGGGATGAAATGGGTTGACTTCGTTAGCCGATCCACTATAACCCAGATGGCATCATTCTTTCTGACCGTTCTTGGGAGACTTATGACAAAATCCATCGTTATCTACTCCCACTTCTAAACAGGGATTGGTAAAGACTGCAACATTCCTGCTAGCCTCTGATGCTCTACCTTGACCTGCTGACAAGTCACTCATCTCAAAACAAACTTAGCCACACTTCTTTTCATACCAGCCCACCTGAACTGCGCTTTCAACACTTTATACATTTTCTAAATTCCAGGATGAATAGCCCACCTAGAATGATGATACGCCCTGAGAATATCCTCCTGAAAAGCAACTAGTACAACCATCTGATTCTGAAAACACAAAACTGAATCTCCATTCAGTTTCCCACCCTCAATGGTCTCCCCACCATTGAGTCTCGACCCCATGGTCACACACTCAGAATCATATATCTATGCCTTTCTAGCCAGGCCAACCAAGTCTGGAATCAACAAAACCAGAAATAAGACCACTCTATCACCCTGTTCCTCACATTTCAACCGCATATCAGCTATAACCGACATCAACTACCACTGGTCTGATGCTTGTTTCACCACCTGAGCATATGATTTTCTAATTAATTCATTTGCCACCGAATTTCCCTTACCTAGTGTGTACATTAAGTCAAAATCAAACATCTAAAGATATTTCATCCATCTCCTTTGCCTCAAGTTCAAATACCTTTGTGAGAAAATGTGTTTAAAGCTCTTATGATCTGTATATACCATGAATTTCTCACTAAAGAGATAATGACGCCACACTTTCAAAGCATGGACCACTGCTGCCAACTCCAAATCATGAGTTGGGTAGTTATTTTCATTCACTCTCAACTGTTGTGAGCCGTATGCAACCACATGATTCCCTTGAATGATAACACACCCCAACCCTGATCTCGATGCATCGCAATACACCATGTACCCTTTTCCTGATTCTAGAAAAACCAAGATTGGTGCTGATGTAAGACGACCATTTAGCTCTTCAAAACGCTGCTGACATTATTCATTCCACTAGAATGGAACATTATTTCTTGTCAAATCTATCATCGGTGAAGCCAAATGTGAAAAATCATGAACAAAACGCCAATAATACCCATCTAGACTAAAGAAACTCCGTATCTCAAACACATTATTTGGCAGTTTCCAAGAGATAATGGCCTATATCTTTTCTGGATCCACTGAAACACCCCTTTCAGAAATCACATGGCCATGAAAACGAACTTCCTGTATCCAAAAGTCACACTTTGATAATTTGGAATACAACCAATGATCCATCAAGATCCCCAACACTGTTGACAAGTTCTGCTCATGTTCCACCCTTGTCTTTGAATACACTAGAATATCGTCTACAAACACCACCACAAATGAATCCAGATATCTCTGAAATATCTGATTCATAAATTCCATAAACACCGATGGAACATTCGTTAGACCAAAGGGAATAACCACATATTCATAATGGCCATATCTACTTCTGAAAGCTGTTTTAAGAATATCCTCCTTCCTCACCCGCAATTGATGGTATCCCGACCTTAGGTCGATCTTAGAGAACCACTGGGCTCCCCTCAACTGGTCGAACAAATCATCAATTCGTGGAAGTGGGTATCTATTCTTTATCGTAACTTAGTTAAGTCTATGATAATCGACACATAGCCTCAAAGTTCCATATTCCTTTTTCACAAACAACACCAACACTACCCACGGAGACGTGCTAGGCCGAATAAACCCTTTTCTTTCTAACTCTTCCAACTGGACTTTCAATTCCTGCAATTCAGCTGGTACCATCCGATAAGACGGAAGTGAGATAGGATTGGTCCCTGGAAGGAGATCAATCGTAAACTCCACTTCTCTTATGGTAGGTAACCTAGAGAATTATTCAGGAAAAACATCCATGAACTGATCTACCACTACCAGAAGAACACTCTGCTCAACACCCTCTACTGATTCCAATGATAAAACCACCAACTGATACGATAACGTACCCACTGCTGGTGCCAACAAACCTGTTTCACCCTGCCTTTCATGCTTCTATCCTCTAAAGAGATGTCTAACACCATTGTGTGTCATAAAAGCCATTGTTCACGCATCACAATTGATGTGGTCCTTAAACAGCACCAGTTAATCCATTCATAAGATTACATCATACCCATCCATCTCAAGCATTGAGAAATGCCACACTATCTCAACCTCGCCCACAACGATACAAAATTCTCTACACAAGAAGTCTCGACACTCTCTTCGACCCAGAGGAGTTTGAAGTTTCAAAACTGAGGGCATAATTTCTACCCTTAAACCCAGCAAATCAACTACACGTGTAGCAATAAAAGAGTGTGAAGCACCCGTATTAAACAGCACTTGTATCAAGGTAGAATTTAAAAGAATAGTACCTCGCACCATGGATGGTCCCAACTGATCATCCACTACAACCTGCTCAGATCTGAACACACGTTTTCTTGCCACACTACTCTTTATTGTTCTACTAAGGAGTCGTGGTATTCCAAGAATCACCATGACCCACTTTACTCTACGGAAAAGGGATGTCCTCGTCCTGTCGAAGCATACGATGTCTACGATCCCTGAGGAGTGTCACGCGCACCCGACCTTGGAGCATTCTGACAATAACGCTACAGATGCCCCATCTGCTTAAAATTATGACATCCATGCGGTTGTGTCGTAAAATCCTGCTTGATGTGGCTCATAGAACCACACTGAAAACATCCCAGCTTGCTCTGGGGCTTCGGAGGAAGATTCTCCAATCCTGCCGTCGGATTATATGCCATATTCCCGCCCTGGGAATAAGTGTCCCTCCTTCGCTTGAACCCAGCATTAGAGTTCCCACTATTCCCCATGGGTACCACCATGCTTCCTCCGCCCGGAGCTCCCAACAGATCCCGCTTAGCCACCAAGGCTCTATTCACCATCTATGTGTAATCATCTATACACAACACCGCTATCTTTGAACGAATTTCTTGACTTAACCCCACTTCAAATATCCTTTCCTTCAACGATGTGCTACCTGCCACCTCGGGTGAAAACCACACTAAGTTCATAAACTTAGCTGCATACTCCGTCACAGACATAAGCTCTTGCTTCAAATTGAAGAAATCAGTCGTACGCTGAATTCTGAACATATGTGGGTAGAATTTTTTATTAAAAAATTCCTGAAATCCTTCCCACATCATACCCTGGTCCATCCCTACTTGTACTACCAACTCCCACCACTAAAGGGAAATATCTTCCAACATATACGTGGCCAACTTCACTTTCAGCTCTAACGACATTCCCAAGAACTCAAAGATCTTGTTCATTCTATTCAACCATGCTTCTGCCCTCTCTTGCTCTGAATCACCCCTGAAGATGGGTAGATTCTGCTTTTGAAACTGAACCTCATGATCCACATTCCTTGGTTCATCCACTCTATTTCCACTTTCCACAACTTGGAAAGCTTGCACTATGCTTTGTACTAGCTGTTGGTTCACATGAGGCTCAGGTGCTACCACATTCTCAGCACCCTCCTCCGTTTGGTCTCTACGACGCCTACCCGATGCCATATCTATAAACAGAAAACAAAAAACCATGAGTCTCACTTCCGTAGACATCATGAAATCCCATCTCAAATCACATTACACAACACTATCACAACAAGGATTTCCACTCTTTTTCCTCATGTTCCATGTTTCACCATTTTGAAAACCAAACCATTTTCAAAATACCAATTTATTCACAATGAAATTTCACACATTCATATCACATAATAAATCATTATAACCCAATGAAATGTGCATCCTAGTGGGAAGTCATTTCTACCATGCATGCCATGCTCATCTCATTGGTTACACCTGCGACAATGAGATATCCAATGCCTATAAGTGTCTCCAAAACACTTATGTACCCAAATCCCTGGTAACTTGAATTTCAGCATAAAAGGGTTAGCTACGTCCTTTTATGCTATACATTCCAGGTTCCAACATTCCTACGCCTTTCTACCATCCCGACTCAAGGAATGTAACACAACTAATGTCAACACCAAACCCGAGAATCAACTCTAAAGGACCGAACAAACTGATACCACTTGTAACACCCCACCCCTACCTCATTGGATTGAGGAGGCGGTGAGGGCTACTTACCCTTAAGCGACATTCCTAAGACACCAAAGGCTGTAAATAAATGTCGAGAGCTTCAAGATCAAGTTGGGGAACGATTTTCCCTTAAGACAAAACCAACCAAACCAACAACTAATGATACATGAACTTTCAAACCCAAACATGTATTCCCAAATGACAACCAAGTTGTTCCACAACACAACTCAAACCAGTAAAACTAAACATGTCCACACAACATCAGAGTACACTGTGGAAACTAAACAACCAAAAAACACAAGCCATGACACCACCACAGCTCCACACCAAGCTTCAATCTCCAAGCTCCACCAAGGGATCACAATTCTCCACTAAAGGAAGGTGATGCCTTACCTTTGCCCATGTCACAGTACACGACATCTGCAAAGACACCACAGTGCCAAATCAGGGGGTGAGTACTAAAACTTAGTAAGATTTCCCCAAATTACTTCCATACACACACCACTAGGACAAAACTGTTAGCACATTTATATAAAATAGTTTATATAAATTAAATCACAAGTGCAACCATTCTCATAAGCCAAACATTCCCTTACCAAGCCATCACACCCAAACCAAGTAACCAAGGGAAAGCCAACCAAACATTCCACAATCCATCTCATCATTTACACGTTAGCACAACAACTTCCATCTTGAAAATCAATTCACAACAAAACAAAAAAACAACCAAAAAACCAAATAGTGGAGCTTCTATCCAACCCGTTCACCCATTCACACTTTAGTGGCACTTCCCGTCCACTTCCTATTGATGGTGGACCTTCCATCCACTATCCATCCCCTTTTTATAGTGGTACTTCTCGCCACTTCCACACAACATTCAAAACAATCCAATTCCAAGCATATAACACACCAAGGTCACAACCACATGTAATCAACCAATTCCATTTCATATCAATCCACTTCAATAAATCACCCATTTATTGAAAAATAATTTCCCATGCCAAACAACATTTCAATAAAACAACCCTTTTATTGAAAACCATTCCATCAATAATTTTCACAAATCAACCATATCATCCCATTTTAAAATCTTCATTTTAAAATCCACAAGAATATCATTACACTATAAAACACCATTTTCCCTAAAAATCCCCAAAACATCACCCAAGGTATTTCCAACCAATTTCACATAAAAATTCACAATTAATTTTTAGCACAACAATTAATTGTAATAAGGAACCACTAGTTCTAACCTAGTGGAGTCGAGAGAGAAGCCACCTACCTTTAGTGTTCCTGAGAAATCGACCCACGAGCAATCACACCTCCAATCCAGAAAACGCACCACCGAAACCTCTCTAGACCCCCTTCCCTAACCATCACAAGCCTTAAAATCATCATCCAAGGCGACCACAACCCTAGATCTACACAAAAAAAGTGTATATCTTGAAAACCAAGAAAGAGGGAAGAGCAGATCTAGAGGAAAACACAAAGAAACCATTAGAGAAGACTTACTCGGGAGAAAACACCTTCAAAACACCAAGAGGCCTCTTCAAGAAGCTTCCAAATTAAGTGGGAAAGCTCCTCCACCCCCTGAGAACTGAAGAACCCACGTGAGGCTTGAGTGGGAGGAAGAAAAAAGTGAAATAGGTTAATCCTGAGGGAGCCTGGAACTTATAACCTTATTTTTAAGTGGCCGCACGGTTAGCCCGCACGGTTTGTCAAACCGTGCACTAACTATGCACATGCTACTACCTCGGGAGAAAGGGTTCATACAGTTTCCTCACACAGTTTGACAAGTCCTACGTAGGCCGTGCGAAGCCTACTGTCTCCCTTTCACAGTTTCCTGGGGAATCCGCACGGTTTCCACTAGCTGTGCTCAAACCGTGCACCCCTTTAAAAACCTCCAAACTCATCCAAAACCATTCCTAACTCTCCCAACCTATTCCCAACTCATCCCATGAACTTTAAACACATAAAAATGCATAAAAAAGACCATATACCTCAAACCGAGGGTACTACAGAGGTTCATAGTTTTTCTAAACTTGATTACTAGCCATAGGGTTACCCAAATTTGATCTTTAGATATTCATTAGGTTGTAATTATCCCTACTATCAACCACTAAACCTAGGTAGATTATCCATGCATGGAGGTGATGATCAAAAGTAGGTAAATACGACACATGATATGTATTATCATGAAATAGTTGATAAAGAAGAAATCCAAGATTAAAAAAATTATGAATAAATATTAATTAATTGAAAGAAATGTAAATCCAATCAAAAACTCACTATGAATGAAGAAATAATTAATAAATTTGCAGGCATTGATGAAGAACGATGATCGATGATGAAATGGATATGAAAAGTGAAAGAATAATTGTAACAGGTTTAGAATGTATGTAGAACAGATATAGATTCAATAATAAATTAAAAGTATTTAAAAAAAATAAAGGAATGAATTTGAATATTTTTGTAATAAAAAAATGAAAAACTAAAGAAAAAACTGGGAGAAAATGAGAGAGAGAAAATGTCTGAACATTTTTTACATGTAGGGTGCTCAAAATATAAAAAGGCCCAATAAGTACATGATGTGTAAAGTATACACATTGGGTATCAGCTTAATTGAATAACATCTTGACGTATTCATATCATGTTAGTCGGTTTCACATCAAGTATTTGAGATCCACATTTCCCATCGAAGAATCAGTTCATATCTTTGACTGGGTGATCCTTCAAACATTTCACATTGTGCAATCTCTGCACATCGTGTGTGTTCTTCACTTTTGGTGGGATTATAATCGTTGAAATTTTCACATAATTTAATGAATATACATATCATGTACTAGCTTCATGTCATGTAATATCTTCATGGTCTGGTATGTGGCCTTCTGGGCATAATTTGAATTAGGTTAGCACATCGTGTATGTGATACATAGTGGGTAAATCCTATTTTTGGAATTTTCATCATTTCTTCCTTTGAGTAAATAATTCCTAATTCTTAATAAAACAAACCATAACCCAATTAATTATAAAATAAATTAATAATAAACCTTAAATAAATGTATCTAATGTGTATATATAATTTTATATTATCAAATTCTCCCACACTTGATCAATTGCTTGTCCTCAAGCCAAAAGAATCTCAATAGGGATTCAAAAAGAAACAATTTTTAAAACTGGAAACATTCATTACAAATAAGAAAATAAAACTACGTGTAAGAAGAAAAATTCATTCCTCTAGAATAAATCCTATATAGAAAATCGGTCATGGATCATATTTCATTTTTTATCCAGGCTATTTATTCTTTTAGTTACAATTTCATAATTGTTCCTTAAATTCTATACCCATTTTGAAATTTTTCCCACAATGAATTTTCTATCATCACTAAAAGTAAAATTTAACTGGATTTATGATCATAACATAAATAAATGTTGTTAAACATAATCTTTCATTGGTTCTATCATCTCCATTTCGTAAATACAAAATAAATCATGAGGGATTCGGAAAAAAGGGTTCAAATGACTTTGAGGCTAATGGAGGGTATAAAATTGATAAAAATAAAGCTCAAAATGAGGGTAATCTCTAAAGTATACTTCACGAAATTCGTGAATAGTGTATTGAAGTAACTCCTCCAATATTAAATGGTGTCCATGCTCTAATAGCTCAAGGTGGATCCATGAATATATAAAGTAAGTATAAAGAATTTACTTTGTTCCTTTATTTTTATTTTTATTTATTTCTAAAAATTCATGTTCAGGTCATATCTCACATCTGTTCCCTAACTACATATATTTTATCATAGGATTCATTGGTCTCGTAATGGTGATTTTTGACCTTCCTTGTAACACCCCAAGATTTTATGAGATTGATTATTTTTAATTTCCTTGATGTCTTGTGTTGTAAATTACACCAATATTATCTTGTTCTATATGCAACACTGTATTAGCTCAAAGTATACGCAACACTATTCTTGGATCGTGTTTCACACAATTTCAAATTCTTTTGATAGAATTCATTTCACACACCACTGAGTATATATTTTTTTTCAATGTATAAATGAACTAAGATTGGATTGTGTTATATGCAACACCAAAGGAATCTTTCACTACACACAACACTGACTTGGATTGCGTTACACACAAGAGTGACCTTCCTTGATATCTTGAATTGTACGTGATATCAAGTTTCACTAAACAACAATATATTATTAAAATATTATTATTTAATGGGACATAAACTAGCCGTTATGAATATTATTAACCAAATTTTGAATTTTATATAACATTATCATCCATATTACACATTTTCTAGAATATGTTATGAGAATAAAAACAATTTTTTGGATAAAAGAATTATTTTTCAAAAAAATGCAGTTTTACCACCCTTTGATGGCATACCCATTTTAAATATAGTTTTTGACACTTTTATAAGTTAAATTTGGAAAAATAAACTTTTTCTTTGGAAGAGGTACATAAAAAATTTACTTTCATTGAATTTTTGGTATTTTTATGATAAAATTCAAATTTTAATGAATAGTGAAAAATACTATATTTTAATTCAAAACTGCCTTTTTATCTAATTTATTTATATAGTTAGATTATATTTTTAATTGGTTTTTTAGTGTAATTGGATTATATTTTTATCATTTAATACAATTTTGATCAATTTAAGTAATTTTATCTTTAAATTGTACATAAACGCATGTCATTTTTTTGATAGTTATTACTTCCTAAAAACCCGCTTTTTGGTTTTGACAACGAGAATTAATTTTAAATTAATTACTAAAAATTCTGTGTTTTGAATTTTGAAAAACTAATTCCAGATTTGGAATCATAAGTTTCAAATTTTTTAAATATGTACCTTTTATTTTTAGACATTATGAATAGTAATTTCAGTAATTATTTTATTTACCATGGTTAATGGGTAAATCTGGTAAATAAGGGTAAAAAAATAATATTATAATAATATTAAACTACCCTAAAAAATGTCTTAATCCTATTGGATGAGATATTTCTGACCATGGGAATCCTTGAGTCGATTTTGGGACCCCATGGATTCCCTTGGATGTGAAAATGACATTTTATAAGAATTAATTTAAAGTAAAAATAATTATAACCTAAACATTTATCTTTTACTAAATCGATGTTAATATAGGGATATATAAATAATATCTATGAATATAAATTTTCATTATAAATATAAAATGTTTCCTAAATCATGTTATTTTATTTATAATTTTTATACATTAGATAAATATATTTATTTATGAAACAGTTATGATGTAGTGATTACCTCATTAATGAAAGATTCAAATAAATGAATATATAAATAATAAAATTAATTTAATTTGATTATTTTGTTGCCATCCATGAATTTTTTTTATGAAATTGAAATGTTAGGGTTTATTTAATTCCATTTTTTCAAAGGAATAATGTTGTTATGAATTTTTAAAAAGTCAATTATGAATAGTGTCCAAAATTGACATAATTCATAACTTAAAACATAAAATAGTTTATTAAATGATATTAAATTCCTAAAAATATAATATTATTAAAAATGGTTAATATAAGTCCAAATATGTCATAAATAACTTTTTGTGGGTTGTTATATAGGATATGGTAATTAAATTAACCCACAATGTGTAAATAACAAGATATCATGGTAAGATTAAAAAGGGTAAAATAAGGGTTAAACCAAAAAGATAAAGATAAAAATATATTCAAAACTTTTCAAAAAATTATTGGATAATGGGTATTAAAACCAAAATCATCTTATATATTAATTAAATAAGTTTTTGACCATTTTTAATTGAAATTGAATTTATAATAAATTAATATTTTTGGATTTTTCAAAAGTTCCCCTCTCCTCTCTTATAAAAGGACACACTATCCCTATCCTCTTCACTCCATTTTGAGAATTCAAGATTGTAAAACCCCTACCCATTTATCTTATAAAATCACATTTTACATTCTAGAGGTTCTGGTCTTATCAAAAGACTAACTATAGTTCCCTAGGAGGAAATTTAAAGGAGGCACGTCAAGGAAGAAGTAATCGCTTCTACCAATTCTTTCAGTTTTTTGTCTTCTTCTACTTCCTATTATTTAGTTGTTTCATTATAAAGTAATAACATAAGTATCACTAATATAATTATATGTTATTATAAATATGAAACAAACCTATTTAACATTCTATACATTCTATCAAAAATGAAATCATTGTGCGTGCGTACGTATGGCTTACCGTCTCCACATCGTGGTGTAATCTGTTTTTCACCACCACCTTAATTGGATGGTTATAGTGGTGGAAATAATAAATATATATGATTATAATAACATGATACTAATTATAAGATATTATACACCATCTACTTTAATAACATTCAACAATTATGGGAATGATATCGTCGTTTGTGCGTACGTATGGCTTACCGTCTCCACGACGCGATGAGATTCATTATCCACATTAACCATTAAATAATGATTATAAAGTATATATAATAAATAATCATGAAATATATGACATAATAATTCTACTTTATTTATATATATGTGTGTGTCATTTTCTTACTTTCATTCAATTCAATAAGGAAATGAAAACAGTGTTCATGCGTACGTACGGCCTACCGTCTCCATGAACGGTGTATTCCATTTAATTTATCTATCTATTATATATATATATATATACTGAATATATATGATATATATAAATTTTTTTGCAATTATTAAGTAATTAAATCATGATATAATTAATAATATCAAGAATAACAATTCAAAACATGTACAATAAATAAAACGATTATTACCCAAAAACATTGCTTTAATATGGAATTGAAAAATGAATGGGTAATATAAAGTCGTAAGTGAATAATATATGATATAATAAATATTATTATGGTTTTTTTACAAGTTGATAATATATTTAAACCCACTATATAGGAGTTTTGGACACATACAAAAGAAATCAGACCTAAGCTAAGGGATAACTTTTCCAATCTCGTTTTATCTAATATTTTTTATTCGTAAGTATTTACTGGGGTATATTTATCATCCATGTCCATGTTTTCTAAAAATATTTTCTTAATATTTTTACTATTATTCTATGTATTTTTAAAGTCATTTTTACCCTTTTTTTTACTTTTAGTACATGGTTTGGAATGAATCTATTATCTACCATAGGATGTACTTTTTGAATTTTCAAAAAAAAGTATGAGGAGAATGTTTTTTTTAACTTATATGGAATGAACATATTTTTACACTTTCATAACGCATTATTTACATGAATATTTATTTACAAGATTTCAAGTTTATTTTCAATTAAATTATTTTCTTTTAAAATTGCATGACATTTTGAGAAAAGAAAATGTTTTTGAAGAAGAAAGGATATTTTCATCAGGAATTAAGTCCTAATGTTTTATATTTTCCATATAAGATGACATAGGATTTGTCTATATCCCTATTATTAATTTAATTTTATTTTGTTTAATATGGAATTATTTTTATTATGTACATTTATCTTATATAGATTATGTTATGATGAAATGATATTTAAGAAACCTATTTTATTTCTTGGGTTATTCTAAGATGAATGATTTATGTTTTGTGGAACATGTAAGAATGATTTCATTATGAGATTGGAGGTACCTATATATCCCTTCAATTCATTGGGAAAAGATTTATATCCCATGAGATAGACATGAATGGAACGACAAGTAAATTCGGTTCCTTAATATATGACTGGAACAGAAGGTAAACCCGGTTAAGTAATGGACATTGTTCACTATGATGGTCTTGGAAAAAATGCCTTGCCTACTATGGAAGTCATATTTTGTGTTTATTAGTTTTCCATAATTACATTTTTTATTCCAAATCTATTCTATCATGGTATATTTTTTTTATGATTCATGCCTTACGTACTTCCATGATTAATTTTATGATTCCATATTTTTATGTTTAAACTTTATGTTCATGTTTTTATGTTCAAATGATTATGGATTGTTTTATGTTCCCCATGTTTACCCTTACAGATAATTTGAGCTCACCCTTTTTATATTTTCTTTTCCCCTAGAGATAAATAAAGGTTTTAGGTGAGAAAACAAAAGGGGAAGATCTTTATGGGAGATGTTGAAGATCTTTCACCATGATTAGAAGATTATGTTCCGAGATTCCAAGGACACTAAACTAATAAAGTCTTTAGACATATATTTGTTTTATGTATTAAGTATTCTGAAAAAGAAATGTAATTTCCATATACTTCATTCTTGGGTCTCTAAAGTTGGTATTAGAGTGAAGGTTTATTTAACCTTTGGAAACTAGGATGCGAAAAATTTAGTGAGATCCCCAGAGATAATTCTAAAGTGTGTCTAGGGATGTCCCTAAGGTTAAGTATAACTATAGGTTATAGTCCTAGAGATATTATAACAATCATGAATAACCTAGGATTTGACCTTATATTTTATAGATGGAAATTACTCCCCCTTGATTATGTTGTTTTCCTAGTATTATTTTTGCCTCTCACACTATTTATTTTGGGTTTTAGACAATGGATGGAACCCAAAGGAACCACGATAATGCTGGATATAATAGGATATGCAATGATTTTCTTCATGAAAAATTAAATGTTATAGGAGCTCAAATAAATAATCTTGTTTCTAGGACCACAAATCCTGATAGGCTCCCAAATGACCAAAGGTGGAAACAACATTCTCTTGAATCTTTCTTAAGGCATAATTCACCTTGGTTTAGTGGAACGACTGATCCACTAGTTGTAGAGAAATGTATTTGTACCATTGAAAATATATTTTTCATTATCAATTGTTTAGAACATGAAAAGGTTAATTTGGGAACTTATTTCTTGTAAGGTAAAGAGAATATGTGGTGGAACTTTATCAAGAATATGCAGCAACAAGATAAAATTGACTCTATTGGTTGGGATGAGTTCAAGAACTTATTTTTTAGTATATACCTTCCTCGTATTCTTCTTAGAAAAAGGTAAATTAATGTTTCTCATCTATCTCATGGTTATGATAATAAAATAAGGATGTAATTCAAAGGAAACTATAAAAATTACAGAGAAAAGAAGATTATATTTTCTTTATGCTCAAAGTGTGGAAGGACACATGGAGGAAACTGTCTTAAGGGTACTGATAAACGTTTTAAGTTTGGAAAATAAGGTCATTGAGAATTTTACTTCTAAAGTAATGGGAATAAATAGAAATCTCCAAAGATTTCACCTCCCAAAATTCAGGCTTACAAGTGCAAAGAAATGGGGCATTATGTTAACCAATTCCCTAATCCAAGGGTTATGGATGATTGTTGATGAAAACAACATTTTAAGGCAAAATAAAAAGGAAATCACATGTGATCCCTATTAGTGATGTTGAGTATGCCAACGAAGTGGTGGAATGATTAAGTGTTTATGTAATGGGATTCCAAAATAGTGTTATTGAATCTCTATTATAGTATTATGGAATATTGGAATATCTATGTATTTTTCCATTGTAGTTTTCCATAAGTATATGGTACCAATAACCATGAAAAGTGATTTAAAAATTTTTGGGAATAAGGGATAAAGAGATAATGATATGTTTGATAGTATTAATAACCTCATAAATTATACAAGGACAAAGTGATATCATGGTTTGAATATATGTAATTTTTTGTATTTTGGTATGTGGAAAGAGTTAACTTTTGACAGCATTCATGTTTTCATTAAGGTTCTATGGTAATTCATCTTTAAAGAGAAAACATGATTAAGGTATTCACATGTTTCGAATGTGACAACCAAGAACTACCTTATGAGATATGGGAGACAAATGTTTAGTATATTTAGTTCACCTATTTTTAAAGTTTTATATTTTCTATTTTTGGAAGGATTTTAATGTTATCCATTTATGGATAGTATAAGTTATTTTCCATTTTAAGTTTGTTAGATTAAGGTATTATCTTACTATAGGTGTACTATTACATATTTGATAACTTGTTCTAACCTTTTTGTTGAGACAGATGGAATGACCTATCATTCTATCGCATGATCTACTAACACTTCACGAATGACAAATTCAACTTCATTTCTATAAGAGATTAAGTGGAAATTGTTCAAGGCATGAACAACCATGATATTGTACCAAAATCAAGTAAGTATTTATTCTCATACAAAATTCTTCAACTTTAGGAAATGGATTTAGAAAACCAAAAATGTTATCCAAGTACCTTCTTATCCAATTAATTATATGGTCCCTTAAATCATTGCAGATTTATGTATTAATGGTATTTAACTTTTTCCAAACCTTATTCTCTATCACTATCCATCAGAACTTGATGGTTATATTTCTCATCCATATCAATGTTTTTACTTACCACCTATATTCTCCTATGTGGAAACTCAGTGATGAGTTACTTTGGCTAAACATTATATTTCTAACTTTTATTTTTAAAATTATGTTTTAGTATCCCTTTTTATGATGTGGTTTTCCATGAAAGAAACATTCAAGTAGAAAATCATTTATAATTCCGACGAATTTCGAGGGTGAAATTCATTTTAAGGGGGGTAAAATGTAACACCCCAAGATTTTATGAGATATATTATTTTTAATTTCTTTTATGTCTTATGTTTTAAGTTACACCAAGATTATCTTGTTCTATACACAACATCGTATTAGCTTGCAGTATACGCAACATTATTCTTGGCTTGTGTTGCACATAATTTCAAGTTCCTTTGATAGAATTCATTTCACATAACACTGAGTATAGATTTTCTTCAATGTATAAATGAACTATGTTTGTATTATGTTATACAAAACACCAAAGTAATATTTCACTACAAATGACACTGACTTGGCTTGTGTTACACGCAAGAGCGACCTTCCTCGATAGCTCGCGTTGTACGAGATACCGAGTTTCACTAAAAAATGATATATTGTTAAAATATTATTATTTAATGGGATATAAACTAGCCATTATAAATATTATTAACCACAATTTTCTATTTTATATAACATTATCAATCATATTAAATAAATTATAAAATATGGTATGAGAACAAAAATAATTTTTCAGATAAAAGAAGTATTTTTCAAAAAAAATACAGTTTTACCGCCTTTTGATGGCACATCCATTTTAAATTTAGTTTTGGACACTTTTATAAGTTAAATTTGGCAAAATAAAATTCTTATTTGTAATCGGGACATAAAAAATTACTTTCGTTGAATTTTTGGTATTTTTTTGATAAAATTCAAATTTTAATAAATAGTGAAAAATACTGCATTTTAATTCGAAACTGCCTTTTTATCTAATTTATTTATATATTTATATTATCTTTTTAATTTTTTTTAAAGTATAATTGGATTATATTTTTATAATTTATTATAATTTTGTTCATTTAAAGTAATTTCACTTTTAAATTGGACATAAACACATGTCAATCTTTTGGTAGTTATTACTTCTTAAAAACCCGCTTTTTGGTTTTGACAACAGAAATTAATTTTCAATTAATTAAGGAAACCTTTTTGTTTTGAATTTTTAAAAATTGATTCCATAATTGGAATCATAAGGTTCAAATTTTGTAAATAGGTATCTTTTAGTTTTATACATTATGAATAGTAACTTCAGTAATTATTTAATTTACCATGATTAAACGGTAAATCTGATAAATAAGGGTAACAAAATAATATTATAATAATATTAAACTACCCTAAAAATGTCCTAATCCTATTTTATGAGATATTTCCGACCATGGGAAATATTTGGTAGATTTTGGGACCCCATGGATTTTCTTGGATGTGAAAATGACATTTTATAAGAATTAATTTAAAGTAAAGATAATTATAACCTAAACATTTATCTTTTACTAAATCGATTTTAATATATGGTTATATAAATGATATCTATGATTAAAAATAGTCATTATAAATATAAAAAAATTCCTAAATCATGGTATTTTATTTATAATTTTTATACATTATATTAATATATTTATTTATGACATAATTATGATATAGTGATTACCTCGTTAATGAAAGATTCAAATAAATGAATTTATAAATATTAAAATAAATTTAATTTGACCATTTTTATGCCATAAAAAAAATTATGAAATTTACATATTAGTGTTGATTTCATGCCTTTATTTTGAAGGAATCAAGTTTTTATAAATTTTTAAAAATTCAAGTATGAATAGTGTCCAAAATTTACATAATTCATAACTTAAAACATAAAATAGTTTATTAAACGATATTAAATTCATAAAAATATAATATTCTCCCAAATGGTTAATGTAAGTCCAAATATTGAATAAATATCTTTTTTTGGGTCATTTGAAATGATATGGTAATTATATTAACCCACAATGTGTAAATAACATGATATCACGGTAAGATTAAAAAGGGTAAAATAAGGGTTAAACCAAAAAGATAAGGATAAAAAATATTCAAAACTTGTCAAAAAATTATTGGATGATTGGTATTATAACCTAAATCATCCTATATTTTGATTAAATAAGTTTTGGACAATTTTTAATAAATTATTATTTTGAGAGTTTTCTAAAGTGCCCCTCTCCTCTCTTATAAAAGGGAACCTCCTCCCTCTCCTCTTAACTTAATTTTGAGCCTTAAATTTTCGAAAAAACCTGAAAATTTCTCTTTTAAACTTACCTATTTATTCTATAGGTTTTGGTATTCTCAAAAGACTAACTCTATTGCCCTAGGAAAAAATTTAAAGGAGGCACGCCAAGGAAGAGGTAATCTCTTCTACATATTCTTTCAAATTTATTTCTTCTTCTACTTCCTCTTATTTAGTTGTTTCATTATAAAGTAATAAAATACGTATCAATAATATAATTATATTTTATTATAAATATTAAACAAACCTATTTAACCCTCTACCCATCCTACAAAAAATGAAATCATCGTGTGTGCGTACATACGGCTTACCGTCTCCACGTCATGGTGTAATCTATTTTTCACCACCACCTTACATGGATGTGTATAGTGGTGTAAATAATATCTATATGTGATTATTATAAAATTATAATAATTCTGAGATATTATACACCATCCGCTTTAATATCATTCTATAATTATGGGAATGATATCATCGTTCGTGCATACGTACGGCTTACCGTCTCCACGATGTGATGAGATTCATTCTCCATGTTAACCATTCAAGAATGATTATAAAGTATATATAAAAAATAATCATGAAATATATGAGATAATAATTATAATTTATTTATGTGTGTATATATATATTTCATTTACTTACTTCCATTCAATTCACTAAGGAAACAAAAACAGCGTTCATGCGTACATACGGCCTACCGTCTCCATGAACGGTGTATTTCATTTCATTTATCTATCTATTATATATATATACTAAATATATATGATATATAAATAATGTTTTACATTATATAAGTAATTAAATCATGATATAAGTAATAATATCAAGAATAACAATTCAAAATACGTATGATAAATAAAACGATTATTACCCAAAAAAATTGATTTAACATGGAATTGACAAATTAATAGGTAATATAAAGTCATAAGTGAATAGTATATGATATAATAAATATTATTATGGATTTTTTACAAGTTAATAATATATTTAAACCCACTATACAGGAGTTTTGGACACATATAGAAGAAATCGGACCTAAGGTGAGGGATAACTTTTCCAATCTCGTTTTATTTGAGATTGTGTATTCATAAGTATTTATTGGGGTATATTTATCATCCATGTCCATTTCTTCTAAAAAAATTTATAAAATTTTTAATATTCTTTTATGTTTGTTTAAATTCATTTTTACCCATTTTTTACTTCTACTACATGGTATGCAAGGAATATTTTTTTACCATATAATGCACTTTTTGACATTTTTGACAAAAGTGCGAGGAAAATGTTTTTTTAAACTTATACGGCATAAAAGGATTTTTACACTTTAATAATGCATTATTTACATGATTATTCCTCTATAATATTTGAATTTTATTATCAATTAAATTCTTTTCTTTTAAAATTGCATGACATTTTGAGAAAAGAAAAAAAATAAGAAGAAAGGATATTTTTATGAGGAATTAAGTCCTACTGTTTTGTCAAAATTATTTTCCATTTAAGATGACATAGGGTATGTCTCTACCCCTATTATTAATTTTATTTTTATTTTTTTAATATTTAATTATTTTTATAATGTCCATTTATCTTATATGGATTATGTTATGATAAAATGATATTTAATAAACCCATTCTATTTCTTAGGTTATTCTATGATGAATGATTTATGTTTTGTGGCACATGTAAGAATGATTTCATTATAAGATGGGCGGGACCAATATCTCCCTCCAATGCATTGGTTAAAGATTTATATCTCATGAGATAGACATGACTGGAACAGTAATTTAATCTGATTCAGTAATACGTAACTGAAATGGTAGGTAAACCCAGTTCAGTAATGGACTTTGTCCACTATGATGGTCTTGGAAGAAATTCCTTGGATACTATGAAAATCATATTATGTGATTATTAGTTTTCCACAATTACATGTTTTATTCTAATATTATTATATCATGGTTAATATTATTTTATGATCCATGCCTTACATACTTCCATGATTTATTTTATGATTCAAGATTTTGATGTTTAAACTTTATGTTCATGTTTTTATGTTAAAATGTTTATGGATTGTTTTATGTTTCCATGTTTACCCTTTCTTAGCATTTGAGCTCACCCTTTTTATTTTTTCTTTTCCCCGTGATATAAAGAAATGTTTTAGGTATGAAAACAAAAGGGGAATATCTTTATGGGAGATGTTGAAGATATTTCACCATTATTAGAAGATTATGTTCTGAGCTTCCAAAGACACTAAACTAATACGGTCATTGGGTATCTATTTGTGTCATATATTATGTATTCCACAAAAGAAATTTAATGTCCATATACGTCATTCTTTGGTCTCTACATTCTTGATACAAAACCCAAAATCTTTTTTTATTTCTAAATATTTTTCAAAGGAATTGGGTGGGAAAATAAAATGCTAGAAGTAATTTTGGACCACATCATATTAGTGTTGTGAAATTTCCACAGTACATATCCTCAATAACAAAATTGTGTTCCCATTAGTAGTGAATATTCCCCCACATTTATTCAAAGTATAATCATGAATAATACTAAGAGCAGGGTGGGAAGGGATAATTGGATTGAAAAAGATCTTCCTAAAAATCTTATTCATGGATACTATGGGATAAAGAAGAAAAATTTAGGGTGGGTCTTAGGTAAAACTGGCTCAAAAAATATTTCTTTAATCATATTAAAAATATATTGGTTCAATCATAACCTCAATAAGATCTCAATGCAAGTTATGATAGTTTTAGATGCCTCGGGTTTCTCTTAAGAAATATGCTGAAAAAAGAATATGAAATAGTGGGTCTGAAATCCTCTTGGGAAATGTAGTACACAAAAATAACAGGAAATCACTCAAGGTATAAAATCCAGTAATAAGTTAACCAAAATTAATTACAAAAATATTTAATTTTAATTAAATTACTCAACTCAATAATCATGATAATAATCTTAACAGGATTAAAACATGGATTTCAACCATTTAAAACATAAATTTATCTTTCATTTAAATGGTTTTAATGAGTTTTCAAGTTTAAAGCATGGTTTTATTTAAAAAAAATTCCTAGATAAATTAAAACAAACAATAATCCAAGTGTATCGACAATAATACTCAATAAAGACTCCCCCACACTTAAAATAAGAAAATTTCTACACTATCCTAGAAATTATCATGGGAGAGATATTAATAACAATATATAAAAAATGAAATGGCAATGTGAATTGAAATTAGGTAATCAAGAGCTCCCTATAATGAGTTTCAATCCATGGGAAAACTTGGTCGATGGTGATTTCAAATTTGGATACCTATATAATTCGTTAGAATGAAAAAACCTACATTATATAAAATATGAGTCCATGGGGTTTAAACAGTATAAAATTAGGGAAATGGGTAGGTGAACACAATTAATAGTAAATAAAAAAACTCATATAAATGAAGATATGTGAGTATAGTGATGTTCAGGGCGACCTAAAAACAATAATGATACTAAAAGGAAAAACAAAAAAGAATCCTAAACACTAAAATAAAATAAAAGAAACAAAGATATGGTTTGACTATCATAAATTGATAACAATAATTTTATCATCTAGATGGATGGACAATGGGATCATGTAGTGTTGTCCATCAGATCATAGGTCTGCTACCTCTTATAGGAACCGGTGGCTGTTTAATTGAGCTTGTGAGGATTCTTATTGGGATTTAAAACCTTAGGAGTGTACCAAGAATGAATATCATGGGTAAAGAAAATAATCCATGCTCATCATAGTAGAGACCCCTACTAAGCACATATCTCAAGTGAGATATTATCAATCTGATGATCGGCATCATCCATGTGCTGAGACATCCAATGTAGGAGTGTAGACGGTGGTGGGATATCCACATCAATAACTATATAGGATGAAGAAGAGCTAAACATGGCTATAAAAATGAATAAATAAATAAGATAAAGGTAAATCATTATTGGTAGTCCAAAGAGTGTATCTCATCCATAAATTTTTAAAATATAGTATAACTCTAAATCATGGATACAATATAAACAAAAAACAAACCCAAATAAAGTAAATGGGGGGGTATAAGAGGAAAATAAGACTTAGGGGAAAACTCGACGGTTGATGCATCTGAAGTACCCTCTTGAACAGTGGGTCTCTCAATGTGCCCTTTTATATCGATGTACTCTATGGATATAGATATAGGATCATCGACAGCCACTGAAGGTGTCATGGTACTAGAATATAAATTGTGTTATGGTGGAGGCAAGGTTCTAATACTGATGGTGTTCATGTGTCAAGTAGTAGGGTCGACAAAAGGCACCTCATTAGATGGTGGAATGAATGGGCCCTTGCCTCACTAGGCCAGCTCTACTAAAAACTTTTGCTGAGAATTTGAGTCGATCAGCTCAAAGGTAAAATCATTCTGGGTGGGGTTTTGTGTGGGAATGTTTTAGGATGAGGGGCATGCTAGTGGTGGTGGTTGGGAGGCTATAATGGTTGATGGTGAAGGTAGAGTATGGGGTGGGATCCGGGGCATGAGGTAGGGATGTCGGTGAAACTAAGATTGCTTCATGATAAATATGGGTCGCTTCAGCATCCTCCATATACATTATCACCCATCAGTAATCGCTTCTATCTATCATGGGAATCCCTATATTGTATCATAGTGGTAGGACAATTCCCTTTATAGGTTTTGGGAAGGTGTGTGGTTGGGAATCCTCAAAGGCACTAATATTTCTGGCTAAATGGGTGATGAAAGATCTTCCCATAAACGTACCGTGAGTCCTCTTATCCAGGGACCTATAGAACTCGCCAAAATTCCTATCCATGTTGATGGATGGACCACCTATGGATTATGCAAGAATGATGACCTTGATCTATCTCACCCCTCTATGGGCATAGCCACGGGCCATCCAAGCATGAGAAAGGGCCTTGTGAAATATCTAGAGGGTAGCACCTAAAATTGTGATGCTCTTCATGGTTTGAGGATAATAAATGATCTACTGGTCTCTAGAGATCCCATCCTAAATTCATGTATACTCAACCTTTTTCTGATTGATCTAAAATTTTGGAAATATAGGGGAGGTTATTAACTCAGTTTATTATATGTCAAGGACAACTACAAAATTTCTCAGGCTGATCTCCCAAGTCCTACCTCCAAGTCAGAAGCAGACAGAATCAATTTCCAACTCAAAGGTGGCCAAGAACTCAAGAAAGATCTTCCTAAAAGTATCCTCTCACACCTTGGTAATCAGGTTTAGGTTCATCCAGCCTATGAGTTCAAGGAACACTGGGAGGATGTGGATGCATTCCAGTGTAGTGAGGTCAAATTTTTTGTTGGTATGAGTTGGCTTGTCCTGGAGATAGACTAAGAAAATCCAATGTGAGGGGTTAGAAAAGTGGAGTAAATGATGAAGTTGGGGATATAAAGGGACAGTAGATCTATTATAGGAGTATTTTGAGTCCCCATAATCATAATTGAATGCATAGGTGAAAGTGAAGTTCGAGAAATATGGAACTACAGGTAGTGGAGGAGGTGCGGCCTTCTACCGTTTGGATGGAGAAGGTGTGTCCTCATGCTTTGGCATGCAGTCGATGGGTGGGGTGTAGACAATATAAGTTCTAGATGTTTTAGAATGTAAGGAAGGTTCAGTGGAAGGAGAATATGGAGAGGAGGGGAGAAGGAGGTGAGGTGTCCAGTGTTTGGGAAGGGAGGAAGGTTGGCAAAGGGGTGCAGCTTCAGGTAAGGGAGACTATGGGAGGGGAGGCGTCATGTGGAAGGACGATCATCATGGGGGGTTCAGCATGAACCCTAGGTTCATGTAATATAAAATATTTTGATATTTATATTCCATGTATTGCATACACGGCATGAAAATCTTGAATTTGTTAATTTTTCGATCGCTTTACCTATACGCTTTGTGTATTCCATACACAATGTTTATTTTTCATTTTGTTCCCCAATTGGGCCAGGCCCTTTTGAAAAAAATTCAGAAACCATTATTCTTCTTAAAGACTGTACTAACCTATCTTATCCTACTAAACCTACCCTATATTTCCTCTCAATCATCACTTTATTTATTTTTAGTGCTATACATTTTTTGAAGAAGAATACTTTAACATTGTGTTGATACCCCTTGTAAAATGATTCTTAAAAACAAAGGGAACAAAAGGTGGGATGGCCTCCCCTGTCAAAGGTGAAGTGCAATTAGCACTCTTGTGACCATTAGATCCCTTGTAAACATGATGTAATTTATTAATATCATCTTTATTTTTTACCTGATCTTCTTTCTTATTGTCATGATATATGTTTTGAAAATTCCATGACTCATTGATTTTAATAGTAGCCTTCTCCAAATAAAACACAAGAATGGGGGGAATTTATCCTTCCTCTTCCATATCTAGAGGAAGGAAATCAATGAGGTAAATTAATTTTTCAATATTTAAAAATACATAATTAATAAATCCTTGATGATGTTTTCTTGAATGGTCAGTGAGTTGAAGTGCCACCCTTGTTGGTTTCAGTTCACCGAGTCCCAGATTCTTATAAACACTCATGGGTACCTCTGCTCCTTAACATATATTTTTTACTGATGATATTGTTATATTTATTATGTGACATAGGAGGAACATAAACAACATCAAGAGTTCCCTTTTTAATTATGAAAGTGTGTCAGTCCAAGAAATCAGTTGGAATAAGTCCTTCATCTATTTTGTAAGATAATTCAAAATTCAAGGAAAGTTTCCATCATTAATGATATGGGGATTAGGAAAGGTTCACTATATTTTAGTTATCTTGGAGTCCCCTTGTTATGGGGTAAACCTAGAGCCTCTCACTTTACTAATTCTTCAAGTCAAATTAGAATAACTCTTGACTCTTGGAGAGGAAAATCACTCTCAATGGAAAGAAGAGTTTGTCTTGTTAAACATGTGGTGGTCTCAAAATTTGATCTATTCATTCATGGTGTCTTATTGACCTACCTCTATTATTAAATACATTAACTATATGATGAGGAACTTTGTTTGGTTTGTATGTATCTTGGAAAGGAAATTCATTACAGCCTCTTGGAAAAAATGTTGCTTGCCTTTTATTTTTTATTTCATTGACATCAAAAATATGGAATTTTTCAACCATACTCTTCTTACTAAATTTATGTGGAGTTTAATCAATAATCACTCTAAATACTTGGGATTCCTTGGATTTAGATGTTTAGGAAATATGTTCTCATGAAAATAAAGTTACATGGAGTCCTCCATTTGGCCTGGTTTGAAGAAAGTCTTTAAAAATATTCATATGTACTCTCACTGGTTTGTTAGTATGAATTCCACTCTTAGATTCTGGTATGACAGTCAGATTGTAACTCCATTGATTTAATGAATTAACTCCTCTAATCAGTATATTGATCACAACATATCAATAAAGGACCAGATAGCCAACCAGGTTCTTCTTCCTAATGACATAGTTGCAGCTGTCTCCAACTATGATTTTCTCAATCAGGGTGATATGCTCATTTGGGAACCATCCCCTAATAGAGTACTTCACTCCAAGAATTTTTATATGCATCATCTCCAAGGAATCCACTAATGGATTGTTAATTTCAACAAAAAATGGTTCCTACCTTCCATATTTACACTCTTATGGAGGCTCTCTATCAAAAAGGTTCATGTTAATGCCAACCTAAAGCGTGTTGGAATATATCTTTGCTTAATGTGTGCCCTCTTCCATTAGCATAGGGAGAATTTTGATCACATTTTCTTATGCTATAAACCTGCATCCTCTCTTAGGAAATATATTTTCAATATCTTTGAGGTTTAAACCTTACGTGATACCTCTTTCTAGGATTTTCTGTGCACTGTTCTCGGCATCCAGTTCTCTAGGAAACTCACACTTCTTTTCTGGGTATCCTGTGTGGAGATGATTCATATTATTTGGAGAGGTTGAAATAAGTCCATTGATGAGAAGAAGTGATTTAATGATCAATCCTCCATTTCCGAAATTATAGAGGTAGTATAGAATGCCAATACGCTATATGTTGAACATTGCAACAACATAGTGAGGTACCTCGCCATTCTTAGGAGACTGAACACTATAGGGAATTTTATTAAACTCCATGGCACACTCAAGGCCTTATGGACTCCTTACTTACCTTTATGGATTAAATGAAACATTTATGGGGGTATCTAGGGAAAATATGGGGCATTCGAGATATGGGGTCGTTTTTAGAGATCATAATGGTGATGTGGTGGATATTATCCATGGTCCTTGTGGCCATGCCAATGCTCTAGAAGTAGAAATGACTGGATTTATCAGAGTGTCTATGTTGTAAGGAAAGGAATTGGGACAACATATGGTTTGAGTGTTATTCTATTACCATTTTTTAAGATAATAGGATGAGAGTAGTTAACCTCTCATAGAAGCTGACAGCAGGATGTACTATTTTTCTAGATGTGCTCACTTCCATTAATTACATTATCACTCATATCTTTCATAAAGAAAATTACTTTGCTAATGGTCTTATAAAAAAATGGACTGACTGAAGAGGTGTGTTGTTACTCCAACTCTCTCCCTAGTGATATGTTTCCCATATTTCAATGGGAAAATGAAAAATACCTTATTTTAGACTTTTTTAATCATTATTTACTTTTATATAAGATCCTCTAAGATCAAGTTTCTCAAAAAAAATTACTCCTTTGTCTCACAAGAAATTTTAAAAAATATATGTCCCCAAAGTGTATGGATTTGATAAAATTCCAAGGTATCACATTTTTAGAGGAAACTTTTGTTGGAAAACTATAGAGAATTATTCATTAATAGATATGATACCTAATTCCTCCATTTTCTTTTTTTTAGAAAATAATTTTTAAAAGAATCTCTCATATGTGGGTAGTTGAGAAATTACCGTTATAAATGGAATATTGACGTGCAGTTGTTCAAAAATCTACATGAATTTTTTTTATTGCCCCTCCTTTTTTATTATTTCATTCTTTCATGAAAGGGGAGGGTGGCATGTATTCTTAGGGTTATACATAAATTTATTCCTTCTAAATCTTTTCTTTTATTAAAACCTTATCAGTTATTTCCATATCTTTAGTTTTTCCCTAACCATCTTTATCAGATTCTTTTAACTGATTTTTCTCAACTCCACATGGTTTTTGAAAATCCAGAACCTTTCCACTTCTAAAAATGATATCTTTATCCTATTCCCTTGGATATTATCAAGAAAATACCTATTATTTGATGAAATAAGGTCCTTAAAATTTGACCCATTTGATGCTCTAGGTTCCGTAGTACAGACTTGTGGTTCTACATCTCCATCTCTTGGGTTTTCATCCTTTTTTATTCTTTCTATATAAAGGAGGTGATTATGTTTTCAATATTGGTCTATAGATGTTGTACTTTTTGTGGTTGTCTTTATGAAGATTATTAGAACTTATACTATAGATTTGTTGGTGAATATCAAGATTAATCTGATGAAAAACCTCATTGGAAGAAGTGAAACAAAAATGATAAATAAGAAAAGTCATCCAACAAATATAATAATAAGTTTACTATAAAAAATAAATATATTGAGTAAGAAAGTTGAATCAGACTCATCTAATAATAATTCTTCGATAGATTAAAGTTAAGAAAAATTCAGAACCTTTATTGAAAAAGTTGGGAAAACAAAATATTCCTCATATAGTGAAGAAGGAGGTGAAGAATCATATAGAAAGTATCAATTTAGAATAGAACTTGTTCCGTGTCTTGAGAAAAACATAACTCTCAAGAAATAAATAAGATTAATGAAGTAATATTATGATAAAGTTTCTAAAATAAGATAATATTTCATCAAGCTGGAGGAAGAATACATCCACGATATCTTATGTTACAAACTTATAATTGTTGAACATGGAAAGATGGTTGAAGATCATATTAAGAATCTGGTATCTAGTGAATAATAAGTTAACAAGTTTCAATAAAAACTTATTGATTCTGAAATTACCTTGATGAAAATGAATGAAAACTTCAACAAAGTTTTCGAAGTAAAATATGAGACTTCTAAAGCTACTAAGAAGCTCAGATCAAGAATCAGTTGAATTCTTCACCCTCCAAAAATAATGTTTTGTCTAATTTTTCTAAAATTTAAGGTGATAAGAAATGTGCTATGAATTTTTTGGATTGATAATAGATGTGAGAAACCTATAACATCTACAAAATTTGAAAACATACTTAGTAGGAAAGATGGTCCATATCCCGAGTATGATATATTATAAAGAAGTTATCAATATCAACAAAGTTTCTATAGATAAAGACATTACTTTAATGGAAAATAATGATTTTGTGGATATTGTTAGTGTTGTGTAATATATGGGAACAAAGTTTATAATTGTTGGCGTAACTTGTCACATCCTATAAGAAGGTTTTAACGAATAGGAAGTAATGTTTGAGGAAGGATGAGTAACTTTCCTAACCCACAAGAAATTAGAAAATAATAATATCAATATGTTATAAACTT
The DNA here is from genome assembly GCA_963277665.1 of Viscum album. NCBI lineage: Eukaryota > Viridiplantae > Streptophyta > Magnoliopsida > Santalales > Viscaceae > Viscum > Viscum album. The sequence continues at coordinate 844,086,607 of OY728125.1, read as the reverse complement.
TACAAAAAAATCAATTCTAATATATGGAAGAAGTTTGTGGAATATGTGATTAGTCTAGTCATCATCTAGAAAAATGTATGACACTCCATCGGGAATAAGTATCTTATGGAAAAAAAGAAAAGGAATATGGAAATAAGAAAGTTAAGGAAATATATTTTTTTGTTGAGAAAACTTTGATAGAAAGTAAAGAGAACAAACCATGGATACTTTATAATGGTTTTTCTTCACATATGACAGTTGATATAAAAATCTTGAAACATGTTGAAATTTTTGATGGAGGAGAAGTTACCTTTGGTAATGATAGTTTCCTTATATGGAGGGTTCGAAAAGGCCACAAATGGAAAATTCCCTTTTGAGAAGAGGAAGAAAAGGAATTGGAATAGCTAAGATTAAAGAAGATAAGTTAAAATCTAAGGAAGTTTTATTTATTGATGGACTAAAACATAACTTACTTAGTGTAAGTCAATTTTGTGATGATGGAAAAAAAGTGGTCTTCAGAAAATATTCTTGTGTTATCAAAAGTGTGAAAGATGGAAAAGTTATTAAAAAGGAGAAAGAACTAGTGGGAATATCTTCCAAATAGAAGAGTTTAATAACTCATGTTACTTGAGTAATGAAGATGAAAATAAGTTGTGGGACCAAAGATTTGGCTACCTTGGGAATAAAAACATGAAAAAAAATTCTAAAGTTCATGTTGTCCATAATTTTCTAGAATTTAAAATAAGAGATAAAGATGTTTGTGTTACTTTTAAAAAGAGAAAAATGACTAAAAATTCATAAGAGTTGTGATTATTCTACCAGACCTCTTGAACTTATTTATTCTGGTTTATGTGGGTTGATGATACATCAATAAACAAAATTAGATTTATAATTTATCACTTTTATTGATATGTTCACTCAGATTACAGACATTGTGTTCATGAAACATAAGTCTGAGGCTGTGAAAATTTTCAGTTTTTTTAGAAAATAAGTTGAGAAATAAATGGGGTTTATATAAAGAATTTGATAATAGATAATGGTACCAAATTCATAAGCAATAATATTGAAAATTTTCTAATAAAGCATGATATCAATCATCATTATAGTGATCTCTATACTCCACAACAAAATGTAGTAACAGAAATAAAGAATATAAGTTTGGTGGAAATGGGAAGAAGTATGTTAGAAGAATACAAACTTTCAAAGTTCCATTGGGGAGAATCTATTTATACTTATGTACGTGTTCAAAACAAATTCTTATTGAGACCAGAAACCAACATGACTTATTATGAAATTTGGTATAGAAAAAAACCTTCATTAAAGTATTTAAAAGTTTTTAGAAGTCTATGTTTACATAAAATCAAAAATCCAGATCTGGTAAAGTTTGATGAGAAAGATAAGGAAGGAAATTTTATAGGTTATTACATAATAAAATAAGTTACAAATTTTGGAATAAATGCATAAAAATGTTGGTGGACTCACATTATGTGAAAGTAATTAAAAATAAAAATTCTAAAACAAAAGTTATTGTTAATGCTGAGGAGGATAAACTAGAGATTTCCAATGATAGTGAAAGTGAGTCAAAACATCCTTACTAAGATTCAAGAGAATCGTTTGATAAGGAAAGTCTAACTGGAAGAGAAACTTTAAAATGTTCTACCTTATAAAAACATGTTTAGTCCAAAAACAATATTATAATTTAGAAGGCTCCGGTTCAGACCAGAATAAAGATGATATTAGAAAATCAGACTTCAATTATCTCAAAAGTTGAACCAAAATTAGTTTTAGAAGTTATTTAACACAAAGAATGGGTGGATATTATGAATGAAGAGTTGGATAAGATTAAGAAAAATGAAACATGGGAACTTATTCCATGATCATCAAATAAAAATGTTATTGGAACAAAGTGGGTTTACATAAATAAATTGAATGATCATGGAGAAGTTTCAAGAAAAATAGTCAGGATTGTTTGTAAATTTTATGCATAGCTGAAATGTGTGTGTTTTTATGAAACCTTTTCCCCCATTTCAAGGTTAGAAATAATCAGAATGTTTCTAGCAGTGTTTTCTCACTGAAATTACAAAGTATATCATATATATGTAAAGTTATCATTTATTAATGGAGAAATTTAAGAAGATGTTTACTTTGAAAAACCTTGTGGGTTTCTACTTGATAAGGATGAACACAAAGTTTTTAAATTGAATAAAGATTTGTATGGGATGAAACACACTCCATGTTCATGGTATTCTAATCTTGACAATTGTTTGATAATGTTGAATTTTCCTAAAGGAAAATTTGATAGCAACTTATATATGAAATAGTTTGACTCTGGAACTCTAATTGTAACTATTTATGTGGATGATATAATTATTATTGGGGATAGATAAGATGTTTTTAAAAAAATTATGAAGATATAAAGAAGAATTTTTAAATGAAAATGTTGAGAGAATTAACTTTCTTCATTGGCTTACAAATCTAACAAAAAGAAAAATACATTTTCATCTTAAGAAAAGTATGTCAGAGAATTGCTAAATAAGTTTGTGATGGAAGAATCCAAATAAGTCTCTACTCCTATATCTTTGAGCACAAATTTGAGTAAATATGATTCCAAAAAATTATGAATCAAAAATACTTTTGTAAGATGATAGGAATTCTAATTTACCTTATAGCCTCAAGGATTGATATTTTTTATATTGTGACTTTGTGTGACATGTATCAATGTAATCAAAAAGAATCATATATGTTGGTAGAAAAATAATTCTGAGATGTGTCAAAGGAATAACTTCACATGGGTTTTTATACAAAATAAATAGTGAGATGAAGTTTCATGGTTATACTGATTCCAATTGGGTTAGATATTTTAATGATAGAAAATAAACCTCTAGAGGAACATTTTTCTTGGTTGAATGTTGTGTGAGTTGACATAATAAGAAATAGAGTTCAATAACATTAAGTACAACTAAATCTGAATATGTTGTAGCTACTCAGGCTTATACTCAAATGTTGTGGATGAAAGTTTAGCTAGAATAGTTGAAAGTAAAAGTTTCTAAACCATTGAAGATAATTTTTGATAATTAGAGTGCAATTGATCTTTCTAAAAATATTGTCCAATAGTCAAGAACAAAACACATTTATATAAAGTTTCACTTTATAAAAGATAAAGTTACTGCTGAAGATTTTTTACTGGAACATATCTCAACGAAGTATCAAATTGTTGATGTCTACACAAAGAAAATGCCAAAAGAGAGGTTTGTTGAGTTGAGGCTACAAATTCATGTTCATCCTCCTTTAATGACTTCCTAATCCTCATAAGAAAGACTCCCATTGGGATTTGGATTATATTGGAAAATGGGGAGATAAAGTAATAATTTTTTTTAGTTTTTTACTTATCTTTATTAATTGAATCTAAAGTTGTGGTTATCATAAAATGGGGGAGATAAAAAGAAAATGGAGATATAAAAAAAAGAAAAATGAAAGAGGAAAAGATAAAAGTGAGGGCGTTTATCTTAACATGACCGCAAAAAAATTCTTATCACCGAGGGATATAATTCCTTCAAAAAAATTACACTATCGAGTAGTGCGGTGTGAGGGCACTCTCTTTTGAGAAAGGATGTTTTTTGGTAAATTTCAAAAAAAACATGATTTGTTTACAAAATTTCAGTTGTAAAAAAAATCTAATATTTTTAAAATTTGTTATTAAGGGTTGTCAACAAATCCAAATGGGAATATTGAAGAACCTTTGTGATAATTTGTTTTAAAAAAGTTTTTTTATGTGTTGAAAAGTAACCTTTTGTCTAAGAATTTTTTTGATTTTCAGGATTATACCAAGTCCATCGGAATGAATTTTTTTAAGAAAGTTGAAATTGTTGAATGTTCAAACCCAAACATAAAGGGGGATAAAGGTTTTGAATTTTTTTTAAAAAAATCCAAACACAGAAGATCATACTTAGATTGTCTGAATAAGCAACACTGATCGCAGGAGTCATCAGAAAGATGAAGTAATTGATCAGACACCACATCTGTCTTAGATCCATTAGCATGAAGTTCATATTAATCAAACTTGAAATTTATTATAAAGTATAAATTTTCAAAGTGAGTACTTATGAATAATGTTGAAGAGGTCTATTTAATAAAGTGATGTCTAGTGTTAGAAAGTTCTCAAACTTTCTAATTGAAAGTTATATAATGATTTTCCATTCTTAAAGTTCTTATAAATCATGAAAACTCTCATGATTAAAGCTATTAAATAAATTGAGGAATCGTAAAGATTACGTCAATTCTAAGAAAATAATACAAATCTTATTAATGATCCATGACACTGATAATATCATCGTAATGAGAAAGTAGAAGACTGATGAAGTTTGAAGGATTTGAAAGTTTCTATGTGAATTATTTATCAAATGAATAACATTTTAATAAGGATTCCATAGTTATGGGTTCATCTACGTGAAGAAATGTGAGAATATGAAGATGTTGGTTTCTGTCAAAACTGATAAATCAAATATACAGATTATCAAATCCAGAATAATTGGGGGTAGAAATTTTTGGTTGGTGAAAGTTTGTTTTTTCTATAATCAGAGAAAGAAAAGAAAGTGTTGCAAGTATTGTTCCATCAGACGCGGTGTACCATCAAGTCAATAGGGATGGATATGATAAGTTAATTCAATCATATTGATTTTGATAAGGAAATTCAATGTGACTAACTCTTATGAGGAAAGTCAATTTGGAATAAGCTGGAATAACTTCATCATAATGAGCTAAGAAAGTTTCATTGGACTAAAGCTAAGGTAGGAAGGAATATTGGAGCTAAGAAAGAAGATATAATCAAATTCACCTATTTGGACTAAATAAAAGTAAATAAGTCTGAAAAGGCTAAATAAAAAAATACTCAACAAGATTATAGAAGATTTATGAAGAGTTGAAGGGGTAAAACTTGAAATTCAAATATCTGTAAATCTCAGTGTTTTTGAATTTTAGGAAGTGGATAAACTTTTAAAGTTTCCTACCTTTTCCATTCTAGGTAACCTATAAATACATGCTCAATACATTCATACTTTGTAAATTTTCATGTAAGTGTAAAAGGTAGAGTGCTAAAGAATTCAATTTAAAGTTCCTTTCAAATAGAGATCGCATTAGAAGATCAGACATCTATTTTTTTTTACCAGACTGAGAAACATCATTTTGAGAAGATCGTATTGAGTCGATTAGACTGAATAATATCATACTGATTTTTTGAGAAGATTTTGAGAAGTGTAGACTGAGAAATGGAATATCGTTTTGATTCAATCATACAGAGTCAACCAGAATGGGTTCATCAAACTAAAAGTCATTGGATTCAATGTCATTGGACCCAATAACTTTTGTGGAGAAAATTGAACAATGACTTTTTTACTTTTGTTTTGGATCAATTGTTTTATAATAAAAAAATTTAAACTGACGGGAGTTACTATAATATTTCCTATCGATAGATAGAAGGTGTATAATGAGATTTGTCACAAGTTTTATTCACTTCTTAATAATAGTGAATTTCCATAGACCTAAGTGAGTGACTATGGAAAGAATGTAGGCTCTCACACTAAGGTCGAACCTTGTAAATCTAATGTTATTTACTTACTTTCCAATTTTTTCATGCATGATTATTTACAAAAAAGATGATACATATATTAACTTTAATAGGTTTCAGGGGTTAAGTTTTAAAAAGTATTGAAACTTATAAAAAGTGAACAATTGAACCCCCCCCCCCCTTCTTAGTTGTTATTTGATCCTTTGGAACTTCAATATGAGAGTATTAGAGAAAATAATGATTTAGATGTATTTGGATGATAATACTATGTGGTAGGTGATGGATTTGACATATTCAGAGGAGATCTGGGAGAATCTTGAAATAAGTTATAAATTGAAATCCCTCACAAATCATTTATATCTGAAAAAATGATTATATTGTTTACAAATGAAAAAGAATAGAAACTTAGGTAACCATATGGATAAGTTCACCAAACTTCTGTAAGGGATGTCTTTGGTGTCAGTCAATATCAATTATAAGGGTAACACAATACCTATTGAAATGGAAGAAAAAGAAGAAACTTTTCTTCTCTTGGGTTTGTTGTCTGATTCATATGATAATCTCATCACCACATTGTTTTTTGGGAAATACACATTGAAGTTAGACGATGTGATTTAATAATTGTTGATGAATGAGACTCGGTAAAATACCAATGATGGTGATTCTTTAGGTAATAGTGGTATTCTATCTGTGACAGATGGGCATGGTAATCAGAGAGGCCAGTCAAAGATGAGAATAAAGGTCAAGTGCTTCTTTTTTGATAAGGAGGGTCATGTGCGGAGAAAATTCTACACTTTCAAAAAGATTAAAGATGAAAAGAATACATGTGACACTGATTTTGAGGATACTAGTGTAAATATTATATAGGGTGATGTTGGTTTACTTTTAGTTGGAGTTTATTGTCACAGGTCAGATCTATATAGTGAATGGGTGGTTGATTCAACAATTTTTTACAGCTAATTCCTTTTCTCTAGAGAGTTCCATTGGTGAAGAAGGAATTGAAATCAAAGACCGAGGTAATGCATTGAGAGTTAAAGACTGCTTTGAGGATATTGAGAAGAGGGAGCAATTAGTTTCTGTAGGTACTCCTAATTATTTGGCGATCACTGTTATGGGGGATAAAAAAAATTTGGTTCCAATACTGTTCAGTAGGTAAGTGCATACATAGGTATGATGAAGACTTTGTCATTTGTATTTATTTTGTAGGGGGATCTTTCAAGTTTCTATCATAGCTACAAAAGAGTGTTGTTATATTTTCTACAGTGGGTGACAATTGTTGTGATACCAACCTGTAACACCCCGAGATTTTATGAGATATATTATTTTTAATTTATTTGATGTCTTTTATTATACACTAAACTAAGATTATCTTGTACTATACGCAACACCGTATTATCTTGCAATATACGCAACACTATTCTTGGCTCGTGTTACACACAATTTCAAGTTCTTTTTGTGGAAATTATTCTACGCAACATTAAGTATAGATTTTTTTAATGTATAAATGAAATAAGTTTTTATTATGTTATATGCAACACCAAACGGAGCTTTCACTACACACAAACCTGACTTTGCATTCATTACACGCAATCAAGACCTTCCTCGATAGCATGTGTAGTATGCAATACCGAGTTTCACTAAACGAGATATTATTATAATATTATTATGAACTAGCAGTTATGAATAGTAATAACAACTTTTTGAAATTTTATAAATTTTATCTTTCAAAATGGACTTCATTTTTGGATTCGGAATATTGAAATCAGCCTAGAGTGAATTTTTGGTATTTTTCTGAAAACTTTCAATTTTTGATGAATAGTGAAAACACTGGGTTACTATTTAAAAATAGGCTTTTTATTTAAATAATTATTTATTTTATTTAAGGTAAAAAATGATACATAATACCCATATAAGTTCAATGTAATTCATTGGAGTCATTTTATAATAATTTTATATATATATAAATTTTATTGAACTTTTCACCGTCTTTTACCCACCTCCTAGGAGAATTTGAAAATCTACATAAAACGTAATTTTACCGCTTCTATGAGTGGAATTTCAAAAATCTGAGAGACACGGTTAATATCAAGGAGTAAAATTTGGTTCAATAAGATAAAAATAATTTTTGATGAATAGTAACTTTTTACTTTTATTTACCACGGTTAAAACTAAATAGGGTAATTAAGGGTAAAATGATATTATTATTACCCTAACACAAGTCCTAATTCTATTGGATAAGTTTAATTCAACCAAAAACAGCCTTAGGAATAAAATATTACCCTTTAGGTCCACTTGGATTAGATTAGGACACTTATTATTATTTTATTTAAAGAAGAGTCAAAATAGTTAAAATCAAAGTTTAATAACTAAAACATTTTTAATATAAAGTTATACATAGGATAAATTAAACTATAAATATTCATTAGAAAGATATAAATATTTCCTACATAATGGTATTTTATTTATAATTTTTAGAAATTAAATAATTTAATTTATTTATGACATAATGATGATGTAGTAATTACCTTATTAATGAAATATTAACATAATTGATGTTATAAATACCCAAATAAATGTAATTTGAGACTTTTTATGAATTACACTAATTATATAGGTTAATATGACATTTTATTATTGATTTAATTAACTTTCTTTGAACTAATCATGTTGTTATGATTTTCAAAAAAAATCAATTACCAAATAGTGTCAAAATTGACATAAAATAGTTTTTAAAACAAATATTATATTATTAATTGTTATTATGATACTAAAAATATAATTTTCGGCCAAATGACTTATATAATGTTATATATATTAATAATTAACCACTTCGGGTTCGTTTGACTTGTTATAGTAAGTTTATTAACTATATAGTGTAAGAAAACAAGAAGACGCGGTAAAAGTTAAATTATTTAACTTAGAGTTAAATATAAATGATAAGGTTAAAATAGTAAACTAAACTTGTATAACACCTATTAGTTGATAGGATTTCGATCCATACCCACTTTATCTTCAAAATAAATCAATTTGGAGCTATTATAAACTGAATAAGACTTTATTATAAAATAATATTTTAAGTTTTTCCAAAGGTGCACCTCTCCTCCCTTATAAAAAGGGAACCCCTTCCCTATTTTCTTCACACACTTTTGAGCCTTGAAGCTTGGCCAAACCCTACCCATTTCTCTTCTCATCTTCCCTAGAAACATTATAGAGGTTCTGGTCTCCTCAAAAGACCAACCCTAGTGCCTTAAGAGGAGGTTAAAAAGAGGTGCGTCAAAGAAGAGGTAATATCCTTTACCGATTCTTTCCAATTTATTTCTTCTTCTACTTATTCTTATTTATTTGTTTCATCATAAATTAATAAAATCAGTATCACTCATATACTGATATGTTATTATAAATATGAAACATCCCAATTTCATCTTCTATCCATCCTACGGAAAATGAAATCACCGCGCGTGCGTACGTACGGAATACCGTCTCCACGCCGTGGTGTAATCTGTTTTCCACCACCACCTTACTTGGATGGGTATAATGGTGTAAATAAATAACTATATATGATTATTTTAAAGTTATATTGATTCTGAAATATTATACATACACTTAAATACAATTCCATGATCATGGGAATGATATCATCGCTCGTGCGTGCGTACGGACTACCGTATCCACGAACGCGATGAGATTCAATTTCCATGATTAACCATTCAAGTATGATTATAAAGTATATATAATAAATAATCATTAAATATATTACATAATAATTATACTGGATTTATGTACATATATGTTTCATTTACTTAATTCCATTTAATTCAATAAGGAAACGAAAACAGCGTTCATGCGTACGCACGGCCAGCCATCTCCATGAACGGTGTATTTCATTCCATTTATCGATCTATCATATATATTTATATACAGAATGTAATGGCCCGGGTTTTGGGGGTCCATTACTTTGTGAAAATCTCATGTTGGGTTTTCTATTCTGAGAATCTCAGTGAAGTTTGGCCTAACAGTAGGCCTACCGGTAGCCTTAACCTACCGGTATTAGGCCTACCGGTAGCTCGGTCTACCGGTAGCCACAGCCTACCGGTAGCTCTGTCTACCAGTAGCTCAGTCTACCGGTAGCTTAGTCTACCGGTAGCTGCAGCCTACCGGTAGCTCGGCTACCGGTGGCTCTCGCCTACCCCCGCGGGGTCTTTCCAGTAGCGCTCCTTTTTCTGCGAGTTGGGTTTTAAACACTATTTTGACCCCTTTAATCTTGTTTTAAATCTCGGTAATGCCCATAAATGTTTCAATTAAATATTTAATGAATTAACTTGGTGTGTGCGTCGGTTTAGACCCCTTTAATAACGTGTGGGGTTGCGTGGTCAACCCACGACCCCCACTCCTTACGTGGTTTCACATTATTATCTCAACCGTCCTCGACCCTTATAAACTAAAGGGTTAGTCGAGGTTTCTTCTTTCCTCCATCACCCTGTGCTAGTAGTACCCTACGTTCAGAAGAGCAGTTTTTCGTTCGGACGAGCCGCATCGCTATCCGTGAAGTTCCACGCCCAGGCTCAGCATCGATCATTGATCAATAGGTGGGGAATTTCTCCTCATCTCTCACTTTTGTGTATCATGCAGGGTGGTCATGCTTTTGATTCTGTAGAATTGGATAAACCCGAACCTTAATGAAGATAATTAACGGACTCAAAGAATGATGGGGGCTGTGATTGATGATGTTTCCTTGTTTTATGATTTTCTTTTCTGAATTTTGCAGGCTTTTGCCTACTGAAAATCATGGACGTTGGTAGTCTTTTCTCTATGCACTAATGAACCCTTACCTCTGGTGATGTTTAAATGGATCGTGTTTGCGAACCCTTATTGTGTAAAGAAGTATGGTTAATTACGTATATCCAGCTAAATAAATTGAGGCACCAGGATCAATCCCTTTTTTGTGATAACCCCGGTTAAAGTACACAGAAATTGAAATCATGGAGTGTGTTAAATCTTATAAATATGAAAATACCGGCATGGGCCTGCTTTGCTTGGTGGAAGTGGATTTATTGTTCTTCTTCTACGGGCTGGTTGTTGGGAGATATGGGAGGGGATGGGATCCTTTGTTATTATACTCTTGGTGGTTGTGAAATTGGGGATGGGATCCCCTGTGTTATGCTTCCTGTGGTTGTGACTTTAAGGTCGGGTGGATACCTTGATTATATCATGAATTGGGGTGGGATCCTCTGTTGTTGAGAAAACATTGGCTCCTGGATCTTGGGGACATGGGGGTGTTTCTTGGGTTTTCTTTGGTTCCAGTACTTCGAGGGATCTCACTTATCCCTTTGTTTTTGTGACTTTACAAGAGGACCGGGTGTGGATGTTATAGTTGATTCTTGAAGTTTGGCTGGATCTTTTTCCCTTGGATTGTGCTTATGGTGTTAGTTTCCTAGTAGTTGTAGAAAACTCATTTAATCATTATTACTGAACATGTAAACCAGGATGGGACAAATGGGTTTTGGTTTGGCATGAGTTGTGACTTGGACGTAGTGTTGTTTGTATTCTTTAGGCGGGCTGAAAAAAAACCTAAACTTTGGGTGAGTGCTTGTTACCTATACATATACTTGTAGTTTTGTGTTTCTTATTCACACCCCACCCAAGTTGAGCACTTAGTGCCGAACACCCCCATTTCATGGGGGAGGGTGTTTTTCCGAACACTATTATTAGTGGCTGGTTATTAGATCCTTTTCTGCTCTCTTTCCTAGATATCCCAAGTATCTTTGGGTAGGTTGTGATGGCCTAAGGTCCATTGTTATCCCAAGAACCTTTGGGTGGGGTAGTGTGGTGGTTATGGCCCGGGTGTGTGTGGGAAGGTGGTTTCCCAAGTATCTTCGGGATGAGGCCCAGGTGTCTTCGGGCGTGGCAGTGGATCTTCTAGCCTAGGTGTCTTCGGGCGTGGCGGTGGTTGTTCTAGACTAGGTGTTTGCAGGCGTGGTTACGTGTGATAGTTGTGGCCCAGGTGTGTGCGGGCGGGGTGTGGTAGTGGGACTATGGTGAGAATGGCGGGATTGGTTCGATGCGTAGGATGTCTTAAATAACTAGTGGGAAAGTGGCGCGGGGTACCCAAACATCAATGTGCTCTTATTATATATATTACTTGACTTGCGTTATTTGGGGAGTGTACCTTGGTGAGGCTTGGGTGGATAGTTTACCTTGTTAGGTGTTTGGTTTACTCTTTTTCTCAAGGGACTTTAGTACGTTCCCCCACTTATGCACAAGAGTATTTGGTTTTCCCTACTGAGTGTACTTGTATGCTCACCCTACGTATATAAAACTGCTTTCTGGTTTCCAGGAGGACTTAGGGGATCACGCGGGACTATACTAGCTCGGACCCTTGGGGCAGTTTCAGTTGTTGTTTTCCTTTCTTTGGTACTTTACCCTTTTAGTCAATTTGTACCTTGTGGTTTTTACTTTTGTAATATGCATTTGGAATGGTTCTTGGATTTACTTTTAGTTTCCACTTTTTGGTGTTGTTGGGATTTACCATTTTTTCTCCCGATCCTATTAACAGAAAAAGGGTAATGCCTTCCATTTAGTGTGTGATTCTATACCCTTGGTGCTAGTCGCCACTCCGGGACCTATTGAAGGTGGGTTTAGGGGGTCATTATCTCTTCTTCAACTTAAATAAGGAAGGGCCTGGAAATCTGCTGACCCTTCCCTCCTTCGGGTGAAGGCGGGTCGTAGCAGAATAGTATCAGAGGAAGGTTGAGAGATAGGATGGATTCTGAAGTTAGGCATAGTGAGTATTGCATGGGATGGTAGGACAACAGTGTTGCGTGACCTTGGTACGTGAATTAGGCCAGGGTAGACCGGCTAGGACACGGGATTTTAGGGGCCCCCGTGATCCGACGCAAGGACTCTGGACCTATCGAACGACCAAGTGAGGCCACGCTGATTGTAGGGTAGAGACCCTAGGAAAGGTACATGCATCATAATGACTTGTGTTCTCGTGTTTTTGGGGTGTTTTGGGAATTAAGAATAAATAAAAAAATTAATAAGTTTTAAACAATATTATGCACTACTTGGGCTTAGGCATTACTTGTTTGCCTTACAGCTATGGAACCTAGAAGGCGACCACGATTGGTGCGGGCAATCAAGGCCCCGGAGACTACCTTGGCCGATCGGCAGAGAGCTAATCGAGAGGAGTAGGATGACCAGTGGAAGAAGACACTTTGGGCCTTCCAGCGACAGACCCTCAAGAAGTATGAGTGCAGCACCTCTGATATGAAGACGGAGGGCTGGCTAGAGGACCTGGTGATATCCTTCGGCTTGATCTGGGCTCCGATCGAGTATTGGGTTCCTCTAGCCGTCAGCCAGATGTGGGGAGCAGCGTGACAGTGGTGGACTCTTTACCTGCGGGAGAGGAGATAGGATGAGGTGGCATGGGCTGATTTCGAGAGGGTGTTTTAGGAAGAATTCCTCTCTTTGACGATGAAGGCGGAAAAGATACAGGAGCTACTCTCCCTCCAGCAAGAGAGTATGTCAGTAAGGGATCTAGGAATCAAGTTCAAGGACCTCCTATGTTTTTCTCCGAACCACTTTCCTTATGAGGAGTCTCGGGAAAGACATTTGGAGGAGGCGCTCTGACCCTCCCTCCAGTATGTTGTTACCCCCTTTACCCTGCCAACGTACTTGGAGGTCCAGAAGAAGGCCGAAGTGGTGGAGAGGATGCACGCTCTAGGAGTTGTGTCACGAGAGGGGATCCAGCTGGGACCATCGAAGGGGAAGGCCATCAGTACCAGGCCTCCAGCTTCAGGACCCTCTAGGTTCCGACCAGCAGGGAGCAGGCCGCAGCAGTTTCAGTTTCGATCCCCTGGTCCTCGCTCTTTTCCTTCAGGCCTGGGACCGCGATGCTTCGTCTGTGGGAGCCATGGACATCTTCGGAGTCAGTTCCCAGACCGGGTATAGTACGGTGGTGGCGGACAGCCCCAGCACCCGCCCTAGCAGCAGCTTCCAGCTAGGCCTTTCCAGCAGCAGCAGCAGGGACAGCGAGCTCCCGCTACTCCGAGGGTAGACATAGTAGGAGGAGACTAAACTCAGGGCGCTCTTCAGGAACCTCGACCGGGGTGTGGTCGGGGAGGTGTCCAATAGCCGAGGGTTATAGGAGCTGGGCGTGGACAGCTACACACCATGGAGGCAGCAGTTCCAGCAGGGCCGAAGGTTGTTCGAGGTACGATCAGTTTGTTCAGTACCCTTGCTTTTGCCTTGTTTGATACCGGAGCTTCACACTCCTTTGTTGCACCCAGTCTAGCTCGTGCCTTGGGTATAGATGTCGAGAGACTTCCAGTGCCCCTGGTGTTGATCACACCAGTAGGAGGTCAGACCGACTTGTTATTTGTTTGTCGAGGATGCAGATTGATGATAGGGCCACATCAATCGGTTAGGAGTCTTCTTATACTACAGATATAGCCATACGATGTCATACTAGGCATCTACTGGATATTCTCAATGTGTTTCATCATCGACTGCTTATGAGGAATGGTTGTGTTCTCAGACTTGGGCATTCAGCGTGTTACCTTCACCGGCGAGCGGAGCAGTCAGAAGGGCAACAGGAGAGAGGAACCCCTCCTCTCCTTGTTAGCTGAGCTGTCAGTAGAGTCAGTAGATGCTGAAATAGTGGAGGTTCCAGAGATCGTTCGTGAGTTTATGGAAATCTTTCCTGAGGAGGTGACGACTCTACCCCCTTGATAGGATATCGAGTTTGGGATAGACTTGCAGCCTGGCGCTCGGCCGATCTCGATGGCTCCTTACCGGATGGCACCTTCAGAGCTATGGGAGTTGTGGATTCAGATTGATGATTTGATGAAGAGGGGTTATGTTTGACTGAGTGCATCACTGTGGGGTGCTCCAGTCTTGTTCGCAAAGAAGGCATATGGTGGTCTCAGTTTGTGCATAGACTACAAGAGGCTGAATTAGGTGACGATCAAGAATCGCTATCCTCTTCTAAGGATATACGATCTTTTCAACCAGCTGAAAGGGGTAGGGTGGTTCTCGAAGATCGACCTGCGGTCTGGGTATCACCAGTTGAGGGTAAAAGAGAGTGACATACCGAAGATGGCATTCATCTACAGATATGGACAATTCAAGTTTATAGTCATGCCCTTCAGTGTTACGAACGCCCCAGCTGTGTTCATGGGGCTTATGAACTCCATCTTATGGAAGTACCTGGATCGGTTCGTAGTTGTGTTCATCGACGACATCCTGATATATTCAAGATCAGAGGAGGGCCATGCAGAGCACCTGAGGATGGTTTTAGAGGTCCTCTGACAGCACCATCTCTATGGGAAGTTGTTGAAATGCAAATTATGGACACGAGAAATGCACTTCCTCGGGCACGTGGTGTCCGAGCAGGGGGTAGCAGTGGACCCATCAAAGGTTGAGGCAGTTGTTTCTTGGGAAGCACCCAAGAATGTGACAGAGGTACGTAGTTTCCTCGGGCTGGCAGGTTACTATCGGAGGTTCGTACCCAACTTCTCCTAAGTAGCAGCCCCTTTGACAGCCCTGACCAATAAAGACCAGGTTTTCGTGTGGAGTGAGCAGTGTGAGTCAGCCTTTAGCTATATGAAGGAGAAGTTGGTTAGTGCCCCAGTGCTGAGATTACCAGAAGAAGGGGCAGCCTATGAGGTGTTCTGTGGTGCTTCAGAACAGGGTCTGGGATGTGTGTTGATGCAGCGACAAGGGGTGATATCTTATGGGTCTAGGAAGCTATTCCCTCATGAGCGTAATTATGCCACCCACGACCTGGATCTTGTAGCGGTCGTTTTTGTGCTAAATTTATGGTGGCACTACCTCATTGGAGAACGCTTTGTGGTCTTCACAGATCACAAAATCTTGAGGTATATCTTCTCCCAGTGGGACATAAACTTGCGGCAGTGAAGGTGGATGGAGTTCCTCCAGGATTATGACTTTGAGATCTCCTACACTTTAGGGAAGGGGAATGTAGTGGTTGATGCCTTGAGCAGGAGATCACAGAAGGATGCGTTCCGAGAGTCGGCAGACACCTGGAAGGCAATGGAGGAGTTGGCTTCCTTACACCTGGATGCAAGGATGGATAGCAGTAGAGGCTGCCTGTATCAGATGACAATGCAGTCTTCTCTGTTGCAGAAAGTGGAGGAGTCTTAGTGGGGATACCCAGAGTGCGAAGTGATGCGTGACCGAGTTGACTAGGGAAATGCTCCGGAAGGATGGACAGAGGATGGTCAGAAATGGATGCTTTTACAGGGAAGGTTGTTTGTTCCAGAAGTGATGCACGGTAAGGTTCTCAGTGAGTTCCAAAACTCACCCTTGGCGGTACACCCAGGAGTTTCCAAGATGTACCAGGTACTGAAGAAACAGTTTTGGTGTCCCAGAGTTAAGCGAGCAGTGGCAGAGTTTGTGGCCAAGTGCTTAGTGTGTCAGCAAGTGAAGGCTGAACACCGAGTTCCAGGCGGCCTTCTGCAGTCTCTAGATGTTCCCGAGTGGAAGTGGGATGACATATCGATGGATTTAGTCATGGGACTACCCAAGGTCCAAGGGGAATACGACACCATCTGGGTGGTAGTGGATCGGTTGACGAAATCGGCTCACTTTCTGATGATCAGGGAGTCGAGTGCAGTGGATGCTTTGGCATGAAGGTACATGGATGAGGTGGTGTGATTGCATGGAGTTCCGAGGTCTATAGTCTCGGATAGGGATTCACATTTTACCTTGCGAGTCTTTAGGGGTTTGCAGCATGCTTTTGGCACCCATCTATGCCTTAGCACTACTTTCCACCCCCAGACAGATGGACAGACAGAGCGCACCATCCAGACATTGGAGGATATGTTGCGGGCATGTGTTCTGGACTCAGGAGGATCATGGGTGCAACACTTGCCTCTGGTAGAGTTCGCCTAAAATAATAGCTATCACTCTACCATCGGTATGGCCCTGTTTGAAGCCTTGTATGGGAGGCCATGCCGTTCACCTGTGTGTTTGACCGAAGTAGTAGAGGCAGGCATCCTTGGCTCGGAGGTGGTGCAGAGCACGATGGAGAAAGTTCAGCTTATACGGGGGAGGATGAAGGCGGCCCAGGACCGAAAGAAGTCGTATGCTGATACCAGGAGGAGACCCTTGGAGTTTGAGGTTGGAGACCACGTGTTCTTAAAGGTCTCCCCTCGGCGTGGACAACAGAGGTTTGGCAAGGGGAGTAAACTTTATCCCAGGTTCATCGGGCCCTTCAAAGTGTTGCGACGGGTCGGCGAAGTGGCTTATCAGCTAGCGTTACCACTGCCGCTACTAAGGATACATGATGTCTTCCATGTGTCCCAGCTCCGTCGGTATGTGCACAACAATTCACACGTCCTCGGCTGGGGAGAGATGAACATCGAGGACGATGTGACTTTTGTGGAGAGACCAGTGATGATCGAGGATCGCAAGGAGAAGGTGCTTCATGGGAGAACCATTCCCTTGGTTCGTGTGTTATGGAGACATGGTGGGATTGAGGAGAGTATGTAGGAGAGGGAAGCACAGATGTGTGCCCAGTACCTAGAGTTGTTTTGTGTTTTGTACTGTTCGGTTTATACCTATTGTGGTGGAATGTTTTACCTTGTTGGCCATGAAATACTGGTTTTCTTTCCTCTGAATGTGTGTGAAAATCCCTGGCTACGGGGAGGAGAGAACCTGACCCCTAATCAAGACGCATTAAGGTGGATGCGATTAAACCTGTGCGGGCAAGTCAGTGCCGCCCAAAGCAGATAATATCTTAACATGGGGGAGGAGACTCCCCAACCCACATGCCTGGGCAGTTTGACATGGTACGTTACTTGGTTCTTGACAGGAAAGTGTTCTTAGTTAACAATGAGGTTCACTCCTAAGAGGTATCTTTCGAGGTGGTTGTTCGGACCCTCTCTTTCCTTCTGGATTGTTTTGATTCTTGAGGACGAGAATCGTTTAAGAGGTATCTGATGTAATGGCCCGGGTTTTTGGGGTCCATTACTTTGTGAAAATCTCGTGTTGGGTTTTCTGGTCTGGGAATCATGGTGAAGTTTGGCCTAACGGTAGGCCTACCGGTAGCCTTAACCTACCAGTAGCAGGCCTACCGGTAGCTCAGTCTACTGGTAGCCGTAGCCTACCGGTAGCACTATCTACTGGTAGCTGCAGCCTACCGGTAGCAATGTCTACTGGTAGCTCGGTCTACCGGTAGATGCAGCTACCGGTCGCTCTATCTACTGGTATCTTGGTCTATCGGTCGCTGCAGCCTACCAGTAGCTCGGCTACCGGTCGCTGTCAGCCACCGGTAGCTCTCAGCTACTGGAGGCTCTCGCCAACCCCCGCAGGGTCTTTCTAGTAGCGCTCCTTTTTGCGTGAGTTGGGTTTTAAACCCTATTTTGACCCCTTTGAGCTTGTTTTAAATCCTAGTAACGCCCATAAATGTTTTAATTAAATATTTAATGAATTAACCTGGTGTGTGCGTCGGTTTAGAACCCTTTAATAATGTGTGGGGCCGCGTGGTCAACCCACAACCCCCGCTCCTTACGCGGTTTCACGTTCTTATCTCAACCATCCCCGACCCTTATAAACTAAAGGGTTAGCCATGGTTTCTTCTTTCCTCAATCACCCTGTGCTAGTATTACCCTTCGTTCAGATGAGCAGCTTTTTGTTAGGTCAAGCCGCATCGCTATCCGTGAAGTTCCGCACCCAGGCTCAGCATCGATCGTTGATCAACAGGTAGGGAATTTCTCCTCGTCTCTCACTTTTATGTATCATACGGGGTGGGCATGCTTTTGATTCTGTAGAATTGGATAAACCCAAACCTTAATGAAGATAATGAACAAACTCAAAGAACGAGGGGGGGCTGTGATTGATGATGCTTCCTTGTTTTATGATTTTCTTTTCTGAATTTTTTGGGCTTATGCCTACTGAAAATCATGGTCGTTGGTGGTCTTTTCTATGTGCACTAATGAACCCTTACCTCTGGTGATGTTTAAATGGATCGTGTTTGTGAACCCTTGCCGTGTAAAGGAATTTGGTTAATTACGTATATCCGGCTAAATAAATTGAGGCACCAGGATCAATCCCTTTTTTTGTGATAACCCCGGTTAAAGTACACGGAAATTGAAATTATGGAGTGTGTTAAATCTTATAAATCTAAAAATACCGGCATGGGCCTACTTTTCTTGGTTGTATTGGTTTGATTGTTCTTCTTCCACGGTCCGGTTTCTAGGAGATATGGGAGGGGATGGCATCCCCTGTTATTATACTCTCAGTGGTTGTGAAATTGGGGATGGGATCCCCTATGTTATGCTTCTTGTGGTTGTGACTTTAAGGTCGTGTGGTTACCTTGATTATATCACGAATTGGGGTGGGATCCTCTGTTGTTGAGAAAATGTTGGCTCTTGGATTTTGGGGAAATGGGGGTGTATCTTGGGTTTTCTTTGGTTACAGTACTTCGAGGGATCTCACTTATACCTTTGTTGTTGTGACTTTACAAGAGGACTGGGTGTGGATGTTGTAGTTGATGCTTGATGTTTGGATGGATCTTTTTCCCTTGGATTTTTCTTATGGTTTTAGTTGCCCAGTAGCTGCAGAAAACTCATTTAAGCATTATTACTGAACATGTAAACCAGGATGGGACAAATGGGTTTTGGTTTGGCATGAGTTGTGGCTTGGACGTAGTGTTGTTTGTATTCTTTAGGCGGGATGAAGAAAAACCTAAACTTTGGGTGAGTGCTTGTTACCTATACATATACTTTTAGTTTTGTATTTCTTATTCGCGCCCCACCCAAGTTGAGCACTTAGTTCCAAACACCTCCATTTCATGGGGGAGGGTGTTTTTCCAAACACTATTATTAGTGGTTGGTTATAAGCTCCTTTTCTGATCCCTTTCCCAGATAGCCCTAGTATCTTCGAGCAGACTATGATGGATTGAGGTCCATTATTAGCCCAAAAACCTTCAGGAGGGGTAGTGTGGTGGTTATGGCCTAGGTGTGTGCGGGCAGTTGGTTTCCCAAGTCTCTTCAGGATGAGGCCTGGGTGTCTTCGGGCATGGTAGTGGATCTTCTAGCCCAGGTGTCTTCGGGCGTGGCGGTGGTTGTTCTGGCCTAGGTGTTTCCAGGCGTGGTTACATGTGATAGTTGTGGCCCAGGTGTGTGTGGGCGGGGTGTGGCAGTGGGACTGTAGTGAGAATGGTGGGATTGGTTCGATGTGTAGAATGTCTTAAATAACCAGTGGGAAAGTGGCGCAGGGTACCCAAACATCGATGTGCTCTTATTATATATATTAATTGACTTGTATTATTTGGGGAGTGTACCTTAGTGAGGCTTGGGTGGATAGTTTACCTTGTTAGGTGTTTGGTTTACTCTTTTTCTCACGGGACTTTAGTACGTTCCCCCACTTATGCACGAGAGTCTTTGGTTTTCCCTACTGAGTGTACTTGTATGCTCACCCTACGTATATAAAACTGCTTTCAGGTTTCCAAGAGGACTTCGGGGATCGCACGGGACTATACTATCTCAGACCCTTGGGGTAGTTTCAATTGCTGTTTTCCTTTCTTTGTTACTTTAACCTTGTAGTCACTTTGTACCTTGTGGTTTTTACTTTTGTAATATGCATTTGGAATGGTTCTTGGATTTACTTTTACTTTCCGCTTTTTGGTATTATTGGGATTTACCATCTTATCTCCCGATCCTATTAACATAAAAATGGTAATGCCTTCCATTTAGTGTGTGATTCTATACCCTTGGTGCTAGTCGCCACTCCGGGACCTATTGAAGGTGGGTTTTGGGGGTCATTAACTCTTCTTCAACTTAAAGATGGAAGGGCCTGGAAATCTGCTGACCCTTCCCTCCTTCTGGTGAAGGAGGGTCATGAAACTGAATATATATTATATATAAATCATGTTTTACATTCTGGAATTAATTAAATCATGATATAAGTAATAATATCAAAACAACATGTCGAAACACGTATGACAAATGAAACGATTTTACCAAAAACGCTGCTTTAACATGGAATTTACAAAAGAATGGGTAATATAAAGTAATAAGTGAACCATATATGATATCATAACAATGAATATGATTCTGTAATAAGTCAATGACATTATTTAAATCATTATACAGGAGGTTCGGATACGTACGAAGCATATCGTACCTAAGGTAAGGGATAACTATTCCAATCTCGTTCTTATCCGAGATTGTTTATTCATAAGTATTTACTGGGGTTATTGTTATCATCCATGTCCATGTTTTCTAAAAATGATTTCATGTATGTTTAAAGTCCTTTTTACCCATTTTTGAATTTTACCACATGTTATTAAAGGAATCTTACTTTTTTTTACCACATGAAGAACTTTTTGACTTTTCTGACAAAAGTACGAGGAGAATGTTATTTTTAAACTTATACGGCATGAACGTATTTTTACGATTTCATAATGCCTAATTTTCATGAAGCTTACTCTACAATATTGCATGATTATTTTCAACAAAACCCTTTTCTTTTAAAATTTAATGGCATTTTGTGAAAAGAAAATGATTTTGAAGAAGAAATGATATTTTCCTCAAGAATTTATTTCAAGTGTTTTATCAAAACTATTTTCCATCTGAGATGACATTATTAAGTATGTTTATGTTTCAAGTTTAATATATTTATTATTTACATGGTTTGATTTTTCTTATGATTAAATGATATCTATTTCTTTTATATGGATTATGTTATGATGGGATGATTTTTATGAAACCCATTTTATTCGTTGGGTTATTATGAATGATGTATGTTTATTTTGTGGCACATGAAAGAATGATTTCAATATGAGATGGGTGGGACCTATATCTCCCTCTAATTCATTGGGTAAAGATTTATATCTCATGAGATAGATATGGTTGGAACGGTAAGTTAATCTGGTTCAGTGATACAGGACTGGAACGAGGAGTGAACTCGATTCAGAAAGGGACTTTGCCCACTAAGATGGTCTTGGAAGCAATGCCTTGGCTACTATGGAAATCATATCATGTGCTTAATGGTTTTCCAAAATTACATGTTTTATTCCCATGCTATTTTATCATGATTAATGTTTCATTATGATCTATTCCTTACGTATTTCCATGTTTTATGTCATTGCTCAAGATTTTGATGTTTAAACATTATGTTCATGTTTTTTTAGTTCAAATGTATATGATTTGTTTTATTTTCTCCATGCTTACCCTTACTGAGCATTTGAGCTCATCCTTTATATGTTTTCTTTTCCCCAGGATTTAAAGAAAGGTTTTAGGTAAGAAAACAAAAGGGGAAGATCTTTATGGGAGATGTTTAAGATCTTTCACCACAATTAGAAGATTATATTCCAAGTTTCCAAAGACACTAAACTATTACAGTCCTTGTGTGTATGTTTTTTTATGTATTAAGTATTCCGAAAAAGTAATGTAATGTCTATGTACATTAGGTTTGGGGTCTCTACAGTTGGTATCAGAGGAAAGGTTTAGTTAACCTTTGGAAACTAGGATGCGAAAACTTTAGTGAGATCCCTAGAGATATTTCTAAGGTATTTCTAGGGATGTCCCTAAGGTTAAGTATAAGTATAGGTTATAGTCCTAGAATTAAGGTAACGATCTTAGAATTAAACCTAAGATGTTAGATATTGAAGGTACTCCCCCTTTATTATATTGTTTTCCCTAGCATTATTTTTTCCTCTCACACTATTCTATTTGGGTTTTAGACGATGGCTGAAACCCGAAGGAACCGTGTTGATCAATGTAATGGACAATGAAATGATTTTCTTCCTGAACAAACCAATGTCATGGGAGATGGAGTAAAAAATATTATTTCTATACATACACAAGATATGAATCATTATGGACTTCCAAATGAGTATAGAAGGGAACAATATTCTATTGAGTCCTTCAAGAGGCAACGTCCACCTTCTTTCAGTGGGTCTTCTGATCCACTTGTTGCTGAACAATGGATCAGTACCATTGAAAATATATTTTCCATACTTCGCTATTTAGAACATGAAAAAGTCATTCTGGCTATTTACCATTTAAAATGTGAAGCAGATCAATAGTGGACTCTAATTATGAAAACAAGTCCCCAAGATGAAATTGAATCCATGGAATGGGACGAATTCAAGAACTTGTTTTTCTGTAAGTACTTCCCTCGTATTCTTCGAACAAAGATGGAAAAGGAGTTCCTTGAGTTTAAGAAAAAGGATGATGAATCTGTTGGTATATACGAGGAAAATTTTACAAGTCTTGCAAGGTATGCATTTGGATTTATTATCCAACCTGAAAGTAAAGTTGATCGATTCTTCAGTGGCTTAAAACCAAGTCTTCAAAGGGCATTAGCGATAAGAGACTTCAGTAGCTATGAATAAATTGTGCATTGTGCTATCAAGGTAGAACTAGAAGTTGGTGTAACATATCCATATCATGGTTTTGACAAGAAAAGAAAGATGGAGTTCAAGGAAAAATCTCATAATAATAGTGAAAAGAATATGAATATTTCTTTATACTCAAAGTGTGGAAAGAAGCATGGTGGAGATTGTCTTAAAGGGACTAGAAAATTTTTTAAGTGTGGAAAAGAAGGTCATAGAGCAGCTGAGTGTCAAAGTAATGGAAAAATAGTTCCTAGTGATGTGAATAAAGAAAAGACCGAAGAGAACGCACCACCAACACTTCAATGCTTCAAGTGCAAGGAAATGGGGCATTATACTAATCAGTACCCTAATCCAAGGGTTAATGATGATCAATGTGAGAAACCACTTAAGGAAAAGGATAAAGGGAATTCACATGTGATCACTATTTATGATGTTGAGTATGAAAATGATGTTGTGTAATGATTAAGTGTTTATGAAATGGGATTTCAAAATAGTATCATGGAATCTCATTTATGGTATCATGGAATTTTGGAATATCTATGTATTGGTTTTCAATAATTATATGGTACCAGTAACCATGAAAAGTGATTGAAATATTTTTGGAAAGAAGATGATATGCGCATAATGAAGGGATAAAGAAAAAATGAAATGATCTCATGACTAATATAAGTACAAAGTTATATCATGGTTTGAGTATAGAAATTTTGGGATTTTGGTATGTGGAAGGTGTTAAATTTTGACAGCATTCATGTTTTCACTAAGGTTCAATGGGTTTTAATTTTTCAATAGAATACATGATTAAGGTATTCACATGTTTGTAATTTGACCAAAAAGATATATCATATGATATATGGGGGATAAATGATGGTATTCACATGCTCGACAGATGAAATTTCTAGTAATTGTATTCTTTATACTATGAGCTTGGACCGAATTATTTTGGATAAGCCTAAATATTGGAATGGATTATGTTGGACATAAGTTAGTATTGTTTAAGGCTAGAACTTTTTTCGATATTATTGATGGAATGTTATAGTAATGTAGTTTTAGAAAAAGGACAACCTGTAGGATGGGCGATAACCCATCGCATCGGACAAGGATGTGGGAATCGAACCCACAACTGAAGTGTGATAGGCCTTTATCGCCTACCACTGGCCTACAAGAAGTCCCTGGTTAGTAGAAACTAGTTTTATTATATTAAGCGGTATGATATATGAAGTATAAGTTCATTTTAGGAACCATATATGATTAATCTCACTATAGATGGACTTATGTATATTTAATAACTTTTGTTATCCTTTTGTTTGAGACAGTGTCACGACCCGTCCACGGGCCCCGTGCCGTGACTACCCCAAGCCCGCCTTCCATAGGCCAGGGGCTGGTGACTAGCACCAAGGCGTAATTCCCGGTAGAAATGGAAGGCATTTCCTTTGTAAAGTAAACAAACACCACAGAGAAATCAAGCAGTAGAAGTAAACACTAAGTAAAACTGGGTACAAAAGTAAGTGCGGAAAAGTAAGTGGGTCAGTATACAAACCCAAACTGAAAGTAAAGTACAACTGGAAAGGGAAAACAGAAACTGAAAGTAAAGCCGGAGCCTCGAGCTATCCACTGGAAGTCCCACCTGAAGGGTGAGTACAGATAGCCTCCACAGCTCCTCGGGTCCAGCCGTCCGCTCCGAGTACGTCCCGTCCAGTGGTCCACCTCCGGGTACCGACCTGCTCCGCAAGCCTCAACCGCGATCAGCGTTGTCCATCGTCTGCAACCAACACAACGTAGTGCGGGCATAGCCCGTGCAAGGGTGAGTATAAGCTACTCAGTAGGGACCCCGAGACCCCCAAAGGTCTCCCAGAATCCACAAAGTATAATCCACAAAGGAAGATACAATCACGAAGTAACATCCGTCACCACTTAGGTGTATGCCCATACATATACCTAAG
Organism: Viscum album; assembly: GCA_963277665.1. NCBI lineage: Eukaryota > Viridiplantae > Streptophyta > Magnoliopsida > Santalales > Viscaceae > Viscum > Viscum album. Next base: position 844,061,757 of record OY728125.1, on the reverse strand, counting down.
TCATCAATTCTCATTCGGATCCAATATCCGAGCCCAAGTACAACTCATTACACATAGGAAAACACAACCCATTCCACATAGGGAAGCAAAATGTAATCCACATAGGATATCAAGTCAAACTTATCGAAGATAAGGATTGAAAGTCAAGATTCAGCTCACACAGGTATACTTCTTCATAAAACGATAGAGATGATCGGATATTGTCACTGATTCATCTAAGTCATCGAACCCACACAGGATCGATAGGTACTAACCCCCGCAATGACCCACAAAGGATCGATAGGTAACTAACCCCTGTAATGACCCACAAAGGATCGATAGGTAACTAACCCCCGCAATGACCCACAAAGGATCGATAGGTAACTAACCCCCGCAATGACCCACTAGGATCAGACCCACATAGGATCTGTAGGTGCTGGCCCACACAAGACCGCTGAGCGCTGACCCACACAGGATTGGACCCACACCGGATCGGTAGCACTGATCCACGTAGGATTGCTGAGTGTTGTAGTCGTCGCCGTCGAATCCACGGAGGATTCTTGCACAGTCGTCATCGTCGTCGTAGTCGCAGCCAGCTCTAGGGTTTCCACACACAGAAAGCTCGTTCGGGAGGGTCTTCTCCCCGAGGGTCTGATACATCAAATGACACATAGTCCGAAGTTGATGTATCCAAAAGTTCCGTATCGTCAACAGGAACTCAACGTCACAGACGGCGCGTCAATCGGACGCCCGGTCTGAGAGTTATTGGCTTTTTCGTCCCAGGGTCCCGGTTGGTTTTTAAGTCAAAACCAACCCGACCATACTCCAACTGCATCCAAACCTCGAGCCACGTAAGACAAAAGGTCCTTCTCACTAAGAAGAATCCAACAAAGTCAACGGCACGTCAATCGGACGTCCGGAGCTCAAGTTATAAGCGTTTCCGCTCCGAGGACCCGGTTGGTTTCGTGTACAAACCAACCCGGCCGAACCCAAAGTACTCTGAAACCTTGAGTGTAATATTCTGAAATGACCGTCTCGATCCAAGGATCTCTACGCAACGGACGGTGTGTCGATCGGGGTTCGTAGCCCAAGTTATGGGCAACAGACCGAAAAGTTCGGTATTAGGGGGGTTCGAGCCCGGTCCGACCCTGCCCGGTACCCCCTGGGTCATCCCGAACCGGGTCGACCTGACCCGGGTCCGGGTCTGGCCAGCTTGGGCGTGGCTCGGCCTGGCGGCCCGGTCTGGTGGACCGGCCGAGGCAGCCGGCCCGGCGCGCTGGCGCCAGCAGGTGGCTCGGCCGTTTGTCCGAGCGGATGAGGGGGGGGGGGGGGGGCTCCTGCCCATCATTTTGTAACTGTGGCCCCCTTAATGGGGCCGCTCAAGATGGCCAGCCGGGGGTTGTAACCCCCAGCTTTTCCCCTGTCCGGCCGGCCCGCCCCGACCGCCCGGCTGTTGCCGCCACGGGACCGGCAAGGCCGGTCCCCCTGCTCCGACGCTGGTGGCCCGGTACCGGCCGTCGGTTCCCCTGCTCTGTCGCGGCCCCACTCTGGTCGCGGTGCTTTTATGGTCCTCCGGCGTAGCGTTAAGGCGCCGCATCTTTGGTTCGTCTTCTACGGCGCGGCGCGACGGCGCCACGGATTTGTTTGTTCCCAACGGTGCGGTGCGACGGCGCCACGCTTCTCCACCCTTTAATAATTCTCGCGCGGTGCTTCAGCACCGCGTTGCCTTTCTCGTACTGCATCAATATCAAACAACCAAAAAGGGGAGGAGTGTCGGCCATGTTCGTGCGGTCCAACCTCCTCCCGTTATTGCGATAACAGGCGGTTCAATTTGGAAGGAAGAAAATGATGGAAGTAATCACGAAATAGAAATGCATAAAACCCCTACCTCGTCGAACATGGTGAGCGAGGGTTCGTCTTGGAGATAACCGTCGCGGAAGAAGACGTCGCGGAAGGAGGAAGTCACGTCGCGGGGACGGCGTCGCGTCGTCGATCTCCGAGGAATCCGGCACCCTTCGCGTTCTTCGCGTTCTTCGTCGAAGAGGAAGAAGTTCTTCAAGCTCCTCAACTTTTCTCCCAAGACTCACACAATAAGCTATCAACCCAAAATAAAATAAGTTCATCACTTATTTTATTAACATAACTTAAGCATTTGAATTTCAAACATTCAAATTAAACTCACATAATTAAATAACTTAAGTTATCAAATTAATGGTGAGTTTAAGGAGTAAGAGAATATGAAGTGGTGGGGTTCGTGTGGGCCCCACCATCCTCATAACCTCCCATGGGATGTTGGGTGGTTTCCCCCAACTTCCACCCAAAGGTTTTAACCACTTAGAAAATAAAAATTGTAGTTAAATTTTTATTTTAACTTCCACAATTTTTATCAACTTCTCTCGTGAAAACGCAACTCCGGAAAAGGTGTTCCTAAGCAAATACTGGCGCTGTGAATTAATCGGTGCCCTCGGAATTCGATTCCGAGCACCGATTCAAAATTTAGGAAAACCCGCTCGTTCGTTCACTGAACATACCTGAGCTAAACTTCGGATAGAAATTCCAGGCACACCGGGCCTCAGAATCAAGTGCCGTCAGAAACCGCGTTCTTGTAAAATTCCCAAGAAAATTAAGAAAAAATTTCAATTGAATTTTATGGGTCTTTACATTACTCCCACCTTAGGGCTTTATGTCCCCGTAAAGATACATCAAAAACTAGGGAAACAAATGTGGGTATTGTGCACGCATCTAAGCCTCCCGCTCCCAAGTGCTCTCCTAGAGGTTCCCATGCTGCCATCTGATGCGCACTAGAGGAATCGACCGTCCACATAGGACCCGCTCCTATCGATCCTCAATCTCCACCAGGAACTCTGCAACAGTCGCCCCATCATCAATGTCCAGCTCCCCATTGTCAATGATATGTGTCGGGTCGTGCATGTATCTCCTCAGTTGGGATACGTGGAAGACGTCGTGCACCCGGTGCAATTGAGGAGGTAGAGCCAGGCGATAATCCACCTCACCAATCCTGCTGAGGAACTGGAATGGTCCGATGAAGCGTGGAGACAACTTGCCGCCTCGGTCAAATATCTATATACCACGTCGAGGTGAGACCCGCAAGAAGACGTGGTCGCCATCCTCGAACTCCAGTGGCCTCCGCCTCCTATCAGCATAAGACTTATGTCAGCTCTGAGCTGTCCTCATCCACTCCTAGATGACCTGGGCCTTCTCTGTTGTGGCCTGGACCATCTATGGTCCCACAAGTGCTGACTCCCCAGGGTCTGTCCAGCACAGAGGTGACCTGCAAGGTCGGTCGTACAACGCCTTGTATGGTGCCATCCCGATGGTGGAGTGGTAGCTGTTGTTGTACGTGAACTCCACCAAGGGTAAGCGGTCCTCCCAACTGCGACCAAAGTCGAGGACACATGCACGGAGCATGTCCTCGAGAGTCTAAATGGTCCTCTCTGTCTGACCATCCGTCTGAGGGTGAAAGGCAGTGCTTAGACGTAGCTGCGTCCCGAATGCCTCTTGCAACCCCTTCCAAAGCCAGGAAGTAAAGAGAGCATCTCGATCGGAGATGATAGATGATGGCACACCATGAAGCCGTACAATCTCCTGAACGTAGAGACGTCCCAAGCTCTCCACTGATCCCTGCTCTCTAATGGGTAAGAAGTGAGTCGACTTGGTGAGTCGGTCGACAATCACCCAAATGGAGTCGTGACCTCTGGAAGTGCATGGAAGTCCAGTCATGAAGTCCATAGATATCCCATCCCACTTCCACTCCGGGACCTCTAAGGTTTGTACCATTCCTACTAGTACCTGGTGCTTTGCCTTCACCTGTTGGCAGGTGAGGCATCGAGAAACGAACTCTGCCACAGCCTTCTTCATGCCCGGCCACCGGTGCTGTCGTCTGAGATCCTGGTACATCTTCGCCACTCCAGGATGTACCGCCAAAGGGAAAGTGTGAAACTCTTTCAGCAACTCCTCCCATAAATCAACTGGTACCAAGGTACGTCCTCTGAAAAGGACGTCGTGCTCTCCTCCCATGGAGAATCCATTAGGTGCATGTCTTGAGGATATCTGTGCATGTCGCGTCACATAGTTGGCGTCCCCACGCTGTGTCTCACTGACCCGCTGCAGTAGTGGAGGAGTGACTGTGAGTGACTGAAGAAAGGATGCTCCATCTCTATCCACGAAGGATATCTGCAAAGCGGCTAGCTGCTCTGTCGCCTCCCCAAGTAGCTGGATGCTCGTCCTCCTGCTGAGAGCATCGGCTACTACGTTTCCCTTCCCAGGAGTATATACTATCTCAAAGTCATAGTCCTGGAGGAACTCGAGCCATCACCGCTGTCTCAGGTTTAGTTCCTTCTGCGAGAAGATGTACCTGAGACTCTGATGGTCAGAATAGACTATAAAGCGCTCGCCCATCAGATAGTGTCGCCACATCTTCAGAGCGAAGACCACTGCTGCTAACTCCAGGTCATGGGTAGCGTAGTTCTGCTCATGCTACCTCAGCTGACATGATCCATAGGCGATCACATCCCGCTCTTGCATCAGGACACATCCGAGTTCGGTCCCTGATGCATCGCAGTAAACTACATACCCTACTCCCTCCTCCAGCAACCTCAAGATAGGCACGCTGGTCAATCTTTGTCTCAGATTCTGGAAGCTCTGCTGACATCTATCTGACCACACAAAGAGTTTCCCCTTCTTCATCAAAGCTGATAGTGGTGCCGCAACTCTGGAGAAGTCTGGCACAAACCTCCGGTAGTACCCAGCTAGTCCCAAGAAACTCTGCACCTCTGTCACGTTCCTGGGTGGCTCCCAAGCTAGCACTGCCTCGATCTTCGCAGGATCCACCACAAATCCCACCTCAGAGATGATGTGTCCTAATAAGTGGATCTCACGTATCCAGAACTGACACTTCGAGAGATTTCCATAAAGCTGTTGCTCTCGGAGTGTGTCTAGTACAACCCGTAAGTGGTAGGCGTGCTCCTCCTCAGTGGTTGAGTATATCAAAATGTCATCGATGAAGACCATGACAAATCGATCAAGGTATGGCTGAAAGATCATTTTCATGAGAGCCATGAACACTGTTGGAGCATTGGTTACGCTGAATGGCATAACCAAGAACTCATAGTGGTCGTACCGACATCTGAAGGCCGTCTTCTGTATGTCCTTGTTCCGAACTCTAAGCTGATGATAGCCTGATCTAAGTTCTATCTTTGAGAACCACCATGCTCCCTTGAGCTAATCAAAGAGGTCATCAATCCTCGGTAGCGGATACTTGTTCCTCACTGTCACCTAGTTCAGGCGACGATAGTCGACACAAAGTCTCAAGCTTCCGTCCGCCTTCTTGGAGAACAATATCGGGGAATCCCAGGGTGAAACACTGGGTCGGATGAATCCCTTGCCCTGCAAGTCCTCCAACTGTACCCGTAGCACTCAAAGATCGGTGGGAGACATCTGATATGATGGGGTGGAAATCGAGGTTATCTTGGGGTACAGATCAATATAAAATTCTACCTCTCTGCGAGGAGGTAGTCCTAGAACGTCGTCGGGAAAAACGTCTGCATACTGATCCACCACTGCAAGAAAACCAGGACTTCATACGTCAACTGCTCCTAGGATGAGGCTAGCCAACTGATGAGTGATGGGCTGTCCTCTCCTCTGTGGGAGTCCATCTTGTGCTGCGAAGGCTCCCTTCTCACCGGTGAAGGTGAACCTGCTCCCGTCAGTGCGTACACATCGCACCTTGCGCCTAATACAGTCGATCTGAGCATGGACTGTAGATAACCAATCCATGCCCAAGATGACGTCGTAAGGCCTCAACACCGCTATAAGAAGATCTCAGTCGAAGCTATCGCCTCCTAGAGTAAGCTTACACTGCCGGCACCAGTGCGTAATCGTCGAGTCTGCTCCCGTAGGAGTCTCTATCCATAAGGATCGAGCCAACAACTCTGTCAGAATCTCCGAGCTCCAAACAAGGGTAGTGGATATGAAAGAATGACTCGTTCCTGTGTCTATAAGAACTACAGTAGGGGTGGAATAGACACAGATAGTACCTCGAATCATCTCGGGCGTGCCGTGGTCATATTACTCTGCTACCTGAAGTTGTGCCTGTCTCTGCCCGCCATCTCTCTGTGGTCGGGGTGGACCTCCTGGGGGTGGTGGTGGTAGAGCCTCAAAGCGTCGCCCACCACCTGTTGCTCGGCCAGCTCCTCTGCCTCATCCACCTACTTCCTGCGGACTGCCACAGTCTACTTTCTGCCTCTGCCTGGGTGGCCCCTCAACCATCTAATGCTCCTCGGCACAGCGGGTCGGGCAGTCACGAGCCATGTGGCCCTGCCCGCCGGATGCGTAGCACTGTCTGCCTCTCAAAAGACAGGTTCCGCGTTGTGTGCCCCGCACTGCTGAGCCAGTGTCCTGAGGTCGTATGCCTGAGGGTCTGGTCTTCCTGGACCCATGAGTCATCCGTCGACTGCCTGCTACAGAAGACTCTGCTACGTGCCGCCCTGCGGTAGGTCTCGCTACTGATGCAGGCTCAGCAAGGAAGCTCTCGATCAGAAGGGCTCGCTCCAGTACTCCTGCCTGAGTCGGAATGCTGAGGGATATCAGTAATGCCCTGATCTCCTACCTCAAACCCTACTCGAAGGTCCGGGCCCGGAAGAATGGGTCGCATACCATGTCTGTCGAGTAGCGCGAGAGATCGATAAATCTCGCCGAGTACTGGGCGACCGTCAAGCTGCCCTGCCGCAGCTGATGAAGCTCCTGGATGCGCACCGCACGGAGGGTGGCTGAGACGAACTCTGAGCGGAAGAGGCTCTCAAAGTCCGTCCAGAGAAGAGAAGCCTCGTCGTGCACCTAGAACATCAAGTTCCACCATCTGTCTGCTGCCGCGTGCAGTAGGCTCGCTGCGAGGATCCCCATGAGGTCTGCCGGTGTCCTCACTAACCTGAAAACTCGTACAACTGCCTCCAACCAATCCTCAGCTGCCTGAGGGTCCGTCTCCCCGCGGAACCTGGGCGGTCGCTGGCATTGAAACTCGTGCAGTTCACTAAGGCGATGTGCATCGTCAACGGTTGGGGCTGGAAGCATCGGTGGCTCGGCGGGTAGAGGTACCGCCGGTGCCTCAGCTGTCAAAGGGCCCTGTACCAAGGCCTCGTCGCTCGGTGGGCTGTCGTCACGCACAACTCTCGGAACCCTAGCTGGCTGCCGTCGTGGGGCCATCCTGAAAAGAGACAGGTGCGTCATGGTCAGAACAGTATACCTGGTGAGCTGACACAAAGTAATCACAAAGAAAACTTGAAACACACATGCAATCAATGTTTTCATGCATTAAGTTGGAAATTAGAAGTCAAGGTCCTGGTGTACGGATACGTCGGCCGCCGCACCAACACTGGACTCCCTAGACTGATAACCACACTCAATACTCTTAACATTATTGCTTCACATAGAAAAAGATCAGAGTCCAAAGGTCTGTGGTAGAACCGAACTCCTCTGATACCAATTTGTCACGACCCGTCCTTGGGGCCCGTGCCGTGACTACCCCAAGCCCGCCTTCCATAGGTCAGGGGCTGACGACTAGCACCAAGGCGTAATTCCTGGTAGAAAGGGAAGGCATTGCCTTTGTAAATTAAACAAACACCACAGAGTAAGCAAGTAGTAGAAGTAAACACTAAGTAAAACTGGGTACAACAGTAAGTGCGGAAAAGTAAGTGGGCCAGTATACAAACCCAAACTGAAAGTAAAGTACAACTAGAAAGGGAAAATAGAAACTGAAAGTAAAGCCGCAGCCTCGAGCTGTCCACTGGAAGTCCCACCTGAAGGGTGAGTACAGATAGCCTCCACAGCTCCTCGGGTCCAGCCGTCTGCTCCGAGTACGTCCCGTCCAGTGGTCCACCTCTGGGTACCGACCTGCTCCGCAAGCCTCAATCGCGATCAGCGTTGTCCGTCGTCTGCAACCAACACAACGTAGTGCGGGCATAACCCGTGCAGAGGTGAGTATAAGCTACTTAGTAGGGACCCCGAGACCCCTGAAGGTCTCCCAGAATCCACAAAGGATAATCCACAAAGGAAGATACAATCACAAAGTAACATCCATCACCACTTAGGTATATGCCCATACATATACCTAAGTCATCAATTCTCGTTCGGCTCCAATATCCGAGCCCAAGTACAACTCAGTCCACACAGAAAAACAAAACCCATTACACACAGGGAATCAAAACATAATCCACACAGGATATCAAGTCAAACTTATCGAAGATAAGGATTGAAAGTCAAGATTCATCTCACACAGGTATACTTCTTCGTAAGACGATAGAGATGATCAGATATTCCCACTGATTCATCTAAGCCGTCGGACCCACACAGGATCGATAGGTACTAACCCCCGCAATGACCCACAAAGGATTGATAGGTAACTAACCCCCGCAATGACCCAAAAAGGATCGATAGGTAACTAACCCTTGCAATGACCCACAAAGGATCGATAGGTAACTAACCCCCGCAATGACCCACACAGGATCGGACCCACACAGGATCTCTAGGTGCTGGCCCACACAGGACTGCTGAGCGCTGACCCACACAGGATCGGACCCACACAGGATCAGTAGCACTGATCCATGTAGGATCGTTGAGTGTTGTAGTCGTCGTCGTCGAATCCACGGAGGAATCCTGCACAGTCGTCATCCTCGTCGTAGTCACAGCCAGCTCTAGGGTTTCCGCACACAGCAAGCTCATTCGGGAGGGTCCGCTCCACGAGCCGAGGGGCTGATACATCAACTGACACATATTCCGGAGTTGATGTATCCAAAATTTCCGTATCGTCAACAGGAACTCAACGTCACAGACGGCGCGACAATCGGACGCCCGGTCTGAGAGTTATTGGCTTTTTCGTCCCAGGGGCCCGGTTGGTTTTTAAGTCAAAACCAACCCGACCGTACTCCAACTGCGTCCAAACCTCGAGCGGAGTAAGCCAAAAGGTTCATATCACTAAGATTAATCCAACAAAGTCGACGGCACGTCAATCGGACGTCCGGAGCTCAAGTTATATGTGTTTCCGCTCCGAGGGCCCGGTTGGTTTCATGTACGAACCAACCCGACCGAACCCAAAGTACTCCAAAACCTTAATTTTAATATACCAAAATGACCGTCTCGATCCAAGGATCGCTACGCAACTGACGGTGCATCGATCGGGGGTCCGTAGCCCAAGTTATGGGCAACAGAACGAAAAGTCCGGTATTAGGGGGGTTTGGGCCCGGTCCGACCCGGCCCGGTACCCCCTGGGTCGGCCCGAACCGGGTCGACCTGACTCGGGTCCGGGTCCAGCCCGCTTGGGCGCGGCCCGACCCGTCTAGCGCGGCCCGGCCCGGCCTGGGCGCGGCCCAACCCGGCCTGGTCTGGCAGACCGGCCGGGGCAGCCGGCCCCGCGCGCTAGCGCCAGCAGGTGGCTCGGCCGTTTGGCCAAGCGGATGAGGGGGGGGGTGCCTGCCCCCCGTTTTGTAACCGCAGCCCCCTTAATGGGGCCACTCAAGATGGCCAACCGGGGGTTGTAACCCCTGGCTTTTTCCCTGTCCGTCCGGCCCGCCCCGGCTGGCCGGCTGTTGCCGCCACGGGAATGGAAAGTCCAGTCCCCTACTCCGACGCCGGTGGCCCGATACCGGCCGCCGGTTCCCCTACTCCGCCGCGGCCCGGAACCGGCCATGGCCTTAGTTCGTCCGGCGCGGCGCGTCGGCGCCACACGCCTCTGCCGCAGCCCCGCTCCGGCCGCGGTGCTTTTGTGGTCCTCCGGCGCGGCGCGACGGCGCCGCGCTTCTCCATCCTTCCTTTAACAATTCTCGCGCGGTGCTTCGGCACCGCGTTGCCTTGCTCATGCCGCATCAATATCAAACAACCAAAAAGGGGAGAAGTTTCGGTCGTGTTCCTGCGGTCCGACCTCCTCCCGTTATTGCGATAACAGGTGGTTCAATTTGGAAGGAAGAAAACGACGGAAGTAATCACGAAATAGAAACGCATAAAACCCCTACCTCGTCGAACACGGTGAGCAAGGGTTCGTCACGGAGATAACCGTCACAGAAGAAGATGTCGTGGAAGGAGGAAGTCGCGTCGCGGGGACAGCGTCACGTCGTCAATCTCCGAGGAATCCGGCGCTCTTCTCGTTCTTCACGTTCTTCATCGAAGAGGAAGAAGTTCTTCAAGCTCCTCAACTTTTCTCCCAAGACTCACACAACAAGCTATCAACCCAAAATAAAATAAGTTCATCACTTATTTTATTAACCTAACTTAAGCACTTGAATTTCAAACATTCAAATTAAACTCACATAATTAAATAACTTAAGTTATCAAATTAATGGTTAGTTGAAGGCGTTAGAGAATATGAAGGGGTGGGGTTCGTGTGGGCCCCACCACCCTCATAACCTCCCATGGGAAGTTGGGTGGTTTCCCCCAACTTCCACCCAAATGTTTTAACCACTTAGAAAATAAAAATTGTAGTTAAATTTTTATTTTAACTTCCACAATTTTTATCAACTTCTCTCGTGAAAACGCAACTCCGAAAAAGGTGTTCCTAAGCAAATACCGGTGCTGCGAATTCATCGGTGCCCTCGGAATTCGATTCCGAGCACCGGTTCAAAAGTTAGGAAAACCCGCTTGTTTGTTCACTGAACGTACCTGAGCTAAACTTCGGATAGAAATTCTAGGCACACCGGGCCTCAGAATCAAGTGTCGTCAGAAACCGCGTTCTTGTAAAATTCCCAAGAAAATTAAGAAAAAATTTCCCTTGAATTTTACGGGTCTTTACAGAAATATGGAATGACCTATCATTCTATCGCATGATCTACTAACACTTCACGGAAGACAAATTCATCTTCATTTCTTTAAGAGATGAATTGGAAATTGTTCAAGGCACAAACAATAGTAAGATTGTACCAAAATCAAGTAAGTATTTCTTTTAATTCAACAATTATTCAAATTTAGGGAAATGATCTTGAAAACAAAAAAAATGTTGTCCTAGTGTCCTTATATCCGATGAATCAGATGGTACCTTAAATCATCACAAATTTATGGCTTTGTGATTGTTGGTTTTTTCATAGCCATGTCCTCTACCACTCTCCATCAGAACTTGATGGTTAGATTTTTCTTCCATATCCATATTTCCACCTATGTTCTCCTATGTGGAAACTCAGTGATGAGTTAATCTGGGTAACCGTTACATTTCTTAATTTACTTTTTAAAATTAAGTTTTAGTATTCCTTTTACGATGTGGGTTTTTACGAACGAAACTTTCAAGTAGTAAAAGATTTATAACCCCGACGAATTTCGAGGGCGAAATTCATTTTAAGGGGGGTAGAATGTAACACCCCGAGATTTTATGAGATATATTATTTATAATTTATTTGATGTCTTCTATTATACACTACACCAAGATTAGCTTATACTATACGCAACACCGTATTAGCTTGCAGTATACGCAACACTATTCTTGGCTCGTGTTACACACAATTTCAAGTTCGTTTTGTGGAAATTATTCTACGCAACATTAAGTATAGCTTTTTTTTAATGTATAAATGAAATAAGTTTTGATTATGTTATACGCAACACCAAACAGAGCTTTCACTACACGCATCCCTGACTTTGCTTGCATTACACGCAATCAAGACCTTCCTCGATAGCGTGTGTAGTACGCAATACTGAGATTCACTAAATGAGATATTATTATAATATTATTATGAACTAGTAGTTATGAATAGTAATACCCACTTTTTGAAATTTTATAAATTTTATCTTTTAAAATGGACTTCATTTTTGGATTCAGAATATCAAAATTAGCCTAGGGTGAATTTTTGGTATTTTTCTGAAAACTTTCAATTTTTGATGAATAGTGAAAACACTCGGTTACTATTTTAAAACCGACTTTTTATTTAAATAATTATTTGTTTTATTTAAATTTATTTAAGGTGAAAATTGATACATAATACATATATAAGTTTAATGTAATTCATTGGAGACATTTTATAATAATTTTAGATATATAAAAATTTTATTGAACTTTTCACCGTCTTTTACCCACCTCCTAGAAGAATTTGAAAATCTACATAAAAATTAATTTTACCACTTTTGTGAGTGGAATTTAAAATATAATAGAGACACAGTTAATATCAAGGGGTAAAATGTGGTTCAATAAGATAAAAATAATTTTTGGTGAATAGTAAGTTTTTACTTTTATTTACCACGGTTAAAAGTAAATAGGGTAATTAAGGGTAAAAATGATATTATTATTACCCTAACACATGTCCTAATTCTATTGAATAAGTGTAATTAAACCAAAAACATCCTTAGAACTAAAATATTACCCTTTAGGTCCACTTGGATTAGATTAGGACACTTATTATTATTTTATTTAAAGAAGAGTTAAAATAGTTAAAATCAAAGTTTAATAACTAAAACATTTTTAATATAGTGTTATACATAAGATAAATTCGACTATAAATATTCATTAGAAATCTAAAAAGATTTAATACATAATTGTATTTTATTTATAATTTTTAGACAGTAAATAATTTAATTTATTTAGGACACAATGATGATGCAGTAATTACCTTATTAATGAAATATTAACATAATTGATGTTATAAATACCCAAATAAATGTAATTTGAGACTTTTTATGAATTCCACTAATTATATAGGTTAATATGACATGTTATTATTGATTCAATTAACTTTTTTTAACTAATCGTGTTTTTATGATTTTCACAAAAAATCAATTACCAAATAGTGTCAAAATTGACATAAAATAGTTTTTAAAACAAATATTATATTATTAATTGTTATTATATTCCTAAAAATCTAAATTTCGGAAAAATGACTTAGATAAGGTTATATATATTAATAATGAACCACTTGGGGTTCTTTTGTCTTGTTATAGTAATTTTATTAACCATATAGTGTAAGAAAACAAGAAGACACGGTAAAAGTTAAATTATCTAACTTAGAGTTGAATCTAAATAATAAGGTTAAAATAGTAACATAAACTTGTCTAAAACCTATTGGTTGAGAGTATTTAGACCCATACCCACTTTATCTTCTAAATAAATCAATTTGGAGCTATGATAAACTGAATATGACTTTATTATAAAATAATATTTTAAGTTTTTCTAAAGGTGCCCCTCTCCTCCCTTATAAAAAGGGCACCCCTTCCCTCTTCTCTTAACACCCTTTTGAGCCTTGAATCTCGGCCAACCCCTACCTATTTACCTTCTAATATTCCCTAGAAACATTATAGAGGTTCTGGTCTCCTCAAAAGACCAACCCTAGTGCCTTAAGAGGAGGTTAAGAAGAGGCGCGTCAAAGAAGAGGTAATATCCTTTACCGATTCTTTCCAATTTATTTCTTCTTCTACTTCTTATTATTTATTTGTTTTATCATAAATTAATAAAATAAGTATCACTCATATAATTATATTTTATTATAAATATGAAGCAACCCAATTTCATCTTCTATCCATCCTACGGAAGACGAAATCACCGCGCGTGCGTACGTACGGAATACCGTCTCTACGTCGTGGTGTAATCTATTTTCCACCACCACCTTACTTGGATTGGTATAATTGTTTAAATAAATAAATATATATGATTATTGTAAAGTGGTATTTATTCTTAAATATTATACATACACTTCAATACAATTCCACGATCATGGGAATGATATCATCGCTCGTACATAAGTACGGACTACCGTCTCCACGAACGCGATGAGATTCATTTTCCATGATTAACCATTCAAGTATGATTATAAAGTATATATAATAAATAATCATGAAAGATATTAAATAATAATTATACTGGATTTATGTACATATATGTTTCATTTACTTAATTCCATTTAATTCAATAAGGAAACAAAAACAGCGTTCATGCGTACGCACGGCCTACTGTCTCCATGAACGGTGTATTTCATTCCATTTATCAATCTATCATATATATTTATATACTGAATATATATTATATATAAATCATGTTTTACATTATTTAATTAAGTAAATTAGGATATAAGTAATAATATCAAGAACAACATGTCGAAACACGTACGATAAATGAAACGATTTGACCCAAAACGCTGCTTTAACATGAAATTTACAAAAGAACGGGTAATATAAAGTCATAAGTGAACTATATGTGATATCATAACAATGAATATTATTCTTTAATAAGTAAATCACATTATTTAAATCATTATACATGATATTTGGATACATACGAAGCATATCGGACCTAAGGTAAGGGATAATTATTCCAATCTCGTTCTTATCCAAGATTGTTTATTCGTAAGTATTTACTAGGGTTATTGTTATCATCCATTCCCATGTTTTATAAAAATGTGTTCATGTATTTTTAAAGTACTTTTTACCCATTTTTGAATTTTACCACATGTTATGAAAGGAATCTTACTTTTTTTTACCACACGAGAAACTTTTTGACTTTTCCGACAAAAGTACGAGGAGAATGTTATTTTTAAACTTATACGGCATGAATGGATTTTTACGGTTTCATAATGCCTAATTTTTATGAAGCTTACTTTACAATATTTCATGATTTTTTTTTAACAAAACTCTTTTCTTTTAAAATTTAATGGCATTTTTTGAAAAGAAAATGATTTTGAAGAAGAAAGGATATTTTCCTTAAGAATTCATTTTAAGTGTTTTATCAAAACTATTTTCCATCTAAGATGACATTATTAAGTATGTTTATGTTTCAAGTATAATGTATCTATTATTTACATGGTTTTATTTTTCTTATGATGAAATGATATCCATTTCTTTTATATGGATTATGTTATTATGGGATGATGTTTATAAAACCCATTTTATTCGTTGGGTTATTATGAATGATGTATGTTTATTTTGTGTCACACGAAAGAATGATTTCAATATGATATGGGTGGGACCTATATCTCCCTCCAATGCATTGGTTAAAGATTTATATCTCATGAGATAGACATGGTTGGAACGGTAAGTTAATCCGGTTTAGTGATACAGGACTAGAACGAGGAGTGAACTCGATTCAGAAAGGGACTTTTGTCCACTAAGATGGTCTTGACAGCAATGCATTGGCTACTATGGAAATAATATCTTATGGTTAATGGTTTTCCACAATTACATGTTTTATTCTCATGATATTTTATCATGATTAATGTTTCATTATGATCTATTCCTTACGTACTGCCGTGTTTTATGTCATTACTCAATATTTTGATGTTTAAACATTATGTTCATGTTTTTTTAGTTCAAATATATATGATTTGTTTTATTTTCTCCATGCTTAACCTTACTGAGAATTTGAGATCACCCTTTATATGTTTTCTTTTCCCCAGGATTTAAAGAAAGTTTTTAGGTAAGAAAACAAAAGGGGAAGATCTTTATGGGAGATGTTGAAGATCTTTCACCACGATTAGAATATTATATTCCGAGTTTCCAAATACACTATACTATTATGGTCCTTGTGTGTATGTTTTTGTTATGTATTAAGTATTCCTCAAAAGTAATGTAATGTCTATGTACGTCAGGTTTGGGGTCTCTACACAACTAGTTTGATTTCCAAATGATTTTATTAGATGAGATCTCTTTCTTTGATGGGATAAATGGGGATATTATCAAGGTTCATCTAGTTTTGTGTTTTTTGAGGAGATTAAAACAAAAATATGGGAAATTTTTAGGGGTTTGAAATTTTCAATA
The DNA here is from genome assembly GCA_963277665.1 of Viscum album. Lineage (NCBI taxonomy): Eukaryota > Viridiplantae > Streptophyta > Magnoliopsida > Santalales > Viscaceae > Viscum > Viscum album. The sequence continues at coordinate 844,046,052 of OY728125.1, read as the reverse complement.
TCTCCAAGCGGCACCTCATGTCTCTTTCTGAATGGGGGGATATTTTTTATCCCATGGATATATTTTTGAATTTAAATTATGTTTAAATTTTTTAGGTCTTCTTAAGGATAATAAAATGGGGAGAAATAGGGATGCTGCAAATGGGTTGAAAAAAAAGGAGTAGATGTGTGAGTGACAGTTTCTGGGCACGGGCAGCAGTGTGTAGTGGGCACCAGTGAGCAGGGGAAAATCGAGTTGTGAAACAGTTTACTTGAGGTGCTGCAATGGTGTCGCTTGTTCTGTTTTTATCTACGAGGGTTGACATTTTTTCATGGATGATTATCAAAGAAATGGTGGAGGCGTATCAGGTGTGGGTTTTAACATAGGTTTTTCTGACCTCTGTTTTTAATTCAAGTTTTGGGCTTTAATTTAATTGTATACTATGTAATTATAGTGTATTTTTTTTCAAAGTTGTCGTGTTATTTTTTAATCATATATATTGTAGGGTTTTTCCATTTTAAAATCGGCACCTCAATTTATTTCCTGCTATTTATTTTTTTGCTTCCATTTTCATTGGCGATTCTCACAATACTTTGTCACAATTGAGTTATTATCCTGTGGAAAATTTGTTTCCTCCCCAAAAATTGGTTTGTGAAACTTGCAGAAAAAATGATGAACTATTATCATGTATTATTCTCTCATATTACATATCATTTATTATACTATTTCACGAGATGTAACGTTTGGTAGGACTCACATTCATGTACAAGATACATGAATTGGACATGGTATTTATTCATGTGTTTCATCACATGAATAAATGAGATGATAATCAAGAAGCATCCTTGATTGTCTATTTAACTTCTTCCATGTGATGAAAGTGTTTGAGAATTCCATTATGCTTGGTAGAACCTCCCTAAACCCATTTCTATCTTTTTCTTATTCCTTTTCATGCCAAGATTCTAGAACATCATGAGGTAAAGGAGAATTTCGCATGTACGACATATGATTCAGATTATCCTATGGATACACCATAGATATGGGATGATTTTTTTCTAATAATATGATCTTTATCAAACACATTTTAAGATTTTCAAAGGTAAAGAAGATGATACAGTGGCTCTTCGGTGTAAGGTATGATTATTTATAGTAGCTTCTTCATTTTTTTGGTTTTATTGTAGGTTTTACATTTCTTGCATGGGAGATCCTCAAATTTGGTTTCTTTTTGCTTATTTTGTGTCTAATAAGTGTTAATAGATTCATACAAAACCTAATAGTTATACCTACAGAAGATTGAATGAGCAAAGAATTTTGCCAATATGTTAACAAAGGTGGTGACTTGGGAAGTGCAGAGGTGGTTTTGTGCCTCAGTAAGTTTGGGTTGATCAGAAGGAAGACATGTTGGGGAACCATGAAGCCTCTTTATGAAAAAATTTAAGGAGAAAGTATGTACGAGAGCTGCTAGAGGACTTAGTGGAAAAAATAAAATAAATCTCAACTAAGATATTCTTGAAGTGTGAGATTTATTATTCCGGAAGGAGAAATTGTAAGACCATAAGAATGTAAAAATTTAGTGAATTTATTTCTGAGGACTATATGAAGATGGGGTGATATCGGTTGAGTGTCATCTCACTAGAAAATGCCAGTTAGTGCCATAGGATTCAGATCACCAGAAGAAGATATGTAGGATTCCATATCAGCGATATCTTTGAAGGAGGAACAGTCAACCAGCTAGGCATGTTGAGGCGGTGGAACACTTTGACTAAATTAAATGTGATAATTTGAAAGGTAACGATGAAAAAATTGAATGTGAAATGTTTGGGGTTACGTTGTAGGGAAGTCCCCATTCAACAGCCCAAGGAGACGTATGGATTTAATTTTGGTTCCCAAAATTTCAAACAAAAACATAAAACATGTTCAATTAATTATATAAACAGTGGTCAACAACATAAATACATGAATACACCAAAAAAATATGAATTCTCTTATGTATAAGCATACAAAATAATTATAGCAAAGAATAATTAAAAGAATGAGAATACTAAATTCTAGATTCATGTTAACACATTTACAGTGGCATCAAAAATTGAAGAAATAAGTGAGAAAAATTTTAAATTAATCAACTCAAAATCAATTCGAACAGCATAATCCAAGAAGTGTACATCACCATCATCTAGTCAGCAAAAACAGCAAAGAAATCAAGAGAAAAACACAAGGATTTTTACATGTGTTTCCCAATTAGCCTATGTGTATGAGGTAGGGAACATCGCAAAAAATAGGGCATCCAGGAGAAGGCATGAGTCGGACCAAGAGAGTAGGCCAAGAGCAGGTCCAAGGCGTATCCTAATGAAGAAAGTCCAAAAACAAAATATGAAACCCAACAACCAATTAATTTGATAAAAATAAATGCCATTTAATTTTCAAAAACACAGTGAATAAAATTTACAAATCTCCACCTTAAAAATAAAATGCATAATACTAAAACCCCTTGATATCCTTGCACCATGTAACCTCGTTGATTCAGATGAATATGAAATTCTAATAAATTCTAAGAGTACATCAGTGTGTCTTCTATGTACATTACAGTGACACATAATTTCTTGAATGCAATGACATATAATGATCACAACTAAAACATGCTCAGAATAACATGTTAAACTAAACAACAACATTAACTGAACTCACACCTTCACTTACCTGATCTTCATGTCATCACATACCCAATCTTCAGCTAAACTCATGCCATCAAAGATTTGGGTAGATCACTTTTTATTATAATAATAGAACAAAAAACACCAGTACCATTCCTTAAATAGAAAAAACATGGAAGAACAGAAATACAGGGTATGATAAAGCTCAAAAAAGTGAAATAGTTCCAATGCAACAAAAAAAACACCACATAATTCAATAACACAACAAACTAAAATATAAAAAACATCATGAATCCAAGAATCTAAACCACCTAGACAGTCACCCTGAAACCACATAGGTCTATCCATTATCATGTATCCTCTATGAGACTGATTTTGAAAAATCACACCGCTAGGAAGACACTAAAACCACATTGATATGGGTACAATGCCTTGTAAACCACTTCAAGAAAAGGGGGAAACCTAAATCCACATTGAGTCCCAATTCAAATCCCACAAAAATCCTCAATGGGTCCAATTTAGACACATTTTCACCTAAGGAGAAAACCTTGACTAAATACACACCACCTAAAGGGTGTTCCATCTACAATCGGTTACCCTATGGAACTACTTCAAGAGCTCAATTACAGCTCTTAACCTAAAGTTAGACTAGGAAGACAATGTCTGGGAAACACCTCACTAGCTCTTAATCAAAATGTTACCAAGACAACACCTACACAAGGTACTCAGACCCTCAAATCACAATGAGGCATAACAGGAATCAAGACCAATCATACATATATGTCTATAAAATAATAAAAAATAAAGAAGACCATATAATAAAAAAATATATATGATCATGATGATCAAATAAATAAACAAGCATGTTGTAAAATAGTGCCACAAAATAGAATAATAAACATCAAATTTTGAGATGCAAAATTTATTCCACATTGGCTCTTATACCAATTGTTGGAGGATGTGTTGCAGGGTAGTCCCCATTTAATAGCCCAAGGAGATGTATGTATTTAATTTTTGTTCCCAAAATTTCAAACAAAAGAAAAAACATGTTAAATTAATTCTATAAACAGTGGAAAATATCAAAAATACATGAATACACCAAACAAATTATGAATTCTCTTATGTGGAAGCATACAAACTAATTTCAACAAAGTAGAATTAAAATAATGAGAATACTAAATTCTTGATTCATGCTAACACATTCACAATAACTTAAAAATGAATAAATTAGGAAAAAATTTAAATAGATTAACTCGAAATAAATTCAAACATTAGAATCCAATCAATGTACATCACCATAAACCGAACAACAAAAACGGTAAAGAAAGCAAGAAAAATACACCAAGATTTTTATGTGCTTCAGCCAATTGGTCCATGATGTAGGGGTACTGGGGTTTCAATGTGCATAAAAAAGAGTACAACAATACAAGAAGTAGAAAATAAGACCAGGGAAAGCAAAGGCATGTGAGGAAAATATATAAAGGAAAGGTTCTTGCAGCCCCAGGACTCGCAATGAAGTTAAGCCGAGGGTGCGGCATGTACTACACCTTGGAAGAACTCAAACAACACAATTGAGAAAATTTGAAGAAACAAAAAAGTAAAATCCATCAAGAATTAAAAAAAAGGATTGGACCAAGACCCCCTTACCGGGGCTCAGTCTCACCTTTTTGTTATTGAAGGAGAGCCTCCACACAACTGGTGTTGCCCGATGTCATCAAGAACTTCCCGATTCACCCTATTCATCATCATCCAGGCACAAGGAACACCAAGAAACATCAGGATCTCATTGGAACTCCTCACTAAGCACCGAGAATGACCGCCTCTATCCTTCTACTATCATTTCCTATCTAGTGAACGAGAAGGACCACAAATAACACATCATCGTCCGCATATCCCTCTTGTTGAAGCCAAAAACCCCCCAAATTTGATTTCCCTCAAAATCAGCCACCCCCAAAAGGATCAGCACGCACACCTTGAGGATATCAAGGACCCGTCGTGGTGGGATAATAATACTGAAGCAATGAGAACCTCCTGAGGAGGACTTGCGGACTGTGGAGCACATTCCTCACGTCGACAATTACAAAATCTAGCTTCAAAAACCAAAACATGAGGCATGTGACATGCAAAAAATAGCATGAATCGGACCAAGAGAGCAGTTTAAGAACAGATCCAAAATGCATAAAGTACAACAAAAAAATACAAATCTTGTTGTGGTTCATTGACCACTAAGAGAGATGAATGGAGGGAAAATAAGAATTTTATTACACCATGAACAAAGTTACAATGGACCCCACCCACACACCTCCCTTTATTTCTCACACATTGAGCTCTCTCTACTCTATTTGGATACAATGAGCTCTCTTGGCTCCAGATGATCATAAGAGGCACTCCAAGGCCTCCTTATATAGCCATGGTGGGAAGATTCCATGTTTGACATGACTCCTCCATCAATCCCCACCATCCATTGGACCTCAAAATATGGTTTCCACCAACATCTTTGAAAACTCTCATGGTTTTCAAAACAATAGTTGCTGCACATGTGAATTATGCAACCCCCAAAATGGAAGTCCTCCTATGGTGGGTGTGGTTGGTGCAACACCCACCAACCGTGGAAGCTGGAGAATATTCATCAATTCTCCCCCTCCAGCTGCAATCTGCTGGAGCATATTCAAAGGTCTATCTTTTCCCAAGAAACCACCTTTATCAACATATCTACTAGTTTCTCCTTTGTGCAGATCTTTACAAGTCACAGTAGTTTTTGATCCATCACTTCGTGTATCCAATGATAGAGAATGTCAATGTGCTTCATTTGGGAATAGTACATGGAGTTCATAATCAATTCCAAATCACTTTGACTATTGAAGTGAACCATGTACTCCTGGGTAAATCTGAGCTCCTGGAGAAAATTCTTTAGCCACAACATGTCCTTGATAGCTTCTGAAGCAGCAATGTACTCTGTATCCATCATGGATAAAGTGACGCACTTTTGCAACCTTGACCGCCATGATAGAGCTCCTCCTGCAAAAGTACAGATGTATCCCGATGTAAACTTCCTGGTATCAGGATCTTTAGCCATATCTACATTTATATAGTCCTCCAAGACAGGTTCAACTCCCCCATAGCACAAACATAACTTTGAAGTACCTTTAAGATGCCTCAAAATCCACTTGACTGCATCCCAGTGCTGCTTCCCGGGATTGGAAAGAAATCGGTTCATGATCACCATTGCATGGAAAATGTTAGGTCTCATACTCACCATAGCATAAATCAAGATTTCAACTTCTGAGGAGTATGTTGTCATCACTATCGCCTCAATTTCTTCCTTGGATGACGGGCATGAACTTTTACTCAACTTCAAATGACCGGGAAGCGGAATGGTCACTGGTTTGAATTTGTCCATGTTGAAACGTTTTAGAACACAGTCAGCATACTTTTTCTGAGATAGCCATAACAACTTCCTCTTTCTGTCATGAATGATTTGCATCCCCAAAATCTATTGAGCTACTCCCAAGTCTTTCATATCAAAAGACTTGGATAACTCCTTCTTCAACTGGCTAATTTTTGCTACATCCTTCCCACTGATCGACATGCCATCAACATAAATTAGAAGAGAAAAAAAGTTACCATCCTGAAATATTTGGATGTAGACCCACTAGTTTTCCTATATCCTCTTGTAGCCTTGCTCATCATGAATGAGTCAAACTTCTTGTACCACTTACTGGGAGCCGGTTTCAGTCTGTACAAGATCTTCTTCAATTTTCAGATGATTTTTTCTTGTCCAGAATCCTAAAAACCTTCAGGATGCTTTATATAGATCTCCTCAGAGAGGTCACTGTGAAGAAAATTTGTCTTCACGTCCATCTGTTCAAGATCCAAGTCCAAGCTAGCCCCCAATCTGAAAATGACTCAGATTGAAGCCATCTTTATAACGGGTGAAAAGATCTCATCAAATTAAACTCTTTTCTTCTAAAGGAATCCCTTGAAAACTAACTGAGCTCTGTGCTTAACCTCCTTTTTGCTGCCATATTTCTTTAGCCTGATCACCCATTTGTTCATTAGTGCCTTCTTACCTTTGGGTGATTCCACCAAATCATATGTCCGGTTATTCGTCAAAGACTCCATATCATCCTTCATTGCATGCATCCACTTGAGTTTGTCAGGATGAGACACTGCTTCCAGGTATCCTTTTGGATCCCCGTCATCAGTTAGAAACAAGTACTCCGACTCCAAATATTTTGTTGATGGAATCCTTCCTTGTGAAGATCTTTGAACCTATGAAAAGTTAGGTTCGGGAGGCACAACATCACCTAGCTCCTTTGATGGTTCTGTAACTTCTTGAGGAGAGGATTGAGTCTCCCCTACTCAATATCCTCCTCTACTACCTCTCGGTCTACTACCGATGAGTCTTCTTACACCTCCCCCTCTTCATTTACAGGCGTAAAGAGGGAGTTTTGTGATTATATAATCAAAAAGAGAGATAATGGAGGAAGAAAATGGGAAGAAAATGTGCTTTATTTCACAAAGAAGAAAGCTTACAAAACTCCCTCTCTACACCTTTCTCTCTCTAGCATGGAAAAGTGGTGCTGGTACAGGTGTTGGATCATGAATTGATTCCTTGACACTTTCCATTCGAGACATTCTAGGATTTTGAATGTCCTCAATCGTCTAGTTCTCATGGAACACGACATCTCTGTTTCTGATCACCTTCTTCTTCTTCGGGTCTCAAAGATTGTATCCAAACTCCTCATCTACATAGTCAATGAAGATGCATGGAGTAGATCTTCCGTTTAGCTTCTGCCTGAGCTCCTTGGATACATGTGCAAATGTCAAACATCCAAATACTCATAAATGAGAGTAAGAGAAATGTTTACTAAACCATCTCTTCTGTGTAATTTCAAAATTTAGTGGGACTGATGGTGATCTGTTGATGAGGTAGCAAGCAACCTGAACAGCTTCTCCCCAGAATGGCTTAGGGAGCTTAGCCAAACTCATCATGCTTCTGACTTTCTCCATGATAGTTATGTTCATCCTTTCTACAACTTCATTGTGTTGTGGGGTGTGTGGGACCATCCTCTCATGTCGGATTCTCTGACTCCTGTAATAAGCATCAAATTCCCTAGGTGTTTAGTATCCTCCATTTTCTGAATGAAGACACTTCAGCTTCCTTCCAGTTTCACGCTCCACCATGGCATGAAACATCTTGAAGTAGTTCAGTACTTAGTCCTTTGTTCGCAAGAAGAACACCCACACCCTTAGAGATGCATCATCAATAAAGGATAGGAAATATTTGTTACATCTAAGTGAATCCACCTCCATGGGTCTGTATACATCAAAGTGCCCTCGATCCAACAACTCTGATCTCCTTGATGAAGCAGTATTGAAAGAGACTTTGTGTTGCTTCACATACAAGTAGTATTTACAATGATCAAGTGGTGCATCTTTGTCAATATTGATGTACTTCTTCTTCGTCATGGTAGATAACCCTTTTTCACACATATGGTTGAGTCTCCTATGCCACATATTGGAATACGTTTCTCCTTCCACCTTGTTGAGGTTGTTTGCACATTTCTTCACATGAGTTTTGAACAACGAACTGCATATGTGTCCTCAGGCGATGACGATGGCTCCTTTCGTCATCTTCCATGCTCTATTGCTGAATATGTTGTCATAGCCATGTCGATCAAATGTTATACCTAACAACAGGTTGAGTCGAAGGCTTGGAACATGCCGAACATCCTTGAGGGTGATTTTGTATCCAACGTTCGTCTTGACTTGCATATCACCCATGCCAACAATCTTCGTTGAACTGGAATTTCCCATCACGACTGCACCAAAGTCACCAGCTTGATAAGTCAAGAAATACCCACGATGCGGAATGACATGGTATAATGCTACAATATCAACCACCCATTATGTGTCTTGACCTGATGTATGAAAGCATGTCGCTTCTTCGTCTTTGGAGCAAAGCGTGATTTCTCCGGAGACTGTCACGTGTGCGTATCCATTTCTTTTTTGTCGGTTGATACTTTGACCCTTTTCTTGTAGCAACCTTCGACAGTTCTTCTTCATGTGACCCATCATGCCATAATGATAGCATCTGTAGGATGGTCTCCTGCTATTTATAGACTTGCTTTGGCTTTGGCATCCGTTTTCGACCCCTCGACCACCTCTTATGGATGATCCCTCCATGGAATTTCAATTCTGCAAAAATTGGTGTAGAATATAAAAAAAGGAGCTCACCTTTGCATTTGGAACAGTAAAAGAGGGTGGAATCGACTCCTGAATCGTCGAAATCAGTCACCGATTGATCAAGATATGATCAAAACAGTATCAACAGCCGAGATCAACCAATGACATGGTGCTGACGTGACGATGACGTGGCGCTGATGTGGCACGCCAGACCAGCTGTCGGAGACTCGCTGGAAAAGTCTCCGACGTCGGAACGGTATCTTCTTCTCCGGCAAGGGGGTACTGTAGCAGCTAAGGTTTGACCAAACTTTGGCCGAGTCTAGGGAGCTCGTCTTAGCTCTGTTTTTTGACGTCGTTTGCGCCGTTGGAATCGTCTTGCCACGAGCTTTCAGAATGTGCCTTCAAAACAGGACTCCGAGCAACTTGAATTTCCTAGTTATTGGAAAATTTCCACTGCTCGCCGTCGTTTCACCGGAACCTCCTCTGATATCATTTGTTTTGGTTCACTGACCACTAAGAGAGATGAATGGAGGGAAAGCAAGACTTTTATTACACCAAGAACAAAGTTACAACGCCGCTTCGGCAGTGGCGTAGTGGTGCAGGGTCGAGGCCCAAAGCAACGGTGTTCGGTGAGGTTTGGGGTTTGATCCACGCTTTCGGAGGAATTTCCGCCTCCCATGTACCACTCGTCTTGCCGGGTCACCCGGTGTCTCACCGGGTGGGCAGAATGAGCGCACTTCACCTGGCTGACGGCTTGCTGTGAGGAACCATCGCTGATCGAGGTGTTACCCCGTGGGACGCAATGTCATCTCGGCTGACAACGGATCCTCCCTGGCTGGGGCATCCCCGGATGACCTCTTCGTGGGGAGGGAGATTCCTGAGTGTGGAGGGTTCAAAAAGGCCACTCTCGGGAATTCCCTTTTAAAAAAGTAAGCAAGAACAAAGTTACAATGGACCCCCTCCCGCACACCTCCCTTTATTTCTCACATATGGAGCTCTCTCGGGTCTCTTTGGATACAATGAGATCTATTGGCTCCAGATGATCACAAGAGGCACTCCAAGGCCTCTTTATATAGCTATGATGAGAGGAGTCCATGTTTGACACAACTCCTCCACCAATCCCCACCATCCATTGGCCTTCAAAATATGGCTGCCACTAACACCTTTGATAACTCCCATGGTTGTTAAAACAATAGTTGTTGCACATGTAAAATATGCAGGTCTAAAAATGAAAGTCCTCCTATGATGGGTGTGCGTGGTGGACCACCAACTAATGGATAATATTTATCAAATCCCAACAACCATTTAATTTGACAAAAATAAAACACTTTTTTTTATTGGTGATATCTTGTAACTTGCCTATTTTCCATACATATGCTTGTGGTCACACTTTCAGAATTGTTTTCAGGCATCCCATCGAACATTGTTCTGGGAGATAATCCAAACTCATAGATTTCTTTATCACGCGAAATGATGTGGATGGACTTCCTCCGCCACCTCGAAGCCAAACCAAACACGCATTTGAAAACATCACCGCCTCCGCTAATTAAAACACGTATAAATTGGGCGAGGGGGCTGCATTAATAAATTATTGAATTTCGTGGACCCTCCATTAATTTCAAATTAGCGGATCGGATTTTTCGCCCTTCCCCTGGGACTCGTTCTCTTCCTTCCGAGCTCGCTCGTCATCTGAACCAACGCTCCCCCGTTGGCGAACGCCATTTGGATGTGGGAGCCGCACGCCCTCCTTCGCATTCTCCTCTCGCCCCACCGCCCACTCGCTACTCAGCTCCCGCATATGCATAAATATGTGAGCTCCTGTAGTTGAGACGGCGGGCATCAGTGGTTTGTCTTCCCACGGAGAATTGACCTAAAAATGCAGTCGCCAATCTGCGACGAATGTGCCCTAGCGGTGCCCCTCCTGAACGAGGAGAGGCGAGCCGTGGATGAGGCAAATAGAGGTGTCCACAGCGCTTATTCCACCGCCACTTTCTCTAAAACATGCTTCAATGGCGTCAACGCCCTCTCAGGTTTCCCTAATTGTAGGCCTTGTTCTTGTGCGGACCTTCTTTTGGGTGCTGTAAATCTGATTTTCTCTACCTCTGATGTTGATCAGGAGTTGGGTTGCTGTCAGTTCCATACGCTTTAGCATCTGGAGGCTGGCTTAGTTTAATTCTGCTCATTGCCATCGCCACTGCAACTTGCTACTCTGGCCTCCTTATAGTAAGATGTATGGACATTGATCCCAGCATCCGCACCTATCCTGATATCGGATATTGTGCGTTTGGAAGTCCGGGAAGAATGGTGGCCTCCATTTTTATGAACACCGAGTTATATATGGTGGTGACTGGTTTCTTGATCTTGGAAGGGGATAACCTGAATGATCTATTCCCTGGCATAGCATTTAGAATTGCCGGGATGCGTTTTAGTGGCGTGCAGTGCTTTGTTTTGCTGTCTGCCATGGTTATTCTGCCTTCAATGTTGATCAACAGCATGAGTTTCCTATCATATGTCTCTGCCATGGGGGTTTTGGCTTCTCTCATCATTCTGGGGTCAATTCTTTGGGCGGGTGCTGTGGATGGAATTGGGTTTCATGAGAAAGGAACGCCTATAAATTGGAGAGGGATTTCTACATCTGTTAGTTTATATGCATTCTCTTATTGTGCACATCCTATTTTTCCTACTCTCTACATGTCGATGACAAACAAACATCAATTTGCACAGGTAGAGCTTGAATTTAAGCCGTATAAGACATTTGCTCTCTTGGTGTAGCTAATCTCTCTTTTTGTCCTTGATTACAGGTTTTGATCATATCCTTTCTCTTGTGTACGATTCTGTATGCTTCATCAGCAGTTGGTGGATACTTAATGTTTGGATCCAATATAGAATCACAGATAACTTTGAACCTCCCAACTGATAAAATGAGCTCTAAAGTGGCAATATGCACAACCATTGCCATTCCTTTATCTAAATATGCATTGACTGCCACGCCAGTTGTGCATGCTATAGAACAGGTTCTTCCATGTGACAATAAGAAGAGGAGCTTGAGCCTCTTGATCAGAGCTGCCATGGTGATCAGCACTGTTGTTGTTGCTCTGTGTGTGCCCTTCTTTGGGTATTTAATGTCTCTGGTCGGTGCTCTGTTAAGTTCCACTGGATCTATCTTATTGCCGTGCTTATGCTACTTGAAGATTTCAGGTGCAAGTCATCGGGTTGAGCTTGAATCGGTGATGATAGTGATCATCTTGTTAATGGGAACTTCAGTTTTAATCATCGGCACATGTACATCCCTCATGGAAATTGTTAGGCATTTATAAGAGTGGCCAATACCATCGTCAGGGATACAGTGATGGAGGATGTAACCTTTTGATGTTCTCTTAAAGCCTCCAATGTTATCATGATATCCTTAGGTAAAAAGGTAGATTCTTTTAGTGTTGAAATATGAATTGTGCATGCCTAAATATTTTATTGGAGAATTATATGAGAAAACCTTAATGCATCTTGGAACATTAATAAAATGACATTGATGAATTTAACAAAATAATCTTTGATCATACCAATATATATGCATGGATTTGTGATGAAGACCTAAAAATACCTCACTAATGCTTTGTATACGCCAACATTAATAAAGCCACAAAAGAAAGATATTTATGCAATGAAACAGGGAAAACACTTAATTATTGGTAGTGTTAGAGCTTTAGAATCTGGGTAAACAAAAAAAAAAGGATAGGGAGGGATTAATTTTTAAGATAATGCACGAGTTTCATCAAAAGTGTGTTGATGATCGTGCCATAAAATGTGATATGGATGTTCATGGATCATTTTAGTTGCGTGGTATATTAATGTATCATATGTTATTCATGAAAATGTTATTTATCATTCATTTATTTTGTTGTGTTATAACAACATCAATGATATTATAATAAAACCCTATAAATATAGTATTTTAAGTGTCACCATCTTGAAATATTAAGGATCTTGATGATATATTAAGATTAACATGAGTATGAGTACTTATGGATGTGCTGAGTTCATAATTGCACGTTTGAGAACTTATAAGTTGTATTGAGTCACTTGGACTATACTGCATGCAATGTCATAAATATGTCAACAGTAAAACTATGGTGCATATTATCAAGTTGTCCAAAGACTAAAGGTTCACAAAGCTTTTGATATATGAATTAGCACACTTTCACATAAATTCTAAATTGTTGTGATTTGGGTTTGATTTGAGAATGACTTAGATTGCTTTCAGAATTTGGTTCCCATTGTGATTTCATTGAATTTATTACTACTCGTACTTACTAAATTCTCCCTTAGTGTGATTTAATAAAGGTGCATGAGATGTTTGGAGCATAAATATGTTTTTTTTAAATTACATGAACAAGAGAATATGGCAATTTTAACCCAATAACAACCCCCAATTTTTTTTAATAGTTTCGCAGATCTTAAAATGTAACTCCGCCTGTGTGGTTTTATATCCTACATTTCTGATCCCAAGCTCGGATAGAGGGTTGTGTAGTTGATAGCCATCATAAAACTTTGTTGAATCTTTTCCCGACAATGATCAAATGTATCAATATGTTAATACTAGGACATTGCTCGAAAGCAACGCGGTGCATTGCTCAAGTGTAGTGTCAAATTAGCTAGATCCTCTACATCGACGCACATGTGTAGTGTTAAATGAGCAAGAATCTTCACACCTTTTTGGACAGATGTGAGGGGTAAAGAAGCTAGTTCAAAATTATAAACTTAGGATAACTAGTTGGAATATTGGAACTTTAACGAGAAAATCTATGGAACTGGTAGATATTACGGTTAGAAGAGAGATTAGTGTTTTGTGTTTACATGAGACTGAATGGGTGGGAGAAAAGACAATGAAATTGGATAGCTTTAGTTTCAAACTTTGGAATCAGGTAAAAATAAGACTAAGAATGTTGTTGGTATTATGGTGGATAAGACTTTAAAAGATAAAGTGGTTGACGTCGTAAGATTATGGGATAGAATCATAATTGTTAAGATAGTTGTAGGAAACCAGACTTTTAACTTCATTAATGTTTATGCGCCTAAGTAGGCCTCAATGTACAATAAAAGTTTGCTTTTTTGGGTTAATTTTGAAACATTGATTCTGAGTTTGGCGCAACCTGGGAAGTTTTTTATAGGTGGTGGCCTAAATGGGCATGTATGAAAGGATTCTAGAGATCACATAGATTATAATGGAGGGTTTGGTTTGGGTGTGGTAAATGATGAAAGGATCAGTTATCTTAGACTTTTCCTATAATTGTGATTTTGTGGTAGAAAATACGCTCTTTAAGAAAGGGGAAGAACATCTTTTAACTTATAAAAGCGGAGTCACAAGATCCCAAATTGATTATTTCTTAGTAAAAAGGTCATATAGAAGATTAATTAAAGATTGTATGGTTATACTCGGTGAAAGTCTGGCCACCCAACATCGTTTATTAGTTTTAGACCTGCAAGTTATGAATTATAAGAGAATTTTGAAACAATTAAGGAATCCAAGAATCAGATGGTGACGCCTAAAGGATAACCTTATAATGGAATTTAAGAAAAAACTTTTGAAAGAAGTGGATTAGGAAGTTCAACGAACTGCTAATTACATGTGGCGTGAGGTGGCTAAAAGTGTTTGAAATATAGCTACTTCTATTCCAGTAAAGGGTTTTTTCCTAAAGGGAAAAATCATGGTGGTGGAATGAGAATGTTCAACTTAAAGTTACAGTGAAATGAGAGCGTTTTAAACCTTCACACCTTTGTAGTAATGAATATTCTTGGGCTCCATATTATGTTGCTCATATAGTGGCTATGAAAGCAGTTAGTGACGCCAAATCTAATTTTTTAGGAGTTGTACCATTCATTACAAATTAAAAATAGTGATTGAAATGTCTATAGTTTAGCAATATGGGAAGAGTGAAAATCTAGAGATTTATATCAAGTTCGGTGCATAAAAGATGAAAAAGGATGTACCCTTTTTAAGGATGAGGAAATTATGAAATATGGGGATTCTACTTTAATTATCTCTTCAATGAAGAGTGTATGTGCGGATTAGACTTAGATAATCTCAATACTAGTAGAGAGGAATTCAATTACAACTATTATAAAAAAGTTCATCCTTTTAAGGTAAAAGAACCTTTAAGAAGGATAGAAAACAATAAAGCAGTTGGGCCAGATTACATCTATATTGAAGTTTGGAAATATTCGGGGAGTTGGGTATTAATTGGCCCACTCAGTTATTTAATGAAATTATGAAATATTAAGAAAATGCTTGATGAATAGAGGAAGAGCTCTCTAGTACCTGTGTATAAAAATAAAGGAGAAATTTTATGTTGTGGGAATTATAGAGGCATAAAGCTTATGAGTCATACCCTAAAACTTTGGGAGAGCGTGATGAAATAGAAGATTCGAAGGAAAACTAAAGTTTTTGATAATCAATTTGGTTTTATACCTGGACATTCACTCACATAAGCAATTTATTTGATTAGAGGTCTGATGGACTATTATTCGACAAAAAGCTCAAAATTTACATATGGTTTTTATTTATTTGGAGAAGGCATATGATAAAGTTCCTATAGAGGTTTTATGGAAAACTCTTGAAAGAAAAGGGGTACAGGTGGAGAATATTAAACTCATCCAAGACATGTATGAAGAGATTTTAACTTGAGTTAGAACTCTAGTAGGTGATGTAGGTTCCAAGCACAATAAAAGCGTGTGATGGGTTGTGCTCAAATTTTCTTTTTATCATGATCGATTATCAATCCAAGATCTACATGATGATAAACACCATGATCAACGAAATTGAATCATAGAAAACATACAATGGATAAAATGTCGGAACCAGAGAAGATCATCACATATTATTTATAGTTAATTTAATCTATAAAAGAATTACCTTTCATAAATTATTTCTTCATTGATGGAACTGAAAACAAATCTATGGTGTACGGTTGTTGTGTTGTAGGAATCAAAAGAAAATCCCCTCTAGTGGTGATCCAAATGTGTTCCACGAATCCTTGAACGACGTCATAGGAATCTCTGGGTGCTAGCATGATAGATCCTATCGCTTGAATTGTTCGTCTTTGATTACCATGAGAATCACTTCCAAAGTGTTCTCTTTGATCTCTCTTGACTTTAGAGTGAATGGTGGAGGAAGATCACTCTCCATTCTTGGGAGTGTTCTTGGAGAGGGAGCTCTCTAGGGCTTGAGAGGATTCTCTCCAGCTATCATTGTGCACAACACAAAATGAATTAGCATTATTGAAAAATAATATAATTGGGTTTAAATACCATCAAGGTTTAGAAATAAATATTTTCACAAGTGCCCTTTAATATTCATTTAATTCCTTGTGGAACCCCATGTCTAAAATAATAATATTATTATTATTTTCTTGACATGCACTTAACTTGCGAATTAAATTAAATATTATTTAATCAAATAATATTCAATATATATTATTTCTCACCAGACCTAAAAACTCATCCCGCCATTCCTCTATAATATTTTATCGAGCATTGAATAATGAATATTTATTTAATAAATAAATATCACTAAATAAATAAATATAATATTCACTAAATAGAAAATAAAAATTTATTAAATATTCTGCTCACATTATATTCTCTTGAATAACTGGTGATGAAATATATACGATCAAGAAAACATGAATAATTATTATACCATGTGTGGAAATAATATTTATTCAACTTGTTAAATAATAAATAATAATATATTTTTTAATTGAGATTTTGGGTACACTTAGTGTGTGACCCTTTGAGCCTCTTTCTCAATGGTATTAGGAGAAGTAACCTAAAATCCAAGGTTAGTGTCTAGCAACACGCCAAGGCACCCATAGTGAAATAAATTAATGTCGCAACAACATAATACCTCATACAGATGCACATTGTGTAACATAATCCCTTTATCATGATATCTCTAATCAATCAGGTTGCACGCTGATGCCATCAACTTATGTGCTCAATGTCTCTTTCTTTGACTTTTTAGAAATCAAACTTGCCTATAAAACACCATGGACATGAATTTATTTAGGCTATATCATTTTCATCAAAGGTCTTAAGATATCAACTTCCGTTAAATAACAATAGAGGGGAAAAATCCTTTCTTGCATTATTCATTAATGCAATATTACTCATGACGCACCCAACATACCCTACCTCGCTGTGAACATATATCATCATGGTTTTCATCAATACATCAAATCATGTGACTCATAATACTCATTAATAATAATATTAAAGTCTAAGGATCAATAAACACGTCTGCAGATAGGAAAATCCAATGACACATATAAATGCGAATTTTCTACTATTGGGTCTCGTTCTCATAATATCATATACTGGATATTACCAAGGGTGTACACCATGAGAAGGTTCCTCAAAGTCCTATGAGTCTCCACTCATGATATCTTGTATCATTTGTGTCCCTCAAATGATATAATCTAGCTATAGAACATATATTTAAGAATAGTATCATAACACTTCCGGGTTCTCATCATGGTAGGGAACTACTATGACCTTTTAGTGGGACAACTACTCTTAGGATATTATCACATACTATGTAACACAGAAGAAAAATAATGATATGATAAAAAGTTTATGAATATTAAAAACTATGAATATAGGTTATCATAAAGTACACAGAAGTTGGTTCTAGGGCACCAACTCCAACAGGTGACACTATAGACTTCCCTGTCTTGATAGGATTGAATCAAGGTTCGGTTTTAAGCCCATGACTTTTTTCTTTGGTCTTAGATGAACATAAAATCATATTGAAGATTAGATACCTAATTGCTTGATTTTTATGGATTATATAGTTCTTGTTGCAGAATCTAAAGAGACTATCAAGTTAGAGCTTTGAATAGAGACTTTTGAATCAAAGGGTTTCCATCTTGATTTGGATAAGATAGAATATATGGAGTGTTGTTTTCATAAAGGATTATCTAGTAATGTTATGTATATGAGATTGGGAGACCAAATTATTTCAAAAGTTGATTGTTTTTTATATTTAGGCTCATTTGTACAATGTAATGGAGATATTAATGTAGATTTCTCTCATATGATTCAAACTGAATGGATAAAATATAGAAAGGCTTCTAAGGTGCTTTGTGATTATAAAATTCATTTGAAATTAAAGGTTAAATTTTATAGGAGTGTTATTGGACCTACTATTATATATGGTATGAGTGTTGTCTTTTGATGGGACATCTTGAATGAAAAATAAGGGCAGTGAAAATGAAAATGTTAAGATGGACATGTGGACATACTAAGATGAATAAGATTAAAAATGAATGTATTCAAGAGAAAATTGGAGTGGCTCTGATTGATAAGAATATGTCTGAGACTATATTAAGATGGTTTGGACATGTTAGAAGTAGACCCAATGATGCATCTATTAATAGGGTAAGCTTAATGAACAATTTACTTATTAAAAGGGTTAGAGATAAACCTAAAAGGACTCTTAAACATACCATTCAAGATGCTATTGTTCTAAATGGTGTTAATTAAAATATGGTATTCAATAAAGATAATTGGAGACATTTGATCCATGTATTCGACCCCATTTAATTGAGTTTTAATCTTGTTTATTGTTGTTATTGTTCATTGATCCTAAAATATGATGTTGACCTTTGGTTAAAAGATTAGTGCAAATCAGAGAAGTTTTGGATTTTAGAGCATTCATTAAATTTATTAATTAAATTCCAGGCACATCATTTTTTTTATTTTTTGGAGAAAAACATGATACCATTAAAAAGAGATCTCATATTGAGAATATTTCAGCGTAGTATTGCTCAGAGTGTGATATTTCATTTAATGTTTAGACAATTTAACGAAAAACCTATGAACTGTTACATATCCATTTTCAGTATTTGTCTATAAATAAGTATATTTCGTCTCATTTTGGGGATTCTTAGCATGAAATCTAAGTGTATAAATTCTATAAGATCAAGGGAGCGATGGTGGTCCTTCATGATTTAAGATTGTTAAGCCTATATCATTATTTTTTAAAACCAATCTCTCTATTTTTTTTTTATTTTGAAAAAACCACTTTTAGGATAAGTGGGAACCAAGTACAACACAAACATAGGGAAAGACACCATACAAAAACAAACATACCGCCACTTAAAACAGATATCAACCGCATGAGTTCGTGTGTCATTTTGGCCCAAACTCGGTGATTCAGGCCGGGATGTTACAAAGCATACGACTATCCAAATAGAATTGAATATAATTTCATGAGAATATCTTCATTTGGAGAAGATGTATGTGACGACAAAATTTCTTCACAGAGCTTTAGATGAAGAGATATTTATGGAAAAGATGGATGGTTTTGAAAAACATCGAATCTAGAATCTTGTGCAACAACTCAAATGCAGCCTTTATGGTTTGAAGCAAGAACTAAGGTGTTGGAATAAAAAATTCAATGATTTCATGATGTAAAAAAAGTTCATCTGGAGCAATGTTGACCATATCTATTACCAGGAGGTGTTTTATGATGAGAGTTTTATTTTCTTCTACTTTATGTGGATGACATACTAGTAATGGGTTTGATGAAACAAAAGGATTGATGAGATAAAGGTTGAGCTGTCTAGAATATTTGAGATGAAGGATCTTATTCTGAAAAATAGAATTTTTTGGATAAGGATTTCACAAGACTAATGTCCCAGTACACTGTACTTGACCCAGACCGACTATATTCAGGCGGCAGTGGAATTCTTCTATTTAACATAAGGAAAACCTGTAACCAGGCCCCATGCTGGATATTTCAAGAAAAATATAAGTCAATAATATAGATATACCCTAAATCCTTATATATATGATATATATATATATATATATATTTATATATTGCAGAAGAATTATTATTTTCATGCACATTAGGGTATATTATTTTATATAATATGTGATTGTAGAAAAATTATAAACAGTTATCATTTTGTGTTTCATCCACATAATCTATCATTAATTTTTTTTATATTAATAAGAAATATATAGGGAGTAAATGCATATGATTCATGAACTGACCATGTAATGTATACAAGTTTTTTAACACATGAGTTAATGCATACACCACCCAGTAGTGTCCTCGAGTTCTATATAAACCATACTACCATATTATGGGGTGTGGATTCAGACCCTCATGCTTGGATGATACTCCATGGCCCATTGATCTCTTTATTCTTCTTCATTGAATTAGTGGCTTTAGAAGGTCATGGAGGAAGGATAAATCCCATGAATGTTGGATGATTCAGATCAACCCATGGGAACCTATAGAGGTTAGATGATTTTGTTTTCTACTTTAGTGATCTTTATCAAACTCATCAGATGAAGATAAAAAAAGGTTTCAAGGGGTCTTCGATGTAAGGTATACATATTTAAAACTATTCTTCATTTCAGTTTTGTTGCATGTTTCATTTGTCTTGCATGGGAGGTACTCATATTTGGTTTCTAATTGCTTCCACTATGTCTATTAAGTGTTATTAGATTTTTATAAAACCTAAAAATCACCATGAATGGAATCTATGGTCGAGTACACGATAAAGGTTCAAAATTCATCAACCGTTGGAATTTTGATGTACGTCATGGTTTGTACTCATCTGTACACTGTACGAACAGTGAGAGTTGTCAGAAAATTCATTTAAAACCTTATAAGGGATCACTAGAAAGATATGAAATGGATCTTTCATTATTTGAAAGGTCCCAAATACTTGGAACTTTTCTTTCGAACAAATGAGTCTCTCTAAGGTTTTGCAGATTGTAAGATCCCAGGTTTTCTTATGAGGTAAAAATATTTTATTTTCAATTTAAATCCTTGGTTTTGAACTAATGTGAGTGACTAATGAGATCATGGGAGTTTTGGGGGTGTCTGGGGCTTGTTCGAATCCTAGAGCCTGAATTTTAGAGAAAAATAGTTGGGCCGCATGGTTAAGAGAAACCGTGCATCCTAAGTCGCACAGTTAAGAGTAATCGTGCAGGGATGTACAATGAGCAATAAGAGGTCGAAAAATTTGATGAAACTGTGCAACCTGAGGTGCACACCCATTTAAAAAACTATAGGCTTTTAACAATGAAAAAACACATGGTTTTTATAGGCTTTTACAAACCATGTGCATTAACGGTGTGAGGTCCCCCTTAAAGCATTGAAGGGAGAATGGTTGGTGCACAGTTTGACCAACTGTGTGGACAAGCCGTGTGACCCTATTTTTTGGGGTTAAAATGACCAAATTTCCCTTAAAATATCTTTTTACCAAAATCTATTTTTATTTATCCTCCAATAGACAAACCACATGTTGGGAGCTCCATTTTGAATCTAATTCCTAGGCTTTGATCCTATTTCTCGATCTAGACTCAGATTCAAACATTTTTTATCTCGTTGGATTCACGTTGATAAGTTCTTTTATCATCTTGTTTCGTTCATTGTTTTACTTTGTATTGATAAATTTATTTAGGTGCAAGCTAATATGCCCTATTTATATGTTTTTGTTTGTTATTCATTTTTCTCTCGATTTGGACCGAATCAGAGATCGATACTAGATGAGTTCTCTTCTACGGACCTACGGTAGGTGGTCTATACCTTTCCCTCATGGTTAGATGTTTTATATAGATAGTTTTGATTGTGTCACACGTCAAAATTTCTGGAATTTCCCCTAAAATGAATTAAATTCCTTGATTAAATTAATTGGAACCTATTTATATTTCCCATTAGGACCTTTTAGTTTGTTGGAGGTTCTTATCCACAACCTAGGACACCCATGGGGAATGCCTTTGTATCCGCCTTTCTTTATACCACCCCTCTGGGGGTGGGTGTACTCTCCTTGTTAGAGGGCGTCTTTATAATTAAAGAAAATTTAATTGAGATGATTAGGATATGGTGATGCCTCCTTTTCCATGCGTTGACATGATTTGAATTGTTTTAACTATTTGAATATAAATTGTGAAAATGTGTTGGATGAACTCATGAAATGTAAATTTTATGAAATGAGGAATGAATGAGATGATGAAATGATTATGGTAGTGGATTCCTTGGTTGGTATACCTTGGATCCCAATTCCATAGGATACCATGGACATTTCTACTCCATGGGTCTTGATTATGGTTTCCTTGGACCTTTTCCTCCTTGGTTCTTGATTCTGTAGGATGCATTGGGCCTTGCTACCTCATGAATTCAGATTTCTTAGACTCTCATTGGGTATGGTCTGTTGACATGATCCTTGGACTCCAACCAATTCATTATCGAGTTTCCATTGAGATGCTCTTATAACTCAATGTGGATTCCTTGGTCTTCCATACCTTGGATTTGACCCTTCATGGTCTGAATCTTTTGATTATATGGTGTGAAAATGATGATATTATACACTAGATTATACGATGTGGATATGATGATATGATACACTAGTTTATACGGCATGGTTGTGGTAAATTTTATACCTTGGTTTACACAGCATGGTCATTGTGGTTTATTTATGATTTACAGTTTTCTCGTGCTTGTGGTGGCTTGTTTACAGTTGACCCTTGTATGGGAACTTGACTATCATTAACAGGATGGATGGTATCACTTTACATTTATCATCTTTTCCTTGGGATTTTCACTTGTACTATTGTTATACCCATTATACACTGCACATTGCTTTATCTTGTTATACACAGATTGGACAGGTTGTAGACATCATTGGTGGTGGCCTATTGAGTGTTATCTCACACCCTATTCAGGACACCACTGGGTACTCAAACAAACTTCATAGATATAGGTAGGGATCATGGAAAGTGTCTGTTGTATGATGTTTTACTGTTCATTTCTTAGGAGAAGGGGAGCACAGAACCGAGCTATGTTCATGATGCTAGTTGGGATAGGTCCTTTTTGGTCTTTTTGGTATTTTGATACATGTATTTTAATGATTCTTGTATAATTTTTTTCTAATTTTAGATACATGAAATGAAATATCATTTTGTATATGAGATTTCATTTGGCATTGTTTATTTATTTTTATCTTGGATTTTTATATTCTCTTTGTTTGATTTAATGCTTCTTCTATTGACTGATATGTGCAACACTCTAACATGAGGGCATAACCACCCCCATGAACACACACTAGGACCTCGTTGCTAATCAGAAGCCTCTGGCATTCGGGGAAGCACTCTTGAGGCCATTTGACCCACCAGCTTAGGGCACCATTTAGTGGCATCCGGGTCGGGATGTTACAAAGTAGTATTAGAGAATTATCTTTTCTGTATTTATTATTTTGAGAAAATAGACAAGAGATTAGGAAGGAATTGAGGGTTGGTAATGAGTTGTGCTTAAGAGTAGCTCACCCATGTACAAGAAAAATCCAAATTTCTCAGAACAGAAATTGTTGTTTTCTGTATTTTTCCTATTACAGTTGATTTGGTTCCACTATTGGGTGATTCACTTAATTTTTGATGTTATTATTGATATGATTGAGGGTTCTATTTACTTTTTTTTATGAGATGAAGGTATGAATCTCAGGCATCATCTTAGGAACCTATTATAATTCACATGTCATGTGTTATGCCATGCCATATTTGATGCATTTCTTGACCGCATGACCTTATTATGTGTGAAGTGAGTGATATACATGTTGTTTGATAGATATTTTGTGCAGGTAATTGAGAAACATGGTTGGTACTTAGAGTGTCTTCCATAACCTAAATAGTGTTTTCCTACTTAGACTACAACATGCACCCTAATCAGTAAACTATGACATGTTGATTCATGTACCATTGGTTGCATAGATTGGAACGTGTTGTGGTTTGGAATAAATGGGAACTTTAATTCAATTTATAAGGTGTATGTGACCATATAAATTGAAAATGGTAATCAATTTGATTCAACCATTATAGAGAAATTGTAAATAAGGTTGAATTCAAAGGAAATTGAAATTGTGAAACAAATAACTGGACCTTGAACCAGCTTTAGAGTGGGAAGTAGGAAGTGTATATAGTGATGTTTATGACTCTTTATTTCTAACCATTCATAGTTTTAGGAGAAGGCAGTGGGGTGTATTCTTTTTATAGAAAGGCTTCGACTTGTCCTACGCTTTTATTTGTGATCTTTTCTACATCGATATTTTCTGAGGTGAGTGTTTGGGAATGTAGAGATATTCTACTATGAATACCTCTATTCATGCACCAAGAGGGTGGTGGAAACCATTCTCCAGAGGTGGTGGGCCATTGTATACCAATATATCCTCCTATAGTGCATGTTGCGACACTAGAACTATTACAAAAAACAAGTGATGAGGCATAGTTCCATGAGAGTTTTATGCACTTTATAGAGACCATTCAGGGAGCAATGCAAACTACCTCATATATGGAAAAGTTACTGTGTGTGTTCTAGTGGAATCATACACTAACATTTTCAGAGGATGGAGGTCTACAGGCTACTGAGATGTGTCTTGAGACTATTTTTTTTGATCTTCAATCATATGGGGACACCTCCTGAGAGGAGAGTGAAGCTCACAACATATATCATTCAGGGATCATCTAAGCGCTGACAGGATGTTTTGAACCAGGATGATATGCTTCGAGATATGGTTTAGAGGGGTTTCCAATCTAGGTTTTATGACTACTTTTTCCTTGAGACTCTGAGAAAAGAGAGAGCTAGTGAGTTTATGCATCTGAAGCTGGTCATTATGATTGTTATGGAATATTCGATATGCTTTATAGAGCTTCAAATTTTTGTGCCAATTTATCTCACTAATGATGAATTGAGGGTGAGAAGCTTTGAGGAAGGTATCATTCATGCCATTCGATTGTAGGTCAATGTGTTTAGGTTGATGACTATTAGTGAAATAATGAATCAGGCACTTATTACAAAGTGGAACCTCACAGAAGCTGGGGACACAAAGCAGGGCAATTTAGAATCTTGGCCTAGTAGTCCATATTCCAATGGTAGGAAGTGACATTTTGAGGCTTCACGTGAGAAGAGCACCAACCAGTCTGGTTTTTAGTTTTGGTAGCTCTATTTTCTATCATTAGTGTGGCATATAGGGGAATATGAGGAATCAATGTGATCGAGACCCAATCAAGTGATAAGATTGCGGTAGGATGGTCCATGTACAATGTTTTTGTATGACCTTATCTCCAACAGTTAGTGGAAGGGGATCAACTCTGACTCCAGGTTTAGGAGTATGATTCACAGATCCATATCAGGTTGGGAACTAGGCTAGTATCGGTCGTTTAGGTTGAAGTGGTGGTCATGGACAAGGTAGTCAAACACCAATTGTACCTAGATAGTAGAGTGGTCCCACTCTAGGTAGTAAGGTTGTTTTATAGGGCCACACTTTAGGCCAAATATATTCTGCATAGCCTACACCTTAGGAGTAGAGCATTGGGCAATCTATGGTGAGAGGTACAATTTTAGTACCTTTTTATATTATGTGTGCTCTTTCTGATACAGAAGCATCACATAGTTTCATATCTCTACCTGTTGTGGTGATCCTTGGGATCTTTATTCAATCTTATGAGGATGTTATGGATTTGGAAACTCTTTTGGGAATATGAATGGAGGTTTTATGCTAGTGTAGGGAGTTTTCCCCTTGAGATAGGTGGGTGTTACTTCGTATGGGATTTGTTTGTCCTTGAGATGGATGAATTTGATGTCATACTCAGGATGTATTGGTTGGTTTCTTATTGATCCCATATTGATTGCTATCACAGAAGGGTAACCCTCATATCACTAGAGGGTGGAGTTTTTATTCATAAGGGTGAATGAGATGTTTAGGCTGGATGAGCTAGACCACAACATAGTGGTATGGACATGATGATAGCTCAGATTTCTAGTTTATATCTAGATGATCAGGGATCACATCAAGCAGATTTCCCTCCGGTGGTTGATCATTTTAGGGATGTTTTCTTGGAAAGATTTTCTGGATTACCTCTTGAGAGTGTAGTGGAGTTCTCCATCGAGTTAATTCTAGGAGATGCATTGGTATCCATTCCTCTTTACAAGATGACTACTATGGAGTTGCAGGATCTCAATAGGTAACTAGAGGAATTGGAATCAAAGGGGTTTATATGACCCAGTACCTCTCCCTGGGGTTCACCGATCCTTTTTGTGAAAAAGGCATATGGTACCTTTATGCTATGTGTTAATTATTGGAAATTTAACCAGTTTATGGTTAAGAACTGGTATCCCTTACCATAGATGGATGACCTTTTTTATCAGCTTTGAGGAGCTCAGGTGTTTTCGAAAATTTATTTGAGATTGGGTTATCACCAGGTTAATGTTAGATCTGTAGACATACCTCATAAATATTTTTGTTGTATTTATGGTCTATATGAGTATCTAGTTATACTTTTCGGTCTCATGAATGCACCATCAAATTTTATGGCATTGATGAATGGAGTTTTCCGTCCTTACCTAGATTCTTTTGTGATGGTATTCATGGATAAAAATCTTGGTGTATTCACACAATAAACATGACCATTCCAAACATCTTGATATCATTTTAGATACACTAAGAGAGCATAAACTATATTTTAACCTCATAAGGTGGCACTTATATATGGATAATATTCACTTACTGGTTCATATTATCTTAGATATAGGAGTATCAGTTGACCCAGAGAAGGTGAGAACTATATTTTTCTAAAAGCATCCTAAGAAAATCTTTGACATACAAAGTTTATTGGGGATAACTAGATATTAAAGGCATTTAATATAGGACTTATCATGCTTAGCAGCACCTCTTACAGTGTAACACCCCGAGCTTCCACGATACGCCTCTCTTTCAATAATGCAATAGCTTGCATTGTACGCAAGTTCGAGTTCTAAAACACCGCGACTAATCAAAGTAGCCGTTATGAATAGTAATACCTAATTTTTGAAATTTTATAAATTTTATTTTTCCAAATGGACTTCATTTTTGGATTCGGAATATCAAAATTAGCCTATGTTGAATTTTTGGTATTTTTCTGAGAACTTCTAATTTTTTATGAATAGTGAAAAATACTTAAAAACAACCTTTTTAATCAAAATAATTTATAGTGATAAATTAAACTATTTAGTGGTTTTAAATTATAATTAGAATATATTTTTACCATTTTATCCAATGGTGGTCATTAGAATTAATTTAATATTGAAATTGGACATAAATAATTGCCAATCTTTTGATATAAATTGTTTCTTAAAAACATGCTATTTGTTGTAACAACGGGAATTAATTATAAAATTAATTAATGCAACTTATATGTTTGGAATTTTGTAAAATAGACAACATTTTTGAATTCGGAATATCAATTATATCTTAGGGTGAAATTTTGTCCTTGTTCTGAAAAACTTCAATTTTTGATGAATAGTGAAACCACTAAGTGGTTGTTAAAAAACTGATTTTTCGTTAAAATGAAACATTACCACTTCTGTGTTTTGAATTTCAAAAATCCGACATACATGGTTTTCATTAAGAAGGAAAATGTGGTTCACTGAGTTTAATATAATTTTTGGTGAATAGTAACTTTTAAGTTCTTAATCGCGATTAGAGATAATTAGTGTAGTTTAAGGTAAAAATAATGTTTTAATAATATGAGATGAGCTTGAAACATGTACTACCCTCATTGGATGTGCCATGGCCGACCAAGACAATCCATGGGTCAACTTGGGGACCCCATGGAGCCACTTTAGTTGGAAAATGACATAAATACCTTTTATTTAATGTTAAAGTAAAAAAATGACACAAAAATGAAATGTTTTACTAAAACAATTTTTACATGGGGTTATACAAGTCATATTTTTGACTATAAATATTCATTAGAAAGCTAAAAAGATTTCCTACATCATGATATTTTTTTATATTTTTTACACATTAAATAAATTAAATTATTTATGACACCATGATGATGCATCGATTACCTCATTAATTAACGATTTAAATAAAATGAAAAGATAATGTAAAATCCAAGGCTTAAACTTGTCAAAAACCTATTGGATGAGTAGATTTAGAACCCTTATCACCTTACCCTCGAATTATATAAGTGTGGGACCTCTAAAATCCGAAACTCATTTTATAATAAAGTGACTTTTCCTTACTTTCCAAGAGTGCCCCTCCTCTCCTCTTATAAAAGGCCCCCACCTCTACCACCTCATTCATACTTTCAAACCATTTGGCTCGGCCAACCTCTGCCCAAATACTCTCCCAACTTCCCCCTCTTACTCCTAGAAGCCTCACTTTGGGCAGAACTCTTACCAAGGAAGCCTTTGGCTCAAATCAAAAAGAGTTACCTGATTTTGAGGTAATGTCTTCTCTAATGTTGTTTTGTTTTATTTTTCTTCTCCAACCCCCTAAACTCTTTTTATTCATTTCTTTTGTAACAAAAACAGTATTCTCAATATACTAGGATGTTGTTATAAGAATTATTTGAGCTACACTTACATACACCTACATCTAATGGTTAAAGAACATACAGTTTCTGTGGATGGCGAATTTCTGCCTCATGAAACGATGATTGTTCAACACTCATATAATACCTTCAAAGGTGGCCATTAAGATGTCAATATATTTATATAGGATATATAATATGTTTATGTTTTACTTATGCTTCTGTATTTCTCATGTATGGTATACTTTATGATTTCCATTATGGGTAAACGCGATAATTTCATTTTAGGAAGTGCGGACTACCGCCCCCTCAAAGTGATGTGAATCGTTAATGCCATATGTGGGATGTATAAAGGATGGAGTAAATGATATTATATATGATATTATACTGGAACAATATTATACCTTTATATAATTATGATTTCATTCCATTAAATATGAAATAGAAATGAAAGTAGCGTTCATGCGTACGTACGACTTACCGTCTCCATGAACGGTGCATTTCATTTCTTACCTCTAAACGTTATGGAATATTATAAATGCATGTATATACTGAATATATATGAGATATATGATATCTATATCATGAATATAATTCTGGATATAATGGATATATCACCACATGAACAACTTGTAATTATAAGAATGTTATTTTTGACTCAAGTACCTAAGATCGACAAAATGACCGTTATAAACTTAAATAATTACATAATGTTCATAACATGGTAATAAGGGATATAAAAGGAATAATGAACATGAAAAAGGTTCTTAAGTAAATAGGAATTAACTCTAGTTTATTATTCAGGAGTTTAAAGAACGGTCGAGTCAGGACAGGACGCAAGGTAAGGGAACTTCTTAACCCAATTTCTATTCTTTGGGTTAATCTCCTACTTTCAAATTATGTCATGATATTATTATGTCCTATTTTGTATTTTTACTTTCTTAATGTGTACCTATAGTGAATACACATAATAGATCTATTTTATTTTAAAAATGATCTTTTTAAGGACTTCGTCTCAATCTCCTTTCATTGAGACATATTTGGTTTTATACACAACTTTCTTTTATACGGTGTATAAAACCCTTTGACTTTTACGTTTATTCAAAAGGAATCTTTTTTATACGAAGAGTTTTACTAAACGACAAAAAGGGAATGTTTTTCTTTCCGTACATATGCGGCGACAACGACTTCTCTGCCGCCGTGACCATTATTTGAGTTTTGGCTTCCTCTACAAGCCATACCTTTTTTTAAAGAAAAATAAATACCATGTTTTACCTTTCTTTTATTTTGGTATTGAAAATGGTTTTGAAAGTGTTTTTATTATATCAATGTGTTGTATTGATATCTTGTGATTGAAATGTGGAAATGTTATGTTTCCTTTATGCATGTTTTATGTGATACGATTATGTTATGGTTTATGATATGTTTAAACCTATTCATATGAGGAATGCATTGGACTTAATAAGTGACGGGTGGAGCCCGCTATAGCTCCTCGATGCATCAGCAGGTCTCATGAGACAAACTAGTGTCTTGGCACGAGGCCTTGACAAAATCTTATTTGTGGTCTTGGCACGAGGCCTTGACTACGTGGTTATGATAGTCTGGCATTATGCATTCCATCATTATGAAAGTGTTTATTGATATTTCATGTGATTATTCGACCAGTATAATATCCATGTGAATAAGTAAATGGCATTATATCATTTTAATTTTGCCATATTATGTTGAAGTTATTGTTTAAAAGGCTTTTGTTTTAGTTATACATTGCCTTAAATGTTAATGTTTATTTATGAAAGCTTCTGCAATATTGTTATCCTTACTGAGCATCTGAGCTCACCCCTTTCAATGTTTTAATATTTTCCAGGATGTGAAGAAGTATTGTATGAATGACCTGCAGGGATAGTCAGAAGAGGATATGAGTGTGGACTATGGATACTATGTTATTGTAGTTTTTCACTTTATGATGTAATGTAACATTTATGAATGTATCTAGTGTTTCCAAGGCTACTAAACTAATCGGTCTTTCGAGACTTGATCTTTTGTGATCATGCCAGTGTTACGAAGTAATGCACCGACTCTGGGTAGCTGGGGTCGGGGCGTTACAGTTGGTATCAGAGGCAGTTTAGTACTAACCTTGGAAGCTAGATTTAGATAAACTCTGATTAGAGCACATAGCCCGAAGATAGACTTTGAGGATTAGTATAGAAGAACTTCATAGAATTTTGGTATTATAGAGATTTTGTGAGTTTTCCGAGCAATACATCCCTGTCTGGATACGAGCAGGTAGAGGAGGCTCTGGCACAGATGTACCTAGGGGTAAAACCCGAAAACACCGCTTTGAGCCAGACTCGAACGAGAATTGGTGCACGACAACGGGCCTTGCTGCACTCTTGGTTACGACACTCTCGGGGGATATGCTTAGGATAATTCTCATTTCTTTACAAACCACTATGAAGGGTTATGAGTATATACTTCCTCAAAGAAAACTTTTTTTTATGATTATGGATTATATCCATAAAATAGTTCAATTAGTGTTAAGTATTTTACAAGTTTTGAATTATTCATTGCAATTCATAAACTAACCTAGTTTATTCCATTGTATAGAAATGGTGCCCAGTGGAAGGAATGTGAACTCCAGCAATACGTATGATC
Source organism: Viscum album (assembly GCA_963277665.1). NCBI lineage: Eukaryota > Viridiplantae > Streptophyta > Magnoliopsida > Santalales > Viscaceae > Viscum > Viscum album. Next base: position 844,015,216 of record OY728125.1, on the reverse strand, counting down.
CAAAGCGTAAGAAGGATCATATCTTTCACGGTATTAAGCCAACATTTAGAAGGGAAATAATCTCCCATGTGTTCTCAACATATGAAGAAATAGTATCATGTGTTAATAAGATAAGTAAAGAATTCTCTGAGTCTTATGGCTTTTAAGGGAAGAAAGAGAAGAAAAGGATGGAAGAGAGAATGATGGAAAAAGGAACGTGAGAAAAGAAGAATTTTCCAATATGTGATAACTGTGGGAAGAAACACCTTGGAACTTGCCTGAAGGGAATGGGAGTTTGTTATAAGTGTGGAGAAAAAGGACACAAAGTGTGTGACTGCAAGGGTAAGAAAAAGGTTTCAAATGTACAATGCATCATCTGCAAGGAGTGGGGACACTACGCAAAACAATGTCCAAATCATCAGAGTATGCCCCAAATGATGTTATTGGATAATAATCAAGTTATGATACTACCATAGATGAGGAGGAATGATTAGAGTTCTTATGTTGTTATTAAATAATTTTTTCATTTGAGTGTTGTATCAATGATGTACTGGTTATAATAATTATTCAGTATATAAGGATTGTACTGCAGTACTATTTCATCAAGGACTTGAGATTGTGTGGAACCAAGAAAAGTTACTCCACAGCAGGTTAAAGTTTTGAAAAATATATGGTTGAGAGAAAGATAAACCGTAATATGGTTCTGATGCTGAGATAGTGATTTTGGAATAATACATGATTGATTTGGATAAATTATATTGGATATTCTTAACTTCCTTGAAACTGATTAATGATTTGTATACATTTTTTGGATAGAAGGAGTATATCTAGTATTCTATAAGGAATAAGGGATCATTGGTAATTGTAGTGTTTTAAAAGAATACATGATGAATGTGTTCACATGTTGTTACACAGAAAAAAGGATCTTCATTATGTTTACCTTCCTTATAAAATTTGGACTGTGAGTTGGACAGAAGTATTTTGGATAACTATAAAGGTTGGAATGGATTAAGTTGATCTTTGGATAGTATTTTTTAAGGTTAAAACATTTCTGGAGATTATTTTTGGAATATTATAATACTATAGTTTTAGGAAAAGGACAACCTGCAGGGTGGGGCATAACCCGTCGCGTCGGAAAAAGCTGCAGGAATCGAACCCACAACCATAGTGCGACAGACCTTTATTTCCTAACACTAGCCTATAGGAAGTCCCTGGTTATTACAAAATAATTTTTGTAATCTAAATGGTATGTTCTAATATTTTGAACCTTGTACGGTTAGGATAAATATATTATTTTTGAGTTCTATTATCTTTTTGAGTGAAAGATGAGTTTGTGGTAGAAATTAGTTGAAGGTTGAAACTCTACTTGTCAAGCATAAATATATATATATACCTATATCTTATTCTATGAATTAATTAATTCTTAAACTTTAGTAAAGGGATATTAAAACAAAAAATGTGTTATCCTAATACCTTATGTCTTGTTGAACTGATAATATTTTAAATCATCAATGATTGAAGGCTTTGAGGCCCTCAATTTTACAATTGTTTGTGATTGATGACCTCAATCACTCCCTATAAATATTTACGTTTTTCCTCCAATTATATGTCTCTAATTTCCACCAATGTTCTCCTTATTGAGATCATAATTTGGTGGTGACTTTTTCATTTCCCTTTCCCTCTTATTAAGGGTAAATTTTATTAAACTTATTTCCGATGTGGGTTTTCCACAAAGGTATTTTCTATTTTCAACCTTTTATTTTCCAAGAAAAATTTCAAATTGGGAGGACGCAATTTATTGAAGGAGGGGAGAATGTAACACCCTGAGCTTCCACGATACGCCTCTCTTTCAATAATGCAATAGCTTGCATTGTACGCAAGTTCGAGTTCTAAAACACTGTGACTAATCAAAGTAGCCATTATGAATAGTAATACCTATTTTTTGAAATTTATAAATTTTATTTTTCCAAATGGACTTCATTTTTGGATTCGGAATATCGAAATTAGCCTATGTTGAATTTTTGGTATTTTTCTGAGAACTTCTAATTTTTTATGAATAGTGAAAAATACTTAAAAACAACTTTTTTAATCAAAATAATTTATAGTGATAAATTAAACTATTTAGTGGTTTTAAAGTATAATTAGAATATATTTTTACCATTTTATCCAATGGTGGTCATTAGAATTAATTTAACATTGAAATTGGACATAAACAATTGCCAATCTTTTGATATAAATTGTTTCTTAAAAACACGCTATTTGTTGTAACAGTGGGAATTAATTATAAAATTAATTAATGCAACTTATATGTTTGGAATTTTTTAAAATAGACGACATTTTTGAATTCGGAATATCAATTATAGCTTAGGGTGAAATTTTGTCCTTGTTCTGAAAAACTTCAATTTTTGATGAATAGTGAAACCACTAAGTGGTTGTTAAAATACTGATTTTTCGTTAAAATGAAACATTACCACTTATGTGTTTTGAATTTCAAAAATCCGACATACATGGTTTTCATTAAGAAGGAAAATTTGGTTCAATGAGTTTAAAATAATTTTTGGTGAATAGTAACTTTTATGTTCTTAATCGCGATTAGAGATAATTAGTGTAGTTTAAGGTAAAAATAATGTTTTAATAATATGAGATGAGCTTGACACATGTCCTACCCTCATTGGATATTCCATGGCCGACCAAGACAATCCATGGGTCAACTTGGGGACCCCATGGAGCCACTTTAGTTGGAAAATGACATAAATACCTTTTATTTAATGTTAAAGTAAACAAATGACACAAAAATGAAATGTTTTACTAAAAAAATTTTTACATGGGGTTATACAAGTCATATTTTTGACTATAAATATTAATTAGAAATCTAAAAAGATTTCCTAGATCATGATATTTTTTTTATAATTTTTAGACATTAAATAAATTAAATTATTTATGACACCATGATTATGCATCGATTACCTCATTAATTAACGATTTAAATAAAATGAAAAGATAATGTAAAATCTAAGGCTTACACTTGTCAAAAACCTATTGGATGAGTATATTTCGAACCCTTATCACCTTACCCTCGAATTATATAAGTGTGGGACCTCTAAAATCCGAAACTCATTTTATAATAAAGTGACTTTTCCTTACTTTCCAAGAGTGCCCCTCCTCTCCTCTTATAAAAGGCCCCCACCTCTACCACCTCATTCATACTTTCAAACCATTTAGCTCGGCCAAACTCTTCCCAAATACTCTCCCAACTTCCCCCTCTTACTCCTAGAAGCCACACTTTGGGCAGAACTCTTCCCAAGGAAGCCTTTGGCTCAAATCAAAAAGAGTTACCCGATTTTGAGGTAATGTCTTCTCTAATGTTGTTTTGTTTTATTTTTCTTCTCCAACCCCATAAACTCTTTTTATTCATTTATTTTGTAACAAAACCAGTATCCTCAATATACTAGGATGTTTTTATAAGAAGGATTCGAGCTACACTTACACACACCTACATCTAATGGTTAAAGAACATACGGTTTCTGTGGATGGTGAATTTCTGCCTCACGAAACGATGATTGTTCAACACTCATATAACACCTTAAAAGGTGGCCATTAAGATGTCACTATATTTATATAGGATATATAATATGTTTATGTTTTACTTATTCTTCTTTATTTCTCATTTATGGCATACTTTATGATTTCCATTATGGGTAAACGCGATAATTTCATTTTAGGAAGTGCGGACTACCGCCCCCTCAAAGTGATGTGAATCGTTAATGCCATATGTGGGATGTATAAAGGATGGAGTAAATGATATTATATATGATATTATACTGGAACTATATTATACCTTTATATAATTATGATTTCATTCCATTAAATATGAAATAGAAATGAAAGTAGCGTTCATGCGTACGTACGGCTTACCGTCTCCATGAACGGTGCATTTCATTTCTTACCTCTAAACGTTATGGAATATTATAAATGCATGTATATACTGGATATATATGAGATATATGATATCTATATCATGAATATAATTCTGGATATAATGGATATATCACCACATGAACAACTTGTAATTATAAGAATGTTATTTTTGACTCAAGTACCTAAGATCGACAAAATGACCGTTATAAACTTAAATAATTACATAATGTTCATAACATGGTAATAAGGGATATAAAAGGAATAATGAACATGAAAAAGGTTCTTAAGTAAATAGGAATTGACTCTAGTTTATTATTCAGGAGGTTAAAGAACGGTCGAGTCAGGACAGGACGCAAGGTAAGGGAACTTCTTAACCCAATTTCCATTCTTTGGGTTAATCTCCTACTTTCAAATTATGTCATGATATTATTATGTCCTATTTTGTATTTTTACTTTCTTCATGTGTACCTATAGTGAATACACATAATAGATCTATTTTATTTTAAAAATGACCTTTTTAAGGACTTTGTCTCAATCTCCTTTCATTGAGGCATATTTGGTTTTATACACAACTTTCTTTTATACGGTGTATAAACCCCTTTGACTTTTACGTTTATTCAGAAGGAATCTTTTTTATACGAAGCGTTTTACTAAATGACAAAAAGGGAATGTTTTTCTTTCCGTACATATGCGGCGACAATGACTTCTCTGCCACCGTGACCATTATTTGAGGTTCGGCTTCCTCTACAAGCCATACCTTTTTTTTAAAGAAAAATAAATACCATGTTTTACCTTTCTTTTATTTTGGTATTGAAAATGGTTTTGAAAGTGTTTTTATTATATCAATGTGTTGTATTGATATCTTGTTATTGAAATGTGGAAATGTTATGTTTCCTTTATGCATGTTTTATGTGATACAATTATGTTATAGTTTATGATATGTTTAAACCTATTCATATGAGGAATGCATTGGACTTAATAAGTGACGGGTGGAGCCTGCTATAGCTCCTCGATGCATCGGCAGGTCTCATGAGACAAACTAGTGTCTTGGCATGAGGCCTTGACAAAATCTTATTTGTGGTCTTGGCACGAGGCCTTGACTATGTGGTTATGATAGTCTGACATTATGCATTCCATCATTATGAAAGTGGTTATTGATATTGCATGTGATTATTCGACCAGTATAATATCCATGTGAATAAGTAAATGGCATTATCTCATTTTAATTTTTCCATATTATGTTGAAGTTCTTGTTTAAAAGGCTTTTGTTTTAGTTATACATTGTCTTAAATGTTAATGTTTATTTATGAAAGCTTCCGCAATATTATTATCCTTACTGAGCATCTGAGCTCACCCCTTTCAATGTTTTAATATTTTCTAGGATGTGAAGAAGTATTGTATGAATGACCTGCAGGGATAGTCAGAAGAGGATATGAGTGTGGACTATGGATACTATGTTATTTTAGTTTTTCACTTTATGATGTAATGTAACATTTATGAATGTATCTAGTGTTTCCAAGGCTACTAAACTAATCGGTCTTTCGAGACTTGATCTTTTGTGATCATGCCAATGTTACGAAGTAATGCACCGACTCTGGGTAGATGGGGTCGGGGCGTTACATACAGGCTTGTTTAAGAATGGTGTGTTGTTTTTATGGATAGATAACTATAAGACAACCTTTTAGGAGTTGAAAGGGAGGCTGAATTTAGTTCCAGTCCTATTTCTTCTAGATCTAGGCAGGAGGTAAACTATTTATTATGATTCATCATGTATCAAGATTGGAGTAATTCTGATGCATGAGGAGTGAGTCATGGAATATGAGTCTCGTCAGTTGAGGTCACATGAGAGGAACTGCCTAGCACATGATCTTGAGATAGCGGCTGTTGTGCATGCCTTTAATTTTTGGAGGCACTATCTACTAGGAGAGCATTTTTTTTGTGTACATGTACCATAAAAGCCACAAATATATATTTATACAGCATAACTTTAATTTGAGGCTACGAAGGTGGGTTGAGTTCCTACATTATTTTTAATTCGATCTTGCTTATATGACTATAAAGGACAATGTATTTGTTGATGCACTAATTTGAAGGACTCAAATATAGGTAGTTCTGGAGGCTAGTAACAAGTGGAATCTTATGGCCATAATTTTAGAGATTCACTTGGAGGTGTAGAATAGTTAGAGGAAAAATTTTATTTCATCCTTTCCGGTGACATCCACTCTTTCTAATAAAGTGAGGATGGGGTAGTTGTCATATTCAGAGGGCCTAGTCCTATGAGAAAGTGTGGTAGGTGAGAACTCACCTCCTAGTTGGAATGTGGGTGAGGATGAAGTTCGGTGTATACATGGTCGCGTATGGGTTCTAATAGACATATGAGAGAAACTGATGTAAGAGTTTCATGCTTCAGTTTGGGTAGTACATCCCGACATTACCAAGATATACCAAGATTTGTGTTGCTAGTGTTGGTGGATAGGGATGAAATGTGAGGTACTTGGTTTTTTCATAAGGTATTCCACTTATTTGCAGGTGAAGGCATATCACTAGTGACCATCTAGGATTTTATAATAGTTATCTATTCCTAAGTGTAAATGGGATAATGTTTTGATGAATTTTTTTACCGGGTTATCGAGGTCTCCTTGAGGTAGTGATGTTGTATAGGCTGTTATGGACAAGCTCATGAATGTTTCTCATTTCTTTCCAATCATGATGCCTTCTTAATAGATTATATTGGGAGTTTGAATATCCATAATATAGTATGACTTCACAGTGTTCCTCATACCATTGTATCAGATTGGGAAGCTTGATTTATGTCTTATTTTTGGTAGAGTCTGCAAAGGGAATTGGATAAACTAGTTCTTCTGAGCATGACATACCACCCTCATACTTATGGACAGTCATAACACACGATTCAGGTACTTGAGGGAAAGCTGAGATCATGCATCATGTATTTTGGGGGCTCCTAGGAGAGGTATATACCCCTAGTTGAGTTTTCTTGCAAAAATAGTTATCATGATACTATAAAGATGGAACCTTATAAGGATTTGTATGATAGGACAAGTTGATCACCCCTATGATGGTTTGAGGTAGGTGAGATAGTGTTGCTCATACCTCATCTCATTAAGGAGACTTCTGAGAAGGTATAGTTTTGAAATAGATGGCTACTACATAGTCTTGATATAAATCTTACACCAATCACTGTTGACGACATCTAGAGTTCAAGTTCAGAGATTAAGACTTTTTACATATCTCACCAAGGATGGTACATAGATGGATTATGAGACATGGTAATATTTCATCACGATATGTCCAGCCATTTGAGATTCCGAAGAGAGAAAAGCTAGTAGCCTATTAGTTTTAGTTACCTTATAGGTACTGAACCATACATAATGTCTTCCATGCATCTCAGATGCAACATTATCAATCAGACCCATATCAAACTCTACAATCATATGAGGTGGAGTTATAGGTAGATGTGTCCTTTGAGGAGCATCCTATACATATCGTTGACAGGATAATGAAGGTTCTATAAGGCTTGTCAGCTCCTCTAGTATGATTGTTATGGAATCATGACCGTTTACAGGATTAGACTTGGGAGTAAGAGCCTGATATGTGCGCTCAATGGTCAGAGTTATTCTCAGTAAATTCATAGCCAAAATTAGAAGGAAACTTTAGGGACAAATTTCTTTAAGAGGAAATATTGTAAGATCTTGGGTTTTCCTATGAGGTACAAATCTTTTTATTTTCAGTTTAACTCTTTGGTTTTTACCTAATGTGAGTGACTAAAGAAATAAAGGGAGTTTTGAGGGTGTCCATGGATTTTTCAGAGCCTAAAGATTGATTTTTGGAGAAAAAAAGTTGGGCCACATGGTTAGGAGAAACTGTACAACCCAAACCGCACAATTAGAAGTAACCGTGTGGGGATGGACAACGAGTAGAAGAAGGCCGAAAAGTTTGATGAAATTGTGCACCCTAAGGAACAAAACCATGTGAAAAAATATAGACTTTTAACATAGGAAAAGCGAACAGCTTATGCATGGTTTTCCAAACTGTACTCATGACCCATGTGAGGTCCCCATTGAAGCAGTGAAGGACATTAGGTTGGTGCATGGTTTGTCCAACTGTGCTTCCAAACTGTGCGCCCATTCTTTTGGGTAATAGGAAAAATTTACCTTAAAATCTATTTTAAACTAAATATATTTTTCATTTCTCTTCTAATGGATATAACTCACATTTGAAGCTCCATTTTGAATTCAATTAATAGGATTTTCTCATTTTTCTTGATCTAGACTCGAATTTGAACATTGTTTTTCTCGTTGGATCCACACTGTCAAGTTATTCGATCATATTGTGTTGTTATTAATTTATATTTGTATCAAAAAAATTATTTAAGTTCCATATAATATTCCTTATTTCTAGGTTCTTTTTCCATTATTAATTTTTCTCCTGATTTGGAGTGAATCAGAGATGAGTGCTTGATCAGTGTTCTTCTACGGACCTACGATAGGTGATCTATGCTTTCCCTCATGGTTTAGTGTTTTATATAGCTTGTTGTCATTGTGTCGCATGCCATAATTTTTTGTGTTTCATATAAAATGAATTGAATCATTTGATTAAATGAATTGGAACCTATTTAGGTTTCCCAGTAATACCTTTGAGTTTTTTGTAGGTTGTTAGCCCCAACCTAGGCCACCCATGGGGTGTTCCTTTGTATCCTCCTTACTTAAAACCGCCCACTAGGTCTATGTGTACAATTATTATTAGAGGGAGTCTTTATAATTTATGAAAATTTAATTGAGATAATTGGGAGATGGTGATACCTCTTTTTCCACATGTTGACATGATGTGAATTGTTTTAATTATTTGAATAAAAATTATGAAAATGTGTTGGATAAACTCATGAAATTTAAATGTTATGAAATGATGAATGAATGAGATGATTAAATTATTATGGTAGTGGATGCCTTGGTTGGTATACCTTGGAACCAAATTCCATATAATTTCATGGAAATTTCTACTCTAGGGTCTTGATTACAGTAGTGGATGCCTCAGATCTGTTTCCTCCTTAGATCCTAGTTTCGTTGGATGCTTCAGGCCTTGCTACCCCATGGATTCAACTTACTTGGACTCACATTAGACATTGTTTACTGACATGATCCTTGGAATCTAACTAATTCTTTACTGAGTTTACATCGATATTTTTCTAGGACTTGACGTAGATGACTTCGTATACTATTCCTTGGATTTGACCCTTCATGGAATGACACTTTTTATTATACAGTGTGGTCATGATGATATTATACACTAGATTATATGACATGGCCATGATGATATGATACATTGGTTTATACTACCTGACCATGGTAAATATTATACCTTGGTTTACACGGCATGTCCATTGTGGGTTATTTATCATTTATAGTTAGCTTGTTCTTGTGGTGGCTTGTTTATAGTTGAACATTGCATGGGAACTTGATTATCACTAATAGTTTAGATAGTATCACTTTACATTTATCATATTTTCTTTAGGATTTTAACGTGTGCTACTGTTATACCTGTTATACACTCCACACCGCTCTTTCTTATTATACACAGACTAGATAGGTTACATACACCATTGGTGGTGGCCTACTGAGTGTTATCTCACACCTTGTTTAGGTTGCTTTTGGGAACCCTTCCAGACTTCATGGATACAGGTAAGGATTTAGGAATGTGCTTGTTGTATGATTCTTGACGACTTATTTCTTAGGATCAGGGGAACATATGACCAAGCTATTCTCATGATTCTAGTAGGGATAAATCATTTTTGTTATTTTTGGTATTTTGATACATGTATTGTACTAATGCTTGCATACATTTTTTACTACTTTGTAGAGACATGACATGATATATCATTTTGTATATGATATTTTATTTGGAATTTTTTATTATTTTTTTCTGGGATTTTTTTCTTTTGTATGATTTATGTTTTTCTTCCGCTATTGATTGATATGTTTACTACCAATGTGGTATAATTTGACATGAGGGAATAGTATCCCCACATACACACCCTAGGACCTTGATGCTAGTCAGAATCCTCTAGTATTTGGGGAGGTGTGCTTGAGTCCATGTGACCCACTAGATCGAGGCAATGTTTAGTGTTATCCGAGTCAGGAAGTTACAGAGATTCTAACTTTGATGAAGATTCAAATTCCCAGAAGAGTGTTATCAGATATATGTTTTCTTTTGGAAGGATGTGAGTCAATTGGATATCCAAGCTTTAAATGGTGGTCTCACATAAAAAATAGAAGTATATTACATCCCTTTGATAGAAGATGGGAAGGGTTTGGTATGGCTAAAGGGGTTGCTGGAGGATATTGGAAAAACATCAAAATCTGGGATGTTTTTTTTGTGACTCATAGAGAATGATTCACTTGTTTAGAAATATGATGTTTTATTCTTAGATAAAGCACATTCATTTGAATTATCACTTCCCCTAGAAATTTCTAGAGGAAGGGGTGTAAGTGAAATTGATATTCCCTAAAGCATTATGTATGTGTATATATATATATATATATGATATATATGTAGTTTCGTATTTGGTGAAAATTATGATTTTCATGCACGGTATATCGGTCCTTCAAACTTGCAACAGAAATGATAAACTATTATAATCTATTATTCTCCCATATTAGTTATCATTTATTATATTGTTTCATGAGATAAAATGTTTGGGAGGACTTTCATTCATGTATATGATACATGAACTATCCATGGTATTTATTCATGTGTTTCATCACATCAATAAATGAGAGGATAATAAAATTGGGTCCTTGATTTCCTATTTAACTTTTTTACATGTTATGGAAGTGTATGGTAATTATACTATGATTAACCAAGCCTCCCTAAAATCATTGTTATATTTATTTTCTTATGTAGAGTGGTCTATATAATGGTTGTATCACCTTACCATTATATAGATTTGTCTATGTAAGGTTCATCACAACATGCCTTTATGTGAATTAAGGGTTGCATAAAGGTAGCATTTTTTTAAAAGGGTTACATAAAGGTAACCTACTGAATCTTACCCTTGCATAAAGGTCATACACTTACACATAAGGTCTGTGTAAGGATAACCACTTTATCACCTTTACAAAAATGGTTTTCATAAGGTAGTACCCTTACACAGCAGTGCTAGAAGGATGTGTAATTGTAAATGAGACACACTATTACATGAAACATTCATGTAAAGGTAATATCATTTAAACCGTTACATAGAATGAGTTGTGTAAAGGTAATATTTGAATTACCTTTATACAGTTCATTATACTTAAGGTGGGTAAAAGTAATTAGTGGATTACCTTTACATAAGGGCTTTCAGATGGCCTGCGTAGGGGTAGAAGGCTTTACCCTTACACAGTACCCCTATGTGTAAGGGTAATCAAAATTGTTTTAAAATTTTTAAAAATGTTTTAAACATTTAAATTTATTTAAATCATTTATAAAATGTTTATAAATTATTATAATTTTTTTTGGGATATTTGAATTTATAAAAGGTTTATAATTAATTAATTATAATTTTTTTATAAATAATTAAATGTTTATGAAAAATTTATTCCCAAGTATTAAATGATAATATTTGAAATACCTTTTAACCAAATTATAGGTAATGTATTATGATCTAGAAATAAAAGTATTTATTAAATCGTAAGAAATAATTTATAAAGGGTTATAAATTATAAAATAATTCCAAAATATAAAAATTTTATATTTAAATTATGAATTGTTCATAATTAACAATTTTTAATTTTTAAAAATAAATGGGGGACTTATTTGGATATTATTTAAACCACATAAAAAGTGTTTTGATGATTGATAAGATCAATTTTTAAATATTTATTAAGTATATGATATTTAGATTATGTAAAATGTTTGCATAATAGATATTGAATTTTAAATTGTTTATAATTTATATAATATCATATATTTAAAATGGAAATGTCATATAAGGATAAATATGAAAGATTTCATATTGAAATTAATATAAAATGTTTATATTCAAAATTATGGAATGCTTATAATGTTAAAGATGAAAAATTCTAAAAGTGCTTATAATTATCTTTTATTTATTAATTGTTTATAAATGTTTATTTCATTTTTAAATATTTGAATTGTTCATTTATTTAAAATTTTATTCCTTACTATATTCATGTTTAGTAAAAAATTAAAAATTTGAATATTGTGTACGCTTTATTTTAAAATGTTAAACAATTTCTAGGATAAAGCCTTGCACTACATGATTGGATTGACTCCATATTGAATTTAGTTTTCATCTACCTTTAACACAATTTGTAGTTGAAGTTGTTACCTTGAATTTAGTTTTTGATTATAATTTTTGATATTAGGTTTTAGAGTTATGATGAATTGGATTATCTATTGAGTAAAGTATCCCCTGGTAGAGGGACTTGAGGTCGAACTACCTACCTACCCAGAGGCTTGTGCCTTGTCTAGGCTGGTGAATGGGGTTTACTATCTATTTATTCATGCTCACATGAGTGATTAAATGGTAATAAATACCATCTTTTATCATGACGTAGCCAACTATATATTTGAAACCACATAGTTGATTTTCATATTGGAATCAAGGCAGATGATTTTGATTCATGTAGCGGAATGTAATTATGTATACCTTTTACTCATGCAGCTGAAATTGATGTAGCTGATTGAAATGATGTAGCCAATTTCACCACGTGGGTGATTCACATAACCAACTACTCTACGTAACCATTTTACATAGCTTAATAATCTATGTAGTCAGTTGCTCATGTAGGCGATCTTGTCGATGTAGGAAATTTCTACATAGGTGATTAGATGAAATACTTGATTAATGTAGGATATTCCTTTACGCAGGTGATTGATGTAGATGATTGATCGACGTAACCATTTTCACCACGTAGACAAACATTTCACATAGCCAATTTACTATACTTAGGAATATTTCATTTAAAATAATCCAGAATGCATTCTTAATGAAATTAACCACTGAACACATAAGAATAAGATAAAACTTGATGAACACACTTAAAAAAAGATCATCAACAAAGTTTGAAGGGTATTTGAGATCATCAAAAGCTAAAGTGTCTGGGATATGTTGGATCAATATTAGTAGTTTAATAATCTCCCTTTTTTTATTGTCACAAAACCCATTATATATTCTAGTAGATATAAAACACAAAATTTTAAAAATGTTTAATAGAAATTAAATGTAAAAAATATATTTTGTTTAAAATGTAGTGTTTCTCCCCCTTAAATAGTTACTTTTTTCCATTTTGAAAAGGTAGAAACTTCTCCCCCCTTTTGTAAGGTAGAAAACGTATCCCCCATTTTGTGTCATTAAAAATGGAGGGTAAAAGAGGTAAAATATAGTTTAATGTATCACTTTATAGTAATGAACTATTTAAATATAGTGTGAAAATTGGATATGGAATTATAGAATTACTAGGTTTCATTAAATAAAACAAAGAGATAAAAATAAATTAAATGAAAAAATTCACTAATAAACATATCAGTAATGGGGAAATAATGAAGTATTTCATTGTGTATTTTGAAGTAAAAATATACATCCACTTAACACAACTACAAAATATCGGTCAGAGAACTCGGGTGCTAGAATGGGGTCCAACTAAGATTTTGGTTTGGGTGGATTTGATTTTAAGGTTGGATCAGTTCTGGAGGTATTTGGAGTTGGAATTGATGGTGTTGAAGGATTATAAACACCTTCTATTCTCTACCTGATTTTCTGAGAAGTAAAAGAAATATTAATACCAATAGGTATTCTTCTTTTCATTTGAAATAGGTCTTTAACACACATATCGATCCTTAGAACAATATTAGACTTGAAATATTCAAGAATCGCAAGAGATGTTTCTTTATGAATTTTATCTACTAATACTAAGCCATTCCTAAAAAATATCTTAAAATTTTCTATTTTCCCAGAATAGAAAATTATAGACTTACTAATAGTAGGAGGGAAAAGCAATGGGACCATTTCCACAACAGAGAAACTTGAAGACATATCCACAAGAATCATCTTCATAATTTGGTTCATAAAACTTTGCATGAAAATCATCCTACCATTCACTAATTGCATATTTTGATCCATGCATTCCACTAACTATAGAAAACTCTGAACAAATTCTTTAACTTCATTGAGAGAAGGAACTATCCTTAGATGTTTGTAAACAACCAACTCCCTTCATGTAACTACAACTAGAACCATTGAACCTTTTTATAATTTTTAACTTGAATCTTGCTCAGGATCAAATAAAAAAACCAATGAAAATATTTCATCCATCCATTTAGAAATAATTTGAGTGTTTTTATTGATAGTTTCAACATAGCCTAAAATCACATCTCTTACTTTCTTTACGACACCCAAATTTTGTTCTACCATATCTCCAAAAGATTTCTCTAGATTACCAACATGTTCATTCATTCACAAGTCTAACCTAATACTAAGATTCTTAATAGCTTCATGGGTGTCATGAAATTGACTAAAAAGGATAATTTTTCAACTAATCCAACATCACTAGAGAAATCAAATCAACTCGGAGACATTGTATATGAGAAGAAACAAAACTCAATTCTGACACCATCTGACTAACTCCATTCCATAAATATGAAATAATTATAGATTATAAGGTATATTTAGTAGAGGGTGGGAATTTATTTACAAATTATAACTAACTCAACAAAACACTTTTTAAAGTGTGTAGGGTATCTTTCACATCATCTCTAAAGGCTTTGATCTCATCAAGCACTTCTTGAGATAAATCTAATTTCCTTGAAGAAGGATTTTGAAACACATCCTATTAAGATACATCCAAGTTACTAATATAATTAAACTCATCCTTTTTAGGGAAAACATATTTCAAACCACTTACCAAGGCTTTTATTTCCTAAAATTTCTTAGAAGTTATATTAGAACTATCTTGTTGCGTAGGTGGATATATCCAAAGAAAACTGATCATCGTTGTTTGGTAATCCACCATTCCAACTAAATTATTAAAGTCTAAATTGGAGACAGAGGTCTATTTAAGTTCTTTAATATCATATCTTAATGTAACTAGATTTATTTTTTAATCAAAACAATCTACTCTCAAATTTTCAATATCCATCGTTACATAATTAGCGTCCACTTTTTTTATAAGCTTTCTGAACTTTTGATTTCTAAAGGAGATACTCCATGAATAGTTGATGGTGGTGATGGTACCAGTGGTGTATATGAATGATTTAAATATTAAATAACCACTATTAGCACCCCTTACTTTATTAATAAGTGATCTAAGAATAATTGGATCATCTTATTCACTCACTTCTTCTAAATCTGTTCTTCTCTGAACTTCAGAACTCGCAGACCCAGTATTAGCTGGACTATCTTCATGAAAAGAAATAGTTTTCTCAAAAATTGTCTTCACATACTGATATTCCTCAATAGATATAGAAACTTCACCAACATCTTGGTTCTAATAAGCCACATCCTCCTGAATCCAGATAGTATCACTAACTTTAAAACTGATGATTGGAACTGAAGACTTGGTTATTATAGATATTTTCTCCTCTACTCCCCTAGTAGACACTAACTAAATAGGTGTTTCATTACTAGGTATTGAGGTCTGAGCTAAATCCCCCTAAGTCACACTTTCCTGACCAACTGCCTTCAAGGAACTTGAAACAAAATCCCAACAATATTAAATAATCTTCAATATAACTACTGATAGGGTATTACATTTATGACATTTAACTACATCACCTTCATTTAAATCTAATTTTTCTTCTTAAAAAATAAAAAATAAATCTACCATAAGGATAGTAATTTAATTTTTCTTTTCCTTTACAATAATGATGCATGAACATCATCATGTATCTTGGAAAACTCAAATTTACATTACTGATCAAGACATACATAAAATATATATCATAAAAAATAACTTTCTCCATATCACATGCACACTATGCTATACACATCTACACAAATTTACACAAAACCTTCCATTTAGAAGGTAGCACTTTTACAGGTTTCTTTTCAAAAATAGAGGTTCCAAAAAAAAAACCTGAATAATTTTTCAGACCTATTGACCTTGTCTCAATAAGAATTTGACTAAAAGTAAACTATCCTTCATGGGTACAATGATATATATCAACAATTTCAAGAGAAGAAACCACCGTTGACTTTCTTGTAACATTTGATGAGATTACATTCACTGTTTGATTAAATTGAAACTCAGCATTCATCAAGAACTCATTAATTTCTTCCTAAAAAACATGACTTATTCTCAAAAAACACAAAATTTCATCCTTGAAACTCAATCACTTTCTTTAACATTATTTTAGTTATCTTCATCCATACCATATATATGGCCTTTCCTATAAGAACTTTTAATCTGATTCCTTTGGATTTATTAGATGAACGTGAGCTTCCATCATCCACATGATTTGAATTTCCCATTTAGAATAGGTCAATTGAAGGTCAAATAGAGATCAATTGGTTATAGATGATGGTTCAACTTCAAAGGTAGGTTACGTATGAAAATAATGAAAGGGTCGAGAGATGATTTTATATTAGATTACGCACCTGAGTCCCAATTTTATTACATACCCAATTTCAGTTTAGGGTTTCTTCCTACTGATAAATAAATAAATAATGAGAAAAAACTAAAGTTAAGAAATTTTTTTCTATTTTTTAAATTTTTAATATTTTAAATAAACAAACAACACAGATAAGAGTAATTTTCACATATCATTAAACTAAATATTATAATAGAATGCTCAATTTTAAATTCCAACAATAAAAAAGAGAATAAATTCATGTAAATAAGAATAAATAAAAAAATATTAAATTTATTTAAAAATGAATAAACCCAATTATTTTTTAATAAAATCAAAATTCTCACATGTAAGGGTTCAATGAAAATATATGCTGACTTGTTTTATGTTGAGATAAATTCAAGATAAATATCACCTTTTTGTGATGACCCAGACTCTCTTGGTCCTTCCCTTTGCCAAAATCCGGGTTCTAAAGGAGTGGCGTCTCGGTGAGACCTATCGGCGCGACCGATCGGCGAGACCGATCGGCGAGACCGATAGGCGAGACCGATCAGTGAGACTGATCAGTGAGACCGATCGGTGTCACCCGGACTTATCAAGTTGTTTCCAGTAACGCTCCTTTGCGTAAATAGGGTTTTACACCCTATTCCGACTCATTTAACCATGTTTTAAGACCCACAACTCCCATAAGAGTTTTAATTAAATGCTTCATCAATTCATGAGTCGGCTTAAACCACCCGACCCCTTTTGTGACGAGTGGAGCTGCGTGATCAACCCACGACCCCCACGCCTTACGCGTATTCGCATTTTCACCTCAACCATCCCCGGCTCCTATAAACTAAGGGATAGCCATGGTTTCTCCTTTCCTCCATCGTGACTTTCACAAACAGCTTATGGTGCGTCGGACCGGCCGCATCGTTATCCGTAAAGTTCTGCGCCCCCGGCCTAAACATCGGTTATCTATCAACAAGTAGGGAATTTCTCCTTTGCCTCTCTCTTTGTGCATCATGCGGGGTGGGAGTGCTTTTTTTTCTGTAGAATTGGATAAAACAGACCTAATTAAAGATAACGAACGAATTCTATAAAGAAAGAAGGGGGGGGGGCTGTGATCGTTGATGGTGTCTTATGTTTTGATTTTGTTTCTCTCTTGACCATCTTGTTGAGTTGTGATGGATTATGTCTTCTGAAAATCGAGGCCGTTGGTGGTCGTTGTTTGTGCACTAATGAACCCCTGCTAATGTTTTAAATAGCTTGTTGTGGTTGTAAACTCCTGCTGTGAAAAGTGAATTGGTTAATCACGTATATCTGGCCAAATAAATTGAGGCACTAGGATCCTTCTTTTTTTTTTTGTGATAACCATCGGTTAAAACATGGAATTTGAATCATGGAGTGTGTTAAGTCGTTTAAATCTGAAAATACATGCAAGGCCCTGCTTGTGTTGGTGGAGGTAGTTGGTTGTTTTCCCTTCGGGCCGATTTCTGGAGATGTGGGAGGGGATGGGATCCCCTGTTCTTTTATACTCTCGGTGGTTGTGAGTTTTAAATCCGGGTGGTTACTTGTTCATATCACAAATTGGGGTGGAATCCTCTGTTTGTTGAGAACCAGGTGTGGACGTTTTGGTTGATGTTTGACTGTTTACTTTTCTGGACTTATGCCTATGCCTACTAGATTCCCAGTAGTGCTTAACTCAAATATTATTACTGAAACAAGAATGGGATGATGGGTTGTTAGCATGAGTCGTGACTCAGACTTGAGTGTTGTTGTGATCTATAGGCTGTCTGAAGAAAAACCTAGCTTTGGGTGAGTGCTTATTACCTATATATATACTTGTAATTTTGTGTTTCTTATTCGCACCCCACCCAAGTTGAGAACCTAGTGCCGAACACCCCCATTTAATGGGGGAGGGTGTTTTCCCAACACTATTCTTAGTGGCTAGTTATTATCTCCTTTTCTACTCCCTTTCCCGGATAGCCCAAGTATCTTCGGGCAGGCTGTGATGGCCTGAAGAACATTATTAGCCCAAGAACCTTCGGGCTGGGTAGTGTGGTGGTTGGCCAGGTGTGTGCGGCAGGTGGTTTCCCAAGTGTCTTCGGGATGAGGCCCAGGTGTCTTTGGGCATGGTGGTGGTTGTTCTGGCCTAGGTGTTTGCAGGCATGATTACGTGTGACAGTTGTGGCCCAGGTGTGTGCGGGCAGGTTTCAGCAGTGGGACTGCGTGCGGTTGAGGCCCAGGTGTGTGCGGGCGGGATTTCGGTAGTGGGACTGCATGTGGTTGTGGCCCAGGTGTGTGCGGGCGGGTGTGGTAGTGGGACTGTGGTGAGAATGGTGGGATTGGTCCGATGCATATGATGTCTCAATAACCAGTGGGAAAGTGGCGTGGGGTACCCAAACATCGATGTTTTCTTATTATATAAATTACTTGACTTGCGTTATTTGGGGAGTGTGCCTTGGTGAGGCCTGGGGTGGATAGTTTACCTTGATAGGTGTTTAGTTTAATCTTTTCTCAAGGGACTTTAGTACGTTACCCCACTTGTGCACGAGAGTCTTTGGTTTTCCCTACTGAGTGTACTTGTATGCTCACCCTACGTATATAAACTGCTTTCAGGTTTCCAGGAGGACTTCGGGGATTACGCAGGACCTTACTAGCTCGGACTTTCGGAGCAGTTGCATATGTTGTTTTCCTTTTTGGTACTTACCTTGTAGTCACCTTTTTTCACCTTGTGGCTTTTACTTTTGAAACATGCATGTGGGAATGCTTTACTTTTGGCTTTACTTTTCTCTCTACCTTGGTGTTGTTGGGTTTTCTTCTCCTTATCTCTCGATCCTATAAAATAAAAGGGGTAATGCCTTCCATTTGCGAGAATTTTCTATACCCTTGGTGCTAGTCTCCACTCTGGGACCTATTGAAGGCGGGTTTCGGGGGTCATTATCTCTCCTTCAACTTAAAGAAGGAAGGGCCTGACAATCAGCTGACCCTTCCCTCCTTTTGGTGAAGGCGGGTCGTGACAGAATGGTATCAAAGGAGATGGTTGAGAGATAGGAAGGAGTCTGGAGTTAGGCACAGTGAGGATTGCATGGGATGTTAAGGCAACGGTGTTGGGTGACCTTGGAGCGTGAATTAGGCCAGGGAAGACCAGCTAGGACACAGGATTTTAGGGCCCCTCGTGATCCGATGCAAGGACTCTGGACCTACCGAACGACCAAGTGAGGCCACACTGATTGCAGGGTAGAGACCCAAGGAAAGGTACATGCATCATAATGACTTGTGTTCTTGTGTTTCTGGGATGTCTTGGGAATTAAGAATAAATTTAAATCTTAGGAAGTTTTAAGAACGATATTCTGCACTACTTGGGCTTAGGCATTCCTTGTTTACCTTGCAGCTATGGCACCTGGAAGGCGACCATGTGTGGTACAGGCGATCGAGGCCCCTGAGACTACTTTGGCCAATCGGCAGAGAGCTAATCGAGAGGAAGAAGACGACCAGTGGCAGAAGACTCTTCGAGCCTTCCAGCGACAGGCCCTCGAGAAGTATGAGGGCAGAACCTCCGATATGAAGACAGAAGGCTGGCTAGAGGAGCTAGTTATAGCCTTCGGCCTGATTCGGGCCCCGACCGAGTATTGGGTTCCCCTGGCCGTTAGCCAGATGCGGGGAGTGGCACGTCAGTGGTGGATGCTTTACCTGGGGGAGAGGAGAGAGTCTGAGGTGGCTTGGGTGGATTTCGAGAAGGAGTTCCGGGCGGAGTTCCTCTCCTCGACGATGAAAGCAGAAAAGAGGCAGGAACTACTCTCCCTCCAGTAGGGGAGTATGTCTATGAGGGAGCTAGGAATCAAGTTCAAGGACCTCCTATGTTTTTCTCCGGACCTCTTTCCCGACGAGGAGTCTCAGGCAAGACGTTTGGAGGAGGCACTCCGACCCTCCCTCCAGTATGCTGTTACCCCCTTTACCCTGCCGACGTACTTGGAGGTCCAGAAGAAGGCCGAAGTGGTGGAGCAGATGCATGCTCTAGGGGGAGTGTCGCGAGAGGGGACCCAGCTGGGACCATCAAAGGGGAAAGTCATCAGCACCAGGCCTCCAGCGTCAGGACCCTCTAGGTTCCGACCTGCAGGGAGCAGGCCGCAGCAGTTTCAGTTTCGATCCCCCAGCCCTCGCCCTTTTCCTACGGGCCCGGGACCACGGTGCTTCATCTGTGGGAGCCCTGGGAATCTCTGGAGTCAGTGCCCAGACCAGGTGCAGTACAGCAGCGGAAGTCAGCCCCAGCACCCGCCCCAGCAGCAGCTTCCAGCCAGACCTTTCCAGCAGCAGCAGCAAGGACAGCGAGCTCCCGCTCCTCCGAGGGCATACGTAGGAGGAGGCCGACCTCAGGTCGCTCCATAGGGACCTTGACCAGGGCGTGGTCAGGGGGGGGGGGGGGTGGCCGACAACCAAGGGGCAGGGGAGATGGGCGTGGACAGTTGCACGCTGCAGAGGCAGTAGTCCCAGCAGGGCTAGAGGTTGTTCGAGGTACGATCAGTCTGTTTATCACTCTTGCTTATGCTTTGTTCGATACCGGAGCTTCGCACTCATTCATTGCACCCAGTCTAGACCGTGCCTTGGGTAAAGATGCCGAGAGACTTCCAGTTCCCCTGGTGTTGAGCACACCAGTTGGAGGTCAGACGGACTTGTTGTTCGTTTGTCGGGGATGTAGACTGATGATAGGGCCACATCAGTCGGTTCAGGATCTTCTTCTGCTACAGATACAACCATACGATGTCATCCTATGCATCGACTGTCTATTTTCTGTGTGCGCCGTCATAGACTGTTTTTGAAGAAGGGTGGTGTTCTCAGACTTGGACAGCCGGCGTGTTACCTTCACCAGCGAGCGGAGAAGTCCGAAGGGAAATAGGAGAGAGGAACCTATCCTCTCCTTGTTGACCGAGATGACGGTAGAATCAGTAGATGCGGAAATGGTGGAAGTGCTAGAGATCATCCCTGAGTTTATGGACATCTTTCCTGAAGAGGTGACGACTCTACCCCCTCGACGTGATATTGATTTCGGGATAGACCTGCAGCCCGACGCTCGTCCAATCTCTATAGCTCCTTACCGGATGGCACCTTCGGAGCTACGGGAGTTGCGGATACATATTGACGACCTGATGAAGAGGGGTTATGTTCGTCCGAGTGCATCACCGTGGGGTGCTTCGTTCTTGTTTGCAAAGAAGGCAGATGGAGGTCTTAGGATGTGCATAGACTACAGGAGGTTGAATCAGGTGACGATCAAGAATCGCTACCCTCTCCCAAGGATAGATGATCTTTTTGACCAGCTGAAAGGGGCAGGATGGTTCTCAAAGATCGACCTGCGGTCTGGGTACCACCAGCTAAGGGTGAAAGAGAGTGACATCCCGAAGACAGCGTTCAGGTGCAGGTATGGACACTTCGAGTTCGTAGTCATGCCCTTCGGTGTTACGAACGCCCCGACCGTGTTCATGGGGCTTATGAACTCCATCTTCCGGGAGTACCTGGATCAGTTCGTGGTTGTGTTCATCGACGACATCTTGGTCTACTCTAGATCAGAGGAGGACCATGCGGAGCACCTGAGGACAGTTTTGGAGGTCCTCCGACGGCACCAGCTATATGGGAAGTTGTCAAAATGCAAGTTCTGGACACGAGAAGTGCACTTCCTCAGGCACGTAGTGTCGGAGCAGGGGATAGCGGTCGACCCATCAAAGGTTAAAGCAGTTGTTTCTTGGGCAGCACCCAAGAATGCGGCAGAATTCCGAAGTTTCCTCAGGTTGGCAGGTTACTACCGGAGATTCGTACCCAACTTCTCCCGAGTAGCAGCCCCTTTGACAACTCTGACCAAGAAGGACTAGGCTTTCGTATGGAGTGAGCAGTGCCAGTCAGCCTTCAGCTATCTGAAGGAGAAGTTGGTCAGTGCCCCAGTGTTGAGATTACCAGAAGAAGAGGAGGCCTATGAGGTATTCTGCGATGCTTCGGGATAGGGCCTGGGTTGCGTGTTGATGCAACGACGAGGGGTAATCTCTTACGGGTCCAGGCAGCTGCGTTACCATGAGCGTAATTATGCCACCCACGACCTAGAGCTTGAAGCGGTCGTTTTTGCGCTAAAGTTATGGCGGCACTACCTCATCGGGGAACGCTTTGTGGTCTTTACAGATCACAAAAGCTTGAGGTTTATCTTCTCCCAGCGGGACTTAAACTTGCAACAGCGGAGATGGGTGGAGTTCCTCCAGGATTACGACTTTGAGATCTCTTATACTGAGGCCAAGGGAAATGTGGTTTCCGATTCTTTGAGCAGGAGGACGCAGAAGGATGCAGTCTGAGAGTCGGCGGACGCCTGGAAGGCAATGGAAGAGTTGGCTGCCTTACACCTGGATGCGAAGATGGATAGTGGCAGAGGCTGCCTATATCAGATGACAGTGCAGTCATCCCTGTTTCAGTAGGTGGAAGAGTCTCATTGGGGAGACCTAGAGTGCGAAGTGATGCGTGACCAAGTTGACTAGGGCAATGCTCCGGAAGGATGGACCGAGGATGGTCAAAACCAGATGCTTTTCCAGGGGAGGTTGTTTGTCCCAGAGGCGATGCGCAGCAGGGTTCTCAGCGAGTTCCACAACTCACCCCTGGCGGTACACCCTGGAGTTTCCAAGATGTACCAGGGTATGAAGAGACAGTTTTGGTGGCCTGGAGTTAAGCGAGCAGTGGCGGAGTTTGTGGCCAAGTTCCTAGTGTTCCAGCAAGTGAAGGCTGAACACCGAGTTCCAGGCGGCCTACTACAGCCCCTAGGTGTCCCCAAGTGGATGTGGGATGACATCTCAATGGATTTCGTCACGGGACTACCCAAGGCCTAAGGAGGGTACGACGCCATCTGGGTGGTAGTGGACAGGTTGACGAAATCGGCTCACTTTCTGGCGATCAGCGAGTCGAGTGCTCTGGATGATTTGGCACGAAAGTACGTGGATGAGGTGGTGCGGTTGCATGGAGTTCAGAGGTCTATAGTCTCGGATAGGGATGCACGGTTTACCTCGCGGGTCTGGAGAGGATTGCAGCATGCATTTGGCACCCAGTTATGCCTTAGCACTGCTTTCCATCCCCAGACAGATGGGAAAACAGAGCGCACCATCTAGACCTTAGAGGATATGCTGTGAGCATGTGTTCTGGACTCAGGAGGGTCATGGGTGAAATACTTGCCTCTGGTAGAGTTTTCCTACAATAACAGCTACCACTCTACCATCGACATGGCCCCGTTTGAGGCTTTGTAAGGGAGGCCATGCCGTTCGCCTGTGTGTTGGACCGAAGTAGGAGAGGCATGAATCCTTGGTCCGGAGGTGGTGCAGAACACAACAGAGAAGGTTCAGCTCATACTGGAAAGGATGAAGGCAGCCCAGGACCGACAGAAGTCGTATGCTGATACCAGGAGGAGGCCCTTGGAGTTTGAGGTTGGGGACCACATGTTCTTGAAGGTCTCCCCTCGGCGTGGGCAGCGGAGGTTCGGCAAGGGGAGTAAGCTTTCCCCTAGGTTAATCGGACCCTTCCAAGTGTTGCGGCGGGTCGGCGAAGTGGCTTACCTGCTAGCGTTTCCACCACTGCTACTAAGGATACATGATGTCTTTCATGTGTCCCAGCTCCGTTGGTATCTTCACGACGATTCTCACGTCCTTGATTGGGGTGAGCTGGACATCGAGGATGACGTGACCTTTGTGGAGAGACTAGTGATGATCGAGGATCGCAAGGAGAAGGTGCTTCTTGGGCGAACCATTCCCTTGGTTCGCGTGTTGTGGAGACATGGTGGGCTTGAGGAGAGTACATGGGAAAGGGAAGCACAGATGCGTACCCAGTACCCAGAGTTGTTTTGAGTTTTGTTCCTTGTTGTACCTATTGTGGTAGAAGATTTTGTCCTTTGGATATGAAATGTACTGGTTTCTTTCCTCTGCTTGTGTGTGAAAACCCCCGGCTATAGGGAAGGAGAGAACCCGACCCCTAATCAAGACGCATTAAGGTGGATGCGATTAAACCCGTGCGGGCGAGTTAGTGCCGCTCAAAGCGGATAATATCTTGACATGGGGGAAGAGACTCCCCAACCCACGTACCCAGGTAGTTTGGCATGGTATGTTGCTTGGTTCATGATAGGAAGATGTTCTTAGTTAGCAATGAGGTTCGCTCTTGAGAGGTATCTTTTGGGGTGGTTGTTCGGACCCGCCCTTCCTTTCTGGGTTATCTTAATTCTCGGGGATGAGAATAGTTTGAGAGGTATCTGATGTGATGACCCAGACTCACGCCGGTGAGACCGATCTATGAGACCGATCGGCATCACCCGGCCTTGTCAAGTTGTTTCCAGTAACGCTCCTTTGCGTAAATAGGGTTTTAAACCCTATTCCGACTCGTTTAACCATGTTTTAAGACCCGTAACACCCATAAGAGTTTTAATTAAATGCTTCATCAATTCATGAGTCGGCTTAAACCACCCAACCCCTTTTGTGATGAGTGGAGCCACGTGATCAACCCACGACCCCTGCGCCTTATGCGGATTCACGTTTTCACCTCAACCGTCCCCAACTCCTATAAACTAAGGGATAGCCGTGGTTTCTCCTTTCCTCCATCGTGACTTTCACAAATAGCTTATGGTGCGTCGGACCGACCGCATCGTTATCTGTAAAGTTCCGCGCCCCCGGCCTAAACATCGGTCATCTATCAAAAAGTAGGGAATTTCTCCTTTGCCTCTCTCTTTGTGCATCATGCGGGGTGGGCGTGCTTTTGTTTCTGTAGAATTGGATAAACCAGACCTAATTAAAGATAACGAACGAATTCTATAAATAAATAAGGGGGGGGGGCTGTGATCGTTGATGGTGTCTTATGTTTTAATGCTGTTTCTCTCTTGACCATCTTGTTGAGTTGTGCTAGCTTATGTCTCCTGAAAGTTGAGGCTGTTGGTGGTCCTTGTTTGTGCACTAATGAACCCCTGCTAATGTTTTAAATAGCTTGTTGTGGTTGTAAACTCCTGCTGTGAAAAGTGAATTGGTTAATCACGTATATCCGACCAAATAAATTGAGGCACCAGGATCCTTATTTTTTTTGTGATAAACATCGGTTAAAACACGGAATTTGAATCATGGAGTGTGTTAAGTCGTTTAAATCTGAAAATACATGCAAGGCCCTGCTTGTGTTGGTGGAGGTAGTTGGTTATTTTCCCTTCGGGCCGATTGCTGGAGATGTGGGAGGGGATAGGATCACCTATTATTTTATACTCTCGGTGGTTGTGAGTTTTAAATCCGGGTGGTTACTTGTTCATATCACAAATTGGGGTGGAATCCTCTGTTGTTGAGAACCAGGTGTGGACGTTTTGGTCGATGTTTGACTATTTACTTTTCTGGACTTATGCCTATGCCTACTAGATGCCCAGTAGTGCTTAACTCAAATATTATTACTGAAACAAGAATGGGATGATGGGTTGTTAGTGTGAGTCGTGACTCGGACTTGAGTGTTGTTGTGATCTATAGGCTGTCTGAAGAAAAACCTAGCTTTGGGTGAGTGCTTATTACCTATATCTATACTTGTAATTTTGTGTTTCTTATTCGTGCCCCACCCAAGTTGAGCACCTAGTGCCGAACACCCCCATTTCATGGGGGAGGATGTTTTTCCCAATACTATTCTTAGTGGCTGGTTATTAGCTCCTTTTCTGCTCCCTTTCCCGGATAGCCCAAGTATCTTCGGGCAGGCTGTGATGGCCTGAAGTCCATTATTAGCCCAAGAACCTTCGGGCTGGGTAGTGTGGTGGTTGGCCAGGTGTGTGCGGCAGGTGGTTTCCCAAGTGTCTTCGGGATGAGGCCCAGGTGTCTTCGGGCGTGGTGGTGGTTGTTCTGGCCTAGGTGTTTTCAGGCATGGTTACATGTGACAGTTGTGGCCCAGGTGTGTGCGGGCGGGTTTCAGCAGTGGGACTGCGTGCGGTTGAGTCCCAGGTGTGTGCAGGAGGGATTTCAGCAGTGGGACTGCGTGTGGTTGTGGCCTAGGTGTGTGTGGGCGGGTGTGGCAGTGGGACTGCGGTGAGAATGGAGGGATTGTTCCGATGCGTAGGATGTCTCAGTAGCCAGTGGGAAAGTGGCGCGGGGTACCCAAACATCGATGTGCTCTTATTATATAAATTACTTGACTTGCGTTATTTGGGGAGTGTGCCTTGGTGAGGCCTGGGGTGGATAGTTTACCTTGATATGTGTTTAGTTTACTCTTTTCTCACGGGACTTTAGTACGTTCCCCCACTTGTGCATGAGAGTCTTTGGTTTTCCCTACTTAGTGTACTTGTATGCTCACCCTACGTATATAAACTGCTTTCAGGTTTCCAGAAGGACTTCAGGGATTATGCAGGACCTTACTAGCTCGGACTTTCGGAGTAGTTGCAGTTGTTGTTTTCCTTTTTGGTACTTACCTTGTAGTCACCTTTTTGCACCTTATGGCTTTTACTTTTGAAACATGCATGTGGGAATGGTTTACTTTTGGCTTTACTTTTCTCTCTACCTTGGTGTTGTTGGGTTTTCTTCTCCTTATCTATCGATCCTATAAAATAAAAGGGGTAATGCCTTCCATTTGCGAGAAGTTTTTATACCCTTGGTTCTAGTCGCCACTCCGGGACCTATTGAAGGCGGGTTTCGGGGGTCATTATCTCTCCTTCAACTTAAAGAAGGAAGGGCCTGGCAATCAGCTAACCCTTCCCTCTTTTTGGTGAAGGTGGGTCATGACACTTTTTTAGTATGATCTCTTAAGAAATGATGCCTCAAGTATATATTCTTTGTTCTTTAATGATTTATTGGATTCTTAGAAATTTTTATATCACTAGTGTTATCAAATTTAATTGAGACGTGATTATAATAGAATCCAAATTCCATTAAGGTGGGTTTCGTTCACAACACTTTTGCACAATAACTACCAACAAAAATATATAATACTTTGGTAGAATATAATGAAATAGAGTTTTGATTCTTAATAGACCAGGATACTAGGGATTTACCTAGGAAATAGCAGGTTCCTAATGTAATCTTCCTATCTAGTCTATAAACATCAAAGTCGACATCTGAGTATAATGATAAATTAAAAACATATTTTTTTTGGAAAAATCAAGGAAATATAAATTGTTCCTTTTAAATATATTAAAATCATTTTGGAAAATTTTAAATTTGATTCATTATGATTAACATGAAATCAAGCACAAATACATACTATAAAAAATGTCTGGTCAACTAGCAATCAAATACAATAAATTACCAGTTATTCCTATGTAAATATTGTTTTCAATTGGTTTTCTAGTTTTATTAAAGTCCATTTTTTCATTAGAAATCATAGGTGTAGTATATACTTTACCAATTTCAAGTGAAAACATTTTAATTAAGTATAATATGTATTTTATTTGATTTATAACATTCCCAAAGTCTTTTTGATAAATTTGAAAACCTAGAAAATAATTTAACTCACCCATCAATCTCATTTAAAATTATTTTTTGCATGAGTTTTGAAAACTCATTACATTTTTTTATTTTTAGAACCAAAAATTACCTAATCAATATATACTTGAACTAAAAAAATATTTTAAGATGAAGTTTTCTTAAATAAAGTAATATCTTCCTTACGTACTAAAAAAAATTGAAAAAAGAAAAGAACATAAATGTTCATACCAAGATCTAGGTGCTTATTTAAGGGTTATAGGTTGTTTTGGAAGTATAATTTTAGGTTAATTGGCATCCAAACTTTTGGGATTTGGTTATAAAAAATCAATATCCAAATATTCATCCTTTTTATCATAAAAAATAGGCTCATATCTCATGTTTTCAAAAGAATCACTTAGTTCATCAATTTTAATTATTTTTTGATTGAAATGATTAATTTCATCAAATTTTACATGGTTTTATTATTCAATAATATTTGACCATTTATTGAAAATTATATATTCTTTTTAAGTAATAGAATATCCTAGGAATATTCCTTCATCAGTTTTTGGAAATTTTTTTTAAAGATTATCCCTGGTGTTTAGAATATAAACCTTACATCCAAAAACCTTAAAGTGTCAGATTTTTTTCTTTATATTATTCCATAGATCATAGGGTGTTTTATTTAATTTTTTTTCTAATTATAACTTTTTTATGATATAACATGTTGTATTCACAACATCAACCCAAAAATGAGTAGGCATGTTATATTCACATAACATAGTTCTAGAAATTTCTTGAAAAGTCATATTACACCTTTCAACAACACCATTTTATTGAGGCATCCTAGGGGTAGAAAAGTTATGATTGATACCATGTTTTAAACAATATTAATTGAACTCGTGATTTTAAAATTATATTCTATGGTCACTTATTAAAGCAATAATTTTGGAATCTTTCTCTTTTTGAACTAGTTTCCAAAAACATATACAAATAGAATAAGTATCAATTTTAACACTTAAAATGAAAACCCAGGTAAATCTAGAGAAATAATCTAATACAACATAAACAAAATATTTTAATCTTAGGTTTTAAACTCAAGATGGACCAAACAATTCCATATGAATAAGTTCTAGGGGTTTAAAAGTAAAAACATCTTTAATTAGTTTAAAATATGACTTTTTTTGCTTTCCATTTTTCATGACTCACATAACTTCTTTTCAGTCAATTTAAGTTGAGTTAAATCTAAAAGTAAAATTATTTTGGAAATTTTCTTCAATGAAAATTATAATGTCCCAATCTTCTATGCCATATCCATGACAAATTTTTTCATCATCTAAACAGTTCACCTTTTGTCTACTCAAAAAATTATGATCTAGAGTATAGAAATTCTCTGTTATTTGTACCTTAAATTTAAGAATTTTATCTTTAAAAATGTAATAAGAATTATTTGAAAAATAAACAAAATTACCTTCATAAAAAAGTTGAGAGATACTTATCAGATTGTGCTTTAAACCTTATATATTGAGAACTTTTTTGATAAGGATGGAGTTCATATTTACAATAGATCTAACTCCCATGATTTTTCCTTTAGAATTATCACCAAAAGGGACATGACCTCCATCTATCTTTGATAAAGAGTGAAAATTAGAAAAATATCAACTAATATTTTTTGAGAACACACTATTCATATACCATCTCTTATTGGTGATCTTGGACCTTTGTACCTATAAAGAAAAATTAAATAAGAAATTTTTTTGGTAACCATATTTTCTTGGGTCTAGAAAGGTTAGAAACTAAAGATTTAGGAACCCAAATATGTTTGTTCTATCTAAAAAATTCAATATTAACCTTTGAAAATTTTTTAATGAAAAAACGGTTTAACTCCAAAAAACTGTGGGTTTTCCAAACTGCAATTATTTTTATAGTTTCATAGCACACCATAATGAAAACAAGTGATTTTTGAAATATTTTTTATTCTTAGTAGTATGTATAAAATAGTTCTTCTAAAACATTGGTTTTTCACCTTAACTTCTTATTCCATTTTTTGAGATTTATTGTTTACAATAATTTGATTTAAATAATTTTTACCTTTTGTAAATACACTAGAAGTATCTTTGAATCCTTGGAATTATTTTTTTAATTTTTTTAAAAAAATTCCATGTTCAACACACTATGTAGTAGAATTTTCCAGTTTAATTTTTAAAATTATTATTATTTTAGTTAAGTCTTATATTTCATTAACAACCAATTCATATGATTTTAAGAGTTTTATTATCCTTTTTTAAAGAATCTTACTTAGTTTCTAACTTGGAAAAATATTCATTCAGTTCCTCAAATGAGATATTTTCATTTATTGCTTTAGTTTCATTATCATAATAATAACAAAAATATACCTCATCAGTATGTTCTATAAAAAACATGTTGGATTTTTAATTAGAATGCTCAAATTTTGATTCTGAAGATAAAACATCATTATAATCCTGTTAAGATCTCCATGTTTCCTTCATGGATTTCTTATCCTTCTTCTTGTAGCCAACTTTCTTAAAGTATTTCTTTTCTGACTTTTTTTTCATCTTGAAGCTGTAGACAATCAGGCTTGATATGTCTAGGATTATTGCATTCATAACATCTTACTTTCTTATAATTTCCATATGACTTCTTATACTTGTTTAAAAGTTTCTTAAAACTTATTCTCTATTTATATAACTTCTTTAATTTTCTATAAAATTGAGAAAGCTCGATATATGATGTAGAACTACTGGAATAATTTTAATGATATGGCTCAAGTATTTGAATATCTTTACAATTATTTTCATCCTTTGAGGATGAATATTTTTAGGTAGTGTTTTCCTTCTTAGATAGCCTATGTTCTACAGCCTCAGCTTCCATCTCTACCTCATACATCATCATAGTACCAATAATATATTTTATTTTGAAGATTTTGATCTCTATTGATTGTATGATAGTAACCAAAATATCACTCCACCTTGGTATTAGTATTATGAGAACTTTCAGAGCCTAATTTGGTTTAGTAATATGTGTTCCTAATGTAGTAACATTATTTACTATATTCCTTCCATTAAATTGTGTGATAATTTTTTCATACATCATTATAAAAGTTTCAAAATTTAGTTTGGTAGTATTATATACGAGATCCTGCATGTTATATATTCCCTCACAATAAACTAAAATTATAGTCCACATTTCATGGGATATTTGACATTGAGAAACTCTGTTGAGCTCATCCAGACCTAATCCACAAATTATTGCATTCATAGCTTTATAGTTAATATCATAGCTTGCTTCAGTATCAGCATCCCATGTTTTTGTTTATGTCTTTGAATTTTTATAAGCCTTCATGATTTTGAGATAAATATTCAGACCAAGGTTCTTTATATATATGATCATTTTCCCTTCAAATAGCCATAATTATTACCATTTAAATAGGGTGCTCTGACCATAGACATCCCTTCTCTTTTTTCAGTCATAGCAGCCATCGTTGAAGATATATTTATATTTCAATGTTTTATAGGTGAGAACTCAACAATCACTCCATTTGATACCAAATGCTTTTAGAAAATTACCATATTAAGACTCGTGAGGGGGTGAATTGAGTGATTCAAATTTTTATTCACTTAGAAAAAACACCCTCTAGTTTATGATAGGCTTCTGATATGTTATTTAACAAGGCATGTAGTGGAAATAAAAGCACAAAGAAGAGAAATATACACATATATTTATTTTGGTTTTGGGAATAAAAGTCCCCTATTCCACTCCACCACTACTCTTCTCCATGATTTTGATGATTTTCATTAGACTAATTCTTTTTTAGGGACCTCTATGCCTTTTTCTAGGGATTTCAGGACTAATTGAAAGAAGTTAAAACTTCATTCAATCATAGGATATTTCAACCAAGTTCCAAAAATTATTTACAACCAATAACATTCAATGGTTATTTTTTGGGAACCTTTACAACTAAATATAATAAACATAGAGTTTTTATAAATTTCAGCTTACAACTATAAGATATAGCTGACAGAAAAGAATAAATATCTAAGATAGATAATCTAAAAAATAACTAACTCAAGGAGAGTCATCTAAACATAGAAAGGATCATCAATAATAATAGCTAATGAGATGATAAATCTTATTCCTTATTTTCATAGAAAATAAAGTGTCACTTTAGAGAGTTTTTTAGAAAGATTTCTCTATATTTCTTTTGTACACTTTAATTCTTCTTTGAGACAAATTCTCATTCAAAAAGAGTCCACAATTGTAAATGCATGCAGTAATTTTTTAAACACACAAAACATGATTTGTATAATAAAAGATCAGTGAAACATCCTTTTTCCATGAAATAGCTCGGAAATAGTAGAGACAAAGAAACTATCCTTTTACTTTTATTCTATCTCATTACTTGGTTCTTATTATAATTGATTTTACCTTAAAGAGGTAATTAAGCATTTTAAGTTTATACAGAAGCATTAATACACTCACTTGAGTGATTTAATGGTAATAAATACTAACTTTTAGTATTATTTAATAGATTACATATTTTAATCCACATAGTCGATTTTCATATTTGAATCCACGTACCCAACTTTGACTCACATAGCCAAATTAAATTACGTAGGCCTTTTACTCACATAGATGAAACTCACGTAGCTGATTGAAATGACATAGTCAATTTCACCATGTAGATGATCCACATAATCTGCTACTCTAAATTACCATTTTATGTAGCTGAATGATCTATATAGATTATTTTTCTTGTAGGTGATCTTTTCAACGTAGATAATTTCCACTTAGGTGATTTCACAACATAGCTGATTAATGTAGTCGATTCCTTTACATAGGTGGTTGATGTAGTTGTTTTCACCACATATCCAAAAACATCATGTATCCGATTTACCAGACTTGGTTAGATTTCAGATAAAATCATCCATAATGTATACTTAATGAAATTAATGACCGAGCACATAAGAATAATATAAAAACTGACGCACACACTTAAAAAAACAAGATCATCGGCAAACTATGAAGGGTACTTGAGATCATAAAAGGCCTAAATTACATGGGATATATTGGATAAAAATTAGTAGTCCAACAATATAGATATTGTACTACTAATAGATATGATGAAAATTTAAAAGGGGTTATCATTTTAGTGGGAGTTCATTTAATAAAACTCCTTATTAGATGGTCAGTAAAACATGGTACTCATCTAATAAAAGCGTATGTTGTAAATAATATCATCATTATGATAACCAATATAAAATATTGTAATTAATACTTGATAAGGAGAATCTTAACTTATGTTACTCCTAATACTGGAAACTTAAGAAAATTTATTAAGCAATATTGGTTATTTAAGAAAAATTATTAAGGAAAAATTATATGTGTTGGAATAGATCCTTCACTGCTAACCAAGTGTTGAGGTTCTTCAACAAGTGAATATATATTCTCATGTAAGTATAAATTGATTCATTTAATATTTCAAATGCATTAGATAAAAAATTACCAAATGAATCATAGTCTCCACTCAAATACTAAATGTGATTGGGTATGTCGATTTTAGTCTCATATGATCAATATGATTGGGTGCATCAAATCATATTCAATATGATTGAATCTGTTAAATGACTTGGTGAGACTAAAGGTTACCTTAAAACTTTATTGGTTATAGAAATAAATTATATATTATTCTTTAAGGGGAGACTAAAATGGATTGTTATGGTTAAGGGATTTATCATGTTGTTATCTATAGAAATGTTATGATAATATGATTGAATTTAAAGAAATTTTAATCAAT
Source organism: Viscum album (assembly GCA_963277665.1). NCBI lineage: Eukaryota > Viridiplantae > Streptophyta > Magnoliopsida > Santalales > Viscaceae > Viscum > Viscum album. The sequence goes on along the minus strand of OY728125.1, from coordinate 843,981,517 downwards.
AACATCAAAATGTTGAGAATAAATTAATTGGGTATATGATATATGGATTCTAGTTTTGTATAGATAGTATAAGTAGGTGAAAGTTCAAATGAGAAGAAAACAAAAGTTGGTTGAAAAGTTCAACAATGTTTCTTTTAGAATTAAACCAAAGTCATTGAAACCTAGGGTTGTTAAGAAGGAATAGTAATACTTCAATGTAACTGGATTATCCAAGATATACCTAAAGAAGTTTTTGAAATTAGATGGAATTTCCATGTCAAGTATTAATGTTATAGAAATTAATTCTTTGATTTCGAAAGGTATGTGATAACAAATATATATTTTACAAAGTGTTTTAAATATATAGGAGTTCAAAATCAAATGAAGAATTGATTGAACTTGTAGTTTATATTCATGAGATGTAGTAAATAGTTACTATATCTAGTATTTGAATGTAAATGATTTTATCAAACTCAAATAAATCTAAGTAACATATGTTTATCTTCATCTCACTTCCCTTATGTTATAAGAGAAGTTGTTTGATTATAAAGAGTTTTTGTGAACAAGTATGAGATGATTAATTGTATACACATGGTTTATGATTAATTAATTTCTATAACATGTTTTTAAGAGAATATATGGATAAAAGTATTTATTGAGGATAAAATTGTTTATCTAACTATTTTCTAAAATATATGGGAATGTGTTCTTTCCACCCATTAGTAGTTTATTTTAATAAAGAATTTTCTCAAATAAAAATGTTACAAACTCATAGAATAAAATATATGGTATAGCTTATTTGTTTAATATTTCTAGTTAAAGTAAATAAATGTTATTTATTAACATAAAAGGGTTTTTATATCTTAGTAAGATATTTTGAAGAGAATATAATGTCTAAAAAGCTTGTGGGAGTATATTTGGACACAAAGTAATTTAAATTTAACAGATAAAAAATTACACAAATATAAGTTTAAAGTGAATTTTAATTAATATCATAAGAGATTTATCATGTATTAGTAATTAGTAATGTAACTAGTTACATTATTTATAAGATTTTTTTTGATATAATAGTGTTACAAATTGATGACAATGAACTTATAAAGGGTTTTAAGTAGACAACCTATGTTAACATTACAACATTTGATGCTGTGAAGTTAAGATATTTGAACATGTTCATAAGTTTTATAATTAGGAATATGATTTATAAATCTCACCATTATTCAAACTGAATTACTTCATATATGTTTCTCACTAAAGATTATAGTGGTACATTTTTATCATATGGTCACATAGAGATATGATAGAAATTATATATAATGTAAATAGTTAATAAAACCTAGAAAGTGCACCAAATATACAGTTAATCTGTAATTTTATCATATATAATATGATAAATCAGTGCTTATGTTGATTTTTTTAAATTTTAAAAAATAGTTTAAGAATATTAAAATGTATCATATTAAAGAAACTTTCATTTTATCATTCTTTTATGTTGGCTACATAAATGTAATATAGATTACATTTCATGAACTAAAATGATAATTGAACTCTCAATGTATGAATTTGAGTTTATCTTTAACTGATGCTGAACATAGATTATTATAGGTTTGGGCATAATGTTAAGGTTAACATGAGTAATATTCTTGTATAGAGATATAGAATAGGCTCATGAGTCACAAAATAGAGAATGGGATTCTTTGTGTGCACTTAATGGCGTACTAATTATACCACATGAAGTGTCATACAAATTTATTTGGTATACTAGCGGTGCATGAATCATATTTGAGTCCCTGCAACCTATGGTTAGAGATATACATATAATGTGGAACTTCATACTTTGATACCCTAATTACATAAGTCTATATATTTACTTAGCTAATACGAGGGTGGTTGGGTATGTTGTTGATCTTGTCATCGGTTGGAGCTTAACCAAGATGATACTTTTCCTCTTGTATGATGAGTATGACATCTAGGCCCTCGATTGAGATACACTATGGGAGTGTGTGTCCGCACTTAGATATTGTATATCTATCTAGATACGGGACATGTGATGTGATTATCCATAAGGAGGAATGGAATGTGATGTATTCATCTATTAGATCAGTTGACACACATAGAGTTGAGATCAAATGAGTTGGATATATGGGATTGACATGATTTGTGCCCCCATGGCCACTTGATGTCTTGGATAAAGGGAAAACATGAGAATTCATATTTTCATATGATGTAGATTGGTGGTCACATATATAGATATACATGTGTTTGATATAGATCATGAAAGATCCCTTTATAGCATGAGTGGAATTAATTCTTTGCTAAAGGACACTATTTGATTGCATATATAGATCCAAAGATCCATATTTGTTATCAACTCTAAAAATTCCCATGGGGTCACTCTTTGTGGTTGAATTAATTGGGATTGAGTTTGACTTAGATAGATCTTCTAAAATTATTTTAGAGTTAATAAAAAAGTGTTTTATATGGGTATTCACAAGGTATTACATATGATGTGGTACAAGGTGAAGTTAATTATAGATTTCCAAAAGTGTTTTGGAATATATCCAAAAGTATTTTTGTATATGGTTTTACAAGTTATTGTGTATGATATAATATAAAGTGAAATGAAACAAAGTCTATTAGGTTTTTATGCAAGTGGGAGATTAAAAGTAATATGCCCTAAAGAATTGTGTATATATATGATATATATGAAGTTTTTTATTGCATGAAAATTATGATTTTCATGCACAATATATCAGTTTTTAGGTTTAACTTATTTTGTGATTTTTGAAGAGATTAAAATGAAACAATGGATATTTTTAGTGGTTTGAAATTTTCAATATCTCCCACTAACACCCCACATTTCTTTTTTAATTGGGGGATATTTTTTTGTATCCCATGGATATATTTTTCAATTTCAATTATATGCATGTGTTTTTAGGGATTATGAAGGATTATAAAAAGGGAAGAAGTAGGGTTTCTAAAAATGGGGTGTGAAAAAAGGAGAGTAGATACGTGGGTTATAGTTTCTAGGAATGGGTAACCGCATGCAGTGGGAACCAGTGAGCAATGGAAAATCAGGTTGTGAAATGGATTATTTGAGTTGTTGTAATGAGGCCATGTGTTTAGTTTCAATCTCTAAGTGGTGACATTTTTTCATGGATAATTATCACAGAAAAGGAAGAGGTGTATCTAGGTGTGTTTTTTCACACAGGTTTTCTACGATCTATTTAAAATTCACGTTTAAGACTTTAATTTAATTTTATTGAATTTCTGATTATAGTGTAATTTTTTTGGAGTTTCCCCATTTTTTTAATCATCTGAATTTGAGGTTTTTTCCACTTTAAAATTTTTATCTCGATTTTTTCCTACTATTTATTTTTTTACTTCCATTTTTTTGGTGATCCTCATAATATTTTTACACAATTATGTTATTATCCTATTATTAATCTATTTTCTATCTAATAACTGGTATTAAAGGGGTTTATCCTTGTTTCTTGGTGATTGAATATGGGTGATTCACGCCATGATATTTCTACCCATATATAACTGTTTAATGAGAAAAAGTATTTTACTCTATGGTAGAAATAAGTAGAAAGAATTTTGGTGCATGAGAATACAGTGAAGACACTGAATAAAAAAAATAGAGAATACATTACAGATGAGCAATTATGATTGACAAGATATGAGAGAGCTAGCGAAAAGTACAATTCAAATGTATTTGGTTGATAATACTCTGTGGGAGGTGATGAATCTAACAAATCTAGAGGAGATCTGGGTGAAGCTTGAAAGCAATTATAAATTAAAATCCCTCACAAATAATTTATATCTAAAAAATGATTATATCATTTTGGAATTCTAGTGAATGTAGATTTAGGCAGTCATCTGGATGAGTTTACTAAACTTTTGATGGATCTCTCTTCAACAACAATCAAGGTCAATGATAAAGGTAATGTGGTACCTATTGAAATGGAATAAGAAAAGGATTTGTTTCTCTTGGATTCATTACCTAATTTATATGATTATCTTCTTTCCACATTGTTGTTCAAGAAAGACACTCTGAAGTTGGATGATGTAATTTCATCATTGTTGGTGAATGTGACTTGGTGAAAGACCAATGGTGATGATTCTTTAGGTAATAGTGGTATTTTGGTTGTGATAAATAGACATAATAATCAAAGAGGTTAGTGAAGACAATAAGAAAGGTCATGTGCTTATTTTGTGATAAGAAGAGTCACATGTAAATAAATATCTATGCTCTGAAAATGATTAAATAAGAAAAGAAGACAAAAAACACTAATTATGAGGATACTGGTGTAAGTCTTATATAGGGTGAGTGAGATTTAATTTCAATTGGAATTGATTCTCATAGGTCAGATCAGTATAATGAATGGGTGGTTGATTCAGTAGCATTGTACCATATTTCACCAAAGAAGGAAATATTGTCTTCATATAAAGAAAGTGAATTGGTATATTGGATATGGGAAATAGATATTATACTAATTTAATTGGTTTTTATGATATTTTTATCACTACTAATGGATTTTGTGTGTTGATATTGAGGGATGTGAGACATGTGATAGCTATACAAAATAATTTGTTATCTTTATATACTTTAGATAATGATGGGTTCAAGAGTTCGTTTGGAGGTGAAAGATAGATATTATCTAGAGGATTGATGGTATATGTGTGAGAAATAATGTTTGAAACAATTTATTGGACTGATTGGAAGGTGTGAGATGAAGTGAAAAATGAAGTTTTAAAGAGGAATTCATCAGTTTTGTGGAATAGATGGTCGTCATACATGAGACGAATACCATCGACTATGATGAAGAAAGTTTGGAAGATGAAGCATACCATGTTAGGTATTTCAGGACTTACACCTAATTCATTTTATTCTAAAAGTTCCCCTCGTGAAGAAGGAATTAAAATCAAAGATCGTGGTAACATGTTGAGTGTTAAAGACTGCTCAGTGGATGTTGAGAAGAGGGAGAAATTAGTTTCTGCAAGTACTTTTGATTATGTGAAGATCACTATTACAAGGGAGCAAGGTGTTGTTAGTTCCAATCTTGTTCATCAGGGCAGTGTAGACACATGTATGATGAAAATTCTAGCATTTCAATTTATTTTATGGGGGGGGGGGGATTTTAGGTATCTTTTAGAGCTGTAAAAGAGCATTGTCATATTTTTTACAGATGGTGATGGTTGGTGCGATACCAACTGATTTGCTTTCCAACTAATTTTGTTGGATGAGATATCATTCTTTGATAGGATTAAGAGGGATATTGTTGAGGTTTATCCCATTTAGTGTTTTTAGGGGATTAAAGAGTAAATAAAGGTGATTTTTAGGGGTTTGAAATTTTCAATATCTCCTACCAACACCTCACATGTCTTTCTGAATGGGGAGATATTTTTTTATCATATGGATATCTTTTTGAATTTCAATTTTATGTACATGTTTTTAGGGATTTCAAAGGCTTATAAAAAGGGGATTAATAAGGGTGTTGAAAATGGGTTAAAAAAAGAATCAGATATGTGGGTGAAAATTTCTGGGAATGGGCATTAGCGTGTAGAGGGAACCAATGAGCAATGACAAATCAGGTTGTGCAATGACTTATTTGAGGTTCTAGAATGACCCCACTTCGATTTTAATCCCCTATGGGTGAAATTTTGTTGCAGATGGTTATTAGAGAAAAGGTGGAGACATATCGAGGTTTGGTTTTTCACATTGGGTTTTCTACACTCTATTTATAATTAAAGTTTCAGGATTTACTTAAATTTTATAGACTCTCTAATTACAATGTTTTTTTTCAGATTTTCCCTATGATTTTTTAATCCCCGGCATTGAAGGGTTTTCCCGCATTAAAATGTGTGTATCAATTTATTTCCTGTTAATTATTCTTGTGCTTTAATTTTTGTTGGTGATTCTCACAATATTTTTTCATAATTAAGTTATTATCCTATGTCTGATATGTTTCCTCCCCAATAATTGGTTCAGGAAACTTGCATAAAAATGATAAACTGAAATCATTTATTATTCTCTCATATTAACTATAATTTATTATACCATTTCATCATTTTTTAGTAATCATATTCATGTATATTATACATAAAACAACCATGGTATTTATACATGTGTTTCATCACATGAATAAATGGGAGGATAATCAAGGATCATGCTTTGTTTTCTTTTTAACTTCTACCATGTAATGATAATGTTTGAGAATTCCATTATGATTGGTCAAAACACCTTGAACCTGTTTCTCTATTTTTTATTCTTCAAACTCGACTCCTATTAATATAACTAGAAGTCTTGATTTCAAATTTATTGTTTTGATTGAAATTGATTCTGAATTTTCTATGAAATGCTTGATTGGAACCCTCTTTCATGTCAGTTTATGGAATTGTGAAAATTGTTTGTTTTGGTGGAAAGTGAAATTCGTAACATGATTTTAAAATGATGATTTTAAAATGGTTTTTTGGTTTTAATTCATGTAAATTGGTTGGAAAAGTGTTATCAATAAAATTATGGTTTTATTTAAATGGTTTGGCACAATTTTGGTTTGGCATGGTTTTTGTCTTAAATGGTTAAGTGTGAATTGAATGGGATGGATAATGGTCATGAACTAACACCATCAAAGGGAGGGGTTATGGATGTGAAGTTCCACCATCAATGGTAAACATAAATCTTGTGTGGTTGAGTGTGCATGTATGGTTTCATGGAATGGGATGGTAATGCCAAATGAATTCAAGAAATGGTTTATTGACTTGTTTGGTTTCTTTCCTTAGAAATTGGTTTTGTCTTTAGAAAAATGTTTTTCTATGGTAATTGTTTTATATTATGATATAAACTATTTTAAATTATTTTATATAATTATTTTATATAAATGTGATAACACATTCTATCATAGTGGTTTGAGTAAGGAAGTCATTTGGGGAAAGCCTACCGGGTTTCATTACTCACACCCTACTTTGGCACGTCGGTGATTTTTCAAATATTGTTTATCGAGACACTGGTAAAGGTAAATCATCACAATTATTTAGTGGTGATTCTTAATATTTGTTTTGTATTGTGGAGTTGTATCATGGATAATTTTGGGAGCTATGGAGTTATGTCTTGCAGAATTTGAGTTTTTTTTTCTTCCGCTATGTACTTTGATGTTAGTAGTCTTCTGCTGTGGTACTCTGATTATCGTTTGGTTTTATATTTATTTTTTATTCTTGAGTTTTATTACTTTATTATCATGAATCATATATTGGTTTTTTTATGGTATGATTGGTTGTGGTTGTTTATTATCAAATAGAAAATCGTCCCCCAATTATATTGAAGCCCTTGACATTTATTATTTGCCTTTTACATCTTGGGGATGTCGTCTAAGGCCAAGTAGCAATTCCACAACTCAAGACAATGAGAAGGGGTGAGATGTTACAAGTGTTATCAACTTGTTTAATCCTTTATATGAAAATGATCTCAGTCTTGGTCGGTCCAATAAGTTGGGACAAATGATATTTATTACAACCCGATCATTTATAAATAAAATTTTCATTTCTTGTAATGTATTATGGATATAGAAAAAACATGTAATACTTTTGTTTTATTATATCTAATTGGGTTTAAATGACCTTTAAGTATTATTATATTTGATAATATAGTCATTGAATAGTGATTACAAAACTAATATAAATATAAGGTTTTAAAAAATCCTTTCAACACAGACAAAGGAGAGGATGGCCTCATCCAGTAGACTCGGGCTGTACAAAGCTCATTTTTTGGAGCTTGTAAAGGAGGTAGTGTCACTAGGATTCTCTCTTGACCAAGCCCAATCTGAGATTCAACACGTTAAGCTTGAATGGAATCACCAGTAGAAGAATTTCAAGTTAATAGAGATTACCACCTGGGTGATGCTATCCGAGCTACCCCAAGAGTCTGTCACTATCACACACCTCACCCTTAGGTCTTATGTGGGTATTATAAGGGGTTATACAACAAGGTATTAGTTACTTATTTTGTAATACCTTTCTACAAATAGAATGCTTCCATCAATTCCTTTATGTGAGTAGTCTTTATTTAAAATTGATGAATTTGATAATTTTATTTTACGGGTAAAAATGGTAATTTTGAGAAATATATTCCTTATTATATTAAACTATGTTTTTATTAATAATATTATAAAAACAATTCTTATAAATTATGATTATATTAGTTTCTTATCTATAGATGATTTAGTAATCGGTTTGATAAGATTTATATTTTTAAATGATAAAACAGAAAGTGTATTTTTAAAGAATTTATTTTAAGAAATTAATGAATTTTTAAATAATTAATATTTTAATAAAATATTATTATAAAATTACTTTTATTAATAATAAATGAGTATATAATTTTTATGAAGTCAAATGTATTTTTTTATTAAGGTTTAAAAACTATTTTTGTCAAAACCCATCAATATTCAATAAATGTTGGTTCTCATTTTAAAAGTAAAAATTCACGTATTTAGAAAATTATTTAGAAAAATGATTATTATTTTTGGAATCAAAACATTTAAATTATCCAATGGTAAATTTTTAATAATTTTTTAAGACAATCAATTTTTTGGGTAAAAATTAAATACCATATAAATATATAATGTGTTTTATGACATCATAATGACCCAATAGTGATGTAATAAAATACTCTAAAGGTTATATTAGGCCAAATATATTTTTCCTTAAAAATAATGAAATTTTAGGTTTATTTTATTTATTTTATAAAACCTTAGTGAATCCTCCAAGACATATAAAATATTTTAAGATTTTAAAACCATTTCCTTGAAATTGTGACTCACCTCCACATAAGAAAGGGAAATATTTTAATATCTTCAGACCTTAGCCTTTTAAAATAATTTATACCACTCCCCTTTTCCAGAAAACATGGGAAAAACATGGGATGGTTTTTAGTTTTGAATATTTTAGTGTGTAGGTTCCAAAACCAAAATAATAAAGAATTCCCCCACCTTTCCTATATAAACCCACCCAAGAACCCATTACTCTTCACTCAAGCTCTTTTAATATATACATCCCTCTACCCCATACTCCCTAGATTCCTCCCAAGGTGCCCCTAATCTCCCAAGAAGCCTCTCCCAAGCCTTTGGGGTCACACATCCAAGTAAGGGATCTTCCGCCCCCTCTTTTATCAAGTATTCTTTTCATGTTATGTCTTTTAATTTAATTTATTACTATGTTGGGATATGTTATTAAATATCCTAATTACCTCTAATTTTATGTATAAATTATGAGATCCCCTTTCACTCTCATTTATCCCTCTTATGAACCCTTATGTACACTCATTACCATGCCGAATTTTCGTAAGGGATCCTCACATTTCTCTCTTCCTTTTAATTCAAGAACCTTGTTTGAAATTAGTATTTTTAATTTAAATTGCTTATATTTCCATCCTTTTATAACCAGTTAAATACTATATATTTGATGTTATTTCAATGAGGTATCATTTATTCTCCCCCATTTACACCCTAACCAAAGTCGTTACTATGCCGAAATTCTGTTAGGGATTTCTCTCTTTTCATTTCCATTTCAAGCACATTATTTGTATTATGAATCTTAAATTACATTTCATATGTTGGGATATTATTTTACATAATAGAATCACTATCCATTTCATGTATAAATGATGATACAACCCTTTCTCTCTCATCTACCCATTTTATGAATTTCCACATGACGCTGTTATGCTGCCAAAATTGCACCACAATTTTCCATCAAAAAATCATCATTTAGTGAATACCATACCCATTCCTCTATCAAGGGTATTCACCTTTATTATCATATACTTATTTATTTGGGACTTAAATTAATTTATTACACATTCTTTAATCATTTAATAAATGATTACTTTAAATGAATCTATGTTATTATATGATCTATGTGGCACACTTAAGTATGATATTGAAATGTTTATCAAGGGTGCACCCTGATAGTGCTCCAATGCATTAGGTATTGTTTAGTATCATGAAACATCATGTTGGGATAGGGGTTTACCTGATTACTTTATAGTAATTTTTTCCATCGTGTTGGGATAGGTGTTTACCAGATTCCTTTATGTTAATGATGTAGTGTTTTAAGTTGTTGCCACATTTCCATGTTATGATAATCATGCTATATCATGCCTTTATGTTCATGTTTCTCTTGTGCTCCATTGACATGCATGTTTCTTAACATGTACTATATTCTTTATGTTATTATTTATTTACTCCCTTACTAGTCTTTATATCTCAACCTTTTCTTATGTATGTCCTCAGGTTATCCCATGAATTTCTAAGTATGAAGGAATGTTGTGGTCATGAAAAAAAAGTTTTTAATAAATATGTTTTATTTTATGTCTTAAGTTGTCATGTAATGTTCCTAATCCCCAAATAAACTAGAAATCTCAATATTCGGGGTTTTATTAAGTGAAATTTTATGTAATAAAGCATGTTTAAATGCGTAATAAATACCATAGTCATTATAGTTTATATCGGAGGGAAGGTTTAGTTATTTTGGGGATTAGGATTAGAAAACCCTAGTGAAAGCCTTAGGAATAAGACTAAGTATAAGAAAATAATCCCTAAATTTTGGTGAGTATAGATTAAGCGTTTTATCAAGAAAATACATCCATGTGTAGATATGAACAAGTAGAGGTGGCTCTGGAATAGATGTATCAAGGGGTAAAACCTGAAAACACCGCTTTGATCTAGACTAGAACAGAAATTGGTGCACAACAATGGGCCCTGCTGCACTCTTGGTTCGACACTCCGAGGGGATATGCTTTGGTAAATTCATAAGCTTAGTACGAACCATTATTAAGGGAATAAAAAAAATCCCCTAAGAATATATGTTAATAATTAGATCATGGATAACTTAGATCGAATCTTAGAAATCCACAAGTTAAGGGAATAAATGTAATTTATATGTTATCCCTTTAATTTCATTGGATTCCCCTTTATGTGTTTAATAGTTTAAAATTAGTAATACCTAAGTCTATATCGGTTAAATTAGAACCAGAATCAAAAATTGAAAGGTCGGGTTATCATCAATAGTTTTACGCATTCTTTTTTATCCCAAAAGATTAGTAGAATAATCCAAACATCACTACAAAGAATGGAAATAGAGATGTCAGTGAAAATGGAAAATGAGGAAATTATTTCATACCATGATATAACTCCTCCCCTATCACAATTTAGGGATTAAACTTTCTATAGAATCTCATCATACTTCCCTTGGTGGAATTTTATGCAATTCTTAGCATGGATTGGATTTCCCTATATAGAGCCAACCGAAATTGTCATAGGAGGGAAATCACTCTCCATATAGAAAATCGAACCCTGATTCTATACAAGTGAAAGGAGGAGGATTAATCTTATTTAGAACCGTCATCTCAATCATGGATATTAATTTTCTATGAGCACGCATATCTTTCTCAGATGATTGAGTCTAAGGAAGGAACTATCCTCGAAGATATGCCTATTGTGAGGGAATTTTCTGATGTGTTTCCTGAGGAATTGTCTTGTCTTCGTCCTAGAAGAGATGTTGAATTATCAATTAATCTTATACCTGGGGAGTTTCCAATATCCAAGACTCTATATAGAATGGTTTTTGTGGATCTTGAGGAGCTAGAGAAACAACTATAGTAGAATCTAAAAAAAGGGTTTATATGACCAAGTGATTTACCATGGGGTGAAGCAGTCCTCTTCATCAAGAAGAAGGATAGGTCAATGCACCTTTTCATTGATTATCATGAGCTAAAAAAAATCATGATTAAGAATAAGTATCATTTTCCACGAATTGATGACTTGTTTGATCAGCTATGTGGACAATAATACTTCTCCAAGGTGGATATGAGGTCAGGATATTACCAAGTTAAGGTGAAGAATGAGGATATCCCCAAGACTAATTTTTGTACAAAGTACAAGCATTATGAGTTCATAGTGATGCCACTCAGACTCACTAATGATCCAATAATTTTCATGGACTTGATGAATATAGTATTTAAATATTACCTTGACAAATTTGTGGTAATATTTATAGATGATATTCTAATATACTCTAAAACCAAGGAGGAGAATGAAGAGAATCTAAGCATTGTACTAGAGAACTTAGAAAAGGAGAAGATCTATTAAAAGTATAGAAAGTGTGAGTTCTGGTTGAAAGAAGTCGCATTATTGGGGCATACCATCACATGAAATTGGATATCTGTGGATCCTTCCAAAACAAAAGAAATTGAGGGATGGATGAGGCCAATATCTATGACAAATATCCATAGTTTCCTAGGGTTAGATGGATATTATCTTCAATTTTTGAGAAATTTATCATGATTATCAAACCCTCTTACCAAGTTAACTCAAAAGGGAGTTAAGTTTTCCTATAATGATAAATGTGAAGAAAGATTCATGGAGTTGAATAAGAGGCTTATCACTGCCCCTATGCTCACACTACCCACAAGTGGGGAGATTTTTGTAATCTTCAGCAATGATTTGAAAAAGGGAATGGGCTATGTGTTGATGTAGAATGACAAAGTCATCACTTATGCCTAAAATTAGTTGAAAATTCATGAGAAAAACTATCCCATGCATGATGATCTTTTCATTGAAATATGGCAGCGTTATCTCTTTGGGGAAAAGTGTAAAATATATACGGATCAAAAAAGTCTCAAATATATATATTTACATAGAAATAGCTGAACATGCAACAAATAATTTGGTTATAGCTCATCAAGGATTATGACTGCTAAATCCATTACCACCCTTGGAAAGCGAACAAGGTGGAGTATTCTCTAAGTAGAAATGAACCAACAATTCTATCATTGATGAGAATTGAAAAGGATCCAATATTCTTAGATTTGATGAAGATGTACATGATAATCATAAATAATAGAACATCATTAATCATTTCACAAATGATTTCTCAATCACCTCTTTTGCAAAGGTTAATGGATAATCAAAAAGATGATGTGGGAATTTAGAATAAAATGGAAACTATCATAAAAGGTAAATCCTTGGGGTTCAATGTTAATGAAGAAAGAATTGTGAGATTTGGGTCAAAACTATGTGTTCCATAAAATCCAGAGTCAAAGAAGGAACTTTTGGACCATGCACATAGTTCAAATTTCTCCATTCACCTAGGAAACATGAATATGTATGGAGATCTCTAGGATCGCTATGGGTGGGATAACATTAATAAGGAGATCACTAAATATACATTAAAGTGCATGTTATGTTAGCAAGTAAATCCTGAGAGGAAAAAGTCTAAGGTGATGATGCGACCATTACCCATACCAATATGGAAATGGGAAAACATCACCATGAACTTTGTCACCAAAATTCCAAAGACATCCGAAGGAAAAAATTCTATCTGGGTTGTTGAGGATCTTCTTAAAAAGGCTTACCACTTCATTGAAATTCGATAGGATTTCTCATTGGATAAATGGTCACAGATATACATCAGAGAAGTGGTAAGGATGTATGGTGTACCACTATTGATTGTATCTGATTGAGATCCAAGATTCACATCTAAGTTCTGGAAGAGTCTCCAACATGCTATGAATACTAAGCTGAACTTCAGTATGACTTATCGTCCTCAAATTGACGTCCAATATGAGAAGACTATCCAAACAATTAAGGACATGTTGAGATCTTTCTAAATGGACTTAAAAGGCATATGGTACCAACATATTCCTTTGGTGGAGTTCTCTTACAACAAAAGTTTCCACTTAATAATCCAAATGGATCATTATGATTCCCTTTATGGGAAGAGGTGTAGAACACTGGCATGTTGGGATGAAGTTGGGGAGCGAAAACTTCTAGGTCCAAAAATGGTTAAAGAAATGGAGGAAAAGGTTAAGACCATCTAGAAGCACATAAAAGCTTCTTAGAGTTGAAAAAAGATCTATACTAAAAACTGTCAATGAGACCTAGAGTTTGATGTTGGAGATATGGTTTTCTTCCATATATCACCATGGAAGGGAGTTATTATATTTGGGAAGAAGGTAATTCTTATTCCAAGGTAAATAATCCCTTTTGAGATCCTTGGTCACATTAGAGTAGTGGCCTATCGACTAGAACTCCCACCGAACTTGTCTCAAGTACATGATGTATTCAACATATCACTCTTGAGGAAGTACATACCTAACCCATCACATGTACTCAATCCATAGGTGGTAACATTTGAGAATGAACTCTCCTATGAATAGAAGCTAATGAAGATCTTAGATCATAGAGAAAAAGTTTTATGAAATAAGACAATGCCCCTCGTCAAAGTGTTGTGGAGAAACCACAAGTTTGAAGAAGAAACATGGGAACCAGAGAAAGTGATGATGTAGAGTTACCTTTATCTATTTTAGTGTGGGAAAAGGAAATTTTGAGGGAGAAATTTATTAAGGGGGGAAGGTTGTAATGACCTGATCATTTATGAATAAAATTATCTTTCTTGTAATGTATTATGGATATAGAAAACACATGCACTCCTTTTGTTTTATTATATCCAATTGGGTTTAAATGACCATTAAGTATCATTACCGTTTATAATATAGCCATTTAATAGTGACCACACAACTAATATAAATATAAGGTTTTAAAAAATCCTTTCGACACAGATAAAGGTGAGGATGGTATAATCTAGTAGACTCGGCCCATATGAAGCTCATTTTTCAGAGCTCAGAAAGGTGGTAGCGTCATTGGTCTTCTCTCTTGACCAAGCCCAAGCTGAGCTTAAATACGTTATGCTTGAATTGAATCACCTACAGTAGAAGTTCATGTTAATAGAGAATACCACCCGAGCGATGCTATCCGAACCTCCCCAAGAGTTGGTCACCATCACACACCTTACCCTTAGGTCTTATGTGGGTATTATAAGGGGTTATGTAACAAGGTATTAGTTACTTATTGTGTAATACCTTTCTATAAATAAAATTATTATTCCATCAATTCCTTTATTGGAGTAGTCATTCTTAAAAAATGATGAATTGAAAAATTAACTTTTTAGGTAAAAATGGTACATTTGAGAAGTATAAGAATTATTACATTAAACTATGTTTTTATTAATAATATTATAAAAAAAATTATTATGAATTATGATTATATCATTTACTTATCTATAAATGATTAGGTAATCAGTTTGATAAGAGTTATATTTTTATACAATAAAATAGAAAGTGTATTTTTAATGAATCTATTTTAAAGAATTAATGAATTTTAGAAATAATTAATATTTTAATAAAATATTATTACCAAATTACTTTTATTAATAATAAATGTTTATATAATTTTTATAAAGTGAAATGTAATTTTTTATTAAGGTTTAAAAACTATTTTTGTCAAAACCCATCAATTTTTAATAAATATCGGTTCTCATTTTAAAAGTAAAAATTCACATATTTAGAAAATTATTTAGATAAAATAAATATTACTTTTGGAATTAGAATGTCAAAATTATATAATGGATAATTTTTCATAATTTTCTGAGACAGTCGAATTTTCGGTAAAAATTAAATACCGTATAAATATATAATGTGTTTTACGACAACATAATGACCCAATAATGATGTAATAGAATACTCTAAATGGTATCTTCAGACAAATATATGTTTTTATTTAAAATAATGTAATTTTAGTTTTATTTTATTTATTTTATAAAGCCTTAGTGAATCCTCCAAGACATATACAATATTATAATATTTTAAAATCATTTCCTTGAAAGTGTGACTCACCTCCACATAAGTAAGAGAAATATTTTAATATCTTAATCCCTTAGCCTTTTAAAATACTTTATACCTCTCCCCTTTTCTATAAACCATGGTATGGTTTGTGGTTTTGAATATTTTAGTGTGTAGCGTCCAAAACCAAAATAATAAAGAATTCCCCCACCTTTCCTATATAGACCCACCCAAGAACCCATTCCTCTTCACTAAATCTCATTTAAGCTCTAATACCCTATACCCCTACTCCCTAGAGTCCTATAAAGGCGCCCCTATGCTTCCAAGAATCCTCAACCAAGCTTTTTGGACCACACATCCAAGTAAGAGATCATCCACCCTCCTCTTTTATCAAGCATTCTTTTCATGTTATTTATTTTAATTTATTTTATTCTTATATTTGGATATGTTATTAAATATCCTCATTACTACTAATTTGATTTATAAATGATTATATCCCCTTTAACTCTCATTTATCTTTCATATGAACCCTTATATACACCTGTTACCATGCTGAATTTCCATAAGGGATCCTCACATTTCTCTCTTCCTTTCAATTCAAGAACCTTGTTTGAAATTAGTATTTTTAATTTAAATTGGTATTATTTTCATCCTTTTATAATCAATTCACTATTTTACATTTGATTTTATTTTATTTATGTATCATTTATCCTCCCCCATTTAGACCCTCACCTATGTCGTTACTATGCCAAAATTCGGTAAGGGATTTCTCTCTTCACATTTCCCTTTCAAGCACATTATTTGTATTATGAATCTTAAATTTCATTTAATATGTTGGGATATTATGTTACATAACCCCATTACTATCCATTTCTTGTATAAATTATGAGATACCCCTTTTTGCCTCATCTACCCATTTTATGAATTTCTACATGACGATGTTATGCTGCCGAAATTGCACCACAATTTTCCATACCAAAATCATCATGTAATGAATACCATACCCATTAATCTATCCAGGGTATTCACATTTATGATCATATAATTATTTATTGATTAATTACATGTATGTATTTCACATTCTTAGATTTTGGAATAAATTATGACGTTGAATGAAGCCATGTTATATGATATATGTGGCACACTTAAGCATGAGATTGAAATGTTTATGAAGGGTACACCCTGATATCACTCCAATGCATTGGGTAATGTTTAGTATCATGATACATCATGTTGGGATATGGGTTTAACTGATTCCTTTATAGGAATTTTTTCATCATTTTGGGATAGGGGTTTACCCGATTCTTTTATTTTAATGATGTAGTGTTTAAAGTTGTTGCCACATTTCCATGTTATGATAATCATTCTATATCATTACTTTATGTTCATGTTTCTCTTGTGATCCATTGATATTCCTATTTTCTAAAATGTACTATATTCATTATATTAGGCCTTGTTTACTCCCTTACTGGGATTTATAGCTCACCATTTTCTTATGTATGTCCTCAGGTTATCCCATGAAATGCTAAGTACAAAGGAATTTTGTGGTCATGTAAAAGATTTTTTCAATAAAGATGTTGTATTTTATGTCTTAAGTTGTCATGTAATGTTCCTAAGCCCCAAATACACTATAAATCTCAATCTTCTGGGTTTTATTAAGTGTGTTTTTATGTAATAAAGCATATTTAAATGTTTAATAAAGACTAGGGTCATTATAGTATTGGTTTTTGGTATTGTAGTTGAAATTAATTCTAGTTTATTCTTAGAGTTGGGATGGTAGAAAGGGGTAGGATTTTTGGGACTTGAAATGTAAAGCATAAACAAACATAGCTAACATTTTTATGATGGAATTCAAGTTACCAGTGAGGGGTACATAAGTATTTTGGAGACACTTATAGGATTTGTAATCTCATTATCATGGCTTAAGCCAATGAGAAGATAATGACATGAATTTTAGAAATTAATTCCCACTAGGAGTACATATTTCATTTTGAGTAATGATTTATTATTTGGTGAAAATGTGTTGATTTTTGAAAAATGTTGAAATTATTTTCAAATGAGATATTTTAAAAAAGAGAATGGTTATGGTATTTTGAAATTTTTTTGATTTTCAAAAGCATGGTGAAATTTTCAAAAATGGATGAACGTGGAAAATTTTGAATTTTTGAAAGTAGTGTTGTGATAGTTGTGATGTGGTAAATTTGAAATGTTTAATCCTTCAATTTATAGAGAGTGAGAATTATGGTGTTTTTTTTGTGTTTATAGACAATGGAACCTGGTGGTCTTTGTAGAAACCAACCAAAAAAACTGATGAGAATGTGGTTCTACCAGAGTCATAGGTGAACCAACAACTGGTTCAGAGTATTGTCCAAAATTTTCAAGATATTGATAGAGGGAACTGAATAGATGAACCAAGGAAAGTGGATTATTCCATTTAGTTATAGAAGTATAATCCACCCATATTTCAGGGTGACTCAGAACTAGAGAAGACGGAGGTGTGGATGAATAGGATGAATCAAATATTTGATTTCTTAGGCACTCCATCAGATCTAAAATTCAATTTTGTGATGTATATGTTAGAGGATATTGTACACTAGTGGTGGGACTTATAAGTTCAATCCAAATTAAACAAAATCCTTTCATGGGAGGACTTTGAATAATTTTTCAACAAACAATTTTATCCTCATATATTCAAAATTATAAGAATGGTATAGTTTTTCAGCTTGATGTAGGAGATCCTCATAGTGATAGTGTATTCACATAAATTTATGAATTTATTTTGATTTTCACCTGAATTTTCTGCTAGTGTACCCTTGAAGACACACATTTTTGAATCGAGGATAAGGTAAGAGATTCACTCGAAGATTGTTTTTCTATATATAACAAATTATATAGATATCTTCAATAGATAAAAATTGTATGAATGAGACATATTATGAGCTATGGGTGGAGGAAGCTTGTTGATACCTATAGGAAATGGTGGGAACTCAAATGCTGGGAGCAAGCGGAAGAGGGACACCTATTTACAAGGTGGGAGTATGACTCAAAATCAGATGGGTAGATTAGTAAATCTTCAATCCAAAACCTAATATCAGGACATGATGTTTCCAATGTGGTTCTTTGTACTACATGAAACAAGATTATATTGGACCATCTAGAGTATGCCACAATTGTAACCATATGGGGCATCTTTAGCGCTATTGTCACACTGCCCCAAGGTCGGGTGTTCAGGGAACTTCTCAGGTTTCGTAGACATTGTATGATTCAACGGGATGAGGGTAGATGAATCAATCTCTTTAGAAGAATAGATATATCCATAGTGATTATAGTAATACCATGACTCTTTATTAAGGGAAATATCAACAAGGAAGTAAAGAAAAAAGTGCAGTGAGTAAGCAATTATATGGAGCTGAGTAAGTTATGGTGGATGATCAATATGAACCATCAATGGTGAGAGGTAAAATTATTTTTAATTATACCATTATGAAAAATTTATTTGATATGGTTGCATCCTATTCATTTTATTCTTCTCGTTCCATTGATTTTTTGGGTTTAAATGTTGATATGATGCCTTCTGTTTTGAAACTTCAAACTCCTCTAGGTCAAAGAGAATGTCAATCCCTTATGTGTAGAACATGATCTATAACTATTGATGAATCTGATTTGATATGTAATTTATTATTATTGATATGTATGTCTATGAAATAATCTTGGGTATGTATTTTTTTGAAATTTTCAAATCTCACATCAACTATTATACACAAAGGGTTAGTTTTATGACTGATGGTGGCATCAAGAATCTCTTTAGAGGAGATCAGAATGTAAAGGCTAGTCCAATAGTATTGTTGGCACCAAAATTTGGAATGATCTCATACCAAATGGAAGCATTGAATTTGGAATCGATGAAAAAGATCAGGAATTGCAGTTTTCTACCAGTTGTTGATCAATTTATGAATGTTTTTCCTGAAAATTTCTTAGGATTTACACCCAAAAGAGAAGTAGAGTTTATGATTGATATCCTTCTAGGGACCAGTCCAATCTCACCTCCTTCCTATCAAATGAAACCAATAGAATTAATGGAATTGAAATTATAGTTGGATGGTCTAGAAAACAAATGGTATGTTTGGCCTAGCATGTCTCCATAGGCAGTACTAGTTTTGTTTGTCAAAAAGGTGGATAGAACTCTTCGATTGTGTGTAGATTATTATAAGATTAACCAAGTTATGATAAAAAATTGGTTTCCACTTCCACAGATAGATGATCTGTTCAATCAACTGAGGGGAGATCAATGGTTCTCTAAAATTGACTTGTGATCATAATATCACCAATTGAGGGTTAAAAAATAAGATATTCCAAAAATATATTTCAAAAGTAGATATATCCATTAAGAGTATGTGGTTATTCCTTTCAGTATTATAAATGCACTAGCAGTCTTTATGGAATTTATGAATCAGATATTTCAATGATATTTGGATTCTTTTGTGGTGGTGTTTTTGGATGACATATTGGTGTATTTGAGGAAAAGGGTTGAGAATGAGCAACACTAAATAGTGTTGGGAATCTTGAGGGATCATCATATATATAAAAAATTATCAAAGTGTGATTTTTGGATTTAAGAGGTATATTTCCTTGTCCAAGTAATATCTGAAAGAAGTGTTTCTATCAATCCAGAAAAGATAGAGGTTGTTATCTCTTGGTAACTTCTAAAGAATGTATTCGAGATATGCAGTTTCCTTGGCTTGGATGGTTATTATTGATGTTCTGTTCATGATTTCTCATGAAAAGATTCACCAATGATAGTTTTGAAAAGGAATAAAGTTCAATTTCAATGGAATGATGAATGTAATAATTCTTTTCAAGAGCTTAAAGTTCTCTATAAATCAACACCAATCTTTATTTTTATAGAATCATGAAAGGGGTACGTGGTGTATTTTGATGTTATGGGATTTGGGATGGGATTTTTTCTCATGCACGGAGATCATAATATTTCTTATGGAACAAGGTTTTTATAGTTTCATGAGAAGAAATACCCAACACACTATTTGGAATTAGCGTTCATAGTCCATGCTTTGAGGACATGGCTCCATTACCAATTTGGTGAGAAATTCAGTGTTTATGGATCATAAGAGCTTGAAACATATTTTCTCATAAAGGGATTTGAACTCGAGACAATGAATATGGATAGAGTATCTCTAAATGTTTGACTTTGACTTGATTTATACACTAGGTAAAGGAAATTCAGTGGTATATGCATTAAATAGAAAGTCATATGCCCAGTTAGTAAAAGAAGCTTTAGATCAGTGGCAGTTGATGTCAGTGATAGCTGACATGAGCTTTGAATGTGAAGACTGAGGTAATGTCTCAGTTTTCTTTCCAGTTTCATTCATTCCTGATTTGGTTGTGATAGTTAATGAGGCATATACATCTGAATCATAATGTGTTGCTATGAGTTCAAGACTCATTAGTGGGGATACTATTGAGGGATGGAAGCTGGATGGGAGTTCAGTCTTGTGGTTTCAAAATCATATGGTCATACCTTTGGCTTGTCTGGAACAACTTATTCATACTTAGAACTATTCAATATGGGTTATTCATCCTGGAATACATAAGATGTATAAGGTTTTGAGAGCATAGTTTTGGTGGGTCGATATGAAAAGAAAGGTGATTCGGTATGAAAAGAAATGTGAATGAGTTTGTTTCAAGGTTCTTAACTTTTCACCAAGTTAAGGTGATTCATCAATGACCAGAAGGTATGTTGGAGTCTTTAACTATTTCTATTTTGAAATGTGATTAAATATCCATGGATTTTTTAATAGGTATCCTAATAATGGTTCAGAAACACGATGACATATGGGTGATAGTGGATCAGCTCACAAAGTTATCCCAATTCATCCCTTTCAAGAATATTATACGGTGGAGGACTTGTAAAAATATATATCCAAGAAGTGGTAAGGGGGAATGGAATACCAGTTTTGATAGTATTAGATAGAGACCTGAGGTTTATGTATCATTTCTAGAAATCCTTACAGTAATCCCTTGGGACTTAGTTGACCATGAGTATGATGTATCATCCTCAGATGGATGGGTAATCCAAAAGTATGATACAAATGTGATAAGATATGTTGCGGGCTTGTGTAATAGATTTTTGTTGCTCATGGGAAGATCACACACCATTAGTGGAGTTCTCATATAATAACAGTTATCAGTCCTCTATAAAAATGGCACCTTTTAAAGCATTATATGGGTGTCATTGTCGTTATACAATTTGTTGGGTGGAAATATGTGATACTTTAATTTTTGGGATGAGCCTTATTCAAGAAACAATAGAGAAGATTTAGTTGATTCATAAATAGATGGAGACAACTCAGAGTTGTCAAAAATCATATGTGGATCATTGTCAATGGCCATTTTCATTCATGGTGAGTGATCATGTGTTCTTGAAAATATCTCCAAGGATTGGACATCATCATTTTGGGAAGAGGATAAAGTTATCTACTTGATAAAAAATCCCTTTTGAGATACTTTAATGAGATATATAGGTGGAATATTAGTTTTCATTTCCATGATAGTTTAGTGCAATGCATAATGTGCTTCACGTATCTTAGTAGAAGAAGTATAAACCTGATCCTGACCATGTGAATCGATGAGATCATGTTAACCTAGATCCGAATGCTTTGTTAGAGTATGTGACAATATAGATTGTGGATAGGTAAGAGAAATTCTTACATGTGAAAAGCATTAGTCTAGTGCGGGTTTTGTGGAAACATGGTCAGATTTAGGAAGAGGCTTAGGAATGGGAGAAAGAAATGGTCGAAAAATGACCTGAAAAATTTCAGGGAAATTATGGTTTTCTATTTTTTGAGGAAGGAAAGTACAATGGTGGGGAGAATGTATCTTCCTTGGTTTCAAACTATGGAGTCTCTTCCCTTAGATCCAGAAGCAATCTTTTGGCAATTCTTAGTGTGTTGAAGCTTGATTCACTTGGTAAGTCTTCATTTGTGGTAGTTTTTCTTAGATCTACTTTCCTTCCCTATCTGGAAATCATATATCTAGTCTGTTGAGGATATATTTATGATGGTTGGTACCAATCATGATGATATATGGTTTTTTTGATGTTATATAAAGAGATCTAAGGCTGGTTTTTGGAGATTCAACCTGGTTTTGTTAAATAATTTATGTCGTTCTTCATTTTCACCATATTTTCTGAAGTAGGTGGATTCACTCTCAAATCCTCTTAATAGAACTGGAAGGATTGATTTAAAATTGTTTTTTTTTCTTGAAATTGATTGTGAATTTTCTGGGAAATTCTTGAGGGAAACCCT
This sequence comes from Viscum album, assembly GCA_963277665.1. NCBI lineage: Eukaryota > Viridiplantae > Streptophyta > Magnoliopsida > Santalales > Viscaceae > Viscum > Viscum album. Next base: position 843,958,537 of record OY728125.1, on the reverse strand, counting down.
CTTTGGTGATGGTTTATGGAATTTTAAAAAATAGTTGTTTTGGTGGAAAGTGAAATTGGTTACATGATTTTAAAATGATGATTTTAATTTTTTTTGGTTTTAATTCATGGAAATTGGTTGGAAAATTATTTTCAATAAAATTATGGTTTTATTGAAATGGTTTGGCACAGTTTGGTTTGACATGGTTGTTGGATTAAATGGTTAAGCATGAGTTAAATGGGATGGATAATGGTCATGAAGTACCACCATCAAAGGGATGGGTTATGGACATGAAGTTCCATCATTAATTGCAAACACAAAGCTTGTGTGGTTTAGTGTGTGTGTGTATGGTTGTATGGAACAAAATTGTAATTCCAAATGAATTCATAAAATGGTTGATTGACTTGTTTGGTTTCATTCATTGGAAATTGGTTTTGTCTTGGGAAAACTATTTTACTATTGTAATTATTTTATATCCTAATATAAACTATTTTTAATTGTTTTATATAGATTATTTTATATAAATGTGAAATCATTTTATATCTTAGTGGCATGAGTGGGAGGTTTTTTGGGGAAAGCCTATTGAGTTTCATCACCCTACCCCTACTTTGGCACATTTGTGATTTTGTAGATATTGTTTATTGAGACACTGGTAAAGGTAAAACATCATACATTTTTAGTGGTTCTTTATAATACATGGGGTGTATTGTGGAGTTCGATCATGGATCATGTTAGGAGATGTGGAGTTATGTCTTTAAGTCTTTGAGTTTTGTTGGTTTTGTCTTCCTCTGTGTACTTTTCTATTAGTAGTCTTTCGACGTGGTACTCTGATTATCATTTGATTTTATATCCATTTTTTATAGTTGAGTTGTCTTATTTTATTATCATTCATCATATAGTGGTTTTGGTTATGATATGATTGGTTGTGGTTGTTTATCAAAGGTAAAATTATTCCACAATTGTATTGAAGTCCTTGACATTTATTGATAGCCTTTGGAGTCTTTGAGATGTTTCCCAAGCCCAAGTAGCAATTCTTCCTTGACTCAAGCCAATTAGGAGGTGCAAGATGTTACACCAAAGATGTGAGATGATTTTTTTCACTCATGTGATCTTTATCAAACACATTTGAAGATGTTCAAAGTTTAATGAGATGATACAATGGATCTTCGGTGAAGGTATGATTATTTACAACACCTTCTTTATTTTCTGGTTTTATTATAGGTTTTATATTTATTACATGATAGATCCTTGAATTTGGTTTCTTATTTCTTTCACTATGTCTAATAAGAGTTATTAGATTCATATGAAACCTAATAGTTAGATCTACAGAAAATTGAAGGAGTGTGAAATCCATCCCATATGTTGAAAAAGGTTGTGACTCGGGAAGTGTAGAGATGGTGTTGCACCTTAGTAAGTTTGAGTTGATCAGGAGGAAGACATGAAGGGGAACCATAAAGTTGCTTTATGAAAATTCAAAGGAGGAAGTTTGTATGAGAGTTTCCAAAGGACTTGGTTGAAAAACTAAAGTGATTCTAAACTAAAAGATTTTTTAAGGGTGAGATTTATTTTTTAAGTGTGATCTTTATTTTTCTCAGAGATAATCCAACATCATATATTAATTTCTCACAACAAATTATGCTGATAAAATTCCTCTGTCACCTTGAATCGAAACTAAAAAATCATTTGACAACATCACCGAGACTCATTCACTTACTTCTGAGCTCTCTCATCATCTAAACCAACAATCCGCCAATGGAAAATTCCATTTGGTGAAGGAATGGATGGGATCAAGGCCATCCATTTGAGCCGCACACCCTTGTTCGCATTCTCCTCTTTCTCCACTGGCCACTTTCTACTCACCTAGACTATACTGCATGTAATATCATAAATATGTCAACACTAAAACTACAGTGCATATTATCCAGTTGTACAAAGACAAAAGGTTAACAAAGCTTTTGATACATGGATTAGCAGAGTTTCACATCAATTCTAAGTTGTCGTGATTTAGGTTTTACTTGATAATGACTTAGATTGTGTTCAAAATTTGGTTTCTATTGAGATTTCATTGAATTTATTAATTCTTGTATATACAAAATTCTACCTTAGTGTTATTTAATAAAGGTGCATGGGATGTTTGGTGCAGAAATATGTTTTTTTAAAAATACATGAATAAGAGAAAATGGTAATTTTAACCAAATAATAGCCCCCAATTTTTTTAATATTTTCATTGATCATAAAATATAACTTTTCCTATGTGTTTTTATATCCTACATTGCTAATCCTATACTCGGATAGAGGTTTGTGTAGTTGACACCCAACATAAAACTTCGTCGAATCTTTTATTGAAAATGATCAAATGTACCAATATGCTAATACTAGGACATTAATAGAAAGAAATTCAAAACATTTCTCAAGTGTGGTGCCAAATTAGTTAGAGCCTCTGCATCGATGCACATGTGTAGTTTTAAATTTTCAAGGGTCTTCACACCTTTCTGGATGGATGTGATGGATAAAGAAGCTAGTCCAAAATCATAAACTTAGGATAACTAGTTGGAATATTGGAACTTTAATAAGAAAATATATGGAATTGGTAGATATTATGGTTGGAAGAGAGATTAGTGTTTTTAGTTTACAATAGGCTGAATGGGTGGGAGAAAAGGCAAAGGAATTAGATATCTCCAGTTTCAAACTTTGGAAATCAGGTAAAACTAAGACTAAAAATGGTGTTAGTAAAATGATGGATAAGAATTTAAGAGATAAAGTGGTTGACATCATAAGATTAATGGATAGAATCATAGCTGTTAAGATATTTTTAGGAAACTAGAATTTTAACATTGTTAGTGTTTGTGCGCTTAAGTTGGCCTCAATGCACAACAAAATTTTGTTTTTTGGGTTAATTTAGAAAAATTGATTATGAGTTTTCTGTAACATGAGAAGATTTTTATAGGTGGTGGCCTAAATGGGAATGTATGAAATGATTTCAAAGATCATATATATTTTCATAGAGGGTTTGGTTTAGGTGTGGTAAATGATGCAAGGATAATTTATCTTAGACTTTGCCTATATTTGTGATTTTTTGGTAGAAAATACGCTCTTTAAGAAATGGGAAAAACATCTTATAAATTATAAAAGCAGAGAAATAAGATCCTAAATTGATTATTTCTTGGTAAAAAGGTCAGATAAAATATTAATTAAATATTGTATGGTTATAAACGGTGAAATTATTGTTGGTTTCAGGAGTAGTAGAAGCGTGCAATAGTGGGTGATATATTAAAATTTATTTTAATAATCATTTCCTAAAACCAAGAGAAAGAATATTGCACATAAAATTAATAAATAATATATTTAATATCTGAAGAAATAAAAACCTGGGCTTAGGAACTTTTTTTTGATGATTTTTGATCATCCGAAAAGTCCCTTTTGGATTTTCTCCATTTCACTTGCGAGGATCCAATAGTAGAATCCCTATAATAGTGATCCAAACGTGCTTTAATGGTCTCTGAGCAACATCACCCATTCTTCAGTTGCTAGTGTGGCAAATTGAATGTCTTGCATTGTTTGTTCTTGATCACCCCTTCTTTAGTCTTGAAGAAACTCTCTCTTGGGTTTCTCTTTTTTGAGAGGGAGAGTAGGATTTTAGAAAGAATTCGTTGTGTGAAACAATTCTCTATACCCAAGCTTAGAATTGGTTTCAAATTAATTACACAATAGACGTAGTCATCTATTTATAGAGTAGAGATTTCAGTTGTAAAATTTAATTGCATGAAATTCATTAAATATAATTATAACAATTAATGAAATCCCAAGCCACATAATAATAACAACAACATTATTATTATTTTTTGGTGTTTCAAATTTCGCAAAATGGATAAATAATATTTATCGACTCGTATATAATTATTTTGTCACTAAACATGGTCTTGGTCCATTTGAACTCCTCTTGTATTTATTGAACACCCGAATAAATATTTTATTCTCTTAAATAAATATTTTATTCACAAACTAGTAAATAAATATTTATTAAATATTAAATAAATGTATTTTATTCACACTCTAGTGAATAAATATTTATTTAATCTATTTGATTCATATAGTCCCTACGGGGTTGGCCCAGTGGTTAGTCGTTCGCTTGGTTCCTTGGGGTCGGGGGTTTGATTCCTTCTAGTTGTGCCTTGGCATTGTAATTTCACCATCGTGGATTTAATCCCCTTTTATATGATGGTCGGTGTGAGGTGGGTTGGTTTTCAGCGGCATCAACCGCATGGCGAAGGGTGAGCTTGGGGCACTTTAACCATTTTACCGGGTGTGGGCTACTCAATAGGAAGATTAAGACATGTAATGGGGGGTGTTGTTGTTTCCATACAAAAAAATGTGATCATTATAACTTAAATAAAATTATTCCTCAGTCTTGAGAATAATATTTATTCCATATTAAATTCAAATAGAATGTAATCGAGACCACTAGAAACACTTACTATGTGACCCTCTAGGATTATTTCTCATTGGTATTAGGTGAACTTGCCTAAAATCCAAGATTAATGTCTAGAAATGGGTCGAGGCACCCAAGAGAAAGAACTTAAAGTCACAACTATGAAAAACACATACAAACTCTCACTATGTAATAAAATTTATTTTTTATATAATCTCATCAAGTAGGTTGCATGACGGTTTCATCAACCTATATACTCAATTCATCATTCTTTGACTACTTGAAATAAACTCGTCGTGACACCATGGCCATGGAATTTAGGGAGATGGTTTTATTTCAATCAATGGTTCAAGATATAAAATTTCATAAATATGGAAAATACAAATCCATTATTGACTTATCCGTTAATAACATGTCATTCGTGATGCACCCAATGTACCCTACTTCCCACTAGCATATGGCATGATAGTTTTTGTTAGAAAATATAAGTGTGTGAGTCATGATATGAATTAATGATAATATTATAACATAAGGACCATTAAACATGCTCGCAGATAAAAATATCCGATGACACCAAAACATGTGGAATTCCTACTGGTAGGTCTATTATCATAATCTTCGGTATTAGAGATTATCAAGTGCGAACTTTATGAGAAGAAGTATCATATACTTACGAGTACTCTCACATGATGGTCTATATATTATGTGTTCCATCATAGTATGTTATCCAACCATAGAACTATATTAAGAATATTTTCATATCACTTCAAGGTTCTCATCGTATCGAAGAAATACTATGACCTTATCAATTCAACAAATAATGTAGGAAATTATTACATTATGGTAATGTTGAACAATGAAAAATATGTAATAAGGTGTTTTATTTAATATTTAATGCATAAAATATTCATGTAATCAAAGTACAAAAAGTTGGTTTTAGGACACCAACTCTAACAAACTCCCAATTAGACTAGAGCCGACTACCTACAACTTTCAGTCTGATAGACCTCACATGATAATCATGTTTCTTCTGAGTCAAGGCTTTAGTAAAGGGGTCCTCCATGCTGTCTTCTGTGGAAAAACTGATCACTGCAACTTCACCTCTTTGAGAAAAATTACTCTATAGATGATACTTCTAAAGTATGTGCTTTGTCTGTTGATGTGACCTTGAATCTTTTGATAGAGCCACCACTACAGTATTATCACAATAGAGTGTGATGAGATCTTTACTGCTAGATACCATATCAATATCTTGGAAGAAATTTCACATCAAAACTACTTATTTAACTGCCTCAGAAACTACAATATAACCAGACTCTTCTATAGAATTTGTGACCAAAACATGCTTTGAGCTCTTATAGCTCACAACACCTCCATTCAAAGTGAATATGTATCCTGTTTGTGATTTCTTGTCATCTTGATCGGTTTGGAAAATAGCATCTGCATATCCTATGATGACTCTTTCCTCATCTCGTATATACACTAGGAACATATCCTTAGTAATCATCAGATACTTAAGGATAATATTGATTTCCATCCAATAATGGTAACCTGTAACATCTTGATATCTGCCTACCACACTTAATGTGTAGACAACATCTAGCCTATTACATAGCATAACATACATGACTAACCCAATCACTGATGTGTATGGAATCCTTTCCATTCTATTTCTTTCCTCATTGGCCTAAAGACACATTTTCTTGGAAATATGAATGTCATGTAATGCTAGAAATAATCCTATCTTAGATCAATCCATACTGAATCTATTCGGTATCTTGTCAGTGTATGTATTTTGACTTAGGTCGAGAAACCTCTTGGATCTATCACGATGGATATTGATCCCAAGAATATATATTTACTCACCCAATTTTTCAAGGAAAAGCATTTATTCAGCCATTACTTAACAGACTATAAGACTGATATTTCATTTCCAATAAGTAATATGTCATCAACATAAACTATTAAGAAAACAACTGTACTCCCACTAAACTGTTTGTAGACACAAGGCTCACATTAATTCATTATAAAACCAAATTCTATATGGATTTATAAAAAAATATTCATGACCTGGATGCTTTCTTTAATCCATAAATTAATTTTTGAAAATTTTATTTCTTATTAACATATTTTGGAGTCACAAATCATTCAGGTTGTGTCATGTGGACATCTTCCTAAAGGTTCCTGTTAAGGAAAGATGTTTTGAAATCCATTTTCCAAATATCGTAGTCATGGTAATCCACAATGGAATGTAGGATTCTGATTGATTTCAACATTTCAACTATTAAAAAGGTTTCATCATAGTCAATACATTGACATTGTTTAAACACTTTTGCAACCAGTCATTCCTTATAGGTACTAATTTGTCCTTCCATGTCCAATTTCTTCTTGAATACCCATTTGAAACCAATAGGATTTACATCCACTAGAGGATATACCAAAATCTAGACTTGGTTTTGGTACAAGGAATACATTTCAAAATTCATGGATTCTTTCCACATGGAAATATCTGTGCCACTTATAGCTTCCTTGTAGGTTAGAGGATCATTATTATCAACTAATAATGAGTCCTCGTCCTTATTAACTAGAAAATCATACCATTCTGGTTCTATAACCTATCTTTTACTCTTATGCAGTTATTGTTTCTCTGGAACAATTTCCTTTTCCACGGAGCTGTGTGGAATTTTCTCCTATACCAACTTTTGTGTGCCTTGAGCCTCAAGTTCATGAAATTTTATCTTTATCCCACTATATCTTTTGGATATGTCATCCCTCTCAAGGAATATAGCATGTATTTCCACTATAAACCCTTTTTTTGAGGGGTCATATATGTAATATCCCCTTATTTTCTTAGGGTATCCAATAAAGGTACACTTTTTGCCTCGAGGTGCAAGTTTTTCACATGAAGAGGACTTAACAAATGCTTTACTTCCCCACACATATAAATTTGATAACAAGGTTTTTCTTCCACTCAAAAATTCATATGGAATACCATGTATCGATTTAGTTGGTACTTGGTTTAGTATGTGTGTCATTGTTTGTAACGCATATCCCCAAAAGGATAATGGAAGACTTTCATAACTCATCATTGATCTCACCATTTCCAACGAGGTGTGGTTACTTATTTCTATTACACCATTCCATTGAGGTGTGTAAGGAGGAGTGAGTTGAGATAGGATCCCAAACTCCCATAAGTAATCAATGAAGTCTTGATTAAGATATTTTCCATCTCGGTCTGGGCGGAGTTTCTTAATCTTCCTACCAAGCTGTTTCTCAACTTCATTATGGTATTCCTTGAATTTATGAAATGAATAAAACTTATACCTCATTAAGTAAATATATCCATATCTACTAAAATCATCAATAAAATTTATGAAGTATGAGTACCCACCCCTTGATTCAACATGAAATGATCCACACACATCGGTATGAAATAATTCAAGAATCTCTTTAGCCCTTTCACCTTTCCCACTAAATGGGGATTTGGTCATTTTTCCTTGTAAACATACATTGCATACACCAAGTGGTTTTAGTTTAAAAGAAGATAAATATCCATCTTGATGTAATTTTGTCAAGCGTTTTTCATTTACATGACCTAGCCAATGATTCAAAAGTTGGGTGTGGTATGAGTAATGTTATGTAACTTCATTATTGATTGTCATTACTTGGTTCATGTAATACAACACATAAAGACCATTATGTAAATGTCCCTTACCATAATAAACGCTATCTTTATAAAAGAACCAAAATTTATTTCCAAATTTGAAAATTAATCTATCTGTATCTAGTATGGATACAAAAATAATGTTTTTGGTAACTAAAGGCACATAATAACAATCATTTAGAACCACGATAATTTTAGTATGCAATGTGAGTTGGTATTCCCCGATAGCTACAACAACAAGTTTAGCTCCATTGGATACTCATATATCTACCTCCCCTTGGTTAATTTTTTTTAATCTACTTGGTTTATATATTTGAATATGTATGTGAGAACTAAAATATGTATCTAATACCCAATTTGTAGAAACAAATAAATTTCACCTGATAAAAAATGCACCTTAATCTTCACCTCACTTCTTTATCTAGATGTAGTTTTTCTTCCAGTGGCCCTTCTTGACACATGCAAAACAAATAGCATCCTGTTCCCTTTCTTCCCCTTTGATCTTCTTCTTCTTGAAAGGGCGTGAAGAATTTTTGGGCTTAAATCTATTTTCTTTCCCTTTCTGTTTGTTCACCATAAATACAAAAAACATTTCATACTTTATATCTTTATCTACTTAGAGAAGTATGATAAGAATATTTGGTAGAGACTTCTCAATAATGTTCATATTAAAATTCAAAAAAAAATCTGGAGAAGCTCTAAGGGAGTTATGACAAAATGAGATCAGTTCTTAGTTCTTCAGGGAGTTTAAACCCTAAAAACTCTAGGTACTCAATGTATCCAATGAGTTTGACTATGTGAGGCCTAGATGGGGAACCCTCTCCAAGCTTACTCTAAAAGAGCACCTTATAAATATTAAATCATTCATGTCTAGCTCTCTCATGGTAAATACCATGGAGGTTCTCAAGCATGCTATACATATCAATGTTTTCTTAAGATTTCATTATTTCACTAAACATAGATGAAATCATCAAACATTTAATGCCTACTGCATTGTTCATATTTTTTTTGTAGGTTAGGAACTATTCATCACTCATCTCTTGAGTAGGTGGATCAGGCATTGAGGATTTTAGCACGTAAGATTTCTATTCATGGATTAAAACAAATTGAAGGCATCTGAACCACTCCTATAAGTTACTTCCAGTGAAGAGATTGTCTTTATCCAATATTGATTGTAGGGATAGTGAGCTTTTCAGTTTATTCTACAATTAAAAGAGTAGATTATTAATACTTTTCTTGATTACATATTTTGTGAGAAATAATTAATTGATTTTATTACATCTCCAACTATTTTATCACTTCCCAATATCCCTCACCATTGAACTTAGAATGTCTAGATTATAGGACATTCTAGTGGAAAGGATCCATTTCCCCTTCACAGAACCCCCACAAGGGTTGGTTAATCTATTTTGAAGGTATTTAGGCAGACAAGTCTTTTCCAACTATGGTCTTGAATCTCTTTGATCCATTGAGTGGACTCACCAATTCAAAAATCATGACTTGAATTTTCTCAACACTTGCCTCAAAATTACACCAAGTCTAGAAAAGGATACTACTCTTGATGTAAAATTGTTAAGTTAGATAAATACTTTCATAAAAACTCCCCTTATAAAAGTAAGTGTCCCAACAAGGGTTGGTCAAACACATAGTTCTATTGAGATTTGTTCCTAGTCAAGTTATAATAGGCTTAGTCTGACTTAATATTAGATTGAGGGATTTTATTTTATTATGCATAAATTTTTATCTTATTTTATCTTTTACATGTCTTATTAATATTGAAGTTGGTGTTTAATTAATTAATTAACCATGTTTGGATAAAATATTTATGCATAATCAATTTTATTTAAATTACTTTTTTTAATATTAATTCATTCATTTATATGATTTAAGTCTTGTATAAATAAATAAATTTTTAATGCATTAGACATAAAATAAGTAATTAATTAAATAAACTAATCATGAGCTTATCTAATGGATGATTTAATGAGCATACATTAAATCAAACTATGACCTAGGGGAAATAACTCTTTATGACGGAATTGGAATGAGAAACAACATTCCACGTGTCCATCTATGTATCACCAAGTTGGTGTCATTATGGTTCTATCTTGAACCATCCCCACACACCTTGAGATGCTCCATTAATTACAAATATCTATTACTCGTACATAGGTGAGGGGAACCAAAATATTGGTTAAAAGGAATTACATAAATATCATTGGACAAGCAGGTCCTACATAATAATGGGGGGAGAGATGACTCACAAACCATCTTTTAATTTGATATTAAATAATTGAAAACCATGCAATAAATTTAATTAAATAAATTCCAACACATACATAGGTCTTGGTCAAGCTCATGAAGGGTCACACATGCAACGAATACAAAAAAGTAAACGAGTAGCATTCATTTCATTATTATTTATTTTTATTATTTAAGATAAACATGCTTGTATTAATTAATTAATTCCCTTTGATCTTAATGATAATCTGATCTTATTTAGAGATACCCATCATTAATGGTATTCATGGAAAATAAATGGTAGAACCAATAATGACTTATTAATTACAATAAATTAATTGAGCTTTTAAAATTATTCAAAACCATTATTAAATTGTCAAACACACAACTGTGTGCTAATTAATAAAATAAGGATTTAATGCTATAATTTCAAATTTATTGTAATTTTAATGTTTTCCATTAATAGGAGACTGCACGACATGTACATGCAGCTACATGCCATGTACCTCGATTGTCGTATATCTAAGTCACATGCCTGAGACTTCGGTGTGTTAACTTATCCCAGACTACATGGTATGTACATGCCAATTACACACCCTGCTTCCTCTTTCCATGTTCTAGGTTGGCCTAGTCAATATGTGGTGTGAAATAAAAGCAATGAGTATAATTAATTACTCAGTGCCTCTAGATACAATGCGCATGAGTATATATCATGTGCTTTGTCTGCACGCCGTGTAACCCAGTTTTACCAGCCAATGATTTGGCACTTCCTGATAGCATCTCCAATAGTTTTTCATTTGTTCTTAAACCTTTAAGAAAATGAAACGCTGAAAAAATGTGATTAATATGTCTATAACATGTTAATTCGAATCATATTAAATAATTAATAACATGAAATAAAATATATCCACAATTGCACGTAGATCAATAATCAAATAACTAATTATAAATTTAAACATAACCCCTTTGATACCACTTGTTAGTTCCGGGCACAATGGAAGTGTTCGATGGTGGGTGATATATTAATATTTCTTTTAATAATCATTTCCTGAAACAAAGCGCGGGGATATTTCACGTAAAATTTATAATTAATTTATTTACTATCTGAAGAAATAAATACCTGGGCTTAGGAACTTTCTTCATTGATGATTGTTGATCATCTGAAAAGGCACTTTTGGATTTTCTTCATTGTGATTGCAAGGATCTAAGGGAATAATCCCTCTAGCGGTGATCCACATGTACTTAAATGGTTTTCGAGCAAGCCACTTGTTATCTGGGTGCTAGCGCGGAGAATCAAATGACTTACATTATACATTCTTAATCTTCCATTCTTCGGTCTTGAAAAAATTCTCTCTTGGGTTTCTTGTTCTTAATAAGGAGAGAGGAGGAGGAGTCGAGAGAGAATTCATTGTGTACAACAATTCTCTATACCCAAACTTGGAATTGGATTCAAATGAATTACACAATAGATGTAGTCGTCTATTGATAGATATGGGATTTAGGTTGCAAAATTTAATTTCATAACAACCATTAAATATATTTATAACCATTAATGAAATCCCATACACATAATAATAATAATATTATTTTTTGGTGTTCTAACTTGTGCAAAATTGATAAATAATATTTACTAACTTATAAATAATTATTTTATCACCGAACACGGTCTTGGTCCGTTTGAACTCCTCTTGTATTTATTGAACACTAGAATAAATATTTTATTCTCTTAAATAAATATTCTATTCACAAACAAGTAAATAAATATTTTTAAATATAAATAAAATAAATAAGTGTATTTTATTAAAAATCCAGTGAATAAATATTTATTTAATTTATGTGATCAATATAACTTAAAAAAATTATTCCTTAGCCTTGAAAACAATACACTACTAGAATTTCACCCTTTAACAATGGTTCAGAACCACTGGTAAAGGCTGGGAAACCGTTGGTATATTATATACCAATGTTCTCCCAAACCGTGGACAAGTAAGCCGTGGGTATAGTCTTATACCAATGGTTATGTGTAAATCGTTGGTATATGTATTAAAGTAAGAGATATACTAACGGTTTCACAGACCATTGGTATATGTTACCCTTATACCAACAGTTTATAACTATTGGTATATAGTGTACAATATAGAAGTTTATACCAACGGTTATAACAAAACCATTGGTATAATATACATCAAAAGGCTATACCAATGGTTTTGAAAACCATTGGTATACATATGCTACATCTCCACAGTAGCTAGCAGCCACCTTCAACCTGAAACTCTCCATGACCTACAAGAACACATACAGCTAGAATCTAAAAGCCTTCATGGTATGTTTAAAATTCATCCAGAATTCTGAAATTTATAAATTTAAAATTCATTCCTCACTCAAACCACAACACAAGAGAAAAATCCAGAATCCAATACATCCAAAATTGAAATGAAATAACACCCATAACACCAATACAAAATTAAAATACAGTACATCTAGAATCCAATACAAATAATAGTATTCAAAATTTAGAATTCATTACCAATACAACCAGAGTCTAATACATCCAGAATTTAGAAATTTAGAATTGAAAAGCAATAACACCCATAACAGTATTCAAAATTTAGAATTCATTCCTCACTCAAACCACAACACCAATACACACAAGAGAAAAATCCTACATGTTATAGGAATCACATGGGATGTTTACTCATGGTCTTGGGTTGACTATCTTAAAACCAACAGAAAAAATTGGGTAGAGTGGACAAGGATCATGATACCCATAAGATAGAAAATGGTATGGGTCATGTGTTTAGACCTAGGATGAGTTATAGGAAGCACATGGGATGTTTATATTCCTCTAATGAACATGTATCCATGTATAAATGGTTCCTGATGTGTTAGTGGTAAACATTGGCCAATCTCGACATATGAGATGAGTTACCAGAATAGCCTACATGTTTTTCATAGAATTTTCAATTGGAATAAGGGGATATGTGGATAACTATAATTTGGTCTCGTGGGTGTGATGTGAGATGAATCCCCATTTTGGGTAGTGGGTATGAATATTCAATTATTTCTTTGGTATTGGGTTCCCAAAGGGACTTTGGTTTGGTCCTATAACCCACTGTTTAAGTATGGGATTGGCGTATTAAATTTCATGTACTTTAGAATAGGAGTAGGAGTTCCTCACATGAGAAGTGGATCGTGTGAGGTTGGACTATGGATCCTTTTACTAAAGTATCAACAAAATCCGAATACATTTGGTTGGTTTTCCATATGCAAGTTGTTGTTTTCACTTAAAAATCCTGTCCATTTCAAATAAAAGTGAGACAGTTTGAGTGGTACCGACCACACTGTGCCTCATATTGAGGAGGGTTTGAATCGTACACGTCAAAAATGACCCATGGATTGTTTTCATAAAGTATCAATAGATTCCTAATGTGTTTGGTCGGTTTTCTATATGCAAGTTGTTGTTTTCACTTAAAATCCCATCCATTTAAAATAAAACTGAGACAGTTTGAGTGGTACCATCCACACCGTGCCTCGGATTGAAGTAAGGTTGAATTTTACATGTCAAAAATTACCCATGGATCATTTTACTAAATTATCAATAGAATTTGAATGCATTTGGTCAATTTTCCGTATGCCAGTTGTTGGTTTCACTTAAAATGTTGTCCAATTCAAATAAAAGTGAGATACTTTGAGTGGTACTGGCCACACCATGCCTCATATTGAGAAAGAGTTGACTCTTACATGTCAAAAATTAACCATGGATCCTTTTTCTAAACTATAAACACAATCCAAATCCATTTGTTTGTTTTTTCTTATGCCAGTTGTTTTTACTTAAAAGGGTGTCCATTTTAAACAAAATAAAGACAGTTTGAGTGATTCTGGCCACATCATGCCTCAGATTGAGGTAGGGTTGAATTGTACACGTCACATATGACCCATGGATTCTTTTCCTAAAGTATTAACATAATCCTAATGTGTTTGGTCAGTTTTCCGTATTCCAGTCGTTGTTTTCACTTAAAATGTTGTCTGTTACAAATAAAAGTGAGACACTTTGAGTAGTACCGGCCACACCATGCCTTGGATTGAGGAAGGGTTGACTCTTACATGTCAAAAATGACACATGGATCCTTGTTCTAAAGTATCAACACAATCAGAATACGTTTGGTTGGTTTTCCATATGTCTATTGTTTTTACTTAAAACAGTGTCCATTTCAAATAAAAGAGAGATAGTTTGAGAGGTACCGGCCACACCGTACCTTGGATTGAGGTGGAGTTTACTCATAAACGTCAAAAATGAAACATGGATTGTTTTCCTAAAGTATTAATAGAATCTGAATGTTTTTTGTCAGTTTTCCATATGCAAGTTGTTGTTTTCACTTAAAATCCTGTCCATTTCAAATAAAAGTGAGATAGTTTGAGTGGTACCAGCCACACCATGCCTCATATTGAGGCTATGTTGACTCTTACATGTCAAAAATGACCCATGGATAATTTTAATAAAGTATAAATAGAATACAAATGCGTTTGGTCAGTTTTCCCTATGGAAGTTGTTGTTTTCACTTAAAATTTTGTCCATTTCAAATAAAAGTGAGACAATTTGAGTGGTACCAACCACACCATGACTTGGATTGAGGCGGGGTTGACTCATACACGTCACAAATGACCCATGTATAATTTTTCTAAAGTATCAACAGAATATGAATGCGTTTGGTTGGTTTTCCGTATTCCAGTTGTTGTTTTCACTTAAAATGTTGTCTAATTCAAAAAAAGCGAGACACTTTGAGTGGTACCAGCCACACCGTGCCTCAGATTGAGGTGGGTTGACTCATACACATAAAAAAATGAACCATGGATCCTTTTTATAAATTATCAACACAATCCGAATTCGTTTGTTTGGTTTTCCATATGCCAGTTGTTTTTACTTAAAAGGGTGTCCATTTTAAACAAAATAAATATAGTTTGAGTGATATCAGCCATACCATTCCTCAGATTGAGGTGGGGTTGAATCTTAAATTTTACATATGACCCATGTATCCTTTTCCTAAAGTATCAATAGAATATGAATGCGTTTGTTCAGTTTTCCATATACCAATTGTTGTTTTCACTTAAAATATTGTCCACTTCAAATAAAGGTGAGACACTTTAAGTGGTACCGGCCACATTGTGCCTCGGATTGAGATAGGGTTGACTCATACACGTCACACATGACCCATGGATCCTTGTTCTAAAGTATCAACACAATCAGAATACGTTTGGTCGATTTTTTGTATGTTTGTTGTCTTTACTTAAAATGGTGTCCATTTCAAACAAAAGAGAGACAGTTTGAGTGGTACCGGCCACATTGTGCCTCTTATTGAGGTGGGGTTGGCTCATACATGTCAAAAATGACCCATTGATTTTTTCACTAAGGTATTAATAGAATCCGAATGTTTTTGGTCAGTTTTCCGTATTCCAGTTGTTGTTTTCACTTAAAATTGTGTCCATTTTAAAAAAAAGACAGACACTTGGAGTGATATTGGCCACACCATGCCTCGGATTGAGCCAGGTTTGACTAGTACACATGAAAAATGACTCATGGATCCTTTTTTTGAAGTATCAATACAATATGAATTCATTTAGTCAGTTTTCCATATGCAAGTTGTTGTTTTCACTTAAAATCCTGTCTATTTCAAACAAAATAAAGATAGTTTGAGTGGTAATGGTCACAACATGCCTTGGATTGAGGCGGGGTTGATTCATACACATCAAAAATGACCCATGGATCGTTTTACTAAAGTATCAATAGAATATGAATGTGTTTAGTTGGTTTTCCGTATGCCAATTATTGTTTTCACTTAAACTGTTGTCCATTTCAAATAAAAGTGAGACACTTTGAGTGGTACTGGCCACACTGTGCCTTGGATTGAGGCGGGGTTGACTGATACACATCACAAGTGACCCATGGATCCATGTGCTAAAGTATCAACACAATCCTAATACGTTTTGTCGGTTTTCCATATGCCATTTGTTTTTACTTAAAAGGGTGTCCATTTTAAACAAAAGAAAGACACTTCGAGTGATACCGGCCACACCATACCTAAGATTGAGGAAGGGTTGAATTTTACATGTCACATATTACCCATGGATCCTTTTCCTAAAGTATCAATAGAATACGAACGTGTTTGGTCAGTTTTCCGTATGCCAGTTGTTGTTTTCACTTAAAATGTTGTCCATTTCAAATAAAAGTGAGACACTTTGAGTGGTACCGGCCACACCGTGCCTCAGATTGAGTCAGGGTTGGCTCATACACGTCACAAATGACCCATGGATCCTTGTTCTAAAGTATCAACACAATACAAATACTTTTGGTTGGTTTTATGTATGCTAGTTGTTTTTACTTAAAATGGTGTCCATTTTAAACAAAAGAAAGACACTTTGAGTGATACCGGCCACACCATGCCTCGAATTGAGGTGGGGTTGACTCATACACATCACATATAACCCATATATCCTTTTACTAAAGTATTAATAGAATGAAAATGTGTTTGGTTGGTTTTTCGTATGCCAGTTGTTGTTTTCACATAAAATGTTGTCCATTTCAAATAAAAGTGAGACACTTTGAGTGGTACCGGCCACACCATGCCTCAGATTGAAGTAAGATTGACTCGTACACGTCACAAGTGACCCATGGATACTTGTGATAATGTATCAACAAAATCCAAATACGTTTGGTCAGTTTTATTTATGCCAGTTGGTTTTACTTAAAAGGGTGTCCATTTTAAACAAAAGAAAGACACTTCGAGTGATACCGACCACACCGTTCCTCAGATTGAGTAAGGGTTGACTCGTACACGTCACATATGACCCATGGAGCCTTTTACTAAAGTATCAACATAATCCGAATGCGTTTGGTCAGTTTTCCGTATTCCATTTGTTGTTTTCACTTAAAATGTTTTCCATTTCAAATAAAAGTGAGACACTTTGAGTGGTACTGGCCACACCGTGCCTCGGATTGAGGCAGAGTTGACTCGTACACATCACAAATGACCCATGGATTCTTGTGATAAAGTATCAACACAATCCCAATATGTTTGGTCATTTTTCCATATGCCAGTTTTTTTTACTTAAAAGGGTTTCCATTTTAAAGAGAGCATAGATTGGGATCCAAGACACCAAATTAAGAGTGAGATTGTCTCCGGAATCAAGGTAGGTGGTCCTTAGCCTTTTGTGAATTGTCGTGCTGTTTTATATATTCTGAATCTATGCTCTCCCAATGTTGGGATGTCGAGTCGGGGGGTTGTCCAGGGTTGAGGGAGGAGGGTGGGGGGGCTGTCCGGGGTCTAGGGAGGAGGGTGTTGGGCTGTCCGGGGGGTTTTCTGGGGTCCAGGGAGGAGGGTGGGGGGATGTCCGGGGGGATGTCCGAGGGGGCTGTCTTGGGGGATATTCGGGGGCTGTTCTGGGTCTAGGGAGGATGGTGGGGGTTTTCTAGGGTCCAGGGAGGAGGGGGGTTGTCCTGGGTCCAGGGAGGAGGGTGGGGGCTGTCTAGGATCCAGGGAGGAGGGTGGGGGGCTGTCCGGGGGGCTATCCGGGGGGATGTCCGGGGGGCTGTCTGAGGGCTATCCAGTGTCCAGGGAAGAGGGTGGGGGGGCTATCCGAGGGGTTATCTGGGGGGCTGTCCCAAACACATGGGATGGTATTTTCATATTTTCTAAGAAAATTATTTCATGGTTAAAAAAATAATTTCAATATATCAACTTTTAATCAAACCATACATTTTCTAAATTCCACTAAAAAATTACAATTTCATTAAAATAGATAAAAAATAAAGGTAATGTGACCTACCTAATCCCACATATATTCAGGAACAACAAATCAATAAACATCAAAGGTCAGTAATGTTAGTCAAAAATGTAATGGATCACTCTGTCCCTCATCACCATCACTATCATCACCATCATCTTCACCCTCACCCTCGTCCTCATCATCATACCTATCATCGTCTCTGCCCTCCTCCTCACCCTCGTACTCAGCCTTAGCCTCCTCATCGCCCTCCTCCTCCACCTCAGCCTCCTCCTCGACCTCCTCCTCCTCTGCCTCAGCCTCCTCCTCTCCATTGTCTCGTCCACCACTAGAACTTCCACCTGGTGCACCATACATAGAACCCATCGATGAAATATATTCATCACAAGTATTGATGTCCTCTAGTGGAAGTGTTGCATGTAAAACTTCCATTAGTTTCATAAATGTAGTGTTTTCCCTAGCAGACTGTTCTTCCGTCTCTATTGCCCTTTTTTCAGCCTGTTCTTCCTATTCCTTAACCTGCTGCAACTTAGTGGCACTAAAAATCATACCTAAGGAGGGACAATACCTTGTCGAAACTATACTCTTCCTAGGTCAGCAGCGTACTCTACTAGGGTTCTCATCTCCCAACACCTGATGTAAGTGATCGTTTGGCCCAAAATTGTTAGGTTCCTGGGCATCAAGGGACTCTAAAGCAGCATGTTACAAATATAAATAGATTATTAAGTTAAAAAATAGAGATTAAAATTTTAAATCTACAAATTAAAACTTACAATCTGCTGTTGAGTTGGTTCATTAACCGCACTTCCATATTTCTTATTTATACTCAAGGAAAATAGTTTTGCTCGAGGCACACGTCATTCTATATTAAATTTATGCCTCTACGATGAAATTGAATGTAGAAAACCATAATTAAAAATAGGATACCAAAAAAACATAGTAATTTCATAACTAGAATTATATAACAACTTTAGAAATCGAATAAATTATGGAGGAAGCAATAGAAAGTTCAAGTCGTAAAGAAAGATTATAAACTATCATACCTATTGTCTCTCATGATCTGGCATCATAGTATGTCCCAATGTGTGGACGTATTTCTTAGAATCAATGTTTCTTTTATTTCATCTAGATGCATCTTAAATAAAATTCAATAATTATTATTAATGAAAAACATGAAATTTTTTATTTAAATATCTCTAATTTGATTAATACCATAAATTGGCTATTCTTCCAATGAGTAATCATCTGTCGGTACTGTTCTAATGGAAAATCATCCATGATAGGGACCGCCACTAACTCTATGCCCACTCTAGTACACCAACCAGTGTACAAATCATGCTTATAAGCTCTCCAAAGCTCACCTAAATCCTTTAGACATGCTGGTCGTGCACCCTCACCATCGGGGAAATTAAACCACAGCTGAAACCATAATATTAATTCATATAAATACAAAAATTAATATATTGCATTAAATACAACAGATATTTTTACCCATATCTCTGCCTAGTCTTTATCCTTGACTTCATTTGGAAGCTGTCTCTATGAGATTGGGCTGACAGGAATGATGTTGGAGTATTTGGAAAGTGTTGTCAAAAAACTCCGACATTGTTGCCCTGATTTTTCAATAATCTGACTATCTTCATTTTAGTCCACAATCAACTGCATGTGGCAGTTCCACACCGAATGCATGCGTGTACACCCCCGCACCCACCTCCTATCAGTAGATGTATTTGTTATGAAATAAAAACAAATATTTTATCAATACATGTTATAATGAAAATAAATAATGGTGTAACATTTTTTTAGGGTTTTATAAGTATACCTACGGTAGTCTGATCAATGGGCACCGTTGGATCCACAGAAACTAAAGAAACACCATGTACAGATGGAGTGGGTCCCAATGTATGCTCTGCAGGGACAGACTCTGGAAGAGTAATAGTCGAAGAAGATGGAATATAAAAGATCGGAGAGAAGGAATTAGAAGTAAAAGAAGATGACAGGGATGGCTGTCCAAATACTATATGGGGAGTGGGAATCATCATCGGATATGGTACATACAGGTGTGGAGGCTCATATGTAAAGGGTGGTGAAAACATGGGAGGGATAAATATCTCGTGTGTCCCTAATGACACATCAGGATTAGAATGTGGGATGGATGGTATGTCAGTGGGAGGGGCAGGGTCTAATCGGGCATGCCGACCAGATCATCTAACTCCCATACCACCCCCTCATACAAACACCCTGAGTACTGGGACCACTACTAGGATTCTCATCAAATAACTATCACCTAATAGATGGATCCTAAAAAAATGTTAAAAAAAATTAATCACATGACATTATATATTATTTAAATAAATATATTTGAAATAAAATACTCACTACAGGCACTAGTGGTGGAATGCCTAGCTCAACCATGCGATGACTGTTGTCCATAATCTATTTTCATCACCTCGCTTTAATTGGTTTCATTTTCCTACATTTGAAAACAAATATGGATGTAAATAGAAAAGGATAAATAATGTTTAACCCACAAAACAAAATAAATGAGAGGGAATAGGGGGATTCATGGATAATTTAACTAACCATTGTTTTAGGTGAGCTTGAACAAATATATAATGAAGTCAATAAATCGTACAATATGTAATAAAGAAATTTAATTTTTAGTAGGATGATTATTTAATAAGTTTCATCAGTCTATTAAAATCATGGAACATTGATTCTACCAGATTCATAAGTGGTGAAGTAGTTGTCAAAATTAGGGAAAATTTAATTTCTTTAGCTCAGGTAGATGATGCAGGTTTCAATACATGTTTTGCAGAAGAATACAAACCATCATGTTCATTACCTGGTAAAATGTTAAAGAGAGGTCTTAGAGTCATAAAAATTTTATACAAATCACAGTTGAAGCATTGAAATGTTCACCAAGTTAGAAATATTGGTTTCGTAGGTTTAAATAAAGTTCAATTCCAAATTACAAAATGCAATTAAAATAAAATTTCCAACCAATAAACATTGAAAATGAACATAATGGTCAAATTCGATACAACATATTTGTAATTAATATTAAATCAATTTGAATAGTACCAACCTTAACAAACCAACTCGAGGTAAACCAAACGAATTGAGAACATAGATGGATGATTCCATATATTTTCCACCACAACTTCATGTTCAAAATAAACTCTGACAATTGATCTATTAGAGTCATCAAAAGAAATAAATGGATTGGTTCCAATGGAAGTATGGAAAATGTAAATTCCATCATCTACATTATAAAAAATATGTCTTGGAATTACTTCAACTATGACACCAAATTCAGGTCGAAGTTGGTCTTTGACATAAAAAACTTGTTTAGCCATTGATGCCAATACATATGGTTCTTCGGTAGCAAGAGTTAAAGTCATATTAATTACTCGAAATCCAAAAATCATTAATTAATGTGCCATGTCTCTTTATCGAATCAAACTAATGGCATTTCATCATCGTGACTCATCCATGAGAGTAATAATAAAGTATTATTATTTTTTCAACGACTCAATAATAACCCACATTTTCAAATCGCGGTCTACTATCTGATACACTAGAATAAAAATCTATTGTGGAATTAACCATAACACCATCATGTTGTGTTCTCATTTTCTTTTCTCGTTCAGTGATAATAAATCTGTACCCATTGATAACAATTTATTTACATTCACAAACCACGGTATTAGGACCAAAATCCAAAGCTCTTATTTCCTCAGAGACATAGTCAGTAGAAAAAATAAATACCTACAATATAAATGAATATTAAACTTAATTAAATATTGATTTAATTATTTTAATTATTAATATATTTACCTTCTGTTTTAACCAAGAAGAAAACTCTTTTCTATGCAAAGTCTCCCTCTTTATCAAATATAATGAATGATGATTTCTATTTATCATTGTTTTATGTTCCCTATAGATAAAAAATATGAATAGATTAACAGATATATATGTAAGATATACATATTCAATTTAGTTACCTGATGTAGTCATCGAATAAATCACATTTGAACAAAAATGTTCGATGTTCCATCTCTCACTCTTCAAGGCTTAATATCTTCAATGTATATGATCCAGGAATATCTCCTGTTTGAGGAAGTGATGGAAAATTGGGTTCAATTTTCTCATACTGTTCTTCTACATTTCTCATTGGTGTGTTCATTCTTATAGTAAGATAATACAAATACATTGAGTAGAAATCCATACATTCTTGAGCCAAGTAACCATTCACGATAGAACCTTCGGCATGATTCCTGTTTCGGACATAAGACTTTAATGTGTACATATTTATTTCAGTTGGATACATCCAATGAAAATAAATAGGTCATTTGAGAAGTATTTCAGTGGGAATATGGACAGTCAGATGCAATATGCATGTGAAAAATGATGGAGGAAATATTTTCTCCAACTCACAAAAAATTAATGGGGAATCTGTCAACATTTTTTGCACGAAATACTTGGAGAAATTCTCAACACAAAGATATATAAACAAATGGCACAACAAAATAACAGTCACCCTTACATTATTAGACAAAATATGATAGATTTATATTGGAATCAACTCATGTAGAAGAACGTGATAATCATGAGTCTTAAAATATTTTAACTTCAACTCTCTTCTGTTGACCCGCTTAGATATGTTTCTTGAATAGCCATCAGGAACTCTAATAGCCCCTAATACTTCTAGATTTTTTTCATAGGTTTAATCACATAAAAATCACATAGAACTTGCAATTTATTTTCCCTAATACGCACAGGATGCAATTCTGGTCTGATGCCCCGATCCACCACGTCACGCCGAGACTGTAAATCATCTTTTGTCTTTCCCTTAACATTTAGAAGTATCGAAAGCAACATTTCACATATATTATTTTCAATGTGCATTACGTCTAAGTAATGACATAACAAATTTGTTGACCAATAAGGAAAATAAAAAAGGATACTCCTCTTCCTCCAATTGTAATAGGTTTCAGTGGAAAAATTATTTCTCTTTCCAGATTTCATTTGACTCTTCCCGAATGAAAAGATAAAATCATTCATTTCATTAAGCACGTCAGTTCCAGACATACACTAAGGTGGATCATTGGTCTCTATGGTATAATCAAATCTTCAATGATTATTTCTATATGGATGGTCCATTGGAAAGAATCATCGATGTCCCATAAAACTAAAACTACAACGATGTTTCAGTCTTCTGGATCGTGTATTCTTCATAAAAATAGGACATGATAGTTTTCCCTTCATGATCCATCCAGACATCATTGCATAAGATGGAAAATCATTGATTTTATATATAAGCATATCACATATCTGAAATATGTCTTTAGAATATGCATTGTATGTGCGCACACCCACACCCCAAAGAAGTTTCAACTCTTTTATTAAAGGTTTCATGTATACGTCAATATCAATGCTGGGATCAGAAGGGCCAGCTATGAGTATATTCATGAAAGTGAAAGGTTTTCTTATACACAACCATGGGGGAAGATTATAAATGTGTATAAAAACTGGTCATGTGTTGTGCGGAGTAAGCATTTTCCCAAATAGATTAAAACCATCGCATGAAAGACCCAGCCTCACATTACACACATAAACTGCACAATTAGGATATCAAGCATCAAATCTCTACCATGAAAATCCATCTGCAGGGTGAAACAACTCATCATTAGTCTTATTTTCCTCAGTATCATTCCATCTCATTTTTATTGATATTTCATCAGACATAAAAACATTCTGGAGTCCAGGGATCAATGGAAAGTGCCACATTACTTTCTGTGGCACGCGGGATGGTGTTCTATTAGATTTTGACTTCTAGTGGGATGTGCCACATTTTATACAATCATTTCATTTAGCGGTTTCCTCCCATAATAAACTGCAATCTTTTGGGCAAACATGAATTTTGTTTCTTGAAAATCCAAGTTCCTCAACTAACTTCCAAGCCATATAGTGGTTTGAGGGAATATCTGTATCATCTGGAAGTAAATACTTCAAGAAGTTAAGAATGTAATCGATTTCTGTATTAGAAATCCCATACATAGTTTTCCCATGAAACAATCGGATTAAAAATTCTAGATTTTTCATTTTATTGCATTATCGATATATTGGAGTTGTGGCAGCATAATTCAATTTTTTCACCCTGACAATATCATCATTTTCATTAGATGAATCATCTGTCCTCATATCTAAGTCTTCTTGAGTCAAAATCCTTTCTTTTTCATGATGACAAATAAACGGATATTGTTCATCTAAAAAATTCTTCAATCCCGTCCTTTCATTTTGATCATCAGCAATTTGAGATTTCATTTTCTCCCCATTGTGATACCACACATAGTAGTTTTCTTGAAAACCATATTTGGTTATGTGGTAGCTGACTTCTTCATTGATCAAGAAAGGTCTACCAATATAATTGGAACATGGGCAGTGTATGAAACCATTATCTGAAGCATTGTGAAATGAAAAATCTAAAAAGATCTCTAAATTGTTTTGAAAATCGCTTGAGATCCAATTAGTTTCATACATCCAACTTCTATCCATTCTGTAAAAAAAATTGTTATAAGTCATTTCATTATAAGCAATTCAATAAGATTGAAGTTTAATCAAAAAATATATTTAAGGAATAATGACAGTGATCTTTTTAGATAGTGAAATAAATGGAGACAGGTTGATATTAGAAGGATATTCTTATAACTAGATCTAGGGGGTGGGGGTTGTCCAAGGGGGTGGGGTGGTGTCTAGGGAGATTGTCCAAGGGTGTGGGAGGGCTATCCAGGGGGTGGGGTGGTGTCCAGGGGGGGCTGTCCAAGGGGGTGGGGGTGTCTAGGGGGTGGGTGGTGTCTAGGGGGGTTGTCTAAGGGGTGGGGTTGTCCGGGGGGGGGGGGGGGGGGTGTCCGGGGGGGGGGGGTGGGGGTGTCTAGGGGGGCTGTCCAGAGGGGTGAGAGGGCTGTCTAGGGGGTGGGGTGGTTCCTAGGGGGGGTTGTCTGGGGGGTGGGGGCTTTCCAGGGGGTGGGGTGGTGTGGTGTCTAGGGGGGGCTATCTAGGGGGGTGGGGGATATCCAAGGGGGTGGGGTGGTGTTCATGGGGGATGTACAAGGGGGTAGGGGTGTCCAGGGGGTGGGGGTGTCCAGGGGGTGGGGTGGAGTCTAGGGGGTTGTCTAAGGGGGGTGGGGGTGGACAACTCCCCTCCCTCCCTAGACATCCCACACCCCCTCCTAATTGAAATTTGTATAAGAAAATCATCATCAATTTTCTTATACTATCCGACCATACCATACCACCCAAGGAATACCCTATAACTTAGAAATATCCTAATGTTATACACAATACCATAGGACATAATCGATATGTGTCCAATCTCATCATCCACCTTCATCCACATCCCAGCATAACACCCCTATAGGTTGTAACCATAACCCAGAGGCCACAAGGAACTCACATAAAAATTTCCAACTTACCCAACTCACTCAATAATATAACCCCAAATAGTCACTCAGAACATTATCCCTTTCAAACACATTCCATGTACAACATGAATAAACAAACTAAGGATGTCACCATATATCTTCTTATGAAGAGGTGTCACTACAAAAAGTCTATCAATGTGGGGCAGGGATTCAGGAGGGGTGCGTTCAAAGGTTTTATTCAAGGATGCATTATGTAGTGGGTCGTCGTCTCATAACCTGTTGGAAAGGGAATCTGATATTGGGTTTGCTTCAAACCTGTCGGCCATTCCTTCGATTGTGGTTTCACCCAAGACTCTCAGTCAGGTTGACAGTTTTCCTGTGGTGGATCTCTCGGCGCAAGAACATCAAGAGGTGGCTTCTTTCCATGATCTTACTTTGGTGGCTCGGTTCAGATGCAACAAACCTTCTCTGAGTTTTTTCAGGGGTTTTATGGACTCTTGGGGGCTCCTTCATCCTGTGGCAGTTTCAGAACTCTCCCGGGTGGCCTTCTGTATCCATCTATTCTCGAAAGAAGATCTTGTGATGGTGTGGTCTCAGGAGGATAGGAGGTGTGGTTCGTGGCACTTCTCCATGAAATGGTGGTCTTGGGATTGTCATTTCGGTCGAGAAGCCCCTTCAGATGAAATCTGGCTTAGTTTGCCCGGTCTTCCGCTGCCTTTCCTCAATCCGACAATCTTAAAGGCCATTGGTGATTTGTTGGATTCGTTCCTATGCACCGATCTGAACACTAGGTGCCTATAAGACACTGATAATCCTCGTGTTTGTGTGGAGTTGTATATCTCCACGAAATGGCCTTCACGCATCCTGCTGAGGGTGAGTGATGGCTTTTGTTGGTGGCAGCGTATTTCCTTTCAGCATCTCCCAAAGTTTTGTGTTTTTTATGGTCTGCAGGCATTCCGTCGCTTCCTACCAGAGAAATCCATTTGAGGTGAGTGCTTCCGACACTTTGAACGACCAGGAGAGGGCCCCTCCAGGGTCTTTCAGGATTGTGACAGGCAAGTTTTCCATTGGAGGGACATTTTTGAATTCAAATTCTTTGGAAGTTCGTCACGTGACCAAGGTTACCGAGGCAACGACACCCTCTGACACTGTTGCTGGCCTGTCAGATCCGGTGCCTGAATCTTTGGACCTCATTGTCCTGTATCTTGGTTTGGAGACTTCTGGGAACGCTCCTCTGGATGAGTTCCTTTTCCAAGGAAATCTCTTGTCTCCCCATGACTCCAGCATCCTTCTCTCCTTTCCAATCCTATCCAAGACCTTGTCACACCATCCTGTGACCTTATGTATCTCGACCCAGCTTTCCCCAGAGGTTATCCAAAGGTCCTTTGTGTGTAGCATGGCTCTAGCCAATGAGGGGTTGCCTTCACATGGACTCCTTCTTGAGGGTTTCGAAAAAGAGATCTATTCAGCCTGCCTTTCTCCTCGGTTCATTCTTCTGGACTCTCTGATGCATTCAGGCTTGGATGCGAACTCCTTGGGATTTTCCTTGTCTAAAATATGGCCACTCTTGGAGGACTTGGATTCTCTGTTCAGGAACATAATTCGATCTCCAAAACTTGCTTCTCGAGCCGCTGATTTTGCAGAACCGATTACGCACTCCAGATCAAAGGATACAAGTTTGCTTGAACCCCTTTCGTTTTCTATCCCTTCGTGCCATAGATCTCGGATGGGTCTGTTTTGATGCTGCCCCTTATTATCTGGAATGCATGGGGCTTGGGAGCTCAATCCAAACGTGCCTATATCTCTTATGAATCCAGGAAACAACACCTCTCCCTTGTTACTATTCTCAAACCGAAACAGGATCCGATAAAGCTTCCAGGGATTGCTAAGAAAATGGGTTTTCCGAGCATTCTTCATGGAGGTCAGAATAATTTTAAAATTTGGATATGTTGGAACAAAAAGGTTACCATCGAGGTTGTGAGTATTATGCCCCAGTGTATTGACACAAATATCTCCTTTGAAGGAGTTGATCTTCTTTTTACATTTTTTTATGCATGCACTGATCCTCTTGGGAGGGTGGAGTTATGGAATCACCTTGAGGCTTTCAACTCTGGCTCTCTGCCATGGTTCGTTGGTGGTGAATTCAACTCCATCTCGAACCCTTCAGAGAAAAGAGGTGGCTCGATTATGAATCTGGGTGGTATGCATGAATTTCGGGCCTGCATGCTTTCTGCTGGTCTTTTGGATTTAGGGTTCTCTAGGCCAAGGTACACATGGTGCAATAACCGTAAAGGGTCTAATAGCATTTGAATCCATTTGGATAGATGTTTTAAGAATTTTCAGGGGTTGGAACTTTTGCCCATAACGACAGTTTCTCACCTTTCCCACTCCCTTTCCGATCATGCCCCGCTGCTAGTGGAGGTCAAGAGATATCTTGTGTTTAATCAAGACTTCTTTTACTCTAATACCTGACATCAGGAGGATTCCTTCTTTTATTTGTTGAAGGAGTCGTGGGGTCAGAGGGATGACGGGAGATCCTGGCGCGGCCTTGAAAATCGCCTCTCATGTCTCAAATAGGATCTTAATACCTAGATTGTGAGCAGATCCAAGGTGGTTTCTGAGGTTGATCGTATTTAGAAGAAGGTGGATCAGCTGGAAGAAGTTCTTCAAATCATCTGGGATGACAATGCTTTCATCTCTCTCTATGATAAGCGAACTGCCCTTGAAAAAAAACTTATGGAGATCGAGAGGGATTATAGAAAACGCTCTCAGGTGAGATGGTTAAGAGAAGGTGATCATAATAGCACCTTCCTTCATGCATGCATGAAGGAGAAAAAGTGCATGAAGGTTAATTTTCACATTGGAAATGGAACCTACACCTCTGATAAGGATGTTGCAAGTAGAATGGCATTGGACCTCTTTGAGGGTCTCTTATCGGGAGAGCCCCCTTCTTCC
This sequence comes from Viscum album, assembly GCA_963277665.1. NCBI lineage: Eukaryota > Viridiplantae > Streptophyta > Magnoliopsida > Santalales > Viscaceae > Viscum > Viscum album. Next base: position 843,930,063 of record OY728125.1, on the reverse strand, counting down.
TTTGATCGAGACGATTCAGATGGAGAGGGATTCTTGAGCTGCATCCCCAAGCTGGTGAATGATTATGATAATTCTTTTCTTAAAGCACCTCCTACGGAGAATGAGATTAGAGATGCTATCTTGAGAATGCCTCAAGAAAGTGCGCTCGGGTCGGACAACTTTCCTGTTTCTTTTTATGTGGAATCTTGGGATGTGGTCGGTTCTTAGGTGGTGAAAGCAATTCACGATTTCTTTAGCGGTGGTTCTTTGAATAGAAGCATCTTCTCTTTGAGGGTGGTCCTCATTCCAAAGGTTATAAATTCAACTCTCATCTCCCATTACTACCCTGTATGCCTCTGCAATTCTTCCTATAAGATTTTGGCTACGGTTATTGCTGGAAGACTTGGTGGTTTTATACCCAAGTTGGTTTCGAGAGAACAACACAGTTTCATTTAGGGTCGGAAAATTCAAGGAGCGGTTGGTATCTCCAGTGAGCTTGTGAATGATCTATATAGGCATTCGGTGGGTTCTAACGTCATTTTCCATGTTGATATGAACAAGGATTATGATACTATTGAATGGAGCTTCATTATCGGTGTTATGAGGAACTTCAGATTCCAAGAGTGGTTTTGCGATATCTGTTTCAGGTGATACTCCTCTCCTTGGCTCTCCATTTCTCTGATGGAGAAAGGCTTTGGTTATTTCATGTCAGTTTGGGGTGTCCTATAGGGTGACCCTCTATCCCCAAGTATTTTCATATTGGATCAAAATGGGTTATCTCACAATATGAATAGGAGTTTGGAGAATGATAGAATGAAATGGTATTGCTGTCAGCAATCCATGGTGTATATCTCTCATTTGATGTTTGATGATGATATTTTGATTTTCACGAATAGTAGGCGCATGTCCTTGTACAACCTCATGGAGATCTTGTACACTTATGGTCACTTGAGTGGAAAGAATATTAATTCCTCAAAGTGTCATGTTTTATTTCAAATAAATGCTCTGGTAGGAATTTTAGAGAGGTGTAAGGCATTGTCGGCTGTCTTCAAAGGAAACTACCAATCCTCTACCTTGGAATCCCGATCTCAAGTGGCCGCATTAAGAAGCATCATTTTCATGATATTCTGAATCGCATTCTAGGTAGGATTTTCAACTGGAAAAATAAGCTACTGTCTTTTGGAGGATGGGTTAATTTGATCAACAATGTGCTCTCCTCTATTCTGATGCATATTTTCTCTATTATCAGGCCACTGAAAGGTGTTGTGGAGAAGTTGGAAATAATGCTCAATTCATTTTTTTGGGACTCTAATCAAACAGGGCACTGCCACTGGGCTTCATGGCCTCGCATAGAAAAACCAGTCTCAGAAGGGGGTGTTGGTCTCCGGGATATTAAGGAAGCTATATTAGGCATGCATGGTCAGTTAGAGTGGGAGATTCTGGTTGGAGAGTCTCTATGGGTGAAATTATTGAGTGCTCGTTTTGGTTGAGCTCTAGGCGACCACGATTCTCATTCCTCGGACCTGGCGCACTGCATGTTTTCTCACTTGGAGTGTATTGAAAATCACATGTGATGGATCATCGGTAAAAGGGATATCAACTTCTGGGATTTAAATTGGTCAGGTGAGAAGTTGTTCTTTCCAGGCTTCCCCTCTCCGAACATTACCTTCAACGAAGCTACAGAACACTATGGCCTCATCCAAACGACGCTGAACCCTACTTAGATAGAGGTCTTTGAAAGTGTTGTGATGAACAATACCACTAATAAATTTTGTTTCAGTAGGGCGAGTTTGGGCAGGTTTAACTTACGGGATTATAGAGGTCTTCTCCATGATGAGGATGCTTCGGATGAGGGGCCTCTGGTGGCTTGGTGCACTAAGATTCCTAATAGTATGAATTTACTTATTTGGAGAATTAGAAACAAGTAAATTTTGACTGATGATAATATACAATGGAAGGGAATTTCAATGGAATCTCGATGCTTTTGCTATGAGAGTCTGAAGGTGGAGACAATTCTTCAATTATTTTTTCAGAGTTCTTGGGCTGCGCATCTTTGGTCATTCTTCTCCCCTCGCCCGTGCATGGATGGTGACCCTTTATCCTTACAGGGTTTCTTAACATCTTGGTTTCAAGGACCTGAAAGTAGAACCATGGAGCGCAAGGTGCATATCATTTTCCTATCCTCGATATGCTGGACTATATGGGAGGCCTGTAACCATGTTCGGCTCGGCTCCAGTCACTCGTTATTATTCATGCAGATGTGGTCTCAGTCCCTTGTTATATAGTTGGTTTCGATTCTAAAGGGGGGTCAAACTTCTATCACGATCAGCAATCTCATTAGTGCTCCCCGCACTCAGAATAGGGTATGCGGATAGTGGGTTAAATGGGAGCCTCCTACCATTGGTCTCAAACTCAATGTGGATGGTTCCTGTTCAGAAGGAATCATGAGGGGCGGCGGGGTTCTGAGGGACTTCAGGGGCTCTGTTTTACTGGGATTCAATGCCTTTTATGGTACTAGAAACTTGCTCGGTTCAGAAGTTAGGGTACTACTTTCAGGTTTGAGGGTTTGTAGAAGTATGTGATTCCAGGTGACAGAGATTGAATCACATTCTGAAGTTCTTGTAAAGGCTATTCAAGGGCGGCATTTGATGCCTTGGGAGTTGACCTACCTTATTTGCAGATGCATTATGGAAACCAACCAAGGGCAGATGATACATCCTATCTGGAGGGAGACAAACTTTGATACAAATTCACTGGCTCGCATGGGTAGAATGGAAGATGATCTAGTGGTTTACCATAAACTGGACTCACTTCCTATTGAGTGCAAGAGTATTGTCCAAGGGGATTCCCTTGGCCTTCATCATTTTCATCCTCCTTGAGGGAGGTAGGGTTATTGTTCTGTTTTTGTCTTCTTAATCCAATAAAAAACATCTTTGATCATATTTATACTACAATATACATGAAATACCCCATAAAACTAGATTCATTATACAACCAATACCTCTCATAATTGAGATAACATAACCCACAAAAAACAGAACCACAATTATTCAACACCTCAAATGGGTTTTCACTATCCAGATGGCACACTAGAATGCCTTACTGTTCAAATGGAAAGGATTCACACTATAAGGAACTTCTACCCAAGGCCCCCATCACATTAAATAATATAAAACCTCACTCTCATGATTAACTCTTGCAGAAGGGTCATGTGGCAAGGGAACATGATAGGAGAAATAGAAATACAGGAAAAAAAAGACCACGTGGATCTCATTTAGGCGAAATCAAAATAGATTACAAAAAAAAATAGATGCACTACATTCCAATTACATATTATAAGTTTAGAAGTAAAGAATTACCTTATTGATTGTAGAGAGAGCTTCTAGAGATAGCTTGGGGTGAAGAGAGAGCAGGAGAGAATCGGGAGCGATTAGGTTTATGGATGCAATCGCAAGGAGGGATTCTGGATGTGCTTCTATTTGGGGGAAACTTTCCCAACGGTTTGTTAAAACTGTTGGGAAAGAGTTTATTTACCAACAGTTTTTAAAAAACATTGGTATATATATAGATTTTCCCAATAGTTTGAGTAAACCGTTGGGAAAAGCTTGTTCTCATCCCATTATCTCAACGATTTGAAGAAACCGTTGGGAAAAATTAAGTATCCCAAAGGTTTATTCAAACCGTTGGTATACAAGTGTTGGAAAAACACAATTTTCCAGCATTTATATTTATTTCATTAATTAAATTTAAATATAATTTAATTGAGACCACCAGAAACACTTAGCATGTGACCCTCTAGGATTATTTCTCATTGAAATTAGGAAGAATTTCTTAAAGTCCAAGATTATTATCTGGTAATGGGTCAAGTCACCAAAGAGAAAGAACTTAAAGTCACAACAATGACAACCACAAATTAATTCTCACTATATAATAAAATCCCTTTGTCACATAATATCATCAAGCAGGTTGCATGACAGTGTAATCAAACTATATACTTGATTCATCATTCTTTGACTATCTGAAATAATCTAATCGTTACACCATAACCATGAAATTTAGAGTGATGGTTCTATTTCAATCAAAGGGCCAGGATTTCAACTTCCATAAATATGGAAGGGAAAAATCCTTTCTCGACTTATCAATTAATAACTTGTCATTCATAACGCACCCAACGTACCCTACTTCCCACCAACATATTGCATGACAGTTTCCATCAGCAAATCTAATTGTGTGAGTCATGATATTCATTAATGATAATCTTAAATTCCAAGGGCCATTACACACACTCGTATATAGAAATATCTGATGACACCAAAACATGCAGAATTCCTAATGGTGGGTTTGTTCTCATAATATCTCATCTTGGAGATTACCAATTGTGAACTTCATGAGAATAAGTCTCATCTTCTTATGAGTACTCACACATGATGGTCTATATACTATGTATCCCATCATAGTATGTTATCCAACTAGAGAACTATATTAAGAATATTGTCATAGCACTTCAAGGTTCTCATCATTGAGGGGAACTAATATGACCTTATCAATGAGAAAAATAATATAGGACATTATTACATTATGGTCATGAAGAACAGTGAACAATATATAATAAGGTGTTTAATTTAATATTTAATACATCAAATATTCATGTAATCAAAGTACACACAGTTAGTTCTAGGACACCAACTCAAACAAGTTTGACCACCCAACATTGTTTATTAGTTTTATACCTGCAAGTTATGAATTATAAGAGAAATTTAAAACAATTAATGAATCTAAGAATCAAATGGTGATGCCTAAAGGACAACCTTATAATGGAATTTAAGAACAAACTTTTGTAACAAGTGGATGAGGAAGTTCAAGGAACTGCTAATTACATGTGGCATGAGGTGGATAAAAGTGTTCTCAATATAACTACTTCTATTATAGTAAAGGGTTTTTTTCTAAAGGGAAAGAATCATGGTGGTGGAAAGAGAATGTTAAACTTAAAGTTAAATCAAAATGGGACTATTTTAAACCTTTATACCTTTGTATCAATGGATATTCTTGGGCTCCATGTCCTTTTTCTCATAGAGTGGCTAAGAAAGCAGTTAGTGATGCCAAATATAAATTTTTTGAGGTGTTGTACCATTAATTACAAACTAAGAATAGTGAAATAATAGTATATAGTTTAGTAAGAGGTATATAGTGAAAATCTATATATTTAGATCAATTTTGGTGCATAAAATATGAAAAATTATGTACCCTTTTTAAGGATGAAGAAATTATGAAAAATCAGGATTCTTATTTAATTATCTCTTCAATGGAGAGTGGATGTGTGTATTAGACCTAGATAATATCAACATTAGTAGAGATGAACTAAATTATCTCTATTATAAAAAAATACTTTTGAGTAAAAAGAATCTTTAATAAGGATAGAAAATGATAAAGTAGTTGGGTTAGATAACATATATATTGAAGTTTTGAAATATTTAAGGGATTTGGGTATTAATTGGAGCACTGGTTTATTTAATGAAATTATGAAATATAAGAAAATTATTGATGAATGGAGGAAGAGATCTTACCCCCAGGGGCATAGCCTAGTGGTTACGCCTTTGAGGGGTCTTGCGGGAGGTCTCAAGTTTGAGTATCTTTGAGTATTTGTTGGTTACATAGGTTATATTTGTTTCTTTGTATCCCCCTCACCCGAACTATTGTAATAATAGAGGAAGATCTCTATAGTACTTTTGTATAAAAATAATGGAGACATTTTAAGTTATGGTAATTATAGTGGCATTAAGCTTATGAGTCATAACTTGAAACTTTGGGAGAGAGTAGTTGAACAGATAATTCGAAGGAAAAATAAAGTTTCTGATAATCAATTTGGTTTTATACTTGGACATTCAGCCACATAAGCAATTTATTTTATTGTAGGTATGATGGACTATTATCAACAAAAATCCAAAAAATTTCATATGGTTTTCATTGATTTGGAGAAGGAATATGATAAATTTCCTTTTGAGGTTTTATGGAAAACTCATAAATGAAAAGGGGTGCATGTGAAGAATATTAAACTCATCTAAGACATGTATGAAGAGAGTTTGAATTGAGTTATAACTCTAGTAGGTGATATAGGTTCTGGGAATAGTGAAAGCATGTGATGGGTAATTCCCAACTTTTCTTTTTTTTCATGATTGATGATCAATTTGAGATGTACACGATGATAAATGTCATGATAAAAAAATTGAATCAAATAAAACAAAAAATGAACAAAACATTGGAACTAGAGAGAGGATCATCGATATTATTTATAGTTACTTTAATCAACTAAAAAATTACCTTGTGTGAATTCTTTCTTAATTTATAGATCTGAAAACAAATCTATATTTTAGGGTCATTGAATTATAGGAATCAAAAAAAGATCCCCCTAGCGGTGATCCACACATGTTCCACGAATCTATGAATGTCACCATAGGAATATCTAGGTCCTAGTTCGCTTGTGTCATTTTCCTTTGATTTCCATGAGAATCGCTTCAAAAGCATTGTTCTTGATCTATCTTAACTTGAGAGTGAATGGTGGAATAAAAAATATCTTTGTTATTGTGAGAATTCTTAGAGAGGGATCTATTTAGGGATTGAGAGGATTCTCTTAGGCTGCCATTGTGCACAACACAAAATGAATTATCTTGATTGAAAATAATATAATTAGGTTTAAATAATGATAGAGTTTAGAAATAAATATTTTCACAAGTTCCCTTTAATATTTATTTAATCCCTTGTGGAACCCCATGTCTAAAATAATAATAATATTATTATTTCCTTCACATGCGCTTAACTTGTGAATTAAATTAAATATTATTTACAGCGCTGACCAGATCTGGATGGTTTCCAGTGGGGAAGGCGGCTAGCCGAGCGGTGCTGCCTGGAGGAGAGGACTGTTGCAAGAGGTATTTGGGGCGACTTGACCCGGTTTCATCGATGGAGGAGGGTTGGTCCATCATGGGTCCAAGTGGAGGTAGGACAATGACTCGCTGAGCAGGGAGGGTGGCTCCCTTGTTTCACCAGCGGAGCAAGGTGCCCACATGGTGAGAAGGGAGGACCCGCAGGGTGGGTGTGCTTCAGGGTGGTTCAAGCGGCTAGATGCGGCTCATCAGGGTGGGCTGAGGGGGGGAGTCTGGGTAGAAAGGGGGTTTCACCAGCTGGGTTAAGGGCAGTTGGTCGGAGCAGAAGCCCGACTAGGGCTGTGCGGCACGCCAGTCGGCGACGGCTGGCCAAGCGGTGCTAGGGAGGAGTGGAAATAAGGAGAGATAGGGGGAATGCCCTTACCTTTACCATATGGAATCATTTTTTTTGCCTTTTATCCTTTTGGCAGATTGTTGACCCAGACCATTGGTGGTATAGTTTTCACAGTCGACACCTTTTAATTTGTGTTAGTTTGTTTGTATCACCCACTTGGGTGATATTTCCACATCCACCCCTAAAAATTATAAGTATATAAAAGAATTGAATAAAATTAAATGATTAAATAATCAATCAAATTAATTAAGTTAATTAATTAATTAATACAATTAATAAAAATTATTTATTAAAATTCCCATGTTGTAGAACCTTATTCTGACCATTGAAATCCAGACAAAAAATGGGTCCAACAGAAACTTGTTTCAACTGACGGGTTCGGGTATAGAATTAACACATAAATAAATATATTTTCATCACTTTAATACCCACAATTGGGAATTTCAATCTATATTTGAAAATTTGGATGACCGTAACTTGGTCATCCAAGGTCGGATTGGAAATCTGTCTGCGGTGTTAGGATCGAATCAACACCCTCTATTAAAATTAATGAAAATTTAATTGGTTCTTAGCTTAAAATTTCCATGCATCACTTTGATACCAATTGTAGGTACCAGGTATATAGCAGAATCCCCAAAAATGGGATTTTAAAAAAATTTCACCATCGTGTGGCATGAACTCATTGACGTTAGAAAATCATTGCCTGGTTTAAGTCGAGGATCTTGCGTAAAGAGTTCAAGAACAAAAATAAACCATAAATAAACTGGTTTAGATCCAAATATATGCATGATTCTTGATTTTCATTAGTGATCAATGCATGAAGAATTTGAATATGAATTCCTCTAGATTTTCCACACACGCTTCAAGAAACTGCGGGAGTGTCGTTGGTCAAATTTTGGGTGTCGGTGCGGAGATCTGACGATGCCCTTGATGCTCTAACAACCACCACATCTCTTTGCTTGCGATTCCTGAGAGAGATCTTGAGCCAAGATCCTAGATCTAGAGTTTCTCTCTCTAGATTTTAGGAGAGATAAGAAGAGATAGAAAGTTCATGAATAGTCACCAGTGAAATTCCTCTCTTCTTCTATTTATAGAGTGTTTATGAATTACCCAGAATTTCCTCCCAAACCCTAAATAATTAACAAGCTATAAACAACATGTTATGAATACTGAACTGAGTCATAAATATTATTATCCCTTTCTTATAATACTTTGAAATATTACTTTATAATAAATGAGTCATAAACTCGACTCATCATTTCCAACAAAATTAATTGAACCTTGAATATATTAAATTAACATTCATTTAATTAATATTTTCATGTATTTACTTTAAATATTGTAAATACATAAATAAATTCAATTACCATTATTCATAACTTGAATAATATGATTTTTTTTTCATTGGTGATTGTATCTCCTTTGACACACACCAGCTCCCAGTGGTGGGGCCCAATATGTCCAAAATTCTTATTTGACTGAATAAGGAATATTATTGAATACACAATTTTGTTTGACTCTCTAGAACCTTATCTCAATAGTAGTGAATACTATTCATAGACTAGGAGTGGGATCTAGAAACTCATCATGGCCCCTAAAGAGATAAGGATTGTCACAACAGTGACAACCAATCTATGAACAAGCACTGTGTAATATAATATCTTTGTCTTTAATATCTCAAAAATTAGGATGAACACCCATTTCATCGTTGTTTTATTGATTTATTATTTGTTGATCTAACTAGACAAATTTACCTTGAACTACCATGGGCATGGATTCGTCAAGGTACTACCATCCTGTTCAACATGGCCCGAGATATATAACTTCCTTAACATGGAAGTGAAAAATACTTTCTTGTCCATTCAACCAATGTCATGCCCCCAATAACGCACTAAACACAAACTACCTCACCACGATTTCAATATCACAGTTTTCACCTTTCATCAAAGTACATGATCAAATGACACACATTAACAATGATCTCAAGTTAGGATACCATTATACATGATCGTATATAGGAACATCCAATGACACTCAAAACATGTGGTGTTCCTATTGGTGGGTCTATCCTAATGATCTCACTACTAGAGATCACCAAGTGAGAACTGCATGAGATTAATCCTCAATGCTTATAAGCCCCAAACACCTGATAGTCAAACATCTACTGTGTCCATTCAGTAAGATATATCTAGACCATATGACCTTTGTTTAAGATCGATGTCATAGTATCTAGAGGTTCTCATTATATCTTGGGAACTACTGTAATCTTTTGATACGAAAATTAATCTATGGACATTGCCATTAAATAGTGGATGCAAAAAAGTATACACTATAATGATAAGAATACATCATTTATAACTAACTATTTACACACTGTGGTAATCAAAAGTACTAAATAGTTGGGTCTAGGGAACCCACTATTTCAACAAGAATAACAATCATGACGTGATAATAAGATTATTAATATTCAAAATTATGAATATAGGTTATCATAAAGTACACAGAATTTGGTTCTAGGGAACCAACTCCAATATGTGACACTATAGACTTCCTTGTATCAATAAAACTACATCAATGTTTAGTTTTAAGACCATGCCTTTTTTTATTTGGTCTTAGATGAATATACGAATCATATTCAATATGAGATACATAATTGCATGTTTTTTAAAGATGATATAATTCTTATTGTAGAATCTAAAGAGTCTATCAATTTAAAGTTAGAGTTTTGAAGAGAGGTTTTAGAATCAAATGGTTTCTATCTTAATAAGGATAGGATAAAATATATGGAGTGTTGTTTTCACAATGGATTTTCTAGTATTATTATGGATATGAGATTGAGAGACCATGTTATTTCAAAAGTTGTTCTTTTTTTATATTTAGGATCATTTATACAATGTGATAGAGATATTAATGTATATGTCTCTCATATGATTCAAAATGAATGGATAAAATAGAGAAAGGATTATAGGGTTCTTTGTGATCATAAAATTCTATTAAAATTGAAGGGTAAATTTTATATAAGTGTTATTATACCTACTATTATATTTAGTATGAGTGGTGGCTTTTGATGTGACATCTTGAATGAAAAACAAGGACAATGAAAATGAAAAAGTTAATATGGACATGTGTACATACCAGGATGAATAGGATTATAAATGAATGTATTCAAGAGAAAACCAGAGTGGATTTGATTGATAAGAAGATGTATGAGACTATATTAAGATGGCTTGAGCATGTTAGAAGTAGACCTAGTGATGAACCTATTAATAGGGTAAGATTAATGACCAATTCACTTATTAAAAGGGTTAGTGATAGAACTAAAAGGACTCTTAAACATATCATTCAAGATGATGTTGTTATAAATGGTTTCAATGAAAACATGGTCTTCAATAAATCTAATTGGTGGCATTTGATCCATGTACCTAACCCCATTTCATTAAGTATAAAGATTGTTTGTTGTAGTTGTTCATTAATCCTAAAATATGATGTTTAACTTTGGTTAAAATTTTAGTGAGAATCAGAGAAGTTTTGTTTTTTAGATAATTCATTAAATTTATTAATTAAATTTCACACATGGCATTTTTTTAGAGAAAAAAATAGGATATAATTTAAATGAGATCTCATTTTGAGATTATGTCAGTGTAGTATTCCTCAGAGTGTGATATTTAATTTAATGCTAACATAATTTAACGACAAACTTCTAAACTATTAAAGATCCATTTTCATCATTTTTCTATAAATAATTAGAATTACTCTCATTTTAGGGATTCTTAGAATAAAATTTGAATGCATGTATTCTAGAAGATCAAGGGAGCGATGGTGGTCCTTCACGATTTAAGATTGTTGATCCTACATCATTATTTTTAAAAAACCAATATCTCTAAATTTTTTTCATTTTGAAAAAACCACATTGAGGATAAGTGAGACCTAATTACAACACAAACCTAGAGAAAGACACCATACAACCAAAAATATACCACCACTTAAAACATAGATCAACTACATAAGGTTTTGTGTCATTTCGGCTCAAACCCGGTGATTCGGGTTGGGGTGTTACAAGGCACAAAACTATCCAAATAATATTGAGTATAATTTCATTAGAATATATTCATTTAGAGAATATGGATATGAATACAAAATTCCTTTACAGATATTTAGATGAATTGATATTTATGAAACAACGAAGGGTTTTGAAAAACATAGAAACTAGAATCTGGTGTGTCGGCTCAAACACATCATTTATGGTTTAAATCAAGCACTAAGGTGTTGGAATAAAAAATTCAATTATTTCATGATGGAAAAAAAGTTCATCTAGAGAAATTTTGACCATTTCTATTACCATAAGGTGTTTGATGACGAGAGTTTTATTTTCTTCAACTTTATGTGGATTAAATACTAATAATGGGTCTGATGAAAGAAAAGTATTGATGAGATAAATATTGAGTTATCCAAAATATTTGAGATTAAGGATATTATTTTGACAAAGATAATTTTGTGGATGAAGATTTCATGAGACTAATGTCCCAGTACACTGTACCTGACCCAGAATAACTACATTAAAGTGGTGGGGTAATGCTTTGGTTTGACATAAGTAAAACTAGTAACCATTCCCTAGGTTTTCAATGTATATGATGCATGAACCTACCATGGAATGTATACATGTGTTTTATCACATGAGTTAATGCATACACCACCTAGGAGTGTCCTTGGGTTATATATAAACTGTACTACCATATGATGGCATTTGGTTGTGGATTTAGGTCCACATGCTTGCCCGATAATCCCTAACCCATTGATCTCTTTATTATTATTCATTGAATTAGAGGATTTAGAAGTTTGTGGTAAAAGGATAAATCCCATGAATGTGAGATGATTTAGATCATCCCATGGAAACATACAAAGGTTAGATGCTTTTGTTTTCCACATTGATCATATTTATCAAACTCATCAGAAGAAGATAAAAAAGGTTTCAGAGGCTCTTTGATGTAAGGTATACATATTTAAAACTATTAATCATTTCAGTTTTATCTCATGTTTCATTTGTCTTTCATGGGAGATCCTCATATTTGGTTTCTAATTGCTTCCAATATGTTTAATGAGTGTTGTTAGATTTTTATAAAACCTAAAAATCACCTCGAAGGTAATCTACGGTCAAGTACATGGTAAAGGTTAAAAATTCATCAACTGTTAGAATTTTGATGTACGTCATGGTTTGTACTCATCTGGACATTTCACGAGCAATGAGAGTTGTCATAATATTAATGTAAAACCATAAAATGGATCACTTGGAAGATATTAAATGGAAATTTCATTATTTTAAAGGTCCCAAAGACTTGGAACTTTTCTTTGAAAAAATGAGTCTCTATAAGGTTTTGCAGATTGTAAGATCTTGAGTTTTCCTATGAGGTACAAATCTTTTTTTCTTTTGGTTTAACTCCTTGGTTTTGACCTAATGTGAGTGACTATGAGATAATAGAAGTTTCAGGTGTTTTTGAGGCTTTTTCGAAGCATGGATCCTGAATTTTGGAGGAAAATAGTTGGGCCACACGGTTATGAGAAACTGTGCTACCTAAGCTACATAGTTAGGAGTAACCGTGAAGGTATGGACAGTGAGCAGAAAGTGGTTGTACAGTTTGATGAAGTTGTGTAACTTTAGGTTCACTCCCTTGAAAAAAACTATATACTTTTAACAAAGTAAAAAAAAACGGTTTGCACATAGTTTTCCAAATTGTGCACATGAACTGTGATGTCCCCCTTAAAGCATTTAGGGGAAAATGGTTGGCACGCAGTTTGGCCAACCATGCGACCATACTATGTGACCTAGTGTTTTGGGGTAAAATGAACAAAGTTTCCTTAAAATATATTTTAACCAAAATCTATTTTTCATTTCTCCTATGATGGAAAGACCTCATACTAAGATCTCTATTTTGAAGCCAATTCTTAGGCTTTGATTATGTTTCTTGATTTGGACTGGGATTCAAATTTTTTTTATCTCGTTGTATCCATTCCGGTAAGTTATTTTATCATCTTGTGTCATTATTCATTTGTCTTGTGTCGATGGAGTTATTTATCTGCAAGATAATATTCCCTATTTCTAGGTTCTTCATTAGTTATTCATTTTTCTCTCAATTTGTACTGAATCAAAGATCGATACTGGATTATTTATCTTCTATGGACCTATAGTAGGTGGTATATACCTTTCCCTCATGATTTGGTGTTTCATATAACTAATTTTCATTGTGTTGCACATTGGACTTTCTAGTGTTTCCCCTAAAATTAATTTAAAGATTTGATTAAATGATTTATAACCTATTTATGTTTCCCACTAGTACCTTTGAGTTTGTTGGAGGTTCTTATCCCTAACCTAGGCTACCCATGGGGAATTCCTTTGTATATAACTTACTTTATACCTCCCTGTTGGGTGTGTGTATACTCTCCTTATTAGAGGGAGTATTTATAATTAATGAAAATTTAATTGAGATGATTAGTAGATGGTGATGCTTCATTTTCCATGTGTTGACATGATTTAAATTATTTTAACTATTTAGATAGAAATTGAGAAAATGAGTTGGATGAACTCATGAAATGTAAATATTATAAAATGATGAATGAATGATATGATGAAATGACTATGGTAGTGGATTCCTTGGTTGGAGTACCTTGGATCTCGATTCTATAGGACATTGTGAACATTTCTACTCCATAAGTCTTGATTGCGGTAGTGGATTCCTTGGACATTTTTCCTCCTTGGATCTTGATTCTATAGAATGCATTGGGCCTTTCTACCTCATGGATCTAGATTTCTTGGACTCACATTAGACAAGATCTACTGACATGATCCTTGGACTCTAACCAAGTCATTATCGAGTTTTCATCGAGATACTCCCGGGACTTGATGTGGATGACTTGGTCTTATATACCATAGATTCATCCCTTAACGGTCTGAAAATTTTTATTATACAGTGTGGAAATGATGATATCATGCACTAGATTATATGGTGTGTCTATGATGATATGATACACTAGTTTATACAACATGTTTGTGGTAAATGTTATACCTTAGTTTACATAGCATGGACATTGTGGTTTATTTATGATTTACAGTTAGCCCATGCTTTATGGGGCTTGTTTAAAATTGACCGTTGTATGGTAACTTGATTATCATTAATAGTATGGATAGTATCAATTTACATTTATCATATTTTCCTTGATATTTTCACTTGTACTACCGTTATACCTAATATACACTACGCACTACTTTAGCTTGTTATACACAGACTAAAAGAGTTATAGACACCATTGGTGGTGGACTACTAAGTGTTATCTCACACCCTATTTGGGCCACCATTGGGTACCCATACAGACTTCATGGATGCGGGTAGGGATTGGGTCAAACACATGTTGTATGATGTTTGACTATTCATTGATTAGGAGCAGGGGAGAATAGGACTAATCTATGCTTGTGATGCTAGCTGGGATAGTTACTTTTTGGTCATTTTGGTATTTTGATACATGTTTTGTAATGATTCTTGTATACATGTTTTCTTAATTTTTAGAGACATGACATAATATACCATTTGGAATATGAGATTTCCTATGGCATTGTTTATTTATTTCTATCTTATATGTTTATCTTCTGTCTGGTTAATTTACCGCTTCTTCTATTGAATGATATGTTTACTAATGACGTGATACACACTGGCATGAGGGAATAATATCCCCACAGACACACACTAAGAGATCACTGCTAGTCAGCAGCCTCTGGCATTTGGGGAGGCACTCTTGAAGCCATGTGACCCACCGACTTGGGGCACCATTTAGTGGAATTCAGGTTGGGATGTTACAAAGTGGTATCATAGAATTTTCATTTCTGGAATTACTATTTTGAGATAATAGATAGTATATTAAGAATGAATTGGGGTTTTTTAATGAGTTGTTCCTTGGAGTATCTCACCCACGTACAAGAAAAATCCAAATTGTCTGGAAAATAAATTGTTGTTTTTTGGATTTTTCCTCTTAAAGTTGATTTGATTCTACCATTGGGTGATTCAATTTAGTTGTGATGTTACTATTGATATTATTGAGGGTTCTATTTTACTATTTCCTAATGAGATGAGGGTAGTCATCTCAGGCATCATCTTAGGCACTTATTATAATTCACATGCCATGCATTATGCCATTCCATATAGGATGCATTACTTGACTGCATGACCTTATTATGTGTGACTTGAGTGATATACAAATCATTTGATAGATGTTTTTTGTAGGTAATTGATAAACATGGTTGGTACTTAGAGTGCCTACCGTAACCTAAAAAGTGTTTTCCTACTTAGGCTACATCAGACACCCTAAATAGTCAACTATAGAACATTGATTCATGGAATATTGGTCACATGTACTAGAATATGTTAGAGTTTGGATTAAATGGATTTCTTACTTCAATTTATAAGGTGTATGGGCCCTTATAAATTTGAAATTTTAATCAATTTGATTCAACCATTACAAATAAATTGTGAAGAAGGATGAATTCAAAGGAAATTGAAATTGTGAAATAGAGAAATAGAACTTGAACCCCATTTAGAGTGGGAAGTAGGTAGTGTCTCTTGTGATGTTTATGGATATTTATTTCTACCCAGTATTTGATTTAGGAGAAGGAAGAGGGGTGTGATCTTTTTATAAGAAGGCTTCAACTTGTACTATGCTTTTAGATGTGACCTTTTTGATATCAATATTTTCTTAGGTGTGTGTTTTGAATTGTAGAGATATTCCACCATGAAGACCTCCATTCGTGTGTCACGAGGGTGGAAATGACCATACTACAGATGTGGTGGGCCATGGACTATGAATAGATCCTCCTATAGTGCCTGTTGTGGCACTAGTAGTGTTACTAAAAATAGGTGTTGAGGCACAGTTCTATGAGAGTTTAAGGTGCTTTATGAAGACCGTTTAGGGAGCATCGTAGCCTGCTTCATCTATAGAAGAGATGACACATCTGTTCCAACAGTAGAATACGCTAACATTTTTGGGGATATAGGTCCATATGTTTCTAAGATGTGTTTTGAGACTAATTTTTCGATCTTCAAGAATATAGGGACACCTCCTAAGAGGAGAGTGAAGATCATGATGTATATGATTTGGGGAGAAGCTAAGCGCTGGTGGGATGTTTTGAACCAGGATGATTCACTCTGAGATATAGTTAAGAGGGATTTCCAATCTAGGTTTTATGAATATTTTTTTCCTGAGACTTTGCGCGAAGCGTTGGATAGTGAGTTTATGCATCTGGAGTAGGACTCTATGGCTGATATTCGACATGATTTATAGATATTTAGTGTATTTCACTGATTTATCTTGATAATGAGGCATCGAGGGTGAGAATCTTTAAGGAAGGTCTCAATAATGTCGTTTGATTTTAGTTCAATGTGTTTAGGTTGATGACTATTAGTGAAGTAGTGAATAATGTGCTTATTATAGAGTATAACCTAAAGGAAGCTAGATATACAGAGTAGGGAAGTTTAGCCTCTCGACCTAGTATTCTATATTCTAGTGGCATGAAGCAAAATTCTGAGGCATCATTTGAGGGGAGTACCAGTTAGGATACCAGTGTTGGTGGACCTATTTTATATCATTAGTTTTGAAGATGGGGGCATATGAGGAATCTGTGTGATCGAGACCTAGTTGAGTTCTAAGTTTGCAGGTGGATGGGCCATGTAAAATGTTTTTTTGCATAACCTTCTCTCTAGTAGTCAGTGGGGATCAACTCCGACTCGAGGTTCGGGAGTAGGATTCACAACTTCACATCAGGCTGGGAGCTGGGGTAGTACTAGTTGTTTAAGATGAGGTGGTGGTCATGGTTGAGGGAACCAAGCACCAGTTATACCTAGATAATAGAGTGGGCCTACTCCAGGTAAGAAGGTTATTTCATTGGGCTTCAGTTTATGCTAGATATATTATATATGGCCTACACATGAGGAGTAGAGAATTGGTCCATTTATGGTGAGAGGTATGATTTTAGTAACCTTTACTCTTATTTATACTCTTTTTGATATAGGTGCATCACATAATTTCATATCTATACATGTTATGGAGAGCCTTGGGCTCTTTATTAAATATTTTGAGGATGTTATGAATTTGGGCATTCTTTTAGGAATTAGAATGGAGGGTGTATGCTAGTGCAGGGAGTTCCCCCTTGAGATAGGTGGGTGTCACTTCATATGGGATCTTTTTGACCATGAGATGATCGAATTTGATGTCATGCTCAAGATAGACTGGATAGTTTCTCATTAATCCCATATTGATTTCTATCACTAAAGGGTGACCTTTACATCACTATAGGGTGGAGTTTTTATTCACAAGGGTGAATGGGATGTCCAGATCAGCCGATATGGATGACAAAACCATTGGATGGACGGGATAACAACCCATATTTCTAGTTTATATCTGAGAGATAGGTGGATTTCTACATCAAGCTAGTGTCGGGAGATTCATCGGTATCCATTCCTCCTTACAGGATAGATACTATAGATTTTCAAGAGCTCAAGAGGTAGCTAGAGAACTTGGAAGTAAAGAGTTTTATATGAACCAATACTTCTCCATGGGGTTCTCTAGTCCTCTTTGTGAAAAAGATGGATGATATCCTTAGGCTATGTGTGGGTTATTGGAAATTGAAACAGTTGATGATTAAGAATCGGTACCGCTTACCACAAATAGATGACATATTTGATCAACTATGAGGAGCTAAGGTGTTCTCAAAAATTTATTTGAGGTCAAGTTATCACCAGGTTCATGTTTGAACTAAAAACATACATTATAAAACTTTTCATAGAAGGAATGGTCTATACTAGTATTTGGTTATATTGTTCGATCTCGCGAATGCTCCAGTAGTTTTCACGGGGTTGAGGAACTGATTTTTTCACCCTTACCTAGATTCTTTTGTGGTGGTATTCATGGATGATATCTTGGTGTATTCACACAATCAACATGACCATTCCAAATATATTGAGATAATTTTGGATACACTGATATAGGATCATTTATATGTTAACCTCACAAAGTGACACTTCTATATGGATAAGATTTACTTCCTGGGTCATATTATCTCAGATACAGGAGTATCAGTTGACCCAAAGAAGGTGAGAGATATAGTTTTCTTGGAGAATCCAATAATTTATTTTATATAAAAAGTTTCTTGGGGATAGACATACATTTTAGGAATTAAATACATGAATTATCACACTTATAATCACCTATTATGGGTTCTCCTAAGAATGGTGTGAAGTTTTTATGGATGGATACCTACGAGACAACCATTCAGGAGCTCAAAGGGGGACTGAATTTCACACTGATCCTGATTCTTCTAGAACTGGGTAGGAGATACATTGTTTATTGTGATTCATCATATATTGGGATAGGATAAATTATTTTATAGGAGGAGTGAGTCATGGAATACAGGTCTCATTAGTTGAGGCCACATGAGATGAATCATCTGACGCATGATCTCGAGTTGTCTTCTATTGTGCATGTCTTTCATTGTTGGAGGCATTATCTATTGGGAGAGAATTTTGTGGTGTGCATAGACCAAAAAAGACTAAAATATATATTTACACAAAGTGAATTGAATTTGAGGTAGTGAATGTGGGTTGAGTACCTACAATATTTTAACTTTGATCTTAATTATATGCCTAGAAAGGGCAATGCAGTTGTCGATGCACTGAGCAAAAGGAAACAAATATAGGCAGTTTAGGTGGCTTGTAGTGAGTGACAACTTAGGGTCTTACTTTTAAAGATGCACTAAGAGGTGAAGGGTAGTTAGAGGTAGAATTTTATTTCATCCTTGGTGGTGACATACACTCTTTTGGATAGAGTGAGGATGAGGTAGTTGTCAGATTTAGAGGTCTTAGTCCTATGAGAGAGTGTGGTAGGTAAGGACCCACCTTCTGGTTAGACTGCGGGTGATGTTGAAATTATGCATATACATTGTTACATATGGGTTCTATCAGAAATACACGTGGAGATGATGTGAGAGTTTCATGCCTCAGTCTAGGTATTACATCACGATATTACCAAGATGTACCAAGATTTATGTTTCCAGTATTGGTGGCTTGGGATAAAGCATGTGGTAGTTGGTTTTGTTATAAGGTGTTCCACCTATTAGATGGTAAAGGTAGAGCACCAAAAACTAGCTAGGATTTTATAGTATTTACCAATTCTCGAGTGGAAATGGGATATTTTTTTTTGTGATCGATTTTGTGACCACGTTTTTGAGGTCACCTCGAGGTAGTGATTTTTTGGGTCTTCATGGAAAATCTCATGAAGGTTACTCATTTCCCACAAATTAGGGGTAACTTTTCAATAAATGTTCCTGGGAGGTTGTATATCCATGAGATAATATGACTTCATAGGGTTACTCATACAATTGTATCAGATAGAGACTCAATTTATGTCTTGAATTTGGTAGAGTCTGCAGAGGGCATTGGATACACTTGTGCTTCTGAGCATAGAATACCACCCTCAAACCGATGGCTAGTTAGAGCACATGATTCAAGTTCTTGAGGGGATGTTGAGAGCATGAATCTTATATTTTTGAGGCTCTTGGGAGAGGAATATACCCCTTGTTGAGTTCACTTACAAAATAGTTATTAGGATACTATACAGATGAATCCTTATGAGGCTTTGTATGATATTCCATCTTGATCGCCCCTGTGTTCATTAAAGGTAGGTGAGGTAGCATTTATCGGATCTCATCTAATTCAGGAGACTTATGAGAAGGCCCAATTGATTCAGAATTGGATGTATATTGTACAATCTTGATAGAAATATTACAAAGATCACCATCGACAACCTCTAGAGTTTGAAGTCAGGGATCAGGTCTTTTTACACATCTCACTAAGGCTGGGATATAGACAGATTAGGAGACATGGTATGATTTCACTATGATATGTCTGCCCATTTGAGATTCTGGTGAGATATGATCTAGTATCCTATCAGTTTCAATTACATCAAAGGTACCGATCCATACATGATGTCTTATATGTATCTCTACTACACCGTTATCACTCAGACCCATCTCACACTCTACAGTCATATGTGGTGGAGTTATAGGTAGATGTTTCCTTTGAGGAGCATCTTATATATATCATTGACATGAGCATGAAGTTTCTACAAGGATGATTAGTTCCTCTATTATGGGTGTTATGGAGTCATGACCATTTACAGGAAGATACTTGGGAGTAGGAGACTGACATACGTGCTCAATGGCCAAAGTTATTCTCAGGAAATTATTAACCACACTTGGGAAGGGAAATTTGAGGAAAAATTGCTTTGAAGGGAAAGATTGTAAGATCCCAGGTTTTCTTAGGAGGTAAAAATCTTTTTGATTCACTTTATCTATTTGGTTTTGACCTAATGTGAGTGAATAATGTGATCAAGGGAGTTTCATGGGTTTCCAGGGCTTGTTCAGAGCCCATATACTAAATTTTTGAGAAAAATATTTGGGCCATAGGGTTAGGAGAAACCATGTGGCCCAAAACACACAGTTAAGAGTAACTATATGGGGCTGGATAGTAAGTAGCATATGGATGCACCGTTTGATGAAACCATGCAACCTGAGGTGCACACCCATGCGAAAAACTGAATACTTTTAAAAAATGAAAAAATGAATAGTTTTCTAAACAATGTGTATGAACCATGAGATGTACCCCTTTAAGGAGTGAAGGACGTACATTTATCACACAATTTTTCTAACTGTGTGTCCAAACTGTGAAACTCAGTGTTTTTGGGTGAAATGATCAGAAATACCTTAAAATATATTTTAACATAAATCTATTTTTCATTTCTCCTCCTATGGAAGACCACACATTGGGAGCTCCATTTTGAATCCAAATCATAGGCTTTGCTCCTTTTTCTCAATTCAGACTTGTATTCAAACACTATTTGTCTCATTGGATATACACTGGTATGTTATTCGATCATCTTGTGTCATTATTCATTTATATTCATATTTATGAATTTAATTAGGTGCAAAATAATATTCCCAATTTCCAATTTCTTCATCTATTATTCATTTTTCTCTTGATCTAGACTGAATCAGAGATGAATTACATATGAGTGTTCTTATATGGACCTACAGTAGTTGGTCTATACCTTTCTCTCATAGTTTGGTGTTTTATATAGCTAGTTGTCTTTGTGTCGCATTCCATACTTTCCATTATTTCCCTTAAAATGAATTGAATGATTTGAATAAATGAATTGGAACCTATTTAGGCTTCCCACCAGTACTTTTGAGTTTGTTGGAGGTTGTTATCCCCAACCTAGGAAACCCATGGGGTATTCCTTTGTATCTTCCTTACTTAAAACCACCCCTATAGGTCTATGTGTACTCTCCATATTTGAGGAAGTCTATAATTTATGAAAATTGAATTGAGATAATTAGGATATAGAGATGCCTCCTTTTTCCATGTGTTGACATGATGTAAATTGTTTTAAGTGTATGAATGGAAATTATGAAAATGAGTTGGATGAACTCATGAAATGTAAATGTTATGAAATGATGAATGAATGAGATGATGAAATGATTATGGTATTGGATTCCTTGGTTAGTATACCTTGGATCCAAATTCCATAGGATTTTATATACATTTCTACTTCAGGTTCTTGATTACGATAGTGGATGCCTCAAACCAGTTTCCTCCTTGGATCTTGATTCCGTAGGATGCCTAAGGCCTTACTAACCCATGGATCTGGCTTACTTGGAATTTTATTGTACATTGTCCAGTGACACGATCCTTGGACTCCAACCAAGTAATTACTGAGTTTCCATTGAGATTCTCTAAGTACTTGATATAGATTCCTTGGTCTTCTATACCTTAGATCCAACCCTTCATGGTCTAACAATTTTGATTATACGGTGTGGTCGTGGTGATATTATCCGCTGGATTATACAGTACCACCATGATGATATGATACATTGGTTTATATGGCATGACTGTGGTAAATATTATACCTTCATTTACATGATATGGCCATTGTAATTTATTTATGATTTATAGTTAGCCTATTCTTGTGGTGGATTTTTACAGTTGACCCTTGTATGGGAACTTGATTATCATTGATAGGATGGATAACATCACTTTACATTTATCATATTTTCCTTGGGATTTTAACTTGTACTCCTGTTATACACGTTATACACTGTGCACTACTTTATATTGTTATACATAGACTGAACAAGTTATAGACATCATTGGTGGTGGCCTACTGAGTGTTATCTCACACCTTGTTTGGGCCACCGTTGGGTACCCGAACAGACTTCATGGATATAGGTAGGGATCATAAAAAGTTCCCATTGTATGATTCTTGAATGTTCATTTCTTAAGATATGGGGAGCATATGACCGAGTTATGATTATGATGCTAGCTATAATAGATCCTTTTTGGTATTTTTGGTATTTTGATACATATATTGTACTAATGCTTGTATACCTATTTTATTGATTTTTAGAGACATAAAATGACATATCATTTTGAATATGATAATGAATTTGTCATTGTTTATTTTTTTTCTTGTATGTTTATATTTTTTCTAGTTTATTTTATGCTTATGCTATTGATTGATATATTTACTATCGATGTGATACAGTTTGAAATGAGGGAATAATATCCCCATAGACACACCCTAGACCCTCCCTACTAGTTGTTAGCCTCTGGAATTCAGGGAGGTGCTCTTGAGGCCATGTGACACACTAGATTGGGCACCATTTAGTGGCATATGGGTCAGAACGTTAGACATATTCTAACTTTTGAAAAGATTCAGATTCACAAAAGAGTGCTATCAGTTATGTGTTTTCTTTTAGAAGAATGACAGGTAGTTAGATATCTAATATTCAACTAGTGGTCCCACTTCAACAATATAATTAGAGTACATCCCTTTGACAAAATAAGGTAAGGGGTTTGTATGGATTAAGGGGTTTCGGTAAGATCTCAGAAAAACATTAGAAGTTGGGATGTTGTTTTGTGAATCATAAAGCATGATTCACTTGTCTTGAAATCTAATGTTTCATTCCTAGATAAAGAACATTTATTTGAATTATAACTTCACCTGGACATTGTTAGAGGAAGGTTTGTTAGTGAAATTTTTATTCCCTAAATCCTTGTGTGTATATATATATATGATATATAGGTAGTTTTGTATTACATGCAAATTATGATCTTCATGCATGCTATATTGATCCATTAAACTTTCAACAAAAATGATAAACTTTTATAATTTATTATTATTCCATATTAGGTATTATTAATTATATTGTTTCATGAGATGAAACATTTGGGAGGAATCTAATTCATTTATATGATACATGAACCATCCATGGTATTTATTCATGTGTTTCATCACATGAATAAATGAGAGGATAATCAAAGATTTCCCTTGATTTCCTATTTAACTTTTTCCATGTGATGGAAGTGTATGAGAATTATATTATTCTTGGATGAACCTCCCTAAACTCATTTTTATATTTATTTTTCTTTCTTTTCATGATGAGATGCTAACCTATCATGGGATAAAGGATAATTCTGCATACAACATGCAATTCAGATTAGATCATTGATGAACTGTGAAGGTGGGATTCTTTTGTTTTCCACTCTTATAAAATTTATCAAGAATATTAGAATATGTTAAAAGGTATAGAAGATGATATACTATATCTTAGATGTAAGGTATGATTATTTTTAACATCTTATTCATTTATGTTTTTATTGAAGGTTTTATATTTCTTGAATGGGAGATCCTTAGATTTGGTTTCTTATTTCTTCCATTGTTTCTAATAAGTGTTACTATATTTGTACAAAACCTAAAAGTGGTATTAGAGGGATCCATGTGTTTAGATTTATGAAATCATTATTAAAATGAAGAAGAATAAAAAATAGAGTAGTTTTACATTCCTGGAAATTTGGTTTCATAAAGGGTTTACCCTTCCATAGCTAGCTTACATAATGGTAATAAAAACCTTACCCATACGCAGCTGAGGTGTGTAAGGGTAACCAAGGAATTAAAATTATGCCGAGTGGTCTTAATAATGGTCGTATCTTTTTACCATTATATAGATTGGTCTATGTAAGGTTTATCGCCACATTCCTTACATGAAGTAAGAGTTACGTAAAGGTAGCTGTTTTTAAAAGGGTTACATAAAGGTAACCTACAGAATCCTACCCTTGCATAAAGGTCATACCCTTAAATAGAAGGTCTGTTTAAGTATAACCAATTATTTACCTTTACAAAAATGGTTTGTATAAAGGTATTACCCTTATGTAGTGGTTCTATAAGGTCGCGTAACGGTAAATGAGACACACCGTTACGTGAAGCATTCATGTCAAGGTAATATCATTTATACACTTACCTAGAATAAGGTGTGTAAAGGTAATATTTGAATTACCTTTATGCAGCACATTATACTTAAGTTGTGTAAAGGTAAGTAGTGTCTTACCTTTACATAAGGGTTTTAAGATGGCATGTGTAATGGCAGAAGGCTTTACCCTTACGTACGAATACCCCTATACGTAAGAGTAATCAGATATATTTTAAAATTGTTAATTTTTTTTTAAATATTTTAATTTATTTAAATGGTTTATAAAATGTTTATAAATATTTATAAAAGGTTTTTTGGGATATTAAAATTTATAAAAGGTTTATAATTAATTAATTATAAATTTTTTATAATTAATTAAATGTTTATGAAACATTTTATTCCCAAATATTAAATATTAATTTTTGAAATACCATTTAACCAAATTATATGGAATGTATTATGATCTATAAATAAAAGTATTTATTTATAAATCATAAAAAATAATTTATAAAGTGTTATAAATTATAAAATAAGACCAAAATATAATAATTTTATATTTAAATTATGAATTGTTCACAATTAACTATTTTGAATTATTTAAAATAAAAGGGGGACTTATTTCGATATTATTTAAACCACATAAAAAGTGTTTTGATGATTTATATGATCAGGGATTAAATAATAATTAACTATATGATATTTAGATTATGTAAAATGTTTAAATAATATATATTGAATTCTAAATTGTTTATAATTCATATAATATCACATATTCAAAATGGAAATGTCATATAATGATAAATATGAAAGATTTTATATTGAAATGAATATAAAATGTTTATATTCAAAATTATGGAATGTTTATAATGTTGAATCTGAAATTGTGGTTATCATAAAATGGAGGTTAGAAAAATTATAGGGAGAGAAAAAAAATTAAAAATGAGAGAGGAAAAGATAAAAGTGAGGGGGATCTATCTTAACATGGCAGCAAAATTTTCTTATCACTGAGGGATATAATTCCTTCAAAAACATTACTCTATCGAGTAGTGTGGTGTCAGGGAACTCTCTTTTGATAAAGGATGTGTTTTGGTAAATGTAAAAAAACATGAATTTTTTACAAAAGTTGAGTTGTGAAAAATTTATAATATTTGGAAAAGTTGTTAGCAAGGGTTGTCAACAAATCCAAATGGGGAGATTGAAGAACCATTGTGATAATTTCTTTTGTAAAGGTTTTCTATGTGTTGACAACTAACCTTTTTGTATAAGAATGTTTTTTTTTCAGGATTGTACAAAGTCCATCAGGATAAAGTATTGTAAGAAAGTTGAAATTTTTCGAATGTTAAAACCCAAACATAAAGGGGGAGAAAGTATTATCATTTTTGAAAAAAAAATTCTGGACACATAATATTAGACTTAGAATGTATGAATGGGAATCCCTAGTCGCAGGAGTCATCAGAAAGATGAAGTAATTGATCAGACACATCATCGGTCTCAGATACATCAACATGAAGTTCATATTCATCATACTCGATGTTTGTTAGAAAGTATAAAATTGCCTAATGAGGAAGTCGGAATGATGCTGAAGAGGTTTGTTTAAGAAAGTGAAGTATGATTTTATAAAGTTCTCAAACTTTCTAATCAAAAGTCATATGATGATTTTCAATTCTTAAAGTTCTTATAAATCATGAAAGCTCTCATGATTAAAGCTGTTAAATAAATGGAGGAATCATAAAGATAACATTAGTTCTAGGAAAAAAAGACAAAGCTTGTCAATAAGCCATGACACCGATAAGATCATCATAATGAGAAAGTGGAAGACTGATGACCTTTGAAGGAGTTAAATATCTCCATTTGAAGTATTCATCAGATGCATAACATCGTAATGAGAATTCCATCGTTATGAGTTCATCGGTGTGAAAAAATGTGAGAATATGATGATGTTTGTTTTCAGTCAAAACTGATAAATCAAATATACATATTATCAAATCTAGAATAATTGGTGGTAGAAATTGTTGGTCATTGAGTGTTTTTTTCCTATAATCAAATAAAGAAAAGAAATTTTTGCAAGTACCATTCCATCGAACATGGTGTACCATTAAGTCAGTCAGAATGGATTTGATAATGTAATTCAATCAAACAAATATTGATAAGAAAATTCAATGTGACTAACTCTTATGAGTGAAGTCAATTTGGAATAAGCTGGAATTGTTTCATCATAATAAGCTGAGAAAGTTTCATTGGACTAAAGCTAAGGTAGGAAGGAAAATTGGAGATAAGAAAGAAGATACAATTAGATTCATCTAATTAGAATAAATAAAAGTAAAGAAGTCTGAAAAGGATAAATACGAAATAGACTCAATAAGATTTTATAATATTTATAAATATTTTAGTGGTAAAACGTGAAATTCAATTATGTTTAAATCTCAGTGTTTTTGAATTTTAGGAAGTGGATAAATTTTTTAGGTTTCCTACCTTTTCAATTCTTAGATGCCAATAAATAGTTGGTGAATATATTCATACTTTGTAAATTTTCACATAAGTGGAAAAGGTGGAGTGATGAAGAATTTGAGTGAAAGTTAATTTTAGATAGAGATCTCATTAAAAGATCAAACATCTGTTGTTTTTGTTTACCGTAATGAGAAACATCATTTTGAGAAGATCGTATTGAGTGGATCAGACTGAGGAAGATCAGATTGATTTTTTTAGAAGATTTTGAGAAGTACATATTGAGAAAGGGAATATAATATTGATTCGATCGTACTGAGTTAATCAGATTGGGTTCATCAGATTGAAAGTCATCGAATTCATTGTCATCGACCCCAAGAACTTTTGTGGAGAAAATAGAACAAAGTATTTTTACTTTTTTGGATTAATTGTTTTATAATAAAAATTTATAAACTGACAGGATTCAGTATAATAATTCCTATAGAGAGATAGAAGGTGTATAATGGGAGTTTGCACAAGTTGTATTCACTTCATCACAATAGTGAATTTATATAGACCCATGGGATTGACTATGGAAAGGATATAGGTTCTCACACTAAGGAAGAACCTCGTAAATCTCATGTACTTTAATTTCTTTACAATTTTTTCATGCATGAGTTTTTACAAAAAGATGATAAGGATATGTGCAACACCCTGACCCTAGTTATCCAAAGTCGGTGCATTATTACATTACATTAGAATGATCACAAGAGATCAATTCTTGAAATAACGATTAATTTAGTATCCTTGGAAGTACTAGATACATACATAAGTTTTACATTACATCATGAAATAAAGAAAAACAACATTGTGTCCCATTTGAACACACTCATATCCTTTGGACTATCCCTGTAGGTTAATAATAATATACTTCTTCACATCTTGGGAAAAAGAAAACATAAGAAAGGGGTGAGCTCAGATGCTCAGTAGGGATAACAATATATTAAAAACTATCATAAATAATTATAAACATTTAAGGAAATGTATAAGACTAAAACACAGGCCTTTTAAACATAAAATTCAGCATAATATGGAAATGATAAATAAAATAATTCCATTTATTTATTCACATGGATATTCTATTAGTCGAATAATGACATGTAATATCAATATCCAATTTTATAATAATGGAATGCATAATTTTGGACATCATAACCACATAGTCAAGGCCTTGTGCCAAGACTACAAATAAGATTTTGTTAAGGCCTTTTTCCAAGACACTAGTTTGTCTCATGAGACCTATCGATGAATCAGGAAGTTATAGCGGGCTCCACCCGTCACTTATTAAGTCCAATGCATTCCTCATTTGAAATGGTTGAAACATAATCTTAAAATTCGTATTAAAACTACCATACAAAATGTCAATATTTTAACCACAAACCATGAATGATATAAAAATAGAACATCCACAGTCAAACATAACTCATTCAATACAATATGGAAGATTGTATTATAATAAATCAACCTCAATCAATAATAATGAAGGATATTGATGTAAATGAAAATAACCAGTAAAACTATTTCATAGAAATATCCCCTTTTTCTTGAAAACATTTAAAAGTCTCACTATTTATCAAGAAGCTGTTAAAAATAGATTTTTTGAATCAAAGTGTCTCATACCACTTTGAAAATTTTAAAAGGAATTTTAATTTTAAAACATTCATGTCCATATAAATAAATCCTAAACACCATTTTTAAAACATAGACATTAATGAGAAAGATTCATAAGAATAAATCTTTAAAACATTTAAAACGATATTTTAGTTAAAAAGTTATAACTAAATGAAAGACACTTGAATAAAAATAATCAGAGAATAACATTAATCAAACCTTTATAATATCATGAGAATAAATGGATTCATGATATAATATGTAAAAGGATAGTATACACACTATATAAAAGTGAATTGGTGTATAAGAACAAATAAGTCTCAATGGAATTTAAATTGAGATGAAATACCTTATAAAGACTATATCCTTAGATGAAGGATAAATCAATGAAATAATTATGTGTGAAAAATAAAAATAAACTCAATATGATTTGATATTAAGTTTAAATCAATCAGAGTACATTCACACATATTCTTATTAAAAACAAAACCAATGACTTGGATGTTTAACTCAATGAATGGAAATTGAGTTAAGATTATCCTTATCAAGTTCATATCAATGACATGAGAATTTATCAATGGAGTGATTATGTGTATCAAAATTATATCCACACAAAGGGGAGTGAAAATTACTATATAAATAAATAAATATTGATTCCACACATAATCTTGGAGTAAAATAATCAATGAAGTATACGTAAAACCCAATGAGTGGAAATTGAAATTAGAAATTCCCTTATCGATTTGATAACTTACAAGACATACACCCCATGAAAGAAGGATCATAAAATTAATATTTAAATACCTATAAATGAAATTTTATTACAAAAAGAATACAATCATGGGCAGTACATACACCAAACAAAAGTAAATAGTGGTAAATATAGCATGAATCTCACAAGAATAAAAAGTGAGATGAAAACCCCTTACCTTGTAATTTTTCTTAGTAGAGGGTAGTTTAACCCCATGTATAATGGTAAAATCATTGTTATTAAATTATAAAATAACCACATACATAAATATGATATCATATATGATCTTCTAATATATTTTTAATGATATTTTAGTAGTATCATTGTTTTGGGTGTTAATTGATTCGTTTTCCTTTATATGTTTTGTTACGTAAGTCATGTTTGTTATGGATAGGATATATTTAATTCATATACAGAATGATATTAAATTATTAAACATTATTTTTAATTATCAAATGAAATTTATTCTTGAATGGTTATGATGGGGAACAAAATCTCATCGCGTCATGGAGACGGTAATCCGTACATACGCACGAGCGATAATATCATTCTATTAGTGGTGAAATCGTATGTAATTGGATGGTATATTATATATACAGAATAATTAACATGTTATATTTATTATTTAAATTAGTTATACTTATTATTATACCCATCCAAATAATGAAGTGTTGAATAACAAAGTACACCACGACGTGGAGACGGTAAGTCGTACGTACGCACGTATGGTGACTTTGTCATTCATAGGATGGAAAGAATAATGAATATGTTTGTAACATATTTATAATAAAATCTCAGAATGTAGAAGGTAATAGAGTTATTATTTTAGTATGGAAACAACAAATAAATAGGAAGTGGAAGAAGAAAAGAACTTTAAAAGAGGTGATGAAGTAATTACCTCTTCTTCAGGTTCTTCCTTTTGATTTGATCAAAAGGGATCCTTAGGTTGGCTTCTTTTAAAAGTAAGGCCTCTAGATTTAATTGAGGGTATTTGGGAGGATATTTGAGTAGGGGTTTGCTAATCCAAATGGCTTTGGAGGTGTGAAATTAAGAGAAGGGGAAGTACCCTTTTATAAGAGAGGTGAGGGTCACTTTTGGAAAAGCTTGAAATATTATTTTATTATACAATCATATTTGGTTTATAATGTCTCCAAAAGGATTTATTTCGAGTCTAAGGTGGGTTTGGGTCTAAAACCTCTCATCCAATAGTTTTTAGATAGGTTTAGGTCACCATATTAACCTTATATTTTAGATTTAACTCTTAGTTAAATAGTTTAACTTTTACCATGTATTCTTGTATTATTATAATAAATGGTTAATAAACTTACTATAAAAAGCCAAGAGAACCAAAAGTGGTTCATTATTGATATATATAACCTTATATGAATTCTTCTGGTGGAAACTTATATTTTTAGTAATATTATATCAATTAATAATATGGTATTTGTTTTAAAAACCCATTTATGTCAATTTTGACACTATTTAGTATTTGGTTTTTTGTGAAAGTCAAAACAACTTTATCACTTCAAAAAAAAAATATTTAATCAACTATAACATGTCATATTAACTTAGAAAATTATTGTAATACATAAAAAGTCTAAATTTACAATTATATCAATATTTATAATATCAATTATTTTAATCCTTCAATAATAAGGTAATTACTGCATCATCATTGTGTCATAAATAAATTTAATTATTTAATGTCTAAAAATTATAAATAAAATACCATTATGTAGGAAATATTTTTAGATTTTAATGAATATTTATAGTTTAATTCATCTTATGTATAACCCTATATTAAAAATGGTTTAGTTATTAAACATTGAATTTAACACTTTTAATTCTTCTTTAAATAAAATAATAATAAATGTCCTAATCTAATCCAAGTGGACCAAAGGGATCATATTTTATTCCTAAGGTTCATTTTGGTTAAAATACACTTATCAAATAGAATTAGGACATGTGTTTGGGTAATTATAATATCATTTTTACCTTTAATTACTCTATTTACTTTTAAACGTGGTAAATAAAATTCAGAAGTTACTATTCACCAAAAATTATTTTTATCCTATTGAACTGAATTTTACATACTGATTTCAACCATGTCTCTCAGATTTTTGAAATTCAATTCATAGAAATGATAAAATTACGTTTTATGCAAATTTACAAATATGCCTAGAAGGTGAGTAAAAGACAGTAAAAAGTTCAATAAAATTTTATATATCTAATATTTTTATAAAATGACTTCAATTAATAACATTGGAATAATATGGATATTATGTATCTATTTTTACTTTAAAATAAATTTAAATTAAAAATAATTATTTAAATAAAATGTCGGCTTTAAACAATAACGCAGTGTTTTTCACTATTCATCAAAAATTGAAAGTTTTTTTTGAAAAATACCAAAAATTAACCCAAATATAATTTTGATATTTCAAATTCAAAAATGAATTCTATTTTACCAAATTTCAAACATAGAAGTTGTATTAATTAATTTTAAAAAATATTCCCGTTGTCAAAACCAGAAAGCAGGTTTTTAAGAAGTAAAAACTATCAAAAGATTGATATGTGTTTATGTCCAATTTAAATATAAAATTACTTTCAATGAAAAACAGTGGATTAAATGATAAAAATATAATATAATTATAGTTCAAAACCATTCAAATGTATAATTTAGCACTATAAATTATTTTAATTAAAAAAAGTATTTTTCAATTAAAATTTAGTATTTTTCACTATTCATCAAAATATGAAAGAAATCAGAAAAGCACCTAAAATTTATTCAAACTAAATTTTTATGTCCTTATTCTATAAAAGAAGTTTATTTTGTCGAATTGAATATATAAAAGTGTAAAATATTGGATTTAATAAGGGTTCTCCATTAAAAGGTGGTAAAATTGCATTTTTTGAAAAATACTTATTTTATATGAAAAATTGAATTTTTTCTTATATTATGTCTAAGAAACACATAATATAAATGCTAAAATTATATAGAGTATATAAAATTTAAAATGCAGTTAATACTATTCATAATCATTTTTTGAACGGCTAGTTTGGTAAGTCGTGGTGCGCTCGAACTCGGTGTTGCGTGTAGTAAAAGCTATTTAATTACTTTAAAAAAAGTAGCTTACTATGAAATATTGGGGTATTACAATATAAACTTTAATAGGTTTCAGGGGTTAAGTTTTAAAAAGTATTGAAACTTATAAAAAGTGAACAACTGATTCAACCCCCCCCATTCTTAGTTGTTATTCGATCCTTTGGAACTTCAATATAAGAGGGCTACCAATAAGCTTGATTTAGATGTATTTAGATGATAATAATATGTGGGAGGTGATGGATTTGAAATATTTAGAGGAGATTTGGGTGAAGCTTGAAACAAGATATAAATCGAAATCCCTCACAAATCATTTATATCTAAAAAATGATTGTATTGTTTGCAAATGATAGAGAATGAAGACTTAGGTAACCATGTGGATGAGTTCACAAAACATCTGATAGAGGTGTCTTTAGTGTTAATCAAGATCAATGATGAAGGTAACACGATACCTATTGAAATGGAAGAAGAAGATTTTTTTTTGCTTCTCTAGGGTTTGTTGTCTGATTTATATGATAATCTTATCACCACATTGTTGTTTTGGAAAGATGCATTGAAGTTGGTGTAGGACCTTGGGACACCCTGAGAGGGGAGAGGTGAATCAGGGTGTCAAATTTTTCTTCTTAAAGTTGTGGATCTTGTTCCCACGTTGGTAGGAACTACTTAAACCTGTATTATGGATATGATCAGCAATAAAACATTCACATGCAAAGAGATAACACAACAATTTTACTTAGTTCACCACTAAGGGCTACGTCCAAGGAGCATATGCCGAAAAGTTTCTGGTCATACCAAATTACACTAATCGTCACTAGTTGTGGATTACAAAGGTTCGGGAACAGTCACTCTGTCCCAGGATCACTGCCTTTACAAAAGTATAGGGATATCTCACTGCGTCCCTCGGGTCACTCCCGTTGACTCCCCTTGGCTCACTACCCTTGGTTAAGTCACACTTAGTTTATAGACGCGAAGGTCTCTTCAATATATTTGCATTGAAGTCTTTGTATCCTGTTCAGCATGAGACTTTGCTTGCATCAGGGTTCAGAGTTGATGATCTTTTTAGTTCAAACCTTCTTCTTTAGTGAAATGAATAATACACTTGATCCTCTTGTCTTCATTTGCCTGAATCACAACCACTGATGTGATTACTCAATAAGTGAAGCCCAGATTACTTGGCATTGTCAGAATCAGTTCTCCATGTATGCATGAGATCATGCATTTATCATTTAGATTTCCTCATTAATCTCACTTAGCACCGAAAGTATTAGACAATCTTTCAGCTCTCGTGCAGCTCCAGAAAGCTGGGCGTGCTCCAACAACACATGGTGCTCCTTTTCAAGCCTGGTGTGCAATTCTCAATACGGCATGAAAGTCCCAATACGGTGCGCAAGTCTTCGGCGCACAAGTCCAAACTGGCGTGCAAGTTTCACCAAATCACCTGCGCGACACTGCCTTCTTGAACTTCAAACCTGCGCGACTCACTTCCTTTCTCGCCCAAATCACCTTGGGCGCACAACCATCAACCAGCCCGCAACTTCTAAGAGCTGGCGCACAAGTCTCTCCAAACCACTTGCGCGACCACTCACCACTTGCGCGACTCCTACACCTGCGTGACGAGCGCTCTGATTTTCTCTAAGAGATGATCTATTAGGAAATGAGGAGGGGTGGTCCTCTATTTATAGGCAAACTGGTCAACCTACGCGGTGACGTGCAAGTCACCCCCTCATCACGCAAGTCTCGACGAGCAACTCATCATCCCTAGCCTCTGTCATGCAACTCACTTGCGTGACCTTCTTTACTTTTCCATATTTTGAAGTTGTGTTCTTGAAAAACGATAGGCATGCAAGTTTCCAATCCTTCTAGGAACTGGCACGCAAGTCTCTTCATGGCGCATAGGTCACTTGCGCGACCAACCCAACCACTTGCGCGAACCTCTTCCCTTTTCT
Source organism: Viscum album (assembly GCA_963277665.1). Classification (NCBI taxonomy): domain Eukaryota; kingdom Viridiplantae; phylum Streptophyta; class Magnoliopsida; order Santalales; family Viscaceae; genus Viscum; species Viscum album. The sequence continues at coordinate 843,895,576 of OY728125.1, read as the reverse complement.
ATTTTTCCATATTCTGATCTTGAATTTTATATGGCGCACAAGTTTCCTCTCCATCAAATACACGGAGCACAAGTCTCTTTGCTAAAAACACTTTTCTCCATTTTTCGATTTTCAGGCCCAAAAATTTGGCAAATATTGGGAAATGGTGTGACCTTATATCTGCTATTTTTTTACTGCCTCCAGATCATCCATTCCTTTGTCGAAGTTCTTGAATAAAACATGGATCATTAACCACATCCCTTGAACTCGACATGACACCATGTAATCTCCTTTTTCAACAAATTTGTATGTCGTTTGTTTGCATTTTCAATAAGAAAAATCACCTCAAAAACACTTCTTCTCGGTGATTTGAATCCTTAAGCAACTCTTTTTCTTTCATCAAAAACTCCACTATCGTGATATGTATTCTTTGAAGGAACAAATTTAGCATCATCATCTTCTGATACAATGTGACATGCATGGCCATCTCAGAATTCCAATCCCTTGCACACTGTCTTCTTCTTCAACTGTCATTATCTACTTCATGCAAAACATATGATTCAATTCTTCAAGAAGTCTCTTGCATGGTTCTCATGCAATCATGAGGAATTTCATGGTCTTCATCAAAACCCCATTCTTCTTTAATCATCCTCAGATGGATTATACCTCACATTCTTCATTGTTGTAAACAATGTGTCACCTTTGACACATGTTCTTTGAACTTATGATCAGTACAAAAATCGTCTGAATTTCCATTCCTCCATTTCATTGGAGTACTTCTTGATCTCCTTCATTTTGATATTCATTGACAACTATTGAAAACAAATACAACCTTATACACAAAATGGTTCGAACAATTGGATGATGTGATTTCATCATTGTTGATGAATGAGACTCGATAAAATACCAATTATGGTGATTCTTTAAGTAATAGTTGTATTCTTTCTGTGATAGATGGGAATGGTAATCAGAGAGGTTGGTCGAAGACAAGAAGAAAGGTCAAGTTCTTTTTTTGCGATAAGGAGGGTCATGTGTGGAGAAACTTCTAGGTTTTGAAAAATATTAAGGATTAAAAGAAGATATGTGACACTGATTTTGAGGATACTAGTGTAAATATTATATTGGAAGATGGTGATTTACTTATAGTTGGAGTTGATTGTCGCGGGTTAGATCTGTACAATGAATGGGTGGTTGATTCAGCAATGTTGTACTATATTTCACCAAAGATGGAAATATTATCTTCATACATAAAAGGTGAATTGGTAGATTGAAGATGTGTAATGGATATTCTACTGATTTCATTGGTGTTGGTGATATTTTTATCACTACTAATGCAGGTTGTGCACTGATGTTGAGGGATGAGCAAAATGTTCCAGGTATATTCCATAATATGTTATTTTCTTGTACTCTTGATAATGATGGGTTCGAAAGTTCATTTGGCGATGGAAGATGGACATTATACAGAGGATCGATGGTATATAAATGAAGCATAATGGTTAACACACTTTATAGGATCAATGTGAAAGTGTGTGGTGAAGCGACAAATGCAATTTTAGAGAAGAATTCATCAGTTTTGTGGCACAGACAATCGTCATGCATGAGTCGATGATCATCGACTAGGATGAAGAAATTTTGGAAGTCCAAGTAGGTCAGGCCCGTTGTTTAAGGTCTTACACCTATTTCATTTTCTTTAGAGAGTTCCACTAGTGAAGACGGAATTGAAATCAAAGATCGAGGTAATGCACTGAGAGAAAAAGACTACTCAGAGGATATTGAGAAGAGGGAGCAATTAGTTTTTACAGGTACTCCTAATTATGTGGAGATCACTATTATGGGAGAGATAGGTTTTGTTGGTTCCAATCTTGTTTAGTAGGGAAGTGCAGATACGATATGATAAAGACTTTTACATTTGGATTTCTTTTGTAGGGGGAGCTTTCAAATTTCTATCAGAGCTGCAAAAGAGCATTGTTATATTTTCTACAGAGGATGACAGTTGGTGCGATACCAACCAGTTTGAATTTCTGCGCGGACCTTCTTTTGGGTACTGTAAATTGATTTTCTCTACCTCTGATGTTGATTAAGAGTTGGGTTGCTGTCAGTTCCATACGCTTTAGCATCAAGAGGCTATCTTAGTTTAATTCTGATCATTTCCATAGCCACTACAACTTGCTACTCAGGCCCCCTTATAGTACGATGTATGGACATTGATCCCAGGATCCGCACCTATCCTGATATCAGATATTGCGCATTTGGAAGTCCAGGAAGAATGGTGGCCTACATTTTTATGAACACTGAATTATATATAGTGGTGACTGGTTTCTTGATTTTGTAAGGGGATAAACTAAATGATCTTTTCCCTGGTATAGCATTTAGAATTACCGGGATGCGTCTTAGTGGCATACAGTGCTTTGTTTTGCTGTCTGTCATAGTTATTCTGCCTTCAATGTTGATCAACAGCATTGGTTTCCTATCATATGTATCTGCCATGGGGGTTCTAGCATATCTCATCATTCTGGGGTCAATTATTTGGGCTGGTACCATGGATGGAATTGGGTTTCATGAGAAAGGAACGCCTATAAATTGGAGAGGGATTTCTACATCTGTTAGTTTATATGCTTTCTGTTATTATGCACATCTTGTTTTTCCTACTCTCTATATGTCGATGGAAAACAAACATCAATTTCCACAGGTAGAGCTTGAATTTAATCCATATAAGAAATTTTCTCTCTTTGTATAGCTAATCTTACATTTTGTTCTTGATTACAGGTTTTGATCATATCGTTTCTCTTGTGTACGATTCTGTATGCTTCAGTGGAAGTTAGTGGATACTTAATATTTGGATCCAATATAGAATCACAGATAACTTTGAACCTCCCAACTGATAAAATGAGCTCTAAAGTGGTAATATACACAACCCTTTCCGTTTACTTATCTAAATATGCATTAACTGACATGCCAGTTGTTCATGCTATAGAACATGCTCTTCCATGTGACAACAAGAAGAGGAGCTTGAGCCTTCTGATCAGAGCTGCCATGGTGATCAGCACTACTGTTGTTACTCTGTGTGTGCCCTTCTTTGGGTATTTAACCTCTCTGGTTAGTGCTCTGTTAGGTTCCACTGGATCTATCTTATTTCCATGCTTATGCAACTTGAAGATTTTAGGTGCAAGTCATCGGGTTGAACTTAAATCGGTGATGATAATGATGATCTTGTTAATGGGAACTTCAGTTTTAATCATTGGCACATGTACAACCCTCAAGAAAATTATTAGGCATTTATAAGAGTGGCCAGTACCATCCCAAGGGATATAGTGATGGAACCTTTTGATGTTCTCTTGTAGGCCTCCAATGTTATAATGACATCCTTAGGTGAAAAAGGTAGATTATTTTTGTGTTTAAATATGGATATAGCCGGAAGAATTGTGCTTGCCTAAATATTTTATTGGAGAATTATATGAGAAAACCTTAATGCACCCTAGAACATTAATAAAATGATATATTGATGAATTTAACAAAATAATATTTGATCATACCAATATATATGTATGGATTGGTGATGAAGACCTAAAAATATCTCACTAATGATTTGTATGCGCCAACACTAATAAAGTCTCAAAAGAAAGATATTTATGCAAAGAAACAGGGAAGACACTTCATTGCTGGTATTGTTAGAGCTTTAGAATCTGGGTAAGAAAAAAAATAGGGATAAAGAGGGATTAATTTTTAAGATAATGCACAAGTTTCATCAAAAGTGTGTTGATGACCGTGCCATAAAATGTAATATGGATGTTCATGGATCATATTAGTTGCGTGATATATTTATGTATCATATGTTATTCATGAAAATCTTATTTATCATTCGTTTATTTTTGTTGTTTTATAACTACATCAATGATATTATAATAAAACCCTATAAATATAGTATTTTAAGTGTCATCATCTTGAAATATTAAGGATCTCGATGATATATTAAGATTAACATGAGTATGAGTACTTATGGATGTGATGAGTTCATAATTTCACGTTTGAGTGCTTATAAGTTGTATTGAGTCACTTGGACTATACTGCATGTAATGTCGTAAATATGTCAACAACAAAACAATAGTTCACATTATCAAGTTGTCTAAAGACTAAAGGTTAACAAAGATTTTGATATATGGATTAGCACACTTTCACATAAATTCTAAACTGTCGTGATTCTGGTTTGATTTGAGAATAACTTATATTGCGTTCAAAATTTGGTTCGCATTGTGATTTCATTGAATTTATTACTCCTCGTAATTACTAAATTCTCCCTTAGTGTGATTTAATAAAAGTGCATGGGATGTTTGGAGCAGAAATACGTTTTTTTAAAAATTGCATGAAAAAGGGAAAATGTCAATTTTAACGAAATAACAACCCCCAATTTTTTTAATAGTTTTTCTGATGTTAAAATATAACTCCACCTATGTGGTTTTATATCCTATATTGCTATTCCCAAGCTCAGATAGAGGGTTTTTTAGTTGAAAACCAACATAAAACATTGTCGAATCTTTTCCTGACAATGATCAAATGTATGAATATGTTAATACCAGGACATTGCTTGAAAGCAACGTGGAGCAATGATCAAGTGTGGTGTCAAAATACCTAGAGCCTCTACATCGATGCACATGTTTAGTGTTTAATGCGCAAGGGTGTTCACACCTTTTTGGACAGATGTGAGGGGTAAAGAAGCTAATCCAAAATCAAAAATTATGATAAATAGTTGGAATATTGAAACTTTAACGAGAAAATCTATGGAATTGGTAGATATTACAGTTAGAAGAGAGATTAGTGTTTTGTGTTTACAATAGACAAAATGGGTGGGAGAAAAGACAATGGAATTGGATAGCTCCGGTTTCAAAATTTGGAAATCAGGTAAAACTAAGACTAAAAATGGTGTTGGTATTATGGTGGATAAGACTTTAAAAGATAAAGTGGTTGACGTCGTAAAATTATGGGATAGAATCATATCTGTTAAGATAGTTGTAGGAAACCAGACTTTTAACATCGTTACTATTTATGTGCCTAAGTGGACCTCGATGTACAATAAAAGTTTGCTTTTTTGGGTCAATTTAGAGACATTGATTCTCAGTTTTCCGCAACCTGGGATGATTTTTATATCTGGTGGCCTAAATGGGCATGTATGAACAGATTCCATAGATCACATTATAAGGCCCCAACCTTAAACATTACTTAATCTTGAGTTATTACAAGGTTACACATTGAGGATCTTTTCAGGTTTAGAGTTTTAGAGAATTAGATCATAAATCATGCATTACATTCCACATTTAAACAAGGTGGTTACAATAAAGTCAATATTCACTTTTCACATAAAAGGAAAAATATTTAAAACAAAACATGGATTCTTTCATGACACTTCCTTGACACTATCATCACGTCATGTACCTTTCCCTTGACCTATGAAAAACATTTCAAAAACTTGGGATGAGCATAAAAAGCTCAGTAATGTATATAAAAATATGGAATTAAAACATTATTACATGTATACATAAGAATCAATGAAATCATAATTTACTCATAAAACATAATCACTTTAACATACCTCATCAAATCATGAATAACTCATAGAAATCATAAGACATAAAGGTAACTTGAGGCTTTCATAACATTCTTACGTAGGGAGTGACCCTCATGGTTACATTTGGAATACCCATCACAGTATATTCCCTAAATCTCTTCAGAGAAACCTTAGAGTTTAACCCCTTCGCATTACCCAATGCATTGGAGAGCTATCACGGGCTCACCCGCCCTTAGTTTATCACGAAACCACCCGTCTTCATAAACAATGCCTAAGAACCATAACATAATCATATCACATAAAACATGCATAAAGGAAACATAAAATTTTCACATTTAAATAACAAGATATCAATACAACACATTTATATAATCAAAACATTATTAAAACCATTTTCAATATCAAAATAAAAGAAAATTAAAACATGGTATTTATTTTTCATTTAAAAAAAAGTTATGGGTTGTAGAGGAAGCCGAAACTCAAATAATGGTCATGACAGTGGAGAAGTCATTGTCGCTGCATATGTACAACAAAAACATTCCCTTTTGTCATTTAGTAAAATGCTTCGTAAAAATATTCCATTTGAATAAATGTAAAAGTAGAAGGGGTTTATACACCGTATAAAAGAAAGTTGTGTATAAAACAAAATATGCCTCAATGAAAGGAGATTGAGACGAAGTCCCTTACCTCGTGTCTGACTTGACTCGATCGTTCTTTAATCTCCTGAATAATAAAATTGAGTTGATTTATACTTGCTTAAGAACCTTTTTCAAGTTCATTATTTCTTTTATATTACTTATTACCATGTTATGAACACTATGTAATTATTTAAGTTAATAACGGTCGTTTTGTTGATCATTGGTACTTGAGTCAAAAATAAACTCCTTATAATTACAAGTTGTGCATGTGGTAAAATATCCATTATATCCAGAATTATATTCATGATTTAGATATCATATATATCATATATATCTAGTATATTCATGTATTTATAGTATTACATAATATTTAGAGGTAAGAAATTAAATGCACCGTTCATGGAGACGGTAAGCCGTACGTACGCATGAACGCTACTTTCATTTCTATTTCATATTTAATGGAATGAAATCATAATGATATAAATGTATATTATAATTCTAGTATAATATAAAATATAATATAATTAACTCCATCCTTTATACATCCCACATATGGCATTAATGAATCAAATCACTTTGAGGTGGCGGTAGTCCGCACTTCCTAAAATGAAGATATTGCATTTACCCATAATGGAAACCATAAAGGTATGCCATAAATGAAAAATACAGAAGCATAATGAAAACATAAACATAATATATATCATATCTAAATAGATTTACATCTTAATGGACACCATTAAAGGCGTTAAAATAATATTGAACAATCATCATTTCGTGAGGTAGAAATTCGCCATCCACAGAAACAATATGTTCTTTAACCATTAGACGAAGGTGTGTGTAAGTGTAGATCAAATTATTCTCATAACAACATCCTAGTATATTTAAGATACTGGTGTTGTTACAAAATAAAGGAATAAAAAGATTTTAGGGGGTTGGATAAGAAAAATAAAACAAAAGAACACAAGTGAAGACATTACCTTTAAATTGGGTAACTCCTCTTGGTTTGAACCAAAAAGGGTTTCTTGAAGAGCTTTCTGCCTAAGGTAAGACTTCTAGGATGAATAGAGGGATGTAGAGAGATAAAATGAGTAGAGATTGGCCAAGCTAATGGCTTGATAGGTGTGGGTAAGGAGGTAGAGGTGGGGGCCTTTTATAAGAGGGAGGAGGGGCACTCTTGGAAAGTCAAGAAATGTTACTTTATATTAAAATGAGTTTCAGATTTTAAAGGTACCACATTGATATATTTCAAGGATAAGGTGATAAGGGTTCGAAATATACTCATCCAATAGATTTTTGAAAAGTGTAAGTCTTAGATTTTACATTATCTTTTCATTTTATTTAAATTGTTCATTAATGAGGTAATCACTACATCATTATGGTGTCATAAAAAAATTAATTTATTTAATGTCTAAAAATTATAAGAAAATACTATGATGAAGGAAATCCTTTTATATTTCGAATGACTATTTATAGTCCAAGATATCATTTATTTATACAAAATTAAAATTGTTTTACTTAGGTGTTACATACTTTTGTGATATTCTCCTTTCTTTAAAAATAAAATGATAAAGTGTCACTATCACCCAAAAAGTGATTCCATGGGGTTCCTAAGTTTGGAACAAGGAATCCCATGGTTGGACATGACACAACCAGTAGAATTAGGACACATTTTGGGGTCATTTATTATTATTATGATATTATTTTATTACCCTTAACTACCCGATTACTAATTACTCACGACAATTAAAGATAATTACCGTAGTTACTATTCATAATGTCCAAAAAACAAAAGAGTCTTAATTACATAATTTGGAACTTATGATTAAAAATATGGAATCCATTTTACCAAATTACAAACATAGAAATTGCAATAATTAATTTAAAAATAATTCCCGTTGTCAAAACAAATAGCGGGTTTTTTTGAAACAATTTCTTTCAAAAGTTTGACAATTGTTTATGTCCAATTTCTATTGAAATTAATCCCAATGACCAACATTGGATTAAATGGTAAAAATATATTCTATTTACACTTTAAAACCAATTAAAAAGATAATCTATCCATATAATTAAATTATATGAAAAAGCAGTTTTGAAGTAAAATGTAGTATTTTTCACTATTCATTAAAAAATGAACATTGTTAGAAAAATACCAAAAATTTATCCAAAGTAAATTTCAATATCCCAATTCTAATGAATAAGTTTATTTTGACAAATAAAGCTTATAAAATTGTCAAAAGTTTGATTTAAAAATGGTTTTCCATCAAAAGGTGGTAAAATAATCTTTAAAAAATAGAGAATTCTATGCTTAAGATTGGATTTGTTCTCATTTTAAGCCTTTAAAACACTATATAATTCATAAATAGACATAGATATGAAAATATATTATTCATTACTTACTTGGGATGTTACATCCTTCCCCCTTTAGAAAATTTTGTCCCCTCAATTTATTTACTTATCGAATAAGTGGGGGTATTTATCCATCATTGCATTTTTAGATTCCCATGTTGCCTCTTCAATCATGTGGTTTTTCCAAAAAAAATTTACTTGATGAATCACGTTATTCCATAACATTTTCTCCCTTTGGTCAAGAATCTGGACCAATTGTTCCTCATAAGATAGATTTTCTTCCAACTGAACTACCTCTGGACTCAAAACATGAGATGGATCTGGCATGTACTTCCTTAACATTGAAACATGAAAAACATTGTGTACGTAAGATAAACTCGGAGGTAAATCCACTTGGTATGCAACTGATCCAACTGTCTCCAGAATTTCATATGGTCCAATGAACCTTGGACCCAGCTTTCATTTCTTACCAAATCGCACCACACTTTTCCATGGTGAAACTTTGAGGAAGACATGATCACCTACCTCAAAAGAGAGATCCTTACTCCTGTTGTTTGCATAACTTTTCTGCCTGCTCTGAGCTGTTCTCATGTGTCTCTGTATCAGTTGAACTTTTTCTGCCAACTCTTCTACCAATTCTGGTCCCATCAACTTTCTTTCAGCCACTTCATCCCAAAAATCTGGAGTTCGACACCGCTTCCCATATAATGCCTCAAATGGTGCCATCTGTATACTGGAATGAAAACTTTTATTATAAGAAAACTCAACCAAAGAAAGATGTTGGTCCCAAATTCCCTGATAATCCATCAAACAAGCACGTAGCATATCCTCTAAAGTGTGAATTTTTTGTTCTGACTTCCCATCTGATTGAGGATGAAAAGCTGTACTAAAATTTAATTCAGTACCCAACGACTACTGAAGGCCATTCCAAAAGTTAGAAGTAAACCTGGGATCACGATCAGATACAATGGAGAGGGGAAATCCATGTAACTTGACTATCTCTTTAATATAAAAACAATAAAGTTGATCTAGAGAAAAAGTATCTCATATAGCAAGGAAATGAGCAGATTTAGTCAAGCGATCAAAAATAACCCAGATTGCATTATTACCTCGAGGTGTCTTTGGCAATCCCACAACAAATTCCATGGATATATTCTCCCATTTCCACTTTGGTATTGGTAAAGGCTGAAGCATCCCCTTTGGTAACTGCCTCTCTGCTTTAACTTGTTGATAAGTCAAACACTTCACAGGAAAATCAGCAATATCTCTTTTCATTCCATCCTACCAGTAGTACTCCCAAAGATCTCTATACATCTTAGTACTGCCTAGATGAACTGAAAATGGAGAACTATGAGATTCACATAACAACTTTCTCTTCAACTATGAATCACAAGACACACACAATCTCTTCCCAAATATCAAAATACAATCATTATCAATATTGAATTCAGGCAACTTACCCTTCTGAACCAGCTCTACCTTTTTCTGCAACTCACCATCTTGCTTCTGTGCTTACTTAATTCTGTCTGTTAGAGAAGATTTCACTGATACATGAAACAAAACAGAAGAAAATCCTGCACCAACTACTTCTATGACAAAGTTCATCAAATCCTTAACCTAAGGATCACGTTCCAAACGCAACATTGTTAATGAAACATTACTTTTTTGACTCAAAATATCAGCCACTTTATTTGCTTTTCCCGGATGATAATAGATTATATAATCATAATACTTGATTAATTCCAGCCATCTCCTCTGTCTCATGCTCAGTTATTTCTGAGTGAAAATATACTTTAAACTTTTTTGATCGGTATACATTTCACACTTTACTCCATACAAATGATGCCTCAAAATTTTTAAAGAGAAAACAACAGCAGCTAATTCCAAATCATGTGTAGGGTAATTTACCTCATGAGTTTTAAACTGACGTGAATCATAAGTAATTACCTGATCATTCTAAATTAGGACACAACCAAGTCATTTCAATGAAGAATCACTATAGATAACAAACTCACCATTCCTGGAAGGTAGTTCCAAAATTGGAGCATTCACCAATCTTCTTTTCAATTCCTGAAAACAATCATCACATTCTTTTGTCCAGACAAACTTAATACACTTCCGAGTTAGCTTAGTCATTGGACTAGATAACCAGGTAATATTTCTAAAAAACCTTCGGTAATGGCCTTATAAACCAAGAAAACTACGAAACTCAGTTACATTTATGGCTCTTGGCCATTCTTCAACAACCTTTGTTTTTGTAGGATCAATAATTATTCCATCTTTAGAAACAATATGACCAAGGAAAGAGATTTTTTGCAACCAAAACTCACACTTTCTGAATTTACCATATAATTTCTTTTATTTTAAGGTTTGAAAAATAACCCTTAAATGAATTTCATGCTCCTCTTTACTTTTAGAAAACACCAAAATATCATCAATGAAAACAACCAAAAACTTATCCAAGAACTCATGGAAAATTATATTCATAAGGTCAATGAATACAGCAGGTGCATTGGTTAGCCCAAAAGGCATTACTAAAAATTCATAATGGCCATATCTTGTATGAAACATAGTCTTCTGAATATCTGCTTCCTTTACCTTCAACTGATGATACCCCGATCTCAGGTCAATCTTTGAAAAATACTGAGCTCCCTGGAGCTGATCAAACAAATCATCGATATGAGGAAAATGATATTTGTTCTTAACAATGATGTTATTCAAGGCTCTATAATCAATGAAAAGTCTCATAGAACCATATTTCTTTTTAACAAATAAGACAGAAGCACCCCATGGTGATGTTCTAGGTCGAATGAAACCTTTCTCTAATAAATCTTGCAATTGATCCTTCAACTCTAAAAGTTCAATTTGAGACATTCAATAAGGGGGTTTTGAAATTTTCTTAGCATCAGGAACTAAGTCAACAGTAAATTCAACTTCCCGATCTGGTATTATTCCAGGAAAATCATCAGGAAAAACATCAGGATACTCATTTACCACTGACACATCATTAATTTGAATGATTCCTTTGTTTTCAACAATATGTGCAAGGTAACATTCATTTCCATCTTTTAAGAGTTTCTTATCTTCTTGATATGTTATCAATAGTAAGGGTTCATTCTTGTACACAAACTGAAAGTCTTTTTGAAAAGAAACTTCTTTAGATCTACAATTAATCTTAGCATGGTAAATAGAGAGCCAATCCATACCCAAGATAACATCAAACTCTACTAGAGGTAAAACAATAAGGTTTTCAAGTAGGTTCTTTCCATGGATAAGGATAGGAAGACTCTTATAAATTCTTTTTGCCTCAACATTTTCCCCAGGTGTTTTTACCACAAGTTTAGGAGACATTTCTTGAGATGGAATTCCCAATTTACTAGAAAAATTTTCAGAGATGAAAGAATGTGTAGACCCCGAATCAAACAACCCATTAGCATAATCTGAGAAAACAAACAAAGTACCTGATACCACTTCATTTGATTTCCCAACATCTGCTGAAGTAGTTGCAAAGGATTTCACCACTACTTTTTTTTTGTAGTCTGACTGCTTCCCATCATTTGAGCTTTTTTTTCGAACACTCGTTTGAATAATGACCCATCTCATTGCACTTGAAAAATTTCACTAACTGTAAATCAAATTTGGTCTTACCATCACCCTGATCTTTTTCAGTGCAATCATGATCCTTATGTCCCATCTTACCACATCGGTAGCACTTTCCAGAATTCAGAAGACATTCCCCAACATGCCTTTTACCACATTTATCACAAACTGGAAACTTAGTTTTCTTACCATCAAACCTTTTTGAAGAATTCTTCCCTTTCTCCTGCCACCTCAGTCTCTTCTTCTATTGGTTGTTATAGAACACTTGATCATCAGAAAATTCCATTTCTACCTTCTCAGCACATCGAACAATCTTTTGATAACTTTTGAACTCATGAGAAGTTAAATCCCTTTGATATTTTGGCTTTAATCCTGAGTAAAAATGATTGATTTTACTATCAAGGTCTCGGATAAAATTTGGAGCATACCTTGCCAATCGAGTGAACCTTTCTTCATAAGCAGCCACTGAGTCGTCCTCTTTCCTCAATTCCAAGAATTTTTTTCCTTCCTAAGTTGAACAGCCTTATGAAAATACTTCTCGAGAAACATACCTTTGAATTCATCCCAGTCGAGAGCATCAATCTCATCAGCATCCCTGATATTTTTAACCATCGACCACCACTTTTGATTGTATGGACACCCCATGACATCGAAAATCTTCTCCAGTGATTTAATCCACCCTTCAGCTAGCACAGGGTCAGATGATCCTCTGAATGATGGGGGATGTTGCCTCATGAAATGTTCCACCACTGACATGTTCCTCTGCGGTTGATCTGGCTAATCTTGTGCATGGATACCACCACCATTTATCGCTTGAGTCAACTGTGCCATTACTGCAACAAACTGTTCAGTTCCAATTCCGACCATCTCAGGATGCTGATTTTGAAGGACATTTCCTTCTATATGCCTTCCTAGCACTGCTTCCCCATTTCCTCTGCGGAAAACCATTCTGAACAAACATGTCTTAGATGAATAAACATGGTAATATTCAAATGCTATATCATTTCAATTTGACCATAAAAATATTTTTGGATAATCATTTAATAGAATTATAACTCCTAAAGTTATCTAAACCGACCTTTGATACCAACTATAAGGCTCTAGCCTTAAACATTACTTAATATTGAGTTATTATAAGGTTACACATTGAGGATCTTTTCAGGTTTAGAGTTTTAGAGAATTAGATCATAAAACATGCATTATATTCCACATTTAAACAAGGTGGTTACATTAAAGACAATATTCAATTTTCCCATAAAAGGAAACATATTTAAAACAAAACATGGATTCTTTCATGAATCTTCCTTGACACTATCATTACATCATGTAACTTTTCCTGGACCTGTGAAAAACATTTCAAAAACATGGGATGAGCATAAAAAGCTCAGTAAGGTATATAAAAATACAGAATTAAAACATTAGTCCATGTATACATAAGAATCAATGAAATCATACTTTACTCATAAAACATAAGCACTTTAACATACCTCATCAAATCATGAATAACTCATAGAAATCATAAGACATAAAGGTAACTTGAGGCATTCATAACATTCTTACGTAGTGAGTAACCCTCATGGTTACATTTGGAATACCCATCACATTATATTCCCTAAATCTCTTCGGAGAAACCTTCGAGTTTAACCCCTTAGTGTTACCCAATGCATTGGAGAGATATCACGGGCTCACCCACCCTTAGTTTATCACGGAACCACTCGTCTTCATAAACAATTCCCAAGAACCATAACATAATTATATCACATAAAACATGCATAAAGGAAACATAACATTTCCACATTTCAATCAAAAGATATCAATACAACAAATTGATATAATAAAAACATTATCAAAACCATTTTTAATACCAAAATAAAAGAAAATTAAAACATGGTATTTATTTTTCATTTAAAAAAAAGTTATGGCTTGTATAGGAAGATGAAACTCAAATAATGGTCATGGCGGTAGAGAAGTCATTGTCGCCGCATACGTATGACAAAACAATTCTATTTTGTCATTTAGTAAAACGATTTGTAAAAAGATTCATTTTGAATAAATGTAAAAGTCAAAGGGTTTTATACACCGTATAAAATAAAGTTGTGTATAAAACAAAATATGCCTCAATGAAAGGAGATTGAGACGAAGTCCCTTACCTCGTGTCTGACTTGACTCGATCGTTCTTTAATCTCCTGAATAATAAACTTGAGTTAATTTATACTTTCTTAAGAACCTTTTTCAAGATAATTATTCCTTTTATATCACTTATTACCATGTTATGAACTCTATGTAATTATTTAAGTTAATAACGGTCGTTTTGTCTATCAGTGGTACTTAAGTCAAAAATAAACTCCTTATAATTACAAGTTGTTCATGTGGTAAAATATCAATTATATCCAAAATTATATCCATGATGTATATATCATATATATCATATATATCCATTATATGCATGCATTTATAATATTAAATAACATTTAGAGGTAAGAAATGAAATGCACCGTTCATGGAGACGGTAAGTCGTACGTACGCATGAACGATACTTTCTTTTCTATTTCATATTTAATGGAATGAAATAATAATGATATAAAGGTATATTATAATTACATTATAAAATCATATATAATATCATTAACTCTATACTTTATACGTCCCACATATGTCATTAACGAATCAAATCACTTTGAGGGGGCGGTAGTCCGCACTTCCTAAAATGAAGATATCACGTTTACCCATAATGGAAACCATAAAGGTATGCCATAAATGAAAAATAAATAAGCATAAGGAAAACATAAATATAATAAATATAATATATAAATAGAGTGACATCTTAATGGCCACCATGAAAGGTGTTAAAAGAATATTGAACAATCATCGTTTCATGAGGCAGAAATTCACCATCCACAAAAACAGTATGTTCTTTAACCATTAGACGAAGGGGTGTGTAAGTTTAGCTCTAATTATTCTCATAAAAACATCATAGTATATTGAATATACTAGTTTTGTTACAAAATAATGGAATAAAAAGAGTTTAGGGGGTTGGAGAATCAAAATAAAACAAAAGAACACAAGTGAAGACAATACCTTTAAATCGGGTAACTCCTCTTGGTTTGAACCAAAAAGGGTTACTTGAAGAGATTTATGCCTAAGGTAAGGCTTCTAGGATGAAGAGAGGGATGCATATAGATAAAATGAGGAGATATTTTCTGAGCCAATGTCTTGAGAGTTGTGGGTAAGGAGGTAGAGGTGGGGCCCTTTTATAAGAGGGAGGAGGGGCACTCTTGGAAAGTCAAGAAATGTTACTTTATATTAAAATGAGTTTCGGATTTTAAAGGTACCAAATTGATATATTTATAGTATAAGGTGATAAGGGTTAGAAATATACTCATCCAATAGGTTTTTGACAAGTGTAAGTCTTAGATTTTACATTATATTTTTATTTTATTTAAATCGTTCATTAATGAGGTAATCGCTGCATCATCATGGTGTCATAAAAAAATTATTTTATTTAATGTCTAAAAATTATAAAAAAATTCTATTATGTAGGAAATAATTTTATATTTCCAATGACTATTTATAGTCCAATATATAATTTATTTAGACAAAATTAAAATTGTTTTACTTCGGTGCTACATACTTTTGTGATATTCTCCTTTCTTTAAAAATAAAATGATAAACTGTCACTATCACCCAAAAGTGATTCCATGTGGTCCCTAAGTTTGGAAAAAGGAATCCCATGGTCGGCCATGACACAACCAGTAGCATTAGGACACATTTTTGGGTCATTTTTTATTATTATGATATTATTTTATTACCCTTAACTACCTGATTACTAATTAATCACGACAATTAAAGATAATTACCGTCGTTACTATTCATAATTTCCAAAAATAAAAGAGTCTTAATTACATAATTTAGACCTTATGATTAAAAATATGGAATCCATTTTACCAAATTCCAAACACAGAAATTGCAATAATTAATTTAAAAATAATTCTCATTGTCAAAACAAATAGCGGGTTTTTTTTAAACAATTTCTATCAAAAGTTTGACAATTGTTTATGTCCAATTTCAAAGTGAAATTAATCCCAATGACCACCATTGGATTAAATGGTAAAAATATATTCTATTTACACTTTAAAACCAATTAAAAAGATAATATATATATATAATTAAATTAGATGAAAAAGCAGTTTTGAAGTAAAATGCAGTATTTTTCACTATTCATTAAAAAATGAACATTGTCAGAAAAATACCAAAAATTTATCCAAAGTAAATTTAAATTTCCTAATTATAATTAATATTTTTATTTTGAAAAATATAGATTATAAAATTGTCAAAAGTTTTATTTAAAAATGGTTTTCCATCAAAAGACGGTAGAATAATATTTTAAAAATATTAGAGAATTCAATGCTTAAGATTAGATTTATTCTCATTTTAAGCCTTTAAAACACTATATAACTCATAAATAGACATAGATATGAAAATATATTATTCATCACTTACTTGGGATGTTACACACATAGATTTTCATGGAGGTTTTGGTTTGGGTGTGAAAAATGATGAAAGGACCAGTTATCTTAGACTTTGCCTATAATTGTGATTTTGTGGTGGTTGAGAAAATATCTCTCAAGGAATCATTGAATAATTTTTGCGGTCTTTGTGTTTGTTGACAAAACTGGTTTGTTTGTTGGCAAAGAAGGTTTCCATGGTGAGTTTTCAATTTCCAGAGATATTGCTGACAACCAATGTTGACAAAGAACGATGGAAAGAAATGGATGATCTGGAGGTGGTAAAAAAAGAGAAAATTAAAGGTGGCGCTGTTTTCTAGTGTTTGCCAAATATTTAGGCCTGAAAATCGGAAAATGGAGAGATGTGTTTTTGAAAAAGAAGGTGCATGAAATATTAGAGTGGTGCGTGGAATAGAAGAATTGAGTTTTTCACGAAAGATGTATTTCGAGATCAGAAGCTCAAAAATTGCCAAAGGCATGAGGTGCACGAAAAATTGGAGCAGTGCGTGAAATACGGTGTTGCGCAGAAGATGTGTTTTCCGCGCTCGAACAGGATTATGCAGTCAAGGGTGGTTTTTCGTGCAGAGGCCGAGTTTTTATATAAACATAAGGTGTCCCCCCCATTCGAAGTATCTCAAGACTTAGAGAAGATTCGATCTTTGGTGTGCGTAAAAATACGCAAAGGGAGTTGTGCGGAAAATTTGGTGATGCACGTAAAAATTGGTGTTGCGTGTAAAATTTTACACTGCGTGTAAAATGAAGGTTGCGCAGAATTGTTGTGGTCACACGAAAAGTGGAGTTGGGATTGTGGGTAAAAAGAGATATTTTGCACGCAAGGCAAGGTAATTACGCGCAAGGTGCAGTAAGGGCTGTGCATAAAATTTGAGGTTGCCCAGTTCAATTCTATGGCAAAGTGAGATTCATCTATGGGTGAAAGTTGTACTTCAATAGATCATCTATCAACAGTTAAGGATGCAGAATTCATCTGTGACAATGAAAAGACCCACATGTCTATAAACTATGAGTATATCTTTTGAATAAGCAGTGAGAACACTTTAGTTGAGATAGCAGTGAGCTTTTATATTGTGAGTAGTTGTAAATATAATTTTTTAGGAGTTATACCATTCATTAAAAATTAAAAATAGTGAATGAAATGTCTATAGTTTAGCAATAGGTGGAGAGTGAAAATCTAAAGATTTATATCAAGTTCAGTGCATAAAAAATAAAAAAGGATGTACCCCTTTTAAGGATGGGGAAATTATGAAAAATGGGGATTCTACTTTAATTATCTCTTCAATGAAGAGTGGATGTGTGGATTAGACTTAGATAATCTTAGTATTAGTAGATAGGAAGT
Organism: Viscum album; assembly: GCA_963277665.1. Lineage (NCBI taxonomy): Eukaryota > Viridiplantae > Streptophyta > Magnoliopsida > Santalales > Viscaceae > Viscum > Viscum album. Next base: position 843,877,594 of record OY728125.1, on the reverse strand, counting down.
CAATTATAGCTATTATCAAAAATTTCATCCTTTTGAGGTAAAATAAGCTTTAAAAAGGATATAAAACTACAAAGTAGTTGGGTTAGATAACATCTATATTGAAGTTTGGAAATATTCAGGGGAGTTGAGTATTAATTGTCCCACTCAGTTATTTAATTAAATTATGAAATATAAGAAAATTCTCAATGAATAGGGGAAGAGCTCTCTATTACCTGTGTATAAAAATAAAGGAGAAATTTTAAGTTGTTGGAATTATAGAGGCATAAAGCTTATGAGTCATACCCTAAAACTTTGGGAGAGCGTGGTGGAACAAAGGATTCAGAGGAAAAGTAAAGTTTCAGATAATCAATTTGGTTTTATACCTAGACATTCAACCACATAATCAATTTATTTGATTAGAGTTATGATGTACTATTATCGACTAAAAGCTCAAAATTTGCATATGGTTTTCATTTATTTGGGGAAGGAACATGATAAAGATTCTATAGAGGTTTTATGGAAAATATTTGAAAGAAATGGGGTACATGGAGAGAATATTAAACTCATCCAATATGTGTATGAAGAGAGTTTTACTTGATTTAGAACACTAGTAGGTGATGTATTTTTCAGGCGCAACAGAAGAATGTGATGGGTTGTGCTCAATTTTTTTTTTCATGATCAATGATCATTCTGAGATCTACACAACGATAAATTCCATGATCAACAAAATTGAATTAGAGAAAACATACAATGGATAAAATGTCAGAACCAGAGAGATGATCATCACATATTATTCATAGTTAATTTAATCAATTAAACAATTACCTTTAATGAATTATTTATTCATTGATGGACCTGACAAAAAATCTATGTTTTACGGTCATTTTATTTTAGGAATCAAAGAAAAATCCCCTTTAGCAGTGATCTACATGTGTTCCACAAATCCTTGAATGATGCCGTATGAATCTTTGGGTGCTAGAAAGACAGATCCTATCGCTTGCATTGTTTGTATTTGATTACCATGAGAATTGATTTTAAAGTGTTCTCCTTGATCTCTATTAACTTGATAGTGAATGGTGGAGGAAGATCACTCTCCATTCTAGGAAGTGTTCTTGGAGAGGGAGCTCTCTAGGGCTTGAGATGATTGTCTCTGGTTGTCATTGTGCACAACACAAAATGAATTGGCATTGTTGAAAAATAATATAATTGCGATTTAAAACCATTAGGGTTTAGAAATAAATATTTTCACCAGCACCCTTTAATATTTATTTAATCCCTTATGGAACCCCATGAAAAAAAATAAAAATAATAATAATATTTCCTTGACATGAGCTTAACTTGCGAATTAAATTAATATTATTTAATAAAATAATATTAAATATAAATTATTTCTCACCTGGCCTAAAAACTCGTTCCGCCATTCCTCCATAATATTTATCGAACATTGAATAATGACTATTTATTTAATAAATAAATATCACTAAATAAGTAAATATTATATTAAATAAATAGAAAATAAATATTTATAAATATTCTGCTCACATTATATTCTCTCAAATAACTGGTGACAGAATATATGCAATCAAGAAAAAATGAATAATTATTATACCATGTGTGGAAATAATATTTATTCAACTTGTTAAATAATAAATAATAATATATTATTTAACTGAGATTCTGGGTACACCTAGTGTGTGACCCTCTGAGCCTCTTTCTCAATGAAATTAGGCGAAGTTGCCTAAAGTCCAAGGTTAGTGTCTAGCAACACGCAAAGACACCCATAGAGAAATAAATTAATGCCTCAACAACATAATACCTCATACAGATGTACATTATGTAACATAATCCCTTTATCATGATATCTCTAATCAGTCAGGTTGCACGCTAGTGCCATCATCCTATGTTCTCAATGTATCTTTCTTTGAATTTTCAGAAATCGAACTTGCCTATAAAACACCATGTCCATGGATCTATTTAGGCTATATCATTTCCATAAAGGGGCCTAAGATATGAACTTCTGTTAAATAATAGAATGGAAAAATCCTTTCTCACATTATTCATTAATTCAATATTACTCATGACGCACCCAACATACCCTACCTCACTATGAACATATATCATCCCGATTTGAATAAATACATCAAAGCATGCGACTCATAATACTCATTAATAATAATATTAAAGTCTAAGGATCAATACAAACATCCAAAAATAGGAAAATCCAATGACACATATAAATGAAAATTTCCTACTATCGGGTCTCGTTCTCATAATATTCAATACTAGATATTACCAAGGGTGTACACCATGAGAAGGTGCCTCAAAGTCCTATGAGCCTCCGTCCTTGATATCCTTTGTCATTTGTTTCCCTCAAATGATATCATATAGATATAGAACATATATTTAAGAATAGATTCATAACACTTCTGGGTTCTCATCATAGCGGGGAACTACTATGACCTTTTAGTGAGACAACTACTCTTAGAACATTATCATATACGATGTTACGTAGAAGAACAATCATGATATGCTAAAAAGTTTATGAATATTCAAAACTATGAATATAAGTTATCATAAAGTACATAAAAGTTTGTTTTAGGGCACGGAATCCAACAGTTGACACTATAGAATTCCATGTCCCGATAGGACATCATCAAGGTTCAGTTTTAAGTCCATGCCTTTTTTTTCTTCAGTCTTAGATGAACATAGAAATCATATTCAAGATGAGATACCTAATTGGATGATTTTTACAGATTATATAGTTCTTATTGCAGAATCTAAAGAGAATATCAAGTTAGAGCTTTGAATGGATACTTTAGAATCAAAGGGTTTCCATCTTAATAGGGATAAGATAGATTATATGGAGTGTTGTTATCATAATGAATTGTCTAGTAATGTTATGGATATGAGATTGGGAGACCATATTATTTCAAAATATGATTGTTTTCAATATTTTGGATCATTTATAAAATGTAATGGATATATTAATGTAGATGTCTCTCATAGGATTCAATCTAAATACATAAAATATGTAAAGGTTTTAAAGGGGATTTCTGATTATAAAATTCAATTAAAAAATTAAATGGTAAATTTTATAGGAGTGTTATTGGACCTACTATTATATATGGTATGAGTGTTGTCTTTTTATGGGACATCTTGAATGAAAAATAAGGGTAGTGAAAATGAAAATGATAAGATGGACATGTGGATATACTAAGATGAATAATATTAGAAATGAATGTATTTAAGAGAAAACTAGAGTGGATATGATTGATAAGAACATGTATAAAACTATATTAAGATGGTTTGGACATGTTATACGTAGAACCAATGATGCACCAATTAATAGGGTGAGCTTAATGAACAATTCACTTATTAAAAGGGTTATAGATAAACTTAAAAGGACTCTTAAAAATATAATTCAAGATGATATTATTCCAAATGGTGTCAATGAAAATATGGTCTTCAATAATGCTAATTGGATACATTTGATCCATGTATCCGATCCCATTTAATTGAGTTTAAATCTTATTTTTTTTTTATTGTTCATTGATCCTAAAATATGATGTTGACCTTTGGTTAAAAGCTTAGTGAAAATCAGAGAAGTTTTGGTTTTTAAATCATTCATTAAATTTATTAATTAAGTGTCATGTACGTCATTTTTTTAATTTCTTGGATAAAAAAGGATATCATTTAAATGAGTCTCATATTGAGTTTATGTTAGCATAGTATTTCTCATAGTGTAATATTTCATTTAATGCTAAGATAATTTAACAAAAAACTTCTGAACTATTACAGACCCATTTTCAATATTTTTCTATAAATAAGTATATTTCCTCTAATTTTGAGGATTCATAGCATAAAATCAGGGTTTATAAATGCTAGAAGATCAAGGGAGAGATGGCGGTCCTTCATGATTTAAGATTTCTAAGACTATATCATTATTTTTAAAAACCAATCTATATATTTATTTTCATTTTGAAAAAACCACATTGAGGCTAATTGGGACCCAAGTACAACATAAACACGGATAAAGACACCATAAAACCACAAACATACCACCATTAAAATATAGATCAACCACAAGAGGTTGTGTGTCATGTCGGCCCAAAACTGTTGATTTAGGTCAGGATGTTATAAAGAACATGACTTTCCAAATAGTATTAAGTATAATTTCATCAGAATATCTTCAATTGGAGAAGATGGATGTGAAGAAAAAATTCCTTCACAGAGATTTAGATGAAGAGATATTTATGGAACAAATGGATGGTTTTGAAAAACATCGAATATAGAATCTTGTACGATAGCTCAAATGACACCTTTATGGTTTGAAGTAAGCACTAAGGTGTTAGAATAAAAAATTCAATGATTTCATGATTGAACGAAAGTTCATGTAGAGCAATGCTGACCATATCTATTACCATAAGATATTTTATGACAAGAGTCTTATTTTCTTGTACTTTATGTGGATGACATACTAGTAGTGGGTTTGATGAAAGAAAAGGATTGATGAGATAAAGGATAAGTTGTCCAGAATCTTTGAGATGACGGCTCTTATTCTGACAAAGAGAATTTTTTGGATGAGGATTTCACAGGACTAATGTCCCAGTACACTGTACCTGACCGGGACCAACTATATTCAGGCGATGGTGGAATTCTTCAATTTGACATAAGTAAAACCTATAACCATTCCCCATGCTGGGTGTTTCAATCAAACTAGAAGTCACTAATGGATATATACCCTAAATCTTTATATTTATATATATGATATATATACATATATATTTCATGAAAATTATAATTTTCATGCACATAAGGGTATTTTATTTTATGTAATATGTGATTAAAACAAAATTATAAACAATTATCATTTTGTGTTTCATCCACATAATCTATCATTAAATATTTTTATGCTTATATGAAATATATAGGGAGTAAATGCACATGATGCATGAATCGACCATGGAATGTATACAAGTGTTTTAACGCATGAGTTAATGCATACACCACCCAGGAGTGTCCTCAAGTTCTATATAAACCGTACTACCATATGATGGGGTTTGGATTCAATTCATCATGCTTGGATAATACTCCATGACCCATTGATCTCTTTATTATTATTTGTTGAATTAGTGTCTTCATAAGGTCATGGAGGAAGGATGAATCCCATGAACATCTGATGATTCAGATCAACACATGGGAACCTACAGAGGTTAGATGATTTTGTTTTCCACTATGGTGATCTTTATCAAACTCATTATATGAAGATAAAAAAGGTTTCATTGGCTATTCAATGTAAGGTATACATATTTAAAACTATTCTTCATTTCATAATTAACACATGTTCCATTTTTCTTGCACAAGAGATCATCTTATTTGGTTTTCAATTTCTTCCACTATGTCTAATAAGTGTTATTATATTTTTATAAAACCTAAAAATCACCTCAAATGGAATTTATGGTTGAGTACATGGTAACAGATCAAGATTCATCAACTGTTGGAAATTTGATGTACATCATGGTTTGTACTCATCTGGACATTGTACAAGCAGTGAGAGTTGTCAGCAGATTCATGTAAAACCTTAAAAGGGGTTACTAAAAATCTATAAAAGGATATTTCATTATTTTAAAGGTCCCAAATACTTGGTTCTTTTCTTTCAAACAAATGAGTCTCTCTAAGGTTTTGCAGATTGTATGATCCCAGGTTTTCCTATAAGGTACAAATATTTTTTTTCAGTTTAACTCCTTGGTTTTCACATAATGTGAGTGACTAATGAGATCATTGGAGTTTTGGGGGTGTCTGGGGCTTGTTCGAATCCTAGATATTGAATTTTGGAGAAAAATAGTTGGGTCGAAGGGTTAGGAGAAACTGTGCGGCCTAAGCCGCATGGTTAGGAGTAACCATGTAGGGATGGACAATGAGCAGTAGGAGATTGCACAATTTGATGAAACTGTCAGTCTTGAGTTGCATGCCGATGAAAAAACTATAGACTTTTAACAAAGGAAAAACACATGGTTTGCAGAGGGTTTTCCAAATCATGTGCATTAACTGTGTGAGGTCCCCTTAAAGCATTGAAGGGAGAATAATTGGTGCATAGTTTGACCAACCATGCGGCCAAGCTGTGCGACCCAGTTTTTTGGGGGTAAAATGGCCAAATTTCCCTTAAAATATCTTTTAACCAAAATCTATTTTTCATTTCTCCTCTAGTGGATAGGCCTCATGTTAGGAGATCTATTTTGAATCTAATTCATAGGCTTTGATCCCATTTCTTGATCCATACTCATATTCAAAGATTATTTATCTCATTGGATTCACATTGGTAAGTTCTTCAATCATCTTGTGTCATTATTTATTTGTCATCGTATTGAAGAATTTATTTAGGTGAAAGATAATATCACCTATTTCTAGGTTCTTTGTCTTTTATTCATTTTTCTCTCGATTTGGACCAAATCAAAGATCGATACTAGATGAGTGATTTTCTATGAACCTATGCTAGGTGGTCTATACCGTTCCCTCATGGTTCAGTGTTTTATATAGCTATTTGTCATTTTGTTGCATGTTGAACTTTCTAGAATTTCACCTAAAATAAATTGAATGATTTTATTCAATTAATTGTAACTTGTTTATGTTTCCCTATAGTACCGTTGAGTTTATTGGAGGTTCTTATCCCCAACCTAGGCCACTCATGGGGAATGCCTTTGTATCTTCCTTACTTTATACCACCCTGCTGGGTGTGTGTGTACTCAACTTGTTAAAGGGAGTCTCTATAATTAATGAAAATGGAATTGAGATGATTATGAGATGGTGATGCCTCTTTTCCCATGTGTTGACATGATTTGAATTATTTTAACTGTTTGAATGGAAATTGTGAAAATGATTTGTATGAACTCATGAAATGTAAATTTTATGAAATAAGGAATGAATGAGATGATGAAATTATTATGGTAGGGGATTCCTGGGTTAGTATACCTTGGATCCAAATTCCATAGGAAACCATGGACATTTCTACTCCATGGGTCTTGATTACGGTTGGCTTGGACATTTTCCTCCTTGGATATTGATTCTGTAGGATTCATTGGGCCTTTATACCTCCTGGATCCATATTTATTGGACTCTCATTGGACATGCTCTGCTGACATGCTCCTTGGACTCTAACCAAGTCATTACTGAGTTTCCACCGAGATTCTCCTATGACTCAATGTGGATGACTTTTTCTTCTATACCTTGGATCCGATCCTTTGTGGTTAGAATATTTTTATTATACGGTGTGGAAATGATGATATTATACACTATATTATACGATGTGGACATGATGATATGATACACTAGTTTATATGGAATGGTTGTGGTAAATTTTATACCTTGGTTTATACAGTATGAACATTGTGGTTTATTTATGCTTTACAATTTTATCGTGCTTATGGTGGCTTGTTTATAGTTGAACCTTGTATGAGAACTTGATTATCATTGATAGGATGGATAATATCACTTTACCTTTATCATTTTTGCCTTGGGATTTTCACTTTTACTACTGTTATACCTGTTATACACTGCACATTGCTTTATCATTTATAAACAGACAGGACAGGTTATAGATATCATTAGTGGTGGCCTACTGAAGGTTATCTCACACCCTATTCAGGATGCCATTGGGTACCCAGATATACTTCATGGATATAGGTAGGTATCGGGGCAATCGTATGGTGTATGATGTTTTAATATTCATTGCATAGGAGCAGGGGAGCACAGAACTGAGTTGTGTTCATGATGCTAGCTGGGATAGTTCCTTTTTGGTCTTTTTGGTATCTTAATTCATGTATTTTACTGATGCTTGTATACTTTTTTCCTACTTGTTAGAGACATGACATGGCATATCATTTTTTATATGAGATTTCATTTGGAATTTTTTATTTATTTCTATCTTGGATGTTTATATTCTCTCTGGTTGATTTACTATAACGACCCATACTTTACATACATTGTTATTACTTCAGAATTGAAGCACACTTATTACAACATATAACAAAACCAGGAAAGGACCGTATAGGTATAGTGTCTTTAGAAACTGGGAAACATAAACAACTGGTTCATAAAGCGTCTACACTGTCTCCCATTTATTTCATCATATCTATAGTCCCTTTTGGCATATCTTACTTAATAACCTTCTTCCTGACCTGGGGAAAAAAAACATACAAAATGGTGAGCTCAAATGCTCAGTAAGGGTAAAAAAAAAGAAATATCAATCACATCATATACATAAGAACATAACTTTTGGAAATCTTAACCTGCAAAAGAAATCATAATCTCATAACATGGGATAAATCATAGTAGTGAAATTTAATACCAATAATCATAACTTAAAACATGAAAATTTGTGGCATACACACATAATCATAGAGTATCATTTCTTATTAGACAAGGATCATTTCCAAGACTATCTTAGTGGACAAAGTCCATTTCTGAACCGAGTTCACTCCTCGTTTCAGTCCTATTTCACTAAACTGGTTTAACCTGCCGTTCCAGCCATGTCTATCTCATGAGATATAAAATCTTTACCCAATTCATTGGAGGGAGATATAGGTCTCACCCATCTCATAATTATACCATTATTATGTGTGCCACAAAATCATAAACCATACATCATAGCATAACCCATGTAATAAAAATGGGAATCTTAAACATCGTGACATCATAAAACAATTCATATAAGATAAAGGAATTCATAAAAAAATATTTCCATCACAACATAATAAAATCCATGTAATAATAGGGATAGAAATAGAACCCTATATTATCTTAGATGGAAAATAATTTTGATAAAACACTTGTACTCCATTCTTGAGGAAAATATCCTTTCTACTTCAAAAACACTTTTCCTTTCTTAACATGTCATACAATTATAAACTAAAAGAAGTTGATTAAAAATAAACTTGAAAACTTGTAAAGTAAGCTTCTTGGAAATAATGTTTTAAAAATCCATTCATGCCATATAAGTTAAAAAAAAACATTCTTCTCATTCTTTTGTCGGAAAAGTCAAAAAGTACCTCGTACGAAAAACGACAAAAGATTCCTTTCATATATTTTACTAAACACTCACCGAAGGGTAAAATTGGATATAAAATACTTTAGAAGGATATAAATATTACATATTGAGGAAACATGGATGTGAATGATAAAATACACCCCAGTAAATACCAAAGTATAAACAATCTCGGATAAAAATGAGATTGTGATATTTTCCTTTACCTTAGGTCCGATTTGCTTCGTAAGTATCCGAACCTCCTTTATAATGATTTAAATAATGTTATTGACTAATTCAGGAATCATACTTATTTTTATGATATAATATATGGTCATATTCTTAGCTTCTTATTAGTAATATTTCATTACTACTTGTTTATTCGGGTGTTTATTACTTTTTGTTCTTATGCGTGTTTTGTCGAATAAATTCTTATACTTATTTTTAGGTTATAGATACATCATTTCCAGAATGGTATTAGTGTAATATATATCATATTTATTCACTCAATTCATTTATATAATCATTATGCAATGAAGATCATGTAGAACAAGTCGCATCACATCGTGGAGACGGTATTCCGTACGTACGCACGAGCGATGATATCGTTCCCATGATCGTGGAATTGTATTGGAGTGTATGTATACTATTTCAGAATCAATATCAATTTATAATAGTCATATATAGTCATTATTTACACCATTATACCCATCCAAGTAAGGTGGTGGTGGAAAATAGATTACACCACGACATGGAGACGGTATTCCGTACGTATGCACGCGCGGTGATTTCGTTTTCCGTAGGATGGATAGATGGTGAAATAGGGTTGTTTCATACTTATAATAACATATAAATATATGAGTGATAATGATGTTATTACTTAATAATGAAAAAACTAAAGAAGAATAAGTGGAAGAAGAAATAAAGTTGAAAGAATTGGTAATCGGACATTACCTCTTCTTTGAAGCGCCTCTTTGAGATCTCCTTTTAGGGAACTAAAATTGGTCTTTGAAGAAGACCAGGACATCTAGGATGTCTCTAGGGAAGTGGAGAGGATAAATTGGCAGGGTTTGGACGAGCTTAAAGGCTCAAATTTGTGTGAGGAAGAGGGGGAGGAGGTACCCTTTTATAAGGGAGGAGAGGGGCACCTTTGGAATAACTAAAACTATTATTTTATTATAAAGTCAAATTCAGTTTTAAGTAGATAAAAATTGATTTATTTCAAATACAAGATGGGTATGGGTAGAAATACTCTCATAAAATATAATTTAGACAAGTTTAGGTTCCTATTTTAACCTTATCATTTATATTTAACATTAAGTAAAATAATTTTACTTTTACCGTGTCTTCTTGTGTTCTTAATCTATAGGATTAATAAACTTAATATAATAATCCAAACGAACCCCAAGTTGTTTATTATTAATATATATAACCTTATCTAAGTCATTTGGCCTAACCTTAGATTTTTAGGAATAACATAACAATTACTAATATAATATTTGTTTTAAAAACTATTTTATGTCAATTTTGACACTATTTAGTAATTGATTTTTGTGAAAATCGTAATAGAATGATTAGTTCAAAAAAAGTTAATTAAATAAATAATAACATGTCATATTAACCTATAAAATTATTGAAATTCATAAAAAGTCTCAAATTATATTTATTTGGGTATTTATAACATCAATTATGTCAATATTTCATTAATAAGATAATTAGTACATCATCTTTGTCTCATAAATAAATTAAATTATTTAAAGTCTAAAAATTAAAAATAAAATATCATTATGTAGGAAATCTTTTTAGATTTCTAATTAATTTTTATAGTCGAATTTATCTTATGTATAAACCTATATTAAAAATGATGTACTTATTAAACTTTGATTTTAACTATTTTAACCCTTCTTTAAATAAATTAATAATAAATGACCTAATCTAATCCAAGTGGGCCTAAATGGTCATATTTTATTCCTAAGGTTGTTTTTGGTCGAATTAAACTTATCCAATAGAATTAAGACACGTTTTAGGGTAATAATAATATCATTTTTACCCTTAATTACCCTATTTACTTTTAACCGTGGTAAATAAGAGTAAAAAGTTACTATTCACCAAAAATTATTTTCATCTCATTGAACAAAATTTTTCTTACTGAAATCAACCGTGTCTCTCGGTTTTTTAAGATTCCACTCACAGAAGCGGTAAAATTAAGTTTTATAAAAAATTCAGTTTTTTAACTACCACTTGGTGGTTTCACTATTCATCAAAAATTGAAAGTTTTCAGAAAAATACCAAAATTTCACCCTAGGATAATTTCGATATTCCGAATCCAAAAATGAAGTCAATTTTGAAAAGTAAAATTTATAAAATTTCAAAAAGTGGTTATTACTATTCATAACGGCTAGTTTTAATAATATTTTAATAGCATATTGTTGTTTGGTGAAACTCGGTATTACGTACGACGCAAGCTATCGAGGAAGGTCGTGATTGTGTGTAAAGCAAGCCAAGCAAGTGATGTGTGTAGTGAGAGATTCCTTTGATGATTTATATAACATAAAAACAAAATATTTCTCATAAAAGTCTCGGGTGTTACATTTACTCTTTCTTCTATTGAATGATATGTTTACTACTATTGTGAAACACTCTGGATTGAGGGTATAGACACCCCACGAACACACACTTGGTCATCATTTTTAGTCGGAAACCTTTGGCGTTTGGGGAGGTTCTCTTGAGGCCATTTGACCAACTAGCTTGGGGAACCATTTAGTGGATTTTGGGTCGGGATGTTACAAAGTGTTATTAGAGCATTTTATTTTCTGACTTTACTATTTTGAGAAAATAGATAAGAGATTAATAAATAATTGAGGTTTGTTAATGAGTTGTGCTTAAGAGTAGCTCACCCACGTACAAGAAAAAGCCAAATTTCCTAGAATAAGATTTTTTATTTTCTAGATTTTTCCTATTACAGTTGATTTGGTTCCACCATTGGGTGATTCACTTGATTTGTGATGTTACTATTGATATTATTGAGGGTTCTATTTACTTTTTCCCAATGAGATAAGGGTATGAATCTCATGCATCATCTTAGGAACCTATTAGAATTCACATGTCATGCATTATGACATGCCATATTGGATGCATTGATTGACTGCATGACCTTGATATGTGGGAATTGAGTGATATACATGTTGTTTGATAGATATTTTGTGAAGGGAATTGAGAAACATGTTTGGTACTTAGAGTTCCTACTGTAACCTAAACATCGTTTTCTTACTTAGGCTATAGCATACACCCTAAGTAGTCAACTATGACATGTTGATTCATGGACCATTGGTTGCATAGACTGGAACGTGTTATGGTTTGGACTAAATGGGCTATTTACATCAATTTACATGGTGTATGTGACTATATAAATTGAAAATGGAAATCAATTTGGTTCAAAAATTGTATAGAAATTGTAAACAAGGATGAATTCAAAGTAAATTGAAATTTTGAAATAGAGAACTAAACCTTGAACCGACTTTAGAGTGTGAAGTAAGCTGTGTATGTAGTGATTTTTATGACTATTTTTTTCTGCCCAGTCCTAGCTTTAGGAGAAGGCAGTGGGGTGTAATATATTTATAGGAAGGCTTCGACTTGTCCTACACTTTTAGCTGGGATATTTTTTATATCGATCTTTTATAAGGTGTTTGTTTGGGAATGTAAAGATATTCCACTATAAAGACCTCTAGTCATGCACCAAGTGGGTAGAGACGACCATGATCCATAGGTGGTGGGACATTTTCTACCAATAGATCCTAGTATACTACATGTTGCGACACCACCAATGTTACCAAAAATAGGTGTTTAGGCATAGTTTAATGAGAGTTTTATACAATTTATAAAGACTGTTCAAGGAGCACTGCAACCTACCTCATCTATGGAAAAGATAATGTGTGTGTTCTAGCAGTAGAAAACACTAACATTTTTGGAGGATGGAGGTCTACAGGCTATGATATGTGGATTGAGACTAATTTTTTGATCTTCAAGAATTTGGGGACGCCTCCTAAGAGGAGTGTGAAGCTCTAACATATATCATTCAGGGAGAAGCTAAGCGCTGGTGGGATGTTTTGAACCAGGATGATACGCTTCGAGATATGGTTTGGATGGATTTCTAATCCTGATTTTACGACTACTTTTGCCATGAAACTTTGAGAGAAGAGCGGGTGAGTGAGTTTATGAATCTGGAGCAGGTCATTATGATTGTTATGGAATATTCGACAATATTTATAGAACTTTAATGTTTTGTGCCAATTTATCTTGATGATAATGATGCATTGAGGGTGAGTTGATTTGAGGAAGGTATCATTATTTCAATTCAATCATAGGTAAATGTGTTTGGGTTGATGAATATTAGTGAAATAGTGAATTAGGCACTTATTACATAGTGGAACCTCACAGATGCTGGGGACACAAAGTAGGGAAGTTTAACCTCTTGACCCAGTAGTTAATCTTTCAATGGAAGGAAGTGATGTTCTGAGGCTTCACGTGAGGGGATCACTAACCAGTTAGGTTGTTATTGTTCGTAGCTCTATTTTCTATCATCAGTGTGGCAGATGGGGGCATATGAAGAATCAGTATGATCAAGACCTAATTGAGTGATAATCTTGTAGTAGGATGGGCCACATACAATGTTTGTAAATGAAATTATCTCTAGAAGTTAGTGGAAGGGGATCAACTCTGACTCCAGGTTTAGGAGTATGATTCACAACTCCACGTCTGGTTGGGAGCTAGTCTAGTATCAGTTTTTTTGGTCGAAGTGGTGGACATGGTCAAGGTAGTAAAACACCAGTTGTACCTTGATAGTAGAGTGGGCCTACTCTAGGTAGTAAGGTTGTTTCATAGGGCTTCACTTTAGGCCAGATATATTATGTATATCCCACACCTTCGGAGTAGAGAGTTGGTCCATCTATGGTGATAGGTACAATTTTAGTATCTTTTTATCTTATGTCTGCTCTTTTTGATACAGGAGCATCACATAGTTTCATATCCAAACCTATTGTGGAGATCTTTGGGATCTTTATTAAATATTATGAGGATGTTATGGATTTGGACACTTTGTTGGGAATCAGAATGGAGGGTGTATGCTAGTACAGGGAGTTCCCCCTTGAGATAGGTGGCTGTCACTTCGTATAGGATCTTTTTTTCCTTGAGATGACCGAATTTGATGTCATACTCAGGATGAGCTGGTTGGTTTCTTATCGATCCCATATTGATTTCTATCATAGAAGGGTAACCCTCACATCACTAGAGGGCAGAGTTTGTATACACAAGGGTGAATGAGATTTTTAGGAGGGATGAGCTGGACCACAACATAGTGGGCTGGATAGGATGACAACTCAGATTTCTAGTTTATATCTAGATGATTAGGGATCATTGTTGACACTCCTTTCTATCACATAGTCTAATGAATGTAAAAAGGTAATACCTTAAGCACAAAGAGAGTCATCCTTTGAAGAATATCAAAAATTTACAAAGTCATGAACAAGGAAACCTTTAAGAATGGGTCATGCAAGTTTTCTTCTGGTCATGCAAGTCACTTGCGCGGCCTATTACTTTTTTTGACCAAGGTGTTGAGTGGCCTATATATAGCCCTTGTGGGCCCCCCATTTCTAGGAAGAATTTTCCAAAACTCAGATTAAATCTATGGTTTCCCAAGTCTCTTTCTGAAGTCTTCCAAACACTTATAAGGTAATTCTTTACCTAGAATAGAAGCTCTAAAGAGGAAGAATAAGGACTAAGTATTAGAACTCATAAATACTTGTGCGCCTAAGTGTCCATCCCTTATGGGAAGTGAAGACACTTGTGCGCCGACTTGTCCTTTCATGGAAACTTGCGCGCTACCCTTCTGGAAGCATCTTTGGATAATACTAAGGGCTTGATCCAAGTCTCACCCAAGTATTACCCTACAGGTTATCCATCACCCAAGTGAACTCATGTTGCGCAAGTATAATTGCACGACTAAGACTTGCACGCCAGAAAAAAACTTGCACGCCTCCTTCCTAGTCACTTCCTTTCCTCAAATCCACCTCTCCTCTTTAAGATTTAGCCTTCACAACCCTCTTCAAAGCCATTTACAGCATGGTTCCTTTGTTGGATTCCTTATTTGAAAGGAATTCTATGGAACATATCTCAAAACCTCACGATTTACATAATTTTATGTCATTAAGGTTAGATATTTCCTTCATTCAAACTCATCCTTATGATAAGAAGATCTTTAATCTGGGCATCCTCCTTAGGAGTAATCCCCAAGTTCCTTAATTTGGGAATCCTCCTTATCAGGATTACATCCCAATCATAATTTCTGGGCCTCCTTCTCAGGAGTAAGCCCCATGTTACAAGTCTCCTCTTAACATGGGCCTCCTTCTCAGGAGTAAGTCCCAATCAATATTTCCTTTAACTTTGGGCCTCCTTCTCAGGTTAAGCCCCAGGTTATAAGTTCCCTTTAAATTGGGACTCCTTCTCAGGAGTAAGCCCCATCCTTATTTTCTTCTGATCTGGGCTTCCTTATCAAGAATAAAACCCAATCATAAGTCCCTATTAATTTGGGCCTCCTTCTTTGGAGTAAGTCCTGAATTAAAATTCCAAATCTCTATAATGCACAAATACCTTTATGGACCCTGCTCCTGGGATTCTTTCCTGAACTAAGTCCTGATTTTCATTTACTTGGGCAGTCATACATATATAAGCCCCACATCCTTTCTTATGATTACATATTTTGTGGCACAATCGTTAGGTTTTACTGATACCTCTTGTTTCTTACATTGAGTATGACTCACGTGAGCTTAGAGTGTAAAAGTAATTATGACATCTCTCTTTGGGCCATTAATCATGCATAAACCTCATACATCTTCATTCGAACTACGTGGGTTCTGATTCCTTTTCTAAACAAGGATACGTAGGTAGCCCATCTGCAGGTACGATCCCAAATCTAAAATAATCTATGTCTTTCTGAATGACAATAAACTTCAAGTACCCCAATGAGTGTATTTAAAACTAGTATGGTCATCATAATGACCAAGAGAGTTCTATATAATGTATTTAAGGATACCATTGACTAGGAATCAATAATTCATATAGATGATTTTCTATTGATGAAGAACCTCAAATACATATAAAAGATTCTCTAAATCCCCTACATATCAATTATTAATTTCAAGGTTTAAAGGAAAAATTCATTTTCATGATTGGTAAATTAATAAGGATTCACGAACAAAACTTAAATCTATAAGAGAGTCCCGGAGTAGACAAAAATTCCCCCCAAAAAGGTGTGATGAGTCTGAACTCCCATCCTCTCGACCAATGCAAATTCTTAAGCCTCATCAGTCCAAAACTAATGAGCACCTACCTTTGGAAAGTAGGTCCAAATGGATATAGAATCATTGGATGTTTCCGGTTCTACAAATAAACCTGTTATAAACCGATTGGAAAGTTTGAACCTCAAAAGGTCATCCCCATTTCCAGAAGAAACAAAAATGGTGAACTCGACGTGAATCCTTAACCAAGTTAAATGATGTTTTACTTATTTGTTAGGCCCCTATTTAACTTAATGTGAGGGGCAATAAAGAAATCAATAACATATGTGATCATCCAAAAGATGTATTCTAGCCAAACTTATCTTGATTATGATTGTTATATCAAACATGCACTCTTTACCAAGATCTCTCCACATTACAGAAATGGATTCTTTAAAATTCACACCTGTGAATGCCTCGACCACTACTCCTGTTAGATCCTCATCCGCTCTAAGGATGACATAACCTACTCAGCGTCTTCAATGTTGGGTCTCAAATTCATTAGTTAAAGAATACCGTCAACATGGTACCATTCTGACTCTGGAGGCCGCTCGACAAGCCCTCCAAGTTAACAACTCACCCTGGTTGTCTGGACAGCGACGACTAGTGGTCAAGAAGCAGGTGCTGCCAACCACCGTCTCCAACCATTTCAGGTTGTTATCCCCGGAATAAAATCACCAGTCGCTCCCATATTATGGGGAGGTGAATGAGAAGGTCAATCAAGGCCTTAATTCAAGAAGATACGAGTCCATCCCAAGGGCTCCCATCAACAATCGCTGCCAGACTCATGCAGTAGTGCACCCTCAACATGATGAGGGTATCACCTTTAGGGGTTAGGCTCAGGTTCCTCAGACCCGAGCATGCAAGACGAACCGTTAGAGGTGAAATATATTCAATAGGGAGCATGTTCTTACTTCTTCCCTCTCCGGAGAAGTCCATCAAGAAAATTTGATGGAAAACAACAAGCAGTCATATACACCCATCCGTCCTGATATTACTGCCCAGCAGACTCGTCCGGCAGTAACATGCCAATCCCGCCAGTCAATTCCGGCAGAGTATTATAGGCAGAAATATACACCTATTTATAATTCATCAGTTAGTCAGTAGGTTCATCTGACTACAACCAAATAAAATCACCAATCAAATGTGGCAGGGAACAATCAGTAGGCACATACACCTGCAATTCATCAGGCTAACCAACAATCTTGTTTGGTAGCACCCAGAGATATCAATTGGAAAGCTCCAAGTACAAGCAGGAGGCAAACACAATTTTCTACCCCCACACACGAGTACTGTCAAAATTCTCTGATAGGAAAAAGAGGACAGGAGCAGGAATACACACCTACTCCAAGCATGGAATGGACATATATTCCTGTTCTGGCAGTTGAAGTCCCCAAGCACATTCTGACAATGGTGAAAGAGAAAAAGAAAATCCCTACCCATATTCTAGATGTCTGTCAGAATTTTATAACAACTTCAGCAGCATCAAAAGGAAGGAATTATAAATCTATCTCTATCAGTGGAGTGAATCATCAACATATCACTCCAGAACAGATACAAACCTCTGTCCCAGTCCAGGAGGGTTGTGGGGGAATACTCCCCCATGTCATAAAGACAATCAAGTTAGGTACATACACCCGATTTGAATGGAGATAATCAGCCTAACCTGACCATTTCTCTTGAGCAGGAACATAAACCTACCCATAATAACCACTTTCATCAATAAGTGGTTCCCAAAGTGAGTAATAAGGTGTTTAAGAAAAAGACCCGTCCAGCATAGTCGAGAAATCAAGATCCAATCTGCAATAAGGCCTTGCTCGATGCTAGAGTTCATGATGCAATCAGACAATTATCTATTGTAACTCAAGATTCTACTATTTCATTTTCAAAATTTGGAAGTAATAACAACAATTCTAAAGTTCTTCATTAGACATTTCCTCATGAAATATTTCTTCATGATAGTTCGGTCGATCTCAAAGTATCATCTTTAGATGAGAGCCACAATAACCCTCTGCATGGCCAGAAGATCAAGGAGAAAAAGGTTTCATCTTTTTCTATAACCCACCATGGTGGTCCTCCCCATGATGATGAATTTAGCTATGAAAGTCCTCTCAATAGTTTTAATTCTCATTGCCTGGAAAAGTATTCAAAGGAAAATGTAGTAATGAGAAAGCCCTCTTATCTTGAGGCACTTTCAAATGTGAAGACAGTCATGTCTGATGCTTTACTGTTAGCAGGTGAAATACTTTCTCAATCAGAAGATAGCCCAGGATGTAGGTCATTCTTCGAACCACCCCTGGGTCATTCATCTTCTAGTTTGATAAATGAATTCTCTACCGATCTTGTTGAATCTGATGAGACAACAAAGAAGCACCAGCTTTGGTCTAATCAAGTAGAAGAATCTTTATCGAATGATAAAGAGGAAGTGTTGAATATGATAAAACAACTGATGAAAGGTGAAATACTAGTCATGTTTTGGCCTTTGACTGACTCTCAGTATGATATTCTAGAAATGTTGACAGAAGATTGTATTCACGATATTCATCTCAACATGTGGAAAAATCTTTGTCACTTAAAATAGAAAATATTATCTTATGATGAATATGAAAATCATGTTAAGATAATAGAAGGGTTATAATTCCAAATTGATTTGGCATCTCTCTCAGTTTCCCGATATCCAAAGGTTGAAAAGCAATAGAGATCCCTTCAGCGTGCATGCTTTGGCGCACTAAAAAGGTTACATCAGTTAATTACCAATGCTCCATCTGGTATTTATATAAGGAGATGGGGTGTTCATGGAGCACTGCATTTCACTGTACTCTCCAGTCTTCAAATCCCGCCAAAGTTGGTCTCATGCAATGTTATTTCCCATAGTTGGCCACATCTAGCTGGTTTTATGCATAATCAAAGGCTTGCCCAAGAACATGCCCCAACTAGTTCTTCTCAAATCCAAGAATATAAAGAACAAGTTGTCGAATTACTCTTTCATCAAGCAAATGAGAATATCGAACAGACCTCTCGTTTAGAGCATTCACATCATCAGGCGACAAAAGTGTCAGAAATCATTCAATGGTCATTTGTTCCAGGTGATTTGAGTGGATGTCGGATGATGCATCCGGCTAATTTCCGGACTAAGGTCCACAAGATCTGGAGAGATTTTAAGAAAGTTTCAGATGTATTAGCTCAGGAACGACCTCAACTTTCAAGACTTGGGACTCTTTTAATCCAACCCTCGGGATCAACAAATAATATTTTAGGAGTTGAGCAGGAATAGCAGGAACAACCCCAGTCCACCAGACTGAGGACTTTTTCAAATCCTCAATCTCTTCCTTAGCGAAAGTTAGTTTTAGCTTGATTAGGGAGGAAGCCACAAGAGGAACGCAGATCCAAATTATCAGGAGATTCCCTCCAAATTATGGTTCATCAAGAAGTTCCTGAGGGATCAATTAAACAAAAGGAAATGTCTCGTCAAGGAAATGGAAGAATACAGTATTGCAGAAATGCCGACAGAAGGGACGCAATGCGTTATGCATCGATAAATTTCATCAATGTCGTTGTCACTGATCCCCCAGAACATGAGGTTCACTCAGAGGAATATGATGAGGAAGTTCCTATTCAAGAAGCTGTACACACAGAAATAAATGAAGAAGGTGTGCGTACCAGAAGAAAGAGGGCTGCCCAGAGGCAAGATATTCCTTCGGGAAATTCTCTTCCATACTCCAGAAAGGCACATGCCAAGGAAAAGGGTAAAAGTAAGTTTACATCCCACCCTAACTATGGATAAGTCCAATCACACTCATTAGAGGAAAGGTTCACACAAAAAGAGGAAGAAATGAAGGAGTTTAGGAGGTTAAATGCAGAACTACTTCAAGATAGTCTTCCTCCTAAGCGTGTTGGAGTCAGTCAATTAAGGGAATTCATTGCAGTTACTGGGATGGATCAAGAATATACTCCTTTACAAGTACACCCTCACAGATCCAATCCTATGGGTCATATGCAACAATAACCGATAGTGCTACCATCAGTTGCAGTACCAGTCACCACACCTGTCCAAACTCCAGTTATTGAACCTGCTCAGGTCCATGATCAACTAGATGTTTCTCAAAAGTTAATAACTACCATTGAGTCATTAACAACTCAGTTGGAAGCTATGGAAAGAAAATGTTCACAAGTTCAACCGAAAAAGAAAGCCTACCCTGAATGGGTTGATGAAATTCTTCCCCCATCAAATTTTGCGAATACCACATTCCCAATTTTTAATGGTTCGGGAGACCCAGAACAACACTTAACACATTTTTTTTCCCGTTGTGATCCTATGATGGGAACTCCTCAATATCAAGAAGCAGTTAAGCTCAGATGTTTTGTACAGTCATTACAAGGGCCTGCTTTTGTTTGGTATACAAGTTTGCAGTCACAGTCAATTACCAGGTGGGAAGATCTCCTTCAACGATTCCTTCTTCAATTTAGCTCAACATTACCAAAGACAATAGTTTTTGATCTTAAAAATTGTAAGAAAATGGAAAATGAAATATTTTTGGATTTCATTGCTCGCTGGAAGGGAATAACATATTCCTTAAGCTTAGAACTCCCTCAAGAAGAATTATTGCCAATCTCTGTGGAAAATTTGTGTGATGAATTACGCACACCGTTGATTCATGTGAAATACACTGGAGGGTTTAGAGACCTTACTTCAATCACTCAACAGATCGAATATTCTATTATAGAGACTAAGGCTAAAACTCTTGTAATTACATCAGCTCTAGGAAGGAGAATGGGGAGATAGGAGACTACTATAGTTACACTAAAACAAACACATGTACCTGATTCCACTTCAAAACCATCATTTTATCGAAGGGATCCGCCTCTTGAGCATCAACAAAAAAGTCTGTCTCGTCAAGATGATCAAAGAGATCAAATATAAAAACAATTTGAGGAGTTAAAGAAAAAAATTTATTCTTTCCAAAATGAAAAAGTTCCTGGCTACTTCTTTTCGGCTCTGGAAAATAATTTGGTTCAATTTACAAGGCCTAAAAGGCCAAACAAGGAAAGATATGTAGACCTTCCCAACTATTTCCCATTTCATCTGATGTTCGGGCATCCCATTCAGGAGTGTTTTGTCTTCAAAGATCTTCTGCAAAAGATGTTGGACTCTAGACAAGTAAAACTGAAAGGTTCTTCAGCCCAGGTAGCATGTGTTACTGCTACAGATCCAGAGGAAGAAGGCGAGTTCCATGAAGTCAAAAGTAAAAATGCATAGAAATATGATGATTGGATGTTCAGGAAAACGATCAACCGAACTCATGCCATTTTAAAAACGCAATTGAATAAACCAATTGTGTCATCTTCTATGAATGCCACAGCAAAACCCCCTTTATCAGAAGGAAAATTCTCAAAGAGGCGGCATAATTAAAAGAAGGAAGATCAGTTAGAAGAAGATGAGTTCGTGTCAAAGCCTAAGTT
This sequence comes from Viscum album, assembly GCA_963277665.1. NCBI lineage: Eukaryota > Viridiplantae > Streptophyta > Magnoliopsida > Santalales > Viscaceae > Viscum > Viscum album. The sequence goes on along the minus strand of OY728125.1, from coordinate 843,855,805 downwards.
TTCTTTGACTCTGGTAGATTTTATGACATCTAATTCAAAATCACGGGCACCGCCCCACCTAATAGCACATCCTAAATTGGCTAATCAGGCAGAATATTCATCAAATGAAGAGGTGATCTTTGGTTCTATTAACATGATTCACTTAATGGATCTGTATGCCAATCAAAGTTTCGATCTGGATGACCCTGAGTTCCCTGTATCAAATAGGGGAATTAGAGGGAGTTCTAGAGGTTTAGGATACATGGGAATACATAGATATTTCAGAAGCCACTATTCCAATCCTACCCCTACTAGAACTGTATATGCAATAGAAACTCGTGGAATAACCCTTCAATGGGCTCAAAAGGAACAAGAATGTTCTTCCACACATGGAAGATTCAGTCCTGGCACAATTATTTTGGAAGATCGGTTAAAGGTTACACCTTCTTCCTCTTAGAAAATAAATAGACCTAGTTGGTCTAATCTGCAAAATCCAAAAGTATTTCTAACTCCTACCCTAATACAAGATGCATCTACTTCAAAAGTATCAACTTCTAAGGAACCTACGAAACCATATGTTCCTATTGGGAAACACAGACCTTTGGACCAAAAGTATGATGTCTTGAAACATTTGGCCCAAGTACCAGCCAAGTTATTAATTCTAGATGCCTTGAATCTATCAAAGGATCTTCGGGAGGAACTCATTGAGGCTTTGTCAAGTCCTCATGAATTCAAAACTGAAATTTTTGCGGCTGAAGTATACCATATAGAGAATGATCTTGTAGAATTTTATGTAGTGATATCTTTTACAGATGAAGATGAAGATGATGTTGTGTGTGGTCATATTAGACCTTTGTATTTATCTAGAAAGGTCAATGATGTAGACATCCAACGAGCTTTCATTGATAATGGTTCAAGAGTCAACCTCATCTCTATTCATACACTTCGTCAATTGGGGCTCACTGAATCTGATTTATCTCCTTCTACTTTGATGTTGCAAGGATATGATAAAAATGAAGAAGAACCTCTGGGTGAGATTACACTCAAAACTCAGTTTGGAGACCTTGTATCCAATTCAGATTTCATGGTCGTTCGTCATGACACAACCTTCAATATTTTTCTTGGAAGACCTTGGTTACATCAACATGCAACTATACCTTCTTCATACCATCAATGTCTCAAATATTGTTTCAATGGACAAATTGGGACATTTTATGATGATAAAGCCCCATCCAAAACATGTGAATCTCAATACATTGAGGCAGAATTCTATCACATGGAGGGAAAAGAGATATCTAGTAAAAAGAAGGTTACCAAAATTAATGCTTCATATGGTTTGGAAAAGATTACAGTAAACCCATTTATACAAGTGAGTATAGATTATGTGTTTCCTATCAGTCAAATTGACAGGATAGACCCAAATCCAAATACTCTTATGGGAACTTCCATAATGTCAATTACGGAAACCAAGACAGACAACATGGTAGAAATTGTTGATTCACCAAACAATGATGAAAGATCAAATGGAGATGCCTTCATTTCATCCACTGAAATCCAGCAATTTTATACTTCATCAATCAGGACAGAAGAAGTTATAGCAATGTCAGAGATGAATGATGATGTCGATTCTCAATCCATCATCTCCTCTTTATTACCCAATGAAGACCCTTCATCATCAATAGGGTCAGAAATGGTAGCCTCTTCTTCAAGATGTTCAAATTTTAACTTCTCTCCTGATCATGGAAATTCTGCTTCATCATCTACTATGCAAGTAGAAACAAAAGAAATAACGCATATTGAAGAAGAAGAGGAAGATCTCAGGGCTTCTCCTCAATCATTTGAATAAGGTATCTCTACCACTATATATGAACTTAGAGAAATAAATCTGGGCACAAAAGAAGATCCACACCCCACATTAATTAGTGCTCCCATGACTCCTGAAGATCAAGAAATTTTTATTTCATTTTTAAAGAAAAATCGAGATATATTTTCTTAGAATTATAAAAAAATGCCAGGACTTGATCCTGATGTTGCTACTCATCATTTGGGTTTTCCAGAAGAACATCGAGGATTCAAGCAAGCCGCAAGAAGAACACACCCAACTTATGCCTCCAAAATTGAAGCTAAAGTGGATAAGCTTATCAAGGCTAACTTCATCAGAGAAGTTCAATATCCCAAATGGCTGGATAATATTTGTCCATGTGAAAAATAATAATGGACAAATTAGAGTTTTCATTGACTTCAGAGATCTTAATCGGCATTCTCCCAAGGATGATTTTTCAGTTCCGATCACAGAACTCTTAATTGACACAACATCTAGCTATAAAGTACTTTCCTTCATGGATGGATATTCTGGGTATAATCAAATACGAATGGCTCCAGAAGATGAAGAATATATAGCCTTCAGAGCCCCTCAAGGTGTGTTTTTATATCGGTTAATGCCCTTTGGCCTGAAGAATGTAGGTGCAACATATCAACATTCCATGCATCGTATCTTCAAACCCTTTTTAGGGAAATTTGTTGAATGTTATGTGGATGATTTTGTGGCTAAATCCAGATAATTTTCTAATCACTTGGATGATTAGGAAGTCATATTCCACAAACTTCGACAACACAATTTGAATATGAACCCCTTGAAATGTTCATTTGGGGTAACCTCAGGAAAATTTCTCGATTTTTTTGTATGCCATCATGGTATTGAAGTTGATCCTGAGAAGACAAAATCAATCCTTGGTATGTCACCTCCTCCAAATTTGAAGTAATTGAGAGGAATTCAAGGACACTTGGCCTATATTCGGTGTTTCATCACCAATCTGACAGGAAAATGTTTACCCTTCACCAAATTAATGAATAAAGGAGTCACTTACCAGTGGACTGAAGAATGTCAAGAAGCATTCAATATTCTCAAGAAATATCTCATGAGTCCACCAATATTAATGCCACCTATTGAAAAGGCCACTTATTCTCTATGTAACAACTTTAAAGCGGTCATTGGGTGCCTTCCTTGCCCAAAAAAACGATTATGGGAATGAAAACAACCTTTACTATCTTATTCAGACTATGCTTTAGGAGGAAAGTAAATATTCAAGTATTTAAAAGTGATGCCTAGCGTTAATCTTTTCAGTTCAGAAATTGATACACTACCTGCAATATCATGAGGTCCAATTGGTATCTCGCAATAACCCGCTCAAATTTATCCTTAGTCGTCCAATGATTAAAGGATTTCTGGCAAGGTGGGTAGTTATTTTGCAGCAGTTTGATATCCAGTATGTGTCTCAAAAGGCAATAAAGGGACAAGATCTGGATGATTTTCTCATTGAACACCCTTCAGTAGAATATACATCTTTAGATACTAAACTTCCTGATGAAGAAGTATTCTCTATTCAAGATAATCTTCAAACATGGGAAATTTACTTTGATGGTGCTTCCAGAAGTCCAACAGGGAAGAAAATGGAAGATCCTAAATTCAAAAAAGTTGGGTTGGGAATTGTACTTATTTACCCAAAAAAGGTAGTGCTACCCTATTCTTTCTTATTGTTGGAAGGTGGTACAAACAATTAAGTAGAATATCAAGCTCTCATCGTGGGATTGGAGTTGGCACTTTAGGAACAGGTGAATCACTTAAAGGTTAAAGGTGATTTAGACTTGGTAATCAAACAAGTCAATGGGGTCTATGCCATCAAAAAAGAAGAGTTAACCCCTTTGTATGATTACTTCAAAGATTTAATGGCAGAATTTCCCTTGGAACTGACATTTTATTATGTCCCGTGATCACAAAATGATCAAGCTGATGCACTGGCTAATGTAGCCACAGCTCTGGCAGATCCAAATCAGGATGAAACAATCATCAGTATTGCCCACCATCATACAGTTTCAACTTATGTTCAAATCAGAATAGAGGAAATCAATGAAATCAATCCCATTTCTAAACCATATGGTCATACTATAGGATGGATGACACCTATCAGGGAATACCTTCAAAATGGAACACTCCCACCTGATAGATCCAGGAAAGAACAAGTCCAGCGACGTGTGGTCAATTTTAATCTTTATGATATCCCAGATCACCTAGAAAAAATTCTCTACAAGCAAGGTTTTGATGGAATTGTCTTCAGTTGTATTGATGGTGAAGAGACAATGGCTGTCATGAAAGAAGTACATGCAGGAGTCTGTGGTGCCCACCAGTCTAGACATAGACTGTCTGATCAGATTCGAAGGCTTGGATACTTCTGACCTTCAATGATACAAGATTGTGTTGATTTCACTAAGAAGTTTCATTCTTGCCAAGTATATTCCAATTTCATTCATCAACCCCCAAAGTTTCTCCATACATCTAAATACTCATGGCCATTTTCCACATGGGGATTGAATGTAGTAGGACCTTACCCTTTAGCTACATCCAAGCAGTTTAAGTATATTCTTACTGTTACCGACTTCTTTTCCAAATGGGAAGAGGAAATACCTCTTAAATAAGTTATTTCTAAAATCATTTTTAGCTTCATAAAGTCTAACATCATTACTATATTGGGTGTCCCTCATACCATATTGACGGAAAATGGCACCACTTCTGTTCATCCGAGGTAAGGAAGTTGTACCAAGAATACAACATCAAATCCAACCATTCATCTCTGTATAATGCAGTGTCCAATGGTCCAATAGAAGCCTTCAAGAAGACTCTTTCAAACATTATGCAAAATATGGTGGATAAAGATAAGAAATCATGGACTGATAAACTTTTTCATGCTTTATGGGCTTATCAGACCACCACCCGCACTGCAACGCGGTCAACTCCATATTCATTGGTATATGGAACAGAAGCAGTATTTCCCATTGAGGTTCAATTACATTCTGTTAGAGTATCCATTTGTGATTATTCATCTACAGATGAACAATCTCAAAAGATATTGGATAAATTATAACATTTAGATGAAAAAATATTGTGCACCCTGCACCACTTGGAAGTCTATTAGAATCGACTTGCATGGGATTTCAACAAAAAAGTTTGTCTTTGTTCATTCATTCAAGGAGAATTGGTATTGGTCCTTTTAACTCTAATGATACCAGGAAAGAAACCTCTAAATATTGAGTAAAAGTGGGAAGTACCTTACTCAATACATAAGGTCTACTCTAATGGAGCTTATTCTTTAATCTCAATGGATGGAGAACTCATCACGACTCCAACCAATGCCAGATTTCTAAAAAAGTATTTTGTGTAACACAAATACAACTTTTATTCCATACTAAAAGACTTTAAACTGCATAGTCCCTTTAGTCCTTACTGAAAGACTTTAAACTGCATAGTACCTTTAGTTCTTACTGCAAGAATTTAAACTGTATAGTCCCTTTAGTCATTACTGAAAGACTTTAAACTGCATAGCCCCTTTAGTCCTTACTGTAATACTTTAAACTAAATAGTCCCTTTAGTCCTTACTACAATACTTTAAACTGCATAGTCCCTTTAGTCCTTACTGCAAGACTTTAAACTGTATAGTCCCTTTAGTCCTTACTACAATACTTTAAACTGCATAGTACCTTTAGTCCTTACTGCAAGACTTTAAACTGCAAGGTCCCTTTAGTCCTTACTGCAAGAATTTAAACTGCATGATCCCTTTAGTCCTTACTGCAAGACTTTAAACTTCATGGTCCCTTTAGTCCTTACTACAAGACTTTAAACTGCATGGTCCCTTTAGTCCTTACTGCAAGACTTTAAACTACATAGTCCCTTATATGTCCAACATGACATTAAACTGTGTCCAGTCCCTTATATGTCCTACATTATGTTAAACTGTGAATTGTTAGGGTTGTTGTTACCTCTTGTTTCTCACACCGAGCATGACTCACATGAGCTTAGAGTAAGCTTCAACCATAACACCCTCTCTGGTCCTTTAACCACGCGTAAGTCCCAACATCATCTTTGGGTTGTCCTCAAGTAAAACTTAATCACCAATTCATTCTCAATTGAACTACGTGGACTTTGATCCTTGCCTTCTAGGCTGGGTACGTAGGAAACCTCCTAAGGTTCAAGCCCAAAACCAATATCTTCACATCGGTTCACCTCCATCTCATACAATGTTGATCTGTGAAGCCCCCCAAAAACCAATATATTCACATTGGTTCATCATCGTCCTTGACATATGACGTTAAAATATACAATCCCCCATTTTCCTCAATGCAAGAAATTAAACTGCATAGTAATATATCTTAGCTACATGATTCTAAAATATGCAGCACCGGTCCATGCATATAACCCTAAACAATTTGTACTTTTGTCCTCTATGACAAAAAACTACCACAGTCTTTGACAACCTCACCTGAGAGGGAATCACTATTGACATCGATTTCTAACCATATCATATTCCAAGGAATACATGCATACATGGCAATTCCCGATCCTTTAATCTTGGTTCAAACCATCATTGCACTAAAGTCCCCTTTCACCCTTCACTTGTACGAACCAAATCTATACAGAGGGTATTTCAAGAACTATGTATGGATTTATTCCAATCCTTATGGGATACGTAGGAACATTCAGGTATCCCTCTAATCCGTCCCCAAGTCTTTGGGCCTAACCCCAAATTCCACTTTCAGTCCCTTGACTGAAAAATTCCCCTGTGAAAACATGAATGTGGTATGAAAACCCTGGTCTTCATTCACATCAGGTTTATAAAACACACAATGTGTATTCCTCATTATGGTCTGAGCTCTATGACCTTAAACTAAGATCTCCTACACTCTCGTCCCACATGAAGTTAAACTGTATTTCAAGAACTATGTATGGCTTGATTCCCATCCTTATGGGATATGTAGTGAAGTCTAGCATCTCAATTCAGGACCCAACCGCAACATGATTATGGTTATCATTGGTATGTGTATATCCTTCATGCTTTGGAAAATTCCCATTTTGATGTGTCATACTCCTAACCTTAAATACTTATAGATCTCCATAACCCTTTTGCTTGACTTCTGGTCACAAAATGTCTGATACCCGGGAATTCTTTTGCGTGAATATGCAGCATGTGCCCCTAGGTGGCCTTGCATAAGTTGTCTACATAAAGGACCTTTCAGCCAAAAGATACTATTATTTGACTATGCATCAAATTACCTTAAATGGCCCTGCATAATTCAACCCCCTAATGGGTTTGTCAAATAGTGGTAACTTCATTATTGGGAGAAAAACCTCTTTTGTCCTTATTTGTCTTAATGAAAGTATGTAGGGATCCGCAAAAATAGCCATCCTTAACATATCTGTCCCATACTCTTTTTCATGATCTAAAAGTATTTAAGTCTATGGTTTATATTTCCCTTCCCTACATTTGGGTCAGACCTTCACAAGAGTGACATCCATCCAATTCTTTGACAATATCTATTGGAAATATCCTCTCCATATTCAATTACCTCTCTCCATACAACAGACTCTATGCTTTAGAAAATTTGAATCTCCATAAACTTTCCCTGACTTTTAGCAATAGAAAAGTAAAATTTTTGAGAGTTCTTTTTCCTGAATATACATCACGTTCCCCTAGGTGGCCTTGCATAAGTAGTCTACATAACAGACCTGTCAGCCAAAAGATGCTATTATTTGACTATGCAGCCAATTCCCTTAAGTGGCCCTACATAATTCAACCCCCTAACAGTTTTGTTAAATAATGGAAACTTCACTCTTAGGAAATACTTTCTCTAATGCCTTTTATCCCTTTTTCATATCATTCCTCAAATTCAAAATTTCTTAAGTCATAGTTTACATGTTTTCCCCCATACTTGAATGTGGTAATATGTTTTCAGATAAATTATCAAGGAATTGAGTCAATTTTAATCCATTCGGTCAAATCTATTTGACCTTAAAAATTATCTTTTTTATGTCCGACATGCATGAATTTAAACTACCAACAAGAGATAGGGTACTCATTAAATTGGAAACCTATAAAAGGAACTCTGAATAAAAGTCAAGTCCCAGATCACTAAATGTACATTTTGTATGATTTAGGCAATATTGAGCAATTAAAATATTCAAAGCTTGTAGGGTTATTTTTATAATCCTAGCAACAATTAAAATATGTTTACTAGGCCCATTGGCTTAGGTAATATATATATATATATATAAAAGTAATTATCAATAGAATTTAGGCACAAATGATTCAAGATGAAAGTGTTTTTCATTGATGCACAAGAGTTAGAAAGAAATCCACATACTGAAGTCTCTTCTATTTTTTCAAGAATTACAAGAGGATTTCAACATAACTATTCATTTGATTTACGATATCCCAAGATTCATCAGCAACCACCTGGAATTAATTCATTAAACTGGATACAATAAGAGATGCAGTGATACCCGACCTTCTTGGAACAACTGTAAAAGAATGTTCTTGATTGCGGTTTGAGAAAATTTTCTGCTGTTCAAATAGTGAATCTGTTTATATCCAAGAGACTTGGAAGATGGATACATGGATTTGAGAATGGAGCATTGGAAGTAAAGATCCATTTGGAGAGAATAATCTTTTCAGATATTGTTCTAATGTCATGATAGTCTTCTCTCCACCAACCGACAATGGAAAACATATCAGCCCATGGGTTTTCCATTTTCATATCTGCAAGGAAATGGCATGGAGGAAAATTTTGAAAGTTCACACCATTCTTGCTGCTCTTAATACACAGCATAACCAAAATAGAGGGGTATTAGTGTGGCTGCATCTTGAGGAATATTGTTCTTCACATCTGGAATGTTGACTCCTTTTAGATGACCATGGTCGTATAAAGGAAAGTAGATACTTTGTGAGAAATTGACATGATATTTCTTCAAGTACTTGGACACATCTGGGAGAGTTCTGTCGCAGATATCATAGTAATCATGGACAATGATGTTCATCATGTCATCAATCCGCTTGCTAGCCAGCTCATCAGCTGATCCAATCTTCCTTGGAGCCATTAAATCTGTACAAAGATCGAATAATTAACTTTTAAGTAAGTTGGTTTTTCATAAAATTTGTGAAGAAAATTGAAAAAATGGATAAGGAATTAAGGCACTCAAGTCTAATGTTGGCGTGCAAGTATAAGATGGTCACACAAGTTTTACCGCACTAGTATTGGCACGCAAGTCAGAAACAGAGTGAGGAAGCGCGATGCAACAAATAGAAACGCGGATGAGAGAAAAGTCAAGACACCTGTGAGACGAGAGCTCACTTGCACGACGAGAGCTAGAAGCTTTGGAAGCTGGGTGATTTGGGTGAGAGTAGCACCCATATTTATTGGTGAGGCCATACCCCTGCGTGCCGTATCCTGCATGCCTCATACATGCGTGCCAGAATAATACCTGCGTGCTTACTACTTGCACGCCGCGAAACCTTGTTTCTCGTTTTCCTCAGAGTCAAATCCTCTTTCCTTTTTCGGATCCAAATATGAGGGGGGACTTTTGTTGAATCTCCTTTCCATCACAGAGTCTAAAAAATGGAAAAGGGGAATACCTTAATCACAAAGAGAGTCATCCTTTTAAGAACATCAAATATTGACAAAGGCATGAACAAGGAACCCTTTAATCACGGGTCGAGCAAGTTTCCTTACGGTCACGCAAGTCACTTGTGCGCCACATATGGGTCATGCAAGTAACTTTCTCTCCCTACTCTTTTTTCACCAAAGGTGCTTAGTGGCTTATAAATAGCCCCTGTGGGCCCCCCATTTTAAGGATGAATTTTCCAAAACTCATATTAAATCTCTGGTCTCCCAAGTCTCGGTTTGAAGTCTTCTAAACACTTCTAAGGTAATTCTTTACCTAGAATGGAAGCTCTAAAGAGGAAGAATAAGTCCTAAGTATTAGAACTCATCAATACTTGCGCGCCTAAGTGTCCAGCCCTTAAGGGAAGTGAAGACACTTGCGCGATGCGTTGTCCTCTCATGGAAACTTATGCCCCAACCTTCTGGAAGCATCTAGGGATAATACTAAGGGCTTGAGACAAGTCTCACCCAATTATTACCCTACAATTTCTCCGTCACCCAAGTGAACTAATTTCGCGAAAGTATACTTGCACGACCAGGACTTATGCGCCAGAACAAAACTTGCGCGCCTCCTTCCTAGTCACTTAATTTTCTCAAATCCACATCTCCTCTTCAAGATTTAGCCTTCAAAACCCTATTCAAAGCCATTTATAGCATGGTTACTTTGTTGTATTTTTTATCTGAAATTAATTCTGTGGAACATATCTCAAAAACTCTTGATTTACATAATTTTAGGTCATTAAGGTTAGAGATTTCCTGCATTCAACCTTATCCTTTAAGATGAAAAGTTCTTTAATCTGGGCCTCCTTCTCAGAAGTAAGTCCCAATCATAATTTACTTTAACTTTGGGCCTCCTTCTCAGGAGTAATTCCCAATCATAATTTCCTTTAACTTTGGGCCTCCTTCTCAGGATTAAGCCCTAGGTTATAAGTTCCCTTTAAATTAGGCCTCCTTCTCAGGATTAAGCCCCAACCTTATTTTCTTTTGATTTGGTCTTCCTTATCAGGAATAAAACCCAATCATAAGTCCCTCTTAATTTGGGCCTCCTTCTCAGGAGTAAGTCCCAAGTTAAAATTACAAATCTCTATAAAGTAAAAATACCTTTATGGACCATGCTCTTGGGATTCTTTCCTGAACTAAGTCCTGATTTTCATTTACTCGGGCCGTCATACATACTTAAGCCCCACATTATTTCTTATGACTGTATCTTTCATGGTATAATCGTCAAGTTTACTGATACCTCTTGTTTCTCACACCGAGCATGACTCACGTGAGCTAAGAGTGTAAAAGTAATTATGAAATCTCTCTTTGGGCCATTAATCATGCATAAACCTCATACTTCTTCATTAGAACTACGTGGGTTCTGATTCCTTTTCTAAACAAGGATATGTAGGTAGACCATATGCGGGTATGATCCCAACTCTAAAATAATACCTATCTTTCTGAATGAAAATAAAATTCAAGTGCCCCACTGAGTGGATTTAAAACCATTATGGTCATCATAATGACCAAGAGAGTTCTATATAATGTTTTGAAGGATACCATTGACTAAGAATCACTAATTCATATAGATGATTCTCTATTGATGAAGAACCTCAAATACATATAAAATATTCTCTAAATCCTCTACATATCAATTATTAATTGCAAGTTCTAAAGGAAAAACTCATTTTCATGCTTGGTAAATTAATAAGGATTCACAAACATAACTCAAATCTATAAGAGAGTCCCAGAGTAGACAATAATTCCCCCAAAAGAAGGTGTGATGGGTCTAACCTCCCATCCTCTAAACCAATGAAAATTCTTTAGCCTCATCAGTCCATAACTAATGAGCACCTACCTTTGGAAAGAAGGTCCAAATGGATATAGAATCATTGGATGTTTCTGGTTCTACGAATAAACCTGTTAGAAACCGATTGGAAAGTTTGAACCTTAAAAAAACAAGGTCATCCCCATTTCCAGAAGAAACAATCATGTCAGGAATATTTCCCTCTAGTGGATGATCATTTCATGGATTTTTTCTTGGAAATATTTTATGGTTTACCTCTTAAGAGAGTGGTGGAGTTATCCATCGAGATCGTTCTAAGAGATGCACTAGTATCCATTCCTCCTTATAGGATGACTACTATAGACTTGCGGGAGCTCAAGAGGAAAATAGAGGAATTGGAATCAAAGGGGTTTATATGAACCAATACTTCTCCATGGGGTTGACCGGTCCTTTTTGTGAAAAAAAGAAGATGGTACCCTTAGGATATGTGTCAATTATTGTAAATTGAACCAGTTAATGCTTAAGAACTGGTATCCCTTACCATAGATAGATGACCTTTTTTATCAGCTCTGAGGAGCTCAGGTGTTATCGAAAATTTATTTGAGATCAGGTTATCACTAGGTTAATGTTTGACCTTTTGGAATACCTCATAAAGATTTTCATAGCAGGTATAGTCTATAAGAGTATTTGGTTATACTTTTTAGTCTCACGAATGCACCAGCAGTTTATATGGCATTGATGAATGGATTTTTCCATCCTTACCTAGATTCTTTTATGGTGGTATTCATGGATATGATATCTTGGTGTATTCAAACAATCAAAACGACCATTCCAAACAACTTGAGATCACTTGGGATACACTAAGGGAGAACCTGTTATATGTTAACCTCATAAAGTTCCACTTTTAGATGAATAATATTCACTTACTGGGTAATATTATCTCAGTTATTGGAGTATCTGTTGACCCATAAAAGGTGAGAGGTGCAGTTTTCTGTAAGAATCCTAAGAAAATATTTGAAGTACAATTTTTCTTGGGGATAACTAGATATTAAAGGAATTTCATATAGGACTTCTCATGCTTAGAATCACCTCTTATGGCCTTGATTAAGAACGGTGTGAATTTTTTATGGACAGGTTCTTGAAAGACATCCTTTTAGGAGCTAAAAGGGAGACTAAATTCAATGCCAATCCTAATTATTCTAGAGCTAGGTAGGATATACATTGTTTATTTCTATGAATTAGGTATTGATATTGGATAAGTTCTGATGCAGGAGGAGCAAATCATGGCATACAAGTCTCATCAGTTTTGGCCACATGAGAGGAACTAACTGACACATGATCTCGATTGATCCATTGTTGTGCATGCCTTTCATTGTTGGAGGAACAATCTATTGGGAGAGAATTTTTTGGTGTACACATTCCAAAAAAGCCTCAAATATATATTTACAAAACATAACTTGAATTTTAGGTTGTGAAGGTGGGTTGAGTTCCTACAGTCTTTTAAATTTAGTCTCACTTATACACCTAGAAATTACAAAGTAATTGCTGATGCATTGATTAAAAGGACTGAAATATTGGTAGTCTAGGAGGGTGTATAAGGATTGTTCAGATCCTAAAGATTTGTTTTTGGAGAAAAACTGTTAGGCTACATGGTTAGGAAAAACCGTCTGACCCAAACCACACAATTAGGTGTAACCGTGTGGGGATAGACAATGAGCAGAAGAAGGGCACATAGTTTGGTGAAATCATCCACACTAAGGTGAAAAATCATGAAAAAAACTATATAATTTTAATAAATGAAATGTTCCTGGTTTATGAATGGTTTTCCAAACTGTTCTCATAACCCATGTGAGGTCCCCCTTGATGTAGCGAAGGATATAAGGTTGGTGCACAGTTTGGCCAACCATGCTGCCAAATTGGGTGATCCAATGTTTTTGGGTAAACTAAAAAAAGTTACCTTAAAATATATTTTAACCTAAATCTATTTTCATTTCTCCTCTAATGGATATACCTCTCATTGGAAGCTCTATTTTGAATTCAATTCATATAGTTTTCTCCTGTTTCTCGATCTAGACTCAAATTTGGACACTATTTGCCTTGTTAGATCCATGCCAGTAAGTTCTTCGATCATCTTGTCTTGTTCATCATTTATATTTGTATTGAAAAAGTTATTTAGGTTCAATATAATATGCCCTATTTCTAGGTTCATTGTCCATTCTTATTTTTTATCTTGATTTGGACTGAATCAGAGATTAATGCTTGATGAGTGTTCTTCTACAGACCTACAATAGGTGATCTACCCTTTCCCTCATGGTTTAGTGTTTTATATTTCTTGTTGTCATTTTTATTCATGTCGTAATTTATGGTTTTCCCTAAAATTAATTGAATCCTTTGATTAAATGAATTGGAACCTATTTAGGCTTCCCACTAGTACCTTTTGGTTTGTTGGAGGTTGTTATCCCCAACCTAGGCCACCCATGGGGTGTGCCTTTGTATCCACCTTACTTAAAACCACCCATTGGGTATGTGAGTACTCTTATTTTTATAGAGAGTCTTTATAATTGATGAAAATTTAATTGATATAATTAGGATATGGCAATGACTCCTTTTACATGTGTTGACATGATGTGATTTTTTTAAGTGTTTGAATGGAAATTATGAAAATAAGTTGGTTAAAATCATGAAATTTAAATGTTATGAAATGATGAATGAATGAGATGATGAAATTATTATGGTAGTGTATTCCTTGGTTGGTATACCTCAGATCCTAATTCCATAGAATGTCATGGACATTTCTACTCCAGGGTCTTGATTACAGTAGTGGATGCCTCATAGCTATTTCCTCCTTGGATCCTAATTTTGTTGGATGCCACAAGCCTTGCTACCCCATAGATCCAAATTACATGGAATCACATTTGAAATGGTCTACAGACATTCTCCTTTGAATCAAAATAATTATTTACTGAGTTTACATTGATATTATCCTAAGACTTGTCATTTATGCCTTGGTCTACTATACCTTGGATCCAAACCTTCTTGGTCTGACACTTTTGACTATACAGTGTGTTTGTGATGATATTATACACTAGATTATATGGTGTGGCTATGATGATATGATACATTGGTTAATACAACATGACCACAGTAAATATTATACCCTGGTTTACATTGGATGGTCATTGTGGTTTATTTATGCTTTACAATTAGCCTGTTCTTATGGTGGCTTGTTTATAGTTGACCCCTGTATGGGAACTTGATTATCATTGATAGGTTGGATAATATCACTTTAAATTTATCATATTTTCCTTATGATTTTAACTTGTACTAATATTATACCCGTTATACACTCCACACTGCTTTAGCTTGTTATACACAGACTAGATTGGTTATAGACACCATTAGTGGTGGCCTACTGTGTGTTTTCTCACACCTTGTTTGGGTTGCTGTTAAGAACCATTCCATACTTCATGGATGCATGTAGGGATCTGGGAAATTGCTTGTTTTATTATTCTTGAAAACTCATTGCTTAGGAGTAGGGGAACATAAGAACAACATATCCTCATGATTCTAACAGGGATATATCCTTTTTTGGTATTTTTGGTATTTTGATACAAGTATTACACCTGTGCATGTATACCTATTTTCATAATTCTTACATATAGGACGTGATATATCATTTTGTATATGATATTGCCTTTGGTATTGTTTATTTATTCCTATATTGGATTTTTATCTGCTGTCTGGTTTATTTTTTGCTTCCCCTATTGACTGATATGTTTACTACTGATGTGTTACACTCTGACATGAGGGAACTGTATCCCCACATATAAACCCTAGACCCTAGATGATATTTATAATCCTCTAGTGTTTAGGGATGTGTGCTTGATTCCATGTTTCCCATTAGATCGGGGCACCGTTTAGTGTCATCCGGGTCAGGACGTTACCCAAATTCTAACTTTGGTGAAGATTCAGATTCATATAAGAGTTCTATTAGATATATGTTTTCTTTTGGAAGAATGAGAGTCAATTGGATATCAAAGATTCAAATGGTGGCCCCACTTAAAAAAATATAAGTAGAGTACATCCCTTTGATAGAATAATGGAAGGGGTTGGTATGTTTTAAGGGGTTTCTAGAGGATATAAAAAAAATATCAAAAGTTGAGATATTGTTTTGTGACTCACAGAGAATGATTCACTTGTTTGGAAATATGATGTTTTATTCTTAGATAAATCACATTCATTTGAATTATCACTTCATCCAAACATTTCTAGAGGAAGGGGTGTTAGTGAAATTGATATTCCCTAAATCCTTGTGTATGTATATATATATGTTATATATGTAGTTTTGTATTGCATGAAAATTATAATTTTCATGCACGGTATATCAGTCCATGAAACTTGCAATAGAAATGATAAAATGCTATAATATATTATTATCCCATATTAGTTATCATTTATTATAATTTTTTATGAGATTAAACATTTGGGAGGACTCTCATTCATGTATATGATACATGAACCGTCCATGGTATTTATTCATGTGTTTCATCACATGAATAAATTAGAGGATAATCAAAGAGTGTCCTTGATTTCCAATTTAAATTTTTTCCATGTGATGGAAGTGTATGATAATTATATTATGCTTGGTCTAACCTCCCTAAAACCATTTTTATGTTTATTTTTCTTCCTTTCTATGATGAGATGCTAACACATCATGGGAGAAAGGATAATTTTGAATGTATGACATGTGATTCAGATTAGCTTGTTGATGAACCAATGTGGTTGGTTGATTTTATTTAACACTACTATAATATTTATCAATAATTTTAGATGATATTAGAAGTTTAAGGAGATGATATAGTGTCTCTTCGATATAAGGAATGATTATTTTCAACATCTTCTTCATTTGTGTTTCTATTGAAGGTTTTCTATTTCTTACAAGGGAGATCCTAGTATTTGGTTTTTAATTTCTTCTCATGTGTCAAATAAGTTTTATTAGATTTTTAAAATACCTAATAGTGGTATCAAAGTGAACCACGTGTCTAGATTTATGAAATTATGCTTTAAATGAAGAATAATATAAAAAAAAGCAGATTTATATTCTTGGAAATTTGGTTTTGTAAAGGGTTTACCCTTATGTAGTTAGGCTCTATAATGGTAATAAAAACCTTAGCCTTACATAGTTGAGGTGTTTAAGGGTAACCAAGGAATCACCCTTATATAGAGTGGTCTTCATAATGGTTGTATTACCCTACCGTTGTATAGATTGTTCTATGAAAGGTTCATCACAACATGCCTTTATGTGAAGTAAGGGTTGTATAAAGGTAGAATTTTTTAAAAGGGTTACATTGAGGTAACCTACTGAATATTACCCTTGCATAAAGGTCATACCCTTACAAAGAAGGTCTGTGTAAGGATAACCACTTTATTACCTTTAAAAAATGGTTTTTATTAAGGTATTACCCTTACATAGTAGTGCTAGAAGGCCGCATAATGGTAAATGAAACACACCAATGCATGAAACATTCATGTAATGGTAATATCATTTATAACCTTACATAGAATTAGTTATATAAAGGTAATATTTGAATTAAATTTACACTGTAACACCCCGACCCTAGTTACCTAGAGTCGGTGCATTATTTTAATACATTGGCATGATTACAAGGAATCAGGTCCCAAAAGACCGATCAGTTTAGCAGTATTGGAAAATAGATTACATACATGAATGTTACATTACAATTTATAACAAAACAACATAAATAATCCTTTATGAATTCCATTATTCCCTTGGCTTAACCCTGTATATCAATCACAATACACTTCTTGGAATCCTGGTAAAAATAAAACATAGAAAGGGGTGAGCTCAGATGCTCAGTAAGGATAACAATATAGCGGAAACTTTCATAAATAAGCATAAACATTTAAGGAAATGTATAACTAAAACAAAATCCTTTTAAACTTGAACTTCAATATAATATGAAAAAAATAAACTGAAATAATGTCATTTACTTATTCACATGGACATTCTACTAGTCGAATAATCACATGCAATATCACTAACCACTTTCATAATAATGGAATGCATAATGCTGAACATTAATTTCTTTGTCACGACCTCATGACAAAACCTAGGAGATAACTGTAACCGGAACCCAACCCGGAGTGCCTCTAATAACTAGACACCAACCCGGAGTGCCTCTAATAACCGGACACCAACCCGGAGTGCCTCTAATAATCGGACACCAACCCAAAGTGCCTCTAATAACCAGACACCAACCCGGAGTGCCTCTAATAACCGAACACCAACCCGGAGTGCCTCTAATAATCAGACACCAACCCAGAGGGTCTGCTGTAACCGGACCCCAGCCGAGAACATACTAGTCCAAAACATTCATCTTAAGAAGAGGATGAAACATAACATAAAAATTCATATTAAAAATATCATACGAAATGTCAATACTTTACCCATAAACCATGAATGGTATAAGAATAACACATCCACAATCAAACATATCACAAAACCTTCAATACAATATGGAAGATTTTTATCATGATAAATAAAATTCAAAACAAGTTTAAAATCTATTAAAGGATCTTGACATGGATGAAAATGATTTTTAAAACTCTTTGAGAGAAATAAAATTTTTTCATGAAAACATTTAAAAGTCACAAAATTTAGAAAAGAAGTCATTTAAATACATTTTTAAATCAAAGTGTCCCATACCAATTTGAAACTTTTGAAAGGAATTATCATTTTAAAAACATTCAATTCCATATAAATAAATCCTTGAAAACCATTTTGAATACATGGACATTAATGAGGAATATTTAGAAGAATAAATATTTAAAACATTTGAAATGATGTTTTAGTAAAAAAATTACCTTAAAATAATCCCTTTGAGAACTCTTTCATAAAACATGGATATAGATAATAAATATGTCCCAGTAGATATTTACGTAAAAACAACCTCAGATAATAAAGAGATTGTGAAATTAACCCTTACCAATTTGGTAACTTAGGAAACATAAAACCCATGAAAGAGGTATCATACAATGAATATGTAAATAAACATAAATTTAAGTTTATTACATAAAGAATACAATTATGGGCAGTACATACACCACACAAAAGGTAATATTGGCAATATGGCATGAATCTCACGAGAATAAGGAGTGAGATGAAAACCCCTTACCTTGTACTTTTCCTCAGTCGATGGTATGTTAACCTCCTGTATAATAGTTAAAAAATTGTTATTAATTTATACAATAACCATACACATAATTATGATATCCTATATGATCTTCTATTAATTCTTTGTTAATAATATTTTAGTATTATCGTCGTTTCGGGTGTTAACTTACTCATTTTCTTTTATATGTTTTGTTACATAAGGCGTGTTTGTTATGGATAGGTTGTATATTATTCATATCCAGAATGATATAAAGTTCTTAAACATTACTTTTAATCATCAAATTAGAATTAGTCTTGAATGGATACGATGGGGAATGAATCTTATCGAGTTCGTGGAGATGGTAGTCCGTACGTACACACAAGCGACAATATCATTCTTTTGATATTAAAATAATATATAATTGGATGGTATATCATATATAAAGAATAATTATCATGTTATATTTATTATTTACATCAATTTCACATCATTATTATACCCATCCAAATAATAATATATTGAATAACAATTACACCACGACGTGGAGACGGTAAGTCGTACGTACACACGTATGGTGACATGTCATTCAAAGGATGGATAGAATAACGAATATGGTTATACCATATTTATAATAGAATCACAGTATATATAATATACTTGAGTTATTATTTTAGAATGGGAATAACAAATAAAGAATAAGTGGAAGAAGAAAGGAACTTGAAAGAGGGTGGTGAAAACATTACCTCTTCTTCAGGTTCTTCCTTTTGATTTGATCAAAAGGGATCCTTAGGTTGGATTTATGATCAAAATAAGGCCTATAGGTTAAATTTTGGGAAGTTGAGAGAGTATTTTGGCAGGGTTTGGATGAGAAAAAAGGATTTTAATGTGTGAATTAGTTATAAGGGGAGTTCCCTTTTATAAGAGGGGTGAGGGGTACCTTTGGAAAAGCTAGAAATATTATTTTATAATAAATTCATATTCGGTTTATAATAGATCCAAAGTGGATTATTAAAAGTATAAGGTGGTTATGGGTTGAAATAATTTCAACCAATATAATTTAGATAGGTTTGGGTCCTTATATTAACCTTACCTTTTAGTTTTAACTCTTTGTTAATTAGATTGACATTTACCATGTCACTTTGTATTTTTATATTATATAGTTAATAAACTTACTATATACATCCAAGAGACCCCCAAGTGGTCAATTAATGATACATATATCATGATATAAGTCCTTTGGCCGAACCTTATATTTTTAGGAAAAGAATATCAATTAATAATATAATATTTGTTTTAAAAACTCATTTATGTCAATTTTGACACTATTCAATAATTGATTTTTGTTAAAGTCTTAAAAACTTTATTAATTAAATAAAATTCATTTAAGTAATACTATAATGTCATATTAACCAATAAAATTCATGGATGGCATAAAAAATTTCAAATCATATTTATTTTAACATTTATAATACCAATTATTTGATTCTTTCATTAATAAAGAAAATACTGCATCATTATTGTGTCATAAATAATATTAATTATAAAATGTCTAAAAATTATAAATAAAATACCATTATGTAGGAAATAATTTTATCTTTATAATGAATATTTATAGTTGAAAATCCAACATATATAACCCTATATAAAAATTGTTTTTCTAAAAGATATATGCTTATGTCATTTTTGTATTTATTTTAACTTAATTAATATGAAGTGTCATTATCACTTACAACTGGATCCATGGGGTCCCAAAATCAACCCAAATATGACCATGGTCGGAAATGTATCAACCAATAGGATTAGGACACGTTTTAGGGTAAATTAATATTATTATAATATTATTCTTTACCCCTGTTTACCGAATTTACCTTTTAACCATGGTAAATAAAATATTTACCGAAGTAATTATTCAAAATGTCTAAAAATAAAAGTTACATTTTTACATAATTTGGACCTCCTGATTACAAATATGGAATCCATATTTATAAATTCAAAACACAGAAGTGGCAGAAATTAATTTAAAATTAATTCATGTTGTTAAAACAAAAAGTGTGTTTTTAAGAGATAATAATAATCAAAAGATTGACAGTTGTTTATGTCCAGTTTAAATGTAAAATTATGTACAATGACAAAAATTGTGTTAAATTGTAAAAATATATTCTAAATATACTTTAAAACCACTCAAATTTATAATTTATCACTATTAATTATTTCGATTAAAAAAGTTTTTTTTTAATTAAAATTTTGTAATTTTCACTATTCATCAAAATATGAAAGTTATCTGAAAAGTACCAAAATTTCACCCTAAGCTAATTTAGATATTCTTAATCCAAAAATGAAGTTCATTTTTAAAGATAAAATGTATAAAATTTCAAAAATTGGGTATTACTATTCTTAACGGCTAGTATGATTGGTTGTGGTGTGTTAGAACTCGAAGTTGCGTATAACACACTCTATTGTATTATTCAAAGAGAAGCGTATCGTGAAAGCATGGGGTGTTACATTCTTCCCTCCTTCAATAAATTGCGTCCTCGTAATTTATGCGTGGTATTGGAAACTTGGGGTTGACATTTGAAAATATCATAGTTGAAATCCCACATCGAAAAATGGATTAATGATGCCTCTATTTAAAATAAAGAGTGGTAAGTATGAAGGTTACCGAAAATAACACATACTAGGGTTCCATGTAGGAAAATATGGATATGTAAGAGAAATATAACCATCAATATCTGATGGAGAGTGGTAGAGAACGTGGCTATGAAAAGGCCAACAATCCCAAAGCCATAAATTTGTGATGATCTAAGGTACTATCTTGGACAACATTTTTTTTCTAAGTTCATTTTCTTAATGTTGATGAATTTATTTATGAGATTGGATAAGATCATAGGGATATATACTTACCTTATAATTAGAGTTTTATCCATTAATAAATTTCTACCACAAACTCATCTTTCACCCCAAAACATAATACAACTCAAAAATACTTTATTTATCCTAATTGTATAAGGTTCCAAATATAATGAATTTATAATTCACATATCAGACCCTTTAAAAAAACTACATTATACCATACATGAACTTCATGTAGTCCAGTGGTAGGCGATAAATCCCAATTTCACTATGGTTTTGGGTTCGATTGTCGTAGCTTTGTCCAACGGGACAGGTCGTCACACGGTCTGCGTGTTGTCCATTTATAAAAATCCAAAAATAACCTTTAAAACTCAATCCATTCCAACCTTTAGAATTATCCAAAATACTTCTGTAAAATATCAGTCCAAAATTTATATGAAAGGTAAGCATAATTTAGATCCTTTTTACCCTGTAATAACATGTGAATACCTTCATCATGTATTCTTTTAAAACACTGAAACATCATGAATTACCATAAAACCTTATTGATTACATTCATGCTCCCTTATTCCTTATAGAATACTGGATATACTTAATCCATCCAAAAATGTTGTAAACTCCAACAATGATGGAATATACAAATCTTTAATCAGTTTGAAGGCAATCAAGAATATCAAATATAATTTACCCAAATCAACCATATCTTATTCCAAAATCAGTACCTCAATATTAGGACCATATTAAGTTTTATCTTTCCTTCAACTATGTAATTTCCCAAAAGTTTAACTCGCTCTAGAGTCACTTTTCTTAGTACCATAAAATCTCAAATCCTTAATGAAATAGTACTAAAATAAAATCCTTATTTATTTCCAGTACATCATTGACACAACACTTCAATGAAATAATTCCAAAATAACAACATAAGAACACTAGTCATTCCTCTTCATCTGTGGTAGTATCATAACTTGATTATTATCCAATAGAATCATTTGGAGAATACTCTGATGATTTGAACACTATTTTTCATAGTGTCCCAACTTCTTAAAGATGAAGCATTGTACATTTGAAATCTTTTTCTTACTCTTGCAGTCACGTACTTGGTGTCCTTTTTCTCCACACTTATAACACACTCTCATTCCCTTCAGGAGAGTTCCAGGGTGTTTCTTCCCAAAGTTATCACATATAGGAAAATTCTTATTTTCCCTATTCCCTTTATCCATATTTCTCTCTTCCATCCTTTTCTTATCTTTCTTTCATTCAAAGCTATAGGACTCAAATAATTATTTACTTATCTTATTAACACATGTTACTATTTCTTCATATGTTGAGAAAACATAAGAGAATATTTCTGTTCTAAATGTTGGCTTAATACCGTGGAAGATATGATCCTTCTCACTCTTTGGATTATATTTATTGCTAGAGTTCACATTCCTTCTACTGGGCACCATTTCTACACAATCGAATACACTAGGTCAGTTTATGAATTTCAATGAATAATTCCAAACTTGTAAAATACCTAACGTAAATTGAATAGTTTATGGATATAATCCATTATCATAAAAATGTTTTCTTTGAGTAAGTATATACTTATAAGCCCTTCATAATGGGTTTTAAAGAAAATGAGAATTATCCTAAGTATATCCCCCGGGAGTGTCGTAACCAAGAGTGAAACAAGGCCCGTTGTCGTGCACCAGTTGTCGTTCGAGTCTAGCTCAAATCAGTGTTTTCGGCTTTTACCCCTAGGTACATCTATACCAGAGCCGCCTCTACCTGCTCGTATCCAGACAAGGATGTATTGCTCGGAAAACTCACAAAATCTCTATAATACCAAAATTCTAGAAAGTTCTTCTATTTTAATCCTCAAAGTCTATCTTAGGGCTAAGTTCTCTAATCAGAGTTTATCTAAATCCAGTTTCCAAGGTTATTGCTAAACTTCCTCTGATACCAATTATAACACCCCGGCACTAGTTACCCAGATTCAGTGCATTATTTTAATACATTGGAATGATTACAAGGAATCAAGTCTCGAAGGAACGATCAGTTTAGAAGTCTTGGAAAATAGATTACATACATGAATGTTACATTACACTTTATAAAAAAACAACATAAATAATCCTTTATGAACGCCATTATTCCCTTAGCTTAACCCTACATATGAATCACTATACACTTCTTGGAATCCTGGGAAAAATAAAACAAAGAAAGGGGTGAGCTCAGATGCTCAGTAAGGATAACAATATAGTGAAAACTTTCATAAATAAGCATAAACATTTAAGGCAATGTATAACTAAAACAAAAGCCTTTTAAACTTGAACTTCAGCATAATATGGAAAAAATAAAATGAAATAATGTCATTTACTTATTCACATGGACATTATACTAGTCGAATAATCATATGTACTATCACTAACCACTTTCATAATGATGGAATGAATAATCCTGAACTTTAATTTCTTTGTCAAGGCCTCATGCCAATACCTAGGGGCTAACTGTAACTGGAACCCAACCCAGAGTGCCTCTAATAACGGGACACCAACCCGGAGTGCCTCTAATAACCAGACACCAACCCGGAGTGCCTCTATTAACGGGACACAAACCCTGAGTGCATCTAATAACCGGACACCAACCCAGAGTGCCTCTAATAATCGGACACCAACCCAGAGTGCCTCTAATAACTGGACACCAACCCAGAGGGTCTGCTATAACCAGACCCCAACCCGGAACATACTAGTCCAACACATTCATCTTAAGAAGTGAATGAAATATAACATAAAAATTCATGTTAAAACTAGCATACAAAATGTCAATACTTTACCCCTAAACCATGAATGGTATAAGAATAACACATCCAAAGTCAAACATATCACAAAACCTTCAACACAATATGGAATATTTGTATCATGATAAATCAACTTCAAAACAAGTTTAAAATCTATTAAAGGATCTTGACATGGATGAAAATGATTTGTAAAAATCTTTGAGAGAAATACAACTCTTTCATGAAAACATTTAAAATTCACACAATTTAGAAAATAAGTCATTTAAAGACAATTTTGAATCAAAGTTTCCCATACCACTTTGAAACTTTTTAAAGGAATTATCATTTTAAAAACATTAAATTCCATATAAATAAATCCTTAAAAACCATTTTGAATACATGGAAATTAATGAGAAAGATTTAGAATAATAAATATTTAAAACATTTGAAATGATGTTTTAGTAAAAAAATTCCATTAAAATAATCCCTTTTAAAACTCTTTCATAAAACATGGAAATGGATAATAAATATTTCCCAGTAGATACTTACATAAAAATAACCTCGGATAATAAAGAGATTGTAAAATTAACCCTTACAAATTTGGTAAATTTTGAAATATACAACCCATGAAAGAGGTATCATAAAATTAATATGTAAATACACATAAATTAATGTTTATTACACACTGAATACAATTATGGGTAGTACATACACCACATAAAAGGCAATAGTGGCATTATGACATGAATCTCATGGGAATAAGGATTGAGATGAAAACCCCTTACCTTGTACTTTTCATTAGTCGATGTTATGTTAACCTCCTGTATAATAGTTAAAACATTTTTTATTAATTTATACAAGAACCATACACATAATTATGATATCATATATTTTCTTCTATTAATTATTTGTTAATAATATTTTAGTATTATCGTCATTTTGAGTGTTAACTTACTCGTTTTCTTTTATATGTTTTGTCACATAAGGCGTGTTTGTTATGGATAGGTTTATCTTATTCATATCCAAAATGATATAAAGTTTTTAAAAATTAATTTTAATCATCAAATTATAATTATTCTTGAATGGATACGATGGGGAATGAATCTCATCGCGTCCGTGGAGATGGTAGTCTGTACGTACGCACAAGAGACAATATCATTCTTTTGATATGAAAATAATATATAATTGGATGATATATCATATATACAGAATCATTATCATGTTATATTTATTATTTACATGAATTACACATCATTATTATACCCATCCAAATAATAATATATAGAATAACAATTACACCACGACGTGGAGACGGTAAGCCGTACGTACGCACGTATGGTGACATGTCATTCAAAGGATGAATAGAATACTAAATATGGTTGTAACATATTTATAATAAAATCATAGTATATATAATATACTGGAGTTATTATTTTATAATGTGAAAAACAAATAAATAATAAGTGGAAGAAGAAAGGAACTTGAAAGAGGGTGATGAAAACATTACCTCTTCTTCGGGTTCTTCCTTTTGATTTGATCAAAATGGCTCCTTAGGTTGGATTTATGATCAAACTAAGGTCTCTAGGTTAAAATGAGAGAAGTTTAGAGAGTATTTGGGTAGGGTTTGTCTGATCCAAAATGCTTTGAATGTGTGAATTATTTAGAAGGGGGAGTGCCCTTTTATAAGAGGGGTGAGGGGCACCTTTGGAAAAGTTAGAAATATTATTTTATAATAAATTAATATTTGGTTTTGAATGGATCCAAAGTGGATTATTCAAAGTATAAGGTACGTATGGGTCGAAATAATTTCAACTGATATAATTTAGATAGGTTTGGGTCGTTATATTAACCTTATCTTTTAGTTTTAACTCTTAGTTAATTAGATTGACATTTACCATGTCACTTTGTATTTTTATATTATATAGTAAATAAACTTACTATATATATCCAAGAGACCCAAAAGTGGTCCATTAATGATAAAAATATCATGATATAAGTCATTTGGCCGAACCTCAGATTTTTAGAAAAAGAATATCAATTAATAATATAATATTGTTTTTAAAAACTCATTTATGTCAATTTTGACACTATTCAATAATTGATTTTTGTTAAAGTCTTAAAAACTTTATTAATTCTAAAAAAATTCATTTAAGAAATCATATAATGTCATGTTAACCAATAAAATTCATGTATGTCATCAAAACTTTCAAATTATATTTATTTTAACATTTATAATACCAATTATTTGATTCTTTCATTAATAAAGAAAATACTGCATCATTATTGTGTCATAAATAATATTAACTATTAAATGTATAAAAATTATAAATAAAATACCATTATGTAGTAAATCATTTTATATTTCTAATGAATATTTATAGTAAAAAATCCAACATATATAACCCTATATAAAAATTGTTTTTCTAAAAGATATATGCTTATGTAATTTTTGTATTTATTTTAACTTAATTAATATAAAGTGCCATTATCACATACAAGTGGATCCGTGAGGTCCCAAAATCGACCCAAAGATGCCAATGGTCAGAAATATATCAACCAATAGTGTTAGGACACGTTTTAGAGTAAATTAATATTATTATAATATTATTTTTACCCCTATTTACCGTATTTACCCTTTAACCATGGTAAATAAAATATTTACCGAAGTAATTATTCAAAATGTCTAAAAATAAAAGTTACCTATTTACACAATTTGGACCTCATGATTAAAAATATGGAATCCATATTTCTAAATTCAAAACACAGAAGTGGAAGAAATTAATTTAAAATTAATTCCCGTTGTTAAAACAAAAAGTGTGTTTTTAAGAGATAATAACTATGAAAAGATTGACAGTTGTTTATGTCCGGTTTAAATGTGAAACTATGTCCAATGACGAAAATTGTGTTAAATGGTAAAAATATATTCTAAGTATACTTTAAAACCACTCAAATTCATAATTTATCACTATTAATTATTTCGATTAAAAAAGTTGTTTTTAATTAAAATTTTGTAATTTTCACTATTCATCAAAATATGAAAGTTATCCGAAAAGTACCAAAATTTCACCTTAAGCTAATTTCGATATTCCGAATCCAAAAATTAAGTTCATTTTGAATGATAAAATGTATAAAATTTCAATAAGTGGGTATTAATATTCTTAACGGCTAGTATGATTGGTTGTGGTGTGTTAAAACTTGAAGTTGCGTATAAGACACACTATTGTATTATTCAAAGAGAAGCGTATCGTGAAAGATTGGGGTGTTACATACACAGTGAATTATACTTAATTTGTGTAAATGTAAGCAGTTTATTACCTTTACAAAATGGATTTCAGATGGCATGTGCAGGGGTAGAAGTCTTTACCCTTATATAGGAATACCCCTATGTGTAAGGGTAATCCGAATTGTTTTCAAATCTTTAAATTTTTTTTAAACATTTAAATTGATTTAAACCGTATATAAAATATTTATAAATCATTATAAAAGTTTTTTTGGGATATTTGAATTTATAAAAGGATTATAATTCATTAATTATAAATTTTTTATAAATAATTAAATGTCTATGAAAAATTTATTCCCAAATATTAATTTATAATATTTGAAATACATTTTAACCAAATTATAGGGAATGTCTTATGATCTAGAAATAAAATTTATTTATTTATAAATCATAATAAATAATTTATTAATGGTTATAAATTAAAAAATAAGGCCAAAATATAAAAATTTTATATTTTAATTATGAATTGTTCATAATTAACTTTTTTGAATAATTCAAAATAAAATGGGGACTTATTTGGATATTATTTAAAACACATATAAAGTGTTTTGATGATTGCTATGATCAAAGTTTAAATAATAATTAAGTACATGATATTTAGATTATGTAAAATGTTTGCATAATAGATATTGAATTGGAAATTGTTTATAATTTATATAATATAGTATATTTAAAATAGAAATATCATATAATGACAAATATGAAATATTTTGTATTGAAATGAATATAAAATGTTTATATCCAAAATTATGGAATGCTTATAATTTTAAAGCAAAAAAATTATAGAAGTGTTTATAATTATCTTTTTTTATGATTTTTTCATGAATGTTTATTTGATGTTTAAATATTTGAATTGTTCGTTTATTTAAAATCATATTCTTTTATATATTCATATTTAGTAAAATTTTAAAAAAATTTAATATTGTGTATGATTTAGTTTAAAATGTTAAACAATTTCTAGGATAAAGCCTTGCATTGCATGCTTGGATTGACTCCATAATGAATTTAGTTTTCATCTACCTTGAAAATGATTTCTCATTGAAGTTATTATCTTGAATTTAGTTATTTATTATAGAATTTTCATATTAGGTTTTAGAGTTATGATGAATTGGATTCTATATTGAGTAAAGTATCCTCAGGTAGAGGGACTCGGGTTCGGACTACCTACCTACCAGGAGGCTTGTACCTTGTCTAGGCTGGTGATTGTGGTTGAATATCTATTTCTTCAGGATTAATCTTATGAATATTTTAAATATCATATAACTTTATTCTTTTTATATAGAGTGTTCATGTACCTTATACATATGATGCATTTGGATATGTATAAATATATTTGACTTCTCTTTTTGGGTAACACAAACTTTTGGGTTGTGCAAAGAGTTGCACATAAATATAGTTTGAACATATTTGTTTGGTGGAGGGAATAAGATTCCAAACTAAAATATTAAAATCATGCATAAATAAAAGGGAATAAACTGAGATAATATGGTGAGATTAAATACCATTAAAATACTAAGTGTATATTTCATCCAAAGAGGCACTTTTCAAGATCTCGATCATCCGACTAGGTAGGACATTCTAAATCCAGGCACCCCTAAATTATCCTGTCTAAGGATATAATGTAATAAGTAACTCTGGATTTTCTTATTGAGTAGATCATGCTAAATTAGGTTACCCCTAGATTGTCCCTTATTAGCTTGTTTTTGGATTTTTCTTTGTGTTACACTATCATGGAGACACAAATAGGATTCAGTTACTAGAGGGATAGAGTTGAGTTTATCCATGTGATGGATTGAACAAAGAGTTTCCCACTCAGCTATCCAAGATTCATATATGATATGATTGGGACAATTACCTACTTAAATAGGTACACTATGGGAGAGATTCTAAAATGACCCAGAGATTAGTGAAATATACGTTGTAAGAGACTAAACATATTAAGACTTAAGAGGGGGGGGGGGGTGAATTGAGTTATTTAAATTTTTCTTCAATTAGAAAACTCACCTGCATTAGTTTATGACTAACTTATGATATTTTCTTTAAAAATAAATAAATTATAAATAAAAGAATAAACAATAGAAATGAACATAGAGAATTGTAGTGGTTCTGGGAATAGAAGTTCCCCAGTCCACTCCACCACCACCCTTCTCCATGAGTGTGTGAGTCGGGACCTCTTTTCGAGGAATTCCAATCCTTTTACCAGGGACTAAAGGACTGAGTTTATCCAATCGACAACTAATACAATCACAAGAGCTTTCAAATGGGATCCAAAAAGGATTTACAACCAATAGCCATCAATGGTTATTTTTTTGGGAACCTCTACAATGAAAGATAATAACCAGAGAGTATTTAAAAATTTCATCTTATAGATGTAAGATACAGATGATAGAAAAAAATAGATCTCTAAGAGAGATGATCTAAAGGATAAAAAACTCTATAAGAGTCTTCTGAACTCAAAAAGGATCAACAACAAGAATAGATAACAATACGATACTTATTCTTTCTTATTTTCATAGAAAATAGAGTGTCATTTTAGAAAGTTTTTTAGAAATTGTTCACTATATTTCTTTTGTGAACTTCAGTTCTTCTTTGAGAAAGATTCACATGAAAAAGGAGTCATCAATTTGATATGCATGCATTTATTCTTATTTAAAAGCTTAGAACATGATCCGTATTATTAAAGATTAATGACATGTTATTTTTCCTTGAAATAACTTTAAATAGTAGATAAAAATAAACTATCCTTGTACTTATCTTTTCTCTTATTTCTTGGATCTTATTGTAATCTATTTTACCCTAAATAGGTAATTAATCATTTAAATATTTTATAGTAGCATTAAAATTCACACTCAAGTGCTTCAACGGTAATACATACCATCTTGTAGCATGATGTAGATGATTGTATATTTTAATACACATAGTTGATTTTCATTTTAGAATCTAGGTAGAAAATTTCAATTCATGTTTCCAAATGGAATTACGTATACCTTTTATTCATGTAGCTGAAACTGATGTAGATAATTGAAATGATGTAGCCGATTTCACCACGTAGGAGATTCACATAGCCTATTACTCTATGAAACCATTTTACATAGCTTAATAATCTTTGTAGTCAGTTGCTCATGTAGGTGATCTTGTCAATGTAGGAAATTTCAGCATAGGCGATTCGATAAAATACTTGATTAATGTAGGATATTTATTTATGTATGTGATTGATGTATCCGATTGATCGACAAAACCATTTTCACCGCACATACACAAATTTCACATAGCCAATTTACTAGACTTAGGAATATTTCATCTAAAATAATCCAAAAGGCATACTTAATGAAATTAACCATTGAACACATAAGAATAAGATAAAACTTGATGAACACACTTAAAAACAAGATCATGAGTAAATTATGAAGGTAATTTGAGATCATTAAATTCTAAAGTACATGGGATATATAGGATCAATATTAGTAGTATAATAATCTCTCCCTTTTTTATGGTCACAGAACCCATTATATATTCTAGTATATATCAAACACAAAATTTTAGAAGATCTATAATAGAAATTAAATGTAAAAAATATATGTTTTTTAAAATTTAGTGTTTCTCCCCCTTAAATAGTTACTTATTTCCATTTTCAAAAGGTAAAAACTTCTCCCCCATTTTGTATGGTTAAAAACTTATCCCCCTTTTTATGTCATTAAAAATGGAGGGTAAAAGAGGTAAAATACTATTTAATGTAGCACTTTACAGTCACGAACTATTTAAATGTTGCGCGAAAATTAGATATGGAATTATGGAATGACTAAATTTCATTAAAAAAATAAAGAGATAAAATTAAATTAAATGGGAAAAGTTAGTAAAAAATATATCAATAATGGAGAAATAATGAAGTATTCAATTGTGTATTTTGAAGTATAAATATACATCCACTTAACAAAAATACAAAATATCAGTCAGAGAACTCAGGTGTTAGAATGAGGTCCAACTAAGATTTTGGTTTGGGTAGATGTGATTTTAAGGTTTGATCGGTTCTAGAGGTATTTGGAGTTGTCATTGATGGTGATAAGGGATTATAAAAACCTTCTATTCTCTACCTAGTTTGCTGAGAAGTACTAGAAATATCAAGACCAGGAGGTATTCTTTTTTAAATTTTAAATAGGTCTTTAGCACACATGTCAATCCTCATAACAACATTAGACTTGAAAAATTCAAGAATCATAAGAGATGATTCCATATGAATTGTATCTTCTGATATTAATCCATTCCTGATAAATGTCTTAAGATGTTCTATTTTTCCCAAGTTGAAACTTATAGACTCACTAATAGTGTGTGGGAAAAGCAGAGGGTAAATTTTTATAGTAGATAATCTAGAAGACAAATCCACAAAAATCATCTCCATAATTTGATTCATAAAGCTTTTAATGTAATTCATCCTACCATTCACTAACTAAATATCCTGATCCATGCTTTCCACTCACTCTATAAAACTCTGAACAATTTATTTAACTTCATTGAGAGAAGATTCATAAACTAAAACACTAATGGTAGGCTTTGATTCCACTAAACCAGAAAATACATGAAAATAAATAATCGATTCCACAGAAGGAATTGTCCTCAAATGTTTGTAAACAACCAACTCCCTTTATGTAACTGAAACTAGCACCTGTAAAACTTTTTATAATTTTTAACTTGACTCTTGCTAAGGATACAAATCCAAAACCACTGAAAATATTTTCTCCATCTATTTATAAATAATTTGAGTATTTTTATTGATAGGTTCAACAAATCATGAAATCATATTTCTTACTTTCTTTAAAACACCCAAATTTTGTTCTTCCATATCTCCAAAAGATTTCTATAGATGACCAACATGGTCATTCATTCACATGTCTAACCTAATACTAGGATTCTTAATAGGTACATGGGTATCACTAAATTTACTAAAAAGGATCCTTTTTCAACTCATCCAACATCATTGGAGAAAGCAGATCAACTTGGAGACATTGTATATGAGAAGAAACAAAACTTAATTATGACACCATCTGACTAAATCCATTCAACAAATATTGAAGAATTATATATTCATAGGAAGATTCAGCAGAGTATTAGAATTTATTTATAAATTATAACTAACTAAACAAAAAACTTTTCAAAGTGTGTAGGGTATCTTTCACTTCAGCTATAAAGGCTTTGATCTCATGAAGAACTTCTTGAGATAAATCTAGTTTCCTTGAAGGGGGATTTTGAAACAAATCCCCTTGAGAGACAACAAGGGTACTAATCTCATTAAACTCATCCTTTGTAGAGAAAACATCTTTCGAACCACTTACCAGGGATTTTATTTCCTAAAATTCCTTAAAACTTATATTAGAACTAGATTTTTGCATAGGTGAATCTATCCAAAGACAAATGATCATCGTTGTTTGGTAATCCACCATTACAAATAACTTATTAAAGTATAACTTAGATATAGAGGACTCTTCCAGTTATCTAATCTCATATCTTCATGAAACTAGTTCCATTTTTGAATCAAATAATCTACTATGAAATTTTCAATCTCCATCATTACATAATTAGAATCCACTTATTTTTATAAGATTTATAAAATTTTAATTCCTAAAGGAGATACTACATGAATAGTTGAAGGTAGTGATGGTACCAAAGGTTTATAGGAATTCTTTGAAGATTTAATTACCCCATTAGCACCCCTTCTTTTATTAACAGGTGATCTAAGAAGAATTAGATCATCTTATTCAATCACTTTTTATAAATACTTTCTTCTACGAACATCATAACTCGTAGAACCAGTATTAGATGGACTATATTCATGAAAGAAATAGTTTTCTCAAAAACCATCCCCACATACTAATGTTCCTCAACCAATATAGAAACATCACCAACAGCTTGGTTCTAAGAAACCACATCCTCTTGAATTTGGATAGTCTCACCAACTTCAGAACTGATGATTGGAACTGAAGAATAAGTTATTATAGATATTGTCTCCTCTACTCCCCTAGTAGACACCATATCAATAGGTGTTTTATCACAAATTATTGAGGTCTGAGATGAATCCCCCTGAGTCACACTTTCTTAACCAACTTCCTTCAAGGAACTTGTACCATAATCCCAGGAATATTCAATAATCTTCAATATAACTGATGATAGGGTATTAATTTAATGAAATTTAACAACATTACCTTCATTTAAATCTAATATTTCTTCTTAAAAACTAAAAAATTAATCTACCATAAGGATAATAATTTATTTTTCCTTTTCATTCACAACAATGATGCATGGACATCATCATTTATCTTGGAAAAATCAAATTTAAATTATTGATCAAGATGTACATCAAAAATATATCATAAAAAAATTATTCTCCATATCACCTATACTCTATGTTATACCCATATACACAAACTTACACAAAACCTTCCATTCATTATGTATCAATCTTACAGGTTTCTTTTAAAAAACAGAGGTTCCAAACAAAAATCTGAATACTTTTGTTAGACCTAATGATATTGTCCCAACAAGAATATAACTAAAAGGAAACTCTCCTTCAAGGAGACAATGAAATATATCAATCAATTCAATAGAAGAAACCACCAATGCCTTTCCTCTAACATTTGATGAGATTAATTCCACCATTTGATTAAACTAAAACTCAGCATTCATCAAGAAATCATTAATTTCTTCCTAAAAAACATGACATCTTCTCATCAAACACAAAATGTCATCCTTGAAAATCAAGAACTTTCTTTAACATCATTTCAGTTGTCTTAATCCATGCTATATCTATGTCCTTTACTGTAATAACTTTTCAACTGCTTCCTTTGAATTTATTAGATGAACTTGAGCTTCTATCATGCACATGATTTGAATTTCCCATTTGTCAAGGTCAATTGAAGGTCAAACATGGATCAAGTGGTTAGATATGATATTTTAACTTCAATGGTAGGTTACATATGCAAACAAACAAAGGGTCGATAGTTGATTTTATATTAGGTCACGCACCCATGTCCCAATTTTCTTACATACCCGATATCAGTTTAGGGTTGCTTCATACTAATAAATAAATAAATAATGGAAAAAACTAATGTTAAGAAACAAATTTATATTTTTTAAATTTATAATATTTTATATAAAAAAACAATATTGAAAAGAGTAATTTTCACATATCATTAAACTAAATGTTATAATAGAATGCTCAATTTTAAATTCAAACAATAATAAGTAGAATAAATTCATTTAAATCATAATAAATTAAAAACATTAAATTTATTTGAAAATGAATAAACCCAGTTCCCTTTTATTAAAATCAAAATTCTCACATGTAAGGGGTTTAGTGAAAATATCTACTAACTTGTTCTATGTAGAGATAAATTTAATATAAATATCACCTTTTTTAGAATGATATTTTAGGAAATGATTCCTCAAGTATATATTCTATGTTCTTGAATGATTTATTGGATTATTAGAAATTTTGATATCACTACTGTTATCAAATTTTATTGAGACATGATTATAATCGAATCCAAAGTCCATTAAGGTGAGTTTCATCCATAACACTTATGCACAATAACTACCATAAAAAATATATCCTACTTTGGTAGAAGATAATGAAATAGAGTTTTGATTCTTACTAGACTAGGATTAGAGGGATTTACCTATGAAATATTAGGTTCCTAATGTAATATTCCTCTCTAGTCTACAAACACCAAAGTCGACATCTTAGTATAATACTAAATTAAAATCATATTTTTTAGAAACATTAAGGAAATATAAATTGTTCCTTTTAAATATCATAAAATTATTTTGGGAAATTTAAATGTTATTCATTAGGATTATCTTGAAATCGAGCACAAATACATACTGTAAACAAAATGTCTGGTCAACTATCAGTCAAATATAATAAACTTCCAATTATTCCTATGTAAATATTATTTTCAAATGGATTTCCAGTTTCATCCAAGTCAATTTTTTCATTAGAACTCATAGGGGTAGTTTGTACTTTACCACTTTTATGTCTAAACCTTTTAAATAATTATAGTATATATTTTATTTGATTTATCACATTCCCAAAGTCTTTTTGATAAATTTGAAAACCTACAAAAAAATTTAACTCACCCTTCATTCACATTTCAAATTATTTTTTGCAAGAGTTTTGAAAACATATTAAATAATTTTTTATTTGTAGAACAAAAAATTACGTCATCAACATATATTTTCACAAACAAAATATTTTAAGATGAAGTTTTCTTAAGTAATGTAAGATATTCCTTACCTACTGAAAAAATTTTGAAAAACGAAAAGTACTTAAATGTCCATACCAAGATCTAGGTTCTTTTTTAAGTCCATAAAGAGGTTTTATAAGATTAAAAAATAAATTTTGAAAATGAGAATTTTTAAAACCAGGAGGTTGTTCAACATAAACTTCATCTGTTAAAAAGACATTTAGGAAAAAAGATTTTACATCCATCTGATATAATTTAAAATTAATATATGATAAATAGTCTAAAATAATCCTAATGGCTTCAAATATAGCTACTAGGAAAAAGGTTTCCACATAGTCTATAAATTATTCCTGATTATACCCTTTAGATACTAGTATATGCTTATTCCTAGTTATCACACCATGATCACCCTTATTATTCCTAAAAACCCATTTTGTTCCTATTAAAGGATAGTTGTAGGGTCTATCAATTAATTCTCATACCTTGTTCCACTTGAACTGGTTTTGTTCCTCTTTCTTGGTACAACCCAATTTTCATATACTAAGGCTTATTAAATAGGATTAGGTTCTAACTGATATAAAAAGGAATAAAACTCTATAAGATTTCATATAATCCTTCTAGTTGTAATTCCTTCATCTAAAATTCCTATAACAGTTTCTAAAGGATGGATTTTAATGGTTTTAGGTTGTCTAGGAAGCATAATTTCAGGTTCACTGGCATCCAACATTTCCGGATTTGGTTATCGAAAATCAAGTTCTAACTCTTCATCCTTTTTATCATAAAAAATACGTTCATATATCATGTTTTAAAAGAATCACTTAGTTCATAAATTTTAATTATTTTTTGATTGAAAGGATCACTTTCATCAAATTTTACATGGGTTGATTAATCAATAATATTTGACCATTTATTTAAAACTCTATATGATTTTGAAGTAGTATAATAACCAAGGAATATTCCTTCATCGTATTTTTTATCAAAATTTCCAAGATTATCATTGGTGTTTAGAATATAAACCTCATATCCAAAAACTTTAAAGTGTTTAACTTTTTTCTTTCTATTATTCCATAAATCATAGGGTGTTTTATTTAAAAAAAGTTTTAATTAGATCTTTTTTAGGATATAACTTGTTGTATTCACAACTTCAACCAAAAAATGAGTTGGAATGTTATATTTACATAACATAGTTATAGAAATTTATTGAAAATTCATATTCCTCCTTTCAACAACAGCATTCTATCGAGGCATACCGAGGGTAGAAAAGTTATGATTTATACCATATTTTAAACAATAGGCATTGAACTCATGGTTTTCAAACTCCCCTTTATGGTCACTTCTTAAAGAAATAATTTTGGAATCTTTATCTTTTTGAACAAGTTTTCAAAAACATATTCGAACAGAATAGGAATCAATTTTAAAACATAAAAAGAAAACCTAGGTAAATCCAGATAAATCATCAAATACAACATAAACAAAATATTTTCCTCTTAGGCTTTAAACTCTAGATTTACCAAAAAATTCCATATGAATAAGTTCTAGGGGTTTATAAGTAAAAACCTCTTTAATTGGTTTAAAATATGACTTTTTTCTTTCTATTTGGAATGTAATACACAAATTCATTTAATTTATTTTAAGTTGAGGTAAATATGAACCTAAATTCCTTTTGGAATATTTACTCAATGAATAAAAATTACAATGTCCCAATCTTCTCTGCCATATCCATGACTCATTTTTTCAGCATTTAAATAGTTCACATTTTGTCTACTAAAATAATTATGATCTAGTGTATATAAATTCTCTGTTATTTGTACCTTAAATTTAAGAATATTATCTTTAAAAATATAATGATAATTTTCTGAAAAATAAACAAAATAACTTTCATCACAAATATGAGAGATACTTATCATATTGTTCTTTAAACCTTCTATATAAGGAACTTTTTTGATAAGGATAGAGTTTATATTTTCAATAGATCTAACTCCCATGATTTTTACTTTATCATTTTCACCAAAAGTGACATGACCTATATATATCTTTGATAAGGAGTGAAAATTAGAAAAATATCCACTCATATTACATGAGAATCCACTATCTATATACCATCTCTCATTGGTGATCTTAGACCTTTGTACCTACAAAAGAAAATTAAATAAGAAATTATTTTGGAACCCATATTTTCTTGGGTCTAGAAAGGTTATAAACTAAGGATTTTTGAACCCTAATATGTTTTTTCCATCCAAAACATTCAACATTTACCTTTGAAAAAAATTTCATAAAAAAAATCATTAACTCCCAAAAACTGTGGGTTTTTAAAATACAATTATTTGTATAGTTTCCAAGCACACCACAATGAAAATAAGTGATTTTTGAAATATTTTTATTCTTAGTACTAGGTATAAAATAGTTCTTATAAAATTTTGGGTTTTCACCTCAACTTCCTATTCTAAATTTTTTATGAGATTTATTATTTCCAATAATTTTATATAAATAATTTTTACATTTTTTACATACACTACAATCATATTTATAGACTTAGACTTATTTAATATTTTTTTTGAAATTTCATTCCATGTTCAACACATGATACAATAGAATGTTCTAGTTTAATTTTTAAAATTATAATTTTTTTAGTTAAGTCATATTTTTCATTAATAACTAATTAATATGATTTTTTGAGAGTTTTATTTTCCTTTTTTTTTAAATAATCATACTTATTTTATATCATGGAACAATATTCATTCAATTTCTAAAATGATAAATTTTCATTTGCTTCTTTAGTTTCATGATCATTAGAATTACAATAATATACCTCTTTAGTATGTGCTATAAAATGCATGTTGGATTTTTAATTAGAATGCTCAAATTATGATTTTGAATATGAAACATCACTATAATCCTATGAAGCACTCCATGATTCCTTCATGGATTTCCTATCCTTCTTCTTGTAGCCAACTTTCTTGAAGTATTTCTTTTCTGGCATTTTTGTCATCTTGAATTGGAAGACAATGAGGCTTGATATGTCTAGGATTCTTGCTTTCATAACAACTTGTTTTCTTAGAATTTCCATCTGACTTATTATACTTGTCTAAAAGTTTCTTAAAACCTATTCTCCATTTATATTACTTTGTGAATTTTCTAGAAAATTTAGAAAACTCGATATTTGATGTAGAACTATTGGAATAATTTGCATCAAATGGCTCAACTATTTGAATATCATTACACTTCTTTTCATCCTTTTAGGTTGAAAATTTTTAATTAGTGTTTTCCTTTTAATATTGCCTATGTTCTATAGCCTCAGATTCCATATCTACTTCATAAATCGAAAGAGTACCAATAATATATTTTATTTTGAAGATTTTGATCTCTATTGATTGTCTGATAGAAACCAAAATACCACTCCACCTTAGTAGCAGTATTCTGAGAAATTTTAGAGAGTAATTCGGTTTAGTAATTTGTGACCTTAAAGTAGTAACATTTTTACTAAATTCCTTACATTAAATCATGTCATAATTTTTCCATACATCATTATTAAAATTTAAAACTTTAGTTAGGTAGTATAATATATGAGATCCCACATGTTATGTATTCCCTCATAAGAAAATAAAATTATAGTCCACATTTCATGGGATATTTTACATTGAAAAACTCTATCAAACTCATCCAGACCTAATCCAAAAATTATAGCATTCATAGCTTTATAATTCAGATCATATCTTTCTTCAGTATCATCATCCCATGTTTTTGGTTTTGTCTTTGAAATTTTATAAGGCTTCACGATTTTAAGATAAACATTCTGACCAAGGTTCTTTAGATATATGATCATATTTTCCTTAAAAAAGCTATAATTCTTACCATTTAAATAGGGTTCTTGGACCATATAAATCCTTTATCTTTTTTTGATCATAACAGCCATTATTGATGAGATATTTAGATTTCAATGTTTTATATCCAAGAACTCAATAATCACTCCCTTTAATACCAAATTTTGTTAGAAAATTACCATATTAAGACTCAAGAGGGGGTGAATTGTGTTATTTAAAATTTCATTCACTTTGAAAAAACACCCTCTAGTTTATGACAGAATTATGATATATTATTTAACAAGGAATGCAGTGGAAATAAAATCATAATGAAGAGAAATATACACATATATTTATAGTTTTTTTTAGGAATAAAATTCCCCCAGTACAATCCACCACTTCTCTTCTCCATGAGTTTGATGATTTTCACTAGACTGGTCCTTTTTCTAGGGACTTCCAGTCCTTTTTCTAGGGACTTCCAGTCCTTTTTCTAGGGATTGCATTACTGAGTTCAAGAAGTTTATACTTCATTCAATCACAAGATATTTCAACAAGGCCCCAAAAATTATTTACAACCAATATTGTTCAATGGTTATTTTGTGGGAACCTTTAAAACTAAAGATAATAAAAATAGAGTTTTTATAAATTATAGCTTACAACTATAAGATATAGAGGAATGAAAAGAATAAATCTATAAGATAGATGATCTAAAGGATAATAATCACAAGGAGAGTCATCTAAACTCAGTAGGGATAATCAATAATCATAGCTGATGAGGTGATACTTCTTATTACTTATTTTCATAGAAAATAAAGTGTCCCTTCAGAGTGTTTTTGGGAAATATTTCTCTATATTTCTTTTGTACAATTAAATTATTCTTTGAGAGAACATATCATACAAAAAGGATTCCACACTTGTAAATGCATGAAATAATTTCTTAAATGCACAAAACATGATTTGTTGAATAAAAGATCGATGGAACTTCCTTTTTCCTTGGAATACCGTGTAAATAGAGACAAATAAACTATCATTATACTTTTATTCTATCTCAGTACTTGGTTCTTATTATAATTGATTTTACCTTAAAGAGGTAATCGAGAATTTTAGTACTATACAAAATCATTAAAAGACTCACTCGAGTGCTTCAATGGTAATAAATAACAAATTTTAGTATGATCTATCTGATTACATATTTGAATCCACAGCCTATTTTCATATTTGAATCCACTAACCCGATTTTGATTAAAGTAGCCAAATTGAATTATATAGGCCTTTTACTCACATAGTTGAAACTCACATATCTGATTGAAACAACATATTTGATTTCACCATGTACATGACCCACATAATTGATTACTCTATGTAACCATTTTACGTAGTCAAATGATCTACGTAGCTGATTTCTCATGTAGGCAATCTTATCGACATACACAATTTCCACGCTTGTGATTTCGCAACGTAGCTGATTGATATAGTTGATTACTTTACATAGGCGGTTGATGTAGCCATTTTAACCACATATCCAAAAGCATCATGCATTTGATTTCCCATACTTGGGTATATTTTAGCTAAAATCATCCATAAAGTATACTTAATGAAATTAATCACCGAACACAAAAGAATATTATAAAAAATGATTCACACACTTAAAAAACAAGATCATCAACAAACTATGAAGGGTATTTGAGATAATAAAAAACTAAAATACATGGGATATGTTGGATCAAAATTAGTAGTACAACAATATGGATATTGGACTACTAATGTATATGATAAACATTCAATGGGGTTCATCATTTTAGTGGGAGATCAGTTAATAAAACCTTTTATTAGAAGGTCAATAAAACATGATACTCATCAAATAAAAGCATATGTTGTAAATAATATCATTATTATGATCATCAAGCTAAAAATTTGTAATTAATACTTAATAAATACAAGATTAACTTAGGTTACTCCTAAGAATGGAAACTTAAGAAAAGTTAGTAAGCAATATTTGTAAGTTATGAAAATTTAATGAGGAAAAATTATGTGTCAGAACAGATCCTTCATTGGTAACCAAGTGTTGAAGTTCATCAACATATTAATGTTGATTCTCATGGAAGTATAAATTGATTCATTTAATATTTCAAAGTCATTAGATGAAAAATGGCCAAATGAATCTTTTTCTCCACTCATATACTCAATGTGATTGGGTATGTTGATTTTAGTCTCATATGCTCAATGTGATCGAGTGCATCAAATCATTTTCAATATGATTGAATATGTTAAATGACTTGGGGAGACCTAAGGTTCTGTTAAAACTTTATTGGTTATAAAAATCAATTCAATAGTGTGTTTTAAGGGGAGGCTAAAATGGCTTGTCCTGGTTAAGGAATTTATCTTATTTCTATCTATAGAAATGTTCTGATAATATGATTGAATTTAAAGAAATATTAATCAATAATATAATTTTTTTAGAATAAATGAATTGGGAATATGATGTATGGATTGTAGTTTTATATATATATTAAAAGTTGGTGAATGTTCAAACCTGAAGAAAAAAGAAGTTGGTTGAAAAGTTCAAAAATATTTCTTTGAGAATTGAATCAAAGTCATTGAAACCTAGGGTTATCAATAAGGAATAATAATACTTCAATGTGATTGGATTATCAAATATAAACCTAAAGGAGTTTTTAAAACTTCATGGGATGTCCATGTCAAGTATGAATTTTATAGAAATTATTTCTTTTATTTTGAAAGGTATGTGATACCAAATGTATATTTTAAAAAGTGTTGTAAATATATAGGAGTTCAAAATAAAAAGAATAATTGACTGAGCTTGTAGTTTATATTCATGAGATGTAGTAAATAGTTACTATATTGAGGATTTTAATGTAAAGGATTTTGTCAAACTCGAATAAATATAAGTAACATATGTTTATCTTTATCTCATTTCCCTTATGTGATAAGAGAATTTGTTTAATTATAACGAGTTTTTGTGATCAAGTATGAGATGATTAATTATATACACATAGTTTATGATTCATTAATTTCTATAACATATTTTGAGGAGAATATATGGATAAAATTATTTATCCCAGATAAAAGGGTATATCTAACTATTTGTTAAAATATATGGGAATGTGTTCCTTCTACGGACCATTAGTATATTTTAATAAAGTATTTTCCCAAATAAAAATGTTCCAAACTCATACGATAAAATATAAGGTATAGTTTATTTTTTTAATATTCTTATTGAAGGGAAATAAATTTTATTTATTAATATGAAAGTGTTTTTGTATCTTTTTAATATATTCCAAGGATAATATAATGTCTAAAAGGCTATTGGGAGTATGTTTGGACTTAAAGAAATTTAAATTTTACAAATAATGAATTACAAAAATCTAAGTTTAATGTGAATTTTACTTAATATCATAAGAGAGTAAGGATGTATTAGTAATTAGTAATGTAATTAGATACATTAATTATGTGTTTTTTGATATAATAGTGTTACAATGTTGAAGATGATAAATATAAAAAGGGTTCTATGTAGACAACCGAAGTCAACATTGTAACATTTGATGCTATGAAGTTAAAATATTTGAATATGTTCAGAAGTTGAACAGTTAGGAATATGATTTATAAATATAACCATTATTCAAACAAACTTACTTCATATATGTTTCTAAATAAAGAGTCTAGTGGTAAATATTTATTAGATGGTCACATAGATATGTGATAGGAATTATATATAATGTAAAGAGTAAATAAAACCTAGAAAGTACAGCAAACATAAGGTTGATCTGGAAGTTTATCATATATAATATAAAAAATCAGTTCTTATGTTGGGTTTTTTTAAAATTTCTTTAATATTTTATGAATATTAAAATATATCATATTAATGGAAACCTCCATTTTATCATTATTTCATGTTGGCTACATAAATAAAATATAAATTACATTTCGTGAAGTGAAATGATAATGGACCTCTCAAAGTATGAATTTGAGTTTATCCCTAACCGATGTTCAACATGGAGTATTATAGGTTGGGGTGTAATGTTAAGGTTAACATGAGTAGGATTCTTGTATAGAGATATAGAAAAGGCTCATGAGGAAAAACATATAGAATGAGATTCCTTGTGTGCACTGGATGGCTTACTAAGTATACCACATGAAGTGTCATACAAATGTATTTTGTATACTAGGGGTACATGAGTGAAATTTTAGTCCTAGCCACTTATGGTTGGAGAGATACCTATAATGAGGACCTCCATACCTTGATAACCTACTTAAATAAGTCTATATATTGACTAAGATAATATGAGGGTGGTTGGGAATGTTTTTCATCATGTCATCAGTATAGCTTAACCAAGATGATAATTTTACTCTTGTATGATGATTATGAAATCTAGGACCTCAATTGAGATACACTATGGGAGTGTGTGTCCACACCTAGATATTTAATTCTATCTAGACAAGGTACATGTGATGTGATTATCCATATGGATGAATAGAGTGTGATGTATTCATCAATCAGATCAATCGACACTCAGAGAATTGAGAATAGATGAGTTAGATATATGAGACTAACATGATATGTGCCCCCATGGCCACTCGATGTCTTTGATAAAGGGAAAATATGAGAATCCACATTTTCATATGATGTAGACTGGGGGTCCCAAATATAGATATACAAGTGTTTGATAGAGATCATGCCAGATCCCTTTATAGCATGAGTGGAATTAACACTTTGCTAAAGGTAAGTATTTGATTACAT
Source organism: Viscum album (assembly GCA_963277665.1). Classification (NCBI taxonomy): domain Eukaryota; kingdom Viridiplantae; phylum Streptophyta; class Magnoliopsida; order Santalales; family Viscaceae; genus Viscum; species Viscum album. The sequence continues at coordinate 843,811,716 of OY728125.1, read as the reverse complement.
ATATGGATCTAGAGATTCATATTTTTTGTCAACTCTATAAATGCCCATTGGGTAACCCTTTATTGTTTATTTAATAGGGATTGAGTTTGACTTAGATAGATACTATAGAATTATTTTAGAGTTAATAAAAAAGTGTTTTAGATGGGTATTCAAAAGGTATTACATATGATGTGATACAAGGTGAAGTTAATTATAGATTTAAAAAAGTGTTTTGGAGTATATCTAAAAGGAGTTTTGATACGGGTTTACAAGATATTGTGTATGAAATAATATAAAGTGAAATGAAATAAATTTTATTAGGTTTTCATGAAAGTGGTATATTAAAAGTAAAATTCCCAAAATCCTTGTATATATATATATATGATATATATGAATTTTTTTATTGCATGAAAATTATGTTTTTTATGCACAATATATCAGTGTTGAGGTTCAACCCATTTTATTATATTTGAAGAGATTAAAATGGAAACAAAAGATATTTTTAGGGGTTTGAATGTTTTAATATCTCCCATCGGCACCCCACATGTATTTCTAAATGGGAAGATATATTTTCTTATCCCAGGCATATATTTTTGAATTTCAATTATACTCTTGGGATTTTAGGGATTCTAAAGGATTATAAAAAGGGGAGCAGTATGGTTGCTGCAAATGGGGTGTGAAAAAAATAGAGCAGATATATGGGTTATAGTTTCCAGGAATGGGTAGCCGCATGCATTGGGAACCAGTGAGCAATGGAAAACTATGTTGTGAAATGGATTATTTTAGATGTTTTAATGTGGCCACTTGTTCAGTTTTAATCTCTGAGTGGTGAAATTTTTTCATGGATAATTATTCGGGAAAAGAAAAAGGCATATCTGTGTGTGTTTTTTCACACAGGTTTTCTACGCTCTATTTACAATTCAAGTTTTAGACCTTACTTGAGTTTTATAGACATTCTTATTATAGTTTAATTTTTTTAAGTTTCCTATTTTTTAATCATCTAAATTTTTGGGTTTTCCACTTTAAAATTTACGTCTCAATTTATTTCCTTCTATTTAATTTTGTACTTTCGTTTTTGTTGGTGATTATCATAATATTTTTCCACAATTGAGTTATTATACTATGAATAATCTATTTTCTCTCTAAAAACTGGTATTAAAGGGGCTTATATATGTTTCTTGTTGATTGGATATGGGTGATGCATTCCACAGTATTTCTACCAACATCAAAATATTTTACCGTAAAAATGATTTTACTCCATTGTAGAAACAAGTAGAAAATATTTTGGTGCATGAGAATACAATGAAGATGATGAATAAAAAAATAGAGAATCCATAACTGATGAGAAATTGTGATTGGAAGGAATGAGAGAGCTAGCAAAAAGCACGATTCATTTGTATTTGGTTGATAACACTATATGGAAGGTGATCAATTTGAAAGATCTGGAGGATATCTAGGTGATGTTTGAAAGAAATTATAAATTAAAATCCCTAAAAAATCATTTATATCTGAAACATTATTGTATTATTTTGGAATTCTAGTGAATGTAGTTTTAGGTAATCATCTGGATGAGCTTACTAAACTTTTGATGTAGATATCTTCAGCGTTAGTCAAGATCAATGAAAAAGGTAATGTGGTACCTATTGAAATAGAAGAAGAAACATATTTGTTTCTATTGGGTTCGTTACCTAATTTATATGATTACCTTGTTGACACATTTTTGTTTAATAAAGACACTTTGAAGTTGGATGAATTAATTTCATCATTGTGGATGAATTTGACCCGATGAAAGACCAATTATGGTGATTCTTTGGGTAATAATTGTATTTTGGTTGTGATAGATAGACATGATAATCAAAGAGGTCAGTTGAAGACAATAATAAATGTCATGTTCTTTTGTGATAAGGAGGGTCATGTGTAGAGAAATTTCTATGCTTTGAAAAAGATCAAAGAAGAAAAGAATACACATAACACTGATTATGAGGATACCAGTGTAAGTCTTCTACAGGGTGAGGGAGATTTACTTTCAGTTGGCATTGATTCTTGTATGTTAGATCAGTATAATGAATGAGTGGTTGATTCCTCATCATTATACCATATTTCCCCAAAAAAGAGAATATTATATTCATACGAAGAAAGTGAATTGGTATATTGGAGATGAGAAAGAGATATTATACTAATTTAATTGGTTTTTATGATATTTTCATCACTACGAATGGAGGTTGTGTGTTTATGTTGAGGGATGTGCAACATGTGATAGCTATACACAATAATTGTTTACCTGTCTATACTTTAGATAATGATGGGTTCAGAAGTTCATTTGGTGGTGAAAGATGGATATAATCTAGAGGATCTATGGTATATGTGTGATATAGAATGTTTGACACACTTTATAGGACCTATGTGAAGGTGTGAACTGAAGTAAAAAATGAATTTTCAAAGAGGAATTTGTTAGTTTTGTGGAATAGATGATTATCATGCATGAGTCGAATACCATCAACTAGGATGTAGAAAGGTTGGAAGTTGAAGAATTTCATGTCAGGTGTTTCAGGTCATACACCTTATTCCTTTTCTTATAAAAGTTCCCCTAGTGAAGAAGGAATTAAAATAAAAGATCGAGGTAACATGTTGACTGTTAAAGTTTGCTCAGTGGATGTTGAGCAGAGGGAAAAATTAGTGCCTAAAAGTACTTTTCATTATGTGGAGATCACTATTATAGGGGAGAAAGGTGTTCTTCATTCCAATATTGTTCAGCAGGGTAGTGCAGACACATGTATGATGAAAATGTTAGCATTTGGATTTCTTTTTTGTGTGTGTGCGTGTGGGGGGGGGGGGGGGGTTATGGTGTTTTTAGAGCTGTAAAAGATCATTTTCATATTTTTTATAGATGGTGATGGTTGGTGTGATACCAACCGGTTTTCTTTCCAACTAATTATGTTGGATGAGATCTCATTCTTTGATAAGTTGAAGGGGGATATTGTTAAGGTTTATCCCATTTAGTATTTTTACCATATTAAAGAGGAAATAAGGGAGATTTTTAGGAGTTTGAAATTTTCAATATCTCTCACTAGCACCTCACGTGTATTTATGAATGGGGAGATATTTTTTTATCGTATGGATATCTTTTTGAATTTCAATTTTGTGTACATGTTTTTAGGGATTTCAAAGGATTATAAAAAGGGGATTAATAAGTGTGTTGCAAATGGGTTCATCAAAAAAAGAAGCAGATATTTGGGTGGGAGTTTTCTGGGAATGGAAAATAGCATGTAAAGGGAACGAATGAGCAATGAAAAATCAGGTTTTTCAATGTATTATTTGAGGTGATACAATGATGCCACTTTTTTTTTAAATCTCCATACGGTGAAATTTTTTCACAAATGATTATTAGAGGAAAGGTGGAGGCATATTGAGGTGTGGTATTTCACACATGTTTGTCTATACTCTATTTACAATTCATGTTTTAGGATTTCTTTAAATTTTATAGACTCTCTAATTATAGTGATTTTTTTTCATATTTCCACTATGATTTTTAATCCTCTGCATTGAAGTGGTTTTCTACATTAAAATATGTGTCTCAATTTATTTATTTAGATTTATTTTTGTGCTTTCATTTTCATCGGTGATTCTCACAACATTTTTTCATAATTATGTTATTATACTATGGATGATTTGTTTCTTCCCCAATAATTGGTTCATGAAACTTTCATAAAAAATGATAAAATGATATCATTTTTTATTCTATTATATTAACTATTATTTTTTATAACATTTCATGAGATGAAATGTTTTAGAGGACTTGTATTCATATATATGATACATGAACCGATAATGGTATTTATACATGTGTTTCATCACATGAATAAATGGGAGTATAATCAAGGATCATCCTTAGTTTCCTATTTAACTTCTGTTATGAATTGAAAATGTTTGATAATTCCATTATTCTTGGTCAAAACTCCTTGAAAATGTTTCTCTATTTCTTATTCGACATGTTGTGTGTGTTTGACATTGATAAGGCTGAAAAATTGAAGCAATCTCTTCTTCCAGGGATGAGCGTGCATGACATCTAAAGGATGGACGGGTAGAAAAAGTTACTGTTTTGATTCATCTAATTGTGATAATTATCTCTGAAATGCCCCACCCCCCATTTCTCTATGTTTTTAACTGTTTCTATTGGTTTGTCTACTTAATGTTATGCTTCAGTTGAATGGAAGTGATAATGGTTTTGAAGTACCACCATCAAATGGAGGGGTTGTGGATGTGTAGCTACACCATCAATGGTAAAAATAAATCTTTTGTGGTTGGGTTGCGTGTATGGTTGTGTGGAATGGAATGGTAATTCCAAATGAATTCACGAAATGGTTGATTGAATTATTTGGTTTCTTTCCATAGAAATTGGTTTTGTCTTTGGAAAAATGTTTTTCTATGGTAAATTTTTTATATTCTAATATAAAATATTTTCAATTATTTTATATAAATTATTTTATATAAATGTTCTAACATGTTCTATCATAGTGGTGTGAGTAGGGAAGTCATTTGGGGAAAGCCTACTAAAGTTCATTACTCACTCCCTGATTTGGAATGGTGGTGCATTGCAAATAGTATTTATCAAGACACTAGTAAAGGTAATGCATCACAATTATTTATTGGTGCTTCACAATACTTGGTTTTTATTGTGGAGTTGGATCGTGGAGAATTTTGGGAGTTGTGGAGTTATGTCTTGAAGTCTTTGAGTTTTTTTTGTTTTTTTCTTCCACTATATACTTTGATATTTTTAGTCTTCCGCTATGGTACTCTAATTATCATTTGGTTTTATATTAAGTTTTTATGTTTGAGTTGTCATAATTTATTATGATGCATCATATATTGGTATTGGTTATGGTAAGATTGGTTGTGGTTGTTTATTCTCAAATAGAAAATCATACCCCTATTATATTGAATCCCTTGACATTTATTTTCAGCCTTTGGCATATTGGGGATGTCTTCTAAGGCCAAGTATAAATTCCATGACCCAAGCCAATGAGGAGGGGAAACATGTTACAAGTGGTATCAACTTGTTCGGTCCTTTATATGAAAATGATCTCAGTCTTGGTCGGTCCAATCATTTGAGACAAATAGTACTGGTTTTTGGTCTTGTAGTTGAAATTAATTCTACTTTATTCCTATAGTTGGGATGGTAGAAAGGAGTAGGATTGTCAGGACTTGAAATGTAAGGCATAAACAAACATAGATAACGTTTTTATTCTGGAATTCAATTTACCAGGGAGGGGTATATAAGTATTTTGGAGATAGTAATAGGGTTTGTAATATCATTGTCTTGGGTTAATCCAATGAGATGAGAATGACATGAATTTTAGAAATTACTTCCCACTAGGAGTACATATTTCATTTTGAGTAATGATTTATAATTTGGTACAACTGTGTTGATTTTTGAAAAATGTTTAAATTATTTTTAGATGAGATATTTGAAAAAGATCATGGTTATGGTATTTTGAAAATGGTTTAATTTTCAAAATCATTGTGAACTTTTCAAAAATGGATAAATGTGGAAAATTTTAAATTTTCTAAAGTAATGTTGTGATAGTTGTTATGTGGTAAATTTTAAATTTTTAAGCCTTATGTTTCTAAAGAGTGAGACTTATGGTGTTTTTTTTGTGTTTATAGACAATGTCACCCGATAGGCATTATAGAAACCAACCAGAAAGAGCTACTAAGAATGTGGTTGCACCTGAGTCATAGGTTAACCAACAACTGTTTTAGAGTATTGTCCAAAATTTTTAAGCTATGGATAGAGGGAACATAAGGGATGAACCAAGGAAAGTGAATTATTCTATTTAGTTCCAGAAGCAGAATCCACATATACTTCAGGGTGATTCAGAACTAGAGAAGTTAGAGGTGTGGATGAATAGGATGAATCAAATATTTTATTTCTTAGGCACACCATTAGAGATAAAATTCATGTTGGCGATGTATATGTTGAAGGATCTTGCATGCCAGTGGTGGTATTTAGAAGTTCAAGATAAATCAAACTAAGGCCTTGCATGGGAGGACATTGAAGAATTGTTCAACAAACAATTCTATCATAACACATTCAGAATTACAAGAACAATATAATTTTCTATCTTGAGTCAGGAGAGACTCATAGTGATAGAGTATGTGGATAAATTGATGAATTTAGTATACTTTTACCCTGAAGTTTCTACTAGTGTGTCCTTGAATACACACATTTTTGAACCTAGGGTGAGGTAGGAGATTCACTCAAAGATTATTGTGCTCTATATAACGGATTATATAAAGATGTTAAATAGAGAAAAAGCGACTGAATGAGACATCTCATTATATATGGGTAGAGGAATAATGTTGATACCTATAAGAAAAAATGGGAACTCAAATGCTAAGAGTGAGAGGAAGAGGGAAACTTATTTCCAAGATGGGAGTATGACTCAAAATCAGATAGCTAGATTGGAATATATTCCTCCAAAACCTAAGAGCAAGACATGATGTTTCCAATGTGGGTTTTTGTACCTCATGAAGTGATATTGTATGGAACCATCCATATCATGCCAAAATTGAAACTAGATGGGGCATCTTCAGCGTTATTGTCACAATGCCCCAAGGTTGGTTGTTCATGGAACTTCTCAGGTGTTGCAGATGTTGTATACTTCAATGTGATGAGTGTAGCTGGATCACTCTCTTTAGAAGAACAGATCTAGCAATGATGATTCTAGGAATACCACAACTCTTTATCAAGTGAAATATCAATAAGGAAATAAATAACAAAGTGCGGCACCTAAGAAATTATATCGATCTAAGAAAGTTTTTGTGGATGATCAATATGGACTATCAATGGTGAGAGGCATGATTTTTTTTAATTCTACTCTTATGAAATCTTTGTTTGATATGGTTACACCCCTTTCATTTTTTTCTTTTCATTCTATTGATTTGATGGGTTTAAATGTTGAGATGATACCTTCTATTTTTAAACTTCAAACTCCTCTAGGTCAAAGCGAATGACAAGACCTTAGGTGTAGAACATGCTCTATAACTATTGATGAAGCTGATTTTATATGCCATTTCTATATGCTTGTTATGAACATTAATGACATAATCTTGGGTATGGATTTGTTTGGAATATTCAAATCTTACATCAACTATTATACCTAGAGGGTTAGTTTTATGAGTGATGGTGGAATCAAGTATCTCTTTAGAGGAGATCAGAATGTAAAGGTTGGTCCAACAGTCTTGTTGACACCAGTAGTTGGAATTATCTCATACCAAATGGAAGCGTTGAATTTTGAATCAATGTAAATGATCAATAATAGAAGTTTTCTAGTAGTATTTGTTCAATTTCTGAATATTTTTACTAAAAATTATCAAGATTTCCACCCACAAGAGAAGTGGGGTTTTTTCAATTGATCTCCGTCCAGGGACCAGTCCAATATCACTTTCATCCTATAGAATGAACCCAATATAACCAAGGGAATTTTAAGTATAGTATAAAGATATAGAAAAAAATGGTACATTTTTCCTAGCATGTCTCTGTGGGCATCACTGGTCTTGTTTTTCAAAAAGATGGATGGAACTCTTCGGTTGTGTTTAGATTATCATAAGCTTAACCAAGTTATGATAAATAATTGGTGTCCACTTACACACACTGATGATATTTTTGATCAATTGAGGGGAGATCAATGGTTCTACAAAATTTAATTGAGATCATAATATCACCAATTGAGGATTAAAAAAGAAGATATTCCAAAAATATATTTTAGAAGTAGATATATCCCTTAAGAGTATGTGGTTATGCCTTTCGGTCTCATGGATGCACCAACGGTATTTATGGAATTGATGAATCAAATATTTCAAAGATATTTTAATTATTTTATGGTGGTATTTTTGGATGAAATATTGGTGTGTTTAAGGACAATGGATGAGCCTAAGAAACACTTGGAAAAAGTGTTGGTAATATTAAGGGATCATTATATGTATGAAAATTTATCATAGTGTGATTTTTGGATTCAAGAGGTATATTTCCTTGGCCATGTAATCTCTGAAAGAGGTGTTTCTATGGATCCATAAAAGATAGAGGTTTTTATATCTTGGAATCTGGTAAAGAATGTATTCAAGACATGTATTTTCCTTGGATTGGATGGTTATTACCACTGTTCCATTCATTATTTCTCATGAAAATATTCAACAATGACATTTTTAACAAGGAAGAATGTTCAATTTCAATGGAATGATGAATTTCATAATTCTATTTAGGAGCTTAATGTTTTCCATACATCAACAAAAATATTTATTTTTCCAAAATCATGAAAGGGGTATGTGGTGTATTGTGATGTTATTAGATCTGGTTTAGGATGTTTTCTCATGTAGGGAGATCATATTGTTTCTTAAGAATCATGGAAGTTACAGTTTCATGAGAAGAACTACCCAACACATGATTTGGAATTAGCTTTGATAGTCCATGCTTTGAGGACATGGAATAATTACCTCTTTGGTGAGATATTAATAGTGTTTATGGATTATAAGAGCATGAAACATATTTTTTCATAAATGGATTTGAACCTGAGACAAAGAATATGGATGAAGTATCTCCAAATGTTTGACTTTGACTTGATTTATACACCGATTAAAGGAAATTAGGTGGTAGATGCATTAAGTATAAAGTCATATGCCCAGTTATAAAAAGAAGATTCATATCAGTGGTAGTTGATTTCAGTGATAAATGGCATGAACTTGGAGTGTGAAGAATGAGGTGATGTGATGGTTTTTTTCCAATTTCATTAGTTCCTGTTTTGGTTGTGATAGCTGAAGAGGCACAACCATCTGATTCAGAATTTTTTTCTATGAGTTCAAGACTCAATAATGGGGAGACCATTGAGGGATAGAATATGTATAGGAGTTTAGTCTTGTGGTTTCAAAATCACATGTTCATACCTTTGGCTTGTCAGTAAAAACTTCTTCATACTTAGCACTATCTGAGATGGGTTGTTCAACCTAGATTACAAAATATGTATTAGGCATTGAAAGCACAGTTTTTGTGGGTCAATATGAAAAGGAAGGTGTGTTGGTATGAAAAGGAAGGTGGCCATGTTTGTTTCAAGATGATTAACTTGTCAGTAAGTTAAGGTGGAGCATCGATGACCAGTAGGTATGTTGGAGTCTTTACTTATTACTATTTTGAAATAGGATCACATATCCATGGATTTTGTAGCAGGTATCCCATGAATGGTTCAGAAACATGGTTCCATATGGGTGATAGTGGAATAAATCAAAAATTTATCCCATTTCATTCCTATTCCAGAATCTCATATGGTGGAGGACTTTTCAAACATCTATATCCAAGAACTGGTAAAGAGGCATGGTATACCAGTTTCATTAGTATTAGATAGATACATGAGGTTTATGTATCGTTTCTAAAAAGCCTTACAAAAATCCCTTGGGACTCAGTTGACCATGATTATGATGTATCATCCTCATATGGACGGGTAATAATAAAGGATGATACAAAAGTTAGAATACATGCTATGAGATTGTGTAATAGATTTTTGTGGCTCATGGGAAGATCAAATACTATTAGTGTAGTTCTCATATAACAACAATTATGATGCCTCCATACAGATGGAACCTTTTAGAGAATTATATAGGTGTCCTTGTCATTCTCCACTTTGTTGGGTGGAAATAGTTAACATTTAAATGTTTGGTTAAATCCTTGTTCAAGAAACACTAGAGAAGATTTTGTTGATTAGTAAATGGATGGAAATCGCTTAGAGTCATTAGAAATCATATGCAGATTTCCGTCGACAGAAATTATCATTCATGGTGAGTGATCATGTGTTATTAAAAATATCTCCAAGGATTGGACCTCATCATTTTGGGAAGAATAGAAAGTTATATACTCGATACAAATTCCTTTTTGAGATACATGAATGAGTTAGAGAGGTGGAATATCGGTTGGCATTGCCATGACAGTTTAGTTCAATGCATAATGTGCTTCACGTATCTTAGTAGAAGTAGTATCAGCCTGATCCTAACCATGTGACTCAATGAGATCATGTTAACCTAGAGCAGAATTCCTTTTTACTATATGTGACAATATAGATTATGGATACTAAAGAGAAAGTCTTACATGTGAAAAGAATTTGTCTAGTGCGGGTTTTGTGGAAACATGGTCAGATTCAGGAAGAGGCTTGGGAATGAGAGAAAGAAATGGTAAAGTAATGAACCAAACTATTTCAGGGAAATGTTGATTTCTAATTTATGATAAAAAAATTCCAATGGCGGGGAGAATGTATCACCCCCAATTTCAAGCTATGGAGTCTGTTTCCTTCAAACCAGAAGCAATCTATTGGCAATTCTTGGTGCATTGAAGCCCGATTATCTTGGTAAGTCTTTGTTTGTGGTAGTTTTTCTTAGAAATACTGTCCTTCCCTCTCTTGAAATCCTATATCTAGTCTATTGGGGATATATTTATGATGGTTTATTCCAATCATGATGATATATGGTTTTCTTGATGTTAAGAAAAGAGATCTAAGGCTGGTTTTTGGAGATTCAACCCAATTTTGTTAAATAATTCGCGGCGTTCTTTGTTTTCGCCATATATTCCAAGGTAGGTGGATTCACTCTCGAATCCACTTAATATAACTATAAAGATTTATTTCAAATTGATTATTTTTATTTAAATTGATTGTAATTTTTTTGTGAAATGCTTGAGGGAAAACCTCTTTGGGGAAAGTTTAAGGAATTGTGAAAATTGGTTGTTTTGGTAGAAAGTGAAATTTGAAACATTATTTTAAAATGGTTGTTTGGTTTTAATTCCTGGAAATTTGTTGGAAAAGAATTTTCAATAAAATGACAGTTTTATTGAAATAGTTTTGTACAATTTGGTTTGACATGGTTGTTGGATTAAATGGTTATGTGTGAGTTAAATGGGATAGATAATGGTCGTCAAGTACCACCATCAAAGGGATGAGTTATGGAGATGAAGTTCCCCTATCAATAGTAAATACCAAACTTTAGTGGTTGAGTGTGTGTGTATATTTGTGTGGAATATAATGGTAATGAAAAATGATTTCATGAAATAGTTGATTGAATTTTTTGGTTTCATTCCTTAGAAAGTTGTTTTGTATCGGGAAAAATATTTTTCTAGGGTAATTATTTTATATCCTAATATAAACTATTTTCAGTTGTTTTATATAAATTGTTTTATATGAATGTGCTAACATGTTCTATTCTAGTGTCATGATTAGGGAAGTTATTTCGGGAAAGACTATTGAGTTTCATCACCCACGCCCTGCTTTGGCACGTTGATGATTTTGTAGATATTGTTTATCACGACACTGGTAAAGGTAAAATGTCATACTTTTTTAGTGGTTATTCATAATAATTGGGCTATACTATGGAGTTAGAGAATGAAGAATGTTGGTTTTTATGGAGTTATTTCTTGTATTTTCTTAGTTTTTTTGGTTTTGTCTTCTGCTATGTACTTTTCTGTTAGTAGTCTTTTGCTATGGTACTCTGATTATTGTTTTATTTGATATCCAATTATTATGGTTCATTTGTCTTATTTTATTATCATGCATAATATAGTGCTTTTAGTTATGATTTGATTATTTTTGGCTATTTATTCCCAAATGGAAAATCCTTCCCCAATTGTATTGAAGTCCTTGACATTTATTGACAGCCTTTGGCGTCTTTGAGATGTCACCCAATCCCAAGTAGCAATTCCACCTTGAATAAAGCTAATGAGGAGGGGTGAGATGTTACACCACAGTTGTGAGATTTTTTTTTTCACTCATGTGATCTTTATCAAACACATTTTAAAATGTTTGAAGTTGAATGAGATGATACAATGGCTCTTCGGTGAAGGTATGTTTATTTAAAACACCTTCTTCATTTTATGGTTTTATTGCAGGTTTTATATTTCTTGAATGAGAGAGCCTCAAATTTGGTTTATTATTTCTATCACCATGTCTAATAATAGTTCTTAGATTCATATGAGATATAAAAGTTAGATCTATGGAAGATTAAAGGAGCATGAAATCCAACAGATATCTTGACAAGGGTTGTGACTCAGGAAATGTAGAGATGGTGTTGCACCTTAGTAAGTTTGAGTTTATCAAGAAGAATAAATGGAGGGAAACCATGAAGCTTATTTATGAAAATTCAAAGGAAAAATTTTGCAAGGGATTTGGAAAAGGACTTGGTCACCAAACTAAAGTGAATCTCAATTGAAAGATTTTTTATGTGTGGGATTTATTTTTTTAGACGGAGAAAATGAAAGACCATCAGAAGGAGAAAATACAGTGACTTTATTTCTGATGACAACATGGGGATGGGGTGAAATGGTTGAGTGTTTTCTCTCTAGAAAATGGAGGTCAATGCGTGTTAGGTTGCTAGGAGTTCATTCACTAGAATTTCTTTAAGATTCTATAATAGTGATATCTTGGAAGTAGGAACAATCAACTATCTAGACACATTGAGGTGGTGGAAAACATTAACTAAATTAAATATGATAATTTAAAGGTAAAAATGATAAAATAGAATGTGAAACTTTTTAAATACACTTTTTATAGGTGATATCTTATATCTATAAATATTTGTGATGCCACACTATTATTCAGAATTGTTTTTAGGCATACCAAAAAATATTGTTCTTGGAGATAATTCAACCTCGTAGATTACTTTCTCACACCAAATGATGCAGATGCACTTCCTCCATTACCTTGAATTCAAACCAAACACACATTTGAAAACATCACCAAGACTCGTTCTCTTCCTTCTATGCTCGCTCGTCATCTGAACCAAATGGGCATGTACGAAATGATTTTTGAGATCACATATATTGTCATAGAGGGTTCGGTTGGGTGTGGTAAATGATGCAAGGATCAGTTATCTTATCCTCTTCCTATAGTTGTTATTTTGTGGTAGAAAATATGCTCTTTCAGAAATAGGAAGAACAACTTATAATTTATAAAAGTGGATTCATAAGATCCAAAATTGATTATTTCATGGTAAAAAGGTTAGATAAAAGATAAATTAAATATTATAAGGTTATACATGGTAAATATACTATTGGATCTGAGCACAGAAGAAGTGGTTGATAGTGGGTGATATATTAAAATTTCTTTTAATAATCGTTTCCCAAAACCAAGAGCAAGGATATTGCACATCAAATTAATAAAAAATTTATTTAATATATGAAGAAATAAATACCTAGTCTTAGGAAATTTTTTCATTGATGATTTTTGATCATCTGAAAAGGCCCTTTTAGATTGTTTTCCTTTCTCTTACGAGGATCCAATGGTAGAATCCCTCTAGCGGCGTTCCACACCTGCATTAATGGTCTCTGAGCAATGCCACCCGTTCTCTATTTTCTAGCACGGTGAATCAAATGTCTTGCGTTGTTTGTTCTTGATCACTCATTCTTCGAGCATAAAGAAATTCTCTATTGGGTTTCTCATTCTTGAGAGGGAGGGGAGGAGTTGAGAGAGAATTCATTGTGTGAAACAATTATCTATACCAAAACGTGGAATTTGTTTCAAATGAATTACACAATAGATGTAGTCGTCTATTTATAGAGTTGAGATTTTTGTTGCAAAATTTAATTGCATAAAATTCATTAAATATAATTACAACCATTAATGAAATTCCATGACACATAATAACAATAAAAACAGTATTATTATTTTTTGGTGTGCCAAACTGTGTAAAATGGATAAATAATATTTATCAACTCGTAAATAATTATTTTATCACTGAACACAGTCTTGGTCTATTTGAAATCCTCTTGTATTTATTGAACACCCAAATAAATATTTCAATTTCTTAAATAAATATTTCATTCAGAAAATAATAAATAAATATTTATTAAATATTCAATAAAATAAATAAATTTATTTTATTCACAATCTGGTGAAAAATATTTATTTAATTTATGTGATCAATATAAACCATGTGGGGGTGGAACAGTGGTTGGGTCATTCGCTTGGTTCCTCAAGGTCAGGGGTTTGATTCCCACTGGTTGTGCCTTAGCATCGTAATTTCACAACTGTTGATTTAATTCCCTGTTCCGTACTGGGTGGTGTGGGGTGGAGCGGTTTTTGGCAGTATCAACAGCATGGCGAAGGGCGATCCTGGGGCACTTTAACCGGTTTACCAGGGGTGGGAAACTCAATTGGAAGATTAAGACATGTAATAGGGGAGTTGTTGTTTCCATACAAAAAAATGTGATCAATATAACTTAAATAAAATTATTCCTCAGTCTTGAGAATAATATTTATTCTATTTTAAATTCAAATAAAATTTAATCGAGACCACGAGAAACACTTACTGTGTGACACACTAGGATTTTTTTTCATTGGAATTAGGTGATCCTGCCTCAAATCCAATATTACTATCTAAAAATGGTTCAAGAAACCCAATATAAAGGAATTAAAGTCACGTTGAAGAAAGACAAATTAAACCTATCACTGTGTAATAAAATCCATTTTTCATATAATCTAATCAAGCAGGTTGCATGACGGTGTCATCAATATATATACTCGATTCATCATTCTTTGACTATCTGAAATAAACTCGTCGTGACACCATGGCCATGGAATTTTGGGTGAAGGTTATATTTCAATCAAAGGGTAGAGATATAAAATTCCATAAATATGGAGAAGACAAATACTTTCTTGACTTATCCATTAATAACATGTCATTCGTGATGTAGCCAACATACCCTACTTCCCTCCAACATATGGCGTGATAGTATTTGTTAGAAAATATAAGTGCACAAGTCATGATATGAATTAATTATAATATTATAGTCTAAGTACCATTACAAATGCTCACAGATAAAAATATCCAATTACAAAAAACCATGCGGAATTCCAACTAGCGGGTCTGTTCTCATAATCTCATGTATTGGAGATTACCAAGTGTGAACTTCATGAGAATAATTCTCATATGCTTACGAGTACTCGCACCCGATGGTCTATATATTATGTGTCCCATCATAGTATGTTATCCAACCATCGAAATATATTAAGAATATTGGAATATCACTTCATGGTTCTCATCATAGCGGAGAACTACTATGAACTTATCAATGCGACAAATAATCTAAGACATTATTGCATTATGGTCATGCAGAACAATGAATAATATGTAATAAGGTGTTTAATTTAATATTTAATGCATAAAATATTTATGTAATAAATGTACAAATAGTTGTTTCTAAGACACCAGCTCTAACAAACTCCCACTTGGACTAGAGCCAACTACCTACAACATTCAATCCACTAGACCTCACATGATAATCATGTTTCTGATGAGTCAAGGCTTTAGTAAAGGAGTCCCCCACATTGTCTTCTGTGCAAAAACTGATCATTGCAACTTCACCTCTCCAAGAAAAATCACTCAAGAGGTGATACTTCCGATGTATGTGCTTCTTTAGATGATGTGACCTTGTCACTTTTGTGAGAGCCACCGCTGCAGTATTATCCCAGTAGAGTGCGATCAGATCTTTAATACTAGATATCACATCAATATATTGGATGACATTGCGCTTCAAAAATACTTCTTGAACTACCTCAGAAGTGGTAATATACTTGTACTATACTGTAGAATCTATGAACACAAAAATCTTTGAGCACTTCTAGCTCACAACACCCCCATTCAAATTGAAGATGTATCCCGTATGTGACTTCATGTCATCTTGATCAATCTGGAAAATAGAATATGCATATCCTATGATATTTAGTTCCTTATCTCCTTCATAAACTAAAAAAACATCCTTAGTACACCTCAAATACTTAAGGATAGTCTTGAATTCAATCCAATGACGGTCAAATGTATCATCTTGATATCTACCTATCTCACATAATGTGTAGGATAAATCTAGCCTAGTACATAGCATAATATACACGACTTACCCAAATGCTAATGCATATGGAATCCTTTCCATTCTATTTATTTCCTAATGGGTATAAGGACACATTTTCTTTGAAATATGAATGTTATGTGACGCTAGAAACAATAACCTCTCATATCTTTCCATACTGAATCTCTTTAATATCTTGTCAATTTATGTATTTTGAATTAGGCTGAGATAACTCTTGGATCTATCATGATGGATCTTAATCCCAAGAATATATGATGCCTCGCCCAAATATTTCATGGAAAATAATTTATTCAATGATTATTTAATAGACTGTTAGACTAATATTTCATTTCTAATAAGTAATATATCATCAACATATACTATTAAGAAAATAAGTGCACTCCCACTAAACTGTTTGTAGACACAAGGCTCACATTAATTATTTATAAAAACCAATTATGTTATGGATTCATCAAAACAAATTTTTCATGACCTGGATTCTTGCTTTAATCCATAAATATATTTTTAAAAACTTTATATCTTATTGACATCCTTTAGAGTCACAAAACCTTTAAGTTGTGTCATGTAAATATCTTCATGAATGTTCCCATTAAGGAAGGATATTTTGAAATTCATTTTCCAAATCTCATAATCATGGTAAGACACAATGGAAAGTAGTATTCTAATGGATTTCAACATTGAAACTATTTAAAATGTTTCATCATAGTCAATACATTGAATCTGTTTAAACCCTTTGGTAACCAGTCATGCCTTATAGGTACCAACGTGTCCATTCATGTCCAGTTTCTTCTTGAATACTCATTTGAAACCAACAGGACTTACATCCACTAGAGGATCTACCAATATCTCAACTTGGTTTTAGTACATCGAATCCATTTCAAAATTAATGTATTCTTGCCATTTGGAAACATCTGTCCCACTTACTACTTCCTTGTAAGTTATAGGATCATTATTATAAAAAAGTAATGAATCACCATCCTCAGTAACTAGAAAATTGTACCATTCTGGATCTCTAGCCTATCTTCTACTCCTATGCAGTTCTTGTGTCACTAGAACTGTTTCCTCTTCCACAAGGATTTGTGGAATCTATTCATGTACCAACTCTTGTGTGCATTGAGCCTTGACTTCATCAAAGTTTATCTCACTCCCATTATCTATTTTGGAGATTTAATCCCTCTCAAGGAATACAATGTGTATTTATGCTATAACCCCTTTGTCCGAGGGGTCGTATATGTAATATCCCCTTATTTCCTTGGGGTATCCTATAAAGATACAATTTTTTCCTCAGGGTGCATGTTTGTTACCTGAAGAGGACATAATAAATGCTTCGCTTACCTACACATGTAAATTTGATAACATTGTTTTTCTTCCAAACCAAAATTCATATGGAATAACATTTATCAATTTAGTTGGTACTTGGTTTCGTATGCATGCCACTGTTTGTAATGCATATCATTAGAAGGATAATGGAAGACTTTCATAACCCATAATTGATCTCACCATGTAAAACAAGGTGCATTTTATCCTTTCTCTTACAACATTACACTAAGGAATGTAAGTAGGATTGAGTTGAGATAGGATCCCAAACTCCCATAAGTAATAAATGATGTATGGATTAAGATATTATCCATCCCGGTCTGAGTGGATTTATTAATCTTACTAAAAAGTTGGTTCATAAATTCATTATTGTATTCCTTGAATTTATCAAAATAATCTGACTTATACCTCATTAAGTAAATATATTTATATATACTAAAATCATCAGTAAAAGTTATGATGTATGAGTACCCACCCCTTGCTTCAATAGGAGATGATCCAAACACATCAATATGAACTAATTCAATAGTCTCTTTATCCCTTTTACCTTTCCCACTAAATGGGGATTTGGCCATTTTTCCTTGTAAACTTGCATTACATACACTAAGAGGTTTTAGTTTGAAAGAATCTAAATATCCTTCTTGATGTAATTTTTCAAGATTTTTTCATTTACACGACCTATTAGGTGATTCCAAAGTTTGGTGTGGTATGAGTAATGTTATGTAACTTCATTATTGATTGTCATTACTTGGTTCATGTAATCCAACACATAAAGACTATTATGTAAATGTGTCTTACCATAATAAATTTTATCTTTATAAAAGAATAAACATTTATTTACAAATTTGAAAATGAATCCATATGCATCTTGTCTGGATACAGAAATAATGTTTTTGGTAACTAAATGCACATAATAACAAAAATTTGAAACAAAGATCATTTCGGTCAATAATGTGTGGAGGTAGTCCTCGATAGATACAAAAAAAATTCTAGATCCATTGACTGGTTGTAGATCTACCTCCCCTTAGTCATTTTTTTGAATCTAATTGGTTCCTGTATTTGAATACATAGGCTAGCACCAAAAGTTGTATCTAATACCCAATTTGTAGAAATAGATAAATTTCACTCAATAACAGATGCACCTGAAGCTTCCCCTTGCTTATTTATATGGATGTAGTTTTTATTCCAGTGGCCCTTCTTTCCACATGTGAAACAGATAGAATCATGTTCCCTTACTTCACCATTTTTTTACTTCTTCTTGAAAGGGTGTGAAGAAGTTTTGGGCTTAAAGACCCTTTCTTTCCCTTTCCATTTGTTTACCATACAGACAGAAGGTTTTTCATGCTTCATATCTTTATCTACTTGAAAATAGAGGATAAAAAGATATGGTAGAGACTTCTCAATGTTTTTTATATTAAAATTCACAAAAAACTGGAGAAGCACTAAGGGAGTGATTCTAGAATGAGATCAGTGCTCAGTTCTACTGGGACTTTAAACCCTAGAACCTCTAGGAAATCAATGTAGCCAATGATTTTGACTATGTGAGGCATAACTGGGGAACCCTCTCCAAGATTACTCTGAAAGATCACCTTGGAAATCTCAAACCATTCCTGTCTAGCTCTCTCTTGGTAAATACCACATAGGTGCTCAATCATTCTATACACATCCATGTTTTCATGAGACTTCATGAGTTCACTAGACATAGATGAAAGCATCAAACATTGAACAATGACCACATAGTTCATATGTTTTTCATAGGCTAAGAACTCTTTATCACTTGACTCTTGAGTAGGTGTATCATGAATTTATGATTCTAGCACATAAGATTTCCATTCATGGGGTAGAACATCCCGAAGGCTTCTGAACCACTCCTAGAAGTTACTACCAATAAGGATATTGTTTTTATCCAATATTGATTATAAGGATAGAGAACTTTTAATTTTATTCTTCAATTAAAAGAGAATATTATTAGTACTTTTCTTGATTATATATTTTGTGAGAAATAATTAATTTATTTTATTAAATATCCCATTATTTTATCATATCCCAATATCCCTGACCATTGATATTTGAATTTATAGTTTCTTGTACATTCTAGTGGAAAGGATCCATATTATCCTTCGCATGAACCCAACAAGGGTTGGTGAAGCTATTTTGAAGGTATTTAGGTAGGAAAGTCTTTTCAAACTACAGGCTTGAAGCTCCTTGATCCGTTGATTGGACTCCCCAATATAAAAATCCTAATATGGATTTTCTCAACACTTGCCTCTAAATTACACCAAGTCTATAAAGGGATACCCCTCCTAATGTAAAATGGGTAAGTGAACCTGAAAAATTCATAATAACTCCCCCTCTAAATGTAAGTTTCCCAACAAGGGTTAGTCAAAAAATTACTTATATTGAGTTTCGTTCCTAATCAAGTAATGAAAGACTTAGTCTCACTTAATATTAGATTGTGGGATTTTATTTTATTACGAGTAAATTTTAATCTTGTTTTATCCTTTACATGACTTTTTAATATTTAAGTGGATGTTTACTTAATTAATTAACCATGTTTAGATAAAACATTTATATATAATCAATTTTTTTAAATTATTTCTTTGCATATTAATTCATTCATTTGTGTGATCACGGTCTTGCATCAATAAATATAATTTTAATGTATTAGACATAAAATAAATAATTAATTAAATAAACCATTCATGATCTTATCTAATGGATGATTTAATGAGCTATCATTAAGTCAACCTATGACCTAGGGGAAATAATTCTTTATGCTATACTTGGAATGAGCTACAACATTCCACGTGTCCATCAATGTATTAATGAGTTAGCATCATTTTGGTTCCGTCTTGGACCGTCTCCATGAACCTCGATATTCTCCATTAATTACATATATTTATTACTCACGTACATGTGAGGGTAACCAAAGGAATGGTTAAAGGGAATTACATAAATATCTTTGGACATGAAAGTCCTACATAATAATAGAGGGAGAGATGAATTGTAGACCATCTTTTAATTTAATATTAAATAACTGAAAAAATCTGCAATAAATTTAATTAAATAAATTACAACACATCCATAGGTCTTGGTCAAACTCATGAATGATCACACATGAAATGAATATACAAAAGTAAACATCTATCATTCATTTCATTATTCTTTTTTTTAATATTTAAGATAAACACGCTTGTATTAATTAATTAATTTCCTTTCATTTTAATGATAATATGATCTTATTTGGAGATACCAATCATTAATGGAATTCATGGAAAATAAACAGAAGAACCAATAATGACTTATTAATTAAAATAAATTAATTGAGCATTTAAAATTCTTCAAAACCATTATTAAATTTTCAAACACAGAATGGTATGATAATTAATAAAATAAGGTTTTGATGTTGTAATTTCAAATTTAATGTAATTTTAATTTTTTCCATTAATAGGAGACTTCATGGAATGTACTTGAATCTCCACACCATGTACCTCAGTTTCCGTATATCAATGTCACAAGCCCGAGACTTTGGTGCATTGACTCGACCAGACTACATGGCATGTACATGCCAATTACACACCTTGCATCCACTTTCCATGTTCCAGTTTGGCCCAGTCAACATACGGTGTTCAATAAAATCACCACGTGTAATTAATTTCTTAGCACATCTTGATACGGTGTGCATGGGTATATAGAATGTGCTATGACCACACACAATGTAACCCAATTTTACTAGCCAATGATTTGGCACTTCTCGATGGAATATCTGGTAGTTATTAATTTGTTCTTAAACCTTTAGTAAAATGAAACATTTAATGAACATGATTAATATATCGATAACATGTTAATTCAAATCATATTAAAGAATTGATGACATGAAATAAAATCTAACCACAATTGTGCATAGATCAATAATCAAATAAATAATTATAAATTTAAACGCAACCCCTTTGATACCAATTGTTGGTTCTGGGCATAGTGGAAGTGTTCAATGGTGGGCGATAAATTAAAATTTCATTTAATAATCGTTGCTCGAAACCAAGAGTGAGGATATTTCACTTAAAATTTATAATTAATTTATTTAATATCTGAAGAAATAAATACCAGGTCTTAGGAAATTACTTTGTTGATGATTATTGATCATCTGAAAAGGAACTTCCATATTTTCTTTATTGTTCTTTCAAGGATCCAATAAAATAATCCCTCTAGTAGTGATCCATACGTGATTTAATGGTCTCCTAGTAGCGTCACCCATTCTCTGGGTGCTAGCGAGGAGAATTAAATGTCTTGAATTTTTCATTATTAATCACTCATTATTCAATATTGAAGAAATTATCTCTTGGGTTTCTTATTCTTCAGAGGGAGAGAGGAGGAGGATTCGAGAGAGAATTCATTGTGCACAACAGTTCACTATACCCAAACTTGGAATTGGTTTCGAATTAATTACACAATAGAAGTAGTCATCTATTGATTAATCTTGGATTTTAATTACAAAATTTAATTTCATAACAACCATTAAATAAATTTATAACCACTAATGATATCCCATGCCACACAATAATAATAATAGTATTATTATTATATGGTGTTCCAACTTTCATAAAATGGATAAATAATATTTACTGACTCGTAAATAATTATTTTATCACTAGACTCAGTCTTGGTCTATTCTAACTCCTCATCTATTTATTAAACACCCAAATAAATATTTTATTATTTTAAATAAATATTTTATTCACAAACTAGTAAATAAATATTTATTAAATATCAATAAAATAAATAAGTGTACTTTATTCATAATCTAGTGAATAAATATTTATTTAATTTATGTGATCAATATAACTTAAATAAAATTATTCCTCTATATTGACAATAATATATATTCCATTAATTAAATTCAAATAGAATTTAATTGAGACCTCCAGAAACACTGAGTGTGTGACCCTCTAGGATTATTTCTCATTGAAATTAGGCAGACTGGCAAAATGTCCAAGATTACTATCTAGAAACGTGTCAAAGAACCCAAGATAAAGAACTTAAAGTTTCAAAGATGATGACCACACACAAACAATCACTATGTAATAAAATTCCTTTATCACATAATCTCATCATAAAAGTTTCATGACTATGTCATCAACCTATATTCTTAATTAATAATTATTTAAATATCTAAAATAAACTCATTGTTACACCATGACCATGTAATTTAGGGTGATGGTTCTATTTAAATCTAAGTGATGAGATATAAAATTCCATAAATATGGAAGGAACAAATCCTTTCCTGAATTATTTATTAATAACATGTCATTCATGATGCACTCAATGTACCCTACTTCCCACCAACATATGTAATGGCGGTTTTCATCAGTAAATATTAGTGCGCGAGTCGCGACATGCATTTATTATAACATTAAAGTTTAAGTACCATTACACACGCTCACATATAGGAATATCCGATGATAGAAAAAAATGCAGGATTTGTACTGGTGGGTCTATTATTATAATCTCCCATCTTGAAGAATAACAAGTGTGGACATCATGAGAAGAAGTCTCATCTTCTTATGAGTACTCACACCTGATGGTATGTATACTATGTGTCCCATCATAGTATGTTATCCAACCATATAACTATATTAAGAATATTATCATATAACTTAAAGGTTTTAATCATAAAGGGGAAATACTATGACCTTATCAATGTAAAAAATACTCTAGGGCATTATTACATTATGGCCATGCAGAAAAGTGAACAATATATTATAAGGCGTTTCATTTAATATTTAATACATCAAATATTTATGTAATCAAAGTACAAATAGATGGTTCTAGGACACCAACTCTAACAAGTATGACCACCCAACATCATTTATTAGTTTTATACCATCAAGTTATGAATTATAAGAGATATTTAAAACAATTAAGGAATATATGAATCAGATGGATATTCCTAAAGGAAAACATTATAATGGAATTTAAGAACAAACTTTTGAAAGAAGTGGATTAGGAAGTTCAAGGAACCGCTAATTACATGCGGTATGAGGTGGAAAAAAGTGTTCTCAATATAGATACTTCTATTATATTAAATGTTTTTTTCCTAAAGGGAATGAATAATGGTGGTGGAATGAAAATGTTCAACATAAAGTTAAAGTAAAACAATATTTTTTTAAACCTTTATACCTTTGCAGTAATGAAGACTCTTGGGATCCATATCGTATTTCTCATAGAGTAGATAAGAAAGCATTTATTGACACCAAATATAAATTTTTTGAGTAGTTTTACCATTAATTACAAACTAATAATATTGAAAGAAAAGTATATATTTTAGTAAGAGGCAGAAAGATAAAATCTATATATTTAGATCAAGTTTGGTGCATAAAATATGAAAAAGCATGTACCCATTTTAAGAATTAAGAAATTATGAAAAATGAGGATTCTAATTTAATTATCTCCTCAATGATGAGTGGATGTGTATATTAGACATAGATAATATCAACATTAGTTGAGAGGAACTCAATTACATCTATTATAATTTTTTTCATTTTGATGTAAAAGAAGATTTAAGAAGGATTGAAAACGATAAAGTAGTTGGGTTAGATAACATCCATATTAATGTTTGGAAATATTTAGGGGAGTTGGGTATTAATTTTCCCACTGGGTTATTTAATGAAATTGTGAAATATAAGAACATTCCTAATGAATAGAGGAATATCTCTTTCCCCCAGGGGTATAGCCTAGTGTTTATGAATTTTAGGTGTCTCGAAGGGGGTCTTGAGTTAAAGTATCTTAGAGTACTTTTTGGTACTATAGGTTTTATTTGTTTCTTTATATCCCCCTCACCCATACCATTGTAATAATAGAGTAATATCTCTCTATTACTTGTGTATAAAAATAATGAATACAATTTAAGTTGTGGTAATTATAGTGGAATTATGCATATGAGTCATACCTTGAAACTTTGGGAGAGAGTAGTTGAACAAAGAATTCAATGGAAAACTAATTTCTTTGATAATCAATTTGGTTTTATAACTGAACATTCAACCACATAATCAAGTTATTTGATTAATGGACTATTATAAAAAAAACCCCAAAATTTTCATATGGTTTTCCTTGATTTGTAGAAGGCATATGATAAATTTCTTATTGAGGTTTTATAGAAAACTATTAAAAAAAGGGGTACACGTGGGGAATATTAAACTCATCCAAGACATGTATGAAGAATGTTTGAGTTGAGTTAGAACTATATTAGGTGATATAGGTTTTGGGAATAGTGGAAGCGTGTGATGGGTCATGCCCTAATTTTCTTTTTGTCCTAATCGATGATCAATCTGGGATCTACATGACGATAAATGTCTTGATCACGAAAATTTAATCAAAGAAAATAGAAAATGAATAAAATGTTGGAACCCAAGAAAGGATCATTGATATTATTTATAGTTAATTTAATCAATTAAAGAATTACCTTTTGTGAATTATTTCTTCATTGATCAATATGAAAATAGATCTACATTTTAGGGTTATTTAGTTGTAGGATTCAAAAGAAAATTCCCTCTAGTGGTGATCCACACATGTTACATGAATCTTCAAACATCACTAGAGGAATCTCCATGTCCCAGCTCACTTGTGTTGTTTACCTTTGATCACCATGAGAATCACTTACAAATAATTTTCCATGATCTCTCTTGACTTGAGAGTGAATGGTGGAATAAGAACACTCCATTCCTATGGGTATTCTTGGAGAGGGATCTCTTTAGGTATTGAGAGGATTCTCTTCATCCGTCATTATGCACAACACAAAATGAATTGGATTTATTGAAAATAATATAATTGGTTTTAAATACTTCTAGAGTTTATAAATAAATATTTTCCCAAGTCCCCTTTATTATTTATTTAATCCACTATGGAACCCCATGTATAAAATAATAATAATAATATTATTTTCCTGACATGCACTTAACTTGATAATTAAATTAAATATTATTTAATCAAATAATATTCAATATATATCACCAGAACTAAAAACTCAGTCCTCCATTGCTCCATAATATTTATTGAGCCTTGAATAATGAATATTTATTTAATAAATAATGATTACTGTATTTTTCGCCAATGAAGAAATAAATATTATTTTCACTAAATAGAAAGTAAAAATTTATTAAATATTCTGATCACATTATATTCTCTCGAATAACTGCTGATGGAATGTGTGCGATTAAGAAAACATGAATAATTATTAAACCATGTGAGATAATAATATTTATTTAAATTATTAGATAATAAATAATATTATACTATTTAACTAAGATTATAGATACATTTAGTGTGTGGCCGGCCCTCTAGGCCTCTTTCTCAATGGAATTAAGCAAAGCACCCTAAAGGCTATGGTTAACATCTAGAAACATGTCCAGACACCCATATAAAAGTACTTAATGATGAAACGACATAATACCTCATACATATGATAAAGTTTTATCATAATTCGTTTATCATGATATCTCTAATAAAAAAGGTTTCACACTTGTCCCATCAACCTATGTGCTTGATGTCCCGTTAATTGAGTTTTTGGAAATCAAACTTGACTATATAACACCATGACCATTTATTAATTTAGATTATATAATTTCCATAAAAGGACTAATATATCAACTTACATTAAAGAATAAAAGGGAATAATCCTTTATCTCATTGTTTATTAATGAAATATTACTAGTGACGTAGCCAATATATCTTACCTCTCACTATTAGAAAAAACCCTATACCCACAGTTTAGAACCGCAGGTATAGCCCCTAAAACCCTAGGTTTAGGCTATACCAATGGATTAGGAACCATGGTGGGGAGGCATTGGTATAGACCTATACCCATGGTTTTACCAAACCATAGGTTTAGGTAATTTATTAAAAAAATCATCCACTGGAATTTGATCCTAGCACTTACCACGTATAGTCCAACGACCATACCACTACCCTATAACCCATTTTATGATCTTATATTAATATATATATATATATATATTAAATTATTTATTATTATTATTATGAAACAAATAATTGGCCAACCTATACCCACGGTTTGGTCAAACCCATCTCGGGGATTTTTTTCCATGTGAAAACTATTGCCACAATTTACAAAAACTATGTGTATATGTCCTTCTCCTAATTTTCCCCAAGAAATATATAGCCACAGTATTTGTAAAACCATGGGTATCAGTCCTTCCTATAAAAATTTTCCCCATGAAACCTATACCCATGATTATTTAAAAACAGTGGGTATAGGGTGGACCTATACCCACAGTATTTGTACAACTGTGGGTATAGCCTTGTTTTCCAGTAGTGTCACTGTGAATATACGTCATCATAGTTTTAATCAATAAATCAAAGTACATGACTCATAATACCCATTAATAATAATATTAAACACTAATGATTAGTACACACATTCACAGATAGTAACATCCAATGACACATATAAATGTGGATTTCCTACCAGTGAGTCTCCTTATCATAATATCCTATACTACATATTACCAAGGGTGTACACCATGAAAAGGTGCCTCAAAGTTCTATGAGTCACCATCCCTAATATTTTGTATCATTTGTGTCCCTAAAATTATATAATCTAGATATAGAACATATATTTCTGAATAGTGTCATAGCACTTCCGGGTTCTCATCATAATAGGAAACTTCTATGACCTTTTTGTGAGACAAATACTCTTAGAAAATTACACATACTATATTACATAGAAGTGTAGGTACTAGGAATGTAGCAGAAGCACAAAAAATGACATTTTAAAAAAATTTCACCAAATTAGGACATGAACTTTTTGACTTCGGTGAATCGCTGCCTGGTTTAAGATGAGTATCTCATGTGAAGAGTTTTAAGAAAAAAATAAATTGTAAAATACCTGGTTTAGATCTGAAGCCATGAACAATGTTTTCTCATCATCGTTGATTGCTGAATGATTAATTGGAAGCCGATTTTTTTAGATCATCCACACATGCTTTAAGAAACATTGGAAGCATCGTTTGTCGAATTTTGGGTGCTAGTGTGGAGATCTGATGATGCCTTCGACGTTTTGATGATCACCACATCACCTTGCTTGTGATGCATGAGAGAGAGCTCAAGATGAGCTCCAGGATCCATATATTCTCTCTTTAGATTGTGAGAGAGGGAAGAAGAGAGATAAAGATCATGAATAGTCACCAGTGAATTCCTCTCTTCTTCTATTTATTGAGTTTTTATGAATTACTTGGAATTTCCTCCCTATCCCAGAATAATTAACATGGTATAAAAGACATGTTATGACTACAGAAATGATTAATAAAAATTATTATCACTTTCTTGTGATACTTTAAAATATTACAAGATAATAAATGAGTGATAAACTCAACTCATCATTCCCACAAAAATTAATTGAACCTTGAATATATTAAACTAATATTCATTCGATTAATATTTTCATGTATTTACTTTAAACCTTATAAATACATCAATAAATTCAATACCCATTATTCATAACATGAAAAATATGAGTTTATTTATTTCATTGGTGATCGTATCTCCTTGGACACACCTTGAACCCCAGTGGTGGGGCCCACCATATCCAAAATTCCAATTCAACTGAAAAAAGGAAGATTCTTGAATACACTATTGTGTGTGACCCTCTAGGCCCTTATCTCAATAGTAGTTAATACTATTCACAAACCAAGAGTAGGATTTGGCAACCCATCATGTCCCCTAAAGAGATAAGGATTGTCGCATCAGCGACAACCGACCTACGAACAAGCACTATGTAATATAATCTCATTGTCTTTAATATCTCATAAAGAAAGATGCACAACCATGTCATTTTCATTTTCTTACTTTATTATTGTCTGATCTAACTAGAAAGATTTACCTTGGACTACCATGTCCATGGATTTATCATGGTAGTACCATATTCACCAACATGGCCCGAGATATATAACTTCCTTAACCTAGAAGTGACAAATCCTTTCTGGACCATTCAACCAATGTCTTTCCTACAATGACGGACCCAACAAAAATTATATCACCACAATTTCAATATCATGGTTTTCATCTTTCATCAAAGTATGTGATCAAATGGTATACATTCACAATGATCTTAAGTCAGAAGACCATTACACATGATCATAGATAGGAACATCCAATGACACTCAAAACATGTGGTGTTCCAATTGGAAGGTCTATCCTCATGATCTCACTACTAGAGATCACCATGTGCAAAATTAATGAGAAGAAATATCAATGCTTATGATCCCCCAGCACCTGATAGTCAAAAATATACTGTGTCTAGTCAGTAAGATGTATCTAGACCATAAGACCTTTGTTTATGATTAATGTCATAGTATCTAGTTGTTCTCATTATATCTTGGAAATTTCTATAACCTTTTGATATGAAAATTAATCTATAGATATTACCATTAAATAGTGTATGCATAAAAGTATACACTATAATGATAAGAATACACCATGCATAACTAACTGTATAAATGATATGGTAATAAAAAGTACTGAATAGTTGGGCCTAGGGAACCCATATTTCAACAATCCCAATTACACTTGAGAAAACTTGATAACAAAACATATTAGCTACTCTCAAGATAAAGATCATGTTTTTGAGAAATGACTTTAGCTGTTGGGCCTACCATGATTCTGATAGGTGGCTATTCAGCTATTTGCGACCTAATATCCTTAAGTAAAACTTCTCAAGAAATGGTAAACCAGAGTATATTCATTTTATCTACTATCATAACATGACATCTTATCTATTAAGGATATCATAATTTATATTATGATAATATGTTTCTTACTATGTATGATTCCAAAAACTGGAACATATCGTTGAATATAACCGCTTATTAGCTACCTTAGAAGCTTCAACATACTTGGAAATTGTAGGTATGGAAACCACTGGCTCATATGATCTTTTATCTATTATCACCATAGCCTACCTGCAATACTAGATCATATGAATCTAAGGAAGACTAGTTTCAATCCCTTTAAAACTAGTATCCTTTATACTCCACCTCCCAGGTTCATATTGTTTATACTTTTCAAAGTATAATTAGATAGTTTTGACTACTTCACTTAAAATTCTCCTGGGTATTGCTGACATTTATGTACTATAAAGTACATTATAGAAATATCAGTTCTTGTACATATCATGGAATACATGATCGATCCATCTCATAAGAATTTGGATTTCAACTCACCATATTTATCTCCTCCCATGTCCAAGACATGTCAACCTGGAGAGATTATTCTATGTGACTTTGGTAACAATTCTATCTTAAATTTTTCCAGCTTGTATTTTTCAATACTATGTCATTATATGTACAATTGACTAGATCAAATAAACCTTTAGATCTACCTTAGTAGATCCTATTCCCTATAAATTAGGTTTCTAATTTAATTCAATCACTGGAGAATAACTTTAATCCTGGTCTTAACTAACTTGAAGACCAATCTGATTTCCATATGTTTCCGAACATATTTTATATATAAAACCATAGCGCTCCCACTAATCTCTTGTAGACACACGACAAAAATTTATTCCAAATGTATATTCTATGATCTTGTTGTTTTCTTCCATACTAAACCATATATTAGTAACCTTCAACCATTATTAGAATTTTGTGATGAGACCATCCCTTCTTGCTTGCCTCATATAGACACCTTACATGATTGATGGTAATGACATCCAATGCCTAATAATATGATTGTTGAAATTAGCTATGACAAGTAAAATTATAATTGATTTAAAAATAATTACCTAGTATTACCAATCAATCCTTATTGGTACTACACATGTACCATCCATGAATCAACTCACTTAAATACCCACCACAATATTCATAATAATATGCCCCTTTTCACTTTTATACATGGAATCCATTATTGAATTTTAACTAGTCGTGAAAATCTCAGCTAATTCCCATACACTGCTTACCTGTAGGAAATATTATTCAAAATGAATAATATATCCCCAACCGTGGTGAATACAAAACCATCCTAATTGTTTTATCCTTCCAACGCAGTATGTGTCTCTTGAACATACTTTGTACCACATGTGCTTGTGTAACTAGTTCCTATTCCAACTATATGTTCATCTCGAGCATTGACTAAACCCAAGTCAATATTTCTCCCACTATCTCAAATATAGAGGTGTACCCTTACAAAAATGTAGTATATCACTTGAAAGAAACTTTTCTATCTTAAGGATTTATGTAATATCCTAAGAAACTATTGGGATAATTAATTTAGATGCACGATGTGTTTGTTCCTAGTGAAAATTTGTTTATATACTAACAAACTCTTTGTATCCAACCACATATCCTTATGACATAATGGATTCCCATCATACTATGGATCGTATGATATCCATTTTTCATTATACTTGGCATATGGTTATCGAATATCAGTGTTATTTGAAATTAACA
This sequence comes from Viscum album, assembly GCA_963277665.1. Taxonomy (NCBI): domain Eukaryota; kingdom Viridiplantae; phylum Streptophyta; class Magnoliopsida; order Santalales; family Viscaceae; genus Viscum; species Viscum album. Next base: position 843,781,068 of record OY728125.1, on the reverse strand, counting down.
TCTTGAAATAAGATTGTAGTTTCTACAAGTTGCAACATTGATTCTAATTACATCATGAACTTGATGTATTAAATGTGCGTTTAGGAATTACTCCACACTACATTTTTTTAGATCAATGTTGAAAAGGAATAATTCATCAACTATCCTCCTTATTAACATAAATTTCGTAATGTAGATGAGGTAATGTGCCTTTAGGAATTACTCCAAGCTACATTATCATGATCAATGATTGAATATTCAAGATATTCTACGACATTACGACTCGAAGAAACTCATATATTATGTCCATGCATATACTTCACACTACCAATCCTTAATTAATTAAAGGAATCTTAGGAAGTATATATACCTATAGCTTATTTTGGAATAGTTCACACTCTCTTTTTGAACTAATTATGAAAGCTTTGTGGATTACCTTTATTTATAAAGATTTATTTGTCCAAACTAAATACGTTAATTATACCGTTTAGATTTACTAAGCCAAAATACCAAACTGGGTATATACTAGACATCCACTTTTAGTTTTACTTGACAATGAATTGTCTTTCCACAACCCGGTATAAAAGTCTTACATTTTATATTCATCAGGTACTTCCAACAATTTAAGTATTACTGAACTATTTATTGAGTATTTAATAAGAAATAAAACATTAATTCCTAAACATGGAATAATGTCGCCTTATATCTAAGGCACATGAGATTAATGTTTTGGTTATACTCAATAATATTTCTACATGAATCTTTTATTTGGAAATAAATAAGTACTGTAATTCTCACCACTGGCCTAGGTATCACCCTTTCTCAGCCACTTGGAGAATACACCTGACTTCTAGTAACATTTACATACTTACATAAATTCCATATTTCAATACACATATGTGATAATCATATTTTATTGAATACCTAGGAATTAAAATTGAAACATTACACTGATGAATATTCCTGAAGAAGAAGTGGTAACTTTCTTCTTTAATTTAGTTTATTGCCTTTAAACTTCCATAGTTTTATTTCAATAAATGAAATAAAAATACCCTCATATTAATACCTATTTCATTGAAGGACATTGTGAAAATTATTTTGGAATTTCTTTCCATTGGCCCTTTTCACATTGTATTTCAATTATTTTTCCATAAGAATTAAATATTAATCTATCTTTTATATTATTATTTACTTGGAAAACATTACCTAAATAGGCAATGAAGCATTTACTCAAATCATGTCTATTTTTTTTTAATTTCAAACAATACTTGAGTGAAGGGGTGAAAATGATATTAGAATACGTTGCTTTGAAAGATCATAACCCGCCTTTCAATTTACATAGATCCAGTGTAACCATTACCAATTCATATCATTGCTTCAATTTCTCATTGAAAACCTCTTGAAGTTGAGACTAATTATTATATCATCAATGTCCAATGTAGTGACCACAAATAACCTCAGACGTTGATGATTTTATAACGAAATAACCATCATATGCACTGTACATTAGTCTTCTATAAGCAATTTTAACACCATCACTTCTTGAGAAATTTTAACAGCTATAAGGGACACTAGCACCTTGAGTTCCCTATATAATAGTACTATGCACAAGCGTCTGTGCTATTCATGGATACTCATGCCAATGAGGACATTTACTTTGTCTATTATTTACTGCAATTTTTAAACTTGTGGTATAACTTTCCATTTTTCTACAAAAATAAATTCTATAAGATTAGTTTTTTTTTTCACGATTAGTGGTTTCAACATTTTGATTAATTAATTAAATCATTAAATGTCTCCCAAAATTTTATCGAATTCTAGGAACCCTCTGTAATATAATTGGAATACTCTATTGATTGAGTATTCTAGTTGTAACGATACCTTATCCTCCCCTCATAGTCCACAAGATTTTTCTACACCACTAATTGGAGGGTTCAAGGTAGGCGTTTACCGCATTAACTCACGATTCCTTGATCTATTGAGTTAAGTCCTAGCCTCTTAAATTTGTACTTGATTTAATCAATATTTTCCTATAAAATTAAAAAAAAGCTAGGTTTGGATAATTCTTTATTGTAATATTTGTTAATTCAACCCACCAATATCATAAGAACTCCCCACTAGTATTAGGTACCCTCAACTTTGGCATGAAAAACACCCCGAACAATCGGTTTTGTCCAAATTTTAATGATGGAAGGTGATCTAGACTTAATATTTCTTTGAGAGTTTTATTGTTTTTAATATGATGAATGAAATCATTTTATATTTTATTAGAACATACTATGTGATCACACTCACAACTAACCATGCATGAAACACAAAATTCATCAGGACACATGTTCATTTTATCTTCACATGCTTGTTTATTATTTCTATGTGATCTCACATAAACTAGACATTCACAAAAATAATAAATCATGAAAAAATAAAATGAAGACCTGATCACGAGTCGATTATAATGGTTGATCCATTGAGCGAATAATGGACCAACCTAGACCCTAGGGGACATACCTTGAGTCGTCTCACTTACGACTCGAATTGCAGCACATGCCCAATCAATGCATCAAACTCCCGTCTGGTGTGTCGCCATGACTCGGCACCAAGGGAGTCAGTTGTTGTCTCGTCATTATTCAACAATACTCACTCGTAGGTGAGGGGAACTGGGGAGTATAACATACAACTCTGAAGTCGAGACGCATGCCCTTATACATATAATGATTCATAGATGATACAAAAATCACCATTTTATTAATTAATTAATACAAACAGACATGAAATAAATAAATAAATAAATTAAACACCGAACAAGTATTGGTTGGTCCACGTCTCTTGACCAGTCAATACGCATTAACTTATGTATTTAAAAATAAATGCAGAAATAAATGAAACCTGCATTAAATATTTGTTGAGGGATTTTTTTATTGAATTCAAATTTCACTCTAATTTTAATTGAATATATTCGTTGTTCGGTCCTGATTAATTAATGTAATTTTTTAACAAAATTAAATTATATAATTAATTTAATTTATCATCAAATTAAATTACTTTATGATGCAATAAAGTTTTAAAACTAAAAATTAATATTTAATTAATTTAATTTTAAATTGAAATTAAATTACTTATATTTATTAATTTTTGATTACATTAAAATTACTCGGGTCTCGAAAACCTTGGAAAGGGCTGTGTGGGTTGGGCTGAACTTACGCATGCCCATTTTAGGATGTACTGACCCTTACAGGGATGATATAGGATAAGAAGTTCTGTGCAAGCCCATACCAGGCTGGGTGCACCCACCCGAGCCAGTTTTGGGGTGGATATGGTTTGGGTAGAAACAAACCGGGCAGTACCTTGTCGGTTCGGTTCGACCCGCGGCTAGGTAGAGGAGGAGCGCAGTGGTGGTGTAGCTCCATGATAGTGGATTGACACTGAGGGGTGTTGCGGTCTGGTAGCCTAGCATTGGAGGAGGGACATACGAGGGGTAGCCCACTGGGACAAAGTTGAGTCAAGTGGGGTTTGGCTATGTGGTGTTGAGAGGACATGCACTACGGGAAAAAGCAGTATTTGCAACGGGTTATTTGCGACGAGATCTCTTCCCGTCGCAAATAACCCGTCCAAGAATCTATTTGTGATGGGGAAAGTAGCCCGTCGCAAATAACCAAGTATTTGCGACGGGATTTCGCCTCCCGTCGCAAATAGTTTGGCGCGACTTGCGCGCCAAACTGCGCAGGTGTATTTGCGACTGGACCCGTCGCAAATACCCAGCGACGGACAATACCCTTTTGCGACAGGATGACGTCCCGTCGCAAAAAGACTTTCGGCATGTACTGTTTGTGATGGGACCCGTCGCAAATAACCTTTTAACCGTCGACTATAATTAATGCGCGCGAGGGTAATTACGACGGGGTCCGTTGCAAATACGACCATTTGCGACGAGAATCACGTCGCTAATAATTCTGTCGCAACTAATCTAACCTATATATACCCCCATCCGTTTTTTCCACAAATCATTCAGATCTTGATTTCTCTCTCTTTTCATTTTCAGTTTTAAAGAGAATTTTTTTTAGTTGAAGTTTCTTATACGAGATCCATCGGAGAGCGTTAATATCTTTAGAATATCAAAGTTTAAGGTATTTATATTTTATTTTTGTTTATGTTTATTTTATTTTTTTATGTTAATTTTAATTGTTGTTTATTATTTCGAATTTAATTAGAATTTAATTGATTTTTATTTATATTTAGTTTTACTAAGAATTTGATATTGTTAGTTATAATTATAAATAATTAGTTATAATTAATATTAATTAGATATAATTAGGAATAAATAGATATAAAAAGGAATAATTAGATATAATTAGGAATAAATAGTATTAATTAGGAATAAATAGTATTAATTAGAAATAAATAGAATTAATTAGGAATAAATAGTATTAATTAGGAATAATTAGTATTAATTAGGAATAATTAGGAATAATTAGTATTAATTAGTATTAATTAGGAATAATTAGTATTAATTAGGAATAATTAGGAATAATTAGGAATAATTAGGAATAATTAGTATTAATTAGGAATAATTAGGAATAATTAGGAATAATTAGGAATAATTAGGAATAATTAGTAATAATTAGGAATAATTAGTAATAATTAGGAATAATTAGGAATAATTAGGAATAATTAGGAATAATTAGGAATAATTAGGAATAATTAGTAATAATTAGGAATAATTAGTAATAATTAGGAATAATTAAGAATAATTAGAAATAATTTGGAATAATTAGTAATAATTAGTAATAATTAGTAATAATTAGTAATAATTAGTAATAATTAGGAATAATTAGTAATTATTAGGAATAATTAGGAATAATTAGGAATAATTAGGAAAAATTAGGAATAATTAGGAACAATTAGGAATAAATTGGAACAATTAAGAAGAATTAGGAACAATTAGGAATAATTAAAAATAATTTGGAATAATTAGGAATAATTAGAAATAATTAGGAATAATTATGAATAATTAGGAATAATTAGGTATAATTATTTATAATTAGTAATAATTAGCAATAATTAGTAATAATTAGTAACAATTAGGAATAATTAGGAATAATTAGGAATAATTAGGAATAATTAGGAATAATTAGGAATAATTAGGAATAATTAGGAATAATTAGTAATAATTAGTTATAATTAGTAATAATTAGTAATAATTAGTAATAATTAGTAATAATTAGTAATAATTAGTAATAATTAGTAATAATTAGTAATAATTAGGAATAATTATGAATAAATAGGAATAAATATGAATAAATAGGAATAAATAGAATGAAATAGGAATAAATAGGAATAAATAGGAATACATAGGAATAAATAGGAATAAATAGGAATAAATGGGAATAAATAGGAATAAATAGGAATAAATAGGAATAAATAGGAATAAATAGGAATAAATAGGAATAAATAGGAATAAATAGGAATAAATAGGAATAAATAGGAATAATTAGGAATAATTAGGAATAATTAGGAATAATTAAGAATAATTAAGAATAATTAGAAATAATTAGGAATAATTAGGAATAATTAGCAATAATTAAGAATAATTAGCAAAAAAATTATATTGTCAATATTTACGAAAAAACAATATTAATATTATTAAAATAATAAAAAAATTATAAAATATTAAAATTATCAATATTCGCAACACTACTTACAAGGTGATCAACCATGCAAGTACAATTATAGAGTTTACATTGGACATGACTAACACAAACTTTTTATTGTGCATGACTTCACAATTAACGACCCTTTGAGATTTGAACATGTTAAGAATAGAACAAAGTCTATTGTGAATATTGATGATTTTAATATTTTAATAATATTAATATTGTCTTTTCGTAAATATTGATAATATAATTTTTTTATTACTAATAATTAGTAAACTAAATCTGCTTGCATAATGAAGGGAAAATTTGTAATCATCTCCACAACAATGATTACCAAATTTCCTTTCATTATTCAAGAAGTTTTCCATTTTAGAAGTATTGCTAAGTATTTCTAAATTAGTAATAAATAGTAATAATTAGTAATAAATTGTAATAATTAGTAATAAATTGTAATAATTAGTAACAATTAGTAATAATTTGTAATAATTTGTAATAACTAGTAATAATTAAGAATAATTAAGAATAATTAGCAATAATGAGCAATAATAAGTGTGAGAAAGATGCAATTAAATGAGCTGTCGGATAAAAGAGTAGCCGTCAATCCACTAGAAATTATGTCATCCTTAATTAATGATAATTATTAATTATTTGTAATTTTTTATCTTATTTTTCAGATAGTGTTTTTATAATTTCAAACTATTCAAAAACAGTGATGATTTTATATTTCATGTAGAAAAATATGGAACAAGGAAGTTGACATCAGTCATTATTAGATGATCGAGCTTGGATAAATTAGCGCAGAAATTCTAATGGTTCTGGTTTAAATCTTGTATATATTGAGGGTGTTGAAGCTTTCATAGCATTTTCATCATCAAAACCAGAATATGTTTTAGAAGGAACAATTAAGTGTCCTTGTAAAAAATGTGCTCTGAGAATGTTTGACACATTTTTCAAGGTTGGGGGACATCTCTTGCGGTTTGGTTTTCAACCAGATTATTTTTTTTGGTATCAAAATGGTGAAGGCAGTTCCAGATAAGATCTTCATAACTTGATTTCAGATCCATCACAATTTCAAAATTTAGTACATGATGTTGCAGGTCCATCTGTGCAAAAAATTGAAACTTGCAATGGTATAGATTTAACTCCTGAGTTGGCCCCATCAGAATTTTATGAGTTGTTGAGGTCTGCTGAGGATGTATTATATCCTGGTTGCAAGATAAGAAAATTAGAAGCAGTTGCAAAATTTATGGCTATTAAATCAGATAATGCAATGTCAAATAATTGTTTTGATTAGATATTTTCTTTGGTTAAAACACTGTTACCTGAAGGAAATGTGTTGCTGACAAATTACTATTAGAGAAAGAGGCTGATTCGTAATTTGGGACTTAGTTATCAGAAGATTCATGCATGTCCAAATGATTGCATCTTATATTCTGATGAAAATGAGTCATTGGATATTTGTCCCACATGTGGACAATCAAGGTATAAAGAAGCTCAACCAGGGAAGTCTAGATCGATTCTAGTAAAACAGTTGAGATATTTCTCCCTTACACCCAGGTTGTAGTGTTTATTTATTTCTCAAAACACAGCGTCAATGATGTCATGGCACAAAATGAATATTTCAACTGATAAAATCTTGTATCATCCATCTGATGGTGATTCATGGAAACATTTTGACCGTCTGCATCCTTCTTTTTCTATAGAATCCCGAAATGTGTGATTGGGTCTTTCTACTGATGGTTTTTGTCCATTTTGTTCTTATGGTAGTCAGTATTCTTGTTGGCCTGTCTTTATAACTCCGTATAATTTGCCTCCATGGATGTTGATGAATGAGCCTTATATCTTTTTGACTCTATTAATCCCAGGACATCCGAAAAATAATATTGATGTTTATTTGAAACCATTGATTGATGAGTTAAATGCATTGTGAAGTGATGCTGTTAATACATATGATGTTGCTGTGAAACAAAATTTTATATTAAAAACTGCATTGATGTGGACGATTAGTGACTTTCCAGCATATGGAATGTTATCTAGTTGGAGTACACATGGTCCAAAAATATGTCCTTACTATATGAAAGAAAACAAAGCCTTTATGCTGGTTAATGAAAAAAAACCTTGCTATTTTGATTGTCACCATAGATTTTTTCCAACCGATCATTCTTTTCGGAGGAACAAATCTCATTTCAGAAAAGGTACAATTGAAAGGGATGAACCTCCAAAGATGATCTCAGGTACAGAGTTAAAATCTCTTGTATTTTCATTACCCCCATCACATTTAGACCAACAATAAACCAACAAAAAATTCATGGCTTTGGGAAAGAACATAATTGGATAAAACAGAGCATTTTTTGGGATCTTCCGTATTGGTCTGATTTTTTGGTCTGCCACATGTTGGATGTTATGCATATTGAGAAGAACTATTTTGATAATTTATTTCATACAGTTTTTGATACACCAGGTAATACCAAAGATACTGTAAAGGCATGATTAGATCTTGCCCAAATTTGCAGGCGACCATAACTTGAATTATTTGAAAATGTCAGATCACAGAGGTTAATGAAGCCAAAAGCATCTTATAAACTGCCCAAAGAGAGTCTCTTATTATTTTGTCAGTGGATTGAAGATTTTAGACTTCCAGATGGTTATACTTGCAATTTGGGAATATATGTTAAGAATAGTTATATTACTGGATTAAAAAGTCATGACTGTCATGTTATAATGGAAAGAATAATGCCGATTGGATTCATAGGTTTGTTGAATTCTATGATTTGGGATTTGATAACAGACATATAATATTTTTTTGAGACATTTGTGCAGCGGCAACAGACTACGATGTGCTAAGAAAACTGGCAGAAGATGTTTCTGTAATTATATGTAAACTGGAAAAAATATTTCTGCCGGCTTTCTTTAACTCAATAGAACATCTGATATTACATTTTCCACATGAAGCTAAATGTAGAGGTCCAGTACAGTTTTGATGGATGTACCCATTCGAGAGATGCATGTATAAATTGAAGAAAAAAATACGCAACAAAACATCAGTTGAAGGCCCAATTGCTGAAGTTTATTTGCAAGAGGAAATTGCTTTTTTCTGCTCTCATTATTTTGAATCTCAATATCCCTCAAAACAGAATCGCATGAGGTGAAACCAGGGGAATGTTAATGATGAAATGTATAATCAATTAACAGTTTTTAATCATCCAAATCTTGGTTTTGGTGGAGTTCATGAACGATGGCTTTCAGATGATGAACATCATAGAGCTCCTACATACGTTCTGCTCAACTGTGAAGAAATGACATCATTTGTCCTATGAGTGATTCTATCATTTATTCTATAATTTATGTTACAGTATTTAAACTTATTTTATTTGCAGGTTATATGATAATCATATCAAGAAACAACTTCCACAAATTATAGCAGCTGCTCTTGAATAACGCAAACAAATTTTTTTTCTCAATGGTTTCAAAAACAGGTAACATAAATTATTGATGGTTTAATATCAATTCCGTTTACCATTTATTATATTGATAATTGTTTTACAAATTTTTAGGTGTCTCTATATGCTGATAAAATTGATAAGCGACTGTGTATATTGAGTAACCCACCATCCAAAATGGTTAAATCTTATAGTGCATATGTGGTGAATGGTTTTCTATTTTATACACATGCATACGGGGAATCAAAAAAAATGAACAGTGGAGTTTTCTTGAGAGGATCACATCATAGAGAAACTGAAGTTGACTTTTATGGAATTTTGGATGAAATAATTGAGCTGTGTTATCTAGGAATGAATTACATAACAATGTTTAAATGTCAGTGGTTGGATACTGAGAGAGGTTTTCATGTTCATCCAACTCATGGAATCATCGATATTAAATATAAAAGTCTTCTTTAAGTAAATGAACCATTTTTACTGGCTCAACAGGAACATCAAATTTATTATGTAAAGTACTGTGCTACTTCAAGAGACTTGAGCGATTGGTGGAGTATAATAAAAATGAAATCTTGGGAAAATTAGCTTACTCAAACTGAATATGGTTCCACTGAAGTGGAAGGAATTGAAATTTTTCAAGAGATGGCTCAGAATCCATATGATTCACAAAGAGACATGAATATCGACGATGAAACCCCACAATTAAGGATCGATGGTGATAAAGATGTCAATGATGTTACAAATGAATTTGAAATGACAAGAGATGCTGAAACTCAAACTCATATGGATATTGATGATGCTGATGAGGAAGATGAAGACATTGACATTGATAGATATGGAGAAGAGGATGAAGATTAACATTGACACAATTAAATGCTGGTTATAATCATAACTAATATATATCTATATATAATAGTTATTTTCAACTATCTACTAACAATAATAATTTTGTGTTTCAGATGGACTCTGATCTATTGCGTGAGTTGTAGGAGGCTGAGCTACCTTTGGATGATGAGGATGTGAGATCAGCTGACCCTCAGCCTACTGGTGGTTCAGGAGGTACGCGGAGGGGGCGCAGTCTTGCGCGACTGATGATTCCTGACCCTATCCACGAGTGACGTCCACATCTTGGTTTCAATACACACACACAGAGGTATGGTAACCTGTATATTTTTGTTATATTTCATTAATTTATTTATATATATACTAATTGTTTGATTACTTATTCCTTTTTCATAGTTTTCAGCATGTAGCTATTGGACAGGGGAGCGCTATATTGTGCAATTATTTTTCTCAGCCATGGATCACATGGGAACAGATTCCCATTGATGTGTGACGCGACATGTTCCAGCATTGGCTGGTACGTAAATAAATTATATTTATTTTGAAATTTATTTTATTAACAACTTGATATTATAAATTATTTCTAGGGTTTATGGCACTCTATCGATGATATCATGCGCGATGCTATCCACACAGCATGACATGTTTCTATGTGTGACCGTTTTTGCTAGTTTTTCCACAATTTGAGAAGGATTGCCATTAAGAAAGCAGGGGTGACAGAATTTGACGAGTCATGTTGAGCCCATCGACCAAAGTGCATTTCATCTCATGTTTGGGATGGATTATGTTTACACTGGTTAGGTGGTGGATTTTAGAGGAGATCTTCAATGGGATGACAGAACCGGGGGAGACAGGAGGTGACGCATCGAGCTGGTAGCCGTACATTCAGTTCGCATAAAGAGCATATGGTAAGTATATTTTTTAAATATTTTATATAACTTTAAATATAAACAGTTTATTTTATATTTCTGTAGGCAGTCGAGCATCCTGATATTACGAAGTTTGACATTTATCGGTGGATGTACAGTGATCCAGCTACTGGAGAGATTAGAGTTGATCGCCAACGTCAGATTGTGGTCAGTATTATTTTTTCAGTTTAACAATTAACTGCATATAATATTTTGACAATTTTAATTTTAAATTGGATTTGAAGGAGTTATATTAGGCTGCGACCTCTCAGACACAGGTTGAGGGTCAGAAAGAGACGGCTGAGAAGACTAGTGCTCACCATTTCAATGAGGCGACATGGATGAAGGCGACTCAGTATGACTTTGAGAAGGGCAGAGTAGTTGGAATCAGCTCTCATTTGACTCCTAGTACTTACTATGGTACTGCTGCGATGTCGGTGTCTAGCTCGAGAGGAGCTCATGGAGAGGCATCATCTTCTGGCTCACAGTATCAGTAGTAGTTGCGAGCTCAGACTGAGTATATGGAGACTTTGCAAAAGCAGCAAGAAGAGATATGTCGGCCGCAACAGTAGCAGGAGCAGCATTATGAGGAGCAGATGCATCGATGGAAACATAAGCACCACGAGCAGATGGAGTACATGCGTCGTCTGACTCATAGTTTAGAGATGGAGTTTCCTCCACCAGCTCCTTCAGCTCCTCCATCTCCTCCAGACGATGACACCCCCAGTGATTTTTTTATGTTACAAACATTTGAATTTAATATTGTAATATGAATTATTTACATTTTCTGTCTTTTATATCGGTAAAAATATTACATAATTTAATTTTTAATATTTTATTATTATTTTTTGTGAATATTGAGAATTTTAATATTTTGTTATTTTTTTATTGTTTTAATAATAGTAATATTTTTTTTTCATTAATCGTAATTTTATTAAATGTTATTTTTTTTAAAATTAATTTATTATTTTCCACGGGGTCCCATCGCAAATAGTCTAACTAAATATTTTTAAAAACATATTTGTGATGGCCAAGTAGTACCGTCGCAAATAATTTGTTGTGACGGTCCCAACACAGAAAGTGTTATATATATATATATATATTTTTGCGACGAGATGAGAGCCCGTCGCAAATAGTTTTTGTGACGGGCCCGTTGTGAAAATGTTCATGTATATATAATACCTATAATCGGTAACTTATTTGCAACAGAGATGTTTTCCGTCACAAATAACTTTTTTTTGCGGCGGGCCCGTTGCATATACTTGTATTTGCGACGACGTTTTCTGCAACCAGCTATTTGCGATGAGGCCCCATCTCTAAAGCCTATTTTTGACAGGATCCCGTCACAAATGGCTTGTCGCAATTACCAAAAATTATAGTAGTGATGGGAGGCACTTGGGAGTCACCAGACAAGGGAGGCTCAGACTGAGGTTCTAGTCGCAGCACCGACCAGATCTGGATGGTCACCGACTGGGAAGGCTGCCAGTCGAGCGGTGACACCTGGAGGAGAGGACCACCCAAGGAGGGCTCTGTGGTGGCTTGACATAGTTTCACCGATGGAGTAGGGCTGATCCATCATGGGTCTAGGTGGATGCAGGACAACGGCCTGCCGAGTAGAGAGGGTGGTTCCCTGGTTTCACCAGCAGAGGAAGTAGCACGCATGGTGAGGAAGAGGGAGGACTTATGGGGTGGGTTTGATTCGTGGTTGCCCAGGAATTTGGATTAAGCTCATTAGGGTGGGATGAGGGTGGGATCCTGGGCAAAAAGGGGGTTGCACTGGCAGGAGTTATGGTAGTAAGTTGGAGCTGAAGCCCGACTAGGGCTGTGTGGCGTGTTGGTCGATGGCAGCTAGCCAAGCGGTGCCAAGGTGGAGGTGGATAGGAGGAGAGACCGGGGGGAACCCTCCCCTTTACCATTTAAACTCTTTTTTTTTCTTTTCTCCCTTTGGTATATTTCTGACCCAAACCATTGGTGGTATAGTTTTCAAAGCTGAAACCTTTTAATTTGTGTTGGTTTGTTTGGATCACCCACTTGAGTGATATTTTCACCACCACCCATAAAAATTCTAAGTCTATCAAATACTTGAATAAAATTAATTAATTAAATAATAAATCAAATTAATTATGTTAATTAATTAATTAACATAATTAATAAAAATGTTTTATTAAAATTTTCATGTTGGATAAACTTATCCGACCCTAGGAAACCAGATGAAAAATGGGTCCAATGGAATCTTGCTTCAAGCGACGGGTTAAGGTATACAATTAACACATAAATAAATATATGTTCATCATTTTAATACCCACAAATGGGAATTTGAATCTATATTTTAAAATTAAAATGGCCGTAACTTGGTCATCTGAGGTTGGGTTGGAAATCTGTTTGCGGTGTTTGGATTGAATCAACACCCTCTATTAAAATTAATGAAAATTTAATTTTTTCTTGGCTTATAATTTTCGCGCGCCACTCTGATTCCAATTGTAGGTACTGGGTACATAGAGGAAGACCAAAAAATTGTATTTTAAAAAAATTTCACCATCGTACAACATAAACTCATTGATGTCAGCAAATCATTACCCGATTTAAGCTGAGGATCTCTCGTAAAGAGATTAGGCCAAAAAATAAACTGTAAAGTACCTGGTTTAGATCTAAATCCACAAAAGATGTCTTCTTATTTTTGGTGATCTCTACATGAATAATCTGAATCATAATTCCTCTAGATTTTCCACACATACATCAAGAAACCACAGGAGCACCGTTCATCGAATTCTGGGTGCTAGCACGGATATCCAACGATGCATTTGACACTCTAATGATCACCACATCACCTTGCTTGTGATGGTTGAGAGACAATTTTATATGATATCATGGATCTATATCTTGTATCAATAGATTGTGGGATAGAGAAGAAGAGAGAGAAATATCATGAATAGTCATTAGTGAATTCCTCTATTCTTATATTTATAGAGTGTTTATGTATTACCCATAATTTCCTCCTGAACCATGAATAATTAACATGATATAAATTTCATGTTAGGAATTCTAAACTAAGTCATAAATATTATTATCACTTTCTTTTAATACTTTAAAATATTACATGATAATAAATGAGTCATAAACTCAACTCGTCATTCCCACAAAAATTAAATGAACCTTGAATATATTAAACTAATTTTCGTTCAATTAATATATTTTTTTGTATTTACTCTAAACCATGAAAATACATAAATAAATTCAATAACCATTATTCATAACTTGAATAATATGAATTTATTTATTGAATTGGTGATTGTATCTCCTTGGAAACACCCTGGACCCCAGTGGTGGAACCCACCATGTCCGAAATTCCTATTCAAATAAATAGGGATGATTCTTGAAGATGCTATTGTGTGTGACCCTCTAGGCCCTTATCTCGATAGCAGTGAATACTATTCATAGACCAAGAGTGGGATCTAGAAACCAATCATGGCCCCTAATTAGGTAAGGATTGTCACAACAGCGACGCCCAACCTACGGACAAGCACTGTGTAATATAATATCTTTGTTTTTCATATATCATAAAGATGGACGCACACCCATGTCATCATAATTTTATTGATTTATTATTTGTTGATCTAACTAGATAAATTTTCCTTGAACTAACATAGGCATGGATTTATCAAGGTACTACCATCCTGATCAACAGGGCCCGAGATATATAACTTTCTTAACCTAGAAGTGAAAAATCTTTTCATGGACATTCAACCAATGTTATTCCACCAATGACGCACCCAACACAAACTACCTCACCACGATTTCAGTATCATGGTTTTCATCTTGCATCAAAGTACATGATCAAATTCCATATAATAAAAATGTTCTCATGTCAGGAGACCATTACACACTATCGTAGATAAGAACATCCAATGACACTCAAAACATGTGGTGTTCCTATTGGTGGGTCTGTCCTAATGATCTCACTACTAGAGATCACCAAGTGAGAACTTCATGAGATGAAGTCTCATTACTTATGATCCCCCATCACCTGATAGTCAAACATCTACTGTGTCCAGTCAGTAAGATGTATCTAGACCATATTACCTTTGTTTAAGATAAATGTTATAGTATCTAGAGGTTATCATTATATCTTAGGAACTTTTATAACCTTTTGATATGAAAATTAATCTATAGACATTACCATTAAATAGTGAACACATAAAATTATACACTATAATGATAAGAATACATCATGTATAATTAACTGTATACACAATATGGTAATCAAAAGTACTGAATAATTGGGTATAGGGAACCCACTATTTCAATAAGAAGAAGAATAATGATGTGATAAGAAGTTTATTAATATTAAAAAGTATAAATATAGGTTATCATAAAGTACACCGAGGTTGGTTCTAGGGAACCAACTCCAATAGGTTACACTATCAACTTCTCTATCTCAATAGAATTGCATCAATGTTCGGTTTTAATCCCACACCTTTTTCCTTTGGACTTAGATAAACATATAGAGCATATTCAACATGAGATACCCAATTTCATACTTTTTATAGATGATATAGTTCTTGTTGTGGAATCTAAAGAGACTATCAATTTAAAGTTAGAGTTTTGAAGAGATATTTTAGAATCAAGTGGTTTCCATCTTAATAAGGATAAGATAAAATATATGGAGTTTTGTTTTCACAAAGGATTTTCTAGTAATGTTATGGATATGATATTGAGAGACCATGTTATTTTAAAAGTAGATATTTTTTTTATATTTAGGATCATTTATATAATGTGGTGGAGATATTAATGTAGATGTCTCTCATATGATTCAAACTGAATGGATAAAATAGAGAAAGGATTATAGGGTGCTTTGTGATCATAAAATTCCTTTGAAATTGAAGGATAAATTTTATAGGAGTGTTATTAGACCTACTATTATATATGGTATGAGTGTTGTATTTTTATGGGAAATCTTGAATGAAAAATAAGTGTAGTGAAAATGAAAATGTTAAGATAGACATGTGGAAATACTAAGATTAATAGGATTAGAAATCAATGTATTCAAGAGAAAACCAGAGTGGATTTGATTGATAAGAATATTTCTAAGACTATATTAAGATGGGTTGGACATGTAATAAGTAGAACCAGTGATGCACCTATTAATAGGGAAATATTAATGAAAAATTCACTTATTGAAATTATTAGAGATAAACCTAAACAGAATTTTAAAAATATCATTCATGATGATATTGTTCTTAATGGTGTTAATGAAATTATGGTCATGAGTAAAGAAAATTGACGAAATTTGATCCATGTATCTGACTCAATTTAATTTATTTTAAATCTTTTTTTATAGTTGTTATTGTTCATTGATCCTAAAATATGATGTTAACCTTTGGTTAAAAGCTTAGTGAAAATCAGATAAGCTTCTGTTTTTAGATCATTCATTAAATTAATTAATTAATTGTCATGCACACCATTTTTTTTATTTTTTGGAGAAAAAACATGATATCATTTAAATGAGATATCATATTTAGATTATATTAGCATAGTTTTGCTCAGAGTGATATTTCATTTAATGATAAGTTAATTTAATTAAAAACTTCTGAAATGTTTCAGATCTATTTTCAGTATTTATCTATAAATAAGTAGATTTCATCTCATTTTGGGGATTCTTAGCATGAAATTCGAGTGTATAAATTCTAGAAGATAAAAGGAGCAATGATAGTCCTTCATGATTTGAGATTTCTAAGCCTATATCATTTATTTTTAAAACTAATCTCTCTATTTTATTCATTTTGAAAAAACCACTTTGAGGATAAGTGGGACCCAAGTACAACACAAACATGGAGAAAGAAACCATACAACCACAAACATACCACCACTTAAAAAAGAGATCAACCTCATGAGGTTTTGTGTCAATTTCATCCCAAACCCAGTGATCCAGGTTGAGATGTTACAAGACACATGACTATCCAAATAGTATTGAGTATAATATAATCATAATATCTTCATTTGGAGAAGATGGATGTGAATACAAAATTCATTCATAGATATTTAGATGAAGAGATATTTTTGGAACAACTAGATGATTTTGAAAAACATCGAATCTAGAATATTGTGTGATAGTTCAAACACAACCTTTATGGTTTAAAGAAAGCACTAAGGTGTTGGAATAAAAAATTCAATGATTTCATGATGGAACAAAAATTCATCTGGAGAAATGTTGGCCATATCTATTACCAGAAGGTGTTTTATGGTGAGAATTTTGTTATCTTCTACTTTATGTGGATGACATAGTACTAGTGGGTATGATGAAAGAAAAGGACTGATGAAATAAAGGTTTAGTTGTAAATAATTTTTGAGATAAAGTATCTTATTCTGAAAAAGAGAATTTTGTAGAATGTGATTTCACAAGACTAAAGTTCCAGTACACTATACCTGACCCAAACCGACTATATTTAGGCGGTGGTGGAATTATTCGATTTGACGTAAGTAAAACCTATAACTGTGCCCGGTGCTGGGTATTTTAAGCAAAGTAGAAGTCACTAATGGAGGTATACCCTAAATCTTTATATATGTATATATTGCATGCAAATTATGATTTTCATGCACATAAGGGTATATTATTTTATGTAATATGTGATTACACCTAAATTACAAACACTTATCATTTTGTGTTCATCCATATAACCTATCCTTAACTTTTTTTTATATTTATATGAAATATATAGGGAGTAAATGCATATGATGCTTGAATCGACCTTGGAATTTATATAAGTGTTTTAACACATGAGTTTATGCATACACCACCCAAGAGTGTCCACAAGTTCTATATAAACTGCACTACCATATGATGGAGTGTGGATTCAGGTCCCCATGCTTGTCTAATACTCCATGGAACATTGATCTCTTTATTCTTCTTCGTTGAATTAGAGGCTTTAGAAGGTACTGGAGGAAGGATACATCCCATGAATTTCGGATGATTCAGATTATCCCATGGAAACCTACGAAGGTCAGATTCTTTTGTTTTCCACTTTGGTTATCTTTATCAAACTCACCAGATGAAGATATAAAAGGTTTAATTGGCTCTTTAATGTAAGGTATACATATTTAAAACTATTATTTATTTCATTTTTATCACATGTTTCATTTTCCTTGGATGAGAGATCCTTGTATTTTATTTTTAATTGCTTCCACTATGTCTAATAAGTGTTATTAGATCTTTATAAAACCTAAAAATCACTTAGAATGGAATCTATGGTAGAGTACAATGTAAAGGTTAAAAAATTTTCAACAGTTGGAAGTTTGATGTACATCATGGTTTGTACTCATCTAGACATTGTACAAGTAGTGAGAGTTGTTGGAAGATTCATGTAAAACCTTAGAAGGCATCATTAAAAATCTATAAAATGGATCTTTAATTATTTCAAAGGTACTAAAGACTTAAAAATTTTCATTCAAACAATTGAGTCTCTGTAAGTTTTTGCAGATTGTAAGATCCCATGTTTTCTTATGAGGTAAAAATATTATTTTTTCCAGTTTAACTCCTTGGTTATGACCTAATGTTAGTTAATACTAATATCATGGGAGTTTTGGGGGGTGTTTGGGACTTGTCTAATGTCTGGAGCCTGAATTTTGGTAAAAAAAACATTTTGGGAACATGGTTAGGAGAAACCATGTGGCCTAAGCCGCATAGTTAGGAGTAACAGTATAGGGATGGACAATGAGAAGTAGGAGGCCACATAGTTTGATGAAACCATGCAACCTGAGGTGCATAACCATGAAAAAAACTACAGACTTTTAACAAAGAAAAACACATGGTTTGCATAGGGTTTTCCAAATTATGCACATTAACTCTGTGAGGTCCCCCTTAAATCATTAAAGGGAGAACAATTGGTGCATAGTTTGACAAACCATGTGGCCAAGCCATGAGACCCTATTTTTTGGGGGGTAAAATGACCAAATTTACCTTAAATTATCTTTTACAAAAAATTTATTTTTCGTTTCTCCTTTAGTGGATAGAACTCATGTTGGGAGCTCCATTTTGAATCTAATTCATATGATTTGATCTCATTTCATGATCCAGACTCAGATTTAGACATTGTTTATCTCGTTGGATTCACGTCGGTAAGTTATTTGATCATCTTGTGTCATTCATAATTTGTCTTCGTATTGAAAACGTTATTTAGGTGGATGCTAATATGCCCTATTTCCATGTTCTTTGCCTGTTATTCATTTTTCTCTCAATTTGGACCAAATCAGAGATCAATACTAGATGAGTGTTCCTCTACGGACCTATGGTAGGTGGTATATACCTTTCCCTCATGGTTTGGTGTTTTATATACCTATTTTTCATCGTGTTTCATGCCAAACTTTCTATAATTTACTCTAAAATGAATTGAATGATTTGATTAAATTAATTGGATCCTATTTATGTGGCATGTTAGTACCTTTGAATTTGTTGTAGGTTCTTATCCCCAACCTAGGCCACCCATGGAAAACGATTTTGTATCTTACTTAATTTATGAAACCCCGTTAGGTGTTTGTGTACTCTCTTATTTAGAGGGAGTGTTTATAATTAATGAAAATAGAATTGAGATGATTATGAGACGGGGATGCCTCCTTTTCCATGTGTTGACATGATTTGAATTGTTTTAACTGTTTGAATAGGAATTTTGAAAATGAGTTGGATGAACTCATGAAATGTAAATTTTATGAAATGAGGAATGAATGAGATGATGAAATGATTATGGTAGTGGATTACTTGGTTGGTATACATTGGATATCGATCCCATAGGACACCATGGACATTTTTTCTCCATGGGTCTCGATTTCCTAGGACCTTTTTCCTCTTTGGATCCTAATTCTATTGGATGCATTGTGCCCTACCTCATAAATACATATTTCTTGGACTTGCATTGGACATGCTCTTCTGACATGCTCCTTGTACTCTAACCAAGTCATTACCGAGTTTCCATCAAGATGCACCTATGACTCAATGTGGGTGCCTTGGTCTTCTATACCTTGGATCCGACCCTTTTTGGTCTGAATCTTATTATTATATGGTGTGGTCATGATGATATTATACTCTAGATTATACATTTTGGACATGATGATATGATACACTGGTTTATACGACATAGTTGTGGTAAATTTTATACCTTGGTTTATACAACAAGGTCGTTGTGGTTTATTTATGCTTTCCAGTTTCCCATGCTTGTGGTTGATTGTTTATAGTTTACCCATGTATGTGAACTTGATTATCATTGATAGGATGGATAATATCACTTTAAAATTATAATATTTGCCTTGGGATTTTCACTTGTACTATTATTATACCTATTATACACTGCACATTTATTTATCTTGTTATACATAGACTGGGCAGGTTATAGACATCATTGGTGGTGGCCAACTGAGTGTTATCTCACACCCCATTCAGGACGTCATTGGGTGCCCAGACATAATTCATGGATATAGGTAGGGATCGGGGTAAGTGTCTATTGAATGATATTTTACTATTCATTGCTTAGGATTAGGGGAGAATAAAACCAAGATATGTTCATGATGCTAGCTATGATAGTTACTTTTTGATCTTTTTGGTATTTCGATACATGTATTGTGCTAATGTTTTTATAACTTTTTCTAATTTTTAGAGACATGACATCACATATAATTTTGTACATGAGATTTCATTTGGAATTGTTTATTTATTTCTATCTTGGATGATTATATTCTATCTAGTTGATTTACCACTTCTTCTATTTCCCAATATGTTTACTATTATTGTGAAACACTCTGAAATGAGGGAATGTTCACCCCATGAACACACACTAGGACCTCATTTCTAGTTGGAATCCTCTAGTATTCGAGGAGGTTCTCTTGAGTCCATTTAAACCACCAGCTTGGGGAACCATTTAGTGGCATCTGGTTTGGGATGTTACAAAGTGCAATTAGATAATTTTCTTTTCTGAAATTACTATTTTGATACAAATGATAGTATATTAGGAATGAATTGAGGTTTTGTAATGAGTTGTGCTTAAGAGTAGCTCACACACATATAAGAAAAATCCAAATTGCTAGGAAAAAAAATTTGTTGTTCTCTAGATTTTTCCTATTATATTAGATTTGGTTCCACCATTGGGTGATTCACTTGATTTGTGATGTTACTGTTGATATGATTGGGGGTTTTATTTACTGTTTCCTAATGAGATGAGTGTATACATCTCAAGAATTATCTTAGGAACATATTAGAATTCACATGACATGAATTATGCCTTGCCATGTTGGATGAATTGCTTGACTGTATGACCCTTTTATGTGTCAATTGAGTGATATACATGTTGTTTGATAGATATTTTGTGTATGTAATTGAGAAACATGGTTGGTACTTAGAGTGTCTGCCATAACCTAAATAGTGTTTTCTTACTTTGGCTACAACAGTCACCCTATGCAGTTAACTATGACATGTTGATTCATGGACCCTTTGTCATATAGAATGGAACATGTTATGGTTTGGACTAAATGGGATATTTAATTTAATTTATAAGGAGTTTGTGACCATATAAATTAAAAATGGTAATCAATTTCATTCAAACATTGTAGAGAAATTGTAAACAAGGTTGAATTCAAAGGAAATTGAAATTTTGAAATAAAGAACCAGACCTTGAAACAGATTTAGAGTGGGTAGTAGGTAGTTTATCTAGTGATTTTTATGATTATTTATTTCTAACCATTAATAGATTTAGGATAAGGCAATGGCGTGCAATTTTTTTTATAGGAAGGCTTCGAATTTTCTTATTCTTTTATCTATGAACTTTTTTATATCAATATTTTTTGAGGTGTGTGTTTGAGAATGTAGAGATATTACACTTTTAAGACCTTTAGTCATGTGTCAAGAGGGTGGAGACGACCATTCTCAATAGGCGGTGGGCCCTTATCTACCAATAGATACTCCTATTGTGCATGTTGCGACAAAAACTGTGTTTCCAAAAACATGTGCTGAGGCATAGTTCCATGAGAGTTTTATGCACTTTATAAAGACCGTTCAAGGAGAACTACAACCTTCCTCGTCTATGGAAAAGTTAAAGGGTGTGTTACAGTGGAATCATACACTAAATATTTTGGGAGATTTAGGTTTAAAGGATACTGAGATGTGGCTTGAGACTACGTTTTTGATCTTCAAGAATCTGGGGATGCCTCCTAAGAGGAGAGTGAAGCTCATGACATATATCATTCAAGGAGCAGCTAAGCGCGGGAGGGATGTTGTGAACTAGGATGATGTGCTCTGAGATATGGTTTTGAGGTATTTCAAATCTAGGTTTTACGACTAAATTTTACATGAGACTGTAAGAGAAGAGTGATCCAGTGAGTTTATGCATTTGGAGTAGGTAAATATGATTGTTATGGAATATTCAACATGATTTGTAGAGATTTAGTGTTTTGTGCCAATTTATCATGCTGATGAGGCATTGAGGGTGAGATGCTTTAAGGAATGTACCATTCATGCCATTAAATCATAGGTAAATATGTTTAGGTTGATGAATATTAGTGAAATAGTGAATCCAGAGCTTATTATAGAGTGGAACCTGATGGAAGCTAGGGGAAAAAAGTAGAGAATTTTAACCTCTTGACCTAGTAGTACATATTCCAATGGTAGGAAGTGACATTTTGAGGCTTCACAGAAGGGGAGTACCAACCAGTCAGGTTATTAGTGTTAGTAGCTCTATCTTCTATCATTAGTGTGGAAGATGGTGGAATATGAGGAATCAGTGTGATTGGGACTCAATAAAGTGCTAATATTGTGGTAGGATGGGCGACGTACAATGTTTTTTCTTGAAATTTTCTCCAGAAGTTAGTGGAAGGGGATAAACTGTGACTCCAAGTTCAGGATTATGATTCACAGCTCCATGTCAGGCTAGGATATGAGCTAGTATCGGGCATTTAGGTTGAAGTGGTGGTCATGGACAATGTAGTCAAACACCAGTTGTACCTAGACAATATAGTGGGCCTACTCTAGGTAGTAAGCTTTCTTCATAAGACCACAATTTAGTCTAGATATACTCTGTATAACCTACAACTTAAGAGTAGAGCATTGGGCCGTCTATGGTGTGAGGTATAATTTTAGAATCTTTTTCTCATACCTATTGTGGAGATCCATGGGATATTTATTCAACCTTATGAGGAAGTTATGGATTTTGAAACTCTATTGGGAATCATAATGGAGGGTTCATGACATTGCAGGAAGTTCCCCCTTGAGATATATGGGTGCCACTTTGTATGGGATATTTTTTTCCTTGAGTTGACCAGATTTGATGTCATACTCAGGATGGGCTGGTTGGTTTCTTATCGAGCCCATATTGATTTCTATCACTGAAGGGTAACCCTCACATCACTATAGGTTGGAGTTTGTATTCACAATGGTGAATGAGATGTTTAGGCAGAATGAGCTAGACCACAACAGAGTGGGCTGGAAAGGATGACATATTAGATTACTATTACATATATATATGATCAAGGATCACATAAGGAAGATTCCTTCAAGTGTTTGATCATTTTAGGGATGTTTTCTTGGATTTTTTTTGTTTTAACTCTTGAGAGAGTGGTGGAGTTCTCCATCAACCTAGTTCCAGGAGATTCACTGATATCCATTCCTCATTATAGGATGACTACTACAGAGTTACAGGAGCTCAAGAGGTAACTAGTGGGATTGGAATCAAATGGGTTTATATGACCCAATACTTCTCCTTAGGGTTCACTAGTCCTTTGATTAAAATAGGTTGATGGTATCCTTAGGATATGTGTCGATTATTAGAAATTGGATCAGTTGGTGGTTAATAACTTGTATCCCTTACCATCGATAAATGAAATTTTTGATAAGCTATGAGGGGATCAGGTGTTATTGAAAATTTACTTGAGATCTGGTTATCATGAGGACAATGTTCGACCTGTAGACATAACTCATAAATATTTTCATAGCAGGTATGGTCTATATGAGTATCTGACTATACTTTTTAGTCTCACTAATGCACCAACAATTTTTATGTTATTGATGAATGGAGTTTTCCATCCTTACCTGCATTCTTTTGTGGTGGTATTCAGGGATATGATATCATGGTGTATTCGCACAATCAACATGACCATTCCAAATATCTTGAGATAATTTTGGATACACTAAGAGAGCATCAGTTATATGTTAACATCACAAAGTGATACTTCTAGATGGATAAGATTCACATACTGGGTCATATTATCATTGATATAGGAGTATCAGTTGACCTAGAGAATGTGAGAGATGTAGTTTCCTAGAAGCATCCCAAGAACATGTTTGACATAAAAATTTTATTAGGGATAACCAGATATTAAAGGAATTTCATACATGGATTCTCATACTTAGTAGCACCTATTAAGTTTTTGATTAAGAATGGTGTGATTTTTTTATGGATAGATACCTGTAAGATAGCCTTTTAGAAGATGAAAGGGAGACTGAATTCAATGTCAATCTTGATTCATCCAAATTTAGGTAGGAGATACACTGTTTATTTTGATCCATCAGGTATGAGATAGGATCAATTCTGATGCATGAAGAGTGAGTCAGGGCATATGAGTATCATCAGTTGAGGCCCCATGAGAGGAACTACTTGACACAAGATCTCGAGTTAGCCGTTGTTGTGCATGCCTTTCATTGTTGGATCCACTATCTACTAGGAGATATTTTTTTGGTGGAAACATACCATAAAAGCCTCAAATATATATTTACACATTATAACATGAATTTGAGGTTGGGAATGTGGGTTGAGTTCCTACAGTATTTTGAATTTGATCTTGCTTATACACCTATAAAAGACAATATATTTTCCAATTCACTGATTAGAAGGACTCAAATACAAGTAGTCAAGGAGGCTAGTAGTGAGTGTCAGATTATGGCCTTGATTTTATAGATTCACTTGGAGGTGTATTATAGTTAGAGGAAAAAATTTATTTCATCCTTGGAAGTGACACCCACTCCTCTAGAGAAAGTGTGGATGAAGTAGTTGTCATATTTAGAGGGCCTAGTCCTATGGTAGAGAGTGGTAGGTGAGGGCCCACCTCCTGGTTGGACTATGGGTGAGGATAAAAATCCTTGAATACATGGTTGTGTATGGGTTCCAACAAAAATATACAATAAGATGATATGAGAATTTCATGCTTCATTTTGGTAAGTACATCACTACGTTACCAATATGTACTTAGATTTGTGTCGCTAGTGTTGGTGTCTAGGGATGAAATGTGAGGTAACTAGTTTTTTCAGAAGGTGTTCCACTTATTAGCAGGTGAAGGCAGATCACTATAAACTAGATGATATTTTAAAATAGTTATCTATTCCTAATTGGAAATGGGATAATGTTGTGATGAATTTCAAGACTGGGTTGTTGAGGTCTCCTCGAGGTAGTAATGATGTATGGGTTGTCATGGACAAGCTCATGATTTTTTCTCATTTCTTTATAATAAGGGATACCTTCTTAATAGATGATCTTGGGAGGTTATGTATCCATGATATAGTACGACTTCTCAGGATTCCTCATACCATTGTATCAGATTGGGACACTTGATTTATATCTCATTTTTGGTAGAGTCTAAAGAGGGAATTCGATAAAATAGTGCTTTAGAGCATTAAATACCACCCTTATACTGATGTCTAGTCATAGAACATGATTTAAGTGATTGAGGACATACTGAGAGCTTGTATCCTATATTTTGGGGGCTCTTGGGAGAGGTATATACCCCTAGCTGTGTCTTCCTACAAAAATAGTTACCATGAGACTATACAGATGGAACTTTATGATGATTTGTGATATATTACAAGTTGATCACCCCTATGCAGGTTAGAGGCTGGTGATATAGTGTTTCTTAGATGTCATCTCATTTAGGATACTTTTGAGAAGGTCTAGTTGATTTTGAAATGGATAGATACTGTACAGTTCTGAGAGAAATCATACACTAATCGCCATCAACAACCTCTAGAGTTCAAGGTTAGGGATTAGGTCTTTTTACAAATATCACTAAGGCTAGGACATAGATGGATTATGATATAGGGAATGCTTTCATCATGATATGTATGACCATTCAAGATTATATAGGGAGACAAGATGATAGCCTATTGGATTTAGTTACATGAGAGGTATTGAGCCATGCATGATTTCATCCATGCATCTCAGCTATGATGTTATCAATCAGACCCATATCACACTCTATAATCAGATGAGGTGGATTTATAGGTAGGTGCATCTTTTTAGGAGCATACTATATGTATCATTGATAAGAGCATGAAGGTTCTACATGGTTATTTAGTTTTTCTAGTATGGGTGTTATGGAATCATGACTGTTTAGAGGATAAGACATGGGAGCATGAGGATGATGTACATGCTCAATGGTTGGAGTTATTATTTGGAATTTCTAGGCCACACTTGAAAGGGAAATTCAGGGGAAAATTGCTTTATGAGGAAATATTTCAAGATCTAGGGTTTTCCTATGAGGTACAAAACTTTTTATTTTCAGTTTAACTCCTTGATTTTGACGTAATGTGAGTGACTAAAGAGATAAAGGGAATTTTGAGGGTTTTTAGGGACTTTTAATTGACTAAAAATTTATTTTTGGAGGAAAACATTTAGGCCACATGGTTAGGATAAAATGTGTGACCCAAACAGCACAATTAGGAGTAACCGTTTGGGGTTGGATATTGAGTAGAAGAAGGCCACACAGTTTGATAAAATTAAGCACCCTAAGGCACACAACCATGAGAAAAACTATATACTTTTAATGGAGGAAAATGATACATTTTATAAATGGTTTCCCAAACTTTTCTCATGACCCATGTGAGGTCCCCCCTTAAAGTACTGAAATACATAAGGTTGGTGCAAGGTTTGGCCAGCCGTGCTGCCAAAATGTGCAACCCAGTGTTTTTGGGTAAAATGAATAAAATTACCTTAAAATATATTTTAAACAAAATCTATTTTCCACTTCTCCTCCAATATATATACGTCACATTGGAAGCACCATTTTGAATTCCATTCATTGGATTTTCTCCTTTTTCATGATCCGATATCGAATTTGAACAATGTTTGTCTCGTTGGATCCACACCAGAAAGTTCTTCGATCATCTTGTGTTGTTCATCATTTATATTTGTATCTAAAAAGTTATTTAGGTTCAATATAATATTCCCTATTTGTAGGTTCATTTTCCATTATAAAGTTTTCTCTTGATTTTGACTGAATTAGAGATGAGTGCTTGATGAGTGTTCTTCTACAGATCTATGGTAGGTGATCTATCCTCTCTCATGGATTAGTGTATTATATATCTAGTTTTCATTGTGCTGCTTTCTATATTTTTTTTTCATTTCTCCTAAAATGAATTGGATCCTTTTATTAAATTAATTGGAACCTATTTAGGTTTCCCACTAGTACATTTGAGTTTGTTGGAGGTTGTAATCCCCAACCTTGGCCACCCATGGGGTGTTCCTTTGTATCCAACATACTTAAAACCACCTAATGGGTCTGTGTGTAATCTTCTTGTTATAGGGAGTCTTTATAATTGTTGAAAATTTAATTGAGATAATTAGGAGATGTTTATGCCTCCTTTTCCATGTGTTGACATGATGTGAATTGTTTTAAGTGTTTGAATGGAAATTATGAAAAATGAGTTGGTTAAAATTATGAAATTTAAATGTTATGAAATGATGAATGAGATGATGAAATTATTATGATAGTGGTTTCCTTGGTTGGTATTCCTTGGATCCCAAATCCATATAATATCATGGACATTTCTACTCCATGGTCTTGATTATAGTAATGGATGCCTTAGAGTTGTTTCCTCCTTGGATCCTGATTTCGTTGGATGGCTCAGGCATTTCTACCCTGTGGATCTGACTTACTTGGACTCACATTAGAAATATTTTACTAACATGCTCATTTGGCTCAAAATAATTCTCTATATTGTTTATATTATTATTCTCTTGAGACTTGACGTGGATACCATGGTCTACTATACCTTGGATCCAGCCCTTCATGGTTTGAAACTTTTGATTATATGGTGTGTTTTTGATGATATTATACATTAGATTATACAGTGTGGTTGTGATGATATGATACATTGGTTTATACAACACGACCATGGTAAATATTATTCCTTGGTTTACACTGCATGGCCATTATGGCTTATTTATGCTTTAAAATTATCATGTTCTTGCGGTGGATTTTTTACAATTGACCCTTGTATGGGAACTTGATTATCATTGATAGGTGGGATGGTATCATTTTAGATTTATCATATTTTCCTTAGGATTTTAACTTGTACTACTATTATACCTATTATACACTCAACACTTCTTTAGCATGTTATACATAGACTAGGCTGGTTATAGACACCATTGGTGGTGGCCTACTGAGTGTTATCTAACACCTTGTTCAGGTTGCTATTGGGAACCATTATAGACTTCACGGATGTAGGTAGGGATCTGGGACAATTCTGGTTGCCTAATGCTTAACTACACATTTCTTAAGAGTAGGGGAACAAATAACCAAGCTATGTTCATGATGCTAGTAGGGATAAATCATTTTTGGTATTTTAGATATTTTGATATATGTATTGTATCGATGATTGTATACCCATTGTCCTAAATTTTAGAGATGTTACATGATATATCATTTTGTATATGATATTTCCTTTGAAATTGTTTATTTATTTTTGTATTGGATTTTTATCTTTATTTGGTTGATTTCTTATTCTACTATTGATGGAAATGTTTACTACCGATGTGATACACTCTAAAATGAGGGAATAGTATCCCCTTATATAAACCCTAGGCCCTCAATGCTAGTAATAATCCTCTAATGTTTAATGAGGTGTGCTTGAGTACATGTGAGCCACTGGATCGGGGCACTATTTTGTGTCATCCGGGTTAGGACATTACACAAATTCTAACTTTGGTGAAGATTCTGATTCACAGAAGAGTCCTATCATATATATGTTTTCTTTTGATAGAATGAGAGTTAGTTGGATATCCAGGCATCAACTGGTGGTCCCACTTCAAAAATATAAGTAGAGTACATCACTTTGATAGAATAAGGTATGAGGTTGGTATGTCTGAAGGAGTTGCTGGAGGATATCTAAAAAACATCAAAAGTCGGGATGTTGTTTTTTGACTCACAGAGAACAATTCACTTGTTTGAAAATTTGATGTTAAATTCATAGACAAAGCACAATAATTTGAATTATCACTTCACCAAGACATTGTTATAGGAAGATGTGTTAGAAAAATTGATATTCAATAATTCCTTATATATATATATGATATATTTTTAGTTTTTTATTTAATGAAAATTATGATTTTCATGCATGATATATAGGTCCATGAAACTTGAAACAGAAATGATAAACTATAATAATATATTATTATCCCTTATTAGTTATCATTTATTATGCTGTTTCATGAGATTAAACATTGGGGAGGACTCTCATTCATGTATATGATACATGAACCATAAATTTTATTTATTTATGTGTTTCATCTCATGAATAAATGAGTGGATAATCCAAGAGTGTCCCTGATTTCCTATTTTAATTCTTTCCATGTGATGGAAGTGTATGATAATTATATTATGCTTGGATGAACCTCCCTAAAATCATTGTTATATTTCTTTTTATTCCATTATATGATGAGATTCAATCACATCATGGGAGAAAGGATAATTTTGAAATTATGACTTGTGATTCAGATTATCTCATTGATGAACCACTATGGTGGGATGCTTTTATTTTCCACTCCTTTAATATTTATCTTGAATATTTGAAGATATTAAAAGGTGAAGGAGGTGATATAGTGTCTCTTAGATGTAAGGTATGCTTATTTTCAACATCTTCTTCATTTCTATTTTTATTGAAGGTTTTATATTTCTTGCATGGGAGATCCTCAGATTTTCTTTTTTATTTATTATGATGTATCTAAAAAGTGTTATTTGATTTATAAAAAACCTAACAGTGGTATCAAAGGGAACCATCTATTTAGATTTATAAAATCATGCTTTAAATGAAGAATAATAAAAAATAGAGTGATTTTACATTCCAAGAAATTTGGTTTCATAATGGCTTTACCCTTATGTAGTTAGGCTACATAATGGTAATAAAACCTTACCCTTACACAGTTGAGGTGTGTAAGGGTAACCAAGGAATTACCTTTATGAATATTGGTCTACATAATGGTCATATCACCTTACCATTATATAGATTGTTCTATGTAAGGTTCATCGAAACATTCCTTTATGTGAAGTAAGGGTTGCATAAAGGTGGCATTTTTTAAAAGGGTTGCATAATAGTAACCTATTGAATCTTACCCTTGAAAAAAGGTCATACCCTTACACAAAACGTTTGTGTAAGGATAACCACTTTATTAACTTTACATAAATGGTTGTCATAAAGGTATTACCCTAACACAACGGTGCTAGAAGACCTCATAATGATAAATGAGACACACCATTATGTGAAACATTCATGTAAAGGTAATATCATTTATACCCTTACATAGAATGATTTGTATAAAGGTAATATTTGAATTACCTTTACACAATGCATTATACCTAAGTTGTGTAAATGTAAGTAGTGGATTACCTTTACACAAGGGCTTTCAAATGTCCTGTGTAGGGGTAGAAGGATTTACCCTAACAAAGGAATACCCCTATTTGTAAGGGTAATCATAATTTTTTTAAAATCATTAGAAAATGTTTTAAACATTTAAATCAATTCAAATCATATATAAACTGTTTATAAATCATTATAAAAGTTTTTTTTGGGATATTTGAATTTATAAAATGTTTAAAATAAATTAATTATATTTTTTTTATAAATAATTAAATGTTTCTGAAAAATTTATTCCCAAGTATTAAATGATAATATTTGAAATAACTTTTAACCTAATTATAGGGAATGACTTATGATCTATAAATTAAATTATTTATTTAGAAATCATAAGAAATAATTTATAAATGGTTATAAATTATAAAATAAGGCCAAAATATAAAAATTTGTTATTTAAATAATGACTTTTTCATAATTAACTATTTTGAATTATTGAAAATATAATGGGGAATTATTTGGACATTATTTAAACCACATAAAAAGTTTTTTGATGATTGATATGATCAAAGTTTATATTATAATTATGTATATGATATTTAGATTATGAAGAATATTTTTATAATAGATATTTAATTGAAATTTTATAATAATAAATATAATATCATATATTTAAAATGGAAATGTCATATAATGATAAATATGAAAGGTTTCATATTGAAATGAATATAAAATGTTTATATTCAAAATTATGGAATTCTTATAATGTTAAATCAGAAAAATTATAAATGTTTTTATAATTATATTTTATTTATGAATTGTTCATAAATGTTTATTTCGTGTTTAAATATTTGAAATATTAATTTATTTAATATGAAATTACCTACTATATTTATTTTAAGTAATTTTTTTAATAATTTAGAATATTTTGTATGCTTTAGTTTTAAATTTTCAGTAGTTTCTAGGATAAATCCTTGCACTTCATGCTTAGATTGACTCGATAATGAATTTAGTTTTCATCTACCTTGACCTCAATTTGTTATTAAATTTTTTAGATTTAATTTAGCTGTCGATTATAGTTTTTGAATATTAGGTTTTTTAGTTATGTTGAATTTGATTCTATATTTAGTAAATTATCCTCAGGTAGAGGGACTTGGGGTTGGACTACCTACCTACCCGGAGGCTTGTGCCTTGTCTAGGCTGGTGAATGGCGTTGAATATCTATTTTTTTAGGCTTACTCTTATGAAGTATTTCAATGTCATATAACTCTAATACTTTACATGAATTTTTTATATACCTCATACATATGATGCATTTGGATATGTATTAATATGTTTGACTTCTGTTTTTGAGTAACACAAACTTGTGGGTTGTGCAAGGAGTTACACATCAATATAGTTTGAACTTATTGGTTTGGTGTGGGGAATAAGATTCCAAAATGAAATACTAAAATTATGCATAAATAAAAGGGAATAACATGAGATAATATGGTGAGATAAAATACCCTTAAAATACTATGTGTTATATTCTTTCCAATGCAGCACTTGTCAAGACCTTAATCGTCCAACCGGGTAGGTCATGCTAAAGTTGGGTTCCCCTTAATTTTCTTGTGTAAGGATAGAAAGTAATATGTAACTATGGATTTTCCTATTTTTTAGGTCATGATAAAGATGGGTAACCTTGGATTGTCCCTTGTTAGCTTGTTTTTGGATTTTTCTTTACGTTACACTAGTCTGGTGACACTAATAGGATTCAGTTACTGGAAGAAAAGAGTTGAGCTTGTCCATATGATGGATTGAACAAAGATTTTTACACTCATATATCCAAGTGTCATATATGATATGATTGGGATGATACTCTACTTATATAGATAAACAATGGAAAAAATTCTAATGTGACCCAAAGATTAGTGAAATATGTGTTGTTAGAGACTGAACATATTAAGACTTAAGAGGGGGGTGAATTGAGTTCTTTAAATTTTTCTTCAATTAGAAAAACCACCTACTTTAGTTTATGACTAAATTATAATCATTTATTTAAAAATACATAATATAGAAATAAAATAATAAATAATAGAAAATAACATAGAGAATTATAGTGGTTATGGGAATAGAAGTCCCTTAGTCCACTCCACCACAACCCTTCTCCACGAGTGTGATGATTTTCATGAGTCTTTTTCTTTTTTCAAGGAATTGCAGTCCTTTTACTAGGGACTGCATGACTGAGTGTAGCCAATCTACAACTGATTCAATCACAAGAGCTTTAAACTGGGATCTAGAAAGGATTTACAACCAATATCCTTCAAAGGTTCATTTTTTGGGAACCTCTACAATGAAGGATTATATACAAAGAGTCTTTAAAAATTTCATCTTACAGATGTAAGATCAAAAAGGAAGAAAACAATATATCTCCAAGAGAGATTATATGAAGGATAAACAACTCTATGAGAGTATTCTGAACTTAAAAAGGATCATCAACAAACACATATGACAATGTGATACTTATTCTTCTTTATTTTCATAGAAAATAGAGTGCCATTTAAGTGAGGTTTTTAGAAATTATTCCCTATATTTCTTTTCTACACCCCTGTTCTTATTTGAGAAATATTCTAATGAAAAAATGAGTCCAAAGTTGTATATGAATTCATTTATTCTTATTTAAATGCTCAAAACATGATCCATATTATTAAAGATCAGTGTCATGTTTTTTCCTTGAAATACCTTGAAATAGTAGATAAAAATAAACTATCCTTGTACTTATATTTTTTTCTTATTACTAGGATCTTATTATAATATATTTTACCTTAAATAGTTAATTCATCATTTAAAGACTTTATAACAGCATTAAAATTCACACTCGAGTACTTCAATGGTAATAAATACCAACTTGTAGCATGACACATCTGATTGTATATTTGAATCCATGTAGTTGATTTACATATTAGAATCTAGGTAGAAGATTTTGATTCATGTTTCCAAATGGGATTACACATACCTTTAAGTCATGTATCCAAAACTGATGTAGCCGATTTAAATGATTTAGCTAATTTCACCACATAGTTGATTCACATAACCGATTACTGTATTTAACCATTTTACAAAGCTTAATAAACTATGTAGTCAGTTTCTCATATAAGAGATCTTGTATATGTTGGAAATTTCGACATAGGTGATTCGGTGAAATACTAGATTAATTAAGGAGATTTCTTTACACAGGTGATTGATGTAGCCGATTGATCAATGTAACCATTTTCACCATGCATACAAAAAATTCACGTATCCAATTTTACATACTTAGGAATATTTCGTCTAAAATCATCCACAATGCATACTTAATGAAATTAACAACTAAAAATATAAGAATAAGATAAAACTTGATGAACACACTGAAAAAAATGATCATCAGCAAAGTATGAAGGGAATTTGAGATCATCAAAAGCTAAATTACAAGGGATATGTTAGATCAATATTAGTATTCTAAAAATCTACACCTTTTTAGGGTCTCAAAACCCATTATATATTCTAGTAGATATCAAACACAAAATTTTAAAAAATTATTAATAGAAAATAAATGTAAAAAATATAAGTTGTTTAAAATGTAGTGTTTATCCCCCTTAAATAGTTACTTCTTTCCATTTTGAAAAGGTATAAAATTATCCTCCTTTTTATAAGGTAGAAAACTTATCCCCATTTTGTGTCATTAAAATGGAGGCTAAAAGATGTAAAATATAGTTTAATGTTCTAATTTATAGTCATGAACTATTTAAATGTAGTGTGAAAACTGGCTATGGAATTATGGAATGAATGAGTTTAATTAAATAAAATAAAGAGATAAAATTAAATTAAATTATAAAAGTCACTAATAATCATATTAGCAATGGAGAAATAATTACGTATTTAATTTAATATTTTTAAGTAAAAATATACATCCACATAACACAAAATATCAGTTAGAGAACTTGGGTGTTAGAATAGGGTCCAACTAAGATTTTGGTTTGGGTGGATGTGATTTTATGGTTTGATCAGTTTTAGAGCTATTTTATGTTGGTATTGATGGTGTTGAAGGATTATAAACACCTTATATTCTCTACTTGGATTTCTGAGAAGTACAAGAAATATAAAGACCAAGATTTATTCTTCTTTTCATTTGAAATAGGACTTTAACACACATGTTGATCCTCAGAACAACATTAGACTAGAAAAATTCAAGAATCGTAAGAGATGTTTCCATAAGAATTTTATCTATTGATACCAATCCATTTTTTATAAATGTCTAAAGATGTTCTATTTTACCAATGTTGAAACTTATAGACTCAATAACTGTAGGAGCGATAAGAAGAAGGGAAATTTCCACAATAGATAAACTATAATACATATCCATGAGAATCATATTCATAATTCGATTCATAAAAATTTTCATGGAAATCATCCTACCATTCACTAACTGGATATTTTGATACATTCTTTCCACTCACTCTAGAAAACAATGAAAAAATTATTTAACTTCATTGATAGAAGATTCATAAACTGAAACACTAATGGTAGGATTGGGATCAACTAAACCTGGAACTACATGAAAATAAGTAATTGATTCCACAGAAGGGACTGTCGTCATATGTTTGTAAACAACCAACTCCCTTCATGTAACTAAAACTACCACCTCTGAACCTTTTTATCATTTTTAACATGACTATTTCTCAGGATAGAAATCCAAAAGCACTAAAAATATTTTATTCAACTATTTAAAAATAATTTGAGTGTTTTTATTGATAGGTTCAATAGATCCTGAAATCATATCTCTTTCTTTCTTTACAACACCCAAATTTTGTTCTAACATATCTCTAAAAGATTTTTCTAGATGACCTACATGGTCATTCATTCACATGTATAACCTAATACTAATATTCTTAATAGATTTATGGGTATCCTGAAATTTACTAAAAAGGATCCTTTTTCAACTAATCCAACATCACCAGAGAAATCAAATCAACATGGAGACATTATATATGAGAAGGAAAAAAACTCAATTCTAACAGCATCTAACTAACTCCATTATAGAAATTTGGAAGAATTATATTTTCTTAGGGAGATTAAGCAGAGGGTTGGAATTTATTTAAAATTTAAAACTAACTCAACAAAACACCTTTCAATGTGTGTAGGGAATCTTTCACTTTAGATCTAAAGGCTTTGATTCCTTCAAGAACTTCTTCAGATAAATCTAATTTTATTGAAGGGGGATTTTGAAACACAACCCCTTGAGATAAAAACAAGATAATAATATTATTATACTCATCCTTTTTAGGGAAATATGTTTCAAACCACTTACCAAGGATTTTATTTCCTAAAATTCCATAGAATTTATATTAGAACTAGCTTGTTGCACAAGTGGATCTATCAAAAGACTACTGATCATCGTTTCCTGGGAATCCACCATTCTAAATAACTTATTAAAGTCTAAATTAGAGATAAGTTCTATAATCTCATATCTTCATGAAACTAGTTCCATTTTTGAATAAAAATAATCTACTCTCAAATTTTCAATCTCCATCATTACATAATTAGCATTGACTTCTTTTTATAATCTTTCAAAACATTTGATTACTAAAGGAGATTCTCCATGAATATTTGAAGGTGGTTATGGTACCAATGGTGTATAGGAATGCTTTAAAGATTCCATAACTCCATTATTACCCCTTACATTATTAATAGGAGATACAAGAAGAATTGGATCATCTTCTTCACTCAATTATTTTAAATATGTTATTTTCTGAACTTCAGAACTCACCAAAATACTCTTAGTTAGCTTATCTTCATGAAAAGCAAAATTTGTCTCAAAAATTATCTCCACTTATCTTCCTCAACAGATATAGAAACTTTACTAGTAGCTTGGTTCTAAGCAACCACATCCTCCTGAATCTGGATAGTCTCATCAACTTCTGAACTAATGATTGGAACTGAAGACTTGGATATTATAGATATTTTCTCCTCTACTCTCCTAGTAGATACCATATCAACAGGTGTTGTATCACTAGGTATTGAGGCCTGAGATGAATCCTCCTGAGCCACACTTTCTTGACCAACTTCCTTTAAGTAACTTGAACTAGAATCCTAGGAATATTCAATAATGTTAAATATAACTGATAAGATGGTATTAATTTTACAACATTTAACTACATTACCTTAATTTAAATATAATTTTTCTTATTAAAAACTAAAAAATTAATCTACCATAAGAATGATAATTTAATTTTCCATTTCCTTCATAATAATGATTCATTAACATCACCATGTATCTTTTAAAACCAAAATTTACATTTTTGATCAAGACGCACATAAAAAATATATCCTAAAAAATAACTTTCTCTATCTCACCTACATTCTATGTTACACCCATCTACACAAACTTACACAAAACCTCCCATTTATCTTGTATCACTTTTACATGTTTCTTTTAAAAAATAAAGGTTACAAACAAAAACCTAAATACTTTTGTTGAACCTACTGATCTTTTCCTAAAAATATTCTGTATAAAAGGAAACTCTCCTTCACGGGGATAATGAAATATATCAACCATTTCAATAGAATAAACCACCATTGACTTTCATGTAACATTTGATGAGATTACATCCAATGTTTGATTAAACTGAAACTTAGCATTCATCAAGAACTCATTAATTTCTTTCAAAAAAATAATACTTCTTCTCATCAAACACAAAATGTTATCCTT
The DNA here is from genome assembly GCA_963277665.1 of Viscum album. Classification (NCBI taxonomy): domain Eukaryota; kingdom Viridiplantae; phylum Streptophyta; class Magnoliopsida; order Santalales; family Viscaceae; genus Viscum; species Viscum album. The sequence continues at coordinate 843,743,932 of OY728125.1, read as the reverse complement.
GAACCTCAAGCACTTTCTTTAACATTATTTCAAGTGTCTTCATCCATACCATATATCTGTCCTTTCCTGTAATAAATTCTCATCTTCTTCCTTTGGATTTATTATATGAACTTAAGCTTTCATAATCCATATTCTTTCAATTTCCCATTTAGAAAGTTCATTTTAAGGTCAAAGAGGGATCAAGTGGTTAGAGATGATGGTTCAACTTCAAAGGGAGGTTACATATGCGAATAACAAAAGGGTCGAGAGCTGATTTTATATTAGGTCATGCACCTGAGTCCCAATTTTCTTACATACCTAATTTTAGTTTAGGGTTACATCCCACTTATAAAAAAATAAATGATGAAAACTAACTAAAGTTAAGAAAAACATTTCTATTTTCTAAATTTATAACATTTTAAATAAACAAACCAAATAGACAAGAGTAATATCCACATATCATCAAACTAAATATTATAATGGAATAATCAATTTTAAATCCCAAAAATAATAAAGAGAATAAATTCATGTAAATTAGAATAAATAAATACATTAAATTTATTTAAAAATTAATATACCCAATTATCTTTTAATAATATCAAAATGATCTCACGTAAGGGGTTCAATGATAATATCTACAAACTTGTTCTATGTAGAGATAAATTCAAGATAAATATCACATTTTTTAGCATGTTCTCTTAGGAAATGATGCCTCAAGTATATATTCTTTTTTCTAAAATGATTTATTGTATTCATAGAAATGTTGATATCACTATTGTTATCAAACTTTAATTGAGACATGGTTATAATCGAGTCTAAATTCTATTAAGGTGAGTTTCATACACAACACATGTGAACTATAACTACCTGAAAAAATATATTCTACTTTGGTAGAATATAATGAAATAGAGTTTTGCTTCATACTAGACTAGGATAGAAAGGATTTACCTAGAAAATATCAAGTTCCTAAAGTAATCTTTCTATCTAGTCTAAAAACACCAAAGACGACATCTGAGTATAATACTAAATTAAAATCATTTTTTTAGAAAAATAAAGGAAATAGAAATTGTTCATTTTAAATATCTTAAAATCCTTTTGGAAACTTTTAAATGTGATTCATTAGGATTATCTTGAAATTGATCACATAAACATACTATAAAAAAATTCTTGTCAACTAGTAGTCATATACAATAAACTCCCAATTATTCCTATGTAAATATTGTTTTCAATTGGTTTTCCAGTTTCATCCAAGTCATGTTTTTCATTAGAACTCATAGGGGTAGTATGGACTTTACCACTTTCAATTCCAAACCTTCTAAGTAATTATGGTATATATTTACTTTGATTTATCACATTCCTAATGTCTTTTTGATAAATTTGAAAAACTAGAAAAAAAATTTACTCACCCATAATTCTCATTTCAAATTCTTTTTTGCATGAATTTTGAAAACTCATTACATAATTTTTTATTTGTAGAACCAAACATTACCTCATCAACATATATTTGTACTAACAAAATATTTTAAGATGAAGTTCTCTTAAATAATGTATGATATTCCTTATCTACTGATTTTATTTTTGACAAATGAAAAGAACTTAAATGTCTATTCCAATATCTTGGTGCTTATTTAAGGACCTAATGAGTTTTGATAAGTTAAAAAAATGAATTTGGAAAATTTGGATTTTTAAAACCAGGAGGTTGTTCAATATAAACTTCCTCTATTATAAATCCATTTAGAAAAGAAGATTTTACATCCATCTGATGTAATTTAAAATTCATATATGATACATAGTCTAAAATAATCCTAATGGCCTCTAATATAGCTACCAGGGAAAATTCCTCCTCAGTGTCAATAAATTCATCCTGATTATACCATTTATATACTAGAATATCCTTATTCCTAGTTATCACACCATGATCATCCTTATTATTCATAAAAACCCATTTTGTTCATTTTAAAGGATAGCTATAGTGTCTATCAACTAATTATCATACTTTATTCCTCTTGAACTAGTTTAGTTTCTCTTTCTTAGTACAATCCAATTTTCATACACTAAGGATTATTCTATAAGATTAGGTTCTAACTGAGATAAAAATGTAGAAAACTTTACAATGTTTCTTATAATCCTTCTATTTATAATCCCTTCACCTAAGATTCCTATAATATTTTCAAAAGGATGATTCAGAATGATTCTAAGCTATCTAGGCAGCATAATTTCAGGTTCATTGGCATCCATACATTCATTATTTGGTTAAGGAAAATCAAGTTCCAATTATTCATCCTTTTTATCTTAAAAAATAGGTTCATATATCATTTTTTCAAAATAATCACTTAGTTCATCAATTTTAATTATTTTTTTATTGAAATGATCACATTCATCAGATTTTACAAAGGTTGATTATTCAATAATCTCTGACCATTTATTGAAAACTCTATATGATTTTGAAGTAGTAGAATATTATAGAAATATTCCTTCATCAACTATTGGATCAAACTTTCCAAGATTCTCCTTGGTTTTTAGAATATAAACCTTACATCAAAAAACCTTAAAGTTTCCAATTTTATTCTTTCTATTATTACATATAACATAGGGTGTTTTCTTTAAAAAAAGTTCTAATTAGAACTTTTTTTATGATAAAACATGTTGTATTCACAACTTCAACCAAAAAATTAGTAGGCATGTTATATTCACATAACTTAGTTCTAGAATTTTTTTTGAAAAGTCATATTCTTCCTTTCAACAACACAATTCTATCTAGGCATCCTGGGGGTAGAATAGTTATGATTGATACCATGTTTTAAACAATAGGCATTGGACTCATGATTTGCAATTTTTTTTCTATGATCACTTCTTAAAGAAATAATTTTGGAATCTTTCTATTTTTGAACCAGTTTTAAAAAACATATACAAACAAGACAAGAATCAATTTTAACACATAAAAAGAAAAACCAGGTAAATCTAGATAAATCATAGAATACAACATAAAAAAGATTTTACTATTAGGATTTCACCTCTAGATGTACAAAACAATTCCAAATGAATATGTTATAGGGGTTTATAAGTTAAAACATCTTTAATTGGTTTAAAATATGAATTTTATTTCATTCCATTTAGAATTCATCACATAAATTCTTTTCAATCAATTTAAATTGAGGTAAATATGAAACTAAATTCTATTTGGAAAATTTCCTAAGAGAATAAAAATTATAATTTCCCAATATTTTATAACATATCAATGACTCGTTTTTCATCATTTAAACAGTTCACCTTTTTTCTACTCAAAGAACTACGATCTATAGTATAAACATTATCTGTTCTTTGTAAATTAAATTTAAGAATTTTATCTTTAATGATTTAATATGAATTATTTGAAAAATAGAAAAAATAACCTTCATCACAAAGTTGATATATACATACCAAATTGTGATTTAAACCGTCAATATAGTGATATTTTTCTATAAATATAGAGTTCATATTTCTAATAGATATGATTGCCATGATTTTTCCTTTATCATTGCCACCAAAAGTGACGAGACCTCCATATATCCTTGATAAAAAGTGAAAATTAGAAAAATATCCACTCATATTCCTTGATAATTCACCATGCATATACCATCTCTCATTAGTGATCTTGGACCTTTGTACCTACAAAGACAAATTAAATAAGAAACTGTTTTGGTAACTATATTTTCTTGGGTCTAGAAAGTTTAGAAACTAAGGATTTTGGAACAAAAATTTGATTGTTCTATCCAAAACATTCAACATTTACCCTTGAAAAACATTTCATAAAAAATATGTTTAACTCCATAAAACCGTGGGTTTTTCAAACTGCAATTATTTGTACATAATTATTAAAACAAGTTTTTTTTTGAAATTTTTTTATCCTTAGTACTAGGTATAAAAAATTTCTTATTAAACTTTTGTTTTTCTCCTTAGCTTCCTATTCAAAATTTTTAATGAGATGTATTGTTTCAAATAGTTTGATTTAAATAATTTTTACCTTTTATAAATACACTAGAAGAATTGTTAAAGCCTTGAACTTATTTTTTTTAATTTTTTAATTTTTTTGCATGTTCAACACACGATATAGTAGAATTTTCCAATTTAATTTTTAACATTAGAATTTTTTTAGTTAAGCTCTATTTTTCATTAACAAACAATTTATATGATTTTTTGGGAGTTTTATTTTACTTCTTTAAATAATTGTAATTAGTTTCTAACATGGAACAATATTCATTCAGTTCTTCAAATGAGTAATTTTCATTTGTTGCTTTAGTTTCATGTTCATAAGAATAACAAGAATATATCTCATCAGTATATGCTATAAAACACATGTTGGATTTTTAATTAGAATGCTCAAATTATTATTCTGAAGATAAAACAAAACTATAATCCTCTGAAGCACTCCATGTTGCCGTCATTTATTACTTATCTTTATTATTATCTCCAACATTAAGGAATTATTTATTTTCTAAATTTTTATCATCTGGAAGTTGCACACAATCAGGGTTGATATGTCTAGGATTCTTGAATTCATAAAATCTTTCTTTCTTAGAATTTCTATCTGACTTATTATACTTTTTTAAAAGTTTCTTAAAACCTATTCTCTATTTATATAACTTCTTGATTTTTCTAGATAATTCAGAAAGCTCGATATCTAATACAGAACTAATGGAACAATTTTCATAAGACGAATCAACTATTTGAATATTTTTACACTTATTTTCACCCTTTAAGGTTGAAACATTTGAAGTAGTGTTTTCCTTCTTATATAGACTATTTTCTATAGCCTCATCTTCTATATCTACCTCTTACATCTTTAGAGTACCAATAATATATTTTATTTCGAATATTTTGATCTCTCTTGATTTTCTGATAGTAACTAAAAAACGACTCCACCTTAGTAGCAGTATTCTCAGATTCTTTAGAGCCTCATTTAGTTTAGTAATATGTGTCTCTAAAGTAGTAAAATTATTTACTATATCACTTCCATTAAATTATATTATACCTTTTCCATACATCATTATAAAAGTGTCAATCATTAGTTTGGTAGTATTATATATGAGAGCCCACATGTTATCTATTACTTCATAAGAAAATAAAATTATAGTCTACATTTCATAGTCTATTTAACATTGAGAAACTATGTTGAAATAATTTAGACCTAAACCACAAATCATATCATTCATATATTTATAATTCAGATCATATATTGCTTCAGTATCATCATCCTATGTTTCTGGTTATGTATTAAAAATTTTATAATGCTTAAAAACTTTGAGATAAACATTCATACCAATGTTCTTTAGATATATGATCATTTTTTCCTTCTAATATCCATAATTATAACAATTTAAATAGGGTTCTCTAACCATAGACATCCCATTTATTTTTTTCAGTTATAATGGCCATTATTAAAGAGATCTTTATATTTCACTATTTTATAGATGATAACTCAAGAATCAATCCCTTTGATACCAAATGTTGTTATTAAATTACAATATTAAGACTCAAGAGGGGGGGATTGACTTATTTAAGTCTTCATTCACTTATAAAAAACAACCTCTAGTTTATGACAGAATTTTTGATATATTATTTAACAAGGCATGCAGTGGAATTAAAAGCATAAAGAGGATAAATAGACACATATATTTATTGTGGTTTGGGGAATAAAAGTCCCCTAGTCCACTTTACCACTACTATTTTCCAAGAGTTTGATGATTTTCACTATACCGGTCCTTTTTCTAGGGACTGACAGTCCTTTTTCAAGGGATTTCATGACTGAGTACAAGTAGTTGAAACTTCATTCAATCAAAGGATATTTCAACATGGTTCCAAAAATTATTTACAACCAATAATGTTTAAGGGTTATTTTTTTGGAAACCTTTACAACTAAAGATAATAAATATATATTTTTTTTTATAAATTTAATCTTACAACTATATGATATAGCTCACATAAAAGAAGAGATCTCTAAGATAGATGATCTAAAGGACAAGAAGCTAAATGATATTCATATAAACTCATAAAGAATTGTCAATAATCATATCTGATGAGATGATACTTCTTACTCGTTATTTTCATAGACAATAAAGTGTAAATTCAAAGATTTTTTGAGAAATATTTCTCTATATTTATTTTGTACACTTTGATTCTCCTTTGAGAAAATATCTCATAAAAGAAAAGGATTCCACACTTGTAAATGCATGCACTAATTTTTTAAATTCCCAAAACATGATCTGTATAATAAAATATTAGTGACAAACCCTTTTTCCTTGAAATACCTTCGCAATAGTAGAGAAAAAAAATATAATTGTAATTTTATTCTATCTTAGTACTTGGTTATTATTATAATTAATTTTACCTTAAATAGGGCTTTCCTCCTGAGGAACCCTAGATGATCCCCCCCCCCTCCGGTGGCGAAGGAGGCCTATATGCTGGATCCTCCCCCCTTGGTGGGGGAGGGGGAATCATCATTGCATGAGAGAGAAAGGTTCTTCCGGCCTTTATACAACCCGGATTTTCTTCGTCCCTTTCCGAAAACTGTGCTAAACTCTAAGGTTCCTGATTTAGTTATCGGGGTGCCAAATCTTCATCTTTACCCTTCTGAGTTTTCGAAAGCTTCAGGCTTGTTGAATCTTACCCTGGTGGCTCGATTCAAAAAAAATAGGCCTTCAGTTGATGCCTTCGACCGTTTTGTCTTTGGGTCTTGGGATCTGTAGGAACGAGCGGTGGTTGGCTTGCTCGATAGAAAAAAAATCATGATTTGGTTTGAGATAGAGGAAGATCTTATTCAAGTGTGGTCGAGGGCTCTGCACGTCTTAAATGGATCTTTCTTCCTCCTTCTTCTATGGTCCTTTAACCTTCATATGAATTGCAACTCTCCTTCCATGGTGGTTTGGGTAAGTTTTCCTAAGCTTCTATTTCTATTTCAAAATACTTCGATTATCCGCATGTTGGGGAATCTGGTGGGTCAATTTCTATGTTCTGATAGCCGCACTGAGGTAGTTTTCCATCCGGTGAATCATCAGGTATGTGTTGAAGTTGATGCGTCTCAAATACCATTTGATTTCAATTGGATCACTATTGTAGAAGAATACCATTGTAAGCGGAGGGTTATCTATGAGAATTGGACCGAATTATGTGGTTCTTGCAAGAGACTGGACCACTCAGTTGAGGTATGACGAAGTGGAAATCCAGCACGGTTGAGGGAGGATCGCAGTAAGGGGAAAGTTGTTCCTGTGATCACTGGTGATGATGATAGAATCAAAGCCTTGGGGCTAGCGCGGAGATGGGTAGGGACTCGAATTTGGCAGGACCTGTTGATAGAGGGAGGGTATCATGTGTGTCTGGTTTGGTTATAGAGAGTAAAAAAACAAGGTATAGTAAGGCTTCCTTGCAGGAAGTTGTAAAATCTTCTAGTTTAATGGTTGGTATGAGTTTAGAACAGGCTGATATCGAAAGGGTTACGAACATAGAAGAGGTGGTTGTCAAAACTGGTGATAGGAATTCTATAGGTCTGGATCCATTGGCTGTAGCTTTTATTTCTTCGAGTAATAGGTTTAACGGACTGTCTGAGGACATGTTGGCTGATGAAATGGAGGTGGAGGATATTGCAGGGAGGGGGAGTGAGGTGGTGGTCCTGGAAAATTAGAAGGCTGAAGACATGGGGATCGAACAGTCTAGGAATGGAAGGGAGATTGTGGAGGTTCAACCTGTTGAAGTAATGGGGCAGGATCCAGTTGTCCTGAATATGGTAGGCAAACCAAATATGGTCAGGATCTACACTTCACTGGAAGGTATGGATCAGAGACTAGGAGATTTCGCACCTGGAGTTTTAGGGATGGAGGCACATACCACAGTTGTGGAGAATATTTCTATGGAGGATGAGCGTATTCATTTGAGGGAGAATAACACGCCAGATCAAAGGTGGGGAAGCAATGTTGAATAGCTCAGGGAGGGAAAGGAGAACTCTAGGGGAGAAAAGAATATCTTGAGTACCCCAGTTGGCCATTCATTCAGTGATATTGTTCAAAATGGGAATCAAAAAGAGGCTACAGGTGAAGGACCTTTGGCTGCAACTTCAACAAGGAGACCAAGGAAGGACTATTCAGATCTCCCATGACCAATGTGAACCAGGTCCGCTTCAAAAAGGAATAACCAGGTGGTTCTTACAGTCAAGAAGGGAAAAAGGTTTAAGAAGACATCACCAGATATGGCTACTCTGGACCACCTTAGGAATCATGTTCAAAGTGTGAGTTTTTGGAGAAACTCAGAGTGGTAATCAACTACTGGAGAAGAGGAGTCCAGTTTGGGGTGTGGTGATGACTACGGTTATTATGATGTATAACTCTATGTTGATCGGTGTTACTTCTTGTTTTGATTCTCTTTGGCGTTGTATGTTGGGCACCGGACACCCCTAAGCCAGCTTTATAAAATGAAAAACAATTACCTTAAAGAGGTAATCGAGCATTTTTTGATTGTATAGAAGCATTAAAACACTCACTCGAGTTCTTCAACGGTAATAAATACCAAATTTTAATACTATGTAACTAATTACAGATTTGAATCCACATAGTCAATTTTCATATTTGAATCCACTTACCTAATTTTGATTTACATAGCCAAATTGAATTACGTAGGACATTTACTCACATATCTAAAACTCAAGTAGCTGATTGAAATGATGTAGTTGATTTCACAATATAGGGGATCCACATAATCGATTACTCTATCTAACCATTTTACATAGCCGAATGATCTATATAGCTGATTTCTCATGTAGGAAATCATGTCGACGTAGATAATTTCCACATAGATTATTTTGCAACGTAGCTGATTAATGTAGTCGATTCCTTTACATAGGTAGTTGACGTAGCCATTTTCACCACATAGCCAAAAACATCTTGTAGCCAATTTACCAGACTTGGGAAGATTTTAGATAAAATCATCCATAATGTATACTTAATTAAATTAATCATGGAGCATATATGAATAGTATACAAATTTATGAACTCACTTAAAAAACAAGATCATCTAAAAACTATGAAGGGTATTTCAAATAATCAAATCCTAAAATACATGGGATATGTTGGATCAAAATTAGTAGTCCAAAAATATGAATCTTGGACTACTAATGGATATGATTAACATTCAAAGGGGGTTGTAATTTTATTAGGAGATCATTTAATAAAACTCTTTATTTGATGGTCAATAAAACATGATACTCATATAATAAAATCATATTTTGTAAATAATACCATCATTATGATCATCAAGCTAAAACTTTTTAATTAATTCATTATAAGGAGAATCTTAATGTAGGTTACTTCTAAGACTAGAAACTTAAAAAAAGTTATGAAGAAATATTGGTAAGTTAAGAAAATTTCATAATGAAAAATTCTACGAGTCAGAACAAATACTCTATTGGTAACCAAGTGTTGAAGTTATTCAACAAGTGAATGTAGATTCTAATATAAGTATAAATTGATTCATTTAATATTTCAATGGAATTAGATGAAAAATGACCAAATGAATCTTAGTCTCCAATCATATAGTCAATGTGATTGGGTATGTCGATTTTAGTCTCATATACTCAACATGACCGGGTGCATCAAATCATATTCGATATGATTGAATATGTTAAATGAATTAGTGAGACTAAAGGTTCCATTAAAACTTTATTGGTTATAAAAATCAATTCTATAGTATTCTTTAAGGGGGGACTAAAATGGCTTGTTCTGGTTAAGGAATTTATCTTATTGCTATCTATAGAAATGTTCTAATAATATGATTGAATTTAAAGAAATTTTAATCAAAAATATCAAAATGTTAATAATAAATTAATTGGGAATATGATGTATTGATTCAAGTTTCGTATAGATAGTACAAGTATGTGAAATTTCAAACCAGGAGAAAAAAAAGTTGTTTGAAATGTTCAATAATGTTTCTTCTGGAATTCAATCAAAGTCATTGAAACCTAGGGTTTTCAAGAAGGAATAGTAATACATAAATGTGATTGTATTATCCAATATATACCTAGAAAAGTTTTTAAAACTCCCTGGAATGTCCATTTCAATTATGAATTTTATAGAAATTAATTCTTTGATTTTGAAAGGTATGTGATACCGAATGTATATTTTAAAAAGTGTTGTAAATATATTGGAGTTCAAAATCAAATAAATAATTTACTGATCTTGTAGTTTAAATTCATGAAATGTAGTAAATAGTTACTATATTTAGGATTTAAATGTAAATTATTCTATCAAACTCAAATAAATATAAGTAACATATGTTTATATTTATCTCAGTTCTCTTATGTGATAAGAGAATTTGTTCAATTATAAAGAGTTTTTGTGAACAAGTATGAGATGATTAATTGTATACACATAGTTCATGATTCATTAATTTCTATAACATGTTTTGAGGAGAATATATGGATAAGTGTCCTTATCTAGGATAAAAGTGTTTATCTAACTATTTCTTAAAATATATGGTAATGTGTTCCTTCCACCCATTAGTAGTATATTTTAATGAAGTATTTTCTCAAATAAAAATGTTCCAAACTCATAGAATAAAATATATGGTATAGTTTATTTGTTTAATATTCCTACTCAAAGGAAACAAATGTTATTTATTTACATAAAAGTGTTTTTATATCTTAATAAGATATTCTAAAGAGAATATAATGTCTAAAAGGATAGTGGGAGTATGTTTGAACTTAAAATAATTTAATGTTATAACATAAAGAATTACACAAATCTTTGTTTAAAGTGAATTTTCCTAAATATCATAAGAGAGTTAGGATGTATTATAAATTACTAATGGTAGTAGTTACATTATTTATAAGGTTTTTTTGATAGAATAGTGATACAAAGTTGATGATGATATACTTATAAAGGGTTCTAAGTAGACAACCAAAGTCAACATTATAACATTTGATGCTATGAAGTTAAGATATTTGAATATGTTCAAAATTTGACCAATTAGGAATATGATTTATAAATATCACCATTATTCAAATAGACTTACTTCATATATGTTTCTCACTAAAGCATTTAGTGGTACATTTTAATTAGATGGCCACATAGAGATGTGATAATAATTATGTATAATGTAAAGAGTTCATAAAACCTAGAAAGTACAACAAATATAAGGCTGATATGGTAGTTTATCATATATAATAGGAAAAATCAATGCTTATGTTGGATTTTTAAAATTTTCTTAAATATTTTAATAATATTAAAATGTATCATATTAAAGGTAACCTCCATTTTATCATTATTTATTGTTGGATACATATATGTAATATAGATTTCATTTCATGAAGTAAAATGATAATTGAACTCTCAAAGTATGAATCTGACTTTATCTCTAACCAATGTTCAACATGGAGTATTATAGGTTGGGGCGTAATGTTAATGTTAAAATGAGTAGGATTATTGTATAGAGATATAGAATTGTCTCATGAGGCACAAAATAGAGAATGGGATTCTTTGTGTGCATTAGATGACCTACTAAGTAAACCACATGAAGTGTCATAAAAATGTATTTGGTATACTAGGGGTGAATGAATCATATTTGAGTCCCTATTAACTATGTTTGGAGAGATACATAGAATGAGGACCTCCATACTTTGATACCCAACTTACATAAGTCTACATATTGACTTATCTAATATGAGGGTGGTTGGGTATGTTGTTGATCATGTCCTCAGTTGGAGCTTAACCAAGATGACATTTTCCTCTTGTATGATGAGTATTATATCTAGGCCCTTGATTGAGATACAATATGGGAGTGTGTGTCAACACCTAGATATTTCATATCTATATAGATAAGGTACATGTGATGTGATTATCCATAAGGATGAATGACATGTGATGTATTCATCGATCATATCAGTCGATACTTAGAGAGTCGATAATAGATGAGTTGGCTATATGGGATTGAAATGATATGTGCCCCCATGGACACTCGATGTATTGGATAAAGGGAAAATATGAGAATTCAAATTTTCATATGATGCAAACTGGTGGTCACAAATATAGATATAAATGTGTTTGATAAAGATCATGCCAGATCCCTTTAAAGCATGAGTGGAATTAACTCTTTACTAAAGGTCACTATTTTATTACATATATGGATCTAGAGATTCATATTTGTTGTGAACTCTATAAATTCCCATGGGGTTACATTTTGTGATTGATTTAATGGGGATTTAGTTTGACTTAGATAGATACTCTAAAATTATTTTATAGTTAATAAAAAAGTGTTTTATATGGGTATTCACAAGGTATTACATATGATGTGATACATGGTTAAGTTAATTATATATTTCCAAAAGTGTTTTGGAATATATTCAAAAGGAGTTTTGTATGTGGTTTCATAGGTTATTGTGTACGATATAATATAAAGTAAAATGAAACAAAGTCTATTAGGTTTTCATGCAAGTGGGAGATTAAAAGTAATATACCTTAAAGCCTTTTGTATATATATGATATATAGAAATATTTGTATTGAATGTAAATTATTATTTTCAAACACAATATATCGGTGTTGAGGTTCAACCTATTTTGTGATTTTTGAAGAGACTAAAATGGAAACAAGGGATATTTTTAGGGGTTCAATATTTTCAATATCTCCCACTAGAACCCCACATTTTTTCTGAATGGGGTGATATTTTATCATATCCCAAGTATATATTTTTTAATTTCAATTATATACATGTGTTTTTATGGATTCGTAATGATTATAAAAATGTGAGAAGTAGGGTTGTGGAAAATGGGGTTTTCAAAAAAGAGAGTAGATATGTGGGTGATAGTTTCTAGGAATGGGTAACTACATGTAGTGGGAACTAGTGAGCAATGGAAAATCAGGCCATGAAATGGCTTATTTGAGGTGTTGTAATGAGGCCGATTGTTCAGTTTTGATCTCTGAGGGGTGACATTTTGTCATGGACAATCATTAGAGAAAAGGCATAGAAATATATGTGTGTGTTTTTTCACAAAGGTTTTCTATGCTCTATTTACAATTCATGTTTTAGACTTTACTTGAATTATATAGATTTTTTGATTATAGTGTAATTTTTTTTGAAGTTTCCCCATTTTTTAATCATCTTAATTTGAGGGTTCTTTAACTTTAAAATCTATGTCTCAATTTATTTACTTCCATTTATTTTTTTACTTTCATTTTTTTGGGGATTCTCATAATATTTTTCCACAATTGAGTTATTATCCAATAACTAATATACTTTCTCTATAAAAACTAGTATTAAAGGGGTTTATCTATGTTTCTTGGTGATTGTATATGGGTGATTTATGCCCTGGGATTTCTACCCACATTTAACTATTTGACAAGAAAAACGATATTACTCTGTGGTAGCAATAAGTAGAAAATATTTTGGTGCTTGAGAATACAACGAAATGATGAATAGAAAAATAAAGAATCCATAACAGATAATAAATTGTGATTGACATGATATGAGAGAGTTAGAAAAAAGAACAATTTAGATGTATTTGGTTGATAATACTCTATGGGAGGTGAGTAATTTGGAAAATCTGGAGGAGATCTGGGTGAAGCATGAAAGCCATTATAAATTAAAATCCCTCACAAATAATTTATATCTAAAAAATGATTGTATCATTTGGAAATTATTGTGAATTAATATTTAGGTAATCATATGGATGAGTCTACTAAACTTCTAAAGGAGCTGCCTTCAGTGGATGTCAAGATCAATGAAAAAGGTAACATGATAACTATTGAAATGGAAGAAGAAAAATATTTTTTTCTCTTGGGTTATTTACATAATTTATAAGATTTTTATACTTCCACGTTGTTTCTTGAGAAATACACTATGAAGTTGGATGATATAATTTCATCATTGTTGATGAATGTGACTCAGTGAAAGACCAATAATGGTGATTCTTTAGGTAATAGTGGTATTTTGGTTTTCATAGATAGACACAATAATCAACGAGTCTAGTTGAAGACAATAAGAAATGTCAAGTTCTTCTTTTGTGATAAAGAGGGTCATGTGTAGAGAAATTTATATTCTTTGAAAAAGATCAAAGAAGAAAAGAAGACACATATCACCGATTATGAGGATACCGGTGTAAGTATTATACAGGGTGAGGGAGATTTACATTCAGTTTTCATTGATTCTCATAGGTTATATCAGCATAATGAATGGGTTGTTGATTCAGAAGCGTTGTACCATATTTCACCAAAGAAGGAAATATTCTGTTCATACAAAGAAATTGAATTGGTATAATGAATATGGTAAATAGATATTTTACTAATGTAATTGGTTTTGATGATATTTGTATCACAATGAATGGAGGTTGTGTTTTGATGTTGAGGGATGTGCAACATGTGATATCTATACTCAATAAATTTTTATCTGTCTATACTTTAGATAATGATGGGTTCAGGAGTTCATTTGGTGGTGAAAGATGGATATTATCTAGAGGATTGATGGTATATGTGTGAGACAACATGGTTGAAACAATTTATAGTACTGATGTGAAGGTTTGAGATTAAGTGAAAAAAGATTTTGTGAAGAGGAAATTGTCGGTTTTTTGTTATAAACTATCGTCATGCATGAGTTGAATACGATCGACTTGGATGAAGAAAGTTGGAAGTTGAAGCATGCCATGTCAGGTTTTTAGGTTTTACACCTAATTCCTTTTCTTCTAAAAGTTCCCCTATTGAAGAATAAATCTAAATTAAATATTGATGTAACACATTGAATTTTAATGACTGCTCAGTGGATGTTGAGTAGAGGGAGAAATTAGTTTTTTCAAGTACTTTTGATTATGTGGAGATCACTGTTATAGGGGAGCAAGGCATTGTTGGTTCTAATCATGTTCATCATGGTAATGAATACACATGTATGATGAAAATTTCAACATTTTGATTTATTTTATGGGAGGTGGGGATTTTTGGTATCTTTCAGAGCTGTAAAAGTGCATTGTTATATTTTTTACCGGTGGTGATGGTTGGTGCGATACCATCCGGTTTTCTTTCCAACTATTGTTTTGTATGTGATCTCATTATTTGATAGGATGAAGGGGGATATTGTTTAGGTTTATCCCGATTAGTGTTTTTATTGAATTTTAAAGAGTAAATAAGGGATATTTTTAGGGGTTTTAAACTTTCAATATCTCCCACCCACACCTCACATGTCTTTCTAAATGGGGAGATATTTTTTTATCTTATGAATATCTTTTTCAATTTAAATTTTATGTACATGTTTTTAGAGATTTCAAAGGATTATCAAAAGGGTATCAATGAGGGTGTGGTAAATGTGTTAAGAAAAAAAAGAAGCAGATATGTGGGTGACAGTTTCTGGGAATGGAAAATAGAGTGTAGAGGGACCCAACGAGAAATGATAAATCAGGTTTTGCAACAGATTATTTGAGATTCTACAATGACGATGCTTCGATTTTAATCTCTATGGGGTGACATTTTTACATAGATGATTATTAGAGAAAAGGTAGAGGTGTATCAAGGTGTGGGTTTTTACAAAAGTTTTTCTACTCTTAATTTACAATTCAAGTATCAGGATTTACTTAAATTTTATAGACTCACTAATTATAGTGATTTTTTTTTTCAGATTTTCCCTATGATTTTTAATCCTAAATATTGAAGGGGGTTTTCCACATTAAAATATGTATCTCAATTTATTTCCTTCTTTTTATTTTTGTGCTTTTATTTTCATCAGTGATTCTCAGAATATTTTATCATAATTAAGTTGTTATCCTGTGGATGTTTAGTTTCCTCCTGAACAATTGGTTCATGAAACTTTCATAAAAAAATGATAAACTGATATCATTTATTTTTCTCTCATATTATCTATCATATATTATACCATTTCATGAGACAAATTTTTTTAGAGGAATCTTATTCATGTATATGATACATGAACCGACCATGATATTTATACATTTGTTTCATCGCATGAATAAATGGGAGGATAATCAAGGTGCATCCTTAGTTTTCTATTTAACTTCTATCATAAAATGGAAAAGTTTGAAAATTCCATTATGCTTGGTCGAAACACCTTGAACCTTTTTATCTATTTTTCACTCTAAGCTCCTCTTAATATAACTTAAAGTCTTGATTTAAAATTGATTTTTTTGATTAAAATTGATCTGGAATTTTCTATGAAACGCATGATGGAAACCCTATGTTTTGTCGGTTTATAGAATTGTGAAAATTGTTTGTTTTTGGGGAAAGTGAAATTGGTATAATGATTTTAAAATGATGATTTTAACATGGTTTTCTGATTTGAATTCATGGAAATTGGTTGGAAATGTGTTTTCAATAAAGGGATGGTTTTATTGAAATGGTTTGGTACAATTCTGGTTTGGCATGGTTGCTGTCTTAAATGGTTAAGCGTGAGTTGAATGTCATGGATAATGGTTTTGAAGTACCACAATCAAAGGGAGAGGTTATGGATGTGAAGTTCCACCATCAATGGTAAACATCAAGCTTGTGTGGTTGAGTGTGCGTGTATGGTTGTGTGGAATGGAATGATAACACCAAATGAATTCATGAAATGGTTGGTTGATTTGTTTAGTTGATTTCCATAGAAATTTGTTTTGTTATCAGAATTTTTTTTTCTATGGTAATTCTTTTATATTTTGATATAAACCAGTTTCAATTATTTTATATAAATTGTTTTATATAAATGTCCTAACATGTTCTATAATAGTGGTGTGAGTTGAGAAGTCATTTGGGGAAAGACTAATAAGATCCATTACTCACCCCCTACTTTGGCACGTTGGTGGATTTGGAAATACTATTTATCAAAACACTAGTAAAGGTAAATCATCACAATTATATAGCAGTGCTTCATAATACTTGGTTTGTATTGTGTAGTCAGAGCATGAAGAATTTTGGGAGCTATGGTGTTTTTTCTTGGAGTCTTAGAGTTTTGTTGGTTTTTTATTCCTATATATACATCGATGTTAGTGGTATTTCACTGTGGTACACTGATTATCATTTGGTTTAATATTAATTGGTTATTATTGAGTTGTATTACATTATTATCATGCATCATATATTGGTTTTGGTTATGGTATTATTGGTGGTGGTTGTTTATTCTAAAATAGAAAATCTTCCCCCAATTATATTAAAGCCCTTGACATTTATTGACAGACTTTAGCATCTTGGGGATGTCGTCTAAGGATAAGTAGCAATTCCTCAACTCAAGCCAATGAAGAGGGGTGATATTTTATAAGTGGTATCATCTTGTTCAGTCCTTTATATAAAAATTATCTTAATCTTGGTCGGTCTAATCATTTGGGACAAATGGTATTAGTTTTAGGTCTTGTAGTTGAAATTCATTCTAGTTTATTCCTAGATTTTAGATGGTAGAAAGGGGTAGGATTTTCAGGACTTGAAATGTAAAGCATAAAAATACATAGGTAACATTTTTATGTTGGAATTAAATTTACTAGGGAGGCATACATAAGTATTTTGGAGACACTTATATGATTTTTAATCTCATTGTCATGGGTTAAGACAATGAGAAGATAATGAAATGAATTTTAGAAATTAGTTCCCACTAGAAGTATATATTTCATTTTGAGTAATGATTCATAATTTGGTTCAAATGGGTTGATTATTAGAAAATTAGAAAATTATTTTCAAATGAGTGATTTGAAAAAGATCATGGTTATAGTATTTTGAAAATGGTTTGCTTTTCAAAATCATGGAAAACTTTTCAAAAATGTATGAATGTGGAAATTTTTGAATTTTGGAAATAAATGTGGTGATAGTTGTGATGTGGTAAATTTGAAATTTTTAATCCTTAAGTTTTCCTAGAGTTAGACTTATGGCATTTTTTTGTGTTTATAGACAATGGCACCCTGTAGGCATCATAGAAACCAACTATAAAGAGATACAAATAATGTGGTTGTACCTGAGTCGTAGGAGAACCAACAACTGGTTCGGAGTATTGTCCAAAATTTTCAAGCTATGGATAGAGGGAACAAAAGGGATAAACCAATGAAAGTGGATTATTCCATTTAGTTCCAGAAGCAGAATCCACCAATATTTCAGGGTTACTCAGAATCAAAGAAGGGAGAGGTGTGGATGAATAGGATAAATCAAATATTTAATTTCCCAGGCACACTAGAAGAGCTAAAAGTCAAGTTAGTGATATATATGTTGGAGGATATTACATTCCAGTGGTGTGATTTAGAATTTCAAGCTAAATAAGACCAATGCCTTTAATGGGAGGACATTAAAGAATTGTTCAACAAAATATTCTATCCTCATACATTCAAAATTACAAGAATGATAGAATTTTATAGCTTGATGCAGGAGAGACATATAGTGATATATTATGTGGATAAATATATGAATTTAGTCTGCTTTTCACCCAATGTTTATTCTATTGATTCCTTGAAGACACATAATTTTAAATTGGAGATGATGTAGGAGATTCACACGAAGATTTTTGTGCTCTGTATAACGGATTATATAGAGATTTTAAACAGAGAAAAAGTTGTTGAATGATACATCTCAGTAACTAAAAGTGCAGGAAGCATGTTTATACTTATAGAAAATGGTAGGAACTCAAATTCTAGGAGAAAGAAAACGATGGACACCTATTTTCCAAGTGGAAGTATGAATCAAAATCAAATGGCTAGATTGGTAAATATTCCACTAGAACCTAAGAGAAATCCAATAGGTTTCCAATGTGGTTATTTGGTCAACATGAAGTCAGATTTTATAGACCCATATGGTGAATTCCAAAATTGAAACAAGAGGGGGCATCTTTAGCGCCATTTTCGTAGTTCCCCAAGTTTGGGTATTTAGGGAACTTCTTAGGTGTTGCAAACATTGTATGCTTCAATGGGATAAGGGTAGCTGAATCATTATCTTCAAAAGAATAGGGTTATGCATGGTTATTATATGAACACCATGACTCTTTATCAAATAAAATCTCAACAAGGAAATAAAGAACAAAGTGTAGTGAGTAAGAAATTATATTGAGCTGAGAAAGTTATTCTGGATGATCAATATGGACCGTTGATGGTGAGAGGTACAATTATTTTTAACACTCCCCTTATGCAATCTTTGTTTTATATGGTTGTATCCCATTCATTTTTTTCTTCTCGTTCTATTGATTTGTTGGGTTTAATTTTGGTGATGATGCCTTCTATTTTGAAACATTAAACTCTTATAGGTCAAAGAGAATGTTGAGCCCTTATGTGTAGAACATGATCTATAACTATTGATGAATATTATTTGATATTTAATTTATATATGCTTAATATGGATGTCTATGAAATAATCATGGGTATGTTTGGCCTAGCATGTCTCCATGGGCAACACCATTATTTTTTGTCAAAAAGGTGGATGGAACTCTTTGGTTGTGTGTATATTATAATAAGCTTAACCAAGTTATGATAAAGAATTGGTTTCCACTTCCACACATCGATTATATGTTTGATCAATTGAGGAGAGTTCAATGCTTCTCCAAAATTGACTTGCGATCATAATATCACCAATTGAGGGTTTGAAAAGAAGATATTCCAAAAACATATTTTAGAAGCAGATATATCTATTAAGAGTATGTGGTTATTCCTTTAGGTCTTATTAATTCACCAATGATCTTTACGGAATTGATGAGCAGATATTTCAAAGATATTTTGATTCTTTTTTGGTGGTATTTTTGGATGACATATTGGTGTATTTAAGGAAAATGGATGACCATGAGCAACACTTGGAGGCAGTGTTGGAAATATTTATGGATCATCATATGTATGAGAAATTATCAAAGATTGATTTTTGGATTCAAGAGGTATATTTACTTGGCCATGCAATATCTGAAATAGGTGTTTCTATGTATCTTGAAAAGATATTGGTTGTTATCTCTTGGAAAATACTAAAGAATGTATTTGAGATATGTAGTTTCCTTACCTTGGATGGTTATTACCGATGTTCCATTCATGATTTCTCATGAAAAGATTCACCAATGACAGTTTTGACAAGGAATAATGTTCAATTTAAATGGAATGATGAATTTTATAATTCTATTTAGGAGCTTAATGTTCACCCTACATCAACACCAATATTGATTTTTCCATAATCATGATAACAGTATGTGGTGTATTGTGATGTTATAGGATTTGGGTTGAGATGTGTTCTCATGTATGGAGATCATATTTTTGGTTATGGATCAAGGAAATTAAAGTTTCATGAGAAGAACTACCCAACACACAATTTAGATTAGCTTTTATAGTTTATTCTTTGAGGACTTGGTGTCATTACCTCTTTGGTGGGATATTCATAGTGTTTGTAGATCAAAAGAGCTTTAAAAATATTTTCTCATAAAGGGATTTGAACCTAAGATAAAGAATACAGATGGAGTATCTCCAAATGTTTGACTTTGACTTGATTTATATACTGGGTAAAGACAATTCAGTGGTAGATGCATTAAGTAGAAAGTCATATTACCTGTTAGAAAAATAAGCTTTAGATTAGTGGAAGTTGATGTTAGTGAGAGCTAAGATGAACATGGAATGCGAAGGTCAAGGTGATTTTTTAGTTTTATTCCTAATTTTATTCATTATTGATTTGGTTGTGATAGTTAAATATGCATAAACAACTGATTCATAATGTGTTTCTTTGAGGTCAAGACTTAATAGTGGGGAGACTATTAAGGGATGAAAGCTGGATGGGAGTTTAGTCTTATGGTTTCAAAATTGTATGGTCATACCTTTTAATTGTTAGGAACAACTTCTTCATACTTTTCACTATTCGAGATTTGTTGTTCATACTATAATATAGAAGATGTAAAAGGCATTAAAAGTACAATTTTTGTGTTTCTATATGAAAAGGATGATGGGTCGGTATGAAAAGTAAGGTGGATGAGTTTGTTTTAAGATTCTTAACTTGTAAGAAAGTTAAGGTGGAGAATTAATTATTAGTAGGTTTGTTGGAGTCTTTACCTATTATTGTTTTGGAATGGGATCAAATATCCATGGATTTTATCACAAGTCTCCCAATAATGGTTCAGAAACATGATGCTATATGGGTGATAGTGGATCGACTCACAAAGTCATCCCATTTCATCCCTATTCGAGAATCTCATACGATGGAGAACTTTTCAAAAAATCTATATCCAAGAAGTGGTAAAGAGTCATTGAATTCCAGTTTCAATTGTATCAGATAGAGACCAGATGTTTATATATCATTTCTATAAATCCATACAAAAATACCTTGGGAATTAGTTGACAATGAGTATGATTTATCATCTTCTGATGGATGGGTAATTCGAAAGGATAAGATAAACATTGGAATCCATGCTACATGCCTATGTAATAGATTTTTTTTGGCTCTTGGGAAGATCAAATACCATTAGTGGAGTTCTCATATAACAACAATTATCAAGAATCCATACAAATGGAACCATTCAAAGCACTCTATGGGTGTCCTTCTTGTTCTCCACATTGTTGGGTGGAAACAAGTGATACATCAATGTTTAGGTGAATACTTGTTCAAGAAACAATATAGAAGATTTAGTTGATCAAGAAATGGATGAAGACAGCTTAGAGTCATCATAAATTGTATGTGGATCGCTGTCAATGACCATTTTCATTCGCGGTGAGCGATCATGTGTTCTTGAAAATATCTCAAAGTCTTGGAAATCTTCATTTTGGGAAGAATATCAAGTTATATAATTTATTAACATGCCCTTTTGATATACTTGAATGATTTTGAGAGGTGAAATATCAGCTGGCATTCCCATGACAGTTTAGTGCATTGAATAATGTGCTTCGCGTATCTTAGTAGAAGAAGTGCTAGCCTGATCCTTACCATGTGACTCAATATGATCATGTTAACCTAGAGATGAATGATTTGTTAGTGCATGTGCCAATATATATTGTGGATAGGAAATACAAAGTATTACGTGTTAAAATCATTGGTCTAGTTCGGATTTTGTGGAAACGTGGTCAGATTCAGGAAGAGGATTTTGAATGGGAGAAATAAATGGTCGAGCAATGACCCTAATTCTTTCAGGGAAATGATGATTTTATACTTTCTGAGGAAGGAAAGTCCAATGGTGGGGAGAATGTATCAACCCCCAATTTCAAGCTATGGAGTCTCTCCCCTTTGAACCAGAAGCAATCTATTGGAAATTCTTGGTGCATTGAAGCCTGATTTCCGTGGTAAGTCTTCGTTTGTGATAGTTTTTCATAGATATAATTTTCTACCCTATCTTTAAATCCTATATCTAGTCTAATATGGATATATTTATGATTTTTGATTCTAATCATGATGAGATATGTCTGTTTTGATGTTAAGTAAATATATCTAAGGCTAGTTTTTTGAGATTTAGCCTGGTTTTGTTAATGAATTCATGTCATTCTTCATTTTCTCTATATATTCTGAGGTAGGTGGAATCACTCTCTAATAATCTTAATAGAAATAGAATTATTTATTTCAAATTGATTGTTTTTATTGAAATTGATTGAGAATTTTTTGTGAAATGCTTGAGGGAAACCCTATTTGGTAATAGTTTATGGAATTGAAAAAAATTGGTTATTTTGGTGGAAAATGAAATTGGCGACATGATTTTAAAATGATGATTTTAAAATATTTGTTTGGTTTTAATTCATGGAAATTTTTTGGACAAGTATTTTCAATAAAAGGATGGTTTTATTTAAATTGGTTTTCACAATTTAGTTTGACATGGTTGTTGACGTAAATTGTTAAGCGTGAGAAAATGGGATGGATAATGTTCATGAAGTACCACCATCAAAGGGAAAATTTATGGACATGAAATTCCACCATCAATTATAAACACAAAAATTATGTGGTTGAGTGTGTGTGTATGGTTATGTTGAACAAAATGGTAATACCAAATGAATTCATGAAATGGTAGATTGACTTGTTTGGTTTCATTCCTTGGAAATTGGTTTTGTCTTGGGAAAACTCTTTTTCTATGGTAATTATTTTATATCATGATATAACATGTTTTCAATTATTTTATATATATTTTCTATATAAATGTGATAAAA
This sequence comes from Viscum album, assembly GCA_963277665.1. NCBI lineage: Eukaryota > Viridiplantae > Streptophyta > Magnoliopsida > Santalales > Viscaceae > Viscum > Viscum album. Next base: position 843,720,911 of record OY728125.1, on the reverse strand, counting down.
TGTTCTATCCAAGTGGCATGAGTAGTGATGTTATTTTGGGGAAATCCTATTGAGTTTCATCACCCACCCCCTAGTTTGGCATGTTGGTGATTTTGCAGATATTGTTTATCGAGACACTGGTAAAGGTAAAACATCATACTTTTTTAATGGTTCTTTATAATAATTGGTCTGTATTGTGGAGTTCTAGCTTGGATCATGTTAGGAGCTGTGGAGTTATGTATTGAAGTCTTTGAGTTTTGTTGATTTTGTCTTATGCTATGTACTTTTTTGTAAGTAGTCTTTCTCCATGGTACTTTTATTATCATTTGGTTTGATATCTAGTTGTTATAGCTGAGTTGTCTTATTTTATTATCATGAATCATATAGTGGTTTTGGTTATGATATGATTGGTTGTGGTAATTTATTCTAAAAGGGGAAATCATTCCCTAATTGTATTGAAGTCCTTGACATTTATTGACAGCCTTTGGCATCTTTGATATGACTCCAAATCCCAAGTAGAAATTCTTCCTCAACTCAAGACAATGAGGAGGGGAAATTTGTTACACCATAGATGTTAGAATATTTTTTTTCACTCATGTGATCTTTATCAAACACAATTTATGATGTTCAAAGTTGAATAAGATGATACAATGGATCTTTATGAAAGGTATTCTTATTTACAAAATCTTCTTCATTTTCTGGTTTATTGCAGGTTTTATATCTCTTTCAAGAGTGATCCTTGAATTTGGTTTCTTATTGCTTCCACTATTTACAATAAGAGTTATTAGATTCATATGAAACTTAATAGTTAGATCTATAGAAGATTGATGAATCCTAAAATCCAGCCGATATTTTAAAAAATGTTGTGACTCAGGAAGTGTGGAGATGGTGTTGTGCCTTAGTAAGTTTGATTTGATCAGAAGGAAGACATGGAGGGGAACCATGAAGTTTATTTATAAAAATTCAATGTAATTAGTTTTAATGGGAGCTTCCAAAGAACTTGGTCGCAAAAACTAATGTCAATATCAACTGAATGATTTTTTAAGTATGAGTATTATTCTTTTTGAAGGAGAAAATGGAAGACCACCAGAAGGAGAAAATACAATGACTTTACTTCTGACGACAACATGGGGATGGGGTGACAATAGTTGAGTGTTTTCTCTTTATAGAATGCAAGACAATGTGGGTTAGGCCACTTGAAGTTCATTCACTAGAATATTTGTAAGATTCTATATCAGCAATATCTTGGAAGGAGGAATAGTGAACCAGCTAGACACGACGAGGTGGTGGAAGACATTAACTAAATTAAATATGATAAATTGAAAGGTAAAAATTATAAAATTGAATGTGAAACTTTTTAAAGACACTTTTTTATTGGTGATCTCTTATATCCATACATATTCATGAGGCCACACTATTATTCAGAATTAATTTTAGGCATCCCAATAAACAGTGTTCTTGGATATAATCCAGCCTCGTATATTACATTCTCACACCAAATGATGCAGATGGACTTCCTCTGTCACTTCAAAACCAAACCAATCATGCATTTGACAACATCACCGGGGCTCATTCTCTTCCTTTTGAGCTTTCTCATCATCCAACAATCCCATGATAGAAAATGGTATTTGGTGAAGGAATGGATGAGATCAAGACTATCCATGGGATCCACACACTTTCTTTCACATTATCCCACCACCCACTTGCTAATCATCTCACACATATGCATAAAATATGTGAGCTCCTGTAGTTGAGATGGAAGGAATGAGTGTTCTATATTACAATAGATAATTGAACTAAAAATGAAGTCTCCAAGCTGCAATGAATGTTCCATGGTGGTGCCCCTCCTGAACGAGGAGAGGTGAGCTATGGATGAGGCAAATAGAGGTGTCCACAACGCTTATGCCACCACCACTTTCTCAAAATAATGCTTCAATAGAATCAAATCCCTGCCAGGTTTACCTAATTGTAGTCATTGTTCTTTTTACAAACCTTATTTTGGGTATTGTAAATCATATTTTTTCTACCTATGATGTTGATCTGGAGTTGGGTTGCTTTCAATTTAATACGCTTTAGCATCAGGAGTTTGGATTAGTTTAATTATGATTATTGTCATGACTACTGAAACTTTCTACTCAAGCCTCCATATTGAAAGATGCATGGACATTGATCCCAGTATCTGCACCTAACCGGATTTCAGATATTATACATTTGGAAGTTTGGGAAGAACAGAGGCCTCCATTTTTAGGAACACCGAGTTATATATGGTGGTTACTAGTTTCTTGATCTTGGAAGGGGATAACATGAATGATCTATTCTCTGGAATAGTTTTTAGAATTTCTGGGATGGAATTGGGTTTCATGAGAAAGGAGCGCCTATAAATTAGAGATGGATTTTTACATCTATTAGTTTATATGCTTTCTAATATTGTTCACATCCTGTTTTCTTACTCTCTATATATTGATGACAAAAAACATCAATTTCCATAGGTAGAGCATGAATTTAGGACATATAAGACATTTTCTCTCTTTTTATAGATAATATTTCTTTTTTTCTCTTGATTATAGGTTTTGATCATATCCTTTCTCTTGTGTACGATTCTGTATACTTCATTGGATATTAGTGGATACTTAATGTTTGGATCCAATATAGAATCATAGAAAACTTTGAACCTCCCACCTAATAAAATGAGCTCTAAAGTTGCAATATGAAAAACCCTTTCCATTACCTTATCTATATATTCATAGATTGCCATGCTAGTTGTGCATGCTATAGAACATGCTCTTCCATGCAACAACAAGAAGTGGAGATTGACCCTCTTGATCCGAGATTCCATGGTGATCAACAAAGCTATTGTTGCTCTATGTGTTCCCTTATTTGGGTATTCAATTTCTTTGGTCGGTACTCTGCTAAGTTTCACTAGATCTAACTTTTTTTCGTGCTTATGCTACTTGAATATTTCAGGTGTAAGTCATTGGGTAGAGCTTGAATCAGTGATGATAGTGATGATATTGTTGATGGGAACTTTAATTTTTAACCATTGGCACATGTACATACCTCATGGAAATTATTAGGCATTTGTAAGAGTGGTTAGTACCATCCCAAGGTATAAAATGATGGAACCTTTTGATGTTCTCTTGAAGGCCTCCAATGTGGTCATGATATCCTTAGGTGAAAAAGGTAGATTCTTTTAGTGTTGAAATATGGATATAGCTGGAAGAATTGTGCATGAATAAATATTTTATTGGTGAATTATATGATAAAACATTAATTCACCCTAGAACATTAATCAAATGACATATTGATGAATTTAGAAAAATAATCGTAGATCATATCAATATATATGATTTGAATGGTGATGAAGAACTACCAATATCTCACTAATGCTCTCTATACGCCAACATTAACAAAGTCACAAAATAAAGATATTTATGAAAAGAAATATAGAATAATCTTCATTTGTGGTAGTGTTAGAGAGATTTAGAATTTGGGTAATCCAAAAAAAGGGGGGATTCAAATTTTAAGATAAAGATCCAAGTTTCATCAAAAGTGTGTCGATGTCTGTGCCATAAAATGTGATATGGATGTTCATGGATCATATTAGTCATGCGATATTTTAATATATCATATGTTATTAATGACAATATTATTTATCATTCATTTATGCTTGTTGTGTTATAAAAACAACAAGGATATTGTAATAAAACCCTTTAAATATAGTATTTTATGTGTCATCATATTGGAATACTAAGGATCTTGATGATATCTTAAGATTAACTTGAGTATGAGTACTTATGTATGTGATGAGTTCATATTTTCAAGTTAGAGAACTTATAAGCTATTGAGTCACTTGGACTATAATACATGCAATATCATAAATATGTCAACAATAAAACAATGGCGCATATTATCCAGTAGTCCAAAGACTAAAGGTTAATTTTTTTGATATATATATATTATCACACTTTCACATAAATTCTATGTTGTCTTGATTCAGGTTTGACTTGAGAATGAATTATATTGTTTTCAAAATTGGGTTCCTTTTGCGATTTCATTGAATTTATTATTGCTTGTATATACTAAATTTTCTATTAGTGTGATTTAATAAAGGTTTATGGGATGTTTGGAGTAGAAATATATTTTTTAAAAAATTACAAGAACAAGATAAAATGGTAATTTTAACCAAATAGTAGCCCCCAATTTTTTTAATAGTTTCGTTGATCTTAAAAAATAACTTTTCATGTGTGGTTTTATATCCTACATTGCTGATCCCAAGCTAGGATAGAGGGTTGTGTAGTTGAGACCCAACCTAAAACTTCATCAAATCTTTTCATGAAAATGATCAAAATTTATCAATATGCTAATACTAGGACATTTCTCAAAAGAAATGCACAACATTGCTCATGCGTGGTTTCAAATTAGGTAGAGCCTTTGTATTAATGCACATGTATAGTGTTAAATGCCTAAGGGTCTTCACGTCTTTCTGGATTGATGTGAGGGATAATGAAGCAAGTCCAAAATAATAAACATAGGATAAATAGTTAGAATATTAAAAATCTAATGAGAAAATATATGGAATTGGTAGATATTATAGTTAGAAGATAAATTAGTGTTTTTTAGTTTACAAAAGGCTAAATGGGTGGGAGAAAAGGCAAGGAATTAGATAACTCTAGTTTCAACCTTTCAAAATTGGGTGAAACTAAGAATTAAAATGGTGTTGGTATTATGGTGGATAAGACTTTAAGAGATAAAGTGGTTGAAGTCGTAAGATTAAGGGATAAAATCATAGCTATTAAGATATTTGTAGTAAACCATAATTTTATATTTGTTAGTGTTTCTGCACCTATGTAGGACTTGATGTACAACAAATTTTTTCCTTTTGTGTTAAGTTAGAAACATTGATTCTGAGTTTTTCAAAACATGAGAAAATTTTTATAGGTGGTGGCCTAAATGGGTATATATGAAATAATTCAATAGATCAAATAGATTGTTATAGTAGGTTTGGTTTGGGTGTGGTAAATAATGCAAGGATCGGCTATCTTATACTTTGCCTATAGTTTTCATTTTGTGGTAAAAAATACTCTCTTTAAGAAATGGGAAGAACATCTTATAACTTATAAAAGCAGATTCCTAAGATCCCAAATTGATTATTTCTTGGTAAAAAGGTCACATAAAATATTAATTATTTTTCTTATGTTATGCATGGTGAAAGTCTTGTTGGTTCTGTGCATAATAGAAGCATGCGATAGTGAGTGTTATATTAAAATTTCTTTTAATAATCATTGTCCGAGGAATGGTGAAATGGATTCGTTTAATCCTGAATGGGAGCTGCCGCTTCTTCAACAACTGAGTGCGAATGTCTTGGGTGGGATATCTCGAGTAGAAAAGGGAATTTCTTTTGCTGAGGCGCTTGCGGGATCTTCTCATCTTGAGAGCACTCAAATCAGGCCGCCAATGGTTAAGAGGACTGGAGAAGGAGCCATAATGATCACTGCGGATCCAGATGCTGTTAAGCAGCGACTGCAGGTATGCAAATTCTCTATTCTTGGACGCATTTCATATGAGAAGGGTGCGAAGCCGTGGTCCTACAATGAGCTCAAGCAACGAATCTCGGCTTGTTGGAGCATTACTAACTGGCGACTCATTCCAATTGGAAGAGGTTTTTTCCATATTGTTTTGTAGCAACAGGATGACCTGAACCGAGCCTGGAGAATTGGGTCCCTCAATTTGAAACCAGGCTCTTTTCGCCTCTCTGAATGGGATCCACATTTTAATCCGTTTACACAGAAACAGTCAATTGCCCATGTTTGGAAAAAAATCCATGGCCTGCCCTGGATATACTGGCATCCAAAAATCCCGAATGACATTGCTTCTGGAATTGGAACTCCCTTGAAAATTGATCACAGAACGATCAATAGTGACCTTGGTCTTTTTTCTAGGGTGTTGATTGAGATTGACATGGAGTCTTTTCCCCCTGAACGTGTTCTCCTTGAAGTCAATGATCATTTCATTGATCTCTTCCTGGATTTTGGGAACCTGCCCAAGTTTTGTGAACATTGCAGAAAGGTGGGGCACTCTATGGACCAATGCTGTAATGTTCAAAGACCCATGAAAGCATCTCCAAATAGGAATGCCTAGAAGGAGGCTCCCAACATGAAACCTGCTTCCCGCAAACAATATGTTAAAAAAGACACCAGCATTGCCAACCAGGCTATTCCACAAACTGCAGGTCCCAGTACAAAATGGGCCGATTTAGCTGAGGAGGATGACAATCCCAACTTACTGGCTGACAATGGGAATGGTGAAAATTCTTCCCAGTAATAGGCTGTGGAAAGCATCGAACAGGAAGAGAGTCTTGAATTCTCGACTGAACTGTTTGATTTTGTTTCCAATCTACAAATTGAAAATATGACTCTTGGTTTGATCAACATAGGACTCCTTGAGGTGCTGAACTCTTGTGAGGCCGAACTGGAGCATCCTCTCCTAACTTCTGATCCAATTCCTGATTATTCCACCATTGTAACTATGGATTATATCAATAGAGACACTTCTCTATCTGATCCCAATCTGCAGCAGGGAAGCCTCTTACTTCTGTCCGAGCAGGGTGCAAGGCAGGTTGAGGATACTTCTCCCAAACTGAATTCCGGGAAGGATCATTTTCAGGCACAACCGGATGTGCCCATGGTTGCTAAACCCAGTGATGATCTGCTTGATGTTCTCACACCTGTTAATGAGGTCACTCCAGCAAGGGCTGCGGCAAAAATTACTTCAGAATGCAATAAACCAAGAAGATCCTCCAGGATTATGGCTGGTGAAAGCCTACAAAAAAAGGGGCCTAACCCCAATAAAAATCTTGAATGAAGATTCTTTTTTGGAACTGCCAGGGCATAGCGAACCCTGGAACTTCATGTTCTCTCCGGCTGCTTGTGACTAAGAATAAACCTGAAGTCATTGGTTTAGCTGAACCAAAGACAACAGACATGAATGCTATCTCTCTGCTTGACAAAATAGGTTACAATTCATTCCATTCTGTTCTTGGGGATCAGCAGGACCGGCTCTGGATTATGGTGCATAGCCATGTTGATAATCCCACCCTTGTTTCTACCCATACACAGATGATAACCTTCAAATTTAATTTCCAAGATCAATATTTTTTCTTCTCAATTGTTTATGCCTCCAATAACTATTTGGTTAGAAGGGACTTGTGGAGTCATATTTCTAATCTGTCACACACCATTGGTGCTTCTTGGATGCTCATTGGGGACTTCAATGCTATACTCCAGGCTAATGAAAAGTTGGGACACTCAAATATCATTCCTGCTATGGATGATTTTCGTTTATGTGTTGAAAGATCAAATCTCACTGAGGTTAACCTGCTTGGAGCCAAATACACTTGGTATAGGAAGAACTTAAATGGCATGAGAGCTAGTCGGATTGATCGTGCTTTTGTTAATGATAAAGTTCTGATTAACTGGAGGACTATTTCTTGCGTGATTCTTTCCAAACATAACTCAGATCATCATCCAATACTGTCCAATTTTATTGGAACTTGTGAGCGACGTCCTCTACCCATCAGGTTTAACAATGCTTGGACTACACTCTCTGAATGTTCCACGCTTGTAAGAGACACTTGGACTCTGGAGGAAAATAATCATCCCTTATCTTGTGTTTTTAAGCTGCGTTGCCTCAAGGAAAATTTGAAACTTTGGAGCAAAGATAGATTCAGCCTCTTGGATTAGGAAATCGATTCTCTTGAAAACTCCTTACATGGCATTCAAAAATCAATGACTGATTATGACTTCTCTTGCCTTGCTGGATAGGAAGCTAAGCTATCCTTGGATCTGAAAAATCTGCTCACTCTTAGAGATAACATTAAAAAAGAGGTTTATAAGGTGAAGTGGATAACGGATGGGGACAGAAATACTAAGTTCTTTAATGCCTTACAGAGGAGTAAAAAAGCTTGCAGGCCACTATCTCTTCTCAAAGATGGAGATGTTATTCTTGAAGATCACCAGAGCCTCTCGAATCATATTGTCTCGTTCTATCAGAACCTCTTCAATGGTTGCAAAAGAAATGGACAAATCCTGGATGGAATTATACCTGCCCTTGTTAGTGATGAAGATAATGCAATGCTAACTAGATTACCCTCTGATATTGAAATAAAGAATGCTGTTTTTGGTCTGAAAAAGGACAGCTCTCCTGGACCTGATGGATTTAAAAATCATTTCTTCCAATGCTACTGGGATACTATACAGGATGATGTTTGCCGGCTGGTCAAACACTTCTTTACTAATGGAGCAAAAATTCATGGAATCAATGCTCAATTCATTGCCTTAATTCCAAAGGTTGATAATGCCAGTGACATTAATCAATTCAGACCTGTTGCCCTGATCAATACTATCCAGAAAATCCTCACAAAGTTATTGTCTAACAGGCTTGCCCGTATCTCTGATAAAATCATTTTTTGGAACCAATTTGGCTATGTCAAAGGGAGAAGAATACATGACTGTCTTTTTAATGCTTCTGAATGTGTGAACCTTCTGCAAAATCCTATTAGAGGAGGGAGCATCGCCCTTAAGCTGGACATTAGGAAAGCTTTTGACACCATTGATTGGGACTTCATAAGTAATGTTATGCACCGATTCGGTTTTCATCCGACATTCATTCAGTGGTCCTACACCTTGCTCAGCTCAGCCTATATCTCCATTCTTGTCAATGGATCACCTGATGGTTTTTTCAAGTGTTCCAGAGGGGTGAGGCAAGGGGACCCCTTGTCTTCCATTATTTTTGCAATTGCAGAGGATTACCTTAGTAGACTGATTACCTACCATGCTGACAAAGGAAATCTGAAAGTTCTTCGGGCTAACAGGGGTAACCCTGCTCCTTCACATCTTCTCTTTGCTGATGACATTATCATTTTTACTCAAGGAGGAAAAAGAAATATTCAGAATCTCAAATCCATCCTCGATCACTATGAGCTTGTCTCTGGACAGGAGGTGAGTTGGAATAAATCCTTCATCTTCTTTGGGAAAGGCATTACAGACTCCAGGAGGCACTGTATGATTAATAGTCTTGGCATCAAAGAGGGCTCCTTCCCTTTCACATATCTTGGAGTCCCAATGTTTTTTGGTAAACCGAGATCCACCTATTTCACTGATGTGGTTTGCAATGTCAGAAGAACTCTCTCTAATTGGAAGGTCAAAGCTCTCTCTATGGCAGGTAGAATCTGCCTTGTCAAACATGTGATCATCTCTAAACTTGTCTATTCCTTTATGGTTTAGTCCTGACCTATATCTACCTTTAAGATCCTTAACTCCCTCATGAGGAATTTTGTTTGGGGTGGTAGTATCCTTGAAAGGAAAATTTCTACTGCCCCTTGGAACAAATGCTGTTTACCCCTCACTATGGGGGGACTTGGCATTAAGAACATTGAAAGCTTAAATAATTCCCTTCAAGCTCATTTTATCTGGATACTTATAAATGAAAACTCAGCCTCTCTGGACTTTTTCAGAAAATGAATTCTCTCCAGACTGATTGCTGGTAAACTCACTTATATGCACTCTTCTGTTTGGCCTGGTCTGAAAAAGATCTATCAAAGGATCAAGACTCATTCCCATTGGTTGGTAAATGCCTCTTCCAACTTGAAATTCTGGAGAGATAACTGGACAGGGGAACCTTTGGCCGAGGATATCAATGATGATTCTTTGGATGTTGATCTTGATGCCTCTATTTCTGCCCAAATTGAGATGAGACACAACCTGCCTATGCAAATTATGGAAATTGTTAACTCCTATGATTTCATAAATGCTGATGACATAATGGTTTGGGAACCATCTGTGAATGGAATGCTTGACTCTAAAAGCTTCTACCACCATTCCATACATATTAATAACTCTACTGCTGTCCAGGCCTTTAGAAGATGGATACAACCCTCTCAGTATACTCTTCTATGGAGAATTCAATGGAAAAAACTCCCAATGGACAACAACCTTCAAAGAGCTGGCATCTCTCTTTTCTCAAGATGTGACCTGTTCCACCAACATAGAGATGATCTGGATCATCTCTTTCTCTCTTGAAAAACTGCTAATTCAATCTGGATTATCATTTTTGGCCTTTTTGATATCTCGTTACCACGTGTTCACAATGTTGCAGATTTTCTGCACTTTATTGCAGCCGAACATCTCTCAATGCAGATCCAAGTCCTCTTCTTTGTTGCCTGTGCTGAAACTTTTCACACTCTATGGCGAGGCAGGAACAACATCAGCCATGGAAAGTCTGCTTTCAATCAAAATTCTGCCATCTCTAGTATTCTCACAATGACCAGAAATGCCAATCAGCTTCATTCTAGACAATTTCATAATTCTATCAAAGATTTTGTAGTCCTGAGGAGGCTACATTTGTCAGGTAACTTCCCCAAACCTTCAGGAACTATAGAAATTTTCTGGATCCTTCCCTTTGTAGGTTGGATCAAATGCAATCTTGATGGTGCCTCAAAAGGAAATCCTGGACCAGCTGGTTATGGTATTGTGTTTCGAGATGAAAATAGCAACTTTCTTGAAGGCTCCTATGGATCTTGTGGTCATGTCACTACCCTTGAAGCTGAGATGATGGCCTTTATTAATGCAGTGGATATGGCTCATCAAAGAAATTGGAATGATCTCTGGTTTGAAAGTGATTCTTCTATTATAGTGCAAGCTGTCCGGAAAAATCAGATCCACCTTGTCTGGAAACTCACCCTGAAATGGATCAAATGCTTTGAAATTATTGCCTCCATGAACTTTATCATTACTCATGTATATCGTGAAGCCAACTCTGTTGCTTATAGTATTGCTTCCAAGGGTATCTGTGAAGCCTCTAGAGTGCACCTGACCACACCTGATGAGGATTTTACTGATTTGCTTAATAGAGACAAGTGTAAAATTTCCTCCTTTAGACTCTTGTAATTTGCCTTATTTATTTGAATCTTTTCTTGCTTTTCTAAAAAAAAATCATTGTCCGAAACCAAGAGTGAGGATCTTGCACATAAAATTTATAAATAATTTATTTAATATCTAAAGAAATAAATACCTGGTCCTAAGTACATTTTTTGTTTATGATTGTTGATCATCTAAAAATGCCCTTTCAGATTGTCTTCAATTCACTTGTGAGGATCCAATGGTAGAATCCCTCTAGCGGTGATCCACATGTGCTTTAATGGTCTCCGAGTAATTCCACCCTTTCTCCGGTTGCTAGCATGGTGAATCAAATGTCTTGCGTTATAAATTATTGATTGATCGTTCTTCGGTCTTGAAGAAATTCTCTCCTAGGTTTCTCATTTTTGAGAAGGAGAGGAGGAGTCGAGTGAGAATTTATTGTGTGCAACAATTCTCTATACCCAAACATGGAATTGGTTTCAAATGAATTACATAATAGACATAGTCATCTATTTATAGAGATGAGATTTCAGTTGCTAAATTTAATTGCACAACAATCAATAAATATAATTATAACCATTAATGAAATCATGTGCTGCATGATAATAATTAAAAAATTATTATCATTATTTTGTGGTGTTCCATATTGTGCAAAATGGATAAATAATATTTATCATCTCATAAATAATTATTTTATCACCAAACACTGTCTTTTTTCTCTTCAAACTCCTCTTGTATTTATTGAACACCTGAATAAATATTTCATTCAAAAAATATTAAATAAATATTTATTAAATATTAAATAAATTAAATAAATTTATTTTATTCAAAATTCGGTGAATAAATATTTATTTAATTTATGTAATAAATATAGCCCCTGTGGGGGTAGCCCATTGGTCAGGTCATTTTCTTGGTTCGTCGGGGTTGGGGTTCGATTCCCTCTGGTTGTGCCTTGGAATCATAATTTCACCACCATTGATTTAATCCCCTCTTCTATGCTAGGCTGCATGGGGTGGGGCGGTTTTGGGTAGCATCAACCGCATGGCGAAGGGAAAACCTGAGTCTCTTTAACTGGTTTATTGGGGGTGGACTACTCAATTAGAAGAATAAGACATGTAAGAGGGGGTGTTATTGTTTCCATACAAAAAAAATGTGAGCAATATAACTTAAATAAAATTATTCCTCAGTCTTGAGATTAATATTTATTCCATATTAAATTCAAATATAATTTTATCTAGACCACCAGAATCACTTACTGTGTAACCCTCTAGGATTTTTTCTCATTAGAATTAGTTGATATTGCTTAAATCCAAGATTACTGTCTAGAAACAGGTCATGGAACCCAAGATAAATAACTTAAAGTCACAACAATGATAACCACATACAAATTCTCATTGTGTAATAAAATCCATTTCTCATATAATCTCATCATACAAGTTGCATGGCGGTGTCATCAAACTATATACTTAATTAATAATTCTTTGACTATCTGATATGAACTCATCATGACACCATGGACATGGAATTTAGGTCAAAAATTCTATTTCAATCAATGGGTCTATATATCAAATTCCATAAATATGGAAAAGAAAAACCCTTTCTTGATATATCCATTAAAAACATGTCAATCGCGACGCACCCAACGTACCTTACTTCCTACAAGCATATGGCATGAAATTTTTTGTCAGTAAATCTATGTTCATGAGTCGTGATATGAATTAATGATAATATTAAAGTCTAAGGACCATTAAAAATTCTTTCAAACAAAAAAATCTGGTGACCCTAAAACATGTGGGATTCCTACTGGAGGGTCTGTTCTCATAATATCCTATCTTGAAGATTACCAAGTGAGAACGTCATGAGAAGAAGTCTCATCTACTTAAGAGTATTGGATGACGATGGTCTATATACTATGTGTCCCATCATAGTATGTTATCCAACTGTATAACTATATTTAGAATATTTTCATATCACTTCAAGGTTCTCATCTTAGCAAATAACTACTATGAACTTATCAACGTGACAAATAATCTAGGACATTATTACATTATGGTCATGAAAAATAGTGAACAATATGTAATAATGTGTTTAATTTAATATTTAATGCATCAAATATTCATGTAATCAAAGTACAAATAGTTGGTTCTAGGACACAAACTCTAACAAACTCCCACTTGGACTAGAGATAACTACCTACAATTTTCAGTCCGCTAGACCTCAAATGAAAATCATGTTTCTGCTAAGTCAAGTCTGTAGTAAAGGGGCCCACCACATTGTATTCTATGAAAAAAATACTCACTGAAACTTCAACTCCTTGAGAAAAATCACTCAAGAGATGATACTTTCGATGTGAGTTCTTCGTCTGCTGATGTGACCTTGAATCTTTTTGTGAGAGACACTCCTACAGTATTATCACAATAGTGTGTGATGAGATCTTTACTGGTAGATACCACATCAAGATTTTGGATGAAATTGTGTGTCCAATCTTCTTCTTTAACTACCTTAGAAGCTGCAATATACTCAGAATCTGCTATAGAATCTGCCACCACAACATGCTTTGAACTCTTCCAGCTCACAACACCTCCTTTCAAAGTGAACATGTATCCCGTTTGTGAATTCATGTCATCTTGATTAGTCTATAAATTGGCATCTGCATATCCTATGATGAATATTTCCTCATCTCCTCCATAAAATAGTAACATATCCTTAGTATGCCTTCGATACTTTAGGATAGTATTGACTTCAATCAAATGAAGGTCACCTGTATCAGCTTGATATTTTCTTTCCACACTTAATACGTAGGAGACATCTTTCCTAGTACATAGCATACCATACATGACTGACCCAACCACTGATGCGTATGGAATAATTTCTATTCTATTTCATTCCTCATGGGTCTGAGGACACATTTTCTTGGAAATATGAATGTCATATGACACTAGAAACAATCTACTCTTACATTGTTCTATACTAAATCTCTTCAGTATCTTGTCAATGTATGTATTTTGACGTAGGCTGAGAAACCTCTTGGATCTATCACGATGGATCTTGATACCAATAATATATGATGCCTCACCCAAATCATTCATGGAAAAGAATTTATTCAACCATTCCTTAATAGAGTGTAATATTGATATTTCATTTCCAATAAGTAATATGTCAATAACATAAACTATTAAGAAAATTACTACACTCCCACTAAATCATTTGTAAACATAAGGCTCACTTTCATTCTTTATTTAACCAAATTCTATTATGGATTCATCAAAATAAATTTTCCTTGACCATGATTCTTCTTTTAATCCATAAATTTATTTTTTCAACTTTTATATCTTATTAACATCTTTTGGAGTCAAAAACCCTTCAAGTTTTGTCATGTAGACATCTTATTGAAGGTTCCCATTAAACAATACTATTTTGAAATCCATTTTCCAAATCTCGTAGTCATGGTAAGATGCAATGGAAAGTAGGATTTGATGGATTTTAGCATTGAAAGTGTTTGAAAGTTTTCATCATAGTCAATACATTTAGGTTGTTTAAGCTCTTTTGCAACCAGTCACACCTTATAGGTACTAGCTTGTCCATCCATGTCCATTTTCTTCTTAAATACCCATTTGAAACCAATAGGTTTTATATCCACTAGAGGATATACCAAAATCCATACTTGGTTTTGGTACATGGGATCCATTTCATAATTCATGGATTCTTTCCACTTGGCAACATCTATGCCACTTATTGATTCCTTGTAGGTTAGAGGATAATTATTATCAATTAATAATGAGTCACCATCCTTGGTAACTAGAAAAACAAAATGTTCAGGTTCCCTAACCTATCTTGTACTCCTATGCAGTTCTTGTGTCTCTGGAACTTTTTCCTCTTCCACAGGGCTTTGTGGAATCTACTCCTCTACCAACTTTTGTGTTCCTTGAGCCTCAACTTCATCGAAGTTTATCTCACTCCCACTATCTCTTTTGGAGAAGTGATCCCTCTCAAGGAATATATCGTGTCTTTCTATTATAAATCCTTTTTCTGAGGGGTTTTATATGTAATATCCCTTTATTTCCTTGGGGTATCCTATAATGGTACACTTTTTTTTAGGGTGCAAGTTTGTTACATAATGAGGACATAACAAATTCTTCACTTCCCCAAACATATAAATTTGATAACTTGGTTTTTCTTCCACTCCAAAATTCTTATGGAATACCATTTATCAATTTAGTTGGTACTTGTTTTATTATGTGTGCCGCTTTTTATAACGCATATCCCAAAAGGATAATGGAATTCTTTCATAACTAATCATTGATATAACCATGACCAACAAGGTGTGGTTCCTACTTTATCTTACACCATTCCACTGAGGCGTGTAAGGAGTGAGTTGAGATAGGATCCCAAACTCCTGTAAGTAATCAATGTAGTCTTGATTAAGATATTATATATCTTAGTTTGATCAGAGTTTTCTAATCTTCTAACCAAGATGGTTCCCAACTTAATTCTTTTATTCCTTGAATTTATCAAATGAATCCAACTTATACCTCATTAAGTAAATATATCCATATCTACTAAAATCATCAGTAAAAGTTTTAAAGTATGAGAAACCACCCCTTCCTTCAATAGGAAATGATCCACACACATTGGTATGAACTAATTCAAGAATCTATTTAGCCCTTTCACCTTTCCCACTAAATGGGGATTTTGTTATTTTACTTGTAAACATGCATGACATACACCAAGTGGTTTTAGTTTTAAAGAATCTAAATATCCATCTTGATGTATGTTTTTCAATCATTTTTCATTTACATGACCTATCCAGTGAATCCAAATCTGGCTGTGGTATGAGTCATGTGAAGTAACTTCATTATTGATTATCATTACTTGGTTTATGTAATCCAACACATAAATACTGTTATGTAAATGTTCCTTACCACAATAAATTCTATCTTTATAAAATAAGCAACATTAATTTCCAAATTTTAAAATGAATCCATATGTGTCTAGTCTAGATACATAAATAATGTTTTTGGTAACTAAAGGCACATAATAACAACCCTTTAAAAAAAATATCATTCCAATCAGCAATGTGAGGTGGTAGTCCCGAATAGTTACAACAACAAGTTTAGCTCCATTGGCTACTTGTAGATATAACTTCCCTTTTTCAATTTTATAGAATCCACTTGGTTACTATATTTGAATACATATATGAGCACAAAAATCTATATCTAATACCCAATTTTTATAAATAGATAAATTGTACTCGATAACAAATGCACCTGAAGCTTCCCCTCGCTTCTTTAGCTATATGTAGGTTTTCTTCCTATGGACCTTCTTTCCACATGAGAAACATACAGAATCATATTCCCTTGCGTCCCCTTTATTCTTCTTCTTCTTGAAAGGGTGTGAAGAAGTTTTGGGATTAAAGCTATTTTCTTTCCCTTTACGTTTGTTCACCATAAGGACAAAAGGCTTTTCACGCTTCATATCTTTATCTACATGGCGATGGAGGATAAGAAGATCTGGTAGATACTTATCAATGTTGTTCATATTAAAATTCACAAAAAACTGGAGAAGCTACAAGGGGGTGATGTTAGAATGAGATCAGTGCTCAGTTCTTTAGGGTGTTTAATCCCAAGAACCTCCGGGCGCTCAATGCAGCCAATGAGTTTGACTATGTGAGTCCAAGATGGGGAACCCTCTCCAAGCTTACTCTAAAAGAGGGACTTGGAAATCTCAATCCATTTCTATTTTACCTCTCTCCTGGTAAATACTACATAGGTTTTCAATCACTATATAGACATCCATGTTTTCATGTGACTTCATGAGTTCCATAGACATATATTAAAGCATCAAACAGTGAATTCTGGCCACACTCTTCATATGTTTTTCATAGTTTAGGAACTCTTCACCACTTTCCTCTTGAGTAGGCAGATTAGGCATTGAGAATTCTAGCACATAAGATTTTTGTTCATGGTGTAGAACAACCCGAAGGCGTCTGAACCACACCTAGAAGTTACTTCCAGTGATCAGATTTTCTTTATCCAATATTTATTATAAGGATAGAAAGCTTGTAATTTTATTCTATAATTAAAATTGAAGATCATTATCACTTTTCTTGATTATAGATTTTTCGACAAAAAATTAATTGATTTTATTAAATCTACAACTATTTTATCAAGTCCCAATATCCCTTACCATTGAACTTGGAATTTATAGTTTCTAGGAAATTCTAGTGGAAAGGATCCATATTCCCCTTTTCATAACCCCAAGAAGGGTTGGTGAAGCTATTTTGAAGGTATTTAGGTAGGCAAGTCTTTTCCAACTGTGGGATTGATTCTCCTTAATCCGTTGAGTGGAATCCCTAATCCAAAAATAATGACTTGGGATATTCTCAACACTTGCCTCCAAATTACATCATGTATAGCAAGGGATACTCCTTTTTTATGTAAAATAGTTAAGTCAATCTGAGACTTTCATAAGAACTCCCCTAATAAAAGTAAGTGTCCCAACCAGGGTTGGTTAGACACATAGTTCTATTGATTTTTGTTCCTAATCATGTAATGAAAGTCTTAGTCTGACTTAATATTAGATTGATGGATTTTATTTTATTATGCATAAATTTTTATCCTCTTTTATCCTTTACTTGTCTTGTTAAAATTTAAGTGGATGTTTACTTAATTAATTAACCATGTTTGGATAAAACATTTATGTATAATCAGTTTTATTTAAATTCTATATTTGCATATTAATTCATTAATTTATATGATCACGGTCTTGTATCAATAAATATAATTTTAATGCATTAGACAGAAAATAATTAATTAATTAAATGAACCGATCATGAGCTTATCTAATGGTTGATTTAATGAGCGGATATTAAATCAACCGATAAACTAGTTAAAATAAATCCTTCTTTTAAACTTGTAATGAGCTAAAAAATTCCACATGTACATCTATGTATCATTGAGTTGGCTTCATTATGGTCCCATATTGAACCATTCCTACATTCCTTGGGATGATCCATTGATTACAAATATTTATTACTCATACGTATGTGATGGGAGCCAAAATAATGGTTAAAGGGAATTACAATTCTATCATTGGACATGTAGGTTCTACATAATAATGGAGGGAGAGATGAATCACATACCATCTATTAATTTAATATTAAATTATTTAAAAACCATCCAATAAGTTTAATTAAATAAATTCTAACACATACATAGGTCTTGGTCAAGCTCATGAAGGGTCACACATGCAAAAAATATGCAAAAGTAAATGGCTAGAATTCATTTCATTATTCGTTATTTTTTATTATTTTATATAAACACGCTTGAATTAATTAATTAATTCCCTTTTATCTAAATGGTAATCTGATCTTATTTGGAGATATTAATCATTAATTTAATTCATGGAAAATAAATGGTAGAACAAATAATTACTTATTAATTACTATAAATTAATTGATCATTTAAAATTATTCAAAACCATTATTAAATTTTTAAACACACAACAATGTCCTAATCAATAAAATAATTTTTTAATGTTGTAATTTCAAATTTAATGTAATTTTAATTTTTTACATTAATAGGAGACTACACAGTATGCACATGCAGCTATATTCCATGTACCTCGGTTGTTGTATATCTAAGTCACATGACTGAGACTTCAGTGTGTTGACTCAGCCAAACTACATGGTGTGTACATGTAAATTAAACATCTTGCATCAACTTTCCATGTTCCTTGTTGGACCAGTCAACATGTGGTGTGAAATAAAAGCACCGTGTGTAATTAATTACTCAGCGCATCTAGATACAATATGCATGGGTATATAGAATGTGCTCTGGCCTCACACCGTGTAACCCAGTTTTACTAGCCAATGATTTGGTACTTCTTGATGGCATCTTTGGTAGTTATTCATTTGTTCTTAAACCTTTAATAAAACGAAACAGAGAATGAACATGATTAATATTTTGATAACATGTTAATTCAAATTGGATTAAAGAATAAATAACATGAAATAAAATATAATCACAATTGAGTATAGATCAATAATCAAATAAATAATTATAAATTTAAACATAACCCCTTTGATACCACTTATTGGTTCTGGCCATAGTAGAAGCATTCAATGGTGAGTGATATATTAAAATTTCTTTTAATAGTCATTACCTGAAACCAAGAGTGAGGATATTGCACATCAAATTTATAATCAATTTTTTTAATACCTAATGAAATAAATACCTTGGCATAGGAACTTTCTTTGTTGATGATTTTTTATCATCCGAAAAGGCACTTTAGGATTTTCTTCATTTTTCTTGTGAGGATCCAAGGGCAGAATCCCTCTAGCGGTGATCCACACATGCTTTAATGGTCTCCCAGAAATGCCACTCATTCTTTGTGTGATAGCATAGAGAATCAAATGTCTTGAATTGTTCATTCTTAATCTCTCATTCTTCAGTCTTGAAGAAACTATCTATTGGGTTTCTTTTTCTTGATGGGGAGATAGGAGGTGGAGTCAATAGAAAATTCATTGTTCGCAACAATTCTCTACACCCAAACCTGGAATTGGTTTCGAATGAATTACACAATAGATGTAGTCGTCTAATGATAGAGCTGGGGTTTCAGTTAGAAAATTTAATTTCATAAAAATGATAAAATATATTTATAACAATTAATTAAATACCATTCCACATAATAATAATAAAAATATTATTATTTTGTGGTGTTCCAACTTTGCACAAAAATGGATAAATAATATTTATTGACTCGTAAATAATTATTTTATCACTGGACCCGATCTTGGTCCATTTGAACTCCTCTTGTATTTATTGAGAACCTGAATAAATATTTTATTCTCTTAAATTAATATTTTATTCAAAAATTAGTAAATAAATATTTATTAAATATCAATAAAATAAATAAATGTATTTTATTCACAATCTGGTGAATAAATATTTATTTAATTTATGCGATATATAACATAAATAAAATTATTCTTTATTATTGAGAACAATATTTATTCCATTGATTAAATTCAAATTGAATTTAATTAAGACCGCCAACAGTTAGTGTGTGAACCTCTAGGATTATTTCTCGTTGACATTTGGCAGACTTATGTGAAGTCCAATATTATTGTCTTGCAATGGGTCAAGGCACCAAAGAGAAAGAACATAAAGTTGCAACGACGCCAACCACATACGAACTCCCAGTGTGTAATAAAATCCCTTTGTCACATTATCTCATCAAGAAGGTTGCATGAAGGTGTCATTAGCCTATATGCTTGATTCATCATTCCTTGACAATCTAAAATAAACTCATCGTTACACAATACCATGGAATTTAGGGTGATGGTTCTATTTCAATAAAAGGAATGAGATATTGAATTCCATAAATATGGAAGGGATAAATCCTTTATTTAATTATCCATTCAGAACTTATCATTCATGACACACCCAAAGTACCCTACTTTCTGCGAACATATGTCTTGCCAGTTTTCATCATCAAATCTAAGTACGTGAGTCGTGACATGAATTTATGATAATTTTAATGTTTAAGGACCATTACACAAACTCACAGTTAGGAATATTTGATGACACTAAAACATGTAGAATTCCTACTGGTGGTCCTGTTCTCATAATATCCCATCTTAGAGATTACCAAGTGTGAAATTCATGAGAAGAAGTCTCATATGCTTACGAGTACTAACACACGATGGTATATATACTATGTGTCCCATTATAGTATTTTATCCAACTGTAGAACTATATTAAGAATATTGTTATAGAAATTCAAGGTTCTCATCATAGCGGGGAACTACTATGACCTTATCAATGTGACAAATACTCTCAGACATTTTTACATTATGGAAATGTAGAAAAATGAACAGTATTTAATAAGGTGTTTAATTTAATATTTAATACATCAAGTATTCATGTCATCAAAGTACAAATAGTTGGTTCTAGGACACTAATATCTAACAAGTCTGACCATCCAACATCGTTTATTAGTTTTGTACCGAAAATTTATGAATTATAAGAGAAATTTAAAACAATTAATGAATCCAAGAATCATATGGAAATGCCTAAAGGACAACCTTATAATGGAATTTAAGAACAAACTTTTAAAAGAAGTGGCTTAGGAAGTTCAAGGAACTGCTAATTACATGTGGAACCGAGTGGATAAAAGTGTTTTCAATATAGCTACATATATTATAGTAAAGGGGTTTGACCTAAAGGGAAATAATCATATTGGTATAATGTGATTTTTTAACATAATGTTCAAGAAAATTGATATTGTTTTAAACCTTTATACCTATGTATTAATGAAGATTATTGGGCTCCATATCATGTTGCTCCTAGAGTGGCTAAGAACGAAGTTACTGACTCGAAATCTAAATTTTTTGAGGAGTTGTACCATTAATTACAAACTAAGAATATTGAAAGAAAAGTCTATAGTTTAGTAAGTGGTAGAGAGAGAAAAAAATATTTTGATCAATTTTTGTGCATAAAAGATAAAAAAGTACGTACCCTTTTTAAGGATTAAGAAATTATGAAAAATGAGGATTCTAATTTAATTATCTCTTCAATTATTAGTGGATGTGTGTATTAGACATAGATAATATCAACATTATTATAGAGTAGCTCAATTATAGCTATTATAAAAAAAATTCCTTTTGAGGTAAAAAAAGGATTAAGAAGGGCATGGAATGATAACGTTTTTGGGTTAGATAACATGGAAATATTTATGGGAGTTGTGTATTAATTATCCCATTGTGTTATTTAATGAAATTATAAAATATAAGAAAATTCTCGATGAATAGAGGAAGAGATCTTTCCCCCATGGGCAGAGCCTAGTGGTGATGCCTTTGAGGGGTCTCATAGGAGGTCTCAAGTTCGAGTATCTCTGAGTACATGTAGTTGTCATAGGTTCTCTTTGTTTCTTTGTATCCCCCTCACTTGAAATGTTTTTTTAATAGTTGAATATATCTCTAGTACTTGTGTATAATAATAAAGGAGAAATTTTATATTATGGGAATTATAGTGGCATTATGCTTGTGAGTCATACCTTGAAACTTTGGGAGAGAGTAGTTGAACAAAGAATTCAAAGGAAAACTAATGTTTCTGATAATCAATTTGGTTTTATACTTGGACATTCAAACACATAAGCGATTTATTTGATTATATGTATGATAAAATATTATTGAAAAAAATCCCAAAAGTTTTATATGGTTTTCCTTGATTTGGAGAAGGCATATGATAAAGTTCATATTTCAGGTTTTTTGGAAAAATCGTAAAAGAAAAGAGGTATATGTGGAGAATATTAAACTCATCCAAGACATGTATGAAGAGAGTTTGACTTGAGTTAGAACTATAGTAAGTGATATAGGTTCTGGGCGTAGTAGAAGTGTGTGATGGGTCATGCCCAATTTTTCTTTTTTTCATGATCGATGATCAATCCATGATCTACATGATGATAAATTTCGTGATCAACAAAATTAAATCAAAGAAAATGAAAAATGAGTAAAACATTGGAACGAACGCGTCATCATTGATATTATTTAAAGTTAATTAAATCAATTAAAGAATCAAATTGTGTGAATTATTTCTAAATTGATGGATCTGAAAATATATCTACATTGTAGGTTCATTGCGTTGTAGGAATAAAAAGAAAATTCCCCCTAGCAGTGATCCACACGTGTTCCATGAATCTCCAAATGTCACCGTAGGAATCGCTGGGTCCTAGATCGCAAGTGTCATTTTCCTTTGATCGCCATGAGAATCACTTCCAAATAGTTTTCCTTGATATCTCTTGAATTTAGAGTGAATGGTGGAACAATAACACTCTCCATTCTTGTGAGAGTTCTTGGAGAGGTATCTCTTTAGGGATTGAGAGGGTTCTCTTCGACTGTCATTGTACACAACACAAAATGAATTGGATTTAATGAAAATAATATAATTGGGTTTAATACTATTAGAGTTTAGAAATATATATTTGTATAAGTTCCCTTTAATATTTATTTAATCCCTTTGGGAACCCCATGTCTAAAATAATAATATTAATAATAATATTTCTTTGACATGCGCTTAACTTGCGAATTAAATTAAATATTATTTTATAAAATAATATTCAATATATATCACCAAACCCGAAAAAATGGTCCTCCATTCCTCTATAATATTTATCGAGACTTTAATAATGAATATTTATTTAATAAATAAAGATCAATGAATTATTCACTAATAAATAAGTAAATAAATCTATTTTTTTCACTAAATAGAAAATAAAAATTTATTAAATATTCTGCTCACATTATATTCTCTCAAATAACTAGTGATGGAATATATGTGATTAAGAAAACAAGAATAATTATTAAACCATGTGAAAAAATAATATTTATTCAAATTTATAAATAATAAATAATAATATACTATTTAACTAAGATTCTAGATACACTTAGTGTGTAGATGGACCTCTAGGCCTCTTTCTCAATGGAATTAGGCTAAGTACCCTAAAGGTTAAGGTTCACATCTAGCAACATTACAAGACACCCATATAAAAAGAAGTTAATGTTGAAATGGAAAAATACCTCATACATATGATCATTTTACAACATAATACCTTTATCATGATATCTCTAATCAGGAAGGTTTCACACTTATGCCATCAACCTATGTGCTCGAAGTCTCTTTATATGACTTTATAGAAATAGAACTTGCCTATAGAACACCATGACCATATATTTATTTTGGATATATCATTTCCATAAAAGGGATTAAAATATAAACTTCCATTAAAGAATAGAAGGGAAAAATCCTTTATCTCATTGTTTATTAATGAAATATTACTTATGACACACCCAACTTATCCTACCTCACACTATTAGAAAAAACCCTATACCCACGGTTTAGAACCGTGGGTATATCCCCTAAAACCCTAGGTATAGGATATTCTCATGGTTTTAGGAACCATGGTGGGGAAGAATCAGTATAGACCTATACCCATGGTTTGACCAAATCCTGGGTATAAGTCATTTATTAAAAAAAATCATTCACTTTAATTTGATCCCAGCACTTACCGCGTATAGTCCAAAAACCTTACCACTACCCTATAACCCATTTTATATTCTTATAGTCATATATATATATATATTAAAGTATTTATTATTATTATGAAAAAAATAATGGGACAACCTATACTGACGGTTTGGTCAAACCATGAGTATAGGTTCTTCTTTGGGATATTTTTTCTACGTGAAACCTATTGCCACGATTTACAAAAACTATGGATATAGGTCCTTCCCACAATTTTCCCCATGAAATCTATATCCACAGTTTTTGTAAAACAATGGGTATAGGTCCTTCCTATGAAATTATTTTTCCCATGAATCCTATACCCATGATTATTTAAAAACCATGGCTATAGGGTGGACCTATACCCACATTTTTTTTACAACTGTGGGTATAACCTTGTTTTTCAGTAGTGTTACCATGAATATATGTCATCCTTATTTTCATAAATACATAAAAGTACATGAATCATAATACTCATTAATAATAATCTTAAATTCTAAGGATTATTACACACATTCGCAAATAGGAACATACAATGACACATGTAAATGTGGATTTCTTAATGGCGAGTATCATTCTCACAATATTCTATATTTGATATCACCAGGGGTGTACACCATGAAAATGTGCCTCAAAGTCCTATGAGTATACACCACTGATATCTCGTATCATTTGTGTCCCTTAAATAATGTCATCTGGAAATAGAACATATATTTAAGAATAGAGTCATAGAACTTATGGGTTTCCATTATAGCAGGGAACTAATATGACCTTTTAGTGAGAAAAATACATTTAGGAAATTATCACATACAATGTTACATAGAAGTGTAGGTACTAGGAACGTAACGGAAGCCCATAAAATGGGATTTAAATAAATTTACAGATGTACGACATGAACTTTTCAAGATTGGAGAATCACTGCTCGGTTTAAGCTAAGTATCTCATGTGAAGAGTTTGAATAAAAAAATAAACTGTAAAATACCTGGTTTAGATCTGAAGTTTTGGATGATGTTTGATCATCATTGGCGATCACTTCATGAATAATTCTAATCCTAATTACTCTAGGTCGTCCACACATTCTTCAAGAAACTGCGGAATCAACATTTTGTGAATTTTGGTTCCTAGTGTGGAGTTCTGGCGACGCCTTTGATGCTCCGAAGATCACCGCATCGCCTTGCTTGCGATGACTGATAGAGAGCTCAAGCTGAGCTCCTAAATCTAGATATTCTCTCTCTATATAGTGGGAGAGAGAATAAATTAAGGAAAGATCATGAATAGTCACTAGTTAATTCCTCACTTTTTATATTTATAGAGTGTTTATGAATTTCTTGGAATTTCCTCCTAGCCCCCGAATAATTAACACTCTATAAACAACATGTTATTACTATTTAATTGATTCATAAATATTATTATCACTTTCTTAAAATAATTTAAAATATTATGTGATTATAAACGATTCATAAACTCGACTCATCATTCCCACAAAAAGTAATTGAACCTTAAATTTATTAAGCTAATATTCATTCAACTAATATTTTCGTGTATTTACTTCAAACCATGTAAGTACATAAATAAATTCAATACCCATTATTAATAACATGAATAATATGAATTTATTTATTTCATTGGTGATCGTATCTCCTTGGACACACCCCAGACCCTAGTGGTGGGGCCCGCTATATCCAAAATTCATGTGCAAATGAATAAGGAAGATTTATGAATATGCTATTGTGTGTGACCCTCTAGGACCTTATCTCAATAAGAGTGAATAATATTCACAGACCAAGAGAAGGATCTAGCAACCCATCATGTCCCCTAAAGAGATAAGGATTGTCACAATAGGGACAACCAACCCACGGACAAGAACTATGTAATATAATCTAATTGTCTTTAATATCTCATAAAACAGGATGCACACTCGTGTCATTGTCATTTTCTTTCTTTATTATTTGTTGATCTAACTAGATGGATTTACCTTGGACTACCATGGCCATGGATTTTTCAAGGTACTACCATCCAGATCAACATGGCTCGATATATATAACTTCCTAAACCTATAAGTGACAAATACTTTATTTCCATTCAACCAATGTGATGCCACCGATGACGCACTGACAAAAACCTATCTCAACACAATTTAAATATCATGGTTTTCATTTTGTTTCAAAGTATGCGATCAAATGGTATACATTGAGAATGATCTCAATTCAAGAGACCATTACACATGATCATATATAGAAACATCCAATGACACAAAAAACATGTGGTGTTCCTATTGGCGGGTCTATCCTAATGATCTCAATACATGAGATCACCAAGTGCAAACCTCATGAGATAAAATCTCAATTCATATGAGCCTCCAACAGTTGATAGTCAAACATATAATGTGTCTAGTTAGTAAGATGTATCAGGACCATACGACCATTTTTTATGATTAATTTCATAGTATCTAGAGGTTCTCATTATAGTTTGGGAACTTCTATAACCTTTCTATATGAAAATTAATCTATAGAAATTACCCTTAAATAGTGGTTGTAGAAAAGTCTACACTATAGTGATAAGAATACATCCTGTATGACTAACTGTATACATGATATGGTAGTCAAAATTACTGAATAGTTGGGTCTAGGGGACTAACTATTTCAACACTCCCACTTACACTAGATCTAACTTTCTAAATAAACTTGTTAGCTACTCTCATGATAAAGATCATGTTTTTTCTGAGTAACGACTTTAGCTACTGTTCCTTCCATGATTACGCCACATGGCTATTCTGCTATTTGCGACCTTATCACTTTGATTAAAAATTCTCAAGAAATGGTAACCCTAAGTAAATTCCATTTATCTGCTCTCATAACTTGACATCCTGTCTTGTAGGAATATCATAATTTATATTATGATAATAATTTTTATACCAGGTATGATCCCATGAACTAGAACAGATCATTTCATATAACTACTTCTTAGCTCCCTCAAAAGCTACCACATACTCAGTAATTGTAGGTATGGAAACCACTGGCTTATATAAGCTTGTCTCGCTCATCACCATAGCCTAACTGAAATACTAGATCACATGGATCTCAGGAATACTAGTTTGTGTCCCCTAAAAACTAGTATTCTTTCGAATCCACTTCCCAAGTATATATTTTTTATTCTTCTCGAAGTACAATTATATTGTTTTGACTGCTTCACTTGTAGCTCTCCTATATATTATTGATATTTACCTACTATAAAGTATATGCTTTAAATATTATTTCTTGTACATATCATGGAAAACATGATTGATCTATCATTTAATTATATTGATTTAAAATCACCACATTTATCTCCTCCCATGTCCAAGACGTGTCAACCTGGAGACATTATTCCATGTGAGATAGGTAATAATTCTATCTTGAATTGTTACAGCTTGTATTTTTTAGTATTATGTCACTATACGTATGATTGAATAGGTATAATAAAACTTCAAATATACCTTAGTAGACCCTCTTCCCTAGAACTTAGGTTTCTAATTTAACTCAATCACTAGAGAATAAATTTCATCTTGATATTTACTAACTTGAAGACCAATATGATTTCCATATGTTTCCAAACATATTTTATGTGGAATAATTTAGTGCTCCCACTAACCTCTTATAGACACCTGACAAACATTTATTCCAAATGTATATTCTATGATCCCATTTCTTACTTCAATACAAAACTAGATATCAGTAACTTGTAACCATTATTAGCATTCTGTGATGGGACCATTGCTTCTTGGTTGCATTTTATAGACACTTTCCTTGATTTATGGTAATTTCATCCAATGCAAAATAATATGATCATTGAAATTAGCTATGATAAGTAAAATTCTAATGAATTTAATCATAATTACCCGGTATAACCAATCGAGCCTTATTAGTACTACACTTATACCATCAATGTATCCACTCACTTGAATACCCACCATAGTATTCAAAATAATAATTCCCTTTTCACTATAATACTTGGAATCCATTATTGAATTTTAATTGTTCTTGTAAATCTCATATAATTTTCATATACTTCTTACCTATTTGAAATATTATTCACAATGAATAATACACACCAACCGTAGTGAATACAAAACCATCACCATGATTTTATCCTTCCTACACAATATGTGTCTCTCGAACATACTCTATTCCACATGATGTTGTGAAACTAGTTCATATGATAACTATATATGCATATCAAGAATTTACTAAACCCAAGTCAATCATGCTCCCACTATCTCAAATAGAGATGTGTATCCTAACAGAAATATATTCTATCACTTGATAATGACTTTTCTCTCTTAGGGATTTATGTAATATCCTAAGCAACTGTTGGGATAATTAATTTAGATGAAAAATATGTTTGTTCCTAAGGTAAGTTTATTTTTTTCCAAACTAAATCTTTTCATCCAAACACATATTCTAATGACATAATGTATTCCCATCATACTATGACCCTTATGATATCCCTTTGTCCTTATAGTTGGGATATGGTTATCAGATATCACTGTTATATTCAAAGAACATCTTGAAATAAGATTGTAGTTTCGGTAAGTTTCAATATTGATTCTACTTACATCATGAATATGATGTTTAAAATGTTCATTTAGGAATTGCTGCACTCTACATTTTTTTGGATCAATGTTCACATGAAAGACTTCATCAACAATCCTCATCATTAACATCAATGTCGTGATATAGATATGGTAATATGAATTTAGGAATTACTCCAAACTACATTATCATGATCGATGATTGCATAGTCAAGATATTATTTGGCATGCCCTCTTGAATTGAATCATATCTTATGACCATTAATATACTTCACATTACCATTACTTAATTACTTAAATGAATCTTATGAAGTATATATGCCTCTAGCTTATTTTTGAATAGTTAATGCTCTATTGTTGAACTAATTATGAAAGCTTTGTGGATTACCTTTATTTATAAATGTTTATTTATCCCAACTAAATACATTAATTATACTAAATGTGTTTAGCTTTATCGACCCAAAATACTAAACTGGGTATATAGTTGATACCCACTTTTAGTTTTACTTGACAAAGAATTTTCTTTCCATAAGTGGGTATAAAAGTCCAACATTTTATATTCAACAGGTATTTCCAAAAATTCATCTATTGCTAAACTATTGATTGAGTATTACATATTAAATAAAACATTAATTCCTAAACCTGGAATAATGTCTCCTTATGTCCATGGACACATGAGATTAATGTTCTGTTTATACTCAATAATAATTCTAGATGAATATTTCACCTGGCAATAAAGAAGTCATGTACATCTCACCACTGGCCTAAGTATCACCCTTTCCAAGCCACTTGGAGAATACACCTAACTTCTAGTGACATTTCTATACTTACTTGGATACAGTATTTCAATACACATATGTAATAATCATATTGTATTTAATACCCAATAAGTAAAATCAAAAAAATACATTGATGAATATTCTTGAAGAATAAGTTGTAACTTGCTTCTTTAATTCAGTTTATTCTCTTTAAACATCCATAGATTTTTTTCAATAAATTCAATGAAAATATCCTCATATTAATACCTATTTCATTGAAGACATTGCTAAAATGCTTCCTTCATTTCTTTCTATTTTCTCTTTTCACCTTGTCATTCAATTTCATCTCCATAAGAAATAAAGATTAATCCATATTTTATATTATTATTTACTTGGAAAACTTTATCCAAATAGGTAATGAAGCATTTGATCAATTCATGTATGTTTTTGTAACTTAAAACAAGACTTGAGAAAAGGGGTGAAAATGATATTAGAATAGGTTGTTTTGAAAGATCATAACCCACCTTTCAATTTACACAGATCCAATGTAACCATTACCTATTCATATCATTGATTTTCTTTCTCCTTGAAAACCTCCTAGAGGTGAGACTAATTATTATACCATTGATATCCAATGTAGTGAACACAACTAACATCAAACGTTGATGATTGAATAATGACATAACCATCATATGCACAATACATTAGTCTCTAATAAGCAATTTTAACACCATCACTTCCTGAGATATTTTAACAGACATAGGGGACACTGGCACCTTGAGTTCCCTATATAAAAGTACTAAACACAAGCATCCATTCTATTCAAGGATACTCGTGCCAATGAAGATATTTAATTTGTCCATTATTTATCAAAGCTTTTAAATTTGTGGTACAACATTCCATATTTCTAAAAAAAATAAATTCTAGAAGATTACTACCTTATTTCACGATTATCTATTTTGAAATTTTGATTAATTAATTAAATCATTAAATGTCTCCCACTATTTTATCGAATTCTAGGAACCCTATCTACTAGAATTAAAATACTCTATTTCTTGAGTATTCTAGTGGAGAGGATCCTTGAACCTCCCCTCATAGTCTACAAGCTCTAACTATGCCACTTCTTGGGGGGGTTCAATGTAGGCGTTTAGCTGGCCAACTACATTAACTCGTTGTTCCTTGATCTGTTGAGTGAATTCCCAGCCTATTAAATTGTTACTTGATTTACTCAAAAATTTTCCTCTATAATTACAAAAAATGTATTTGGATACTAATTTATTTCAATTTTAGTTAAATCAACCCACCAATATCATAATAACTCCCTGGTAGTAAGAGTCACCCTTAGCTATGACATGATGAGCACCCTGAACTGTCGATTTTGTCAGGATTTGAATGATGGAAGGTGATTCATAATTAATATTTATTTGAGGGTTTTATTTATTTTTAATATGATGAAATAAATCATTTATTATTTTCTTAGCACATGCTATGTGATCTCACTCACAGCTAACCATGCATGAAACAAAAACTTCATCAGGTCACAAGTTCATTTTATATTTTCATGCTTGTTTATTATTTCCAAGTGATTGTGCATAAACTAGACATTAACAAAAATAATAAACCATGAAAAATAAAATGAAGACCTGATCAGGAGTCGATTCCAATGGTTGATCCATTGTGTGAATAATGGACCTACCTAGACCCAAGGGGATATACCTTAAGTCACGTCACTTGCGACTTGAATTGCAGCACATGCCAAACCAATGCATAGAACTCCTCTCTAGTGTGTCACCATGAATCTGCATGAAATGCATCACTTGTTGTCTCATCATTATACAATAGTAATAACTCATAAGAAAGGGGAACTGAGGAGTATAACATACAACTCTGAAGTGGACGTGCATGCCCGTATACATATAACAACTCAGAGACGTTATGCATATCTGCATTTGTCATAAATATTATTATCACTTTATTGTAATACATTAAAATATTACATGATAATAAATTATTCATAAACTCGACTCATCGTTCCCACAAATATTATTTGAACATTGCATATATTAAACTAATATTCGTTCCATAAATATTTTCATGTATTTAATTTAAACCTTGTAAATACATAAATAAATTTATTACCCATTATTCATAACATTGATAATATGAATTTACTTACTGTATTGGTGATCAAATCTCCTTGGACACACCTCATACCCCAATGGTGGGGCCACTATGTCCAAAATTCCTATTCAACTGAATATGGAATATTCTTGAATATGCTATTGTGTGTGACCCTCTAGGACCTTATCTCGATAATAGTTAATAATATTCACATACCAAGAGTGAGATCTAGAAATCTATCATGGCCCTTAAAGAGATAAAGATTTTGACAACAACAACAACCAACCTAAAAACAAGAACTGTGTAATATAATCTCTTTGTCTTGAAAATATCATAAAGAAGGATGCATACCCATGTCATCATCATTTTATTGCTTTATTATGTGTAGATCTAACTAGATAAATTCACCTTGAACTACAATAGGATGGATTTATCAAGTTACTACCATCCT
Organism: Viscum album; assembly: GCA_963277665.1. Taxonomy (NCBI): domain Eukaryota; kingdom Viridiplantae; phylum Streptophyta; class Magnoliopsida; order Santalales; family Viscaceae; genus Viscum; species Viscum album. Next base: position 843,689,055 of record OY728125.1, on the reverse strand, counting down.
GGTCAATATGGCCTGAGATATATAACTTCCTTAACCTAGAAGTGAAAAATACTTTCTTGGATATTCAACCAATGTCATGCCACCAATTATGCACCCAACACAAACTACCTCACCATGATTTCAAAATCATTGTTTTTATCATGCATCAAGGTACGTGATCAAATGGCATACATTAAAAATGATATCAATTCAGGAGACCATTACACATTATCGTAGATAGGAACAACCAATGACAATCAAAACCTGTGGTGTTCCTATTGGTGGGTTTGTCCTCATTATCTCACTACTAGAGATCACCAAGTAAGAACTTCATGAGATAGAGTTTCAATGCTTATGATCCCCCAACACCTGATAGTCAAACAACTACTGTGTCCAGTCAGTAATATGTATCTTGACCATATAACCTTTGTTTAAGATTAATTTCATATTATCTATAGGTTCTCATTATAGCTTGGGAACTGCTATAACCTTTTGATACAAAAATTAATCTATGGAAATTACCATTAAATAGTGGACCCAGAAAATTCTAAACAATAATGATATGAATACATCATGTATAACTAAATGTATAAAATGATATGGCAATCAAAAGTACTGAATATTTTGGTTTAGGGAATCTAATATTTATACAAGTTGAAAAATCATGATGTGATAATAAGTTTATTAATTTTCAAAAGAATGAATATAGGTTAACATAAAGTACACAGAAGTCAGTTATAGGGAACCAACTCCAATAATTGACACTATAGACTTCCCTATCTCTATATAACTACACCAAAGTCTAGGTTTAAGCCCATACCGATTATTCTTTGGTCTTAGATGAACAAATGAAGCATAGTAAAGATGAGATACCAAATTGCATGATGTTTACAAATGGTATAGTTCTTATTGTAGAATATAAAGAGACTATAAATTTAAATATAGAGTTTTGAAGAGAGATTTTAGAATCAAAGGGTTTCCATCTTAATAAGGATAGGATAAAATATATAGAGTGTTTTTTTCACAAAGGATTGTCTAGTAATGTTTTGGATATGAGATTGAGAGACCATGTTATTTCAAAATTTTATATTTTTTGATATTTAGGTTCATTTATACAATGTGATGAAGATATTAATGTATATTTATCTCATATTATTCAAACTGAATGGATAAAACAGATAAAGGATTATAGAGTGCTTTGCGATTATAAAATTGCTTTGAAATTGAAGTGTAAATTTTATAGGTGTGTTATTAGACATACTATTATATAAGTTATGAGTTTTGAATTTTTATGGGATATCTTGAATGAAAAATAAGGGTAGTGAAAATGAAAATGTTAAGATGGACATGTGTACATACTAAGATGAATAAGATTAGAAATGAATGTATTCAGGAGAATACTATAGTGTCTCTGATTGATAAGAAGATGTTGGAGAGTATAATAATATGGTTTGAGCATGATAGAAGTAATCCTAGTGATGAACCTATTAATAGGGTAAGCTTAATGAACAATTCACTTATTAAAAGGGTTAGAGATATACCTAAAAGAACTCTTAAACATATCATTCAATATGATCTTGGTCTAAATGGTTTCAATGAAAATACGGGTTTCTATAAAGCTAATTGGTTGCATTTGATCCGTGTAGATGATACCATTTAATTCATTATAAGTCTTTTTTGTTGTTTTTGTTCATTAATCCTAAAATATGTTGTTTATCTTAGGTTAAATTTTAGTGAGAATCAGAGAAGTATTTGTTTTTAGAGCATTCATTCAATTTATTAATTAAATGTCACACATGGCATTTTTTAGAGAAAAAATAGGATATCATTTAAATGATATCTCATATTGAGATCACTTTAGTGTAGTATTGCTCAGATTGTGATATTTAATTTAATTCTAATATAATTTATCAACAAACTTATGAACTATTATAGATCCATTTTCAGCATTTGTCTATAAATAAGTAGATTTGATCTAATTTCAGGGTTTCGTAGAATGAAAATTGCATGGATTCTAGAAGATCAATGGAGCGATGGTGGTCCTTTATGATTTAAGATTGTTGAGCCTATATCATTATATATATATATATATATATATATATTCTTTTGAATTATGATTTTCATGCACATAAGGGTATATTATTTTAGGTAATATGTGATTACAACAAAATGATAAACAATTTTCATTTTGTGTTTCATACACATAATTTGTTATTAAATGATTATTTTTATATTTATATGAAATATATAGGGTGTAAATTCATATGATACAAGAACTATCCATGGAATTTATACATGCTTTTTAGTGCATGAGTTAATGAATACACCACCCAGGAGTGTCCTTGGGTTATATATAAATCGTACTACAATATGATGACATTGGGTGTGGATTCAGGTCCACATGCTTCACTGATACTCCTTGACCCATTGATCTCTTTATTATTATTCATTGAATTATAGGATATAGAATGTCAGGGTAGAAGGATAAATCCTATGAATACCAAATGATTTAGATCAGACCATGGACACTTATGAAGGTTTGATTCTTTTGTTTTCCACATTGGTGATCTTTATCAAACTCATCGAAAGAAGATAAAAAATGTTTCATAGGATCTTTGATGTATGATATACATATTTAATACAACTATTCATTTTATTTTTATCTCATGTTTAATTTTTCATTCATGGGTGATCCTCATATTTGGTTTCTAATTGCTTCCATAATGTATAATAAGTGTTGTTCAATTTTTAAAAAAGCTAAGAATCCCCTCGAATATAATATATGGTTGAGTACCTGTTAAAGGTTCAAAATTAATCAACTGTTAGAAGTTTGATGTACGTCATGGTTTTTACTCATCTAGACATTTCACACCCAATGAGAGTTTTTAGAATATACATGTCAAACCCTATATAGGAGAACTTGGAAGCTATAAAATGTAAATTTCTTTATTTTAAAGGTCCTAAAGACTTGGAAAATTTCTTTCAAAAAAATGAGTCCCTGTAAGTTTTTTCATATTGTAAGATCCCAAGTATTCCTATGAGGTGCATATCTTTTTTTCAGTTTAACTCCTTGGTTTTGACCTAATGTGTGTCGCTATGAGATAATTAGAGTTTCAGTGGAGTCTGGGGATTTTTCAAAGACTACATCCCGACTTCTAGAAAAAATTGTTGGGCTGCACGGTTAGGAGAAACCGTGCTCCCTAATCCACATAGTTAGGAGTAACCGTGTAGATATGGATAGTGAGAAGAAAGAGGCTATATAGTTTGATGAAGTTGTGCAACCTAAGGAGAACACCATTGAAAAAAAACTATAGACTTTTAATAAATTAAAAACACTTGGTTTGCACATAGTTTTCCAAATCGTGCACATGAATGGTGTTGTCCACCTTAAAGAATTGAAGGGAAAATGGTTGGCACACGGTTTGGACAACCATGCGACCATACCATGTGACCTAGTGTTTTGGGGTTAAATGACCAAAATTCCCTTAAAATATCTTTTAACAAAAATCTATTTTTCATTTCTCCAATGGTGGACTAACCTCACACTAGGAGCTCCATTTTGAATCCATTTCTTGATTTGGACTGGGATTCAAACATTGATTATCCTTCATGGATCCTGATTCTATAGAATGCATTGGGCCTTGATGCCTCATGGATCTGGCTTTCTTGGAATCACATTGAACATGGTCTGCTGACATGCTCCTTGGACCCTAACTAAGTCATTACTGGGTTTTCGTTGAGATTCTCCTAGGACTTGATGTGGATTCCTTGGTCTTATATACTTTGGATCTGTCCCTTCATGGTCTGAAACATTTGATTATAAAGTTTTTACCTGATGATATTATACACTAGATTATAGAGAGTGTACATGAAGATATGATACACTGGTCTATAAAGTATGGTTGTGGTAAATGTTATATATTGGTTTACACATCATGGGAATTGTAGTTTATTTATCCTTTACAGTTAGACCATGCTTGAATTGGATTTTTTATAGTTTACCCTCGCACGATAACTTGATTATCATTAATAGGATGGATAATATCACTTTACATTTATCATATTTTCCTTGATATTTTCACTTGTACTACTATTATACCTATTATACACTGCACACTCCTTTAGATTTTTATACATAAACTAGACAAGTTATAGACACATTGGGGTTGGACTATTAAGTGTTATCTCAAACCCTATTTGGAAACCATTGGGTACCCATACAGACTTCATGGATGTAGGTAGGGATCTGGGTAAGCACCTATTGTATGATGCATGACAATTCATTTCTTAGGAGTAGTATATCATAGGACTGATCTATACTCATGATGATAGTTGGGACAATTATTTTTGGTCATTTTTGTATTTTGATACATGTATTATAATAATGCTTGTATACATGTTTTATTACTTTGTAGAGACATGACATGATATACAATTTTTTATATGATATTTCCTTTGGTATTGTATGTTTATTTCTGTCTTAAATGTCTATATTCTGTCTAGTTAATTTACTATTTATGCTATTGAATGATATGTTAACTAATGATGCACTACACTTAGGAATGAGGGCATAGTAACCCCATAGACACACAATAAGAGATCACTTCTAGTCAGTAGCCTCTAGCGTTCAGGGAGTCACTCTTGAAGCCATGTTCCCCACCAAATTAGGGAACCATTTAGTGAAATTCGGGTTGGGATGTTAAAAGGTGGTATCAGAGAATTTTTGTTTTCACCTTCACTATTTTTAGATAATAGATAGGATATGAGAAAGGAATTGGGGTTTGGTAATGAGTTGTTCCTAGGAGTAACTCACCCATGTATAGTAAAAATCCAAATTATCTGGAATGAAAATTGTTTTTTCTGTATTTTTCCTATTATAATTGATTTGATTCCACCATTAGGTGATTCACTTGAGTTGTGATGTTAATATTGATATGATTGAGGGTTTTATTTTACCGTTTCTTGATGAGATGAGGGTATGCATCTCAGGAATCATCTTAGGAACTTATTTGAATTCACATTCCATGCATTATGCCATACCATATAGGATGTGTTGCCTGACTGCATGACCTTATTACGTGTGACTTGAGTGATATACATGTTGTTTGATAGATGTTTTGTGTAGGTAATTGTGAAACATGGTTGTTAATTAGAGTTCCCGCCATAACCTAAAAAGTTTTTTCTTACTTAGGCTACATCAGACACCCTAAGCAGTCACATATGAAATATTGATTCATGGACTATTGGTCACATGAACTGGAATAAGTTCTGGTTTGGATTAAATGGATGTCTTACTTAAATTTATAAGTTGTATGAGACCTTATAAATTTTAAATGGTAATAAATTTGATTCAAAAATTAAAAATAAATTGTAAACCAGTATTAATTCAATGGAAATTGGAGTTATGAAACAAAGAACTAGACCTTGACCCAATATTAGAGTGGGAAGTAGGCAGTTTCTTTAGTGATGTTTACGGTTGTTTCCTTATACCCACTCCTGGATTTATGAGAAGGCAAAGGGGTGTGATATTTTTATAGGAAGGCTTTGGATTGTACTATGTTTTTAACTATGATCATTTTAATAATGATCTTTTCTTAGGTGTTTGTTTGGAATTGTAGAGATATTCCACCATGAAGACCTCCAGTTGTGTGTTAGGAGGGTGGCGATGACCATGATTCAGAGGTGGTATGCCATGATATACCAATAGATCCTCCTATATTATGTGTTGAAAAACTAGTAGTGTTACTAGAAATAGGTGTTGAGGCATAGTTCCGTGAGAGTTTAATGTGCTTTATGAAGACCATTTAGGGAGCACCACAACCTGGTTTTTCTATGGAAGAGTTGACACATGCATTCCAGTAGTAGCATACACCAACATTTTTGGGGGATGTAGGTCCACAGGAAACTAAGCTATGGTTTGAGACTACTTTTTCAATCATAAAGCATTTTGGGACACCTCCTAATAGGGGAGTGAATCTCAAGATGTATATGATTCGAGGAGAATCTAAGCGCTGGTGGTAAGTTTTTGAACTAGGTTGATGTTCTCCAAGATATTATTCAGAGGGATTTACAATCCAGGTTTTATGACTAATTTTTCCCCAAGACTCTGAGAGTAGAGTGGGCTAGTGATATTATGCATTTGGAGCAGGTCTCTATGGCTGTTTTGGAATATTCAACATGATTTATAGATCTTTAGCATTTTAAACTGATTTATATTGTTGATGAGGCATCGAGGGGGAGACACTTTGAAGAAGGTCTCAAGTATGCCGATTGATCATAGGTCAATGTGTTTAGGTTGATGATTATTAGTGAAATAGTGAATAATGTGCTTATTACAGAGAGAAACCTGAAGGAAGCTAGATATGATAAGCATGGTAGTTTATCCTCTCGAACTAGTAGTCCATCTTACAGTGGTAAGAAGCAATGATTTGAGGCATTATTTGGGGGGGGGGGTACCAGTCATGATGTTAGTGCTGGTAGATCTATTTCCTATCATCCATGTGGAAGATGGGGGAATATGAGGAATTAGTGTGATTGAGACCCAGTCGAGTGCCAATTTTCTGGCTGGATGGTCCACATAAAACGTTTTTTCATCAACTTATCTCCAACGGTTAGTGGAAGGGGATCAACTCCGACTCTAGGTTCAGGGGTAGGATTCACAACTATGCGTTAGGCTAGGAGATAGGGTAGTACTGGTAGTTTATAATGAGGTGGTTGTCGTGGTCAAGGGAACCAATCATCTATTGTACCTAGATAATAGAGTGGGCCTACTACAGTTAGTAAGGTTGTTTCATAGGGATATAGTTTATGCGAGATATATTTTGTATAGAATACACTTGAGGAGTAGAGTGTGGGTACATCTATGATGAGAGGTATGGTTTTAGTATCCTTTACTCTTGTGTTTTCTCTTTTTGATATAGGTGCATCACATAGTTTCATATCTATACCTGTTATGGAGAGGCTTGGGATCTTTACTCAATTTTTTTAGGATGTTATGAATTTGGGAATTATTTTAGGAATTAGAATGGAGGGTGTTCACTAGTGCAGGGAGTTCCCCCTTGATATAGGTGGGTGTCACTTCGTATGGGATCTTATTAACCTTGAGATGATCGGATTTGATGTCATACTCAAGATGAACTGGATAGTTTCTCATTAAGACCATAATGATTTCTATCACTAAAGGATGACCTTCACATCACTGGAGGGTGGAGTTTTTATTCAAAAGGTTGAATGGGATGTCCAGATCATCAGAGATGGACCACAACATCATGAGATAGATGGGATGACAACCTAGACTGCTAGTTTATATATGAGAGATAGGTGGATTTATCTGTTAAGCTAGTGTTAAGATCTGCACGAGTATTCATTACTCCTTACGAGATAGATACTGAAGAGATGAAAGAGCTCAATAGGTAGCTAGAGGACTTTGAAGAAAAGAGTTTTATATGACCCAATACTTATTTTTGGGGTTCTCCGGTCCACTTTGTGGAAAAGGTGGATGATACCCTTAGGCTATGTGTAGATTATTGGAAATTTTAACAGTTTCTAGTTAAGAACCAGTATCCCTTACCATAGATAAATGACCCATTTCATCAAATTTGAGGACCTTAGGTATTCTTAAAAATCGATTTGAGGTCAAGTTATAACCAGGTGCTTGTTTGAACTACATACATACACCATGAAACTATTCATAGTAATTATGGTATATAAAAGTGTCTAGTTATAATTTTCGGTCCTATGAATGCATCAGTAGTTTTCATGGTGCTAAGGAACTATGTTTTTCACCATTACCTAGATTCTTTTGTGGTGGTATTCTTGGATGATATCTTGTGTGTACTCACCTTGTTAGAGGGAGTCTTTATAATTAATGAAAATTGAATTGAGATGATTAAGAGATAGTGATGCCTCATTTTCCATGTGTTGACATGATTTGAATTGTTTTAATTGTTTGAATGGAAATTGTGAAAATGAGTTGGATGAACTAATGAAATGTAAATTTTATGAAACGAGGAAAGAATGAGATGATGAAATGATTATGGTAGTGGATTACTTTGTTGGTATACCTTGGATCCTAATTCCATTGGACACTATAAACATTTCTACTAAATGGGTCTTGATTGCAGTATTTATAGACCTTTTTCCTCCATGGATCCTAATTTTTTATGATGCATCGGGCCTTGCTACATCATGGATCCAAATTTATTGGACTCTCATTAGACATGCTATGCTGACATGCTCCTTGAACTCCAACCAATTCATTACTGAGTTTCCATTGAGATGCTCCTATGACTCAATGTAGATGCCTTGCTCTTCTATACCTTGAATCTGACTCTTTGTGGTATGAATAATTCGATTATTTAGTGTGGACATGATGTTATTATGCACTATATTATACGATGTGGACATGATGATATAATACACTAGTTTATACATCATTGTTTTGGTAAATTTTATACCTTGGTTTATACAACATGGCCGTTGTGGTTTATTTATGCTTTATAGTTTTCTCATGCTTGTGGAGGCATGTTTACATTTGAAGCATGTATGGGAACCTGATTATCATTGATAGGATGGATAGTATCACTTTATATTTATTATCATTGCCTTGGGATTTTCACTTGTACTACTGTTATACCTATTATACACTGTACATTTCGTTATCTTATTATACACAGTCTGGATAGGTTATTGACATCATTGGTGGTGGACTACTAAGGGTTTTCTCACACCCTATTTAGGCCTCCATTGGGTACCCAGATAGACTTCATGGATATTGGTAGGGATCGAGGCAAGCATCCATTTAATGATGTTTTACTATTAATTACTTAGAAGCAGGGGAGCAAAAAACTAAGCTATGTTCATGATGCTAGCTGGGATAGTTCCTTTTAGGCCTTTTTTTGTATTTTGATACATGTATTGTACTGATTATTGTATACTTTTTTCCAACTTTTTAGATACATGACATGAAATATCATTTTTTATATGAGATTTCATTTGGAATTGTTTATTTATTTCTATCTTGGATGTTTATGTTCTATCTGGTTGATATAATTCATCTTCTATTAACTGATATGTTTAATACAATTGTGAAACAATCTGACATGAGGGAATATCCACCTTGCTAACACACACTAGGACCATGTTGTTAGTTGACAGCCTCTGGCATTCGGGGAGGTGCTCTTGAGGCCATTTGACCCACCAGCTTGGGGCACCATTTAGTGGAATCTATGTTGGGATGTTACAAAGTGGTATTAGGGAATTTTATTTTCTGTCTATACTATTTTGAGAAAACAAATAGGAGAATAGGAAGTAATTGAGGTTTGGTAATGAGTTGTGCTTAAGAGTAGCTCACCCACATACAATGAAAATCCCAATTACCTGGAACAAAAATTCTTGTTTTCTGAATTTTTCCAATTACAGTCGAATTGGTTCCACCATTGGGCAATTCACTTTATTTTTGATGTTACAATTGATATGATTGAGGGTTATATTTACTGTTTCTTGATGAGATGAGGGTATGCATCTCAAGAATCAACTTATGAACCTGTTATAATTCACATGTCATGCATTATGCCATGCCATAATTGATGCATTGCTTGACCGCATGACCTTATTATGTGTGAGTTGAGGGATATACATGTTGTTTGATAGAAATTTTGTGTAGGTAATTTAGATACATGGTTGGTACTTATAGTGCATGTCGTAACCAAAATAGTGTTTTCCTACTTAGGCTATAGAAGACACCCTAAGCAGTCAACTATGACATGTTGATTCATGGACCATTATTCGCATAGACTGGAACGTGTTATGGTTTGGAATAAATCGGAAATTTACATAAATTTATAAGTATTATATGACAATATAAATTGAAAATTCTAATCAATTTTATTCAACCATTATAGAGAAATTGTAAACAAGGATGAATCCAAAGAAAATTTAAATGGTTAAATAGAGAACAAGACCTTGAACCAACTTTAGAGTGAGAAGTTAGCAGCGTATCTAGTGATGTTTATGACTATTGATTTCTACTCAATCCTAGATTAAGGAGAAGAAAGTGGGGTGTAATATATTTATAGAAAGGATTTGAATTTTCATATGCTTTTAGCTGTGATATTTTTTATATCAATCTTTTCTAAGGTGTGTGTTTGGGAATGTAGAGATATTCCACTATGAAGACCTCTAGTCATGCACCAAGAGTTTGTAAAAGACTATGATCCATAGGTGGTGGGAACATGTCTACCAATATATAATCTTATAGTGCATGTTGTGACACTAGTAGTGTTACCAGAAAAAAGTGCTGAGGAATAGTTCCATGGGAATTTTATGCAATTTATAAAGATCATTCAAGGAGCACTGCAGCCTGCCTTGTCTATGGAAAAGTTGATGTGGGTGTTCCAGCAGCAGCATACACTAAAAGTCTCTAGGGATAGAGGTCTACAGGATATTGTGATATGTCTTGAGACTACTTTTTTGATATTCAAGAATCTGGGGACACCTCTTGAGAGGAGAGTAATTCTCACAACATATATCATTCAGGGAGAATCTAAGCACTAGAAGGATGTTTTGAACTAGTATGATACGCTCTAAGATATGGTATGAAGGGATTTCCAATCCAGGTTTTACAACAACATTTTCCATGACACTCTGAGAGAAGAGTGGGCTAGTTAGTTTATGCATCTGGAGAAGGTTGTTATGATTGTTATGGAATATTCGACATGCTTTATAGAGATTCATGGTTTTGTTCTGATTTATCTTGCTGATGAGGTATTGGGGGTGAGATGCTTATTGGAGGGTATCATTCATTCCATTTGATCACAATTCAACGTGTTTAGGTTGATGAATATCAGTGAAATAGTGAATCAGGCGCTTATTACACAGTGGAACCTGGCATAAGCTGGGGACACAAAGCATCGAAGTTTAGCCTCTTGACATAGTAGTCCATATTACAATGGTAGGAAGTGACGTTTCGAGGCTTCATGTGTGGGGAGTACCAACCAGTCAGTTTTTTAGTGTTGGTAGCTCTATTTTCTATCAACTGTGTGGAAACCGGGGGCATATAAGGAATTAGTGTGATCAAGACCTAATAGAGTGCTAAGATTGTGGTAAGACGGGCCACGTACAATGTATTTTCCTAAAATTTTCTCTAACATTTAGTGGAAGGTGATCAAATCTAACTCTAGGTTCAAGAGTATGATTCATAACTCTACATTAGGCTGGGAGCTGGTATAGTATCCGTTATTTAGGTCAAAGTGGTTTTCATGGCAAAGGTAGTCAAACACCATTTGTACCTAGATAGTAGAGTGGGCCTACTATAGGTATTAAGGTTGTTTCATAGGGCCTCAATTTAGGCTAGATATTTTTTTTTATAGCCTACACCTTAAGAGTAGAGCATTGGTCCATCTATGGTGAGAGGTACAATTTTAGTATCTTTTTCTCTTATGGTTCCTCTTTTTGATATAGAAGCAACACATAGTTTCGTATCTATACCCATTGTGGAGATACTTGGACTCTTTATTCAATATTATGAGAATTTTATGGCTTTGGACACTCTTTTGGGAATCATAATGGACGGTGTGTGCCAATGTAGGGAGTTACCCCTTAATATAGGTGGGTGTCACTTTGTATGGAATCTTTCTGTCCTTGAGATGACTAGATTTGATGTCATACTCTGGATGGACTGGTTAGTTTTTTATCGAGACCATATTGATTTATATCACAGAAGGGTAACCCTCAAATCACCAAAGGGTGGAGTTTGTATTCACAAGGGTGAATGATATGTTTAGGCAGGATGAGCTAGATCAAAACATTGTGGGCTGGACAGAATGATAACTCGGATTTATCGTTTATATCTAGATGACTAGGGATCACGTTAGGAAGATTTTCCTCCAGTGGTTGATCATTTTAGGGATGTTTTCTTGGAAAATGTTTCTGGTTTACCTCCTAAGAGAGTGATGCAGTTCTCCATCAATCTAGTTCCAGGAGATGTAATGTTATTCATTCCTCCTTACAAGATGACCACTATGGAGTTAAAGGAGATCAAGAGGTAACTAGAGGAATTGGAATCAAATGGGTTTATATGACCCTGTACTTCTCCATGGGGTTCACTGGTCCTTTTTTTGAAAAAGGTAAATGATACCCTTAGGATATGTTTCTATTATTGGTAATTAAACCAGTTGATAGTTAAGAACTGGCATCCTTTACCATAGATAGATAACCTTTTTTATCAGCTCTGAGGAGCTCAGGTGTTATTGAAAATTTATTTGAGATCTTGTTATCACTAGGTCAATGTTTAAACTATATAAATAAATCATAAAGATTTTCGAATAAGGTATAGTCTATATGTGTATTTGGTTATACTTTTCAGTCTCATGAATGCGCCAGTAGTTTTTATGACATTGATGAATGGATTTTTCCATCCTTTCCTATATTTTTTTTGGTGGTATTCATGGATAGGATATCTTGGTGTATTCGCACAATAAACATGACCATTCCAAACATCTTGAGATTATTTTGGATACAAAAATAGAGAATCATTTATATATTAACCTTGCAAATTTTCACTTATAGATGGATTAGATTCACTTACTAGGTTATATTACCTCAAATATAGAAGTACCAGTTGACCCAAAGAAGGTGAGAGATTTAGTTTCTAGGAAGAATCATAGGAACGACTTTGAAATAAAAAATTTCTTTAGGATAACAAAATATTAAAGGCATTTCATATAGGACTTCTCATTCTTAAAAAAACCTCTTATAGTCTTGATTAAGAATTGTGTGATGTTTGTAGGGACATATACTTATAAGACATCCTTTTAGGTGCTGGAAGGGAGACTAAATGCAGTTCCAATCTTGATTCTTCTAGGGATAGGTATGATATACAATATTTATTGTGTGGCATGATGCATTTATATAGGATAAATTATGATGTAGGAGGTGCAATTCATGTCGTACGAGTCTCATCGATTAAGGCCACATGAGAGGAACTACCTGGAACATGATGTCAAGTTAGCCGTTGTTCTGCATTCCATTCATTGTTGAAGGCACCACCTACTGGGAGAGTGTTTTTTGGTGTACACATACAACAAAAGACCCAAATATATATTTACACAACATAACATTAATTTGACTCTACAATGGTAGGTTTATTTCCTATAGTATTTTGAATTAGATCTTGATTATATGCTTAGAAAGGATAGTGCAGTTGAAGATGCACTGATTAGAAGGACTCAAATACAATATTTCCAGGAGGTTTGTAGCATGTGGCAGATTATGGCCTTTTTTTGAGATTCACTTGGAGGTGTAGGATAGTTAGAGGAAAAATTTTATTTCATCCTTAGCGGTGACATCGACTCTTCAAGATAAATTGAGGATGAAGTAGTTTTAATATTCAGAGGGCCTAGTCCTATGGGAGAGTGTGGTGGGTGAGGACCCACCTCATGGTTGGACTATAGTTCAGGATGAAATTATATGTATAAATGGTCTCATATAGGTTCCAATAGACATACAAGAGAAGCTTATGTGATAGTTTAATGCTTTATTTTGGGCAGTACATCCCGACGTTACCAAGAAGTATCGAGACTTGTGTCACTAGTGTTGGTGGACAGGGATGAAATGTGAGGTATCTTTTTTTTCACAAGGCATTCCACCTATTTGCAGGTGAAGGCAGAGCACTAGAGACTATATGGGATTTTACAATAGTTATCTATTCCTGAGTGGAAATGGGATAATGTTGTGATGAATTTTGTGACCGGGATGTCGAGGTCTCCTCGAGGTGGTAATTTTTTATGGGTTGTCGTGGATAGGATCATGAATGTTTCTCATTCATTTCTGATCAGGGATACCTTCTCAATATATGATCATAGGAGGTTGTATATCCATGATAGAGTACGACTTCATAGGGTTCTTCATACCATTGTATCAGATTGGGATGCTTGATTTATGTCTCACTTCTGGTAGAGTCGGCAAAGGGAATTTGATAAACTAGTGATTCTGAGCACGACATACCTCCCTCATGCTGATGGCCAGTCATATCACATGATTTAAGCTATTGAGGACATTTTAAGAGCTTGCATATTGTATTTTGGTGGATATTGTTGAGTTTTCCTACAAAAAATATTTATCAGGAGACTATACAGATGGAACTTTATGGGAATTTGTCTGATAAGCCAAGTCGATCACCCCTATCCTAGTTAGAGGTTGGTGAGACAATGTTTCTCAGACCTCATCTCATTCATGAGACTTTTGAGAAGGTCTAATTGATTTTTAAATTAATGGATACTATATAGTCCGGATATAAATTTTACAGAAATCACCGTTGATGACCGCTATAGTTCATGGTCAGGGATTGGGTCTTTTTACATATCTCACTGAGGCTGGTACATAGATAGATTATGTGACAGGGTAATCTTTCATCATGATATGTCCGACCATTCAATATTATGGAGAGAGATTATATTTAATCATATTGGTTTGTGTTACCTAAGAGGTACTGAGCCTTGAATGATGTCTTCTATGTATCTCAGCTATGAAATTATCACTTAGACCCCATATTTCACTCTAAAATCTATTGAGGTGGAGTTAAATGTAGATTCATCCTTTGAGGAGCATCCTATATGTATCATTGACAAGACCATGGAGGTTCTATAAGGTTAGTTAGTTTCTCTAGTACGAGTGTTATGGAATCATGACCATTTATAGGATAAGACATGGGGGTATGAGGCTATGTACATGCTCAATGGTCTGAGTTATTCTCAAGAAATTCTTGGCCACACATGGAAGGAAAATTGAGGGAGAAATTTCTTTAAAAGGAAAGTCTGTAAGATCTCAAGTTTTTCTATGAGGTATAGATAGACCTTTTTATTTTCAATTTTACTCATTGATTTTGACCTAATGTCTGTGAATGATGAGATAAAGGGAGTTTCAAGGGTTTCCAGGGATTGTTCAGATCCTAAAGATTGATTTTTGGAGAAAAATAGTCAGGCCACATGGTTAAGAGAAACCGTGCGACCCAAATCACACAATTAGGACTAACCATGTGGGGCTGAACAATGATAAGAAGAAGGCTGTACAGTTTGATAAAATCATGAACCCTAAGTCACACAACCATAAAAAAAACTATAGAATTTTAATAGATTAAAATTTCACTATTTATTCATTGTTTTCCAAATTGTTCACATGACCCATGTGTGGTCCCCCTTGAAGCAATGAAAGGCATAAGGTTGGTGCACAAGTTGGCCAACCCTACTGCCAAACTCTATGACCCAGTGTTTTTGGGTACAATGAACAAAATTACATTAAAATATATTTTATCCTAAATATGTTTTTCATTTTTTCTCTAATGGATAGACCTCACATTGGAAGCTCCATTTTAATTCAATTCATATAATTTTCTACTATTTCTCAATCCAAACTCGAATTTGAACACTTTTTGTCTCATTGGATCCATTCCAGCAAGTTATTTAATCATCTTGTGTTGTTAATAACTTATATTTGTATAAAAAAAGTTATTTAGGATCAATATAATATTCCCTATTTCTAGGTTCATTTTCCATTCTTAATTTTTCTCTTGATTTGGACTGAATCAGAGATGAGTGTTTGATGAGTGTTAAGCTATGGACCTACGATAGGTGATCTATATTTTCGCTCATGGTTTAGTGTTTTATATAGCTAGTTTTCATTGTTCCACATGCTTTAATTTCCAGCGTTTCCCCTAAAATGAATTGAATCCATTGATTAAATGAATTATAACCTATTTAGGTTTCCCACTAGTACCTTTGAGTTTGTTGGAGGTTGTTAGCCCCAACCTAATCCACCCATGGGGCATGCCTTTATATCCACCTTACCTAAAACCACCCAATGGGTATGTGTGTACTCTTCATGTTAGAGGGAGTCTTTACAACTAATGAAAAATTAATTGAGGTATTTTGGATATGGTAATGCCTCCTTTTACATGTGTTGACATGATGTGAATTGTTGTAAGTGTTTGAATGGAATTTATGAAAATGAGTTGGTTGAACTCATGAAAATTAAATGTTATGAAATAATGAATGAATGATATAATGAAATTATTATGGTTGTGGATTCCTTGGTTGGAATACCTTGGATATCAATTCCATATAATTTCCTGGACATTTCTACTCTAGTGTCTTGACTATAGTAGTGGATGCCTCAGATCTATTTACTCCTTGAATCATGATTTTATTAGATTCCTCAGGCCTTGATACCCTATGGATATGAATTACATGGACTCACATTGGACATGGTCAACTAACATGATCCTTGGACTCTAGATAATTACTTACCAAGTTTACATTGATATTCTCTTGGGACTTGATGTGGATTCCTTGGACTATTATACATTGAATCTGACCCTTTATTGTTTGACACTTTTGATTATATGGTGTGTTTGTGATGATATTATACACTAGATTATATGGTGTAGCTGTGATGAAATGATACATTGGATTATATGACAAGACCATGGTAAATATTATACCTTGGTTTACATGGCATGTATGATGTGGTTTATTTATGCTTTACAATTATCCTGTTCTTGCGGTGGGTTGTTTACAGTTGACCATTATATGGGAACTTTATCATCATTGATAGGTTGGATAGTATCACTTTAAATTTATCATATTTTACATAGTATTTTATCTTGTACAACTATTATACCAATTATACACTCCACAATGCTTTAGCTAGTGATACACGTACTAGACTGGTTATAGACACCATTGGTGGTGGCCTACTGAGTGTTATCTCACACCTTATTTGGGTTACTATTGGGAACCCTTCCAGACTTCAAGGATACAGGTAGGGATCTTGGAAAGTGCTTGTCGTATGATTTTTAACTGCTCATTTCTAAAGACTAGGGATATTCAAGACCAAGATATGCTCATGATGCAAGTATTGATATATCCTTTTTGGTATTTTTGGTATTTTGATACATGTATTGTATTGATGTGTGTATACCTATTTTCCTAATTTATAGAGATATGACATGATATATAATTTTTTATATTATATTTCCTTTGGAATTTTTTATTTATTTTTTAATTGGATTTTTATCATCTATCTGGTTGATTTTTTGATTATGCTATTGACTGATATGTTCATTACCAATGTGCTACACTCAGACGTGATGGAACAGTCTCCCCACAAACACACCCTTGGCTCTTGATTCTAGTCATAATTCTATGGTGTTTGGGGAGGTGTGCTTGAGTCCATGTGAGCCACTAGATCAGGGAACCATTTTGGGCCATTCAGGATAAGATGTTACAAAAATTCTAACTTTGGTAAAGATTTAGATTCACAAAATAGTTCTATCAGATATATTTTTTCTTTTGGAATAATGTGAACCAGTTGGATATGAAAGCTTCAACTAGTGGTCCCAATTAAAAAATAGAAGTAGTGTACACCCCTTTGATAGAATAAGGGAAGGGGTTGGTATGTATGAAGGGGTTTATGAAGGATATTAGAAACGCATCAAAAGATGGGATGTTGTTTTGTGAATCATAGAGAACAATTCACTTGTTTGGAAATATGATGTTTTTTTGTTAGACAAACCACATTCATTTTAATTATCACTTGACCCTGAAATTTCTAGAGGAATGGGTGTTAGTGAAATTTATATTCCCTAAATCCTTAGGTATATATATAAATATATGATGTATGAGTAGTTTTTTATTCAATGAAAATAATGATTTTCATGAATGGTATATCGATCCATGAAAGGTGCAACATAAATGATAAACTGCTATAATATATTATTCTCCCATACTAGTTATAATTTATAATACTATTTCATTAGATTAAACATTTGGGAGGACTCTCATTCATGTATATGATATATGAACCATCCATGGTATTTATTCATGTGTTTCATTATATAAATAAATGGGAGGATAATCAAATAGTTTCCTTGATTTCCCATTTAAATTTTTTCCATGTTATGGAAGTGTATGATAATTTTTATTATTCTTGGACGAACCTCCCTAAAATATTTATTATCTTTCTTTTTCTTCCTTTCCACGATGAGATTCTATCACATCATGGGAGAAAAGATAATACGACATGTATGACATGTGATTTGGATTAGCTCATTGATGAACCACTATGATGAGATTCTTTTATTTTCCACTTATTTAATTTTTATCAAGAATATTTGAAGATATTTGAAGTTGAAGGATATGATATAGTGTCTCTTCGATACAAGGTATGCTTATTTTCAACATCTTTGTTTCCATTGAAGGTTTTATATTTCTTGCATGGGAGATCGTCAGATTTTCTTTTTTATTTATTCTCATGTGTCTAATAAGTGTTATTAGATTTTAAAAAAACCATACAATAGTATCAAAGGGAACCATGTGTTTAAATTTATGAAATCATTCTTTAAATGAAGAATAATAAAAAATATATTAGTTTTACATTCCTCAAAATGTGGTTTCATAAAGGGTTTACCCTTATGTAGTTAGGCTACTTAATGATAATAAGAACCTTACCCTTACAAAGTTGAGGTGTGTAAGGGTAACCAAGGAATTAACCTTATGTAGGGTGGTCTGCATATTGGTAATTTCACCTTACCATTATATATATTGGACTATGTAAGGTTCATCACAACATGCCTTTATGTGAAGTAAGGGTTGCATAAAGAGAGCATTTTTTAAAATGGTTACATAAAGTTATCCTACTGAATATTACCAATTCATTAAGGTTATGCATTTATATAAAATGTCTATGTAAGGATAACCACATTATTACCTTTACAAAAATGTATTTGATAAAGGTGTTACTCTTATATAGAGGTTTTAAAAGGCCACATAATGGTAAATGAGACACACCATAACATAAAGCAATAATGCAAATGTAATATAATTTACACCCTTACATAAAATGAGTTGTGTAAAGGTAATATTTGAATTTCCTTTACATAGTGAACTATAATTATGTTGTGTAAAGCTATGTAGTGGTTTACCTTTACACAAGGTATTTTAGATGTCCTGTATAGGGGTATAAGTCTTTTCCCTTACATAGGACTACCCATATGTGTAAGGGTAATCAGAATTGTTTTAAAATAATTTAAAAAATGTTATAAACATTTAGATTGATTTAAATAGTATATAAAATTTTTATATATCATTATAAAGGGTTTTTTGGGATATTTGAATTTATAAAAGATTTATAATAAATTAATTATAAATTGTTTATAAATAATTAAATGTTTATGAAAAATTTATTCCCAAGTATTGGATGATAATATTTGAAAAACCTTTAACCAAATTATTGGGAATGTCTTATGATCTAGAAATAAAATTATTTTTTTAGAAATCATAAGAAATAATTTATAAATGGTTATAAATTATAAAATAAGGACAAAATTTAAAAATATTCTATTTAAATTATGAATTATTCATAATTAACTATTTTGAAGTATTAAAAATAAAATGTGGATTTATTTGGATATTATTTAAAACACATAAAAAGTTTTTTTAATTGATATGATCAAAATTTAAATAATAACTAAGTATATGATATTTAGATTATGTAAAATGTTTGCATAATAGATATTAAATAGAAAATTCTTTATAATTTATATAATATCATATATTTAAAATGTAAATTTCCTAAAATGATCAATATGAAATATTTCATATTCAAATGAATATAAAATTTTTATATTCAAAATTATGGAATGCTTATATTGTTAAAGATAAAAAATTATAAAAGTGTTTATAATTATATTTTTTTTATGAATTATTCATAAATGTTTATCTCATGTTTAAATATTTAAATTGTTCATTTATTTAAAATGTTATTCCCTGATATATTCATATTTATTAAAAACTTTAACAAATTTGAATATTGTGTATGATTTAGTTTAAAATGTTATACAATTTCTTGGATAAGGCATTGCACTGAATGCTTGGATTGACTCCATAATGAATTTAGTGTTCATCTACCTTGACCTCAATTTGTAATTTAAGTTATTAGATTGAATTTAGTTGTTGATTATAGTTTTAATATTAGTTTTTAGAGTTATGATGAATTAGGTTCTCTATTTTGAAAAGTATCCCTGGGTAGAGGGACTTAGGGTCAGACTACCTACCAACCCAAAGGCTTCTGCCTTTTTAGGCTAGTGAATGTGGTTTACTATCCATTTCTTCAATCTTACTCTTATGAATAATTTAAATCTCATATAAATCTATGAATTTACATGAATTGTTCATGTACATTATGCATATGATGCATTTGGATATGTATATATATGTTTGACTTCTATTTTTGGGTAACACAAACTTGTGGGTTGTGCAAAGAGTTGCACATAAATATAGTTTGAACTTATTGGTTTGGTGGAGGGAATAAGATTCCCAATTAAAATAATAAAATCATGAATAAATAAAAGGGAATAATATGAGATAAGATTTTGAGATTAAATCCCCTTAAAATACTAAGTGTTATATTCCTTCAAAAGAGGCACTTGTCAAGACCCCGATCGTCCAACCATGAAGGTCATGCTAAAGCTAGGTGCCCCTAAATTATCCTGTGCAAAGAAACAATGTAATAAGTGAAACTAGATTTTTCTATTGGGTTGGTCATTCTAAAGCCGAGTACCCCTATATTGTCACTTGTTAGATTGTTTTTTGTTTTTTATTTTCATTACACCAGCCTGGAGACACTAATAGGCAGTTACTGGAGGAATAGAGTTGAGTTTATCCATATGATGGATTGAACAAAGTTTTTTCCACTCAGCTATCCATGATTCATATACAATATGATTGGGATGATTCCCTGCATAAATAAATAAACAATGGGATAAATTATAATGTGACCCAGATATTAGGGAAATATGTGTTGTCAGAGACTAAACATATTAAGACTTAAGAGGGGGTGAATTGAGTTCTTTAAATTTTTCTTCAATTAGAAAACCCACTAGCTTTAGTTTATGACTGACATCTGATATTTTATTCAATAATACATAAAGTAGAAATAAAATAATAAATAAGAGAAACAAACACATATAATTATAGTTGTTATTGGAATGGAAGTCCCCTAGTCCACTCCAACACCACCCTTCTCCATGAGTGTGATGATTTCCATGAGTCTGGTCCCTTTGTCAAGGAATTCTAGTCCTTTTACTAGGGACTTCATGACTGAGTGTAGCCAATCGACAACTAATACAATCATAGGAGCTTTCAACTGGGATCTAGAAAGTCTTTACAACAAATATTCATCAAAGGTTATTTTTATTTGGAACCTCTACAATGAAAGATAAAAAACAGAGAGTCTTTTAAAATTTCATCTTACAGATGTAAGATACAGATGATAGAAAAAAATAGATCTCCAAGTCAGATGATATGAAGGACAAACAACTCTATGAGAGTCTTCTAAACTAAAAAAGGATCATCATAAAGCATATATGACACTACAATACTAATTCTTCCTTATTTTCATAGAAAATATAGTGTTATTTCCGTGATTTTTTTTAGAAATTGTTCTCTATATTTATTTTGTGCACTTCGGTTCTTCTTTGAGAAAGTTTCTCATGCAAAAAAGAGTCCACGCGTGGATATGAATTCATTTTGTCTTATTTAAACGCTCAAAACATGATCAATATTATTAAATATCAACGACACGTTCTTTTTCCTTGAAATACCTCAAAATAGTTGATAAAAATAAACTATCCTTATACTTATCTTTTGTCTTATTACCTAGATCTTATTATAATCAATTTTTCCTTAAATAGGTAGTTAATAATTTAAGTATTGAATAGCATCATTATAATTCTCACTCGAGTGCTTCAACGGTAATAAATACCAACTTGTTGCATGATGTAACCAACTGTATATTTGAATCCACATAGTCGATTTACATATTAGAATCCAAGTAGATGATTTTGATTCATGTAGCCAAATGGAATTACATATACCTTTTACTCATGTAGCAGAAATTGATGTAGCTAATTGAAATGATGTTGCAGATTTCACCATGTAGGTGATTCACATAACCGATTACTCTATGTAACCATTTTACATAGATTAATAATCTATGTAGTCGGTTGCTCATTTAGGCGATCTTTCCGATGTAGGAAATTTTCACATATGTGTATTGATTAAATATTCGATTAATATATGAGATTTCTTTATGTAAGTGATTGATGTAGCCGATTGATGGATGTAACTATTTTCACCACATAGAGAAAACTTTCACATAGCCAATTTAACAAACTTAGGTATATTTCATCTTAAATCATACAAAATGTATAATTAATGAAATTAACCACTGAACACAAAAGAATAAGATACAAATTGATGAAAACACAAAAAAAATATCATGAGAAAAGTATGAAGGGTATTTGAGATCATCAAGAGCTAAAGTACATGGGATATATTGGATCAATATTAGTAGTCTAATAATATCACCCTTTTGTATGATCAAAAACCCATTATATATTCTATTAGATATCACACACTAAAATATAAAAATGTTTAATAGAAATTAAATGTAAAAAATATATGTTTTTTAAAATGTAGAGTATCTCCCCCTTAAAAAGTTACTTCCTTCTATTTTGAAAAGTTTGAAACTTCTCCCCCTTTTTATAAGGTAGAAAACTTATCCCCCTTTTGTGTCATTAAAAATGGATTGAAAAAGAGGAAAAATATAGTTTAATGTAGCTCTTTATAGTCATGAACTATTTAAATGTAGTGTGAAAACTGGATATGGAATTAGGTAATGACTATGTTTCCTTAAATAAAATAAAGAGATAAAATTAAAGTAAATGAAAAAGTCACTAATAAACATATTATTAATGGAGGAAAAATGAATTATTTAATTGCATGTTTTGATGTAAAAATATACATCCATAGAACAAAAATACAAAATATCACTCAAAGAACTATTTTGTTAGAATAGGGTCCAACTAAGATTTTAATTTGGGTGGATATGATTTTAAGGTTTGATCAATTTTGGATGTATTTGGAGTTGGTATTAATGGTGCTGAAGGATTATAAACACCATCTGTTCTCTACTTAGTTTGTTGAGAATTACTATAAGTATCAAGACCATGAGGTATTCTTCTTGTCATTTCAAATAGGGCTTTATCACAAACGTCGATCCTCCGAAAAACATTTGACATGAAAAATTCAAGAATCATAGGAGATGTTTTCTTTCAAATTTTATCTATTGGTACCAATCCATTCATGATAAATGTATAAAGATGTTTTATTTTCCCAATGTTGAAACCTATAGACTCACTAACAGTAGGAGGGAAACCTTGAGGGGCAATTTCCACATTAGATAAACTAGAAGACATATCCACGAGAATCATCTTCATAATTTTATTCATAAAACATTGCATGGAAATCATCTTAACATTCACTAACTACAAATTTTGATCCATGCTTTCCACTCACTCTAGCCAACTATGAACAACTTCTTTAACTTCCTTGAGAGAATATTCATAAACTGAAACACTAATGGTAGGCTTGGGATCAAATAAACCTAGAAAAACATGAAAACAAATAATTGATTCCACATATAAAACTATCCTTAGATGTTCATAAACAACCAAATCCCTTCATGTAACTGGAACTAGCACCTCTAAACCCTTTTATAATTTTTAACTTGACTCTTGGTTGGGATAAAAATCCAAAACCACTAAAAATATTTTCGTCATCCATTTATAAATAACTTGAGTGTTTTTATAGATAGGTTCAACAATGACTGATATCATATCTCTTAATTTCTATACAACACCTAAATTTTGTTCTACCATATCTCCAAAAGATTTCTCTAAATGAAAAACATGGTCATTCATTCACATGTGTAACAGAATACTAAGATTCTTAAGTGCGTCATGGGTATCGTGAAATTGACTAAAAAGTATACTTTTTCAACTCATCCAACATCACTGGAGAAAGTAGATCAACTTGGAGAAATTGTATATGAGAAGAAAGAAAACTCAATTCTGACACCATCTGACTAAATCCATTCTAGAAATCTGGAAGAATTATAGATTCTTAGGGATATTCAGTAGAGGGTTGGAATTTATTTATAAATTACAACTAACTCAACAAAACACTTTTCAAAGTGTGTAGGGTATCTTTCACTCCAGCTCTAAAGGCTTCGATCGCATCAAGAACTTCTTGAGATAAATCTAATTTCCCTGAAGTGGGATTTTGAAACACATCCCCTTGAGATACAACCAAGGAAATAATATCATTAAACTCATCCATTGTGGGTAAAACATCTTTCAAACCACTTACCAATGCATTCATTATCTAAAATTATGTATAAAATATATTAGAACTTGATTGTTGCATAGGTAGATCTATATGAGGACTATTGATCATCGTTGTTTGGGAATACAATATTCCAAATAACCTATAAAACTCTAACATGGAGACATAGGACTCTTTATGTTCTCTAATATCATATATTCATTCAACTAGTCCATTTTTGAATCAAAATAATATACACACAAAATTTCAATATCCATCATTACATAATTAGCATCCACATATTTTTATAAGATTTTTGAACATTTTATTTCTAAAGAAGATACTCCATGAACAGTTGATGGTGGTGATGGTACCGGTGGTGTATATTAATGCTTTGAAGATTCCATAACCCCATTATCACCCCTTCCTTTATTAATAGGTGATCCAAGAATAATTGGATCATCTTCTTCACTCACTTATTCTAAATATAGTATTCTCTGAACTTCAAAACTTGTAGATCCAGTCTTAGCTGGCCTATCTTCATGAAAAGAAATAGTTGTCTCAAAAACTGTCTCCATATACTAATCTTCCTCAACAAATATAGAAGCTTCACCAATATCTTGGTTCTAAGAAGCCACATCCTCCTGTATTTGGATAGTCTCACCAACTTCAGAACTAATGATTGGAACTGAAGACCTGGTTATTATAGATATTTTCTTCTCTACTCCCCTAGTAGACACCATATAAACAGGTGTTGTGTCACTAGGTATTGAGGTTTGAGTTGAATCCCCTTGAGTCAAACTTTTCTGACCAGCTTCGTTTAAGAGACTTGAACTAGAATCCTAGTAATATTCAATAATAATCAATATAACTGATGATAGGGTATTACTTTTATCACATTTAACTACATTACCTTCATTTAAATCTAATTTTTTTTCATAAAAAATAAAAAATTAATCCACCGTAGGGATAATAATTTAGTTTTCCTTTTCCTTCACAATAATGATGCATGGAAATCATCATGTATCTTGGAAAAATAAAATTTACAGTATTGATCAAGATTTACATAAAACATATATAATAATAATGAACTTTATCTATCTCACCTACACTCTATGTTATACCCATATATACAAACTTACACAAAACCTTCTATTCCACAGGTAACACTTTTACAGGTTTCTTTTAAAAAACAAAGGTTACAAACAAAAACAGAAATATTTTTTTGGACCTAATGATCTTTTTCCAACAATAATATAACTAAAAGAAATCTCTCCTTCATGTGGAAAATGAAATATATCAACCATTTTAATAGAAGAAACCACCACTACCTTTGCTGTATCATTTGATGTGATTACATCCACTGTTGGATTAAACTAAAGATCAACATTCATAACGAACTCATTAATTTATTCCTGAAAAATATGTATTCTTATCACCAAACACAAAATGTCATCCTTGATACTCAATCATTTTCATTAACATCATTTAAGTTGTCTTCACCTATGACATATCTATAGCCTTTACTATATGAAATTTTCATCTACTTCCTTTCGATTTCTTAGATTAACTTGAGCTTATATCATCCACACTCTTTGAATTTACCATTTAGGAAGACCAGTTGAAGGTCAAATAGGGATCGAGTGGTTAGAGATTATGGTTTGACTTGAAAGGGAGATCACATATGCGAATAAAAAAAGGTTCAAGAGGTGATTTTATATTAGGTCACACACCTGAGTCCCAATTTTCTTACATACTTAATTTCAATTTAGGGTTAATTCCTACTGATAAAATAATAAATAATGGAAAAAAACTAAAGTTAATAAAAACATTTATATTTTATAAATTTATAATATTTTAAATAAACCTACAACAAAAACAAGAGTAATTTTTACATATCATTAAAATAAATATTATAATAGAATGCTCAATTTGAAATTCCAAAAATAATAAAGAGAGTAAATTCATGTAAATATAAATAAATAAAAAATAGTAAATTAATATAAAAATTAATTAACCTAATTATCTCTTAATAAAATCAAAATACACACATGTAAGGGGTTTAATGAAAATATCGGCTAACTTGTTCCATTTAGAGATAAATTCAAGACAAATATCACCTTATTTAGCATTATCTATTAGGAAATGATTCCTAAATTATATATTCTTTGTTCTTTAATGATTTATTGGATTCATAGAAATGTTGGTATCACTAGTGTTATGAAATTTAATTGAGACACGATTATAATCGAATCCAAAATCCATTAAGGTGAGTTTCATCCACAACACTTGAGCACAATAACTACCAAAAATAATATATCCAACTTTGGTAGTAGATAATGCAACATATTTTTCCTTCTTACTAGACTAGGATACAATGTATTTACCAAGGAAATATCAGGTTCCTAATGTAATCTTCCTATCTTGTCTACAAACACCAAAGACGACATCCGAGTATAATACTAAATTAAAATCATTTTTTTTGTAAAAATGAACAAAATAAAAATTGTTCCTTTTAAATATCTTAAAATACTTTTGGAATATTTTAAATTTGATTAATTAGGATTATATTGAAATTTATCACAAAGACATACTATAAAAAAATTTCTTGTCAACAAACAGTCCGATACAATAAACACCCAATTATTCCAATGTAAATCTTGTTTTCAACTGGTTTTCCAGTTTCAACCAAGTCAAGTTTTTAAATATAACTCATAGGGGTAGTATGTACTTTACCACATTCAATTACAAAACCTTTAATGTTATTATAGTATATATTTTCTTTTATTTATTACATTCCCAAAGTCTTTTTAATAACTTTGAAAACCTAGAATAAAATTTAACTCACCCATCAATATCATTTAAAATTATTTTTTTCATGATTTTTGAATACTCATTATGTAATTTTTTATTTGTAGAACCAAAAATTACCTCATCAACATATATTTTTACTAAAAAAATATTTAAAGATTATTTTTTCTTAAACAAAGTAAGATATTCCTTACCTAATGAATTTTTTAAAAAAGAAAAGAACTTAAATGTCCATGCCAGTATCTAGGTTCTTACTTAAGACCCTAAAGAGATTTGATAAGTTTAAAAACTGAATTTGGAAATTGGGGATTTTTAAAACTAGGAGGTTGTTCAGAAAAAACTTCCTCTATTAAAAAGCCATTTAGAAAAGCATATTCTATATCCATATGATATAATTTAAAATTTATATATGATACAAAGTCTAAAATAATCCTAATGGATTCTAATATAGCTACTAGAGAAAATGTCTCCTCATAGTCTATAACTTCTTCTTGGTTTTACTCTTTAGATACCAGTATATCCTTATTCCTAGTTATCACACCCTGATAATCCTTCTTATTCCTAAAAAATTATTTTGTTCCTATTATAGGATAGACATAGGGTCTATCAAATAATTCTCAGACTTTTTTCATCTTGAACTGGTTTAGTTCCTCATTCTTCGTATAACCTAATTCTCATATACTAAGTATTATTATATAGAATTAGGTTCTAACTAAGATAAATAGGCAGAAAACTCTATAAGGATTCCTATAACCCTTCTAGTTTAAATTCCTTTATCTAAAACCGTGATAATAGTTTCTAATGGATGGTTCTTAAGGGATCTAGGTAGTCTAGGCAGCATAATTTCATGTTCATTGGCATCCAATATTTAAAGATTTTGTAACATATTGTAATTTCCATGTATTTTTTTTCATTTATATGGAATTATTTTGAGGCCATGAAATTAAACTACATGTGATTCTGAGGTCTGGAGAGCCTGAAACTAAATTTTGTACTTTTTTTATGGTACGTTCAGGAAGCGAGCAAGAAAGATTTTCTATATTTTGAACCAATGCTCGGATTAAAAAACCAAAAGCAACATTGAATTCAAAACATTGGGATTCACCTAGAAATGACTTAACTTCGACCAATACGGGTTGAGAAGAAATGTTATTTTTTGAATTTTTCGAGAAAAATAATAAAATAATTTAAAAGAATTATTTATTTTCTTTCTCACAGTTGACTGGAAGACAACGATACTATGGGGAAACGGCTGGGCAGCGAAGATGTGTATTAATGAGGCTCATTAATGGCTCATTAACTCACAGTGTAAAAACACATTAATGACGTGTAACATCGACACTGTTTCTTAAATAAAAAAGCGTAACAACATGACATCACATCATAATGGGAACACTACGACGTGCTCCTATATATAATTCGATGTGCTAGGGAAATAATGATTAAAAATTTGGAGGATTCTCTATAGAACCTCTAATAGACTTCCACCCCAGCGAAGAATGATGAATGCCGACAAATATTCTTCATCTTTGAAGCCTTTTGAATATCAGATCCGAGA
This sequence comes from Viscum album, assembly GCA_963277665.1. Lineage (NCBI taxonomy): Eukaryota > Viridiplantae > Streptophyta > Magnoliopsida > Santalales > Viscaceae > Viscum > Viscum album. The sequence continues at coordinate 843,660,489 of OY728125.1, read as the reverse complement.
AGCGACGTCGACATCTTCATCCCTCAAGGACAAATGCCATGTCATCGGACGTCATAAGAGGTAAGGGTTTTTGTTTTGATATTCTTCCCCATCCTTTTCTAAAAACAACGAACACAGATCAACCCATGAAAAGGTTTATCCATGATTCGTGCATTATGCGGGAGGGTGATTTATTCTTGGGGTTATTTTATTTGAGGTTCAAATATTGGCATGGAATGATTGAATGGAAACTCCCCAAACATCCCCCATCTTTAAACCTCTAATGCGGAGGCACCAGGCTGACAAAAACAAAGCCTGAGCACCTCCTCATGTGAGTTACATGGTGGTCATACCCCCAAAATGATGGAAAGGCAGGTTAGGGATCCTCGCAGTGAAGAGGGAGCTTATCGGAAGCCACAGACGCTGACAACTTGAAGAACGAACCAACAGAGAATGTTCGGTGGTCCGGTGAACTCCCTACTGGCATGCTGATGCCGGCGGTGGCCAGCCTCACCGGTCGTATGGAAGAGGCAGCCCGCACCGGTAGGCCATGTTGACTGGGAATCTGTGGCTCATCATCTACGCTAGTGCTCTGGAGAATGCAGCACCAGGCGGGGTGTTGCATGGAGGGACGGCCCGTGTTCGGGCCGTCCAGATGGCTAGTGAATCTGTCATCTGTTGACTGCATATGGTGGAAGTAACCACACCCGCACGAACATAGGGGGAGTCATACGTGGAAGCCATTCCGCTCCCTGCTGGTTGGCCCCACTGGCCACACTGTGCGGCCGGTCCCTAGCTGGTGGGCCGAGCCCCAACGGGTCAGGCCATACCCACGCTGGCTGATCGGACCCGCACCGGTGTGCTGGACCCGTGCTGGCAGGACGGACCCATGAAGATGGTCCAAAATTTCACCTATCAGGGCATACCCACATCAATAGGCGGGTCACATGCCCTCTTTGGGATGGGCCGAACTAGATTGGGTTGCCGGGCAACTCGGCAGGCTGGACCCTCGGCCAACCAGGCCGGGTCTAGAGAGGCCTATAGGGCCTGGCCCACTGGCCAAGCTTGACTAGTCTGACCTTGACCCACACCAGGTCGGTTCAAGTATATATTAATGAACCGGGGTATGTGAGACCCCAAGGATGGTTGGTTGGGTCAGTCTGACCGAGTCAGACTGAGCCCCGTCACAACCAACTCCTTAGTTACTAAAACGCCCGTATCATGCAAACTATGCGTCCGATTGATGAGTCGTTTGTAGTATTGGGAGAATCTCAATGAATATGATATTATGGAATATTATATAGTTACTTTCATGGAAGATGAGATGTAATGAAGGGCTTGAGGAGTGGTTCTACCAAGAACACTACGTATAGAACCCTATGACTGGTTAAGACCTAAAGACTGCTGACTTTTGGCCCAGTGAGAAGCACCTCTCTATGAATTTGTAGGCCCATGGTGGGATACACCTTTCTGTGACTTTGAAGACCCACAACATGTGACGAGAAGGAGTACCTTAGTTGGCCATGACATGTGGGAATCACCTCTCTGTGACTTTGCAGGCCACCGATACATGATGGGGAGGAGTACCTAAGCAATCCAAGGTTAGTGGTAAGTACCTTTTTGTGACTTGGCAGGTCCACTGTACTCACTAGAGGAGGTTCTCTACAGTAGCCAAGGTGTTCGAGGATGTGACTGATGATGCTACTGTTACTACCCTATAATATACCTGGTGTGATTTGTCTTGTGTTTCGTGATTTACTTGAGGAATTTCTTGTGTGGTATTTCCTTTTTTTGGGGTCCCTACTGAGTACTGCGATACTCACCCCAGCACGAGATTCTCCCACACGTGTTGTTCCTAGTGTAGAAGACCAACATTTCGATAGATGTGCTTAGGGAGATGAGAAGGATTGATGCTTTGATGGTGGAATTTGTGGCCTAGGACTAGGCAAGGCCCAGTAGGACCCGACAGACATGACATACTACTTAGGCTTCCAGTAGCTTCACTAATCTCATGATTTGGTGGGTTTTTCTTTTGAGGTCCATCAAGGTTTGTTTTTTGTACTTTCTGTTTTCTAGTTTTTTTGAGTTTGTATTCTGTCTCACTTAATTTTAGTTGTACTTTCACTCAGCCTTGTTTTAGTGGTATTGTTTTCCCCCTTTCAGTGTGTTGGGATGTGTTGGGCGTGTGAGTGTGTACAGGTACTCAGGAAAATGCCTCCCACTTTTAGGTTGATGCTTTCTATTCTAGTTTTCAGACCCTGGCCTTCTGGAGGTGGGGTTGGGGTAGTCACGACACGGGCCCCGGGGGACGGGTCGTGACAAAGTGGTATCAAAGGGAAGTATGTTCCCCCTCAAAGACCAAAATTCTTTGTTTTTTTGGGGGAAATAGTGTTATGTGTTATGAGTCCGACTTTCATATTTGGGAGTTTAGTGTTGGTGTGGCGGCCGATGTATCTATATACCAGGACATTGAATTATTTTTTGGTTCAATAAATGAAAAAAATGGTTACATAAGTGTCACTTTATTTTTTTAAATAATATTTAGATCACCAGGTATAACCTTATAATGGTGGTACATCTTGATCTATCTTAGGATGTCTCCTCCTGAAAGACCAGTCAAGATCTTGATACAAGGTCGTGAGGATAGCCTGCCTAGCGACGATGCATCTATTTTGGGACCAGTTCTAGAGATAGCCCCACTAGGTGGTGCACCATTTTTACCACCACTCAATGGTTAGCATCTACTACTGATGGTTTCAGAAGAGGATGTTCATAGGCTCAGTTCCCTAAAAGAGTATCAGAGATAGAGAACCCCTAGGTTCAGGGGAGATACATCTCCTTAGGTCACTGAGGACTGGCTGGAGGCTATGATGTGGGTCCTCCGCTTAGTAAGCACACTGCCTCTCTAGATGGTGATCTTGGTAGTGAGCCTTCTGCAGGGCTTAACAGGGAGATAGTGGATTTTTACCATTTAGAACCATGATGAGGTGACTATCACTTGGGTTGACTTCGAGATTATTTTTAGGGAGGAGTTTTTCCATGCGACCTTGTGCTCTGTGCGCATCCCTAAGCTGCTTCACCTACAATAGTACAACATGACGGTGGCTGAGTACTTGGCAAGGTTCAAGTAGTTTTCCCGCTACTCCAAAGATATGGTGCAATAACTTTTCCTCAAGGCTCTAGACTTTGAGAAGGGACTTAGGCAAGTGATTAGGGATTTGGTGGTGTCTCTAAGTATCCTTACCCAGGCCGGGGTGATGGAGTGAGCCCTTATGATAGAGAGATTCTTGGTAGAGCAGGCACTGAGATCTAAGGCTTCCAGCAGACCCCAGATGGAAGAGTCTTTGACAGGCAGCAGACAATAGATGCATGAGCCTAAGAGGACCAGGTCTTTCAGAGGCTAACCCTAGGACTCAAGGTCAACTATATGAGGATCTCAGGCCAGAGGGTATCAGTCGGGGCCAGAAGTTTCTATTCATGCAGTGGGAAGGGACACATGGCATGTGACTGACCGACACACCATATAGATGACCGGCAGATAGTTGAGGGGCCACCGAGGTAGTGACAACGGTTTGAGTGAGGAGGTCTATAGGGGGGAATACATGGCAGGGGAGCTGGACAAGCGGCAGGTGGTTGGACATGGTTTGATATGTTACCTTCATCACCCCTAGGTGGTCCACCCTGACCTTAGGGAGTAGATGGACAAGGGAAACCTCAACTTTAGGCAGTAGAGGCTTATGACCAGGATGCTCCAAAGATGATCCGAGGTATGATCTATGTCTTCTCCACCCTAGATGCAGTACTTATAGAAATAGGTGCTATTCACTGCTTCCTTTCCACAACTATTGTTCAGATCTAAGAGATTTCAGTGGAGCCATTGGCTTGATCCTTATTGATTGAGACTCCTATAGGGGGGATTTGACTATTACATGCTGGTGCTATCAGTGTGAGCTTACTCTAGGAGGTGAGAGATTTGACTAGGATCTCCTAGTAGTAGTGTTGAGTCCTTACAACATCATCTTGGGTATGGAGTAGTTATCCACAGTCCATGCTCAGATCAACTATTTTAGGTGTATAGTGCAGTGTGTCTGTGAATATGGGACTCAGTTTTCCTTTACCAGTTTAAAGGAAACCCTTGCAACGTAGGTCCAACTCTCTTAGAGAAGGTTGTAGCCAACCACTCACTAGTTGGATAACCTCATCCTTAGTTCAGTGGAGGAGAGGAGTCCAAGCTTCTCGATAGTGGTGGATGAGTATGAGGATGTTTTTCTTGACGAGGTTCCAGAGCTCCCTCATCGTAGTGAGGTAGACTTATGTATCGACATGTACCCTGTGACGTCACCAATATCCACATCGGCATATCAAATTGATCCCACTAATCTTCTCGATATGAGGGTACAACTTGGGTAATTATTGGAGAAGGGGTTTGTAAGGCCTAGTGTTTCACTATGGGTAGCCCCAATGCTTTTTTAAGAAGGCAAAAGAAAACGTGAGGTTGTGCATGGACTTCCGATACCAGAACCAGGTGACCGTGAAGAACAAGTACCCACTACTGAGAATTGATGACCTCTTCGACTAGTTTAAGGGAGAAAAGTGGTTCTCAAAGTTAGAACTAATATCAAGCTATCTCCAGTTTCGGGTACGGGGCGAGGATATACCGAAGACAACCTTCAGGTGCAGGTATGGCCATTATGAGTTCCTATTGATGCCTTTCGACAAGACCAATTCCCAAGAAGTGTTCATGGGCCTGATGATTAGGTTCTTACAACCCTACCTTGATCTAATTTTTGTAGTATTCATTGATGACATGTTGGTGTACTCAGCGTTTGAGGAGGAGCACACTACACACCTACGAATGGTCCAAGATACACTCTAAGAGAACCGGATTTATGGTAAGATATCGAAGTGTTAGTTTTGGATTCAGGAGGTCCACTTCATAGGACACAACATCTTAGAGGATAGATTTGTTGTAGATATAGAGAAGATTGCGGCTGTTCTTGTTTGGGAGACACCCAAGAGCGTGAATAAGGTGCAAAGCTTTTTAGGGTTGGATGATCAATATCAAAGGTTCGTACATGACTTTTCCATAATATCATCACCCTTATCGGCATTGAAATGGAAGGGAAAACCCTTATTTTAGACATAGAAATTATAGTAGAGTTTCCAAAAGCTGAGGTAAAGACTGACTAGTACCCCATCTTGATACTACCGAAGGAGGGTGTTGGGTTTGTAGTTTACTACGATGCATCAGGGATCAGTATCGGTTGTGTCCTGATGTAGAAGCAAGCGATGATCACCTAAGGCTCATAGAAGTTGAGGCAACATGAGAAGAACTACATAACACATGACATTGAGTTATCATTAGTGGTATTTTTCTTAAAGATGTGGTGGCACTACTTGATGGGTGAGCGGTTCACCGTTTACTCTGACCACATGAGTCTCAAGTATATCTTCTCCCATAAGAGCCTGAACCTGAGACAAAAATGATGGCTAGAGTTCCTCCAAGACTATGATTTTGATATATTCTATACTCCTAGAATGGGGATCGTGGTGCATGACATGCTCAGTAGGAGGACTGGGTTGCAGTTGCTGAGTGAAGCAACAAAGCAGTTAGTAGTGATACAGATATCCATCATGGCTAATGGTGAAGGGTTTTACCACCAGTCGATGGATGTTACTCCCCCACTATTACAAAGAGTCAGGTAGGTAGAGTTGAGGATGTTACTGTGAGGCCCGATGTGCTCATATATCCTCAGGATGGGTTCCTGATGGATTTTCGATAGGTGGGGAGAACATTATCCTTTTTAGAGGGTGCACCGTAGTGCTAGTGACGTTATGAGAGGAGGTGTTGAGAGAGTACCATACTTCCTCTCTGGCGGTAAATACTTGTGTGGAAAATATGTACTAGGACCTCCAACATCAGTACTAATGGCCAAAGATGAAGAAAGTAGTGGAAAAGTTCATTTCATGATGCCTCACTTGTCAACAAGTGAAGGCTGAGCACCAGGTTCTTACGGGTTTGACTCAGCCACTTGAGGTACTAGAGTGGAAATGAGATAGTATCTCAATTGAATTTGTGATGGGGTTACCATATACGTCTAGAGGTAATGATTCTATTTGGGTGATCGTTTACTGACTCACCATGTCGGCTCACTCCCTACCCATCTGGGAGTAGAGATCAGTAGAGGTCTTAGGATGCCAATAAATCCAAAAGATAGTGAGGATCCATGGGGTGCCTTCAATGATCATCTTAGATCATGATGAACGCCTTACATCTTAGTTGTGGAAGGGATTACGTGAGGAATTTGGGGCTAAAATGCATTTGAGTACATCTTTCCATCCCTAGATGGGTGGTCAGATAGAGAAAACCATACAGACCTTAGAGGACATGTTTCATGCTTGAATCCTAGACTTTGGTTATAGTTGGGAGGACCACCTACCACAGGTTGAGTTTGAATACAAAAAAAACTACCTCTCCATCATTGGCACGCCACCATTTGAGGCCCTGTATGGGGGGGGGGCTTGCAGATCACCCATATGCTAGATAGACCCAGTGGAGTCAGAACTCATGGGTCCAGAATTAGTATAGGCTACCACTGAGAAGGTTAAGATCATCCAAAAGTGGATGAGGACTGCCTAGAGCAAGCATAAGTCTTATGTCGAAAGGATATGGAGACCCTTGGAGTTTGAGGAGGGAGATCATGTGTTCCTTCGGGTCTCACCCCCACAAGTATTGCAGAGATTTTGTCAGGGTGGAAAGCTATCTATGTGGTTCATCAGACCTTTTTAGATCCTGAAAAGAGTTGGTAGGGTGGATTACCACCTATATCTTCCCCCATAGATGCACCAGATGTGTGATATTTTCGATGTGTCGCAGTTGAGGAGGTACGTGCACGATCCGTTGTACGTTATCGACTGGGGAGATATGGACATTGATGATGGGGTGAAATTTGAGGAGTTCCTAGTGGAGATAGAGTATCGACAAGGGTGGGTCCTACGTGGGTAGTCAATTAATTTAGTGCACATCCAATGGTAACACATAAATCTACAGAAGAGCACATGGGAGCGAGAGGCTCTAATTCATGCTCAGTACCCCCATCTTTTTATTTATTTTTTTGTTTTGGATTTCTAGGATGTAAATCCCTAAGGTGGGGAGAATATAATGTATTGTAATTTCCATGTAATTTTTTTATTTATATGAAATTATTTTGAGACCATGAAATTCGATGGCACATGATTTCGAGGTATGGAGATCCCAAAATGGAATTTTGAACATTTATTAAGGTACGTTTTGTAAATGTGTGAGCATAATTTTCTATCTTTTTAACCAGTGCTCAGAATAAAAATTTGAGGGTACCATTGAATTCAGAAAAATGGGATACTCCTAGAAATGAATTAACTTTGGCTAGAAAGGGACGAGTGAAAATTTTATTTTTTCAGAATTTTCTAGAAAAATAATAAAATAATTTAAAATAATTATTTTATTTTCTTTCTCAAAGTTGATTAGCGGATAGTGATGCTGTAAGGAAATGACAGGGTAACAATGAAGCACATTAATTAGGCTCATTAATTTCTTGTTAACTTTTAGTGTAATGACACTTTAGTGATGCGTAACAGCGACGTTGTTTCTTAAATAAACTAGAGTAATGGCACAACGTCGCATCATAATGGGAATGCTGCAATGTTCTCCTATTTATTGTTCGACGCGCTGGGGAAATAAGGATTAAAAATTTGGAGGATTCTCTGGTGAAACTCTAACGGACTTCCACCCTAGCGAAGAATGAAGAATGCCAGTAGAACATCATCATCTTTAAAGTCTTTCGAAGATCAGAGTCAGGAAGCGATATTGAAATCTTAATCCCTCAAGGATGAACGCCATGACATCAGATGTCATAAGAGGTAGTGGTTTTTCTTTTGATGTTCTTCCCAAACATTTTCTAAAAAAAATAACATAGAGCAACCCAAGAATATATTGGTCCACGATTCATGCGTTATACAGGTGGGTGATTTATTTAGGGCCCAAATCTTAGCATGGAATGATTGAACAGAAACTCCGCAAACCTCCCCCACCTTTAAAACTCAAATGCGGAAGCCTCAGGCTGACATGAATAAATCCTGAGAACCTTTTAATGTGCGTTTATTGGTGACCATACCCCCAAAATGAATTAAAGGTGGGTTTGGGATCCTCAGAGTGAAGAGGGTACTCCCCGAGGGCCACAGACACTGACGACTTGAAGAACAAACAATTAGGGCACGTTTGGTGGTCTACTAAACTCCCTGCCAGTGGCGGCGGCCGGCCTCACTGGCCATGTGGAAAATGCGGCCCGCATAGGCGGACCTCATTGACTAGGAAGCTGCAACTTGTCAGCCATGACAACATGCTGTAGGATGCAACACCAGGTGGGGCACCGTGTGGAGGGAAGACCCACGTCTGGGTTGTCCAGATAGCTTGTGAAGCTGCGACTGTCGACCATGGAAGATGGAAGGCCCCCACACCTGTAGGGCCATGGGGAAAGCCAGATGCGGCAGCCATGCTGCATTCCGGCTGGTCGGCACCACTGGCCGCACTGCGTGTCCAGTCTCCAGCTGGAAGACTGAGCCTTAGAGGGTCGGGCCAGTCCTGCTACCTGGCGGACCAGACCGCACCGGTGGGTTGACTCATGCCAGATGGCCAAACCTGCACCGATGGGCTAGACCCACGCCAGCGGGACGGATGTTCACCTAGAAGGCCGGACCCACACCGGTAGGCTAGACCGATACCCTCTTTGGGCCTGGCCAAACTAGACCTGGTCGCCTGGCGACTCGGTGGGCTGGACCCTTGTCCAACCAGGCCGGATCCAGTGAGGCCTATTGGGCCTGGCCCACTGGCCAAGCCAGACCAGAAAGACCTCGAACCACATCAAGTCAGGTCGAGTCCATCTTAATGAACTAGGGAATGTGGGACACTTTGGCCGGGTTGGTTGGTTCAGTCTGACTGGTTCAGACAGGGGCCTGTCACAACCGGCCCCCTAGTTTTAAAATGATCATATCTTGCAAACAGCGCGTCCGATTGACGATCCGTTTGTGACGTTGGGACCATCTCAATGAGGAGGATCTTTTGGAATGATATATAGTTACTTTTTTGGAATTTGAGATGAAAAAATGGCTTTGGGATCGGTTCTCCCTAGCGCACTACATACATAACCCTGTGACTAGCTGAGACTTGAAGACTGCTGACTTTTGGTCTAGTGGGAAGCACCTCTCTTTGACTTTGTAGGCCCAAAGTGGGAAGAAACTCTCTCTTAAATTGCATGCCCACAACACGAAATGTAGAAAAGTACCTCAGTAGTCCATTACTAGTGAGAAGAACCTCTCAGTGACTTTATAGGACCACGATACGTGATGAGGAGGAGTACCTAAGCAGTCCAAGGTTATTGGGAAGCACCTCTTCATGACTTGTTGGAACACTATAATCTCTAGAGGAAGAGTTCTATAGTAGATGAGGTGTTTTATAAAGTGACTAATGATGCTACTGTTACTACCCAAGAATATACCTGGTGTGAGTTGTCTTGTGTTTCATGCTTTACTTGAGGAATTTGTTGTGTGGTCTTTCCTTTTGTTTTAGGGTCCCTACTGAGTACTGTGTTACTCACCCCTATATGGGAATTTTCCGAACGTGTTGTGTCTAGTGGGGACGACTGATGTTTCGACATGGTTGCTCAGGAAGACGGGACTGGCGGACGCTTCGACGGTGGACATGGTGGCCTAGGACCAGGCAGGGTCGATTAGGGCTGGGCATAGAGGACATAATAATTATGCATATAGTATCTTCACTAATCTCATGATCAGGTGGGTTTTTCTATGGATGTCCATCTGGGATTATTTTTTGTACTTGTTGTTTTCATCTCTTTGTTGGGTTTGTATTTTGGACCACTTACTTTCAGTTGTACTTGCACTCTTCCTTGTTTTAATGGAACTTGTTTCCCCCTTTCAGTGTGTTGGGATTTGGTTTGGTGTGTGAGTGCATACATGTACTCAATAAAATGACTCCCACTTGTAGGTTGATGCTTTCGGTTCTAGTTTCCAGCCTCTGGCCTTCAGGAGACGGGCTTGGGGTAGTCACTACATGGGCCCCCGGGGATGGGTCATCACATATTTGGTTATAGAAAATCATGTTCTACCTCTTCATCGTTTTTATCATCAAAAATAGGTTCATATCTCATGTTTTAAAAATAATCACTTAGTTCATCAATATTAATTATTATGTGATTGAAAGGATCACTTTCATCAAATTTTACATGGGTTGATTATTCAATAATCTTTGACCATTTGTTGAAGGTCTATATTCTGTTGAAGTTGTAGAATATCCTAGGAATATTCCATCATTAGGTTTTGGATCAAACTTTCCAAGATTATCCTTGGTGTTTAGATTGTAAACCTTTCATCCAAAAACCATAAAGTTTCCAATTTTTTTCTTTCTATTAGTCCATAAATCATAGAGTGTTTTATTTAAAAAAAATTTCTTATTTGAACTTTTTTATGATATAACATGTTGTATTCACAACTTGAACTCAAAAATGAGTAGGCATGTTATATTCACATAACATAGTTCTTAAAATTTCTTGAAAATTCATATTCCTCCTTTCAACAACATCATTATATTGAGGCATCAAGGGGGTAGAAAAGTTATGATTGATACCATATTTTAAGCAATAGGCATTAAACTCATGATTTTAAAATTCTCATATATTGTCACTTCATAAAGAAATAATTGTGGAATATTTATCTTTTTGAACTAGTTTTCAAAAATATATACAAACAGAATAAGAATAAATTTTAACAAATAAAAATAAAACCCAAGTAAATCTAGAGAAACACTCAAATACAACATAAAAAAATGATTTTCCTATATGTATTTCAACTATAAATGAGCCAATCAATTCCATATGAATAAGTTTTTGGTGTTTAGAAGTAAAAACCTCTTTAATTGGTTTAAAAATATGACTTGTGTTTCTTTACATCTTGAATGAATCACATAACTTATTTGCATTCAATTTAAGGTGAGGTAAATCTTAACCTAGATTCCTTTTTGAAATTTTCTTTAAAGTATAAAAATTATAATGTCTCAATCTTCTATTCCATATCTGTGACTCATTTTTTTGTTCAGAATTTAAAAGCTCACATTTTTTCTACTCAAATAATTATGATCTAGAGTATAGACATTATATATTCCTTGTACCTTAAATTTAATAATTTTATCATTAAAAATGTAATAATAATTATTTTAAAATTAAACAAAATAACCTTCATCACAAAGTTGAGAGATACTTATCAGATTGTACTTTAAACTTTCTATATAGATAACTTTTTCAATAAATATAGAGTTCATATTTCCAATAGATTTGACTCCCAAGATTTTTCCTTTAACATTGTTTCCAAATATGACATGACCTCCATCTATCTTTGATAAGGGGTAAAATTTAGAAAAATCTCCACTTATATTCATTTAGAATCCACTATCCATATACCATCTCTCATTGGTGATCTTGGACCATTGTTCCAACAAAGACACATTAAATAAGAAATTGTTTTGGTACCCATATTTTCTTGGGTCTATCAAGGTAAGAAACTATAGATTTTGGAACCCAAATATTTTTTTCTATCCAAAACATTGAATATTGACCTTTGAAAAACATTCAAGATTTTTTTAACTCCAAAAAATTATGGGTTATTTAAACTGCAATTATTTTTATTGTTTCCTAGAACACCACAATGAAAATGTTATTTTTGAAATATTTTTATTCTTAGTAGTAGGTATAAAATAGTTCTTATAAAACTTTGTTTTTTCACCTTAACTTCCTATTAAATTTTTTATAAGATTTATTGTTTCCAATAATTTTATGTAAATAATTTTACCTTTTTTAAATACACTTGAGGCATATTTAAAGCATTAGACTTATTTTTGTAATTTTTCAAAAAAAACCCCATGTTCAACACATGATACAGTAGAATTTTCCAGTTTAATTTTTAATATTTTATTTTTTAGTTAAGTTCTATTATTCATTAACAACCAATTTGTATTATTTTTTGAGAGTTTTATTTTTTATTTCTAAAGAATCGTACTTAGTGTCTAACATGAAAAAATATTTATTGAATTCCTCAAATGAGTAATTTTCATTTGATTATTTGGTTTCATGGTCATAATAATAACATGAATATACATCATCAGCATGTGCTATAAAACACATGTTGAATTCATAATTGGAATACTCAAATTAAGATTCTAAAGATGAAACATCACTATAATCCTCCAAAGAACTCCATGTTGCCTTCATGGATTTATTAACCTTATTCTTGTAGCCAAATTTCATATAGTATTACTTTTATGAATTTTTGTCATATTGAAGCTGTAGATAATCAGGCTTGATATGTTTAGGATTATTGCATTCATAACATCCTACATTCTTATAATTTCTATATAAATTCTTATATTTCTTTAAATGTTTCTTAAATTATATTATCTATTTATAGAACTTCATGAACTTTCTAGAAAATCGAGAAAACGTGATATCTGATGCAGAACTACTTGAAGAATTTTCATCAGATTGCTCAACTATTTGAATATCTTTACATTCTTTTCATTCATTGAGGTTGAAACTTTTTAAGTAGTGTTTTACTTCTTTGATATCCTATGTTTTACAGCCTCAACTTCCATATCAACCTCATACATCATTAGAGTACCTATAATATATTATATTTTAAAGATATTGATCTCTGTTGATTGTATGATATACACGAAAATACCACTCCACCTTAGTAGAAATATTTTGAGAACTTTTAGAGCCTAATTTTGTTTATTAATATGTGACCCTAATGTAGTAACATTATTTACAATATTCATTCCATTCATTTGGGTGATACGTTTTACATACATCATTATAAAAGTTCAAACTTTAGTTTGGTAGTATTATATATGAGAGCCTGTATGTTATCTGTTCCCTCATAAGAATATAAAATTATAGTCCACATTTCATGGGCTATTTGACATTGAGAAACTCTTTTGAACTCATCCAGACCTAATCCACAAATTACAGTATTCATAGCTTTATAATTCAGATCATATCTTGCTTCAGTATCATCATACCATGTTTTTGGTTACGTATTTGAAATTTTATTAGGTTTCGTGACTTTGAGATAAACATTCAGACCAAGGTTTGTTAGATATATGATCATTTTTCCTTCCAACAGCCATAATTCTTACCATTTAAATAAGTAGTTGTGACCATACACATCCATTATCTTTTTTCAGTCATAGTGGCCATTATTTAATAGATCTTTAGATTCTAATGTTTTATAGATGAGAACTCAAGAATCACTCCCTTTGATACCAAATATTGTTAGAAACTTACTGTTTTAAGACTCAAGAGAGGGGTGAATTGAGTTAGTTAAATTTTTATTCACTTATAAAAAACACCCTCTAGTTTATGATATACTTTTGATCTATTCTTTAACAATTCATGCAGTGTAAATAAAAGCACAAAGAATATAAATTGACACATATATTTATAGTTTTTGGGGGAATAAAAGTCCCCCAGTCCACTCCACCACAACTCTTCTCCATGAATTTGATGATTTTTACTAGACAAGTCCTTTTTCAAGGGACTTCCAATCCTTTTTCTAGGGATTACATGACTGAGTGCAAGCAGTTCACACTTCATTCAATCACAAGATATTTAAACCAGACACCAAATTTTTTTTACAACCAATAATGTTCAAGGGTTATTTTTTGGGAACTTTTACAACTAAAGATAATAAACATAGAGTTTTTATAAATTCCGACTTATAAATATAAGATATAGCTGACAGAAAAGAATAAATATCTAAGATAGATGACCTAAAGGATAAGTAGCTCAAGGAGAGTCATATAAACATAGAAAGGATCATTATTAATCATATATGATGAGATGATAATCCTTATTTCTTGTTTTCTTAGAAAATAAAGTGTCACTTTAGAGAGTTTTTGAGAAATATTTATCTATATTTCTTTTGTACACTTCAATTCTTCTTTGAGAGAACTTCTCAGACAAAAAAGATTCGACACTTGTAAATGCATAATTTTTTTTAAATACACAAAACATGATTTGTATAATAAAAGATCAGTGACACATACTTTTTCCTTGAAATTCCTTTTCAACAGTAGAGACAAATAAACTATCATGGTACTTTTATTCTATCTCAGTACTTTGTTCTTATTATAATTGATTTTACCTTAAATAGGTAATCAAGCATTTTAGGATTGTACAGAATCATGAAAACAATCACTCAAGTGCTTCAATGGAAATAAATACCAAATTTTAGTATGATGTAACTTCTTAAATATTTGAATACACATATATGATTTTCATATTTGAATCCACATACCCGATTTTGATTCACGTAGCCAAATTGAATTACGTAGGCCTTTTACTCACATAGTTGAAACTCACGTAGCTGATTGAAATGATGTATTAGATTTCACCATGTAAGCAATCCATATAATCTACTACTCTATGTAACTATTTTACATATCTGAATGATCTACGTAGCTGATTTCTCATGTAGGCGATCTTGTCGACGTAGAAAATTTCCACGTAGGTGATTTTGCAACATAGCTAATTGATGTTGTCGATTACTTTACATAGGCGGTTGACGTAGCTGTTTTCACCACATAACTAAAAAATCATATAGCCGATTTACCAGAATTGGGTAGATTTCATCTAAAATCATCTATAATGCATACTTAATAAAATCACCCAACACATAAGAAGATTATAAAAAATGATGCACACACTTAAAAAAAGATCATCAAAAAACTATAAAGGGTATTTGAGATCATCAAAACCTAAAATACATTAGATATGTTGGATCAAAATTAGTAGTCCAAAAATATGGATCTTGGAAACTAGTGGATATGATGAACATTCAAAGGGGGGCATCATTTTAGTGGGAGATCATTTAATAAAACCCCTTATTAGATGGTTAATAAAAAATGATACTCATCTAATAAAATCAAATTTTTTAAACAATATCATCATTATGATCATCAAGATAAAAATTTGTAATTAATACTTGATAATAAGAATCTTAACATAGGTTACCACTAATGTTGGAAACTTATGAAAGTTATAATGAAATATTGGTTAGTTAAGAAAATTTCTTAAGGAAAACTTCTTTGTTTTGGAACAAATCTTTCATTGGTAACCATGTGTTGAAGTTATTAAACAAGTGAATGTAGATTCTCATGGAAGTATAAATTGATTCATTTAATATTTCAAAGAAACTAGATGAAAATTGACCAGATGAATCTTATTATGTACTCATATACTCAATGTGTTTTGGCATGTTGATTTTAGTCTCATGCCAACGAGCCCATACCTGAGTGGTAAGGGATCTTGCTTGGCATCCAAGAGACCCATGTTCAAAACCGGGTGGAGGTGAATTTCCGGGGTACTGTAAAAGCACTATACCAGGTGCTATTCTGTAATGTAGCAGCAAGAAATATTCACCCTATTTGGGCCTTTAGGCTACCGGTTTGGAACTACAGGTCTCCAGGGCCTTCGGGTCATCAATGGTCTTTGGGCCTTAGGGCCTTCAGGCCACAAAGAACATGGAGTATCCCAGTTCACACAGAGCAGACCCCATAAAAGGATCAGAGAAACAATACTAGTAGTCACCAGAGATAGAGCTACTAGATTGGAAGAATGAGAGGGTATGACAACCACCATCAGGACTAGGCATCGTGTAGCATTGTATGGGGAAATGCTAGCCATTCTGAAATAAGAGGTGGGGAGTTAGGTTGTCAATGATGTATAAGCTAGGGTAGGGGCAGTTCCTGTGGGTTGGGCCGACAGGTCATGTATTGGGCATAATATGCCTCCGGTCCTTTGGGTCATGTATGAGTTCCCCTTCATCCCTTAAAAAGGGGAATTGTCTATAATAAAATAAAAAAGAAGGCCTTTGGTACATTTAGGAAGGGGTTTATTTTAGTCTCATATGGTCAATATGATTGGGTTCATAATATCATATTAAATATGATTGAATATGTTAAATGAAATGGTGAGACTAAAGGTTCTCTTGAAAGTTTATTGGTTATAAAAATAAATTCTATAGTATGTTTTATGGGGAGACTAAAAATGCTTGTTATGTTTAAGGAATTTATCTTATTTATATCTATATAAATGTTTTGATAATATGATTGAATT
Source organism: Viscum album (assembly GCA_963277665.1). Classification (NCBI taxonomy): domain Eukaryota; kingdom Viridiplantae; phylum Streptophyta; class Magnoliopsida; order Santalales; family Viscaceae; genus Viscum; species Viscum album. The sequence continues at coordinate 843,644,290 of OY728125.1, read as the reverse complement.
TAAATAAATTTTAATCAATAATATAAAAATGTTTAGAATAAATGAATTTGGCATATGATGTATGGATTCTAGTTTTGTATAGATAGTACAAGTAGGTTAATGTTCAAACTAAGAGAAAACGAAACTTCGTTGAAATGTTAAAAAATATTTCTTTATAAATTCAATCAATGTCGTTGAAAATTTTGGTTATCAAGAAGGCATAGTAATAGTTCAATTTGATTAGATTATACAATATATTCCTAAAGGAGGTTATGAAAATCCATGGAATTTCCATGTCCTGCATGAATGTTATAGATATTAATTATTTGATTTTGAAAGGCATGTGATACTATATTTTATAAACTGTTGTAAATATATAAGAGTTCAAAATTAAATGAAGAATTTATTGATCTTGTAGTTTATATTCATGAGATGTAGTAAATAGTTACTACATCAAGGATTTGAATGTAAATGATTTTATCAATCTCAAATAAATCTAAGTAACATATGTTCATCTTCATCTCATTTCCATTATGTGATAAGAGAAGTTGTTCAATTATAAATGGTTTTTGTGAATAAGAATTATATGATAAATTGTATACACATAGTTTATGATTCATGAATTTCTATAACATTTATTGAGGATAATATATGGATAAAAGTATTTATTCAAGATAAAAGTTTTTATCTAACTATTTGTTAAAATATATGGGAATGTGTTCCTTCCACCCATCAACAGTATATTTTAATAAAGTGTTTTCTCAAATAAAAAAGTTCCAAACTCATCAAATAAAATATATGGTATAGTTTATTTGTTTAATATTCCCACTGAAAGGAAATAAATGTTATTTATTAACATAAAAGGGTTTTTATATCTTATTAAGATATTATAAAGGGAATATAATGTCTAAAATACTAGTGGGAGAATGTTTGTTCTTAAAGAAATTTAAAGTTAACAAATAAATGATTACACAAATCTATGTTAAAATTAAATTTTACATAATATCATAAGAGAGTTACGATGTATTAGCAATTAGTAATGTAAGTAGTTACATTATTTATAAGAATTTTTTCGATAGAATAGTGTTACAAAGTTAATGATGATAAACTTATAAATGGTTCTAAGTAGACAACCAAAGTAAACATTTTAACATTTGATGCTATGAAATTAAGATATTTGAATATGTTCAGAAGTGGAACAATTAAGAATTTGATTTATAAATATCACCATTATTCAAACTAACTTAATTCATATATGTTTCTCACTAAAGAGTTTTGTGGTACATTTATATCATATGATCATTTAGAGATGTGAAAGGAATTATATACAATGTAAAGAGTTAATAAAACCTAGAAAGTATAGCATATATAAGGCTGATCTGGTAGTTTATCATATATAATATGAAAAATTAGTGCTTATGTTGGTTTTTTAAAATTTTCTTAAATAGTTTAAGAATATTAAAATGTATCATATAAAAAGAAAAATACATTTTTTCATTCTATCATGTTTTCCACCTAAATTTAATATAGATTACATTTTGTGAAGTTAAATGATAATTGTCCTCTCTAAGTAGGAATTTGAGTTTATCCCAAATCGATGTTCAACATAGAGTATTATAGTTTGGGGTATAATTTTATGGTTATCATGAGTTGGATTCTGGTATAGAGATATAGAATAAGATCATGAGGAAAAAAATAGAAAATGGGATTCTTTATGTGCAATGGATGACCTACTGAGTATACCACATGAAGTGTCATACAAATGTATTTGGTATACTAGGGGTGCATGAATCATATTTGAGCCCCTGATACCTATATTTGGAGAGATACCTATAATTAAAACTTTTATACTTTAATACCCTACTTACATAACTCTACATATTGACATAGCTAATACGAGGGTGGTTGGGTATGTTTTTGATCGTGTCATCAGTTGAAGCTTAAACAAGATTATATTTTTCTTCTTGTATGATGTGTATGACATATAGGACCAAAATTGAGATACAATATGGGAGTGTGTGTCCACAACTAGATATTTTATATCTATCCAGATAAGGGACATGTTATGTTATTATCCATAATAATGAATGGGATGTGATATATTGATCAATCAGATCAGTCAACACTCAGAGTATCGAGAATATATGAGTTGTCTATATGGGATTCACACGATCTGTGCCCCCATGGACACTCAATGTCTTGGATAAAGGAAAAATATGAGTATTCACATTTTCATATAATATATACTGGGGGTCATATATACTGATATACATGTATTTGATAGATATCATGCTATATCCCTTTATATTATGAGTGGAATTAACGCTTTAATAAAGGTCTCTATTTGATTACATATATGGATATAGAGATTAATATTTTTTTTCAACTCTATAAATTCTCATGGGGTCAAACTTTGTGGTTTATTTAATAGGTTTTGAGTTTGACTTAGACAGGCACTCTAAAATTATTTTAGAGTTAATAAAAAGGTGTTTTAGATGGGTATTCCCAAGATATTACATATGATGTGATACATGGGGAAGTTAATTAAAGATTTCTAAATGTGTTTTGGAAGATATCCAAAATTATTTTTGGATATGGTTTCACAAGTTATTGTGTAAAATATAATATAAAGTTAAAAGAAACAAAGTCTGTTATGTTTTCATGCAAGTGGGAGAATAAAAGTAATATTTCCTAATGCCTTGTGTATATATATTATATATAGGAAGTTTTTTATTACATGAAAATTATGATTTTCATGCACAATATATGAATGTTGATATTCAACCTATTTTGATATTTTTGAATAGATTAAAATGTAAAAGGGATATTTTTAGGGGTTTGAAATTTTATATATCTCACACCGATACCCCACATTTCTTTCTGAATAGGGTATATGTTTTCTTATCCAATGGGTATATTTTTTAATTCCAATTACACACATGTGTTTATAGAGATTCTGAAGGATTATAAAAAGGGAAGCAGTAGGGTTGCTACAAATTGGGTGTTCAAAAAAGTGGTTAGATACATGGGTGATAGTTTCTTGGAATGGGTAGTGGCATGCAGTGGGAACTAGTGAGCAATGGAAAATAAAGTTGTGAAATGCGTTATTTGTGGTGTTGTAATAAGGCCACATGTTCAGTTTTGATCTCTGAGGGGTGACATTTTGTCATGGATAATTATTAGAGAAAAGGTAGATGTATTTCTGTGTGTGTTTTTCACATATTTTTTCTATGTTCCATTTACAATTTAAGTTTTATACTTTACTTTAATTTTATATAATTTATGATTATAGTGATTTTTTTGAAGTTTCCCAAATTTTTCAATCATTTGGATTTAAGGGTTTTCCAATTTAAATACTATGTCTTTATTTATTTCCATCTATTTATTTTTGTACTTTCATTTTTGTACTGATTATCATAATATTTTTCAACAATTGAGTTATTATCCTTTGAATAATCTATTTTACCTATAAAAACTTGTATTAAAGGATTTTATCCATGTTTCTCAGTGATGGAATAAGGGTGATTCACACCATGGAATTTCTACCCACATCAAACTGTTTAACAGGAAAAATTATTATACTCTGTGGTAGAAACAAGTAGAAAATATTTTGGTGCCTAAGAATATAGTGAAGATGCTGAATAAGAAAATAGAGAATCTATAACAGATGAGAAATTGTGATTGGCAGGATATGAGAGAGATAGAGACAAGCATGATTTAAATGTATTTGGTTGATAATACTCTGTGGGAGGTGATGAATCTGATACATATGGAGGAGATCTCAGTGAATCTTGAAAGAAAATATAAAATAAAATCCCTCAAAAATCATTTATATCAAAAAATGATTGAATCATTTGGGAATTCTAGTGAATTTAGATTTATGTAATCATCTAGGTAAGTTTACTAAACTTCTGATGGAGTTGTCTTCAGCGACAGTCAAGATCAATGAAAAAGGTATTGGGGTACCTATTGAAATGGAAGATGAAAAATATTTGTTTTTCTTGGGTTTTTTACCTAATTTATATGATTGTCTTATTGCCACATTGTTTTTTGAGAAAGAAACACTAAAGTTGGATGATGTAATTTCATCATTGTTGATGAATGTGACTTGGTGAAAGACTAATGATGGTGATTTTTTAGGTAATAGTGGTATTTTTGTTGTGATAGATAGACACAATAATCAAAGAGGTCAGTTGAAGACAATAAAAAATTTAATGTGATTATTTTGCAATAAAAAGGTTCATGTGTAGAGAAATTTTTATGATTTGAAAAAGATCAAAGAAGAAAAGAAGACACATTACACCGATTATATGGATACCAGTGTAAGTCTTATACAAGGTGATGTAGATTTACTTTTAGTTAGCATTGATTCTTGTAGGTCAGATAATTATAATTAATTAGTGGTTGATTCAGCAGCATTGTACCATATTTCACCGAAGAAGGAAATATTCTCCTCATACGAAGAAATTGAATTGGTATATAGGATATGGGAAATAAATATTATACTAATGTAATTGGTTTTTATGATATTTGTACAACTACAAATGGAGGTTGTTTTTTTATGTTGAGGGATGTGTGACATGTGATTGATATAAAAAATAATTTTTTATCTGTCTATACTTTAGATGATTATGGGTTCAAGAGTTCATTTAGCAGTGAAAGAAATATATTATGTAAACGATCAATGGTATATGTGTGAGACAGGATGGATGATAAACATTATAGGAAAAATGTGAAGGTTTTCAATGAAGTGAAAAATGAAGTTATAAAGAGGACTTCATTAGTTTTTTAGTGTAGATAATCATCATGTATGATTCTGATACCATCGACTAGGATGAAGAATTTTTCGAAGCTTAAACATGCCAGGTCATGTGTTTCAGGTCTAACACCTAATTCCTTTTCTTCTAAAAGATCCCCTAGTGATGAAGGAATTAAAATCAAATATTGAGGTAACACGTAGAGTGTTAAAGACCACTCAGTGGATGTTGAGAAGAGGGATAAATTAGTTTCAAAAAGTCCTTTTTATTATGTAGCGATCAATATTATAGGGGATCAAGGTGTTGTTAGTTCCAATATTTTTTAGTATGGTAGTGCAGACACATGTATGATGAAAATTTCATCATTTGGATTTCTTTTATGGGGGGGGGGGCTTTCTGGTATCTGTTAGAGCTATAAAATATCATCGTTATATATTTTTTACATATGGTGATTATTGGTCAATAAAAATAGGTTTTATTTCCAACTAATTTTGTTGGATTATATTGCATTCTTTGATAGGATAAAGGAGAGATTGCTTAGGATTGGCCTGTTTAGTGTTTTTAAGAGATTAAGGAGGATATAAGGGAGATTTATAGGGGTTTTAAATTTTCAATATCTCCCACCAGCACCCCACGTGTCTTTCTAAATGGGGAGATATTTTATTTATCCTATGGATATATTTTTGAATTTCAATTTTGTGTACATATTTTTAGAGATTTAAAAGGCTTATAAAAAGAGGATTAATAACAGTGTTGCAAATGAGTTTAGAAAAAAAAGAAGTAGATATATGGGTGACAGTTTTTGGGAATGAGAAACAACATATAGAGGGAACCAATGAGCAATGAAAAATCTGGTTGTGTAATGGATTATTTGAGGTCCTACAATGATGCCACTTTGATTTTAATCTCTGTGGGGTGACATTTTTTCACAGATGATTATTAGAGAAAAGGTGGAGGCATATTGAGGTGTGGTTTCTCACATAGGTTTTTCTACGCACTATTTAAAATTCATGTTTCAGGCTTTACTTAAATTTTATAGACTATCTAATTATACTGAAATTTATTCATATTTCCCCAATGATTTTTTAATCCACTTCACTGAATGGTTTTTCCACATTATCATATGTGTCTCAATTTATTTCCTCATATTTATTTTTGTGCTTTCATTTTTGTTGGTGAATCTCACAATATTTTGTCGTAATTAATTTATTATCTTGTGGGTGATCTGATTCCTCCCCAACAATTAGTTCATGAATCTTGAATAAAAATTGATAAATTGATATCATTTATTATTATGTCATATTAACTATCATTTATTATACCATTTCAAGAGACAAAACATTTTAGAGGACTCGTATTCCTATATATGATACATGAACCAACCATGGTATTTATTCATGTGTTTCATCACATGAATAAATGGGAGAATAATCTAGGAGCATACTTAGTTTCCAATTTAACTTCTATCATGCAACAAAAATCTATGATAATTCTATTATTGTTGGTCTAGACTCCTTGAAAATGTTGCTCTATTTATTATTCTTCACTCTCAACTCTTGTTAATATAACTGGAAGGTTTGATTTGAAATTGATTTTTTTGATTGAAATTTATTCTTAATTTTCTATGAAATGCTTGATGGAAAACCTATTTCATTTCAGTTTATGGAATTGTGAAATTTTTTTGTTTCGGTGGAAAGTGGAATTGGTAACATGATTTTTAAATAATGATTTTAAAATTTTTGTTTGGTTTTAATTCATAGAAATTGGTTGGAAAAGGATTTTAAATAAAAGGATGGTTTTCTTGAAATGGTTTGTAACAATTTTGGTTTGGCATGGTTGATGTCTTAAATGGTTAAGCGTGAATTGAAGGGGATGGATAATGGTTGTGAAGTACCACCATCAAAGGGCAGGGTTATGGATGTGACATTCCCCCATCAATGGTAAACATCAATCTTGTGTGGTTGAGTGTGTGTATGGTTATGTGGAATGAAATGGTAATGCCAAATGATTTCATGAAATGGTTGATTGACTTGTTTGGTTTGTTTCCTAAGAAATTGGTTTTGTCTTTGGAATTTTTTCTCCTATGGTAATTGTTTTATATTCTAATATAAACTATTTTCAATTATTATATATATATTGTTTTATATAAATTTTCTAACATGTTATATCATAGTGGTTTGAGTTGGGAAGTCATTTGGGAAAGCCTACTGAGTTTCATTACTCACCCCATGCTTTGGCACATTGGTGCTTTTAAAAATACTATTTATCGAGACACTAGTAAAGATAAAGGATCGCAATTTCTTAGTGGTGATTCATAAGACTTGGGTTTTATTATGGATTTGGAGTATGGAGAATTTTGGGATCTGTGGTGTTATGTCTAGGGTTCTTTGAGTTTTGTTAGTTTTTTCTTCTGCTATGTACTTTGATGTTAGTAGTCTTCTGCTGCAGTACTCTGATTATCATTTGGTTTTATATTAAGTTGTTATGATTGATTTATCTTAATTTAATATCATGTATCATATAGTGGTTTTGGTTAATCTATGATTGGTTATGATTGTTTATTCTAAAATAAAAAATCATCCACCAATTATATTGAAGCCCTTGACATTTATTGTCAGCCTTTGGCATCTTGGTGATGTCATCTAAGGCCAAGTAGAAATTCCTCTATTCAAGCCAATGAGGAGGAGTGAGATGTTACACGTGGTATCAGCTTATTCAGTTCTCTATATGAAAATGATCTCAGTCTTGGTTAGTCCAATCATTGAGGACAAATGGTATTGGGTTTTGGTATTGTTGTTTAAATTCATTCCAGTTTATTCCTAGAGTTGAGATGGTCGAAAGAAGTTGGATTTTCGGGACTTGAAATGTAAATCATAAACAGACATAACTAATGGTTTTATATTGGAATTCAATTTACCAGGGATGGGTACACAATTATTTGGGAGGAACATATATGATTTTTAATCTCATTGTCATGGGTTAATTCAATGAGAAGAGAATGACATGAATTTTATAAATCAATTCCCTCTAGGAGTACATATTTCATTTTGAGTAATGATTAATAATTTTGTACAAATGTGTTGATTTTTAAAAAAATTTGAAATTATTTTCAGATGAAAAATTTGAAAAAGGGCATGGATATGGTATTTTGAAAATGGTTAGATTTTCAAAATCACGAAGAACTTTTCAAAAATTGATAAATTTGGAAAATTTTGAATTTTGGAAATAAATTTTGTGATAGTTGTGATGTGGTAAATTTGAAATGTTTAAGACTTATGTTTCTAGATAGTGAAACTTATGGTGTTTGTTATGTTTATAGACTATGCCACCAAGTAGGAATTATATAAACCAACCATAAAATACTAATGAGGATGTATTTTCACCCGATTCATAGGTGAACCAACAATTGGTTCAGAGTATTTTCCAAAACATTCAAGCTATGGATATAGGGAACAAAAGAGATGAAACAAGGTAAGTGGATTATTCCATTCAGTTCTAGAAGCAGAATTCACCCATATTTCAGGGTGATTTAGAACCTGAGAAGGTAGAGGTGTGGATGAATAGGATGAATCAAATATTTTATTTCCTAGGAATACCAGCAGAGCTAAAATCCACGTTAGTGATGTATATGTTGGAGGATATTGCATTCTAATGGTGGTATTTAGTAGTTCAAGATAAATCAGACAAATTCCTTACATGGGATGACATTGAATAATTGTTCAACAAATAATTTTATCTTCATAAATTTAGAATTAAAAGAACAATATACTTTTCTGGATTGATGCAGGAGAGCCTCCTAGTGATAGAGTATGCGGATAAATTTCTGAATTTAGTCTACTTTCCAAATGAAGAGGTTTCTAGAATGTCCTTGAAGCACACATTTATTAAACAAGGATGAGGTATAAGATTCACTCAGAGGTTGTTGTGATTTTTATAATGAATTATACAAATATTTTCAATATAGAAAAATTGGCTGAATGAGCAGGAGCTATGGGTAGAGGAAGCATGTTGATACCTACTGGAGATTATGGGAACTCAAATGTTAGGTGCAAGAAAAAGAGAGACACATATTTCCAAGATGGGAGTATGACTCAAAATCGTATTGAAAGAATGGTAAATATTTCTCCAAAACCTAAGAGCAAGCCAGGATGTTTCAAATGTGGTTCTTTGGACCAAATGAAGAAAGATTGTATGGACCCATCCAAAGAATGCCAAAATTGAAACCAGATAGGGAATCTTCAATGCTATTGTCGTAGTTCCCCAAGGTCAGGTATTTGGGGAACTTCTCAAGTGTCATAGATGTTGTATAATTCAACGATATGAGGTTAGTTTAATCCCTATCTTAAAAATAACAGAGATAGACATGCTGATTCTAGTAATACCATGACTATTTAGTAAGGTCAATATCAATATTGAAATAAAGAACAATGTGTCGTGAGTAAGAAATTATATGGATTTGAGAAAGTTATTGTGGATGATCAATATGGAACATTTATGGTGAGAGGTACGATTATTTTTAATTCTACACTCATGAAATATTTATTTGATATGGTTTCATCCCATTCATTTTATTCTTATTGTTCTGTTGATTTGTTGGGTTTAATTGTTGAGATGATTCTTTTGTTTAGAAACTTATAACTCCTCTAGGTCAAAGAGAATGTTGAGACCTTATTTGTAGAACATTCTCTATAACTATTGATGAAAATGATTTGAAATGTCATTTTTCTATGCTTTATAGGGATGTCTATGAGATAATCATTGGTATGGTTTTTTTGGGAATGTTCAAAGCTCACATCAACTATTATACCTGAAGGGTTAGTTTTATGACTGTGGGTGGAATCAGGAATCTATTTAGATGAGATAGGAATGTAAAGGCTAGTCCAACAGTCTTGTTGGCACCAGGACTTAGAATGATCTCATACCAATTGAAAGAATTGAATTTGGAATTGATAGAAAAGATTATGAAATGCAATTTTCTAGCAGTACTTGATCAATTTTTGAATGTTTTTCCTGAAAATTTCATAGGATTTCCACCCACAAGAGAAGTGGAGTTTACAATTTATCTCCTTATAGGGACTAGTCCAATATCACTTCCATATTATAGAATGACACCAATCTAATTAATGTAATTGAATGTATAGTTGAAAGATCTGGAAAATAATGGGTACATTTGTCATGTATCTATGGGAAACACCAATCTTGTTTGTCAAAAAACAAAATGGAACACTTCGGTTGTGTGTAGATTATTATAAGATTAACCAGGTTATGATATATAATTGGGGTCCACTTCCACACATCGATGTTATGTTTGATCAATTCAGGGGAGATCAATGGTTCTCTAAAATTTAATTGAGATCAGAATATCACCAATTTAGTGTTCAAAAAGAATATATTCTAAAAAATGATTTTATAAGTAGATATATCCATTAAGAGTATGTGGTTATACCTTTTGGTCTTATGAATGAACCATCAGTCTTTATGTAATTGATGAATCAGATATTTCAAATATATTTTGATTTTTTTGTGGTGGTATTTTTGAATGACATATTGGTGTATTTAAGGAAAATGGATAAGCATGAGCAATACTTGGAGACAATGTTGGGAATCTAGATGGATCATCATATGTATGAAAAATTATCAAAGTGTGATTTTTGGATTCAATAGGTATATTTCATTGTCCTTGTAATATCTGAAGGAGGTGTTTCTATGGATCTAGAAATGATTGAGGTTATTATATCATAACAACCGCTAAAGAATATATTCGAGATATACAGTT